>OY288274.1:91831787-93166088 GCA_958450335.1 Hibiscus tridactylites | reverse complement strand
CCTAATCCTTCAAATTATTTTATGAACACAATTATATATCCATTTTCCATTGAAATAGTCCCCATTCATACTTGGCAGCAACAATCCAAAAACAGGGCAGCAAGTCCTTTTTCCATGTATATATATACATATATATATCCAATCAAACAATCTTATATTCATGTGATCATCATTTTTATTCGAATGAAACATGCACATGTATATGATAGTTTCCATAAAAATTTGTTTTGTACAATCATACAAGAAATCCAACTATCACAAGTACACATTATCATATTGGTAAGCAAACAAACATTCAAGTGAACCAAAGAGATTTCCCAATTCAAAGAAATCATTCACAAGCCATACACATAAATCACTTAGGCAAGAAGAGATCGAATAATTACCTCTTTTTAACTAGAATAGTTTCGGTTCCACCATTTAAAACTAGGCAAGTATCATCATTTTCTTTGTCCCTCTATCTCCTTCCATTTGATAGATAGAAGATGATGAGAATTGTTCTCCTCCAAGACTTGGCATGGTCAAAGCTAGCCAAGTGTCTAGGTGCTTCAATTCTTTAAATTTTACCATACAATTACAGGGTTTGATAATTCTTTCTTTTTGGTTCGTTGGTTTCGGTTATAACATTAATATTACCTTCCATTTTAGTGCACAAATTTAATTAATAGCAATTTAGGATCAAAGCAATTAAACTAATTTTTTTTATCTTTTTGGTATTACACTTAAGCATATTTTCTGGGTATTACACTTAAGACCATTTACTATAAATGAGAATCAGTCGAACATTTTGGAGACACTCTTATCCGGCTTCATCTTGAAGTTCTTATAACTTAAGTTGAGGATCCCAATCTTGTGTCTCCTTCACATCGTTGGTGCCTTCGTATGTGGTCTCTAACTTGTCTCACACCTCTTTTGCACTTGTGCTTGATGACATTTTTGCATACCTGTCGGGTCCAAGTGCACAAAACAACATATATAAAGCCTTGTCGTTTACTTGGAGTCTTTTCTGATCTTCATCGGTCATCTCCACCTTGGTCTTCGAACAAGTCTCCCTTCATCATCTCATTTCATAGGAATTGTCGGTCAGTCTTCTACTACGTCCCAAAGGACATGGTCGTTAGATTTGATGAAGAGCCTCATTCAGTTCTTCCAAAAGGGATAGTTATCCCTATTGAAGAATGGTGGTTTAGTGATGGATTGTGACTCGTACAAGCTAGGCCCGAAGGTAGATGTCATGCTTAGATTAGATGTTGATCAACACTCTCTTAGGATCTTCTCTTGTGGATGTGAGCCTTCAAAGAGGTAGGCTTTGATACCAATTGTTGAGTGGATCACATGAATTTGATTTGACCAAGAGGGGTGAGATTGGCTTTTTAAATTTGGAGGGAGCAAATTGGAAATTGAAAAATGGAGAACAAGACAAATTATAGTGGTTCAAGCTTCTAACAAGCTCTACATCCACTACCTTAGCTCTCACTAAATATTTTCAACAATCTCCACGAGATGTTCTTCCCCTTTTTTCTAGGCTAAGGAGGTAACCTTTACAATCTGTCAATCTTACTGCCCCAAAGATTGACCCAAAAGACTCTCTTTATAAAGAAGAAATTTGGAAAATGGAAATATCTATCACAAGACTGAAAATTTGCCCAATTACAATCAAACACTCCCCAAAACTTGAACTAATGATTTACAATAAGGATTACAACAAGTTGGGTACAAGATATCACTCTTATGAAGCTCAAAAGGTTTAGAATATAGCTTGGATGCTGGCAAGTAGGTTCAATAGTTGTTGATGAGGCTTCGGGGGCTTGATTGTATACCTTTGCATTAATTTCTAGCCATTTGGGTGGTTGAGGTCATCAATAGAGACGTTGAAGCCTTTATTTCCCACTATAAATGTACTTCTGCACATGTATGTATCGATTGAGGTCATCAAAATTTTATCTTTTAAAGCAGCTTGTATCAAAACTGTATAAATTGTATCAAAACGGTTTCTTCCAGTAGCCAAATCAAGTTTTGGCCGTATGCGAAACACTATTAGGTGTATCGAAACACATGTACATTTTTGTAAAGGTTGGCTTAAAACACTTAGAAAATTTTATAAGGTTTAAGTTTTGATTTGGAAAATAATTTGAGCTTAAAATTACTTGTCAATTGTGAGACTTTAAAGTACTTAAAAATTATTTACTTACAAAAAAGTCCTTAAAACAATTTTTTATATCAAAATCAAGCATTGGTTTTACACCTTCTCAACCAATCAATGTAAGGTTGTTTTTCTTCCTTCGACGTGTTCTCCATTTATTGCCTAACTCTTTCCTAATATACGAATGATAAAATGAAAGGGTGAGTCTAACAAAAAAATCATTAACTAGTGCAACCTACAGCTTAGTCATTTTTTCCCTCAATTTGCTTCATCCTCCTACATTCAGCTCTACTGCAAAACATTAAAATAACAAAGGTATCCATCCAATCATTCATTGTGAGATGAAATAACATACATACTTGAAATATCAACTTACTAAAACTGAAGGAATTAAGGACATGTTTTTTGTGTGTATGGCCTATCATATATGACCAACATCTTAGTACCAGCTTCATTAGCAACTTCATCGAAAACGAAATTCAAATTTGCAGTTGTCATCCTAAGAATTAATCTTCACATGAATTAGTGTAGAAACAAACCAACTCACCCTAAACAAATTGATAAATAATTCACATCCTCGTTCAGGGGCAGATGCACCATGGTGCATGGTGGGTCACTTGAACTTACCATTAAAAAATAGAATAAATTACTTTAGTAGTTATTAAATTTTTAAGGTTCTTTCATTTTGGCCATTGAAATCAAAATTTTTTCATTATAGTCACTAAACTTTTAATTTAAATTCATTATGGTCATTATTGTAATGTTGTTAACCCCATTAAAAAAGGGAAAACAACCCCACTGACCACCAAACAAATTGGGGATACCTATTTGGACCACCGAACTATAAAAAACGTCAATCAGACCACCGAACTTATAAAATCAACCTATTTTGACCACAGTCGTTAAAAACCTAACGGTGGAGTGACAGAACTGTCATGTGGCAATTGACGGATAAATTTAAAAATTACACATTTGGTCCCTATTATTTACACATTCTTTCAATTTAGTCCTAATTTTAAATTAATAAAATAATAAAATATTTAATTAAATGGTGACACGTGTCAACACCTTATTGGAGGACTTTAATTATTTATATTTGATTTTATTAATTTATTTCCCCCCTCCAATCAGGTGGTGACACGTGTCACCCACCAATTTAGAGGAGAAAAATAAATTTCTCTTTTTTGCGTTTAGAAGAAATCAAACCTAGATCTCTCAAGTGTAAAGCCAATGGCTTTGCCACTACACCAAGCACAGCTTTGTGCTATAATTTTCTAGATATAATATATACCTCTTATTAGTTTCCACATTTATAAGCCAAAAGCTCAAATCTTAAACACTAATTTCACATATATATAAATCTCAAACCTAAACTCTAACCTTAAATATTTCAAATTAATTTCACGCTAAATATTTCAAATTAAACCCCAATCCCTTAACATTTCAAATCAATTTCACGCTAAATATTTTAAATTAAACCCCAAAGTCCTAAAAATTTTAAATTAATTTCACGCTAAATATTTCAAATTAAACCCTAAACCTTAAATATTTCAAATTAATTTCACGCTAAATATTTCAAATTAAACCCTAAACCCTTAATCCAAACATTAAACCCTAAAATTTTCAAATTAATTCCACGCTAAATATTTTAAAATAAACCCTAAACCCTAAAAAATTTCAAATTAATTCCATGCTAAATATTTCAAATTAAACCCTAAACCCTAGATATTTCAAATTAATTTCACGCTAAATATTTCAAATTAAACCCTAAACCCTCAACCCAAACCTTAAACCTTAAAAATTTTAAATTAATTCCACACTAAATATTTAGGGTTTAATTTAAAATATTTAGCATGAAATTAATTTGAAATATTTAGGGTTTAATTTAAAATATTTAGCATGGAATTAATTTGAAATTTTTAGGGTTTAAGGTTTGGGTTTAGGGTTTAAGGTTTGAGTTTAGGGTTTAAGGTTTAATTTGAAATATTTAGCGTGAAATTAATTTGAAAGTTTTAGGGTTTGGGGTTTAATTTGAAATATTTAGCGTGAAATTAATTTGAAATATTTAGGGTTAGAGTTTAGGGTTTAGGATTTATATATGTGAAATTAGTGTTTAGGGTTTGAGCTTTTGGCTTATAAATGTAGAAACTAATAAGAGGTGTATATTATATGTGGAGTATTATAGCACAAAGTTGTGCTTGGTGCAGTGGCAAAGCCATTGGCTTTACACTTGAGAAACCCAAGTTTGATTCCTACTATATGCAAAGATGAGAAATTTATTTTTCTCCTCTAAATTGGTGGTGACACGTGTCACCACCTGATTGGAGGGGGAAAATAAATTAATAAAATCAAATATAAATAATTAAAGTCATCCAATAAGGTGTTGACACGTGTCACCACTTAATTAAATAATTTATTATTTTATTAATTCAAAATTAAGACTAAATTGAAAGAATGTGTAAATAATAGGGACCAAATGTGTAATTTTTAAATTTTTCCGTCAATTGTCACGTGGCCGTTCTGTCACTCCACCGTTAGTTTTTTAACGGCGGTGGTCAAAATAGGTTAATTTTATAAGTTCGGTGATCTGATTGACGTTTTCTATAGTTCGGTGGTCCAAATAGGTATCCCCAATTTGTTTGGTGGTCAGTGAGGTAATTTACCCTTAAAAAATATTGATGTAGCAAAGAAGAACCCTAATTTTTCAAAGTTACAACTATTGTCGATGCTATAATTTTGATTAATGGAACAATGGTCAATCAATCCCAACTGTACGAAAGATTTGTTTTGCCAGAAGTTTAGCATAGCTTAGTTTCAAGTTGATCTGATGGCTAACACAATTACATTCGTGTAAGATAGTTATAATCTCTTAAACATATTTACATGGATTAGTTCTTCAATGTCAACATGTTTCTGACTATAAATCATGTTTGTTTGCTTGCACAACAATTATGACTAATTAATACATTATTACAGCAGAGTAAATTGATTTTAAATTATTACAAAAATCGGTGAACTATCAAGTTTAAATTTCTAGATCCGCCCTGTCCTCATTACAAACAAATCTAACCTTTTTAGGTTCAGAAAGATGAAAAGGGTAACATTTAAAAAATAAAATATGACAAAATTTTCATTTCGAATCGAAGAATAATATCCAGTTTAAACAAATTTCCTCCAACAAAAAATGTAATGTCATACCAAAATTTCAAAACACAAACCTTAGATTTCAAGTATTTTGCAAATAAACAAACTTAGGGTTTCAATTGTTACCTTCGCTCTGTTCAAAATGGAAAAACTTCAATTACTATGCATAGATTTTTAGTCACAGACCTAAATTGAGGTTTCGATCCATTATACTGGCTGAACTTTTTTCTACAAATTTGCAGTGTAAAAATTAGTTCTAACACTAAAATGTTATTAAACAAATGAAGATTCAATTCTCATTTTAGGAAGGGCTTTAATCGGTACGAGTATCGAAACGACTAAATAAGTTGCGAGACCTAGAAAAAATTAAAAATATGACTCGTTAAACCAAAAATATTATATTTAACTAGTAAAGGTTGCGATACTAGTTGATGAATTCTGATACATGACGCTTCAACCTAATATGTTATCTACTTTCTTTATATTTGTTGTTTCAACATCTAATTTATCCATTCAACATATTGTATGAAAAGTTTTTGTATTGCATTGTACGTTCTGATACTTACTATACAAACATGTATTGTTTAAAGCATTTTTAAACATTTGTAGTTTACACATTTTTCTACAGGTACCAGTACATGTACTAAAGTTTCGAAACCAGAAAATAAACGTTAAATGTTACACATTAAACCTAAAATGTTACTTTCACAACTAAAAGTTTCGGTACCTTATTTCAAATTCCGATACCTTTTTTGTCAACGTTTATTGTCACAAGCTTTACTAACAATTTAAGTTTACACATTTCTCTACAGGTTCCGGTACATGTTTTAAAGTTTCGAAACATTACCTAGCCACCTTAAATGTTATGTGTAATTATAACATTTTAGGTTGCAACAAGAAATGTTATCCCATCAAATTCCGATATTACTTACTAAATTTTAAAATTTAGTGACAACAATCTCTTCCCGGTTTCGCTAATTTTTTTAATCTAAATCTAACATTCAAAATCAAAAATTTTAGAAAATATACAAATCCAACAGTTCTAAGAACTCACCATTTATTAGTCGTATCCTAACATGCCTTTCTTTAAAATTCTCCTCATAGACCTCTCGGTTTTGTTTGCTCTTGTTCTCCTTTTGTTACACTTAGTCTATTTTTTAGGGAAAAGGAAAATTTTCATTTAACTATCAATCGCAGACATTAATACAATTCGAATAGTCCAAATCAAAGTAAATTGGTACATGAACATTTAAAGATTAATTTGACTATGTACTACTGAGTTTGCTAACCTATTAACATAAAAAAAAAAAACACGTAAAACTGATGTATGGAGACTTTTTTTTTTTTTGAGATTTTATCGTTACTGGTTATTTTGGGACAGACATGTTCCGTACTCACTACATCAATTGTTGATGGGTGAAAAAAAGATGGTTAGAGGTCTTTAGGCGGTCACCCGGTAAACATAGATGAAGAGTCGCAATCAGTGGCAATTAGTGGCTTCCCATGCAATTTAAAAAAAACCCAAAATATTTGATCTATTTTTTAATAGATTAATTAATTCATTTTTAATACATTACAATGAGTTATTATTCCCTGCACTAACAATGTCGTGTATAATTAGTGGTGTGTAAAATTCGATTAAAAAATTAATTATTCAACTCAACTCAACTCAATACAAAAATACTTAAATTGTCTTGAATTAACAATGTTTATTTATCTCTTGCTTCTATCTATGCTTTGTCTATGTTGCTAAACGTTTAGTGTTGTAAGAGCCTCCGAGAGTTGGCCTTTCCTTAGGTGTGAGTTGAGGTTAGTGGTCGAGAGATCTATCTTTAACCTTCATAGACAATGAAGTTGGCTGCTGAGAGGCACAACTCTAATCCACCTTAGAGATAAGTGATGGGTTTCAACGGCTAAAAAGGATAGAACTTTATGGGTAGAATTGCTACCGGGCAGACTTTACATCCTTCATTTAAAATTTTATAATTTGTATTTTGTACATCGAAATTTCAAACTGTTTACACCGTTAGAAAGCTGACTCAATTAGCTTTCTAACCATATAGGTCTTACCTTTTTAAATTTTATTAATTAATACAGTTTTTTAATCTAAAGACGTACCAAATTCTGCCACTAGGCAGATTACACTGTCTTTAAACAATTGTCTCTACAAGTTGTTATAAAACTCAAAATTCAGTTTTGTTTATTTTAAATAAAACTAGACATAACAAGCTTTCCAACCATATGAATTACATATTCTAATTCCACCAATTCAATTTATGGAAAAAAATTCAAATTACAGCTAATGCAGATTTTAATTCTGTTTTCAGGGTACAAAGCAGGGCAGTTCTATACAATTCATCTCCAGCCCTTGCTTTCATATTAACAAGACATCCAATTACCTTGATTTTAATCCTAATCCTTCAAATTATTTTATGAACACAATTATATATCCATTTTCCATTGAAATAGTCCCCATTCATACTTGGCAGCAACAATCCAAAAACAGGGCAGCAAGTCCTTTTTCCATGTATATATATACATATATATATCCAATCAAACAATCTTATATTCATGTGATCATCATTTTTATTCGAATGAAACATGCACATGTATATGATAGTTTCCATAAAAATTTGTTTGTACAATCATACAAGAAATCCAACTATCACAAGTACACATTATCATATTGGTAAGCAAACAAACATTCAAGTGAACCAAAGAGATTTCCCAATTCAAAGAAATCATTCACAAGCCATACACATAAATCACTTAGGCAAGAAGAGATCGAATAATTACCTCTTTTTAACTAGAATAGTTTCGGTTCCACCATTTAAAACTAGGCAAGTATCATCATTTTTCTTTGTCCCTCTATCTCCTTCCATTTGATAGATAGAAGATGATGAGAATTGTTCTCCTCCAAGACTTGGCATGGTTCAAAGCTAGCCAAGTGTCTAGGTGCTTCAATTCTTTAAATTTTACCATACAATTACAGGGTTTGATAATTCTTTCTTTTTGGTTCGTTGGTTTCGGTTATAACATTAATATTACCTTCCATTTTAGTCACAAATTTAATTAATAGCAATTTAGGATCAAAGCAATTAAACTAATTTTTTTTATCTTTTTGGTATTACACTTAAGCATATTTTCTGGGTATTACACTTAAGACCATTTACTATAAATGAGAATCAGTCGAACATTTTGGAGACACTCTTATCCGGCTTCATCTTGAAGTTCTTATAACTTAAGTTGAGGATCCCAATCTTGGTCTCCTTCACATCGTTGGTGCCTTCGTATGTGGTCTCTAACTTGTCTCACACCTCTTTTGCACTTGTGCTTGATGACATTTTTGCATACCTGTCGGGTCCAAGTGCACAAAACAACATATATAAAGCCTTGTCGTTTACTTGGAGTCTTTTCTGATCTTCATCGGTCATCTCCACCTTGGTCTTCGAAACAAGTCTCCCTTCATCATCTCATTTCATAGGAATTGTCGGTCAGTCTTCTACTACGTCCCAAAGGACATGGTCGTTAGATTTGATGAAGAGCCTCATTCAGTTCTTCCAAAAGGGATAGTTATCCCTATTGAAGAATGGTGGTTTAGTGATGGATTGTGACTCGTACAAGCTAGGCCCGAAGGTAGATGTCATGGCTTAGATTAGATGTTGATCAACACTCTCTTAGGATCTTCTCTTGTGGATGTGAAGCCTTCAAAGAGGTAGGCTTTGATACCAATTGTTGAGTGGATCACATGAATTTGATTTGACCAAGAGGGGTGAATTGGCTTTTTAAATTTGGAGGGAGCAAATTGGAAATTGAAAAATGGAGAACAAGACAAATTATAGTGGTTCAAGCTTCTAACAAGCTCTACATCCACTACCTTAGCTCTCACTAAATATTTTCAACAATCTCCACGAGATGTTCTTCCCCTTTTTCTAGGCTAAGGAGGTAACCTTTACAATCTGTCAATCTTACTGCCCCAAAGATTGACCCAAAAGACTCTCTTTATAAAGAAGAAATTTGGAAAATGGAAATATCTATCACAAGACTGAAAATTTGCCCAATTACAATCAAACACTCCCCAAAACTTGAACTAATGATTTACAATAAGGATTACAACAAGTTGGGTACAAGATATCACTCTTATGAAGCTCAAAAGGTTTAGAATATAGCTTGGATGCTGCAAGTAGGTTCAATAGTTGTTGATGAGGCTTCGGGGGCTTGATTGTATACCTTTGCATTAATTTCTAGCCATTTGGGTGGTTGAGGTCATCAATAGAGACGTTGAAGCCTTTATTTCCCACTATAAATGTACTTCTGCACATGTATGTATCGATTGAGGTCATCAAAATTTTATCTTTTAAAGCAGCTTGTATCAAAACTGTATAAATTGTATCAAAACGGTTTCTTCCAGTAGCCAAATCAAGTTTTGGCCGTATCGAAACACTATTAGGTGTATCGAAACACATGTACATTTTTGTAAAGGTTGGCTTAAAACACTTAGAAAATTTTATAAGGTTTAAGTTTTGATTTTGGAAAATAATTTGAGCTTAAAATTACTTGTCAATTGTGAGACTTTAAAGTACTTAAAAATTATTTACTTTACAAAAAAGTCCTTAAAACAATTTTTTATATCAAAATCAAGCATTGGTTTTACACCTTCTCAACCAAATCAATGTAAGGTTGTTTTTCTTCCTTCGACGTGTTCTCCCATTTATTGCCTAACTCTTTCCTAATATACGAATGATAAAATGAAAGGGTGAGTCTAACAAAAATCATTAACTAGTGCAACCTACCAGCTTAGTCATTTTTTCCCTCAATTTGCTTCATCCTCCTACATTCAGCTCTACTGCAAAACATTAAAATAACAAAGGTATCCATCCAATCATTCATTGTGAGATGAAATAACATACATACTTGAAATATCAACTTACTAAAACTGAAGGAATTAAGGACATGTTTTTTGTGTGTATGGCCTATCATATATGACCAACATCTTAGTACCAGCTTCATTAGCAACTTCATCGAAAACGAAATTCAAATTTGCAGTTGTCATCCTAAGAATTAAATCTTCACATGAATTAGTGTAGAAACAAACCAACTCACCCTAAACAAATTGATAAATAATTCACATCCTCGTTCAGGGGCAGATGCACCATGGTGCATGGTGGGTCACTTGACTTACCATTAAAAAATAGAATAAATTACTTTAGTAGTTATTAAATTTTTAAGGTTCTTTCATTTTGGCCATTGAAATCAAAATTTTTTCATTATAGTCACTAAACTTTTAATTTAAATTCATTATGGTCATTATTGTAATGTTGTTAACCCCATTAAAAAAGGGAAAACAACCCCACTGACCACCAAACAAATTGGGGATACCTATTTGGACCACCGAACTATAAAAAACGTCAATCAGACCACCGAACTTATAAAATCAACCTATTTTGACCACAGTCGTTAAAAACCTAACGGTGGAGTGACAGAACTGTCATGTGGCAATTGACGGATAAATTTAAAAATTACACATTTGGTCCCTATTATTTACACATTCTTTCAATTTAGTCCTAATTTTAAATTAATAAAATAATAAAATATTTAATTAAATGGTGACACGTGTCAACACCTTATTGGAGGACTTTAATTATTTATATTTGATTTTATTAATTTATTTCCCCCCTCCAATCAGGTGGTGACACGTGTCACCCACCAATTTAGAGGAGAAAAATAAATTTCTCTTTTTTGCGTTTAGAAGAAATCAAACCTAGATCTCTCAAGTGTAAAGCCAATGGCTTTGCCACTACACCAAGCACAGCTTTGTGCTATAATTTTCTAGATATAATATATACCTCTTATTAGTTTCCACATTTATAAGCCAAAAGCTCAAATCTTAAACACTAATTTCACATATATATAAATCTCAAACCTAAACTCTAACCTTAAATATTTCAAATTAATTTCACGCTAAATATTTCAAATTAAACCCCAATCCCTTAACATTTCAAATCAATTTCACGCTAAATATTTTAAATTAAACCCCAAAGTCCTAAAAATTTTAAATTAATTTCACGCTAAATATTTCAAATTAAACCCTAAACCTTAAATATTTCAAATTAATTTCACGCTAAATATTTCAAATTAAACCCTAAACCCTTAATCCAAACATTAAACCCTAAAATTTTCAAATTAATTCCACGCTAAATATTTTAAAATAAACCCTAAACCCTAAAAAATTTCAAATTAATTCCATGCTAAATATTTCAAATTAAACCCTAAACCCTAGATATTTCAAATTAATTTCACGCTAAATATTTCAAATTAAACCCTAAACCCTCAACCCAAACCTTAAACCTTAAAAATTTTAAATTAATTCCACACTAAATATTTAGGGTTTAATTTAAAATATTTAGCATGAAATTAATTTGAAATATTTAGGGTTTAATTTAAAATATTTAGCATGGAATTAATTTGAAATTTTTAGGGTTTAAGGTTTGGGTTTAGGGTTTAAGGTTTGAGTTTAGGGTTTAAGGTTTAATTTGAAATATTTAGCGTGAAATTAATTTGAAAGTTTTAGGGTTTGGGGTTTAATTTGAAATATTTAGCGTGAAATTAATTTGAAATATTTAGGGTTAGAGTTTAGGGTTTAGGATTTATATATGTGAAATTAGTGTTTAGGGTTTGAGCTTTTGGCTTATAAATGTAGAAACTAATAAGAGGTGTATATTATATGTGGAGTATTATAGCACAAAGTTGTGCTTGGTGCAGTGGCAAAGCCATTGGCTTTACACTTGAGAAACCCAAGTTTGATTCCTACTATATGCAAAGATGAGAAATTTATTTTTCTCCTCTAAATTGGTGGTGACACGTGTCACCACCTGATTGGAGGGGGAAAATAAATTAATAAAATCAAATATAAATAATTAAAGTCATCCAATAAGGTGTTGACACGTGTCACCACTTAATTAAATAATTTATTATTTTATTAATTCAAAATTAAGACTAAATTGAAAGAATGTGTAAATAATAGGGACCAAATGTGTAATTTTTAAATTTTTCCGTCAATTGTCACGTGGCCGTTCTGTCACTCCACCGTTAGTTTTTTAACGGCGGTGGTCAAAATAGGTTAATTTTATAAGTTCGGTGATCTGATTGACGTTTTCTATAGTTCGGTGGTCCAAATAGGTATCCCCAATTTGTTTGGTGGTCAGTGAGGTAATTTACCCTTAAAAAATATTGATGTAGCAAAGAAGAACCCTAATTTTTCAAAGTTACAACTATTGTCGATGCTATAATTTTGATTAATGGAACAATGGTCAATCAATCCCAACTGTACGAAAGATTTGTTTTGCCAGAAGTTTAGCATAGCTTAGTTTCAAGTTGATCTGATGGCTAACACAATTACATTCGTGTAAGATAGTTATAATCTCTTAAACATATTTACATGGATTAGTTCTTCAATGTCAACATGTTTCTGACTATAAATCATGTTTGTTTGCTTGCACAACAATTATGACTAATTAATACATTATTACAGCAGAGTAAATTGATTTTAAATTATTACAAAAATCGGTGAACTATCAAGTTTAAATTTCTAGATCCGCCCTGTCCTCATTACAAACAAATCTAACGTTTTTAGGTTCAGAAAGATGAAAAGGGTAACATTTAAAAAATAAAATATGACAAAATTTTCATTTCGAATCGAAGAATAATATCCAGTTTAAACAAATTTCCTCCAACAAAAAATGTAATGTCATACCAAAATTTCAAAACACAAACCTTAGATTTCAAGTATTTTGCAAATAAACAAACTTAGGGTTTCAATTGTTACCTTCGCTCTGTTCAAAATGGAAAAACTTCAATTACTATGCATAGATTTTTAGTCACAGACCTAAATTGAGGTTTCGATCCATTATACTGGCTGAACTTTTTTTTACAAATTTGCAGTGTAAAAATTAGTTCTAACACTAAAATGTTATTAAACAAATGAAGATTCAATTCTCATTTTAGGAAGGGCTTTAATCGGTACGAGTATCGAAACGACTAAATAAGTTGCGAGACCTAGAAAAAATTAAAAATATGACTCGTTAAACCAAAAATATTATATTTAACTAGTAAAGGTTGCGATACTAGTTGATGAATTCTGATACATGACGCTTCAACCTAATATGTTATCTACTTTCTTTATATTTGTTGTTTCAACATCTAATTTATCCATTCAACATATTGTATGAAAAGTTTTTGTATTGCATTGTACGTTCTGATACTTACTATACAAACATGTATTGTTTAAAGCATTTTTAAACATTTGTAGTTTACACATTTTTCTACAGGTACCAGTACATGTACTAAAGTTTCGAAACCAGAAAATAAACGTTAAATGTTACACATTAAACCTAAAATGTTACTTTCACAACTAAAAGTTTCGGTACCTTATTTCAAATTCCGATACCTTTTTTGTCAACGTTTATTGTCACAAGCTTTACTAACAATTTAAGTTTACACATTTCTCTACAGGTTCCGGTACATGTTTTAAAGTTTCGAAACATTACCTAGCCACCTTAAATGTTATGTGTAATTATAACATTTTAGGTTGCAACAAGAAATGTTATCCCATCAAATTCCGATATTACTTACTAAATTTTAAAATTTAGTGACAACAATCTCTTCCCGGTTTCGCTAATTTTTTTAATCTAAATCTAACATTCAAAATCAAAAATTTTAGAAAATATACAAATCCAACAGTTCTAAGAACTCACCATTTATTAGTCGTATCCTAACATGCCTTTCTTTAAAATTCTCCTCATAGACCTCTCGGTTTTGTTTGCTCTTGTTCTCCTTTTGTTACACTTAGTCTATTTTTTAGGGAAAAGGAAAATTTTCATTTAACTATCAATCGCAGACATTAATACAATTCGAATAGTCCAAATCAAAGTAAATTGGTACATGAACATTTAAAGATTAATTTGACTATGTACTACTGAGTTTGCTAACCTATTAACATAAAAAAAAAAAACACGTAAAACTGATGTATGGAGACTTTTTTTTTTTTTGAGATTTTATCGTTACTGGTTATTTTGGGACAGACATGTTCCGTACTCACTACATCAATTGTTGATGGGTGAAAAAAAGATGGTTAGAGGTCTTTAGGCGGTCACCCGGTAAACATAGATGAAGAGTCGCAATCAGTGGCAATTAGTGGCTTCCCATGCAATTTAAAAAAAACCCAAAATATTTGATCTATTTTTTAATAGATTAATTAATTCATTTTTAATACATTACAATGAGTTATTATTCCCTGCACTAACAATGTCGTGTATAATTAGTGGTGTGTAAAATTCGATTAAAAAATTAATTATTCAACTCAACTCAACTCAATACAAAAATACTTAAATTGTCTTGAATTAACAATGTTTATTTATCTCTTGCTTCTATCTATGCTTTGTCTATGTTGCTAAACGTTTAGTGTTGTAAGAGCCTCCGAGAGTTGGCCTTTCCTTAGGTGTGAGTTGAGGTTAGTGGTCGAGAGATCTATCTTTAACCTTCATAGACAATGAAGTTGGCTGCTGAGAGGCACAACTCTAATCCACCTTAGAGATAAGTGATGGGTTTCAACGGCTAAAAAGGATAGAACTTTATGGGTAGAATTGCTACCGGGCAGACTTTACATCCTTCATTTAAAATTTTATAATTTGTATTTTGTACATCGAAATTTCAAACTGTTTACACCGTTAGAAAGCTGACTCAATTAGCTTTCTAACCATATAGGTCTTACCTTTTTAAATTTTATTAATTAATACAGTTTTTTAATCTAAAGACGTACCAAATTCTGCCACTAGGCAGATTACACTGTCTTTAAACAATTGTCTCTACAAGTTGTTATAAAACTCAAAATTCAGTTTTGTTTATTTTAAATAAAACTAGACATAACAAGCTTTCCAACCATATGAATTACATATTCTAATTCCACCAATTCAATTTATGGAAAAAAATTCAAATTACAGCTAATGCAGATTTTAATTCTGTTTTCAGGGTACAAAGCAGGGCAGTTCTATACAATTCATCTCCAGCCCTTGCTTTCATATTAACAAGACATCCAATTACCTTGATTTTAATCCTAATCCTTCAAATTATTTTATGAACACAATTATATATCCATTTTCCATTGAAATAGTCCCCATTCATACTTGGCAGCAACAATCCAAAAACAGGGCAGCAAGTCCTTTTTCCATGTATATATATACATATATATATCCAATCAAACAATCTTATATTCATGTGATCATCATTTTTATTCGAATGAAACATGCACATGTATATGATAGTTTCCATAAAAATTTGTTTGTACAATCATACAAGAAATCCAACTATCACAAGTACACATTATCATATTGGTAAGCAAACAAACATTCAAGTGAACCAAAGAGATTTCCCAATTCAAAGAAATCATTCACAAGCCATACACATAAATCACTTAGGCAAGAAGAGATCGAATAATTACCTCTTTTTAACTAGAATAGTTTCGGTTCCACCATTTAAAACTAGGCAAGTATCATCATTTTTCTTTGTCCCTCTATCTCCTTCCATTTGATAGATAGAAGATGATGAGAATTGTTCTCCTCCAAGACTTGGCATGGTTCAAAGCTAGCCAAGTGTCTAGGTGCTTCAATTCTTTAAATTTTACCATACAATTACAGGGTTTGATAATTCTTTCTTTTTGGTTCGTTGGTTTCGGTTATAACATTAATATTACCTTCCATTTTAGTCACAAATTTAATTAATAGCAATTTAGGATCAAAGCAATTAAACTAATTTTTTTTATCTTTTTGGTATTACACTTAAGCATATTTTCTGGGTATTACACTTAAGACCATTTACTATAAATGAGAATCAGTCGAACATTTTGGAGACACTCTTATCCGGCTTCATCTTGAAGTTCTTATAACTTAAGTTGAGGATCCCAATCTTGGTCTCCTTCACATCGTTGGTGCCTTCGTATGTGGTCTCTAACTTGTCTCACACCTCTTTTGCACTTGTGCTTGATGACATTTTTGCATACCTGTCGGGTCCAAGTGCACAAAACAACATATATAAAGCCTTGTCGTTTACTTGGAGTCTTTTCTGATCTTCATCGGTCATCTCCACCTTGGTCTTCGAAACAAGTCTCCCTTCATCATCTCATTTCATAGGAATTGTCGGTCAGTCTTCTACTACGTCCCAAAGGACATGGTCGTTAGATTTGATGAAGAGCCTCATTCAGTTCTTCCAAAAGGGATAGTTATCCCTATTGAAGAATGGTGGTTTAGTGATGGATTGTGACTCGTACAAGCTAGGCCCGAAGGTAGATGTCATGGCTTAGATTAGATGTTGATCAACACTCTCTTAGGATCTTCTCTTGTGGATGTGAAGCCTTCAAAGAGGTAGGCTTTGATACCAATTGTTGAGTGGATCACATGAATTTGATTTGACCAAGAGGGGTGAATTGGCTTTTTAAATTTGGAGGGAGCAAATTGGAAATTGAAAAATGGAGAACAAGACAAATTATAGTGGTTCAAGCTTCTAACAAGCTCTACATCCACTACCTTAGCTCTCACTAAATATTTTCAACAATCTCCACGAGATGTTCTTCCCCTTTTTCTAGGCTAAGGAGGTAACCTTTACAATCTGTCAATCTTACTGCCCCAAAGATTGACCCAAAAGACTCTCTTTATAAAGAAGAAATTTGGAAAATGGAAATATCTATCACAAGACTGAAAATTTGCCCAATTACAATCAAACACTCCCCAAAACTTGAACTAATGATTTACAATAAGGATTACAACAAGTTGGGTACAAGATATCACTCTTATGAAGCTCAAAAGGTTTAGAATATAGCTTGGATGCTGCAAGTAGGTTCAATAGTTGTTGATGAGGCTTCGGGGGCTTGATTGTATACCTTTGCATTAATTTCTAGCCATTTGGGTGGTTGAGGTCATCAATAGAGACGTTGAAGCCTTTATTTCCCACTATAAATGTACTTCTGCACATGTATGTATCGATTGAGGTCATCAAAATTTTATCTTTTAAAGCAGCTTGTATCAAAACTGTATAAATTGTATCAAAACGGTTTCTTCCAGTAGCCAAATCAAGTTTTGGCCGTATCGAAACACTATTAGGTGTATCGAAACACATGTACATTTTTGTAAAGGTTGGCTTAAAACACTTAGAAAATTTTATAAGGTTTAAGTTTTGATTTTGGAAAATAATTTGAGCTTAAAATTACTTGTCAATTGTGAGACTTTAAAGTACTTAAAAATTATTTACTTTACAAAAAAGTCCTTAAAACAATTTTTTATATCAAAATCAAGCATTGGTTTTACACCTTCTCAACCAAATCAATGTAAGGTTGTTTTTCTTCCTTCGACGTGTTCTCCCATTTATTGCCTAACTCTTTCCTAATATACGAATGATAAAATGAAAGGGTGAGTCTAACAAAAATCATTAACTAGTGCAACCTACCAGCTTAGTCATTTTTTCCCTCAATTTGCTTCATCCTCCTACATTCAGCTCTACTGCAAAACATTAAAATAACAAAGGTATCCATCCAATCATTCATTGTGAGATGAAATAACATACATACTTGAAATATCAACTTACTAAAACTGAAGGAATTAAGGACATGTTTTTTGTGTGTATGGCCTATCATATATGACCAACATCTTAGTACCAGCTTCATTAGCAACTTCATCGAAAACGAAATTCAAATTTGCAGTTGTCATCCTAAGAATTAAATCTTCACATGAATTAGTGTAGAAACAAACCAACTCACCCTAAACAAATTGATAAATAATTCACATCCTCGTTCAGGGGCAGATGCACCATGGTGCATGGTGGGTCACTTGACTTACCATTAAAAAATAGAATAAATTACTTTAGTAGTTATTAAATTTTTAAGGTTCTTTCATTTTGGCCATTGAAATCAAAATTTTTTCATTATAGTCACTAAACTTTTAATTTAAATTCATTATGGTCATTATTGTAATGTTGTTAACCCCATTAAAAAAGGGAAAACAACCCCACTGACCACCAAACAAATTGGGGATACCTATTTGGACCACCGAACTATAAAAAACGTCAATCAGACCACCGAACTTATAAAATCAACCTATTTTGACCACAGTCGTTAAAAACCTAACGGTGGAGTGACAGAACTGTCATGTGGCAATTGACGGATAAATTTAAAAATTACACATTTGGTCCCTATTATTTACACATTCTTTCAATTTAGTCCTAATTTTAAATTAATAAAATAATAAAATATTTAATTAAATGGTGACACGTGTCAACACCTTATTGGAGGACTTTAATTATTTATATTTGATTTTATTAATTTATTTCCCCCCTCCAATCAGGTGGTGACACGTGTCACCCACCAATTTAGAGGAGAAAAATAAATTTCTCTTTTTTGCGTTTAGAAGAAATCAAACCTAGATCTCTCAAGTGTAAAGCCAATGGCTTTGCCACTACACCAAGCACAGCTTTGTGCTATAATTTTCTAGATATAATATATACCTCTTATTAGTTTCCACATTTATAAGCCAAAAGCTCAAATCTTAAACACTAATTTCACATATATATAAATCTCAAACCTAAACTCTAACCTTAAATATTTCAAATTAATTTCACGCTAAATATTTCAAATTAAACCCCAATCCCTTAACATTTCAAATCAATTTCACGCTAAATATTTTAAATTAAACCCCAAAGTCCTAAAAATTTTAAATTAATTTCACGCTAAATATTTCAAATTAAACCCTAAACCTTAAATATTTCAAATTAATTTCACGCTAAATATTTCAAATTAAACCCTAAACCCTTAATCCAAACATTAAACCCTAAAATTTTCAAATTAATTCCACGCTAAATATTTTAAAATAAACCCTAAACCCTAAAAAATTTCAAATTAATTCCATGCTAAATATTTCAAATTAAACCCTAAACCCTAGATATTTCAAATTAATTTCACGCTAAATATTTCAAATTAAACCCTAAACCCTCAACCCAAACCTTAAACCTTAAAAATTTTAAATTAATTCCACACTAAATATTTAGGGTTTAATTTAAAATATTTAGCATGAAATTAATTTGAAATATTTAGGGTTTAATTTAAAATATTTAGCATGGAATTAATTTGAAATTTTTAGGGTTTAAGGTTTGGGTTTAGGGTTTAAGGTTTGAGTTTAGGGTTTAAGGTTTAATTTGAAATATTTAGCGTGAAATTAATTTGAAAGTTTTAGGGTTTGGGGTTTAATTTGAAATATTTAGCGTGAAATTAATTTGAAATATTTAGGGTTAGAGTTTAGGGTTTAGGATTTATATATGTGAAATTAGTGTTTAGGGTTTGAGCTTTTGGCTTATAAATGTAGAAACTAATAAGAGGTGTATATTATATGTGGAGTATTATAGCACAAAGTTGTGCTTGGTGCAGTGGCAAAGCCATTGGCTTTACACTTGAGAAACCCAAGTTTGATTCCTACTATATGCAAAGATGAGAAATTTATTTTTCTCCTCTAAATTGGTGGTGACACGTGTCACCACCTGATTGGAGGGGGAAAATAAATTAATAAAATCAAATATAAATAATTAAAGTCATCCAATAAGGTGTTGACACGTGTCACCACTTAATTAAATAATTTATTATTTTATTAATTCAAAATTAAGACTAAATTGAAAGAATGTGTAAATAATAGGGACCAAATGTGTAATTTTTAAATTTTTCCGTCAATTGTCACGTGGCCGTTCTGTCACTCCACCGTTAGTTTTTTAACGGCGGTGGTCAAAATAGGTTAATTTTATAAGTTCGGTGATCTGATTGACGTTTTCTATAGTTCGGTGGTCCAAATAGGTATCCCCAATTTGTTTGGTGGTCAGTGAGGTAATTTACCCTTAAAAAATATTGATGTAGCAAAGAAGAACCCTAATTTTTCAAAGTTACAACTATTGTCGATGCTATAATTTTGATTAATGGAACAATGGTCAATCAATCCCAACTGTACGAAAGATTTGTTTTGCCAGAAGTTTAGCATAGCTTAGTTTCAAGTTGATCTGATGGCTAACACAATTACATTCGTGTAAGATAGTTATAATCTCTTAAACATATTTACATGGATTAGTTCTTCAATGTCAACATGTTTCTGACTATAAATCATGTTTGTTTGCTTGCACAACAATTATGACTAATTAATACATTATTACAGCAGAGTAAATTGATTTTAAATTATTACAAAAATCGGTGAACTATCAAGTTTAAATTTCTAGATCCGCCCTGTCCTCATTACAAACAAATCTAACGTTTTTAGGTTCAGAAAGATGAAAAGGGTAACATTTAAAAAATAAAATATGACAAAATTTTCATTTCGAATCGAAGAATAATATCCAGTTTAAACAAATTTCCTCCAACAAAAAATGTAATGTCATACCAAAATTTCAAAACACAAACCTTAGATTTCAAGTATTTTGCAAATAAACAAACTTAGGGTTTCAATTGTTACCTTCGCTCTGTTCAAAATGGAAAAACTTCAATTACTATGCATAGATTTTTAGTCACAGACCTAAATTGAGGTTTCGATCCATTATACTGGCTGAACTTTTTTTTACAAATTTGCAGTGTAAAAATTAGTTCTAACACTAAAATGTTATTAAACAAATGAAGATTCAATTCTCATTTTAGGAAGGGCTTTAATCGGTACGAGTATCGAAACGACTAAATAAGTTGCGAGACCTAGAAAAAATTAAAAATATGACTCGTTAAACCAAAAATATTATATTTAACTAGTAAAGGTTGCGATACTAGTTGATGAATTCTGATACATGACGCTTCAACCTAATATGTTATCTACTTTCTTTATATTTGTTGTTTCAACATCTAATTTATCCATTCAACATATTGTATGAAAAGTTTTTGTATTGCATTGTACGTTCTGATACTTACTATACAAACATGTATTGTTTAAAGCATTTTTAAACATTTGTAGTTTACACATTTTTCTACAGGTACCAGTACATGTACTAAAGTTTCGAAACCAGAAAATAAACGTTAAATGTTACACATTAAACCTAAAATGTTACTTTCACAACTAAAAGTTTCGGTACCTTATTTCAAATTCCGATACCTTTTTTGTCAACGTTTATTGTCACAAGCTTTACTAACAATTTAAGTTTACACATTTCTCTACAGGTTCCGGTACATGTTTTAAAGTTTCGAAACATTACCTAGCCACCTTAAATGTTATTTGTAATTATAACATTTTAGGTTGCAACAAGAAATGTTATCCCATCAAATTCCGATATTACTTACTAAATTTTAAAATTTAGTGACAACAATCTCTTCCCGATTTCGCTAATTTTTTTAATCTAAATCTAACATTCAAAATCAAAAATTTTAGAAAATATACAAATCCAACAGTTCTAAGAACTCACCATTTATTAGTCGTATCCTAACATGCCTTTCTTTAAAATTCTCCTCATAGACCTCTCGGTTTTGTTTGCTCTCGTTCTCCTTTTGTTACACTTAGTCTATTTTTTAGGGAAAAGGAAAATTTTCATTTAACTATCAATCGCAGACATTAATACAATTCGAATAGTCCAAATCAAAGTAAATTGGTACATGAACATTTAAAGATTAATTTGACTATGTACTACTGAGTTTGCTAACCTATTAACATAAAAAAAAAACACGTAAAACTGATGTATGGAGACTTTTTTTTTTTTTTTTTGAGATTTTATCGTTACTGGTTATTTTGGGACAGACATGTTCCGTACTCACTACATCAATTGTTGATGGGTGAAAAAAAGATGGTTAGAGGTCTTTAGGCGGTCACCCGGTAAACATAGATGAAGAGTCGCAATCAGTGGCAATTAGTGGCTTCCCATGCAATTTAAAAAAACCCCAAAATATTTGATCTATTTTTTAATAGATTAATTAATTCATTTTTAATACATTACAATGAGTTATTATTCCCTGCACTAACAATGTCGTGTATAATTAGTGGTGTGTAAAATTCGATTAAAAAATTAATTATTCAACTCAACTCAACTCAATACAAAAATACTTAAATTGTCTTGAATTAGCTCTTAATTTCATAAACTCGACTAAAATTTTTTAAATAATATTTGTATTATAAAATAAAATTTTAATAACTCAAAATTTTTAATAATTAATTGATCAATTTTTAAGTACGAGTTGAGTCTCTCAATTTTACTTTATATATATATAAGGTTAAAATCTACTTACATTGTGTGAAACTCAATTACCTTTACAATTTAATGGATGAAGGTAAATGAATGAATAAAATTAACCATAGAAAATGTGAAAATTATCAATTCAAAAAATAAATAACCTTAGCCGTTTATTACCATCATTCAACAGTCGAAAAAAGTGTAAAAATAATTTAATTTTACACAATATAAAAGTTTTATGCGTTTTACACATTTTCAAAATTTTCAAGTAAAAATCTTCACATATGTTCTACTGTTTTTTCAAAATTTTCAAGTGATAATCTTAGCATGTTCTACTGTTAAACACAGCCATCCTGCGTAACAATTACAATCCAAAAATGACAATAGCAGTCGCCATATATTTAAATTTATCTGGCCATTAATTTAGTATTATTTTTTTCAGGAAAAATAGGGGATCGCTTATTATTATAGTACAGCTATCCCCTATTCCAGAAATTAAATTTTACAATAGCCACATGAAACGCACCCCGACAACTTTTTATTAAAACTCACACAGATATGTCTTTACCAAAAAGTCCAGCTATTCCTTTTCCAGGGTCGCTTTGCTTCACTATTGATTCCCCAACCAAAACCTGTGTTAATGGAACAATCTCCTCTATAAGTATATGATTATGCAGGCAGCATAGAAGATGCATTCATTTCATAGCTGTTGATACCAATTTAACTTCCTTATCTTGCAAATTGCAGTCATAAAACTTTCTTTTTCTCGCCTTGGATGATCATATATCCAAAACTAGGATTATCAGTTCTACAAGGTTGATCATCATCATCTTCACCTTGTAACACTTCCTTAAAGTAACTCAGTGCTACTTCAACCCCAAACCAAAAGGAATCTTACTCTTAACTCTTAAGGTTTTCTTCACTTGCCTAACTCTAACATGGTAATGCAACAGATAGGAAAATACATTCTTGTTCAAGAAAAAAAAAAACATTTTTAATATCGAGAAAAAGATGCAAAATGCATAATGTAACTTACCGCTTTAACACCAGCTTCTTGCACATAAGCAACATGATCCGGTGTAAACAGCCCGGATTCTCCTACAACCTGATGTGGTAAATTTAACAATAGATTATTTAAACAATATATATGAGTTGCATGTACGTGCAATAACTTCTAATCTTTTAATGCATTGAAATGAATATAGTGAAGGTTGCTGGGCTTTCAAATAAAAAAGGTGAAGGCTCACAGCTCACTTACAATTATATCTTTCTGACGGATCAATTGGCCACGTTCTCCTTCAAGAAGCTTCTTTGTGTTACTGATATCTACCTCAAATGTTTCTGAAGAAAAGAAAATAGAGGACCAAATATAGCTGTGAGGACCAAATTTTCTCTTATGAGATACAATGATTTCAAAGGCATGATAAGACTCAACCTAATAAAATTTGATATCATCTGCTTCCTACAACAGATGCAGGTGATTGTTATTCACTTGCACCCTTGTTTCTGAATATCAAATGTCAAACAAATTTATTTTGAAAATTAAATATTTAAAGTTTAGAAAATGTTACCAAGAAATTTTGTTAGAATTTAAATTGGACTGTTGGATGGTTGGTGGCTGCAAGGATAAAATAACCTGCAACTACTCTTCACTACATTGCACATGTTGATTTTAACTACAGGAAATATTATCCAGGTATATATTCAAAGGGGTGTGGTATTAAGTGATGGATTAATCTTGGATTTTAGATTTGGAATTCATTTCCCCCTTCTACTCTACAACCAAATGCCGTCTAGCATTGTCTCTAGTAAGCCGGTTGTCAAAATATTGACTATGGACACTTGCTAGGGGGACCAATAATACAGAGCAAGGTTCTTATAAGGCAAAATGAATCAATTAACACACTTTGTATATATTCTCAGACAGGTCTAGAAGTTATGACAAAGAAGAAACTTTAAACTACAAGGATTAGAAATCTCATGAGGCAACTCAATTAGCAATTGCAAAAACTTGCAAAACCTTACCAAGGTTACGATTGTTGATACCAATAAGTTCAATCCCCTCTATACCAAGAACGCGATCCATTTCCCTCTCATCATGCACCTATAGAAAAACAATAGAAGCAACAATAAAAAATATGAATATTGGAAAGAAGTATCCATAAATAAAAATTTAGTAATAGTAAAAGCTCATTTTGAAGCCATGGGTTCAATTATATAACTCATAAAAGACATAAATATGCTTTCTAATTGAACCGAGGGGGGAAGAGATTTCAAAATGCTCAATAAATTATGGAAATTCAACTCCCAAGTAAAATTCATTTCATAACCCAAAAAACACCTCACCAATTTAAAACAAAAGCAATAGAAAAATGATGATAATAATAATAATAAAGAAGCTCTAACCTCTACAAGCGCAGCCAAACCAAGCATCTTGCATATTTTAACCATATATCTGATGTCAAGATCTGGCAAGACAGCAGCAATTAAAAGTATTGCATCTGCTCCTTTGACTCGGGCATAATAGATCTGCCAAGCCTCTATCACAAATTCTTTGCACAGTAGAGGACACTGCACTCATTATAAGGGCAAGATTTATACAGGTTTACCGAGTGTACATATAAGAATAAATCTAGATTACAGATTGAGTTAAAAAAATTGCTCATACAACAGACCTTAACTCCAGCATTTCTTATCGCCTCCAAATTTTCAAAGCTTCCCTAGATTGAATAGGAGGTAAAAAGCAAGTCATAATATTAATATACAGACCGGATAAATTTTCAATATATATATATATATATAGAGAGAGAGAGAGACCAGGGAAGTGAAAAAAATCTTCAGAAGTATCATGTACCTTAAAATACTTTTCATCAGTCAATACACTGAGACAAGCAGCTCCACCCTTCTCATATGCCTGTGCTATCTCAACCTACAACGAGAAACATTTATATTTATATATGATAATCACTAGCTAATAAAAAGGATTGAATTATAAAAGAAAAATACATAGTTCATTTAATTTACTCTTTCTGGATGGAAACTCTAAAATTTGAAAATTTCCTCCCTACCATAATTTCTAGAGGAAAACCTTAATTTTTTAGAGTATATATACTTGAATGATTCTTCTTCTTCTTCCATAAATGAAGTGGAAACAGAAAGTTGGCACTTGTTTATTTAATAATATATTTATTTATCAACTTTCATAAGTATGCGTAATGAGGCCTTGATCTATACTCCAGCCCCTAACCTAATGGAGCTCAAGCCTCTAACCTTGTTCATGGAAGAATCTTGATTTAATAAAAAAAATCCAATCAAACTTTTAGCATCAAAAGTTTCAATAAGAATTTCACAAGAAAAGTTAGAAGATTGATAAATGCCCCATAAAGTGTATTTATAAAAGTTAATAATAAATTCATCATCAAATATACACAATTCAACTTTCTAACACCACAACAGTTTATACAATAATAAACTAACAACCAGAATGAAGCTAATAATGCTAATAGTAGGATAATTTCCAATCCATCATGATTAGAATAAGAATAAAAAAAAAGGACGCCCAATCATTATAAAAGAAAAGAAAAGAAAAAGAAAAGTCCTTTACTGGATCAAAATTCTCTCTCAGAATTCCTCGGCTAGGGGAAGCCTTCTTAACTTCAGCAATTAAACCAGGCAATCCGGTCCGCGAATGTGCAGCCTTAAGGGCTCCAACAAAGTCTCGAGTCGGAGGTGCATTATCAATAAACTTCTTCAATGAAACCAAAGGCTTCTTCCCTTTCATCTGCCAAATAATTTAGACATCATCGTCACACATTTTAGAAATGTAAAAGCATATGAATTTCAAATTAAATTAAAAAACTGTAAATATTACTTGGGAAACTTCGACATCCTTGTGCCAAACAATTTCCTCGAGTATGTTACGGGGAGTGTTGCCCTCATTCTGAAGACGGAACTCGAAGGGACCCACGTAATGCAACGGCGGACCCGTGGGAGGCCGTCGCCGTATTCTTATACCCTGACTTGCTGCCACTTCGTTATGGAACATTCCGACTTCCCATTCCTTTACTTTCAAAGCATCTCCCCCCTCTTCCCCTTTCGGGGATATCGTCTCGGGCTACACACACCAGAAAAGAAATCAATTGAAGACATAAAATTGAATGTTTATATTGAGATTACTGTTATTGTAACTAACCTGCTGGGCCCGAATGGCGGGAAAATTGGAGCGACGGAGAGGAAGGCCCATTGAGGAGCGTTTGACAAAGAACTTGGGTGGCTGATTAAAGGAAGGAAATGACTGGAAAGAAAGTCCAGGAAATGACTTCAGCGAAATCAGTCCCTCCATTTTTACAATTGGAAAACCCTAGTTTTTGCCTTTTCTTCTCTCCTTTTTTAAACGGTTGTTTTGGGAAGAGAGATGATACGATACGGTGGGGATGGATGCAGTTTAGTAAACTGAGTTTGTTTTTTGTTCTTGTTTTTGTTTTAAATCTATATAAAAGTCGGTAAAAGTTAGCGCCGAAAAGAGAGGTGACACATTTAGTGGTGGTGGCCGTTCAATTGAGTAGATTCGAGTCGAGTAAAAAAATTTTGAGTTGTTTAAGTTGACACGTCATATTTTACAACTCAAACTTTATCCGGAATTCTTTCGATTCGAGTTGAGTTTATGAAATTTAAGTCGAGTTTTCGAGTTCCTATACAAGTTTAATTCTAATTATTTATCATGTTATAGTATAGTTTGATTTCAATTTTTCATATATGACATATATTTCTTTATAGGAGGAAAAATTTAGGGACTCAACTCGAACTTAAAAATCAAACCATTAATTACTAAAATTTTTGAGTAATTCGAAATTCTATTTTATAACTTAAATTTTATTTGAAATTTTTTTGAGTCGAAAATTTTAATTTTTTTAAGTTGAGTCGAATTTTACTCACCTTAGATGATAGGGTGCTGCATTTTTTTAATGTAAAATTTCGGTAAAAATTGAATTGATAGTTGAATCGTTAAACTAAAACCGTCAACTTTGAAACGAACTTAAAAACATTACTAAAAACTTTGAAACTAAAATTGAATTTTAATTCGAGTTGTCTATGAAAAATCAACAATTCACAGCTGCACAATCTAAATCTAAAATTAACATGGATTTCGACTCAACTGTATAACTTGAAATGATTCAAATTCAAACTAAATATAATTTTTAAAATATAATTGAGTTAACTTGTTAATTGTAATTATCATTAACATCTTTGTAATAATCGTATTTTGTCCGGATAACCGTATATATATAATCTGATATAAATAAAATCGTAAATAAATAAATATAACAAATTCACTATAAAAATAAATAAATAATCTAAAACAATCCAAAATATATCATAAAAATTCTATTTTACATATCTAATATCCATTTCCATTATACAGAGCTCAAATACAAATATCAAGCCCAAGATACATTTTGCCAACCCATTTACAACTCATACCCATCTGTCAACCCAAACAAATACACATTTGACCCAAATTCTAATATTCCCGCCCAAATTCGGCCCAAACCATGTGCTTTCTCAGCCCGCCAAAATGGCCACGTGGTGTGCCACCATTGGTCCAAACTTTTACACGCGGATTCCAGCCCTCCACTGACGTCAGCCGTTTGCCAGCTATAAATAGAGAGAAAAAATTAATTAAACAATCATTGTCGGTCATAATTGAAGAGAGAGATAAGAGAAGTTGAGGAGGCTTACCAAATGTGAACGGTCGCCGAAATTGCTCATCGTGAAAGTTGTTGGAGTACGTCGGATATACTAGGAGGTATATTTCGATCTCCTCTTTTACTTTCCTACAATAATAACATAAAAAAGTTAGGTTTGAGTCTTAAAACCTTAAAAAACAGTAACCTACAAGTCTAAAACCTAGATCTAGGAAAAGTCAAAGTGAGATTCGGAGCTTATCTAATATTTGCAAGGCTGAGATGAAAATTTGAAAAGCTTTAGAGCTTTCGGCGGAGTCGAAGAGGTAGTTTTAGGGTTCATATTTTCGGGTAGATAGTCTAAGATTGAAAGAAGGGGGTCGATTTTGACGAATCTGGGAGTATATTAGGATTTAGGCTTGAAAAAAGGGAAAAAAATAAAAGTTTTAGGGTTTCGGTGCGGTGGCAGACGGTGGCCGGTAATCGGAGTTGTAGGTTTGGTCGGAAGGGATGATCGGAAACCTAGGTTAGGCCGGGGAAGATGATCGGAAAAAGTAGAGGTGACCGGAGAAAGGTTAGGGGTGACCGAAAGTTGCAGAGGTGATCAGAGAAAGGTAGGGGATAATCGGAGACGAAGATCGGTGACCGGCGTCGCCTTCGGCGACCAAGAAACAGGTCGGAGTTAGGGCTTGTGGTGGCTGAAGATCAAAGTGAGACTCGAGGAAGTTCATGTTGTGTTCTTGGGGTTTTTTTCGAGATTTTGATTTTCAAAAACGGGTAATGGATGAAGTTTTGGTGTTTGTGGGGATTGATGTTTGGAAAAAGAAGAATAAAGGATGAATAGAGTGAGAAAAGTGGGGTTTGATCCGAAAGAAATAGAAAACGAAGGTGTTTAGGTGCTTTTGTTCGATTAAATCATGAAAAAGCGAAGAACGATGGATGAACAAGGGAGAAATGAGTGAGTTTGATCGAGAAACATAGGAGAATCTGGGTATTTTGGTGTTTGAGTTGAGAGATTTTAGAGAGAGAAGGGGAGTGAGGAGAGAGAGTGTGTGTGGTTTTGGGAAATGGTTGAGTCGACCAGGTAACACCCCTTTTATGGGTGAGTCAATACGACACCGTTTTGGTGCTAGGTTGAGAGTGGGATCCGCGCTTTTAGAACGGGTTTGGATACGGGTCTGCAACCCGGTCGAGCATAGGCTAGGTATTTTGGGCCAAATTCGAATTGGGTTGGTGGTTTTGGGACAAACTTAAATTGGGTTTGGGCTGTTCTTTTAGGAGAATTAAACATGGGCTCGCGAGTTTATCTTTTCTTACAAAATAGTCACTAATTCTTTGTAAATTGGCTTTATAATTTTGAATTTAATGGAATTTAGTCCAGAAATCAATTTAATTGCTCTTGTTTAATAATTTTAATTTATTTGTTTAATTTATCTTATACATGTCTTTTTAAATAAGCATGTAGTATACTTGTTTAGGAGACTTTAATTCACTTAGTGTAATTAAATTAGAGCCTTTTAGGATTAAATTCTCTAATTAAATTTAATTAATTTGATAGGTAAGATCATTTTAGAAAATAAATGAGTATTAAATGAATACTTTAATACTCTAATTTGATTAGTGTCTCATTCCAATGAGATGTTAATCAAGGGAGTATTTTAGTGAAATATTTAATATGTCATTTAAACTTAGAAAATGGAAATTACACATTGTTAGCTTAAATAAAATTAAAAATAGGATTAAATAACTAGTGATACTAAAGCTAGTGTAACACCCCAATTTTGGGCTTAGAAGTTTTGGGTTTGGACCGGACCGGTCGGGTTCTCGGTTCGAATATAAAAGAGTGAAATTAGGAAAGCTTAGTTCGGGTTGCATTAAAAATATGGAAAAATGTCTTAAAATCCTCTTTTATTATATATAAGAGAAAGGTGAAATCAATTTTACAAAATGTGGTTTGGAAGTGTGACATTTTGGGTTAGTGACCAAAATGTAATTTTTGAAAACTGTGTGACTGTTTTAAAAAGAATTGAAACTTTGAATCTTTAAGGAGCTATTTACCCAATGGGAGTTTCTCCAGATTTTTCTAAAATATTAAATGATTAATTAATGGTTTTAAAATAAAGGAAAAGGGAGGGAAGATATTTTCCTAAATTTCCAACTAACTTTTCCACATTTTCCATTTTCATTTTCTCTCATCTTTTCTCTCAAACCAAACATATTTCTCCAGAGCTTTTCCCTCTGATTTTGTCACCTAAATAACTCATTTCAATTCTCTTTTGATCTCTAATCATCTCTTCAACAAAATCTTAGCATTTGCTATTTGGATTTTCAAGAATTTGGTTCCAAAAAGGGAGAAACTCAAGTTTGGAGGTAAGAACGTCCTTCTCCTCTAAACTCTCAGTTCTTTACTGAAATTCCCAAGTTCTCAATCCTTAATTTGTGTTTTATAAAAGGTTTTATAGATGTGTTCTTGATCTTGGCTTTAAAATGCAAGATTTGCTTGATTTTGATGAAATTTCGTATGATCTGATTGGGCAGTGTTTTGAGGTGTCAATTTGATGTTAAATGAATGTTAAATTGATGAGAATTTGAGGTTTAATCAATGCAATCCCGAATAGGTTGAATTTCCTAAGTTTTGCTTGAGTTTTTGGTTGTTTTTGGAGTGATCTTGATGATCTGTTATAGCTGGAGGTATAAGGACGTGGTTAGATCCTTTTTGGATGTTAATTGATGTTTAAAAATGGTTAGAAGTGATGGATCTTGGCTGGGTTAAGTTTTGGAAGTGTTTGGAGGTGATTTCGGTTGTGTTTGGTAGCCGAATTGTTGTTTTTGCAAAGAGCAACGAGTTGAGTTGTGTTGCTGGTGTTTTTAATGCATAATGATGCATTAATCCTCTGTTGTTGTGTGCTTGAAACAGGGGAGGTTGATCCGTGAGCATTAGAGGTGGTGTGGAAGGTTTCGGATGCTTGGAAGGCTTGTTGGCTAGCCTTGTGTTGTGTATCGTTGAGTGAAGTTGGGTTTTCAGCTTTTAAACCAAGGTTTGAAGGTTTTGGGAGCTTAGTTTAAGTCTAAACAACTTTGCTAAGCTCAAGAGTAAGTAAATGGAATTTCCCTCTTGGTTGTGTTGTGAATTGGTTTTAAAGCATTTGTGATTGTTGGATGCAATGCATGTGATTTACAAGTTTTAAATTCTGTTTTGAAAAGCATATTTTAGCATGGTTTAATGCTGGTTTTGAAAGCCATGTGAGAAGGATGCTCAAGGTAAGAGATCCTTGGTTTTGTACATTGAAATTGTGGAATTGATGCATAGTGTTGCATGTTGTTTAATGACTTTGTGTAATGCTTCAAAAACAGTGAATTGATGATGGTAAATGGTGGTTTTTGCATTTTGGTTATGCTTGTAAATCAATGGATTAATGTGGTAAGATGGTTATATTGGCAAGTGATGTAAATGGTTCTTGGTTACTTGAATCGAATATAGTTAGCCGGCTATAGGATTGGGTGCACCGTGAATAAAGTCACCTTGGATGTGGAGTGGTTGTGAGTGAACCGGTAACTCCATCCAAGTATCCTAACGAGATGGTTAAGAACACCATGGTGGTTGAAATTCCATGGGTGGGTCTTGTGTAAGCAAAGGTAATAATGGTGGTTAAAATTCCATTTGAGGACCTTGTGCTTGTTAAGATCACAATGGTGGTGTAAAGTCCATGTGTGGATCTTGTGTAGGGTGTCCCGGATCTCGTTAGTGATGTTATACAACTACCAATGGATAATGTTAAGGTTATATGGTGGTTAAAATTCCATATGGGAACCTTGTGAATGTTAAGGTTATATGGTGGTTAAAATTCCATATGGGAACCTTGTGATTGTTAAGGTTATATGGTGGTTAAAATTCCATATGGGAACCTTGTGAATGTTAAGGTTATATGGTGGTTAAAATTCCATATGGGAACCTTGTGAATGTTAAGGTTATATGGTGGTTAAAATTCCATATGGGAACCTTGTAAATGTTAAGGTCATATGGTGGTTAAAATTCCATATGAGGACCTTGTGTGTGGTAAGGTCAAATGGTGGTTAAAATTCCATTTGGGGACCTTGGATTGGTAGTGTGTATGAAGCGTGGGGACAACGCTTGTGATCCGCGTATCCGATTGGATGTTGAGTTGAAAAGTGGATTTGGTTTATCACTTGGAAGCCAATATAATGTTCTTGATTATAATGAGGCATGAGATGCTTGAAATGATGCATGGTTGCATGAGAAGTGTGTAATGTACTATGAATGCAAGTTTACTTGTTAGTTTGAACAAGTGTTGATTATCTATTGAGAATGGTGCATGTGTACATGAAATCTCTTTAGTGCATTGAAGTCTTGCGAAGACTTGTTTTTAAAGACATGTGATGCAAATATTGATGATGTGGTTCATATGTTGCATTTGTTTAATGCACGTGTTAGATTGAATGAGTAAGTGGTTTTTAAAGGTTTCTTGCTTTAAAATGATATTCAAGTATGAGAAAGGTATGGTGTGATGTGGAAGTGTTTTCCAAGGATTTTGTATTTAACCTTGCATATGATGTTCATGCATGGAATGGTTAAATTGATGGTTTTGCAAGTTTGCGCTTTAAAAAGGTTTACTTAGCTTTTCTAAGCTAAGGGTTGATTTTCATGTTTGAGCAATGCATGATTTTAAGCATGTTGTTGAAAAGGGTTTTCAAACTTTGCTTTGGTTATCGAATCGAGTTTGCTTTTGAAAGTATTTTATGACTCGCTGCATTGATGGTGTTTTGGTTTTGAGCATTCCTCACTAAGCATTATGTGCTTACGCTCTTTTTTGTCCATCAATGCAGATATTTGAAGTTGGAACAGCGAGAAGCAAGGGATTCAAGGAGAACTCCACTTGAGATGTATGTCTCGGTTAATAGCTATAGATAATAAAGGCAATGGGGGAGAATCTCTTATGTTGATGTTTAATGAGATTGTGTATGTTGGACGAGTTTGATTTATGTTTTTGAATCATGTGGATTAATGTTGCAACGTTTGAATCTTCTTATGCTTAAGTTGTTATGCTAAGCTTCTTGTTTCTAAAGCATGAATGAGTGTTGAATGTGTTTATTGAGATGATGCACCTAGGGGTGGTCGTATATCTAGATTTGGATGCAATTACGTCCCTTGTATGTTGAATGACTTGCTGGTGTGATTTGGTTGCTTTCGGAGCATGTTTGGTGGGTCAAGGGTGTATTTAACCAGCAAAGTTGCTGCAATCTGGGCAGGTCGTTTCGGAACGAGTACTACCGTTTCGGAACGGGAGCCTGAAATGGCCAGGGCATTTCGAAACGGGAGGAACCGTTCCGAAACGAAAATGCTACTGCCAGACCTTGTTTCGGTACCAGTTTCGGAACGGTCCCGCGTTTCGGAATGGGCCTTCCCTGTTCCGAAACACTCGACCGTTGGGCACTAAAATTGTTGGTTAAATGTTTTGAAACCTTTGCGTTTTGGTCCTGAATCTTGTTCTTGCAATTGAATGAGTTTGAGATGTCCGTTTGAGCTGAAATTTGGCAGTGAAGCATGAAACATGACTAATTTCATATTGGTAACTTTTAATTGGGTTAAGTCCCTGTAATTCTCAGAATTTACAAATTGGTCCCTAATTCCTTAATTTGTGCAATTGAGTCCCTGATTGTTCTCTAATTGTTTTGATCTTTGTGTATGCTGATCTTGAGAACATATCTAGGGTTAATATGCATCTAGAAAAGATTAAAAAGAAAAAAAAGGGTCGTTAATCAAGGTTGACTTTTGGGTTGACTTTGGTTTTCCCCGTGTAAACTTCTTAATTCGGTTCAACCGTCTGGGCCGGGTTAAGGGGGTTACAGCTAGGAATATTGTTATTTTTGGGCCTAATGTGTGTAGTGTCCAATTATTTGGATGTTACCATAAGAGTCCAAAATTAATAATATTCATAGAATTTTAATTAATTGAATCAATGGAGCCCTAACTAGGTTTTTACTTAAAAATGACAAGACAATAATTGGACATGCATTAAACCGTTTATATTGAGAAACATTTTGAATATAAATTGAAGTGTCCTAATGTATTTGGACATTTCAAAACTTATATTCGTCCAAAATGAATTTTATTGTAAAAGGATATCCCCATTCGAAACAGAATCTATTTAATGATTAAAAGATTTAATTAAATTCATATTAATGTTCAAAATGCCACGTGGAATTAATGAGGTACCGATAACGGGGTTTGTAGGGGTGCTAACCCTTCCCTACACGTAATCGACTCCCAAACATGAATTTTATTAAAAGAATTTATGGTCCATTTTTATAGTGTCTGGTCTACCAAAGTGATTGGTGGCGACTCCAAAATGATTTTTAAGAAAATAAAGGAAATTTGATTAAAATTAGAAAAACCATAATTTCAAGATCAAATTAAAATGAAAAAACCTCGATTTTCAAAAACCTTAATCGTCGGGCTTTTTTCCACAAACAGGTCTTAAAAAACAGTCGCGATAGCTTGGCGACTCCGCTGGGGATAAAATTGAGAGTCAAGCATATTAATTAACTCCACGTGGCATTTTGACATTTCAAACATTAATCTGAATTTTTTTTCTAAACAATTGTTGGATGGACTTCTAGGAGAATGGGGATAGTTTTGTGTATGATATATTTGTCATTCATGCATAAACCCTCAACCCGAGTTTTTCACCCTTAAGTGGGAGTAAGACAATATCCGACGTGATGCTCTCCAACTCCAAGTTTGGATCTTTTTCTTCTTCCGGTATACTAACGTTATGCATCGTGGGGCCCACGCCTCTGTTATAAGGGACTTATACTACCGAATTGATGTCTTACTGTCGCATTAGACGGTAACGACAGTTCGGGAACCGATAGTCTAGAAGCCCACCCTGTTAGAGCCAGACATGGACCTAGGACAGGTGCTGCCGGTTTCAATACATTTCTCTGGTAATTTTCCTTGCTATGTATTATGTGTTTCTCTGAATTAATAATTTACTTACTTGCTTTTCGTATTAATTCACAGTACTAACACGAGTTTTTTTGTTTTGTTTTGTTTGGATAAATCCTGTCATGAATTGCATTTGTTTTTGCATCAAATCGGGAGTCAACCAATTTGGAAGTATTCGATATGTTTCGAAAGTTTAAGATATGAGAAGATAATACAACAGTCTGGACCTAGTCCGAGCAAACTCAGAACGAGAAGGGGGACAACCTCGGTAAGAACAAAGTGTCCAAGATGAAGGGTTATGTAAAGATAATCACTAATCAGAATACATGTTTACCAGAATTAAAAGAAATATGGGATCAGTGGGATAATGAAATGAATGAGCAATTTAAGAAGGAATTTGGAGACATGGCCTTGCTATTAAGTGTAAAGATTGATCAAGAGTTGCTTAGAGCCATGGCACAGTTTTGGAAACCAGCGTACAATTGTTTCACCTTCGGACAAGTAGACATGACACCAACACTGGAAGAATATGAGATACTAGTTAATTGTCCAAGAATTAAAAGTGACAAGATTTATACTAGACCCGTCAATAATCCAAGTTTCATCAGGAAATTAATACCATTAACTGGAAAGATAAAAGAGTCGTTGGACAGAAAAATGGCAAATAATGACAGCACAAATCAAAATGAAGATAAACAACAAATCAATTTGAGGAGCCTTAAAAACTGATATTGGCAAGTAATGATGAGCCTGTCAGGATGAGAAGCCTATTCGCCTTGTGTATCTACGGTTTGGTTCTATTTCTAAGGACTTCGAGGCATATTGATTAGTCAACTATGGGACTATTTGAGCGACTAGATAAAGGAGTCAACCCAGTGCTCGTTATCTTGATAGAAACTTACAGATCGATGAATGCTTGCAATAAATCAAGAGAAGGAAGGTTTTGGGGATGCGCACAGCTGCTTGAAATTTGGTTTAGGGGTCACATGTGGAACACATCTTATAGAGGAATTAGATATCTTGGCACATATTCACCGATTGAAGAACACATAGCTAGCTGTCCTTTAGAGGAAAAAAGTGAAAAACACTGAGAAGAATACTTCAAGGACTTGAAAGATACTGACGTGGTATGGAAGGCTCCATGGTTGAATAGATGAACAAGTTTCTTATATCGGTGTGGAGACAGAGACTGGGTCCCATTGCTGGGAATTTGGGTAGGAACGACTTATTGCCCTTTGCTAGTATCTAGATAATTTGGTTCAAGACAATGTATACCGGCTACTGCAGGAATGGCAAAGTTCGAGCACGCACACAAGACGAATGACTACAAGGGGATAGTAGTTAAGACTGTAAGTGCATGGGAAAAGCCGAGAAGGGTCCAACTATATCAAGACTCAAGAGTGATGGCAAGATACAATGAATGGAGAATGCAAAGGGTCAACGACAACACATTCCAAGAAAGGGCGGTAAATTCTAGTTCCTCCACTCAAATTGCTAAGGAAGCACCCTCGGCTTTAGAGAAGCTCAAACATGACTGTGAGCTGGATTTGAAGAAGTAGGAAAAGGGAATCAGTGATCTCACCGAAGAACTGACTATGGCGAAGCTACAGGTAAGCATGCATGAGGGAAAGGAAAAAGAATTGATGGAACAAAACAAAAAGATAAGTCGTGATTTGAAAGAGTTGTAGAAATTGCACAATGATTACAAAGCAAAGCAAAAGGAAGGAGCGAGCAACGTAGTGAAGAGCTTTTCGGAGAAACTGGGCACAATGACCAAGAACAGAGACGATTATAAAAAGATGTATGAAAAGAATTTTAGGGCAAGCAAAAAATTAAGCAGTAAAACGAAAAAGAATCTGGAAGAGGAACAAGCTAGGAATTTCGATCTAACAAGTCAAATAACGCAGCTAGAGCAACTAATCACAGAGTATCACAATGAGGACAAAGTACAGTTGGAAATAGAGAATGAAGGACTACAAAAAGGTAACGGAGCTAGAAAATGTTGTACAAGATCTGAAGGATAAACTTGCAAGTTATGAAGGAGCGTTGATTGTAGAAAGTGGAGCATGAAAAGACAAGTACGAAGCGGCGTGATGTACTATTCAAATCCATAATGATGAATTGGTGAATTTCAAGAAACAAGTTAAGAGTGTTGCCTCGTACGTCCAGATATTGTCAAGGCAAGCTACGAGTTTGTTAGAGCAACCCAACATCGAGCAGGAGCATGGAGAAGTTATCACTCTCTTGCTACACGAGTTGGTCAACCTAGGAATTAGGGCTAGCAGCTTCCTGTAGGAAATTTATCTTTTCTTTGTATTTGAACTTTCGAACAAATGGATGTTTCCAAAAGACTAGTTCCTAAAATTCGATGCCTTCTTTTTCTGTATTCATGCATACATTCATACATCCATGCATTTAAAACTTCATAATATATTACAAAATAAGGAATTTAATGAAGAAAGGTTTAATGGTAGTTTGCTTTTAAGCTGCAATCATACCATATTCATACGGAACTCGGCTCCGCTTTAAAGCCATGGTTGTTGAAGATAGAATTGCCAGTCTAGAGAATGATCGGGTAGAGACACAAAATCGATTAGATAGAATGGAGTAATCTATCAAAGACCACTTCACCCAAACACAAGCAGAGATTATTGGTTAGCTGACTGCCCTGTTAGGACCGAATGAGTCTAGAAAAGATAAAGCTCTTGAAGGTGCTTCAAACGACGTGAATGATCAAGCTGAAACTACATCTCACATTAAAATGCAGCCTGAAAAACCTCGTCCTGCGAAGGAGGTCCACATTAACTTGGCAGTAACAATGCCCAATCATCCAGTGCATGTTGGGGCAAATTTAGGAAGTGGCAATAAAGTCCCCGGTCTAAATACTTTGAATGAGGTAGAAAAGGTTAGTACTGAAATTGAAAGGAAGTACGAAGAGCGCTGCAAAGCATTAGAAGACCGTTTGGTGGAGTTACAAAAAGTAAACAAGTTGGGCCCAAGCGCTGCTGAAATGAGTTTAGTGGCTAATTTGATACTGCCTCCAAAATTTAAGGTCCCAGGTTTCGAAAAATATGATGAGACTACTTGTCTAAAGGCCCACCTCACAATGTACTGCCAGAAAATGGCTACCCATTTGAAGGATGAGAAGTTACTAATAAATTGCTTCTAGGATAGCTTGATTGGTTCAGTGGCCCGATGGTACATGTTGCGTGTCAAAAGTCCTATCGCAATGTAGTGCAAGCGTACACGACACAAGTAGTAAAGTGATACTTGGAGTATTGGATATCGTCTCCACAGGGACTGGAAATAGCTTTATCTTATAATTGTTGTACGAGAGAGAAAAAGAGTTTAAATTGTTTGTAGAGTAATCGTGAATAATAACTAAATTAAAGGAGTAAAAGATCAGGGTTAAGAAATAGGCCGATATTGATTTGCTTGGTAGTGCAGGTGTTGCACTAAATAGAAACTTCTGTTCTGTCGTCGTCCCTGTCGCGGCAGCACCTGTCGCGGCAGAAGTCTGTTGTTGTCGCGGCAGCGATCACACAACTCTGTACTTCAAGCTTGGCAAGAATCCCTGCTATGCCTTATCCTATCCCTAGGCCCAAGTGTTGTTGATGAACACTTCTTGGATGATACCACCCGGCGTGAATCGAAGGGTGAACACCAATGTTGTTGAATTCTTCTTTAGCCACTTAACCTCATACTTATCCCTAAGCCGAGATGGTTTAACCATAAACTAGAAAACTCGTATTTATTTCGTTCGTATGCTTGACTCTCCCGATATCAAACAAATAAATAACCTCACAATGCTCTCCCGATACTCTTGCGAGATATGAAAAACCAGAATAAATAAACTTGAAGTTTTATTACCTTGAACATAAATATTCCTAAAACAGTACAATCCTTGCAACTACTTTACAGAATCAACCCTTAGCCCTAGGGGAAGTTTAGAACATGATGAGAAGAGGGAAAACGACAAGGGTTTTGGGGAAGATGGCTAGGTATGAGATATCCTTCCCTAGGTCGAATTATATGCCTTTATATAGGCCTTGGGTCCAAGTTTTCTAATATGACAAGAATACAAGTTTAAACTAAAGTACAACTCTATTGGAGATTAAATCTTCTGAGTATATGCCTTTAATTCGTCCTCTTTTCTTGCTTTGGGTTTCTTCCTTGGACTTTGGGCTTGGCCTTCATTCTGCCCCAGGGCTCAGAAAAATATAGGAGTGGTCCACGACAGACCGGCTTGAATTCCTCTATCTGTCGAGCTCCACTTCACTTTTCCCTTTCACCAACGCTGCCGTCATAGCTGCCACGACAGTGGCCACGATAGCGTTATTTCCTTGACTCCAATTCTGTGCTCCAGCTTTGCTTCCTTGCTGCCCTGAGTCTGCCACAGCAGATACCTGCAAAAGTGACCAAAATCAGTAGCAACTGTGCCATTTTATCTATTTGTGATGTATATGTAAAATCTATCCTAAATGCAATGAAATATGCTTGAATGTAGCAGAAATATGGGTAAATAAGGGGTAAATTATAGAACTTTTATACACTCAACACACCCTCAAGCTCAAGTTCTTGCTTGCCCTCAAGCAAATACGACCTAACTAAAAAAAAATTTGTTTGGCTTAATTCAGTGAACCTTTTCTTACCTACCACTTATTCCCTATCAAGAACAATACCTTGTCGGGTGTTTCTAGATTTATTCGGAACCATACTATAATTCTTGTGTGGTGTGTGCTGATTTTTGTGAACACTATGTGTCTAGACTCTTTTAATCTACCAGAATAAGCATGCTTGCAAACTTGAGTTTATGCCTCTTTTTTTTCTGGAGGCAATTCATAGGCTCCTTTAGTTTTTTTCTAACTTAAGCTCAGAGAGAAATCTCCTAAAATCAGTGCAAGGTAGTTTTGCAAACAAATGAGTCTGAATTTTTCCTTTTTTATGCTTTTCCTAGAGCCAGTGATAGGCACCTCTAGGGGCAATGTCAAGTAAGTAAACATTCCTATTCCAGTGTACTACAGAAGTCTATATAGCATAAGGGTCACAAAGAGTATTGTACATATCATAATTATAGTAAGGCTCTAAACAGTTCCTAAAATTTCCTAAAGGTACTGTCACGACAGAGTATGTCGCGGCAGGTAGGTTCAGTTCAAAGACTTAAGCCATATTATTATTATTATTATTATTATTATTATTATTATTATTATTATTATTATTATTATTATTATTATTATTATTATTATTTTACCAAAAATAAACTTAATAATAACTAAAACTTAAACACAAATGTAAGACATAACTACGACTTCATTGATGGAGGGATGCCACCCCCAAACTCGAGGGTTGCATTGCCCTCAATGCATGACAACATGAAAGATAAAAAAACAGAAAAATAAAATACATCACAAAAGAAATAAAACAACAAAGACAACAAATATAAGATAGAAACTTAAGTTGAGGAGTTGTCATCGCTGCTACTGCTAATCTGGAGCTGCCGGCGGGCAGTGACTTTCATGGCAGGGGCCAGCAGTGTGTTGGGGGAGGCAGAGGACACCTTTTTCTTTGCTTTCCGAGGTGGCTGGACACAGGTTGGTGAGATGAATGTGGGTTTGTCCAGAACCTCAACCTCATCATCAGAGCTGCTGCTACTACTTCTGCTGGCAGATTTGCCTTGGCCGGAGGGTCCTTCGCCAGTCTCGTTGAGCTTCTTCTTTTTCATTGGCAGGTAGTCCTTGGAGATATCTCGGGTAACTAAGGGCTCGCCGTTAGAATCCTGCCAGACGGAGGAGGAGGAGAACCCTTCAAAATATTATGAGTCGAGTTCCGGCAGGGGGTCCTTTCTCTTTTCTCCTCTGGCAGTGGCAGATTGTCTGCCGCCTTCAGCTGTCGTGGCCAGTGTAGGTGTGGAGGCATCATATGGTGTTCTAGGGCTTCCAGCAGGGGTAGGTGTAGGTGTGGGGGCAGCAAAAAACTGTTCTGGGAAAGAGGGGAACGACACATGTGTAAAATGTAAATCATTATGAATAAAGTTTACCATTGCTACCGTGAAATCCCTCATGTAGCTCATCAGCCCGAGCTGCCTTTCCTCCATTATTTTCAGCGTCGACAGAATCTGGGCAGAGGTGTCTGATGGAGGTGCTGCTGCCGTTTGCTGTTGTTCTGCTGCCGCAGGTTCTGGGGAACTGGGGCCTGCCGTCTGGTCTGTCATGGCAGAGGGATTGAAGTATGACAGTGGGGTGGCAACTTTTAATTCCATCAGGATGAAGATGTTCCGCTCCGTCCATCATTTCCCTCAAACTTTTACGTCTTCAGCAATCTCCGGTACATTGTGGCCCCGATAGATGATGGTAATGAGGTATGGGAAGACTAGGGGGCCCGATGGTCAGAAGGCACACTCAAGTATTCCCTCACGTATGTAGCAGCCGACATTTATTGTTCTTTCATTTAAAATTGAATGCACAAGGGCTAACCTTGGTCTATCGACGATGCTGTTGTGGGAGGATGGCATGATGCGCTTCTTCACAAAGTGATTCCACAATTTGGCCTGTGGAGTCAACTAAGTTCTCTTCACCGTCCATCGATGTTTAGGGTTGGTGTTCCATTTTGTCCCTTCCTCAGTGAGCTCTGCCATGACCGCGTCGTAGTGTCTTTGCTGTAGAGGGTGTTGATGTAGGAAGGCTCGAAGGAGAGTTGTTTACCTTGAATTGTTATTGTCGTGGTGTCTTTGCTGTCGACGGCAGCGTAGAACTCCCTGATGAGTGTGATGTTCATCTCCTCCGGCTGGGCAGCAAATTACTGGCATTTGAGGGCTTGGATTTTTCGGACTATAAAGTTTTCGAGCCCGAGGTCTTCCGTGGGTTCTGTGTAGATAACCCCTCTTTCCTCCCACATGTCCCTTTTCTGCTAGGAGCTGTGGTATCTCGTGGCGGATTCGGTGGAGGTGAAGCGGTCTGGAATGGCGTTATGGCTTGGGGTGGAGACTGCTGCGGCAAAAGTGGAGGCATCACTACGGCGGGTTTGTCTGTTGGACATTTTTGCAAGGACTGTAGAAAATGTAAAGAAAATTTTTAAAGTTCTAAACAGAGGAAACAAGTTGAGAAAATGAGAATAAGGTGAGAAATGAATAGTGAATGGGGGTTTATATAGATGGATGATTTTCTGTCCGTTGGAGCTGTAACGGCAGGCGCGAATAACATGGCCAGCTATTACGCGGTTTCTGACACTTTTGTCACGTGTTTCCGTGTCTGTTGCGCGTTTGCGTGTCTGTCGCGACAACTTGGTGATAGGTTGTCTTCTCCGCGTCTGTCACGACAGCTGATGACAGGCTGTGATGACAGACTCATCCGTTGGGCTGCTGTCGGTATGGTAGGATTGTTCATTCCTTCTCTTCGCCTTGTTTCCTTTGTTTCCTAAAAATAGATAAATAAAAATAAAATATTAATTCCTAAAATAAAATAATGAAATCTTAATTCCTAATAAATAATTAAAATAAAATAAAATAAAAACTAAGTTAAATTAGGGATCCCTTGAGGGGCATCTCCTAAAGTAACTACTTCCTGCATCCTTGGGGCTTCAGTCCCCTGATAATGCTTTAGTCTCTGTCCGTTGACTTTGAATTGGTGCCCGTCCTTTAGGGATTTGATTGTAATGGCACCATGGGGAAAAACCTGGACTACTTGGAAAGGACCTGACCATCTAGATTTAAGCTTTCTTGGGAAAAGTTTTAGCCTAGAGTTAAACAACAACACATGTTGCCCTGGGCAGAGCTGTCGTGACAGCAGCTTCCTGTCGTGCCACCTTTTGGTTTTATCTTTGTATATCTTGGCATTGTCGTAGGTCATTGCTCGAATTTCTTCAATTTCATCAAGTCCAGTAGCCTCTTTTGTACTGCCTTATCTCAGTCCATATTTACTTCTTTGATAGCCTAACACGCTCTGTGTTCTATCTCAACAGGTAAATGACATGTTTTTTCGTAGATTAGTCTGTAGGGTGACATTCCCAATGGTGTTTTGAACGTTGTTCTGTAGGCCCAGAGTGCATTATTGAGGTGTAAAGACCAATCTTTTCGAGTGGGTTTAACCATCTTCTCAAGTATGTTCTTTACTTCTCGGTTGGATATCTTGGCCTGCCCATTGGTTTGAGGGTGGTATGCTATTGCAATCCGGTGCTTTACTCCGTATTTTCTTAAGGCAACAACAATTACCCTGTTATCAAAGTGTCTCCCCTCATCACTGATGATCGCCTTAGGAATGCCAAATCTGGAGAAGATGTTCTTGTGCAGAAATCTCTGAACAGTTTTGGCATCATTTTTCTGAGTGGCGATCGCTTCTACCCATTTGGACACATAATCTATTGCCAGTAGGATGTAAAGGTTCCCACAAGGTGCTAGGAATGGTCCCATGAAGTCGATTCCCCATACATCGAAGATTTCGACTTCTAAAATGTTCTGCAGTGGCATCTTATGCCTTCTCGAGATGTTCCCAATTCTTTGCATTTGTCACAACTTTTGTAGAAGTCTTGTGCATCCTTGAACAATGTGGGCCAATAGAGACCAGATTGCAAAACCTTGGCAGCGGTTTTGTTTCCACCTAGGTGTCCTCCATATGGGGAAGCATGGCAGTGGTGAAGCACAACTTCCTGTTCATCATGTGGTATGCATCTCCTGATAATTTGATCTGCACAATGTTTGAAAAGAAGAGGTTCGTCCTAATAATAATGTTTTGCATCATTTCGGAACCTCTTCCTTGCTTGGTAATTAAGTTCAGGAGGTAGTACCCCGCTAACAATGTAATTAACAAAATCAGTGTACCAAGGAGTTTCAGAAAACTTACCTGCCACCATGGCTATCGTGGCAGTGCTGGTGGCAGCAAACAGTTGCTCGTCCAGAAAGGTCTCCAATATGTTGGTTTTATCTGTTGATTCACTCCTTCCCGTCTCTAATCTCGACAAGTGGTCTGTTACTTGGTTTTTTATTCCCTTTTTATCCTTGATATCAATGTCGAACTCTTGCAGTAGCAGAATCCAACGTATCAGTCTCAATTTTGCATCCTTTTTCATGAACAGATACTTCAGTGCTGAATGGTCTGTATGGACCACCACTTTCATTCCAAGTATGTACGAACGGAACATGTCGATTGAGAACACTAGTGCTAATAGTTCCTTTTCTGTTGTGGTGTAGTTCACTTGGGCATCATTCAGTGTTCTGTTGGCATAATAAATAACATGGAAGAGCTTATTCTTCCTATGCCCTAGTGCTGCCGCGACAACATAGTCACTGGCATCACACATTATCTCGAATGGCAAACTCCAGTTTGGCGGATGTACGATCGGGGCTATTACCAGCTTCTCTTTCAGAATTCTGAATGCCTCAGTACATTCAATATCAAAGTCAAAGGGGCGGTTCTGCTCCAATAAGTGGTATAAGGGCTTGGTAATCTTTGAGAAATTGGAAATAAATCGTTGATAAAACCCAACATGCCCTAAGAAACTCTGAATCCCCTTGACTGTGGTGGGCGGCGATAGCTTTTCGATGACTTCAATTTTTGCTCTGTCTACCTCTATGCCACGACATCTTACCTTGTGGCCTAGTACTATCCCTTCATCCACCATGAAGTGGCATTTTTCCCAATTCAGGACCAAGTTCGCCTTTTCGCATCTTTCAAGCACCTTCTGTAGGTTGCTTAAACAACCTTCAAAACTATCTCCAAAGACGGAAAAGTCATCCATGAAAATTTCTAGGAAGTCCTCCACCATGTCGGAGAATATTGCCATCATGCATCTTTGGAAAGTTGCTGGTGCGTTGTAGAGTCCAAATGGCATTCTCCGAAAAGCATAAGTGCCGTATGGGCATGTGAAGGTAGTTTTCTCTTGATCCTCCGGTGCAATCGCTATCTGATTATAACCTGAGTAACCATCAAGAAAATAATAATAAGGTTTTCCTGCTAATCTGTCAAGCATTTGATCAATAAAAGGTAGGGGAAAATGGTCCTTCCGGGTAGCTTTGTTAAGCTTCTAGTAATCCATAAAAACTTTCCAACCGGTCACAGTCCTGGTTGGGATTAGTTCGTTTTCTTCGTTGGTCATCACGGTTATTCCTCCCTTTTTAGGTACGCACTATACCAAGCTCACCCACTTACTATCTGAGATGGCGTATATGATTTCGGCATCAAGCCATTTGATAATCTCTTTTCTCACCACTTCTCGCATAACGTCGTTTAAACGTCTCTAAGCATCAATAGTTGACTTATGATCATCTTCCAAGAGAATATTGTGCATTGCTTAACGCCGGACTGATGCCTTGGATATCAACTATCGTCCATCCAATAGCCTTCTTATGCTGCTGTAGCATTCCAATTAACTGCTGCTCCTGTTTCTGCATTAACTTGGAAGAGATGATTACATGCAACATATCATTTAAACCAAGAAAAACATATTTAAGCTGCCCTGGCAGGGGCTTAAGATCTAAAACAAGTGGCTCTTCAATTGAAGGCTTCTAGATTATATGTTCTTTCGAGGTATAATTTAGGGGCTCGAAGAACTTACCTGGACGATTTTCTATCCAATTTACCTCCTCATGACCTTCAGTGTCAGATATGTCTGAATCAGAGGAGTCACTGTCGTCGTTGCTGCCGTGACAGTCTTCTAGATGACTGTTGTGGCAGTGACCAAATTTAATGTCATGGCAGCTTGACCTGATGCAAGGTTGATCAAGGATTACTTCAGTGATGGCCTTGCACTCTTCTTCTTCATCGACATGTTTGATTGCTTGGAGAACATTGAGTTTGATTTCTTGATCATTCACTCTCATGGTTAGTTCTCCTTTCTCTACATCGATCATAGATCTGCCTGTGGCTAGGAAGGGTCGCCTCAGAATGATCGGTGCGTTCTCATCTACTTCACAATCTAACACAAGAAAGTTAGCAAGAAAAATGAATTTATCCACTCTTACCAGAATATCTTTGATCTTTCCTTCTGGTTGTACGTAAGAGCGGTCTGCCAGCTGCAGCATGACTGTCGTGGGTTGTGCTCGTCCAATACCTAATTTCTGAAACACAGATTTTGGCATTAAATTTATGCTAGCACCAAGATCACAAAGTACCTTACCCACGAATTTGTCACCAATTATGCACGATATGATGAAGCTCCTAAGATCCTTCTTCTTTTGGGGTGGATGCTTGTGCAAGATAGTCATGCATCCTTCTGCCATTTTTACCGTTTCGACATGGCATCCTTGAGAAATTTCGCATAACTGGGCATCTTCTTGATGGCCTCTAACAGTGGTATATTAATATGCACTTACTTAAAAATATCATAAATCTTTTTGAGCTGGTACTCATGTTTCTGTTTTTGTAACCGATGTGGAAAAGGAGGTGGAGGACGGTAATCTTCAAGGCGTCCTGCACATGGTGTTCGGATATGAGGAGGCTTAGGTTCTTTAGCATTCTTTTCTTGCTCCTCTGTCCTTTCTGTTGTTGTGACAGGTGTGTCGGCAGCAGGTTGCTCTTCTTCTACCGGGGCAGTGTTCATGGCAGGTGTATCTAGGGTCGGTTCCTCATTTGGTATGGTTTTCATCTCCGGCCCTTGCAGTTGTTTCCCACTTCTAGTTGTAATTGCCATACAATGCTCATGTGTGGGTTTTCTAGTGACCTCAGTATCACTAGGGGATCCTCTGTTTTGCCTTGGCTTGATATACTGGGAAACCTGGCCCATCTGTGTCTCCAGTGATTTCAGGGTGGCCTCATGGTTAATCATCCTCATCTCTGTCTTATCCATGAATGACTCAGTTTTCTTGACAAAGTGATCCATGTTTGCCATGTAAGCTCCTGTCTGTGACATGAATGTGGCCAATGTCTGCTCCAGTATACTAGGTGCATCTACCGGCTGCTGCTGTGGCTGCTGTCGCGATAGGATTCTGGGTGCCTCTTGGTTTTGGTTGTCCTGCATCTAAGGATTCAGTGCATTGTTCAGATTGCTCTAGGAAAACTTGGGATCTTTCCTCCAGTTGGGATTGTAATTGTTGGAATCATAATTTCTTGGCTTGTTGTAATTTCCAACGTACATCCCTTCTTCTAGCTGTAACGGACAGTCTTCCGAACTGTGGTTCCCACTACAAGTTTCACATACCTCTTCTGCAGAATAGACAGGTTTAAAATCTTTTCGTAACATATTTTCCACCGCCTTTGTGAGGTAAGCAACCTGTGATTTCAGGGAATTATCGGCTTCATAATCTTTTACAGTTATCCCTCATTTACCTCTTCTTGCTGTAGGGAATTGCTCATCATTCTTTGCTAAGTTTTTCAACACCACCATTGCTTCGTCTGGATCTTTATCCAACAATAGTCCATTTGCTCTTGACTCTATTCTCATATGAGTGTGTGTGTTGGAAGAATTGTAGAGTTTAATGACTTGATTCCACACGGGGAATCCATGCATCGGGCAGTTCCTTAGAAGAGTTGTAAACGTGTCCCATGCCTTGTGCATTGGTTCGTCATCTTCCTATTGAAAAGTAGCAATTTCATTACGCAATCGCTCATATAAGTGAGAAAGATTAAAACAAGATAAAAATTCACGAGAGAGATCTGCCCAAGTTCGTATTGAACCCGACATTAATTTATTCCACCAAGTTTTAGCTTTGTCTCTCAATGAATGAGGAAATAACCGGAGCCTCAGTATTTCCGAATTTATTCATGGTAATCTAAACGATCCACAAATTTCTTGGAACGTTTTCAGATGTTCTCGGGCATCCTCTGTCGCAGCACCACTAAACTGGCCAGCGGAATTTTTCATGCTGAACATAACAGGTTTAAGCTCGAAGTTCTCATCTTCCACGTCTGGCAAGGTGGTCTCTAGTTCAACATGATGATCGATCATGTAGTCACGACAGGACTGTCGTGCGGCAACGACAACGGCAGGCCATCCATTCCGGGCATCCTGGGGAGGATCTCCAATAACCCCTTGGTTATCTTCTACCCCTTGGTTTTGCATTGCTTCTAACTGCTCCTCAAGATAGTCGTTTCTTGCAATCAAGAGTCGGACTCGGTTCCTGATGTTGCACGTGCATTCAATTTCATAGTCTAGTTCGTACTCAGGTTCCTTTCCTCGTCTAGATCTGCGCATAAGCAAGCAGAAAACCTTGTGAAAAGCACAGGGTGAACAATACCAAGGAAAATAGAAAAATTAAAAAGAAAAAGTGCATTAAAAATAAGGGTAAAGATATGTTGCCAGTCCTCGGCAACAGCGCAAAAAACTTGTTGCGTGTCAAAAGTCCTATCGAGACGTAGTGCAAGTGTACACGACGCAAGTAGTAAAGTGATACTTGGAGTATTGGATATCGTCTCCACAAGGACTGGAAATAGCTTTTTCTTATAATTGCTGCACGAGAGAGAAAAAAAGTTTAAATTGTTTGCAGAGTAATCGTGAATAATAACTAAATTAAAGGAGTAAAAGATCAGGTTAAGAAATAGGCCGATATTGATTTGCTTGGTAGTGCAGGTGTTGCACTGAATAGAAACTTCTGTTCTGTCGTCGTCCCTGTCGCGGCAGCACCTGTCGTTGCAGAAGTCTGTTGTTGTCGTGGCAGCGATCACATAACTCTGTACTTCAAGCTTGGCAAGAATCCCTGCTATGCCTTGTCCTATCCCTAGGCCCAAGTGTTGTTGATGAACACTTCTTGGATGATACCTCCCGGTGTGAATCAAAGGGTGAACACCAATGTTGTTGAATTCTTCCTTAGCCACTTAACCTCGTACTTATCCCTAAGCCGAGATGGTTTAACCATAAACTGGAAAACTCATATTTATTTCGTTCGTATGCTTGACTCTCCCGATATCAAAAAAATAAATAACCTCACAATGCTCTCCCGATACTCTTGCGAGATGTGAAAAACCAGAATAAATAAACTTGAAGTTTTATTGCCTTGAACAAAAATATTCCTAAAACAGTATAATCCTTGCAACTATTTTACAGAATCAACCCTTAGCCCTAGGGGAAGTTTAGAACATGATGAGAAGTGGGAAAATGACAAGGGTTTTGGGGAATATGGATAGGTATGAGATATCCTTCCCTAGGTCGAATTACATGCCTTTATATAGGCCTTGGGTCCAAGTTTTCTAATATGGCAAGAATACAAGTTTAAACTAAAGTACAACTCTAATGGAGATTAAATATTCTGAGTATATGCCTTTAATTCGTCCTCTTTTCTTGCTTTGGGTTTCTTCCTTGGACTTTGGGCTTGGCCTTCATTCTGCCCCAGGGCTCAGAAAAATATAGGAGTGGTCCATGACAGATCGGCTTGAATTCCTCTATCTGTCGAGCTCCACTTCACTTTTCCCTTTCACCAACGCTGTCGTCATAGCTGCCACGGCAGTGGCCACGACAACGTTATTTCCTTGACTCCAATCCTGTGCTCCAGCTTTGCTTCCTTGCTGCCCTAAGTCTGCCACAACATATACCTGCAAAAGTGACCAAAATCAGTAGCAACTGTGCCATTTTATCAATTTGTGATGTATATGTAAAATCTATCCTAAATGCAATGAAATATGCTTGAATGTAGTAGAAATATAGATAAATGAGGGGTAAATTATAGAACTTTTATACACTCAATAGTACATACAGCTGAACCGTGTGAACATACGATCGTGGAAGGATATTTTAGGAGCCTTTGTAGAGCACTACAAACATGTGACAGAAATGGTCCCTAGCCGAGTTATGCTGTAAGTAATGGAGCAGAAAAATGAAGAAATGCAGCGACAATATGCTCAAATATAGAGAGATGTCACAACGCAAGTACAACCTCCACTAATGGAAATGAGGTTGCCTATAGGTTTGTTCAAACTCTGAGAGGGCCGCTTTTCGACAGACTGATTAGTAACACTACTCAAAATTTTGCTGATATTTTGATGACTGGGGAATTGATAGAAGTGTGATAAGGTTTTTTCTTTTGAAAACTTTCAAAAAAAATTTCTAAGTGTCCCCACTTTTTGAAATATTTGATTAAATGGGGAAAATCTCGTGTTTTGAAAAAAACCTTAAAAAAGTCTTTTTTTTGGAGCTGCCACCGGCCACCGAGGTAGGCCGGACACCGTAAAAACTGAACCCAGAGTTTCATTTGAAAGGGTTCGGGAGTTGGTTACGTGTGGGGGAGGGTTAGCACCCCATCACGCCCGAAAATCGGTACCAAAACAATTGTTGCCTTTAATTGATGGAAATTATCCAAAATTTAAAATTAATTTAACTAGGGGTTCTTAATTGAAAATCAGACTTTAATCGCACGAGCCTTATCGAATTGGCGGTTTCGAATTAACTAGACATTTATTTAAAAAGGATGACGATACACTGGTCCAAAGTCTAAACCAACATCATATAAGTCTGACTGTCGTGTTAGTTTAGGGTTCGGATCCCGTACGTTACCTTTATGCATGATGCAAGCAAATAAAATATGGTGTCATGGTCTTGTTCATTTTAATTATTTACGAGCTTACCTTTAGACGATTTGAATTAATCTGCATATTCGAGGAATATCCAATAAGCTAGGATATTTCGACCCGAATACGCGAATTAGTAAGTACCTCCTCTTTATATTTTAAAAAATCAATTGTATGCATATCAAAATATTGAAGGTCACATGCAATGCCTTATTAGAATGCATGTCACATATATTCGATCGACATAAAAACTAACTATGCCATATTAAAAACTATATATTATATATGTACGTTAAATGAACACAATAACATGCAAAAACATATATTCGATATAGTCATAAATAAAAAGGCAAAAAGCATGAATAACAAAATGTAACATAACAAAACAAAAATGCTAAGTTAATAATTAACATGCAAACTGAAAGGGACCAAAACTGCAATAAATCGATTTAGAAAACTGATTAAAATGCAAAATATGGACTCGACTAAAAGGAAACAGAAACCTACAAGGACCAAAAGGGGAATTAACCCATTCGAAAAATAGATTAAAAATCAACCAAAACAATACGAGGACGAGATTGGAAAAACTCAAAAAACATGAGGGACCTAGAACGGGGTTTAAAATTGCGGAAGCCCCTGTGCGGGTAATAACAATACGCGGAGGGACTTAAAACGTAATTAAACCTATTTTTATATTTTAAAACACTATAAAAGCGAGTTTAAAAAACAATGCAGCCCTTTTATCATTTTTGATAACCCTAAAAATTCTGAGACTCCTCGTCCTCTCTCTTTCCCGACGCCATCAACGTTCCGATCGTCGTTGCCAGCGCCGAAACCCTAAAAAAATCTTTGAAACCCTATTTTTGTCTCTCTCTAAAAACCCCAAGAGAAACCAGAAGCCTCGTTTTATGAAATCAAAACCAAAACAAAAACCCTTTCAACTGTTTTTTCATTTTAACCCAAATCGAAACCCAAAACCAGAAAACCCTCTTTAGCGTTTGCTCCCCACCGATTCACCACTTATGATCTTGAGAGAGAGTAAAGGGCTTGTCACCGGCGAGGGGAAATGAAGCGATGCAAAGGTAAAAAAAAGAAAGCCCTAACTCTTCTCTATTGTTTTTTATTTATTTACGATTCGAAATGAAAATGAAATGGAGACGACGATAATACCTCTGAAGACCTTCAGTTTTTTACTTTGTATTCTCTGATAAGTCTTTCGATTACAACTTCATTCTTTTCCTTCTATTACATCGATGGTTTCGGGTTTTTATAGCCCCGATATTACAAATTTCGGATTACATAAATTGTTCAAAAAATCTGCTATTGGTTGCTCTGATTTGTTTGTATTCGTCTGCTGAAACTGTTGATTTTTTTGCCTCTCTGTGATTATGTTGTTTTCCTCTGAATTTGTTGCGCGTTGCATCTTCTGACATTTTGGTTTTTTGTTGCATGTGAGGCTCGTACGAGGGGGGACCAGAGGGCTTGGAGCGGTCTGAGGACGTGAAGTCGATCCTTGCCGTCGATGGAGATCTGGATGGTCGTGCGACATTCGAAAGGGAACGCAATGGATTGCACGTGCGCGTCTGGGCATTGGGGAGTCGCGCGTGGATCACACGCACTTGGGGGAGCTGATCTTGGCCGTTCGATGTCAACCCTGATCCAACGGCTGATACGTTGCGGCGCCAGGAGAAGGGGATGCCTGCTAGGGTTTTCTGCTGAAGTTAGATCTGGACCGTTAGATCTATCCCAGATCTAACGGCTGGGAGCCGACTGCGCAAAACAAATAACCAATTAGGGTTTCCTCTTATTTTCGGATTAGGGCTAAGCAATTGGGCCAACGAGCCTTGTATATTTTTTTGGGTTTTAGATTGTAATGGACATTATTAATATTAATGTACTTTGGGCTTAATTTTCTTCTATTGGGCTTTATTTATATATTAATTTTTTCAGATTTTCATATTTGTTTCGATATGTTAATAATAATAATAATAATAATAATAATAATAATAAAATAATAATATAATAACAATAATAATAATAAATATAATACCAATAACGCTAATAGCAAATATCAGTGATAAATATAATAGTAATAATAATAATAGAAAATAATAGTAATAAATGATAATAACATAAATAGTAATAATAGAAAAAGATAATAATAGTAATAATAATTAGTAATATAGTAATAATAATTATGGTAAAAAGACCAATAAGGCCAATAAGGTAATATTCGGATACGATAACAATATGTTAATAATATTGTAATGTCACTAATAATAGTAATAATATTGATAACTCTAATAGTAATAATAATGTAAAATTATGTATTCAACATTAATAATATATATGTACTGTTTTTTTGTTTTTTTTGTTTTTATTTTTAATTATTCGATATACATATTAACAAAGCTCATTAGTTAAAAATAAAAATGGAGTGGCACCCTAGACAAAATAGGTGATTACAGCTCCCCTCTTTGCTTATACTTGTGGAACAAGAATAAATCAAAGGCCATAAGCACCGATTTTGTCCAACTTCCCGGTTTGGATCCCGAGTCACCATTAACTTGAACTATTGGCGGTTCAGAAGTCGGTACAGGAAAATGCAACGGTTGCGGAGGCTTAAAGTTGCCATTCTCATTTCAACATTCTTCAACCCTTAAAGGTCCGAATAAAAGCTCCGCTCTTAAAGTGCCCGAACGAATAGGCGAATTCTATTCTCCAAAATCCCGAATAGATAGGCGGATTCCATTCTCCAAAAGCCCGAACGGATAGGCGGGTTCCATTCTCCTTATGCCTGAACGGATAGGCGGGTTTCATTCTCCTCGTACCTGAATGGATAGGCGGGTTTCCATTCTTGTCAAGCCCAAACGGATAGGTGGATTCCATTCTCCAAAAGCCCGAACGGATAGGCGGATTCCATTCTCCACAAGCCTGAACAGATAGGCGGATTCCATTCTACAAATGCCCGAACAGATATGCAAATTCCATTCTCCAAATGCCCGAACGGATAGGCGGATTCCATTCTCCAAAAGCCCAAACAAATAGGCGGATTCCATTCTCCAAAAGCCCGAATGGATAGGCAGATTCCATTCTCCAAAAGCCCAAACAGATAGGCGGATTCCACTCTCCAAAAGCCCAAACAGATAAGCGGATTCCATTCTCCAAAAGCCCAAATGGATAGGCGGATTCCATTCTCCAAAAGCCTGAACAAATAGGCGGATTCCATTCTCCAAATGCTCGAACGGATAGGTGGATTCCATTCTCCTCATGCTTGAATGGATAGGCGGGTTCCATTCTCCTCATGCCTGAACGGATAGGCGGGTTCCATTCTCCTCATGCCTGAACGGATAGGCGGGTTCCATTCTCCTCAAGCCCGAAAGGATAGGCGAGTTCCATTCTCTGAAAGCCCGAATGGATAGGCGGGTTCCATTCTCCAAAAGCCCGAACAGATAGGCGAGTTCCATTCTCCTCATTTCTGAACGGATAGACGGGTTCCATTCTCCCCATGCTCGAACGGATATGAGGGTTCCATTCTCCAAAAGCTCAAACGGATAGGCGGGTTCCATTCTCCTCATGCCCGAACGGACAGACAGATTCCATTCTCCTCATGCCTAAACGGATAGGTGGATTCCCTTTTACTGGGAAATCTTTTATATACCTGTCAAAATAGGAAAAAAAAGATATGATGATGTGAGTTATCATGCCATTAATCCTAGGGATGACTAACTACAAATGATGCATGAATTATGATATCAAAATTGCTCGGACGCTTTCACTCCTCAGATTGGTCAATCTTGACCTTTTTCTTCTTCTTAGTCTCTTTTGGCTTTCTCATCTTTTCCAAATCTCTCTTTTTGTCCCTTCTCGAAAGATGACTGCTGACTTCCACTGGTCAGGATAGACGTAACACTTCTCGTAGTGCTCATTCTCAAAACATTGCCCCCCATTCAAGCTGGGTGTTCAACTATTCTCGACGACTTTTCACTTTTCTCAACATTAGGGGAAGCACATGCCCCAAGTCCCTGAACTTTTCTCTTAAGTTCATTAAGGTCCTCTTTCATTTCTAAACCAATCAAGGCATTTCGACCGAAATTCGCTTCCAGTCCCTGAATTGTAACATGTGGAATCTTACTACTATCCTCATCATGGCCACTAGTGAGCTATCATTGATGCTCATGGCATTGCATTCTAAACTTTTTCCTTGGAGCAATGAAAGGAAATTATTTTGTGTCCATTAAAAATTTTAGATTGCATCTTCTGACTTCAAAACGAGATGCATTTTCGAAAACTAGACTTTCTTTTCAAATCATGGATATATCAGACAAGATTAAATACCCCGAATATCAAGTGCACGAACGGCACTATTATGGCTTACCAAGGATTGTCTCAAGCAACATGTGTCTAGGAGACCTCGAAAATTGAGCTGATGTCTGAGGATGTGAAATACTCTCCGAGCTATTTCGGCTTTTTAATCAATTAGACTTATCTTTTGTAGGCTTCGCCTTTACCATTTTGTCTTAATTTTTTTATGATTTCGGGGAAGTCACCTCATCACATTCCTTTGGCTCGAAATAAATGATGGAGAAAACAACAAAACCCCGAGCTACTCGGCATTGTCATGATTTGAAAATATTACCATCACTCATGTAGCTAAATTTTTTGATTCGAATGGTGCGTAGCAACCTTATTGGTCTTTTTGCTACAGCGGAATGCCCCAAAAATTCCACACTCGTATCCGAAAATGCATATTACCAAGTTTCGAACATTGGAGTGCTTTTGTTACGATTTTAGTATTCTCTCTCTTTTTTCTTTTTTCTTTCTTTTTTTTCTTTCTTTTTTATTTTTATTTTTTTTCTTTTTCTTTTTCTCTCTCTTTTTTAGCACGGACGATTTTCGGTTGTTCTCCCGAAGGCCCTAATGCTATGTGTACTCAATAGACGACCAAATTAACTCGAAGTGTAAGCCACATATTCATTATCTTCACAGCTTTTGATTTCCACTAGACACAGGTTGCTTTAAATCAACCTTTAGGGTCAAGGTTAATGTCCCTTGTGCAATTCATATACGAGGACTCAATAGTCAAATATATACACGAAATGAAGAGATAAATGATATACCAAAACATAGTGCATCCTTTCATTGAAATTTTAAAACATGCAGTATTAGGCCCTTACAAAAAATCTTTGCTACCTTCGGACAAAGGGTAGCAAAGTTGATTCCACACATTACTTCAAAGGAAAGATTAAAATGCAATGAAATGAAAACAAGCAAACTTGGATGCACTAAAAACTCTTGACTACTGCTAAGCTGGCCATCCATCCCGCCCCTTTAAGCTTCTTCGAGGAACTTTATCTCCTTATTGTCCATCAGTTTCTGAACCAACTACTTAAATTCCGGACAATTCTGAATCTCATGCCCCGGAGTCAGATGGTAGTCACAAAAGGATTCATGGCCATCACATGCTCCCTTCGTACCGCTCTCAAATCGGCTTTTGATTTAGCAGAACTCTCCTCCATTTGCTTCCTTTGATGGCGAGTAAAGTGTGGGTGCAGAATCTTCGGTAGTCAAAAATACTGTCATGACCTCGAACAATTAATTTCGTGACTGAATGATGTAGTGCATGCAATGTCGTATGTATAACAAAAACAGATGATTGAAGGTAATAAATTGAAAACATAATCGAATACAAGGAAAAGTTGATTCGGCGAACATCCTCATTAAACAACTTCTCATAACGGAGATCAAGTCGTGTTACAACGAGGCAAGAAAATAAATACATATGGTCCGATTTTCAATATGTTTTGCTCGTCCCCTTAGCGCGTTCTGGAAACTCCGTTGCTATAGTCTCTTTTCTCCTGTTATGAAAGTTTTCAACTTTAGACTGTTCTCGAATCAATACTTCATATGAAAATGCGATGAATATGAAAAAATAAGCAAAACAAAACAAAAAAGCAACTGGATTAGTAACAACAACAATGAATATTGAATACAACAAACCAATAAAAACACACCAAAGCAAATTAACGATGCAAGACCTATTAGCATGAATTCTAATTATATGGTTATCCGCATGGCTCTAATCGGGGTGGGCTCCCTAGATTCTCACACATGTGGTTCGGTTATAACGAGGGTACCCGAACCTATCTTATAACCTACTAAGATGACAAGAGCCCCAATTTTGGCCCATTACAAGCTTGCGAATTGGTTTCGGTTCGAGGGAAAGCACGACCTAGTGACGTGGAGGGCTGCTCACATGTCAAAGGCGTGGATTTCGGAAGTGAATTACCGACTTGTGGAGGGATGCTCACGTGGGTATGGGCGTTTCATTCCCACTTAAGGGACGAAGCTCGAGTATAGAGCTTAATGATCATGATGCAACACATGTCGGTGATCCCTTTGAAATTAAATGAAAAATTAATCCGAAGGCTACCAATTATCGAAGCTCGTATAATTAAAGTTCAATTTTCAAGGAAGAACCACCTTGCTAAAGTCAAATTTAATTTCAAAAATTTCCATCATTAAGAGCAACAATTATTATTTTTTTGGCTTAACTCTCTTTTTGTATTGTAAAAAAAATGTCCACAGCGGAGTCGCCACGCTGTGATATGTTTTTTTTTTCTTTTGAAAACTTTCAAAAAAAAAACTTCTAAGTGTCCCCACTTTTTGAAATATTTGATTAAAAGGGGAAAATCTCGTATTTTGAAAAAACCTTAGAAAAGTCTTTTTTTGGAGTTGCCACCGGCCACTGAGGTAAGCCGGACACCGTAAAAGCTGAAACCAGAGATTCATTTGAAAGGGTTCGGGAGTTGGTTACGTGTGGGGAAGGGTTAGCACCCCCAGCACGCCCGGAAATCGGTACCAAAACAATTGTTGCCTTTAATTGATGGAAATTATCTGAAATTTAAAATGAATTTAATTAGGGGTTCTTAATTGAAAATCGGACTTTAATCGTACGAGCCTTATCAAATTGGCGGTTTTGAATTAACTAGACATTTAATTAAAAAGGATGACGATACACCAGATCAAAGACTAAACCGACATCATATAAGTCTGACTGCCGTGTTAGTTTAGGGTTCGGATCTCGTACGTCACCTTTATGCATGATGCAAGCAAATAAAATATGGTGTCATGGTCTTGTTCGTTTTAATTATTTATGAGTTTACCTTTAGACGATTCGAATTAATCCGCATATTCGAGGAATATCCAATAAGCTAGGATATTTCGACCCGAATACGCGAAATAATAAGTACCTCCTTTTTATATTAAAAAAACAATTGTATGCATATCAAAACATTTAAGGTCACATGCAATGGCATATTAGAATGCATGTCACATATATTCGATCGACATAAAAACTAGCTATGCCATATTAAAAAACATATATTATATATGTAAATTAAACGAACACAATAACATGAAAAACATATATTCAATATAATCATAAATAAAAAAGGCAAAAAAAGCATGAATTACAAAATGTAACATAACAAAACAAAAATGTTAAGTTAATGATTAACATGCAAACTGATAGGGACCAAAACTGTAATAAATCCATTTAGAAAACTGATTAAAATGTAAAATAGGGACTGAATTAAAAGGAAACGGAAACCTACAAAAACCAAATGGGGAATTAACCCATTCGTAAAACAAATTAAAAATCAACCAAAACGACACAGGGACGAGATTGGAAAAACTCAAAAAACAAGAGGGACCTAGAACGAGGTTTAAAATTGCGGAAGCCCCTGCGTGCGTAATAACAATACATGGAGGGACTTAAAACGTAATTAAACCTATTTGTATGTTTTAAAACACTATAAAAACGAGTTTAAAAAACAATTCAACGCTTTTATCATTTTTGATAACCCTAAAAATTCTGAGACTCTCCGTCCTCTCTTTTTCCTGGCGCCATCAACGTTTCGGTCGCCGTTGTCGACGCCAGAACACTAGAAAAACCTTCGAAACCCTTTTTTTGACTCTCTCTAAAAACCCCAAGAGAAACCAGAAGCCTCGTTTTACGAACTCAAAACCAAAACAAAAACCCTTTCGACTGTTTTTTCGTTTTAACCCAAATTGAAACCCAAAACCAGAAAACCCTCTTTAGCGTTTGCTCCCCACCGATTCACCACTTATGGTCTCGGGAGAGACCAAAGGGCTTGTCACCGGCGAGGGGAAACGAAGCGATGCAAAGGTAAAAAAAGAAAGCCCTAACTCTTCTCTGCTGTTTATTTATCTGTTTATTTATTTATTTACGATTCAAAATAAAAATGAAATAGAGACGACGATAATTCCTCTGAAGACATTGAGTTTTTTACTTTGTATTCTATGATCATTCTTTCGATTACAACTTCATTCTCTTCCTTCTATTACATCGCTGGTTTCAGGTTTTATAGCCCCGATATTGCAATTTTTAGATTACATAAATTGTTCGAAAAATCTGCTATTGGTTGCTCTGATTTGTTTGTATTCGTCTGCTGAAAATGTTGATTTTTTTGCCTCTCTGTGATTATGTTGTTTTCCTCTAAATTTGTTGCGCGTTGCATCTTCTGACATTTTGGTTTTTTGTTGCATGTGAGGCTCGTACGAGGGGGGACCAGAGGGCTTGGGGCTGTCTGAGGACGTGGAGCCGATTCGTCCCATTGATAGAGATCTGGACGGTCATGCGACATTCGAAAGGGCAGACGGTAGATTACATGTGCGTATCTGGGCATTGGAGAGTCGCGCGTGGATAACACGCGCTTGGGGGAGCTGATCTTGGCCGTTCGATGTCAACCCCAATCCAACGCCTGATACGTTGCGGCGCCAGGAGAAGGGGAAGCCTTCTAGGGTTTTCTGCTGAAGTTAGATCTGGACCGTTAGATCTATCCCAGATCTAACAGCTGGGAGCCGACTGCGCAAAACAAATAACCAATTATGGTTTCCTCTTATTTTCGGATTAGGGCTAGACAATTGGGCCAACGGGCCTTGTATATTTTTTTGGGTTTTAGATTGTAATGGACATTAGTAATATTAATGAACTTTGGGCTTAATTTTATTCTATTGGGCTTTATTTATATATTAATTTTTTTCAGATTTTCATATTTGTTTCGATATAATAATAATAATAATAATAATAATAATAATAATAACGCTAATAAAAAATATCAGTGATAAATATAATAGTAATACTAATAATAGAAAATAATACTAATATATGATAATAACATAAATAATATAGTAATAATAGATAAATATAATAATAGCAATAATAATTTGTAATATAGTAATAATAATTATGGTAAAAAAGATCAATAAGGCCAATAAGATAATATTCGGATACGATAACAATATGTTAATAATATCGTAATATCATTAATAATAGTAATAATATTAATAACTCTAATAGTAATAATACTGTAAAAATATGTACTCAACAGTAATAATATATATATATATGTACTGTTTTTTGTTTTTTTGTTTTTTTTAGATTTTAACTTTAGTTATTCAATATACATATTAACAAAGCCCATTAGTTAAAAATAAAAATGAGGTGGCACCCTGGACAAAATAGGTGATTACAAGAAGCTGCAATCAAGATTGGTCAAATTGAGAGTGGAGAGAACTCCCGAAGGAATTATAAGAGGAAGGATAGTGAAGTGAACAATACACGTACATATGAGGCTCCGAAGAATGTGACCATTACCTCACCTGGAACTGTAACAGGAAACTCACAGAATTCGAACAAGAAGGACTCCCAAGTGCCGAGCAATGACAGGATGAATTTTACACCCATTTCGATGACATATGCCAAATTATATCCCCACTTGCATGAAGTAGATTTGGCGAGGCCATATTATTTGACACCCTTGCAGCCTCCTTACCCTACATGGTACAAATTAGATGCCCATTGTGAATTTCATGTTGGGATACCGGGGCATTCGATTGAGACATGCACGATATTCTAGAAGGTGGTGCAAAATCTGATCAACACGGGGATCTTAAAGTTTGACGAGCCAAGCATTGCTGCAAACCCTTTTCCATGTCATGGTGGGCGAGGGGTGAATGCTATTGAAGAAGATGATGAAGCAAGACGATTGAAGAATCATGTTTTAGAAATAAGATCTCCGCTAAAATGGGTGTTTGAACAGTTATATAATGCCAAGATGATTGAAATGGGCATGAAAGTGGAATTGGAGAAAAAACCTGAGGTGTATTGTGAGTATCATCAAGAATGTGGTCATGAGATTCATTATTGTCAAGAGTTCAGGGACTTGATTCAGAAAACGATGGATAACAAAGAGATTGAATTCTTTGAGAAAGCAAGAATGAGGAAAGAAGTTGAGGTGTGCACCTCTGAGTGTTCTAGAGTTAAATATAGGTCCATAAGCCCTTGGTTCTCTCTTTTAAACCAAAGGCTGGAAGTGCGAAACTGACAGTAATCCCGAAGGTTGTGATCTCGACTCTTGCACCGTTTGCTTTCAAAAGTACCAATGCAGTTCCCTGAAATTACACAGTCAATGTGACCGTACCAGAAAAAAGAGGCCACAAGAAGAAACAAAGTCAAATGATGGAAAGAAGGATGAGTTAGAGGAAAAGAAGGATAAGCAGCTTGATACATGGGAAGTAAATGAAGTCGGTCATTTTACTTGAAGTGGTATATGCTATTCTTCTCTGGAAGCACTTAAAGAAGTGGAGAAGGTTAAAGGGAAAGCTGCGGTAACACCAGAAAGGACTTTTGGAGAGGATCCTGCTCCAAAGATAAACGAGCCAGTAACAGAGGAACATGCACAAGAGTTTTTGAAGTTTCTGAAACAAAGTGAATACAACATAGTTGAGTAGTTAAAGAGACAACAAGCGAGGATTTCTGTCTTGGAGTTATTGTTGAGCTCCGAAGGGCACCACAATGCTTTGATGAGGGTGCTAAACCAGACATTTGTACCAAATAATATATCCGTGGACAAATTAGACAAAATTGTGATTCATTTCACTGCTGACAACTATATCACATTCACTGATGATGAAATTTCCGAATGAGGAATGGGGTCGATAAAGGCTTTGAACATTACCACACATTGCAAAGGGTGTGTGTTACCAACAGTTCTAATTGACAACAGATCGACGCTGAATGTTATGCCAATGGCAACTCTGCAGAGGTTGCCCATTGATGACTCTCATATGAAAACATACCAGAATATTGTAAGGGCCTTTGATGGAATAACACGAGATGTGTTGGGGAGGATTGAAGTACCCCTGTTGATCGGGCAGTTTATATATAACACCCTTTCCCGGTCTGGTCGGAAATTGGGTCGGAAGGTGTAACCGACGTTCGAAATAGAAATCAGTACAATAAAATTTCATTTTTATTACTAACATTTTAAACCATGTCATACAACTAATCATCACAACATATAACTCAGACCAGATTACCCAATTAAGCAACAAATAATCATCCATGAGCCATTTCGCAACTATTACAAGTTTTAGGGACCAATTTGTAATTTTGGCAAACTAGAGGTTCTACGATGTAATTGACTTTACCATATTTAAATTCACTACTCAAAGGTCAGGTCTACAAAATTTCATTCAGTTTAGTGGTCATTAACCCATTCAAATTACCTTACAATATTCAGTGACTAAATCGTGAATCAAGCAATCTATTCAACAAGCCTTTAACTAACTTACCTAATCACATATTGAAAAACCCTTAAGTTGTTCCGAAACAGGTGGACGTAGATCATCCTCTATTGACTTTTCCCTTTGACCGTATCGATACATGCTTGACCTGTATCGAAACTGAATGACCTCTTTTGACTTTGACTTATTTCGATACGCTATGAACCCGTATCGAAATGTTGGTCTCCATAGACAAAATGTTCCGAAACGGTTCAATTCTGTTTCGATACACACTTACCCTTAGGTTCAATATTGTACACCCGTATCGAAACGCCATCACCCGTTTCGATACGGCCTGACCTATAATGACAGATTTTTGCTAGTTTTTATTCGATTTAACCTATCGAACGATATCCAAATGCAACGAAACTTTACACGCAATATTTCAATGGTATAAACTACTAGCATGCCAAATTTCATGACCATGTGAATACGTTTACTATGTTTTTACCTTTTTGAGCCATGTATGCAATTTCCATCCATTTTAAACTTCACCAAAAAGCCTTTTAAGCTATATAACTTATTACAACTTAGGCAATACACCAACATATCAAAATAGGCACAAATGACTACTTCGACTACTTTGCCACCTTCCTAGGAGTTTATAAGACAAAAACACATTACTTGGGGCTGGTAGTGATTTGTCTTGCTTGCCGATCCGATCCTCCGACACACAAACCTTCTTAACCTGAAACATGCATGAGATGAGACATATTAGGCATACTTTGCCTAGTGAGGTAGTCATAAACAATATGAATAACAACAATGCCATGAATCTTATTAATCAATATCTCATGCCAACAATATCAATGTTATACAATAACATGCAATGTATAAACATATTCATTTCATTCTTAATCCTTGGATTGAATAGAGATCTTGGATACACGAATTCCTACGCCTCACCAACTGATCAAAACTTCGTTGTTAAACCTCGATCCAAACAGAAGGAGTTTCTTTCCTCAATAACTTGGTTAAAGGAGCGGCTATCATAGAAAACCCTTTCACAAATCTGCGATAGTAGCCAACAAGCCCAAGGAAGCTTCTGACTTCACCAATGTTCTTCGGTGGATGCCATTCTACAATGGCTTGAATTTTCTTCCAGTCTACTTGAATGCCCGAAGTTGACACAATATGCCCCAGGAAGCCAACTTTGGTGAGCCAAAACTCACACTTAGAGAGCTTCGCGTACAATTGTTTCTCTCTTAGAGTCTGAAGTACAATACGAATATGATCTCGATGCTCCGCTTCATTCTTGGAATAGATCAAGATGTCATCTATAAACACCACTACAAATTTATCAAGATAGGGTCTAAATACCCGAATCATCAAATTCATAAAAGCTGTTGGTGCATTAGTTAGCCCAAAAGGCATCACTAAGAATTCGTAGTGTCCATATCTTGTACGGAAGGCAGTCTTTGGCACATCACACTCCTTAACTCTCATTTGATAGTAGCCCGACCTTAAATCAATCTTTGAAAACACATGGCATCTTTTAGATAATCGAACATGTCGTCTATTCCAGGCAACAAATATTTGTTCTTGATGGTTACTTTATTCAACTGTCTGTAGTTGATGCACAATCGCATAGAACCATCCTTCTTCTTAACAAAGAGAACTGGTGCTCCCCAAGGGGAAGAGTTCGGTTGAATGAAACCCTTGCTCAAAAAGTCTTGAATCTGAACCTTTAATTCTTTTAACTCCACAGCTGCCATATGATATGGTGCAATAGAAACCGGAGCAGTCCCATGTTGCACCTCGATGCCGAATTCCACTTCATGGGTTAGGGGCAATCCCAAAAGTTCATCAGGAAAAACATCAAAAAATTCACATACGATGTCAATGTCTCGTAGTTGCGGCTCACCTTTGGTTTCCAATGACAAAGCATACAATGATGGATTCCTCGCATTCATCAGTACAAAACTTTCTTTACCCAAACCCCTAAGATACAATTTTCTTTTACAACAATCTACCCAGGCTAGATGTTCACTAAGCCAATCTAAACCTAGGATAGCGTCGAGTTTATGGATCGTTAAAGCCAACAAATTGGCCGGAAAAGGAATCCCTTGAATCATTAAGGGATATTTCTTGCATACTACCCTTACGGTGACACAATCTCCTAGGGGATTGGTTACAGAAATTCTCGATGCTATTGGTTCAGAAGACATGTTATAGTTTTTAACCACATTGGTACTTATGAAAGAATGAGTAGAGCCACGGTCAATCAATGTATATAAAGGATGCGAATATAACTCAATGGTACCTATAATAACATCAGGTTCATCCTCTTCTTCCCTACTCCTCACATGGTACATTTGAGTAGGAGCCTTCTAATCTTGTTTGTTGAAGGGCTTCTCTGGACCACTCGATCGTCCAAAAGTCCCCGATGATCTCTACTTCGATCCCTTACCCCGGAAGGATTGAGCAATAGAAGAAGCAGTAGTCGGTGTGACCACAGATTTGGTTGCATTCATAGGACAGTCACGAATAAAGTGACCTTGCTCACCATAGTAATAACATGATCCAGTCTGCTTACGACAATGTCCAATCGGATGCTTGTTTTGACAATAATTACACAATGGATGTTGGTTGCCTCGGTTTGAACCTCCAGTACTATCAATGGACGCTGCTTTGGCAAAAGACTACGTCACAGATTGAGGTCTCTCAATGTTCCCGAAACGGGAAGGCTATTTGTAAACATTCTGCTTGGGGCCTTGATATTTCCCCTTTTGTTCCATCTCGGAGGTCACGAATCATCCCTGAACCTCTTCTCAAATTTTCCAGACCCACCATCTCGTTGAGCTCTCTGGGTAGCTTCAGTGGCCTTGACTCGGTTCACCAAATCCTGAAAGTTGGTGATACCAAGGGCCTTAAACATAGGTCGTAATTCATCACTAAGACCAGCTATGAATATTCTGCACTTATCTTCCTCTTTCTTTATAAACTTTGCTCCGTATCGGCAATATTTACAGAAACCATGGATATATTGCTCGATAGGTCGCCCTCATTGCCTCAAGTGAATGAAGGTGTTTCACCTTTCCGTGAGATAATACTCACTAATGTATTTATTTCAGAATTCTCGAAGAAAGAACTCCTAGGTAACTGATTCTTCAAGAGCTATGAGAATAGTAGTTTCCCACCACATAAGAGCTTCATCGGTCAACAATGCAATAGCACATTCCAACTTGTGTTCATCCGAACACTGCAACTATTTATTCAAGATATGTAGCGTGTTGTCCAGCCAATATTCGACAACTTTAGGATTATCATCATCCTGTCCGGTGAAAGAATAGGCTCGGAGTGAAGCCAGCTTTTCCACAGGGGCTCAGACATACTAAACAACAGGAGGGGTAGGCTGAACTGATTGTGTTTCTTACATCGCAGCCATAAATTGTTTGAACATGTTAGCCATGTTCTGATAGCATTCAGCCTGAGCGGTAGGTGCTGCAGGCTTAGTACCCTGAACAAGAGGGTCCTGTAGTTGCGGTGGATTCTGAGGATTTCCTCCTCTTATCTTCTCGCCATGTGTCGAGGATCCAGTAGCGAGCTCGTCAATATGAGCTTCGTTTGTCTCAGACATATCTATATGAAAGATCAGATTAGTCGACAAGTCACAATATACACAATATAAAACTCCTAGGTGACAAAGTAACACAATAGCAATGCAATAATCTTCAGTTTAATCCTAGAATCGACTAAACTCGAGCTTTGATTCCACAAATGTAACAACCCCTTCCCGGTCTGGTCGGAAATTGGGTCGAAAGGTGTAACTGACGTTCGGAACAAAAATTAGTACAATAAAATTTCATTTTTATTACTAACATTTTAAACCATGTCATATAGCTAATCATCACAACAGATAACTCAGACCAAATTACCCAATTAAGCATCAAATAATCATCCATGGGCCATTTTGCAGCTATTACAAGTTTTAGGGACCAATTTGTTATTTTGAAAAACTAGAGGTACTACGATGTAATTGACTTTACCATATTGAAATTCACTACTCAAAAGTCAGTTCTACAAAGTTTCATTCAATTTGGAGGTCATTAACCAAATCAAATTAACCTTACAATATTCAGTGACTAAATCGTGAATCAAGCAATCTGTTCAATAAGCCTTTAACTAACTTACCTAATCCCGTACCGAAACACCCTTAAGTTGTTCCGAAACGGGTGGACGTAGATCATCCTCTATTGACTTTTCCCTTTGACCGTATCGATACAGGTGTATCGAAACGGATTGACCTCTTTTGACTTTAACTTTGACTTATTTCGATACGCTATGAACCCGTATCGAAACGTTAGTCTCCAGAGACAAAATGTTCCGAAACGGTTCAACTCTGTTTCGATACACCCTTACCCTTAGGTTCAATATTGTACACCCGTATCGAAATGCCATCACCCATTCCGATACGGCCTAACCTGTAATGACATATTTTTGTTGGTTTTTATTCGATTTAACCTATCGAACGATGTCCAAATGCAACGAAACTTTACACGCAATATTTCAATGGTATAAACTACTAGCATGCCAAATTTCATGACCATATGAATACATTTACTATGTTTTTACCTTTTTGAGCCATCTATACAATTTTCATCTATTTTAAACTTCACCAAAGAGCCATTTTAAGCTATATAACTTATTACAACTTAGGCAATACACCAACATATAAAAATAAGCACAAATAACTAGTTCGACTACTTTGCCACCTTCCTAGGAGTTTATAAGACAAAAACATATTACTTGGGGCTGGTAGTGACTTGTCTTGCTTGCTGATCCGATCCTTTGACACACAAACCTTCTTAACCTGAAACATGCATGAGATGAGACACATTAGGCATACTTTGCTTAGTGAGGTAGTCATAAACAATATGAATAACAACAATGCCATGAATCTTCTTAATTAATATCTCATGCCAACAATATCAATGTTATACAATAATATGCAATGTATAAACCTATTCATTTCATTCATAATCCTTGGATTGAATAAAGATCGTGGATACTCGAATTCCTACGCCTCGCCAAGTCAATGAATGGTCTAGTCCCTCCGCCTCACCAATATGACCAATATCCATACACATCCCTCCGCCTCGCCAAATCAATATAGGCTGTAGCCTTAGGACAATAGTCCACCCGTACAATGAACTCATGAATTATATGGCATGCCAATTGTATCCAATGTCCATTCCAATCCAAGGTTGCAATGTTCATATCCATTTAAATAACCAATAGTATTCCGATGTTCGATGATTTCAATATTACCAATGACAATTATATGTATCTCATCATCAATATTTCATAATTCAATGTCAATAAAAATGTCCAATGATCTCAATACAATAATTCGATGACAATGACTATATCAATGACAATTGTTGCATGTAAAATAGTCTATCGCAATGGTAGTGCAAGTATACACGACGCAAGTAGTAAAATGATACGAAGTATCGAATATTGTCTCCACATGGATTGGGCTAATAGCTTCACCTTAATTCACTGCACGAAAGTAAAGAAAATATTTGAGAAAGTTGTCACGAGAATAATAAAGTAAACGTAAATAAAAGAGTAGAAATATCAAGATAGAGAGAATGGGCTGGTATTGATTTTCTTAGTAGTGCAGAGTTTAGGAAATCCAGTTCTGTCGTCGCGCCCGTCGCGGCAGCACCTGTCGCGGCAGCAAACGCTCAACTCAGTACTTCAAGTTTGGCAAGAATCCCAGATCTGCCTTGGCCTATCCCTAGGTCCAAGTCTGTCGATGATCACGTCTTTGATGATACCTCCCGGCGTGAATCGAAGGATGAACACCAATGTGTATGAATTCTTCTTTAGCCACTTAACCTCATCCTATTCCTAGGCCCGAGATAGTTCAACTATAAACTAGAGAACTTGCTCTTATTTCTTTCGTATACTTAGCTCTCTCGATGCTAAGTAAATAGATAACCTCACAATGCTCTCCCGATGCTCTTGCAAGATATTAATAACCAAAATAAGAGAACTTGAAGTTTATTTTATTGAACTAAAAATTCCTAAACAAAACAACCCTTGCAACTACTTTACAACTCAACCCGTGGCCCTAGGAAGGATTTAGAACATGATGAGGGCAGGAAAACGACTAAAGTTTGGGAAGGAGGCTAGGGTAATCGGTTATGGGATTATTGGGGTATGCCCTCTAGGTTAAAATACATGCCCTTATATAAACTTTGGGCTCAAGTTATCTAAATTAGCAAGAATACAACTTTAATTGAAAGTATGATTCTAATAAAGACTAAATCTTCAAGGAATCTACTTTCCAGCCGTCATCTTCTTGCTTGGGATTTTCCCGCCTTGAACTTTGGGCTTGACATATCTTTTGATCTGGGGCTTGGAAAAATATATGGTTTTCACACGACAGACGGGCTGAATTTTCTCTATCTGTCGAGGTCCACTTTGCTTCTTCTCCTCAAAACTAATGTCGTCCTCTGCTGTCACGGCAGCAACCATGGCAGCTTCGTCCTCTTTGTCTGCTTGTCCAGTTCAGCTCTTCTGCTTCTCTGCCCAACGCCTGCCCTTACCGTCTGCTACGGCGGCAACCTACAAAAACAACCATTCTTAGTAGAATCTGTGCCTTTTAATATATTTGTGATGTTTTGCTGTAAACTAACCTAAATGCAATGAATAATGCTTGAATGCAGCAGAAATATGGGTTAAAAGGGTGTAAATAATAGAACTTTTACACACTCAACACACCCCCAAACTCAAGTTTTTGCTTGCCCTCAAGCAACTAAGACCTAAAAGAAAAATGAAATATTTTTGTTTTGGCTTTCAAACAGTGAACTTTCCCTTCCCCGTCGTTCGTTCCCTGTGACGGCAGAAACCTGTCGGAAAATTTAGGATCTGTCTGGAATCTCACTATAGTCCTCGTGCAGTGTGTGCATGCTTGTGAACAGTTATATGCCAAGACTCTCTTAGTTTTGCTAGAATATTCAACTCTTAACTCGAATTTTTATGCCAAAGTTTATCTTTTTGAAGGCACATTTTCATGCTTCTTTGATTTTTTTTTTGTTTTGACTCGATTTCTCTAAAGTTTTACTAGAGCCAGTGTTAGGCACCTCTAGGGGCTATTCAAATGCTAAGCTTCCTATTCTAGTTTGGCTAAAAGAAGTCTAAGCAGTATAACAGTCACAATGGTGTTTAAGTTTTCAGAACTATAGAAAGGCTCTAAACTTCTCCTTAAACTATCCTAAAGTTACTGCCACGATAGAGCTGTCACAACAGGCAAGTTCAGTTCATAGTTTTAAGCCAAAATTTTCAATCTTTTCAGTTTTTTTTTATTTAAGAAAAATAACTAAGTAAAAGACACAAAAATTAACTAAGATGTACTCCATTAATATGGAGGGTTGCCACCCCCAAACTCGAGGGTTGCATTGCCCTCAATGCAAATGGCAAAATAGAAATGAAAACATATGAAGGCAGTACATCACAAAATATAAATGGCAGGCAGCAGTAATAAGATAAGAAACTTAAATTTAGGCGCTGTCTTTGCTGCTGCTGCTGAGGCGGATTAGGCGGCGAATTCTGGTTCTCGGGGCGGGCTGGGGTGGTTGCTGTACAACCTGAATATCAGAGCTGTTGCCGCTGCTGTCACTGCTGCTGCTGGCCTTTGGCAAAGTTTTCTTATCTGCCATTCTTTTCTGCCTTTTTACCGGTGTCAATTCCTTCGACAGGTTCCTCTGAATAGAGGGTTCATCGTCACTGTCTGCCCAAACGGAGGAGGAAGAGAACCCAACAACAATGGCAGCAAGGTCATCCGAGGGCACTGGTCGCTTTGTTCCTCGAGCAGATGGTTCGGCATGAGTGCTGCCGGCTGCTGTCAGGGCAGGCGATGGTATGGAGGCGGCAAATGGTGTTTGTGGGGTAGCATGTGTAGGTGTGTGGACAGGGGTGGTGACAGTGAAGTAATGGGCAGGGAATGTGGGGAAAACAGCATCAGGGGAATTTAAAGTATTTTGAATAAAATTTACCGTAGACGCGGTGAAGTCCCTGATGAATGTCATGAGGCCCAACTGTCTTTCCTCCATCTTTTGAATGGCGGCTAGGATCTGATTTGAGGAGTCTGTCGGAGCAGCTGCTGCGGCGGCAGGTGCAGGATTTGGCTACTCTGATGATTCAGCTGTGGCAGCAGCGGGGTTGAATGATGAGAGAGGGGTGGCCACTGTCAGCTCCATGAGGCTGATGATATTCTTTTTCGTCCAACCCCGTCCTTTCACTATGAAATCGGTGTCAGCTTCCGGCACATTATGACCGCGGCATAGGGACGTGATGAGGTAGGGGAGGAAAAGGAGGCCCGTCGGTCGATGTGCACTTTCCAAAATACTCTATCGAATATAACTACCCACATTAATGAACCGTTCATTTAAAATAGAGTGTATTAAGGCTAACCTTTGCTGGTCAACGGTCGTATGGTGCGACGACGGCATGATCCTCTTTTTGATGAAGGCATTCCACAGTTTTGCCTCCAGCAGCAGCTGCCCCCTCTTCACCGTGTGTGGATTTTTCCGGCTGGTATTCCATTCGGTCCCATCTTCCGTCAGTTCTGCCATGACAGCGTCATAGGCAGCATCATCCAAGGTGTCGAGGAACTGCTGGTGTGTATCATCATTGGGGCCTATGTAGAGGCCATATAAGGAGTTGATGTGCTCGGCTGTAAACGATACCTCTTTCCCTCTGCCAGTTACTGATGTCGCCGTTTTGCTGCTGATGGCAGCATAAAATTCTCTCACCAGCGTCTCGTTCATCTCCTCTGGTTGCTCCGCAAATGTCTGCCATAATAGAGCTCTAATCTTCCTGGCTATGAAAGGCTTGAGGCCCAGATTCTTTGCCTTTTGAGTATAAATGAAACCGCGTTCTTCTCACAGATCTCTGGTTGCAAAGGACTGTGGTGGAGTTTCTGCCGGTGAGGAAGTAGAGGCAGCATTGCGGCGGGTTTTTCTGGAAGACATGTTAGTGCAAGGGTTGTGAAAAGTAAATGAAAACTAAAGATGGAGAGCAAGTAAGAAAGGCAGAAGTGAGTGAAAATGAAAATGAAACGGGGTTTTATAGAAGAGGAATTGCTGCCCGTTGAAGCTGTAACGGCAAGCGCGAATAATGGGGCGACTGTTGAGCTTTAGCGTGTCTGACGCGTCTGACACGCGTTTCCGCGTCTGTCACACGTTTCCGTGTCTATCGTGACAGCCTGGTGACAGCCTGTCTTTTCCGCGTCTGTCACGGCAGTCGTAACGACAGGCTTCAATATTTGGGCTTTGTTGGGCTGATGGATGGATGGTGGGCTGAGTTCACTTCTCCTGTTCTTCTTGACTCCTTTATTTCCTGAAAACAATAAACATAAAAACATTATTCGAATAAAATAAACCTTATTTCCTAATAAATAATAAATAATAAAAATAAATAAAAATAAAATTTAGGTTAAATTAGGGATGCCAGGTGGGGCATCTCCTAAGGTAACCACTTCCTGTATTCTTGGGGCTTCAGTCCCCTGATAATGCTTGAGGCGCTGTCCGTTGACTTTGAATTGGTGCCCGTCTTTTAATGATCGGATTGTGATGGCACCATGGGGAAAAACTTGTACGACTTGGAATGGGCCATACCATCTAGATTTCAGTTTCCCTGGGAAAAGTTTCAGTCTAGAATTGAACAACAATACAAGCTACCCTGGGCAGAACTGTCGTGGCAGCAACTTCCTGTCATGCCACTTCTTAGTTTTCTCCTTGTAGATTCTTGCATTGTCGTAGGCCATTGTCCGAATTTCTTCAATTTCGTTCAGATCTAACAGCCTTTTTTGTCCTGCCTTGTCCAAGTCCATATGTAACCCCCTTAACCCGGCCTAGACGGTTGACCCGAATTAAGAAAGTCACACGGGGAAAACCAAAATCAACCCGAAAGTCAACCTTGATTAACGACCCTTTTTTTCTTTTTAAACTTGTCTAGATGCACATTAACCCTAGTTATGATCATTCAAACAACATACTCAAAGATCATAAACATCAGAGATCAAATAGGGACCCAATTGAACAATTTACAACTTTAGGGACCAAATTGTAAATTCTGTAAATTATAAGGTCTTAACCCAAATTAGAGTTACCATCTTGAAATTAATCAGGTTTCATGCTTCACTGCCAAATTTCAACTCAAACGGACATCCCAAACTCATACAATTGCACAAACAAGATTCAGGACCAAAATGCAAACATTTCAAAACATTTAACTACCAATGTCAGCCCCCAACGGTCAGGTGTTCCGAAACAGGGAGAACCTGTTTCGAAACGCGGGGCCGTTCCGCAACGCGTACCGAAACGAGGGCTGGCAGAGGGCTTTCCGTTTCGGAACGGTGTCTTCCGTTTCAGACGCCTGGGCTGCTTCAAGGCACCCGTTCCGAAACGGTAGCTACTGTTCTGATACGGCCTGCACAGAATGCAGAAAAATGCTTGCTTAAACACACAATTGATCAACCATACATGCTCCAAATGCCACCAAACTTTACCAGCAACTCATACAACATACAAGAGACATATTTGCATCAACCAATCAACATTTAGGCATCAAATATGAAAAGCCCCAATTCTAATGGCATGCTTCTTACTCAAGCAAACCATTCAAGCATGGAATCTCCAAACCAACCACATAAAGGCCAATTACAAAATCCAGCATTATTAACAACATTAAACAAACTTAGGGAGTTCAAAACATCTCCCAAAACATCCACATAGGTCCCCCATTGCCAAATGCCAAAAGCTAAAAGTGTTAAGAAACCTTTCCATACTTGAGCTTAGTTTCCACTTGATTGCTTGCCCTCCTTGCTGCCCCTAATGCCCTTTAATGCTCTGCATTATTGATTTAAGAAAAGGAGAGAGAGCGTAAGCAAAAGCTTAGTGAGGAATGCTCATTTAAAACCATTCAATAATGCATTTATAAAAACACTTTATAAATCATACTTCAAAACATCATTTATACATGCTTACAAGCATTCTTAAACAAGCAATACATGCTTCCATATCAATACATGTCATATTGGCCACAAGTGATAAATTCCATCTTTTTAAAACAAGATCAACATAAGATTCACACATGGACTTTTAAACACCATTGTGATCTTATAATTCTCAAGGACCACACAAGGACTTTTAACCACCTTTGTGTCCTTACAAGTTTCACCCCAAGGACTTTTAACCACCTTTGTGTCCTTAACAAGAACCATCCAAGGACTTTTAACCACCTTGATGTTCTTAAGTAACAAGGCTCACTCAAGGACTTTTAACCACCTTAGTGACCTTAACAAGAATCACTCATGGACTTTTAACCACCATGAAGTTCTTAGAATCCACAAGGCTCACTCAAGGACTTTTAACCACCTTAGTGACCTTAACCTTTTTCAAAACATCACTTGCCAATATACATCATTATCATCAAATAATCCACTGTTTTAAAGCATTTAACCAAGCCATAAACATCATGCATTTTTAAGCATCAAACCACATTTAAACAATGTTCAAAAACAAGGAACTCTTACCTTGAGCTTCCTTCAACATATGGCTTACAAAATCAGCAATAACCATGCTAAATCATGCTTTCAAAACAGAATTTAAAACATGCAACAAACCATATTGCATAACAACCAAACCATGGCCACCACTAGAGAGTTTTTCCGAAAACTTACACTTGAGCTTAGTAAAGTTGTTTAGACTTGGACTAAGCTCCCAAGACATTGGTTTCAAAGCCGAAAACCCAATTTCACTCACCGATTCCACTTCGCCTCTTGCCGAAGCACAAATCAAGCTTCCGGGTCACCACCACTTGGATCCAAAGATGACTCCCCTGTTTTAAACACATCAAAGCAGAGGATTAATGCATCATCATGCATTAATAGCTTCAATGAAAACACCTAAACTCGCTGCTCTCATCCACACTCCATTTTCGGCCACCAAACACAACCGAAAATGCATCCAAACAACTCCTCAACAAAGCCCAGCCATAAACCATCAAAATTAAACATCCTTTAACATCATTTAACATCTAAAAAGGACCTAACAACATCCTTATACCTCCAGCAACATCAGATCCACAAGATCACACCAAAAACAACCAAGAATCACAAGCTAAACTTAGGAAATTCAACCTATCCGGGATTGCATTAATCAAAACTCAATTCCTTATCAAATTAACATTCATTTAACATAAAAAACACACCTCAAATCACTGCTTTAACAGATCAAACGAAAATCCATCAAAAATCATCAAATCTTGCATTTAAAGCCAAGATCCATCACACAACTTAAAAAGCCATTTATAAAACACCAATTAAGGATTGAGAACTTAGGAATTTCAGTAAAGAACTGAGAGTTTAGAGGAGAAGGACGTTCTTACCTCCAAACTTGAGTTTCTCCCTTTTTAGAACCAAAAAGCTTGAAGAATCACTTAGCAAATGGTGAGGTTTTGTTGATGAGATGATTAGGAATCCAAAGAGAATTGAAAAGAGAGATTTAAGTGACAAAATCAGAAGAAAATCTCTGGAGAAAAGGTGTTTGGGTTGAGAGAAAATGAGAGAAAGTAAAATTGGAAAATATGGAAAGTTAGTTGCAAAATAGGAAAATAACTTCCCTCCACTTTTATTTTGTTTTAAAATCAGAATTAAACATTAAATATCTTAGAAAAATCTGGAGAAACTCCCTTTGGGTAAATAGCTCCTTAAAGATTCAAAGTTTCAATCCTTTCTAAAACAGTCACGCAGTTTTCAAAAATTACATTTTGGTCACTAGCCAAAATGTCATCCTTCCAATCCTCATTTTGTAAAATTGATTTCACAGTTCACTTATATATATTAAAAGAGGATTTTAGAATATTTTTCCATATTTTTAATGCAACCCAAACTAGGCTTTCCTAATTTCACCTTTTTATATTCGAACATCACTTTGACCGAACCGGTCAACGCCCAAAACTTCTAAGCCCAAAACCGGGGTGTTACACCATATTTACTGCCTTGATTGCCCAATATGCTTTGTGCTCTATCTCGACAGGCAGATGACATGTTTTCCCATAAATCAATCGGTATGGAGACATGCCCAATGGAGTCTTAAAAGCTATCCTATATGCCCATAACGCATCATTGAGGAGTAAAGACCAATCTTTCCTAGTTGGCTTAACCATCTTCTCAAGAATGTTCTTAACTTCCCTATTAGATATTTCAGCTTGTCCATTGGTCTGTGGGTGATATGTTGTCGCGATCCGATGCTTGACACCATATTTCTTCAAGGCGGCAGCAATAACCCTATTGTCGAAATGTCTCCCTTCATCACTGATAATCGCCTTGGGGATGCCAAACCTAGAAAAGATGTTTTTGTGTAAAAACCTTTGGACTGCCTTGGCATCATTCTTTTGAGTGGCAATAGCTTCAACCCACTTAGAGACATAATCCACTGCTAGGAGAATGTATAAATTTCCACATGAAGATGGAAAGGGTCCCATAAAATCAATCCCCCAAACGTCGAAGATCTCAACTTCTAGAATGTTCTGCAACGGCATCTCGTTTCTCCTTGAGATGTTTCATGTCCTTTGGCACCTGTCACAGCTCTTATAGAAGATTTGTGCATCTTTATACAGTGACGGCCAATAAAATCCGGACTCCAGCACCTTGGCCGCAGTTTTGTTGCCGCCTAAGTGACCTCCATACTGTGAAGCATGGCAGTGATGAAGAATGTCTTCTTGCTCTTCTTGTGGTACACACCTTCTTATGACCTGATCTGCACAAATTTTGAAAAGAAGAGGTTCGTCCTAATAATAATGCTTAACATCATTTTGGAACCTCTTCCTGGCTTGATAATTAAGATCAGAAGGAATTATTCCACTAACTATAAAATTAACGAAATCAGCATACCAGGGGAGTTCAAAAGACTTACCTGCCGCCATGGCTGTCGCGGCAGTGATGGTGGCAGCAAAGAGCTGCTCGTCTGGGAAGGTCTCCAGTATGTTTGTCTCATCTGTTGGTAGACTCTGTCCCTTCTCCAACCTTGACAAGTCATCTGCCACCTGATTTTCTGTCTCTTTTTTGTCCTTGATTTCAAGGTCGAATTCTTGCAGTAGCAGGATCCACCGTATCAATCTAGGCTTTGCATCTTTTTTCGCAAACAAATACTTCAGGGCATAATGGTCTGTGTGCACTATTACCTTCGTTCCAAGTATGTAAGAACGAAACTTGTCAATGGAGAATACCACAGCTAATAACTCTTTTTTTGTGGTAGTGTAGTTCACTTGGGCGTCATTCAGTGTCTTGCTGGCATAGTATATGACATGAAATAACTCATCTCTCCGCTGCCCAAGTGCTGCCCCGACAGCATAGTCGCTAGCATCACACATAATCTCAAATGGCTGTGTCCAATCTGGTGGCTGTACTATTGGGGCTGTTACCAGTTTTTCCTTCAGAACCTTGAATGCTTCAGTACATTCTTCATTGAAGTCAAAGGGTCGGTTCTGCTCCAAAAGATGGCATAGGGGCTTGGTGATTTTTAAGAAATTTGCAATGAATCTCCGATAAAAACCAGCATGTCCCAAAAAGCTTCTAATACCCTTGACTGTAGTCGGTGGCGGCAGCTTTTTAATCACTTCTATCTTGGCCCTGTCGACCTCTATTCCACGGCAGCTAATCTTATGGCCAAGGACTATCCCTTCATCCACCATAAAGTGGCATTTTTCCCAATTCAAGACTAGGTTTGCTTTTTCACATCTTTCAAGTACCTTTTGTAGATTGCCTAGGCAGCTCTCAAAATCGTCCCCAAAGACTGAAAAATCATCCATAAAAATTTCAAGGAAACCCTCCACCATATCAGAGAATATGGCCATCATGCACCTTTGGAAGTTGGCGGGTGCATTGCATAACCCAAACGGCATCCTCCTAAAAGCATATGTTCCGTAGGGGCATGTGAAGGTCGTTTTTTCTTGATCTTCTGGTGCAATAGCTATTTGATTATAACCCGAATAACCATCAAGAAAACAATAGTAAGGTTTACCCGCTAATCTATCAAGCATTTGATCAATAAAGGGTAAAGGAAAATGGTCTTTTCGGGTAGCTTTGTTAAGCTTCCGATAGTCCATACAAACCCTCCAACCGGTCACAGTCCTGGATGGGATTAACTCATTGTTTTCATTGGTTACCACAGTCATTCCTCCTTTCTTTGGAACACATTGCACCGGGCTCATCCATTTGCTGCCAGAGATGGCGTAAATAATACCATCATCTAACCATTTGATTATCTTTTTACGCACCACCTCTTTCATCGCATGGTTTAGCCGCCTTTGGGCATCTATAGTCGGCTTATGATCTTCTTCTAAAAGGATTTTGTGCATACATAACGCAGGACTAATGCCTTGAATATCAACTATTGTCCATCCAATTGCCTTTTTGTGCTGCCGCAGCATCCCTATTAGCTGTCGTTCCTGTTCCTGTGGCAGCTTAGAAGAGATGATTACGGGCAATGTATCATTTGAACCAAGAAAAGCATATTTTAGCTGCCCTGGCAGGGGCTTCAGTTCTAAGGCAGGTGGCTCAACAGTAGATGGCTTTTGGATTGCATGGTTATCCGATGTATAATTTAAAGGTTCAAATAACTTACCTGGACGATCGCCTATCCAGTTTACCTCCTCCTGATCTTCAATATCAGATGTATCGGATTCAGAGGAGTTGCTGTCGTCGGTGCTGTCGTGACAGTCCTGTAGTAGATGACCAATTTTGATGTCGTGACAGCCCGACCTGATGCAGGGTTGATCAAAGGTAACTTCAGTGATAACCTTACATTCCTCGTCTGCATCAGCATGCTTCATCGCTTGGAGAACATTCAACTTAATCTCTTGATCATTCACTCTCATTGTGAGTTCTCCTTTTTCCACATCAATCAGTGATCTTCCCGTGGCTAAGAAGGGTCGCTCAAGGATGATTGGTGCGTTTTCATCTGCCTCACAATATAAAACAAGAAAGTCAGCAGGAAAAATAAATTTATCCACTCTTACCAGAATATCTTCGATTTTTCCTTCTGGATGAACATAAGAGCGGTCTGCCAGCTGCAGAATTACTGTCGTGGGCCGCGCCTTTCCAATACCTAATTTCTGAAAAACAGATTTTGGCATTAAATTAATACTAGCACCAAGATCACAAAGTGCCTTACCCACATATTTATCTCCGATTACACAAGGTATGATGAAACTCCCCGGATCCTTCTTTTTCTAGGGTGGCTACCGATGAAGAATACTCATGCAACCTTCTGTCATCTTTACCGTTTCGAATTCCCCAAGTTTAGATTTCTTTGACATGACATCCTTGAGAAATTTGGCGTAACCGGGCATCTCCCTAACGGCATCTAACAGCGGAATATTAATGTGAACCTGCTTAAAAATATCATAAATCTTTTTGAGTTGAGATTCTTGCTTAGCTTGCTGTAACCGTTGAGGAAAAGGAGGTGGGGGATGATAATCAACAATACGTCCTTCCCACTGCATACGAATCTGAGGAGGTTTGGGTTCATCATTTTTCTCCTCTGTCGCTTATGCTGTCGTGACAAGCTCATCGGCAACAATCTGTTTGTTACCTGTCGGGGCAGCTTCCTCGGTAGGTCTGTCCAAGGCTGGTTTCCTTACTATTTCAGCTTCCTTTTCCGGCCCTGGTAATTTCTTCCCACTCCTAGTAGTAATGGCCTTACATTGCTCATGTGTGAGCTGCCTAGCATTTTCAGTGTTACTAGGGAATCCTCCAGTCTGCCTCAGCTTAATATGTTGGGAAACCTGACCCATTTGTGTCTCTAAAGATTTTAGAGTAGCTTCATGATTCGTCATCCGCATCTCTGTTTTATCCATGAATGTCTCTGTTTTCTTAACAAACTGATTCATATTCTCAATATAAGTACCTGTCTGAGACATAAAAGTGGCCAGAGTCTGTTCCAGTATACTGCTCGCGGCAGCTGGTGGCTGCTGTTGCTACTGCGGCGGCAATTGCGGCGGTAGTTGCTGTCGCGTCCGCAATCTAGGTCCTCCCTGATTCTGATTGTGTGCTTGAGGATTCAGGGCGTTATTAGGATTGCTCCAAGAAAACTTGGGATCCTTTCTCCAGTTGGGATTATAGTTGTTGGAGTTGTAATTCGGCTTATAATTTCCAACATATTTTCCCTCTTCTAACTGTATAGGACACTGATCCGAACTATGATTTCCCTCACAGATTTCACATACCTCCTCAACAACAAATCCATGTTGTGCATCATCATTCAATAACCTTTTCATTGCTTTAGTAAGGAATGCTACCTGTGATTTCATCGTGTTGTCGGCCTCATAATCCTTGACAGCTAGTACCCGTTTACCCCCTCTTCTTGCTGTCGGAAACTACTCCTCATTCTTAGCCAAATTTTTCAATACTTGCATTGCCTCATCCGAATCTTTATCCAATAATAGTACATTTGCTGCTGAATCAATTCGAATACGAGTTTGTAAGTTGGCAGCATTATAAAACTTAGTTACCTTATTCCAGACGGGGAATCCATGCATTGGGCAGTTCCGTAGAAGAGTAGTAAATCTATCCCAGGCCTCGTGCATCGACTCGTCATCTTCTTGTTGAAAAGTAGCAATTTCATTACGTAATCACTCAGATAAATGCGAAGGATTAAAACGAGATAAAGATTCACGAGATAAATCTGCCCAAGTTCTAATTGAACCCGGCGTAAGTTTATTCCACCAAGTTTTTGCTCTGTCCCTCGATAAATGGAGGAATAACCGAAGCCTCAGTATCTCTGGATTAACTCATGGTAGTCTAAATGAACCACAGATTTCCTGGAACGTTTTTAGATGCTCCCTAACATCCTCTGTAACAGCACCACTGAATTGACCGGCATTGTTGATCATGCTAAACATAACAGGTTTCAGCTCAAAGTTGTCAATATCTATATCCGGCAGCGTGGTTTCTAGTTCTACATAATCGTTTAACATGTAGTCACGACAGGACTGTCGTCCGGCAGCGGCAGCAGGGTTGCCGGTAGGCGGTATAATATCGCCGACAGACGGGTCATTTCCATTGTGGGCCATCTTCTCTAGCTGTTCCTCAAGGTACTCGTTCCTGGCTAGTAAGTGACGAAGTTGTTTCTTGAGGTTGAATGATCGTTTGATTTCCGGATCTAATTGATACTCAGGATCTTTACCTCGATTCGATCTGCGCATAAACAAGAAACCTTGTGAAAAGCAAGAGTTGAATGCACCAAAGAAAAACAGAAAAATAAAAATAAAAATAAAAACGAAAACGAAAAGTGCAGTAAAAGAAAGGGTAGAGTTATGTTGCCAATCCTCGGCAACGGCGCCAAAAACTTGTTGCATGTAAAATAGTCTATCGCAATGGTAGTGCAAGTATACACGACGCAAGTAGTAAAGTGATACGAAGTATCGGATATCATCTCCACAGGGATTGGGCTAATAGCTTCACCTTAATTCACTGCACGAAAGTAAAGAAAATATTTGAGAAAGTTGTCACGAGAATAATAAAGTAAACGTAAATAAAAGAGTAGAAATATCAAGATAAAGAGAATGGGCTGGTATTGAATTGCTCAGTAGTGAAGGTATTGCAGAGTCTAGGAAATCCAGTTCTGTCGTCGCGCCCGTCGCGGCAGCACCTGTCACGGCATCAGTCCGTTGATTGTCGCGGCAACAAACACTCAACTCAGTACTTCAAGTTTGGCAAGAATCCCAGATCTGCCTTGGCCTATCCCTAGGTCCAAGTCTGTCGATGATCACGTCTTTGATGATACCTCCAGGCGTGAATCGAAGGATGAACACCGATGTGTATGAATTCTTCTTTAGCCACTTAACCTCGTCCTATCCCTAGGCCCGAGATAGTTCAACTATAAACTAGAGAACTTGCTCTTATTTCTTTCGTATACTTAACTCTCCCAATGCTAAGTAAATAGATAACCTCACAATGCTCTCCCGATGCTCTTGCAATATGTTAATAACCAAAATAAGAGAACTTGAAGTTTATTTTATTGAACTGAAAATTCCTAAAACAAAACAACTCTTGCAACTACTTTACAACTCAACCCGTGGCCTTAGGAAGGATTTAGAACATGATGAGGGCAGGAAAATGACTAAAGTTTGGGAAGGATGCTAGGGTAATCGGTTATGGGATTATTGGGGTATGCCCTCTAGGTTAAAATACATGCCCTTATATAAGCTTTGGGCTCAAGTTATCTAAATTAGCAGAAATACAACTTTAATTGAAAGTATGATTCTAATAAAGACTAAATCTTCAAGGAATCTACTTTCCAGCCGTCATCTTCTTGCTTGGGATTTTCCCGCCTTGAACTTTGGGCTTGACATATCTTTTGATCTGGGGCTTGGAAAAATATATGGTTTTCACACGACAGACGGGCTGAATTTTCTCTATCTGTCGAGGTCCACTTTGCTTCTTCTCCTCAAAACTGCTGTCGTCCTCTGCTGTCACAGCAGCAACCATGGCAGCTTCGTCCTCTTTGTCTGCTTGTCCAGTTCAGCTCTTCTGCTTCTCTGCCCAGCGCCTGCCCTTACCGTCTGCTACGGCGGCAACATGCAAAAACAGCCATTCTTAGTAGAATCTCTGCCTTTTAATATATTTGTGATGTTTTGCTGTAAACTAACCAAAATGCAATGAATAATGCTTGAATGCAACAGAAATATGGGTTAAAAAGGGTGTAAATAATAGAACTTTTACACACTCAACAACAATGCACCATGACAATAACAATGACTATGTCCAATGCTCAATAACAACTTACCGACACTTACCAAAGTGTCTGATTAACCATCCGATGTAATTTCTTCAACAACAATGTTAGCGAAGCAATCTAAAATATCAAATAATGACTCAGGAAGTCCTTTCGCCTGAACCTGAGACTCCAACTACACTAACCTTGACACCCCGAAGCTTTCAAGGCTCTCGAATGACAATCCCCTTTTTCCTAGCTTTGGATGGAGACGATGGATGCTCTTTAAAAATGTATTGAGCTAGTAAATCAATAGAAAGCTATTAGGATCGATATTTCGATATCAGAATCAGTATAACAATACCAAAATTGATAACCAATCTCAATAGAGATTACACCGATTAGAGATCCATGGATAGTCAACACTCTAGCTTAAAATTAATTATGTTTAATCCAATGATTTCAATAATCGATTGAGGATTATAGCTTACCCAATTGATAGCAACGATTCGATATCAATAAAACGAAGAAATTGTAAAGCTTGAAATTCCTCCAATGGAGGTGTATGCTTGGAGGTAAGTGATGAAGATGATAAGGATAGAGAGGTGTTAGCTTTCTCTTAAAATCGGGTAAGCCAATTTTGTTATTTCTTTAGTCTTTAATTAAGGTAGCTTTCCTTCAGTTGAAGAAAGCTCTCTCGGTGACTCCACATGAAAAATTATAAAGAAAAAGGGGCTAATCGCAAGTTAGTCCCTCATTTCTCATTCAACTATAGTTTTGACCTCCCACTCGCACTTTCTTCAATTTAGTCACTATATATGTTCAATATCATTCAATAAAGTCCGATGACGATCTTTTTAGCTCAATTAGGGTTTCATATCAATAATTAATTAATCGATACAATATTTAAGATTCATCAATATAGGATTTCCGATTATCGGAATTTAATTCCGACTAGACCGGATTTCGGGGTGTTACATTATAACATAAATTTTTTTGGTAATGGACATTAAGCCTGCATACAATTGTTTGTTGGGAAGACCCTAGATTCACTCAGCTAAAGCAGTCTCGTCGTCATTACACCAGAAGCTCAAATTTTTTATAGAAGAGAAGATGGTTAGTGTCGGTACAGAGGAAGACATTATTGCCTCATTAACTACTGACGTCCCGTACATCCAAGCATATGAAAATACCCTTGAGTGTTCTTTTCGGGCCTTGGAATTTGTAAATGCTATCTTTTTGCTGAGGGCAAGCCCTTCCCACGACCAAGGTTATCAAATTGCACTAAATGACTATGCAGGAAACACTAGGAAGGGGCGTGAAGACGGGAAAATGACTTGGGAAACACTTGCAAGGACACCTACGTCCGAGGCCCATTATCATAAAGAAGAACCATTTTGGGCTAGGGTTCAGTCCAAACATGCAAGACTGGCTGAGGGATTTGAAGGAAAGAAAGGAACATAGGAAAGCTCATTTACTGGGAACTAAAACTTCTTCTAAACTGGTAGCTTTCTTTGACATGACGAAGATTTTCAAGTCCTTGGGATTTGTAATGTTGAGAAACAACTGGAAGAGGTTAATCAAGAGACAGTAAAGCTACACGAGGAAGAGATTTTTGGCAATAACTTGGATGGGATCGTCATTGGTGGAATTTTTGAGGGGGGTTCGACATGGAGAATTTTTGGAACAGATCCGCCCCTGTCTCCCAGGCGAGATGTTGAACAATTGGACTTCCGAAGACTTCCTTCTTGTAGCTATGAATAAAACAAAGTAAATGCCAAGAACCGCCTTATACTTTTGCACACAAGTATAAGGGATTGTCTGTAAAGGGTCGTTATACCTATCCATTTTAATAAAGATGCTTTTCATGCTAATTCACAAATGGTAAACATGTTTCTTTAATTTTTTCGCATCCTTTCCAAAATATATTATTATTTCCTTTGCAGGTCTCCAATTATCGACTGCGTGAATGATCCTATACCTAATCCTGGAGTAGGTTTTGAACCACCAGTGTGTTTAGTGGAAGTCACTGAAGTCGAGGATGAAATAGAATGTGAATTCCCTATAGAATTAATAAGGTTAGTGGAAAAAGAAGACAAACAGATTTTACCTCATAAGGAAGAGTTGGAAGTTCTCAACTTAGGGACAAATGAAATCAGAAGAGAGGTAAAAATAGGAACAACATTTCCATTAAAAGAGAAGCAAAAGATGATTGACCTACTACGAGAATTCAAAGATGTCTTTTCTTGGTCCTATCAAGATATGCCAGGATTGAATACTGACATAGTGGTACACAAGTTACTCATCACGCTAGAATGTAAACCAGTTCAGCAGAAGCTTAGAAGATTGAGACCGGAAATGGTATTGAAAATAAAAGAAGAGGTACATAAGCAGATTGATGCTGGTTTTCTCACAGTATCGTAGTATCTTGAGTGGGTCGCCAATATAGTCTTCGTGCCAAAGAAAGATGGAAAGGTACGCATGTGTGTGGACTGCAAAGATCTGAATAAAGCCAGTCCAAAAGATAATTTTCCTTTTCCACATATAGATATTCTGGTTGACAACACGTCAGGACATTCATGGTTTTCTTTCATAGATGGTTTCTCAGGGTACAACCAGATAAAGATAAATCTAGAGGACATGGTCAAAACAACATTCATAACTTTATGGGGAACATATTGCTATAGAGTGATGCCTTTCGGATTAAAGAATGCCGGAGCAACGTATCAACGGGAAATGGTTACCTTGTTCTATGGCATGATGCACAAAGAAGTTGAGGTGTACGTGGATGAAATGGTTGCTAAATCCCATACCGAGGAAGAGCATATTTAAAATTTGAGGAAATTGTTCTTGAGATTGAGGAAGTACCAGTTAAAACTCAATCCCAACAAGTGCACTTTTGGAGTAACATCCGGAAAACTTCTGGGGTTTGTGGTCAGTAGAAAAGGAATCGAGATAGATCCAGATAAGGTGAAGGCCATTCAAAATTTGCCACCACCCAGTTTTCAAAAAGAAGTTTGTGGATTCCTTGGCAAGTTAAATTACGTTTCTCGGTTCATTTCACAATTGCCTGATAAATGTGATCCAATCTTTAAGCTGCTAAAAAAGAACAACCCTTGAGAGTGGAATGAAGAATCTCAAGAGACTTTTGATAAAATCAAGAGACAAATGCTCCAGTATTAGTCGCACCAGTCCCCAAAATACCGTTGATCCTCTACTTGACGGTCTATGAGAATTCAATGGGATGTGTGCTGGGGCAACATGATGATACATGAAAGAAAGAAAGAAAGAGATATCTACTATCTGAGCAAAAAGTTTACCAAATGTGAAGTACGGTACCCACCAACCCAAAAGTTATGTTGTGCTTTGGTCTGGGTAACTCGTAGGCTCATACAATATATGTTGTATCACACTACATGGTTAATTTCCCGCCTTGATCCATTGAAATTTATGATGGAAGTGTCTGCATTGACTGGAAGGTTAGCACGTTGGAAAATGTTGTTGTCAGAATTTGATATTGTGTATGTGATCCAAAAGGAAATAAAAGGAAGCACCATAGAAGATTTCTTAGCCAGTCGTGCATCGGAAGATTATGAGCCCCTGAACTTTGATTTCCCATATGAGGATGTGATGAATGTCTCCATGATGGAAACTAGAATCCCAGATAATGAAACTTGGAAATTATACTTTGATGGAGCAGATAATGCCCTTGGACGTGGAATTGGAGCATTGTTGATCTCTCTAAATAATGTATATTACCCGTTCACAAGAAAGTTACAATTTATTTGCAACAACAATAAGGCATAATATGAAGCTTGTGTCATGGGCCTGCGAGCTTCTATTGAAAGGAAAATAGAAATCTTGAAAGTGTAACGCCCCGGTTTTGGACTCAGAAGTTTTGGGCGTTGACCGATTCGGTCAAAGTGCTGATCGAATATATAAGAGTGAATTTAGGAAAGCCTAGTTCGGGTTGCATTAAAAATATGGAAAAATGTTCTAAAATCATCTTTTAATATAATTAAGTGAACTGTGAAATCAATTTTGGAAAATGAGGTTCGGAAGGTTGACATTTTGGCTAGTGACCAAAATGTAATTTTTGAAAGTTGCGGGACAGTTTTATAAAGGATTGAAACTTTGAATCTTTAAGGAGCTATTATTCCAAAAAGAGTTTCTCCAGATTTTTCTAAGATATTTTAAGGCTTTATTCTGATTTTAAAGATTATGAAATGTGGAGGGAAATCATTTTTACCATTTCTTAACTAACTTTCTATTTTCTCTCAATTTTCCTTTTCTCTCATTTTCTCTCAACCCAAACACATTTCTCCAGATTTTCTTCTCTGATTTTGGCATCTAAATCTCTCATTTCAACTCTCTTTTGATTCCTAATCATCTCATCAACAAAACCTCTCAATTTGCAAGTTGTTTCATCAAGCATTTTGGCTCTAAAAAGGAGAAATTCAAGTTTGGAGGTAAGAACGTCCTTCTCCTCTAAACTATCAGTTCTTTACTGAAATTCCAAAGTTCTCAATCCTTGATTTGTGTTTTGTTAATGGCTTTTCAATTGAAATCTTGATTTTGGCTTAAAATGCAAGATTTGGTGATTTTGGTGAAATTTTTGTGTGATCTGTTTGGGCAGTGTTTTGAAGTGTCAAAATGATGTTAAATGAATGCTAAATTGATTAGAAGTTGAGGTTTAATCAATGCAATCCCGGATAGGTTGAATTTCCTAAGTTTGGCTTGAGTTTTTGGTTGTTTTTGGAGTGTTTTGATGATCTGTTATACCTGGAGGTATAAGGACGTGTTTGTGATCATTTTGGATGTTAATTGATGTTTATAAATGGTTAGAAGTGATGGATCTTGGCTGGGTTAAGTTTTGGAAGTGTTTGGAGGTGATTTCGGTTGTGTTTGGTAGCAAAATTGTTGGATTTGGGTTGAGCAGCGAGTTGAGTCTTGTTGCTGGTGTTTTTAATGCATAATGATGCATTAATCCTCTGTTGTTTTGTGCTTGAAATAGGGGAATTTGATCCGTGAGCTTTGAAGGTGTTGCGGAAGGTTTTCGGATGCTTGGAAGGTTTGTTAGCTAGCCTTGTTTTGTGTATCGGTGAGTGAAGTTGGGTTTTCAGCTTTTAAACCAAGGTTTGAAGGTTTTTGGGAGCTTAGTTTAAGTCTAAACAACTTTGCTAAGCTCAAGAGTAAGTGATTGGATTTTCGCTCTTGAATTGTGTTGTGTTTGGTTTTAAAAGCTATTGTGGTTGATGATTGAGATGCATATGTTTTGCATGGTTTAAATCTGTTTTGAAAGCATATTTTAAGCATGGTTTAATGCTGGTTTTGAAAGCCATTTGAGAAGGATGCTCAAGGTAAGGGATCCTTGGTTTTGTACATGGTAATTGTGGTTTAGAAGCATAGTGTTGCATGTTGATCAATGGCTTTGTATGATGCTTTAAAACAGTGAATTGATGATGGTAAATGTTACTTTTTGCATATTGGTTATGCATGTGAATCATTGGATTAATGAGGTAATGGTTTTGCATATTGGTTATGCATGTGAATCATTGGACTAATGTGGTGATGGTTTTTGCATTGTGGTTATGCATATGAATCAGTGGAATAACATGGTAAGATGGTTATATTGGCAAGTGATGAAAGTGGTTCTTGGTTCGTTGATCGGATATAGTTAGCCGGCTATAGGATTGGGTGCACCATGAATTAAGTCGCCTTGGAGGTGGAGTGGTCAAGAGTGGACCGGTAAACTCCCTTCAAGTATCCTAACGATATGGTTAAGGTCATAATGGAGGTGTTGCCCATTCGAGGACCTTGGTTGAGCAAAGGTTATATGGTGTTTAAAAGTCCATATATGAGAACCTTGTGCTTGTTAAGATCACAATGGCGGTGTAAGACCATGTGTGGATCTTGTATGGGGTGTCCCGGATCTCGTTAGTGATTTATACAACTACCAATCGGTTATGCAAAGGTTGTATGGTGTTTAAAAGTCCATACGTGGAAACCTTGTGCATGTTGAGGTTGTATGGTGTTTAAAAGTCCATGCATGAGAACCTCGGGAAAAGCTAAGGTTGTATGGTGTTTAAAAGTCCATACATGGGAACCTTAGGCTTGTAAGGTCAAATGGTGTTTAAAAGTCCATTTGGGAGGCCTTGGATTGGTAGGGTGTATGGAGCGTAGGGACAATGCTCGGAATCCGCGTATCCGATCGGGTGTTGAGTTGAAAAGTGGATGTGGTTGATCACTTGGAAGCCAATGTAATGTTCTTGATCATAAAGAAGCATGAGATGCTTGAAAAGATGCATGGTTGCATGAAAAGTGTATGATGCTAATGAATGCATGTTTACTTGTTAAGTTGAACAAGTGTTGATTATCATTTGGTAAATGATGCATGTGTGCATGGTTTCTCTTAAATGCATTGGAGTCTTGTTAAGACTTGTGTTAAAAGGCATGTGATGATGATGATGTGATTCATAAGTTGTCTTTGCTTAATGCATGAATTGGATTGCTTGAATAATGGTTTAAAAGGGGTTCTTGCTTGAAATGATGTTCAAGTTTATGAATGGATAATATGAAATGGAAGTGTTTTCCAAGGTTTTTAATTTAGTTTTGCATATGGTGTTTATGCATGGAATGGCTAAATGGATGTTTATGTAATTTATGCTTTGAAAAGGTTTTCTTAGCTTGCTAAGCTAAGGTTTGGTTTCATGTATGTGCAATGCATGGTTTAAGCATGATGTTGTAAAGGAATTTTCAAACATGGTTTTGATTTGTCAAATCGGGTTTGTTTTGAAAGTGTTTTGTAACCCGCTGCATTGATGGTGTTTTGGTTTTGAGCATTCCTCACTAAGCATTATGTGCTTACGCTCCTTTTTGTCCATCAATGCAGATTCTTGAGGTTTGGACAGCAAGGAGCAAGGGATTCAAGGTGGACTCCATTTGAGATGTATGTCTCGGTGAATAGCTATAGTTAATAAGGGCAATGGGGGTAGAATCTCTTGGATTGATGTTTTTGTATTCGTATATGTTCGGACAAGTATGTTTTAATGTTGTTGATGTTGCTGAATCATGAATTGGCTATAATGAGATTGCTTTGGAAAGTTTGTGCTTAAGTGGTTGCTTGTGTAGGAAGCATGCCTATAGAATTGGGGCTTTTTGCATATGATGTTGTTCTGATGATTTGTTGATGCTTGCAAGTTATATATATGTTGAATTGCATGCTGGTAAAGTTTGGTGGCAATTGGAGAATGTTCGAATGATTAATTGCATGTTTTGAAATGCCTTTTTGCTGCAATCTGTGCAGGCGTTTCGGAACAGTGTGCACCGTTTCGGAACGGGTGCCTTGCATGAACCCAGGCGTCCGAAACGGTATGCACCGTTTCGAAACGGTTTGGTCTCTGCCAGACCCCCATTGCGGAACGCGTTGCGGAACGGCCCCGAGTTTCGAAACGGGCTCTGCCTGTTTCGGAACGGGTGACCGTTGGGGGCTGACATGGGCGGTTAAATGTTTCAAAATGTTTGCATTATGGTCCTGAAACTTGTTTGTGCAATTGTATGAGTTTGGGATGTCTGTTTGAGCTGAAATTTGGCGGGGAAGCATGAAACCTGATTAATTTTAAGTTGGTAACTTAAAATTTGGTTAAGTCCTTAAAGTTTTCAGAATTTACAATTGGGTCCCTAAAGTTGTAAATTGTTCAATTGGGTCCCTGTTTGATCTCTGATGTTTGTGATCTTTGAGTATGTTGTTGCATGATCACATCTAAGGTTAATGTGCATCTAGACAAGATTAAAAAGAAAAAAAAGGGTCGTTAATCAAGGTTGACTTTCGGGTTGACTTTGGTTTTCCCCGTGTGACTTTCTTAATTCGGGTCAACCGTCCGGGCCGGGTTAAGGGGGTTACATTTGGTGGTATCAGAGCTGAGTTGCGAATGCTTGGGGAAAACGGTAAGTTGTTGTGATGTGTGTTTGTTGTTTACCTTGATGTGTGGTTGAAAGTTGGTTGAAACACGTGTTTCTGAGTTTGCTGTTGATGTTTCTGAGCATGTTGCTGATGTTTCAAGCATGTTTTATGGTTATGAATCTTGGTTGAGTTATGTGGAAATGTGCTGGTGCTGTGAGCTGATGTTATGCATGATGGAAGTGTAATGAGTATGTTATGTTGATAATATGCTGATGCAAGTGGATGTTGTTTGATGTAAGCATGATCAAGTATGTTGTTTGTTATGCTTGATGTTGTGATATCCATGTTGTGTTGACTGTTATGTCATGAAAAGGGGGAGGATTCGGGATACCCATTGCCTTATTAATATAGCTATTGTGTTATTTGGAGTTGGAGTTTGAATCCTTGCTTAATGCTGGTCTAACTGGTTTGTTTGTTTGTTGTGATTATTTGTTGTTGTTAGTAGTATGGCAAAGTCGATGGAAGAATGGCAGTTGGGTAAGCTGGTTGCTGCCTTGGGGCAGGTTGTTAAGGCTTGGAATTCACCTTTCTGTAGAGGTGTTTTGTCTCAGTCTTCTGTGCCTGAAGTTGAGGTGTTAAGGCAGAAAGAAGGAGCTGGTTCTGTGATAAAGAGTTCATCATCTGTTGTCCAGGAGGTGTTGGGAACATCTCAGGCTGAAGTAAAGGTAAAGTCAGTAGATGAGCTGGCTGTGGGATGTGTGGGTTTGCCGAAGCAGCGTTTGCTTGATTTGGGTGCTGTGGAGTATCATGGTTCTTCACCTGAGGCATTTGAGGCCTGGTTGGCCAGTGTGGTTCTGATCTTGGATCAGGAAGGCTGTGATTATGCCTGTAAGCTGGGGAGTGTTGTTTCTCTGATGTTGGAGGATGTGTGTGTCTGGTGGACATCTGTGGCGGTGGCGTCACATATTCCTGATATTGATTGGGATTTCTTTGTATCTGCTTTTTGTGAAAGGTATCTTGGAAGGGAATTTCCAAGGATTGAGCAAGGTGAAGGTAGTGCTGTTGTGGAGCAAGTGTTGTTTGAGCAAGGAGCGGAAGCTCAGCCACCGGTGTGTGACCGTTGTGAAAGGCACCATGTTGGAGGTTGTTGGGGCATAGGTGTTTGCTGGAATTGTGGTTCCAAAATGCATGTTAAGCGTGATTGTCCTCTTGAGGTGAAGTCAGCTTTGGTGTTAGCCAAAGGGTCTCTGAAAGGTCGTGGGCACGGCCGAGGCAAGGTTCAGAGGTGGCAGAAAGAGCAGAAGGTTGTGAAGAGTTTGGGAAAAGAGAATTGCTGGAAATGTGGGTCTGCTGGACACATGAGACGTGATTGTTTGAGGTTGGCTCGGAACAGTCAAGGTTCCTTACCGCAAGGAGTTGGTGGTGACCCTGGTGTGTTAGCTGGTGCTGCAGTTGTGCCGCAGGAGGTTGATGGTTCCGCAAGGAAGAGAGCTCGTCTGATGAAGCTTCAGGGTGGTGTTGTGTTTTCAGGTAACCTTGTTAAGTAATCTTTGCTCTAGTTACCTTAGTTTGGTTTCTGTTGGTTTTCCTTGCGTGGTAAGTTTAGTCTGGTTGCTAGCATGTTTGGGTAATAGTTGTAGTTTTGGAAACGTCTTGGGTGTGAAGAAGGTTTAGTGAGAATCTTGTGGTTAATGGTTGTTGGCATGATGGAGTTAGATAAGTTAGGAGTGAGGTAGGAGGTTGTTCTTAGACGGATTCTGAGGATGTTATTGGAGGGTGTGAACTGGCATTCATGCACAGTTAAAATCATTGTTATATGCTATATTATATATGTTGGTCCATGCATACATGTGGCATGACATTAGAGGTTTTGCATACATGTACATCAGGCATTGATAGGGCATGTAGGTGATCATGCATACGATGTTCACACTCGCTAATAACTAATCGAATTCTTTAGTGTGGTGGTTGGTTGGGATGATGGGTTTTTAGAGGTTGTGTTGGTGCTGAGTGAGGGTTAGAAGTAATATTAAGCTAGTTGCTAGCAATGTTGAGAGTGGTATAGCCTGTGGTAGAAGGGTAGTGTTTGTTGCTCAGAGAGTTTAGTGGTTTGGTGGGGAAGGGTACCGGTTGAGGTTAGTATCGGTTAAGTGGTTTGTATAGTTAAAAGGAAGTGGTAGTTCCTTGGTGCTAGTGAGGTTGCAGTTTTGTGGTTGTGTTCCCAAGTGCTGAAGTAGCCTAGTATTTAAGTTGTTGTGGAAGAGTTGTGTTGGTAAGTGCTGGTTCTTAGTAACCTTTAAGGAGTTGAAGAGCTGTTATGTGTGTTTTGGTTAAGAGATGTTCTGGTAATGCAAGTGTTATGGTTGAAGTTTGAAGTGAAAAGGCTATGAAAGATCGAAGGCTTTTGTTGGTTGTTTGGGTTCTTGTGAGAAGTGCTTGGCTGGTTGTGGTTAAGAAAGTTCTGTTTGAAGTCAGCTGGTGGTGTGTGGAGCGGCTGACGGATTCAAGTTGGGGTTATGTTGTAATTCTTGGAATTTGGGTGAGTAGTCCTGGTGAGTTGTTATGGTAATGTTAGCGGCAGATGTGAAGGATTATCAGTATTCGTTGAGGAGTTTGGGTAAGCAGTTGATGCTTAAAGATTTCTGCTTGTTGGGAAAATCCTTGGAAGTGGTTTGGGAGTTTGCAAGAGTTTTAGAAGCAGAAAGTTTTGCATAGTGGCTGTTTTGGATTGGTTGCTGTCTCTGTGTAAATAAGTCTTGGAGTTGTGTATTACAGTGATGTGTGCTGTATGAGCTGAAGTTCTTCAGGTTGATGTTTGGGCTGTGTACAGTCCGGGTATGTGAAAGGTTAAGTTGTGGCTATCTTTGTGTGTTCTGGATTTTGTGAACAGTGTGTGGAGGTGCTAAGTTTGGTGGAGGTTTTGTGAGGATAGTAGTCAGTGTTGGTTGAGGCTTTTGTGTTGCCTTGTGTGTTGCTTTGAGAAGGTTGTTGTTCTCTTTTCGCCAGTTGAAATTTCGAGGACGAAATTTCCTAAGGGGGGGAGAGTTCTAACGCCCCGGTTTTGGGCTCATAAGTTTTGGGCGTTGACCGGTTCGGTCAAAGTGCTGATCGAATATATAAGAGTGAATTTAGGAAAGCCTAGTTCGGGTTGCATTAAAAATATGGAAAAATGTTCTAAAATCATCTTTTAATATAATTAAGTGAACTGTGAAATCAATTTTGGAAAATGAGGTTCGGAAGGTTGACATTTTGGCTAGTGACCAAAATGTAATTTTTGAAAGTTGCGGGACAGTTTTATAAAGGATTGAAACTTTGAATCTTTAAGGAGCTATTATTCCAAAAAGAGTTTCTCCAGATTTTTCTAAGATCTTTTAAGGCTTTATTCTGATTTTAAAGATTATGAAATGTGGAGGGAAATCATTTTTACCATTTCTTAACTAACTTTCTATTTTCTCTCAATTTTCCTTTTCTCTCATTTTCTCTCAACCCAAACACATTTCTCCAGATTTTCTTCTCTGATTTTGGCATCTAAATCTCTCATTTCAACTCTCTTTTGATTCCTAATCATCTCATCAACAAAACCTCTCAATTTGCAAGTTGTTTCATCAAGCATTTTGGCTCTAAAAAGGAGAAATTCAAGTTTGGAGGTAAGAACGTCCTTCTCCTATAAACTATCAGTTCTTTACTGAAATTCCAAAGTTCTCAATCCTTGATTTGTGTTTTGTTAATGGCTTTTCAATTGAAATCTTGATTTTGGCTTAAAATGCAAGATTTGGTGATTTTGGTGAAATTTTTGTGTGATCTGTTTGGGCAGTGTTTTGAAGTGTCAAAATGATGTTAAATGAATGCTAAATTGATTAGAAGTTGAGGTTTAATCAATGCAATCCCGGATAGGTTGAATTTCCTAAGTTTGGCTTGAGTTTTTGGTTGTTTTTGGAGTGTTTTGATGATCTGTTATACCTGGAGGTATAAGGACGTGTTTGTGATCATTTTGGATGTTAATTGATGTTTATAAATGGTTAGAAGTGATGGATCTTGGCTGGGTTAAGTTTTGGAAGTGTTTGGAGGTGATTTCGGTTGTGTTTGGTAGCAAAATTGTTGGATTTGGGTTGAGCAGCGAGTTGAGTCTTGTTGCTGGTGTTTTTAATGCATAATGATGCATTAATCCTCTGTTGTTTTGTGCTTGAAACAGGGGAATTTGATCCGTGAGCTTTGAAGGTGTTGCGGAAGGTTTTCGGATGCTTGGAAGGTTTGTTAGCTAGCCTTGTTTTGTGTATCGGTGAGTGAAGTTGGGTTTTCAGCTTTTAAACCAAGGTTTGAAGGTTTTTGGGAGCTTAGTTTAAGTCTAAACAACTTTGCTAAGCTCAAGAGTAAGTGATTGGATTTTCGCTCTTGAATTGTGTTGTGTTTGGTTTTAAAAGCTATTGTGGTTGATGATTGAGATGCATATGTTTTGCATGGTTTAAATCTGTTTTGAAAGCATATTTTAAGCATGGTTTAATGCTGGTTTTGAAAGCCATTTGAGAAGGATGCTCAAGGTAAGGGATCCTTGGTTTTGTACATGGTAATTGTGGTTTAGAAGCATAGTGTTGCATGTTGATCAATGGCTTTGTATGATGCTTTAAAACAGTGAATTGATGATGGTAAGTGTTACTTTTTGCATATTGGTTATGCATGTGAATCATTGGATTAATGAGGTAATGGTTTTGCATATTGGTTATGCATGTGAATCATTGGACTAATGTGGTGATGGTTTTTGCATTGTGGTTATGCATATGAATCAGTGGAATAACATGGTAAGATGGTTATATTGGCAAGTGATGAAAGTGGTTCTTGGTTCGTTGATCGGATATAGTTAGCCGGCTATAGGATTGGGTGCACCGTGAATTAAGTCGCCTTGGAGGTGGAGTGGTCAAGAGTGGACCGGTAAACTCCCTTCAAGTATCCTAACGAGATGGTTAAGGTCATAATGGAGGTGTTGCCCATTCGAGGACCTTGGTTGAGCAAAGGTTATATGGTGTTTAAAAGTCCATATATGAGAACCTTGTGCTTGTTAAGATCACAATGGCGGTGTAAGACCATGTGTGGATCTTGTATGGGGTGTCCCGGATCTCGTTAGTGATTTATACAACTACCAATCGGTTATGCAAAGGTTGTATGGTGTTTAAAAGTCCATACGTGGAAACCTTGTGCATGTTGAGGTTGTATGGTGTTTAAAAGTCCATGCATGAGAACCTCGGGAAAAGCTAAGGTTGTATGGTGTTTAAAAGTCCATACATGGGAACCTTAGGCTTGTAAGGTCAAATGGTGTTTAAAAGTCCATTTGGGAGGCCTTGGATTGGTAGGGTGTATGGAGCGTAGGGACAATGCTCGGAATCCGCGTATCCGATCGGGTGTTGAGTTGAAAAGTGGATGTGGTTGATCACTTGGAAGCCAATGTAATGTTCTTGATCATAAAGAAGCATGAGATGCTTGAAAAGATGCATGGTTGCATGAAAAGTGTATGATGCTAATGAATGCATGTTTACTTGTTAAGTTGAACAAGTGTTGATTATCATTTGGTAAATGATGCATGTGTGCATGGTTTCTCTTAAATGCATTGGAGTCTTGTTAAGACTTGTGTTAAAAGGCATGTGATGATGATGATGTGATTCATAAGTTGTCTTTGCTTAATGCATGAATTGGATTGCTTGAATAATGGTTTAAAAGGGGTTCTTGCTTGAAATGATGTTCAAGTTTATGAATGGATAATATGAAATGGAAGTGTTTTCCAAGGTTTTTAATTTAGTTTTGCATATGGTGTTTATGCATGGAATGGCTAAATGGATGTTTATGTAATTTATGCTTTGAAAAGGTTTTCTTAGCTTGCTAAGCTAAGGTTTGGTTTCATGTATGTGCAATGCATGGTTTAAGCATGATGTTGTAAAGGAATTTTCAAACATGGTTTTGATTTGTCAAATCGGGTTTGTTTTGAAAGTGTTTTGTAACCCGCTGCATTGATGGTGTTTTGGTTTTGAGCATTCCTCACTAAGCATTATGTGCTTACGCTCCTTTTTGTCCATCAATGCAGATTCTTGAGGTTTGGACAGCAAGGAGCAAGGGATTCAAGGTGGACTCCATTTGAGATGTATGTCTCGGTGAATAGCTATAGTTAATAAGGGCAATGGGGGTAGAATCTCTTGGATTGATGTTTTTGTATTCGTATATGTTCGGACAAGTATGTTTTAATGTTGTTGATGTTGCTGAATCATGAATTGGCTATAATGAGATTGCTTTGGAAAGTTTGTGCTTAAGTGGTTGCTTGTGTAGGAAGCATGCCTATAGAATTGGGGCTTTTTGCATATGATGTTGTTCTGATGATTTGTTGATGCTTGCAAGTTATATATATGTTGAATTGCATGCTGGTAAAGTTTGGTGGCAATTGGAGAATGTTCGAATGATTAATTGCATGTTTTGAAATGCCTTTTTGCTGCAATCTGTGCAGGCGTTTCGGAACAGTGTGCACCGTTTCGGAACGGGTGCCTTGCATGAACCCAGGCGTCCGAAACGGTATGCACCGTTTCGAAACGGTTTGGTCTCTGCCAGACCCCCATTGCGGAACGCGTTGCGGAACGGCCCCGAGTTTCGAAACGGGCTCTGCCTGTTTCGGAACGGGTGACCGTTGGGGGCTGACATGGGCGGTTAAATGTTTCAAAATGTTTGCATTATGGTCCTGAAACTTGTTTGTGCAATTGTATGAGTTTGGGATGTCTGTTTGAGCTGAAATTTGGCGGGGAAGCATGAAACCTGATTAATTTTAAGTTGGTAACTTAAAATTTGGTTAAGTCCTTAAAGTTTTCAGAATTTACAATTGGGTCCCTAAAGTTGTAAATTGTTCAATTGGGTCCCTGTTTGATCTCTGATGTTTGTGATCTTTGAGTATGTTGTTGCATGATCACATCTAAGGTTAATGTGCATCTAGACAAGATTAAAAAGAAAAAAAAGGGTCGTTAATCAAGGTTGACTTTCGGGTTGACTTTGGTTTTCCCCGTGTGACTTTCTTAATTCGGGTCAACCGTCCGGGCCGGGTTAAGGGGGTTACATTTGGTGGTATCAGAGCTGAGTTGCGAATGCTTGGGGAAAACGGTAAGTTGTTGTGATGTGTGTTTGTTGTTTACCTTGATGTGTGGTTGAAAGTTGGTTGAAACACGTGTTTCTGAGTTTGCTGTTGATGTTTCTGAGCATGTTGCTGATGTTTCAAGCATGTTTTATGGTTATGAATCTTGGTTGAGTTATGTGGAAATGTGCTGGTGCTGTGAGCTGATGTTATGCATGATGGAAGTGTAATGAGTATGTTATGTTGATAATATGCTGATGCAAGTGGATGTTGTTTGATGTAAGCATGATCAAGTATGTTGTTTGTTATGCTTGATGTTGTGATATCCATGTTGTGTTGACTGTTATGTCATGAAAAGGGGGAGGATTCGGGATACCCATTGCCTTATTAATATAGCTATTGTGTTATTTGGAGTTGGAGTTTGAATCCTTGCTTAATGCTGGTCTAACTGGTTTGTTTGTTTGTTGTGATTATTTGTTGTTGTTAGTAGTATGGCAAAGTCGATGGAAGAATGGCAGTTGGGTAAGCTGGTTGCTGCCTTGGGGCAGGTTGTTAAGGCTTGGAATTCACCTTTCTGTAGAGGTGTTTTGTCTCAGTCTTCTGTGCCTGAAGTTGAGGTGTTAAGGCAGAAAGAAGGAGCTGGTTCTGTGATAAAGAGTTCATCATCTGTTGTCCAGGAGGTGTTGGGAACATCTCAGGCTGAAGTAAAGGTAAAGTCAGTAGATGAGCTGGCTGTGGGATGTGTGGGTTTGCCGAAGCAGCGTTTGCTTGATTTGGGTGCTGTGGAGTATCATGGTTCTTCACCTGAGGCATTTGAGGCCTGGTTGGCCAGTGTGGTTCTGATCTTGGATCAGGAAGGCTGTGATTATGCCTGTAAGCTGGGGAGTGTTGTTTCTCTGATGTTGGAGGATGTGTGTGTCTGGTGGACATCTGTGGCGGTGGCGTCACATATTCCTGATATTGATTGGGATTTCTTTGTATCTGCTTTTTGTGAAAGGTATCTTGGAAGGGAATTTCCAAGGATTGAGCAAGGTGAAGGTAGTGCTGTTGTGGAGCAAGTGTTGTTTGAGCAAGGAGCGGAAGCTCAGCCACCGGTGTGTGACCGTTGTGAAAGGCACCATGTTGGAGGTTGTTGGGGCATAGGTGTTTGCTGGAATTGTGGTTCCAAAATGCATGTTAAGCGTGATTGTCCTCTTGAGGTGAAGTCAGCTTTGGTGTTAGCCAAAGGGTCTCTGAAAGGTCGTGGGCACGGCCGAGGCAAGGTTCAGAGGTGGCAGAAAGAGCAGAAGGTTGTGAAGAGTTTGGGAAAAGAGAATTGCTGGAAATGTGGGTCTGCTGGACACATGAGACGTGATTGTTTGAGGTTGGCTCGGAACAGTCAAGGTTCCTTACCGCAAGGAGTTGGTGGTGACCCTGGTGTGTTAGCTGGTGCTGCAGTTGTGCCGCAGGAGGTTGATGGTTCCGCAAGGAAGAGAGCTCGTCTGATGAAGCTTCAGGGTGGTGTTGTGTTTTCAGGTAACCTTGTTAAGTAATCTTTGCTCTAGTTACCTTAGTTTGGTTTCTGTTGGTTTTCCTTGCGTGGTAAGTTTAGTCTGGTTGCTAGCATGTTTGGGTAATAGTTGTAGTTTTGGAAACGTCTTGGGTGTGAAGAAGGTTTAGTGAGAATCTTGTGGTTAATGGTTGTTGGCATGATGGAGTTAGATAAGTTAGGAGTGAGGTAGGAGGTTGTTCTTAGACGGATTCTGAGGATGTTATTGGAGGGTGTGAACTGGCATTCATGCACAGTTAAAATCATTGTTATATGCTATATTATATATGTTGGTCCATGCATACATGTGGCATGACATTAGAGGTTTTGCATACATGTACATCAGGCATTGATAGGGCATGTAGGTGATCATGCATACGATGTTCACACTCGCTAATAACTAATCGAATTCTTTAGTGTGGTGGTTGGTTGGGATGATGGGTTTTTAGAGGTTGTGTTGGTGCTGAGTGAGGGTTAGAAGTAATATTAAGCTAGTTGCTAGCAATGTTGAGAGTGGTATAGCCTGTGGTAGAAGGGTAGTGTTTGTTGCTCAGAGAGTTTAGTGGTTTGGTGGGGAAGGGTACCGGTTGAGGTTAGTATCGGTTAAGTGGTTTGTATAGTTAAAAGGAAGTGGTAGTTCCTTGGTGCTAGTGAGGTTGCAGTTTTGTGGTTGTGTTCCCAAGTGCTGAAGTAGCCTAGTATTTAAGTTGTTGTGGAAGAGTTGTGTTGGTAAGTGCTGGTTCTTAGTAACCTTTAAGGAGTTGAAGAGCTGTTATGTGTGTTTTGGTTAAGAGATGTTCTGGTAATGCAAGTGTTATGGTTGAAGTTTGAAGTGAAAAGGCTATGAAAGATCGAAGGCTTTTGTTGGTTGTTTGGGTTCTTGTGAGAAGTGCTTGGCTGGTTGTGGTTAAGAAAGTTCTGTTTGAAGTCAGCTGGTGGTGTGTGGAGCGGCTGACGGATTCAAGTTGGGGTTATGTTGTAATTCTTGGAATTTGGGTGAGTAGTCCTGGTGAGTTGTTATGGTAATGTTAGCGGCAGATGTGAAGGATTATCAGTATTCGTTGAGGAGTTTGGGTAAGCAGTTGATGCTTAAAGATTTCTGCTTGTTGGGAAAATCCTTGGAAGTGGTTTGGGAGTTTGCAAGAGTTTTAGAAGCAGAAAGTTTTGCATAGTGGCTGTTTTGGATTGGTTGCTGTCTCTGTGTAAATAAGTCTTGGAGTTGTGTATTACAGTGATGTGTGCTGTATGAGCTGAAGTTCTTCAGGTTGATGTTTGGGCTGTGTACAGTCTGGGTATGTGAAAGGTTAAGTTGTGGCTATCTTTGTGTGTTCTGGATTTTGTGAACAGTGTGTGGAGGTGCTAAGTTTGGTGGAGGTTTTGTGAGGATAGTAGTCAGTGTTGGTTGAGGCTTTTGTGTTGCCTTGTGTGTTGCTTTGAGAAGGTTGTTGTTCTCTTTTCGCCAGTTGAAATTTCGAGGACGAAATTTCCTAAGGGGGGGAGAGTTCTAACGCCCCGGTTTTGGGCTCATAAGTTTTGGGCGTTGACCGGTTCGGTCAAAGTGCTGATCGAATATATAAGAGTGAATTTAGGAAAGCCTAGTTCGGGTTGCATTAAAAATATGGAAAAATGTTCTAAAATCATCTTTTAATATAATTAAGTGAACTGTGAAATCAATTTTGGAAAATGAGGTTCGGAAGGTTGACATTTTGGCTAGTGACCAAAATGTAATTTTTGAAAGTTGCAGGACAGTTTTATAAAGGATTGAAACTTTGAATCTTTAAGGAGCTATTATTCCAAAAAGAGTTTCTCCAGATTTTTCTAAGATATTTTAAGGCTTTATTCTGATTTTAAAGATTATGAAATGTGGAGGGAAATCATTTTTTCCATTTCTTAACTAACTTTCTATTTTCTCTCAATTTTCCTTTTCTCTCATTTTTTCTCAACCCAAACACATTTCTCCAGATTTTCTTCTCTGATTTTGGCATCTAAATCTCTCATTTCAACTCTCTTTTGATTCCTAATCATCTCATCAACAAAACCTCTCAATTTGCAAGTTGTTTCATCAAGCATTTTGGCTCTAAAAAGGAGAAATTCAAGTTTGGAGGTAAGAACGTCCTTCTCCTCTAAACTATCAGTTCTTTACTGAAATTCCAAAGTTCTCAATCCTTGATTTGTGTTTTGTTAATGGCTTTTCAATTGAAATCTTGATTTTGGCTTAAAATGCAAGATTTGGTGATTTTGGTGAAATTTTCGTGTGATCTGTTTGGGCAGTGTTTTGAAGTGTCAAAATGATGTTAAATGAATGCTAAATTGATTAGAAGTTGAGGTTTAATCAATGCAATCCCGGATAGGTTGAATTTCCTAAGTTTGGCTTGAGTTTTTGGTTGTTTTTGGAGTGTTTTGATGATCTGTTATACCTGGAGGTATAAGGACGTGTTTGTGATCATTTTGGATGTTAATTGATGTTTATAAATGGTTAGAAGTGATGGATCTTGGCTGGGTTAAGTTTTGGAAGTGTTTGGAGGTGATTTCGGTTGTGTTTGGTAGCCAAATTGTTGGATTTGGGTTGAGCAGCGAGTTGAGTCTTGTTGCTGGTGTTTTTAATGCATAATGATGCATTAATCCTCTGTTGTTGTGTGCTTGAAACAGGGGAGTTTGATCCGTGAGCTTTGAAGGTGTTGCGGAAGGTTTTCGGATGCTTGGAAGGCTTGTTAGCTAGCCTTGTTTTGTGTATCGGTGAGTGAAGTTGGGTTTTCAGCTTTTAAACCAAGGTTTGAAGGTTTTTGGGAGCTTAGTTTAAGTCTAAACAACTTTGCTAAGCTCAAGAGTAAGTGATTGGATTTTCGCTCTTGAATTGTGCTGTGTTTGGTTTTAAAAGCTATTGTGGTTGATGATTGAGATGCATATGTTTTGCATGGTTTAAATCTGTTTTGAAAGCATATTTTAAGCATGGTTTAATGCTGGTTTTGAAAGCCATTTGAGAAGGATGCTCAAGGTAAGGGATCCTTGGTTTTGTACATGGTAATTGTGGTTTAGATGCATAGTGTTGCATGTTGATCAATGGCTTTGTATGATGCTTTAAAACAGTGAATTGATGATGGTAAGTGTTACTTTTTGCATATTGGTTATGCATGTGAATCATTGGATTAATGAGGTAATGGTTTTGCATATTGGTTATGCATGTGAATCATTGGACTAATGTGGTGATGGTTTTTGCATTGTGGTTATGCATATGAATCAGTGGAATAACATGGTAAGATGGTTATATTGGCAAGTGATGAAAGTGGTTCTTGGTTCGTTGATCGGATATAGTTAGCCGACTATAGGATTGGGTGCACCGTGAATTAAGTCGCCTTGGAGGTGGAGTGGTCAAGAGTGGACCGGTAAACTCCCTTCAAGTATCCTAACGAGATGGTTAAGGTCATAATGGAGGTGTTGCCCATTCGAGGACCTTGGTTGAGCAAAGGTTATATGGTGTTTAAAAGTCCATATATGAGAACCTTGTGCTTGTTAAGATCACAATGGCGGTGTAAGACCATGTGTGGATCTTGTGTGGGGTGTCCCGGATCTCGTTAGTGATTTATACAACTACCAATCGGTTATGCAAAGGTTGTATGGTGTTTAAAAGTCCATACGTGGAAACCTTGTGCATGTTGAGGTTGTATGGTGTTTAAAAGTCCATGCATGGGAACCTCGGGAAAAGCTAAGGTTGTATGGTGTTTAAAAGTCCATACATGGGAACCTTAGGCTTGTAAGGTCAAATGGTGTTTAAAAGTCCATTTGGGAGGCCTTTGATTGGTAGGGTGTATGGAGCGTAGGGACAACGCTCGGAATCCGCGTATCCGATCGGGTGTTGAGTTGAAAAGTGGATGTGGTTGATCACTTGGAAGCCAATGTAATGTTCTTGATCATAAAGAAGCATGAGATGCTTGAAAAGATGCATGGTTGCATGAAAAGTGTATGATGCTAATGAATGCATGTTTACTTGTTAAGTTGAACAAGTGTTGATTATCATTTGGTAAATGATGCATGTGTGCATGGTTTCTCTTAAATGCATTGGAGTTGTAACCCCCTTAACCCGGCCTAGACGGTTGACCCGAATTAAGAAAGTCACACGGGGAAAACCAAAGTCAACCCGAAAGTCAACCTTGATTAACGACCCTTTTTTTTCTTTTTAATCTTGTCTAGATGCACATTAGTCCTAATTGTGATCACACAAACATCATACTCAAAGATCACAAACATCAGAGATCAAACAGGGACCCAATTGAACAAATTACAACTTTAGGGACCAAATTGTAATTTCTGATAATTAAAAGGACTTAACCCAAATTAAAGTTACCATCTTGAAATTAATCAGGTTTCATGCTACTCAGTGAAATTTCAGCTCAAAAGGACCTTCCAAGCTCAAGCAATTGAACATACAAGATTCAGGACCAAAACGTAAACAATTCAAAACATATAACTGCCAATGTCAGCCCCTAACGGTCGGCCGTTCCGAAACCGATCAACCCCGTTCCGAAACACGGGCCGTTCCGAAACCAATCAACCCCGTTCCGAAACACGGCCTTGGCAGAGACCAAACCGTTTCGAAACGGTGCACACCGTTTCGGACGCCTGGGTTCATGTAAGGCACCCGTTCCGAAACGGTGCATACTGTTCCGAAACGCCTGCACAGATTGCAGCAGATTGGCATTCCAAAACATGCAATTAATCATTCAAACATGCTCCAAATGTCACAAAACTTTACCAGCATGCAATTCAACATATTTAAGACTTATAGGAATCATCAAAACAGCAATCTAACATCATATGCAAAAAGCCCCAATTCTATAGGCATGCTTCCTACACAAGCTAGCTATTCAAACACCAAACTTCCAAAACAAGCATATAAGGTTCCAATTCGAAAACCAGCAATCTCAACAACATTCAACATACTTAGGGAGTCTCAAACACCTCCCAAAACATACACATTGGTCCCCCATTGCCAAATCACACAAAAGCCAAATGTACTTATAAAACCTTCATACATTGAGCTTCACTTGAACTTGATTGCTTGCCCTTTCTTGCTGCCCCTCAAGGTACTTTAATGCTCTGCATTATTGAATTAAGAAAACGTAGAGGGCGTAAGCAAAAGCTTAGTGAGGCATGCTCATTAAAAACAATTCAATAATGCAATTAAAATCATTTATAAACCATGCTTAATATCAACCTTTGCACAAGCTCAAAAGCATACTTAAAACAAGCAATCTCATGCTTCAACATAATCATTAAAACAAGCATCTCATGCTTCATAATATACTTAACATGTCATATTGGCTCAAGTGATACATTTCATTTCTTAAAACAAGTTCAACAACTTCCCAAGGACTTTTAAACACCTTGGCCCCAAGGACTTTTAAACACCTTGGCCATGGACTTTTAAACACCATGAATAAGGACCACACAAGGACTTTTAACCACCTTTGTGTCCAATGCTTGAATCACCCCAAGGACTTTTAAACACCTTGGCCCCAAGGACTTTTAAACACCTTGGCCCCAAGGACTTTTAAACACCATGGAAAGGATCACCTAAGGACTTTTAACCACCTTAGTGTCCGCAACAAGACTCATCCAAGGACTTTTAACCACCTTGATGATCTTAAGTAACAAGGCTCACTCAAGGACTTTTAACCACCTTAGTGACCTTAATCTTTTCAAAACATCACTTGCCAATATACATCATATTCATCATTTAATCCACTGTTTTAAAGCATTAAACCAAGCCATTTTCATCATGCATTTAAAAGCATCAAACCACATTATTTCAATGTATAAAAGCAAGGTACTCCTACCTAGAGTTACCTTCAACATATGGCTTATATCATCAGCAAAATCCATGCTAAAACATGCTTTCAAAACAGTAATTAAAACATGCAAATCATCATTTTGCAACACATCAAAGTCATGGCCACCACTAGAGAGAAAATCCGAAAACTTACACTTGAGCTTAGCAAAGTTGTTTAGACTTAAACTAAGCTCCTAAAACCTTCAAACCTTGGTTTTAAAGCTGAAAATCCAATTTCCACAAATGCACTCACCAATTTCCACTTTGCTTCAAGCCAAAGCACCAAATCAAACTTCCGGATCAACCAATCTTGGATCCAAAGATGCCTCCCCTGTTTCAACACATCAAAGCAGAGGATTAATGCATCATCATGCATTAATTGCTTCAATGAAAGCACCTAAACTCGCTGCTCTCATCCAACCTCCATTTTCGGCCACCAAACACAACCGAAAATGCATCCAAACCACTTCTAAACAAAGCCCAGCCACAAACCAGCAAAACCTCACTTCCATTAACATCATATAACATCTAAAAACAACCTATTAACAACCTTATACCTCCAGCAACAACAGATCACCAAGATCACCTCAAAAACTACCTTGAAACACAAGCTAAACTTAGGAAACTCAACCTATCCGGGTTTGCATCAATCAAGACTCAATTCCACATCATTTTAGAGATCATTTAACATCAAAAACACCTCTTAAATCACAGATTACTCAGATCTAACGAAAATCATCAAAAATCATCAAAATCTTGCATAATAAGCCAAGATCCATAAATCAACTTAAAAGCCTTTAATTAAACATCAATTTAGGATTGAAAACTTAGGAATTTCAGTAAAGAACTGATAGTTTAGAGGAGAAGGACGTTCTTACCTCCAAACTTGTGTTTCTCCACTTTTTGCAATCAAAATGCTTGTTGAAACTTGTAGCAATTGAAGAGGTTTTGAAGATATGTTGATTTGGAATCAATTGAGAGTTGAAAGGAGGAATTTAGGTGAGAAAATCAGAAACAAATCTCTGGAAATGTAGTGTTTGGTTTGAGAGAAAATGAGAGAAGGAAAATGAGAAGTTAGTTGAGAAAATTGCCAAATGAGCTTTTCCCTCCTTTTTGATATCTTTAAAATCAGAAAATAGCTTATAATATCTTAGAAAAATCTGGAGAAATCACTTTTGGATTAATAGCTCCTTAAAGATTCAAAGTTCCAACCCTTTATAAAACAGCCACCAAACTTGCGAAAATTACATTTTGGTCACTAGCCAAAATGTCACACTTCCAAAACTCATTTTCCAAAATTGATTTCACAGTTCACTTAATTATATTAAAAGATGATTTTAGAACATTTTTCCATATTTTTAATGCAACCCGAACTAGGCTTTCCTAATTTAACCTCTTTAGATTCGAACAGCACTTTGACCAACCGGTCAACGCCCAAAACTCCTAAGCCCAAAACCGGGGCGTTACAACTCTCCCCCCTTAAGAAATTTCGTCCTCGAAATTTACCTGAAGGAAAGAGATAAGGAAACTACTTCAGCATGTCTTCCTTCCGCTCCCACGTGGCTTCCTCAACACCTCGATGCTTCCACAGCACCTTCACCAACTCAATGGTCTTGCCACGAAGAACCTTGCAATCCGAATCCAAAACCTTCACCGGTTCCTCATCATAGGTCAAATCCGGATTCAAAACCACATCCTCCACAGGCATCACATGCGAAGGATCAGATCTATACTTCCGGAGCATAGAAACATGAAACACATCATGAATCTTCTCCAACTCCTGAGGTAACCTCAGCCGATACGCAACAGGACCCACACGCTCAACCACCTCATATGGTCCAATGTACCGAGGGCTCAACTTACCCTTTCGGCCAAACCTCATCACCTTCTTCCAAGGCGAAACCTTCAAGAACCCACAGTCACCCACCGCATACTCTATCTCCTTATGCTTCAAATCCGCGTAAGACTTTTGCCGATCAGAGGCAGCCTTCAACCTCTCACAAATGAGCTTCACCTTCTCGGTGGTCCCTTTCAACAAAGCAGGCATCAAAACCAACTTTTGACCAGTTTCAGCCCAACAAAGAGGAGTCCTACACTTCCTCCCATACAGAGCCTCATAAGGTGCCATCTGTATACTCGCCTGATAACTATTGTTATAAGCGAACTCAACCAAAGGCAGATGCTTCACCCAAGATCCTTGGAACTCAATCACGCAGCATCTCAACATATCCTCCAAAATCTGAATAACCCGCTCAGACTGACCATCCGACTGAGGATGATAGGATGTACTGAAATGCAACCTTGTACCCAGAGCTTGATGCAAACACTGCCAGAAACGCGATATGAACCTCGGATCCCTATCCGACACAATCGACTTAGGCACACCATGCAACCTCACTATCTCAGCAATGTACAACTCTGCCAGCTTATCCAAAGAAAACGTAGTATGCACAGGCAAGAAATGCGCACACTTCGTCAAGCGATCCACAATCACCCAAACATAATTCTTCTTTGATGGAGACAAAGGCAAACCAGATACAAAATCCATGGTAACCCTCTCCCACTTCCATTCAGGGATTTTCAACGGTTGCAACAAACCAGAAGGAACCTGATGTTCAGCCTTAACTCGCTGACACACCAAACACTTGCTCACAAACTCTGCAACATCCTTCTTCAAACCCACCCAATAGTACTCATCACGAAGATCACGATACATCTTAGTACTACCAGGGTGCATAGCAAAAGGACTACTATGACCTTCAGCCAGAATAGCACGCCTCAACTCAACATCTGCAGGCACTACTATCCGACTACCAAAACACAACACACCATCCTCATTAAAGCAGAAATCCGAAGGTCTACCCTCCGCGATATCCTGAACATGAGACACCAAGGAATCATCCAACAACTGCTTTTCCTTGATCAACTGAACCAAAGATGGTTTCACTTGCAACTCAGCAACAAGACCACCATCTCGCGATATGCTCAAGCTAGCAAACATCGCCCTCAGCTCAACAGCTACCTTCCTACTCAAGGCATCAGCAACAACATTAGCTTTACCTGGATGATACTCAATCGTCAGATCATAATCCTTGAGCAACTCCAACCAACGTCGCTGCCTAAGATTCAACTCCTTCTGAGACATCAGATACCTCAAACTCTTGTGATCCGTGTACACAGTACACTTCTCACCATACAGATAATGTCTCCAGATCTTCAGAGCAAAAACCACTGCAGCCAGCTCAATATCATGCGTAGGATAGTTGCGCTCATGCACCTTCAACTGCCGCGACGCATAAGCCACAACCTTACCCTCTTGCATCAGCACACATCCCAAACCAACATAGGATGCATCACTATAGACCACAAACTCTTTCCCTGATTCAGGCTGAATCAAGATAGGAGCTTGAGTCAAAGCTGCCTTCAGCTTCTCAAAAGCCTGCTGTCTCGCTTCTGTCCACTCATACTTAACATCCTTTTGCAACAGCTTCGTCAAAGGAGCAGCAATCTTGGAAAAACCATCCACAAACCTCCGCTAGTATCCCGCCAAACCAAGGAAACTACGGACTTCATGAACAGACTTAGGAACTTTCCAGTTCATCACCGCTTCAATCTTCTGAGGATCAACACGAATCCCCTCAGCAGAGACCACATGCCCAAGAAACACCACCTCCTTAAGCCAGAACTCACACTTGCTCAACTTAGCATAAAGCTGATTCTCCAACAAGGCTTGCAGCACAATCCTCAAATGCTCTTCGTGCTCCTCCTCAGTACGCGAGTACACGAGGATATCATCAATGAACACCACAACGAACTTGTCCAGGTATTCATGAAACACACGATTCATCATGTCCATGAAAGCAGCAGGAGCATTTGTCAACCCAAACGGCATCACAAGGAACTCATAATGCCCATACCTTGTCCTGAAAGCTGTCTTAGGCACATCCACATCCTTCACCTTCAACTGATAATACCCTGACCTCAAGTCAATCTTAGAGAACACAGCAGCTCCCCTGAATTGATCAAAGAGATCATCAATCCTCGGCAAAGGATACCGATTCTTGATAGTCAACTTGTTCAGCTGACGGTAATCAATGCACATCCTCATAGTGCCATCTTTCTTCTTCACAAACAAGACAGGAGCACCCAAAGGCGACACACTTGGCCGGATGAAACCACGATCAAGCAGCTCTTGCAACTGCGTCTTCAGCTCCTTCAGCTCCTTAGGTGCCATTCTATAGGGAGTAATGGACACAGGAGTTGTATTCTCATACAGCTCAATTCCAAACTCCACCTCGCGATTAGGAGGTAAACCAGGCAACTCTTCAGGAAAAACACCAGGAAACTCCTTCACAACCTTGATATCTTGCACCCTCAACTCCTTAGAGCTAAGATTCATCACAAAAGCTAGGTAAGCTTCGCAACCTTGCCTCAGCATCCTACTCGCCTCCAAGGTAGACACAACATTAGCAAGAAACTTCACATTCTCGCCAACTACAACAACTTCATAATCATCCGCAAGCTTAAGCGAAACCCGCTTATTCTCACAATCCACAACAACACGATGCTCAGCAAGCCAATCCATACCAAGGATCACATCAAAACCATAGAAAGGCAACTCCATAAGATCAACATGAAAGACATGTTCTTGAACAACCAAGGGACACCTTCTATAAAGCTTTCGAGTCACAACAGTTTCACCAAAAGAACTAGTGACACGAACTCCAACATCCAAAGACTCAACAGGCAAACCAAGCAATTCAGCATGCTCACGCAAAATGTATGAATGCGTAGATCCAGAATCAATCAAAGAAAGCAATGACAAGGATTGCAAAGTAAAGGTACCTGCAATCACATCTGCATCATTCCTTCCCTCGCGCTGAGCATACACCCTAGCTTGGCCTCCACCCTCAGGTTGAATAGCCACAACATGAGCTACTCCGCGACCACCTTCCTCTCTCCTCTGGAAATTACCACGGCCACGCCCACGACCTCTCTGCTGTGCAGCTACAACAGGACCACGATCTTGGCCACCAGCCAACCTCGGACAATCTCGCCTCAGATGGTCAACAGAACCACAGTTCCAACATCCATTACCAGCTGCCGCAACAGGAGCTTGCACCTCCCTCACAGCTCGAGGACAGTCACGCTTCATGTGACCACGCGAACCACAGATCCAACAAGCACTTGGTTCAGCTCTAGCAAAACCTCCTCTAGCAGGTGCACCACCACCTCTCTTGGCTGAGGACTGATACTTCTGATCACGTCCCCTCTTGTTCCGTCCACCTCCGGAACTATACTCAGCAGTTCTCTTACCAGAACTCGCTCCAGCACCTTTCGCAGCTAAACCCAAGTTCATCTCAATGTCCTTGGATCGACTAACCAACACATCAAAATCATTGTACTCAGCAGCCAACATGTAGGTCTTTACTTCCGTCACCAAGCCATAACGGAACCTTTCGCACCTCTCTCGCTCATCAGGTATCAGCTCCGGTGCATACTGACTGAGCCGTACGAACTGCACTTCATACTCAGCCACACTCATGCTCCCTTGGGTAAGAGACATGAATTCACGCTTTTTCTCATCCAGATATCTCACTCCTAGATATCTCCTCTTGAACGCATTCTGAAAGAATGTCCAAGTAACATCAACTTCAGCCATCCCAGCTATGGTGGTCGTCCACCACGTATACGCATTGTCCTGCAGCAAGGACACAACACAGCCCAACTTTTGCACATCCGTGCAGCTCATCTGACCCAAGATACGCTTGGTACTCTTTAGCCAAGCTTCCGAACTCTCAGCAGACATACCTCTGAACTCAGTCCCACCAAGACTGCGCAGACGCTCCAAAGGTAATCTGACTCCAGCATCTCCCTGATGCCCAGCTCCTTGAGCTCCAGCTACTGCTGCTCGAAAAGCACCCGCAATAGCTTGTACCAGCATAGACATATCAGGCATAGCTTGCCCCTGACCAACCTCTGGTCCAGCAGCTCCAGCACCAGCTGCAGCTTCAGCTCGCTCACCTCTAGCACCACCACCAGGCGGAGGAGGGGGTAACACAGCACTACCCGTATTCTCTTCATTCTCATTCTCGTTGGGAGCCGTAGCTCGCACACTACCTCTTAACTCTCTACGTGGTGCCATACTTTTACCATGCAATCACAATGCAAAAATAAAACAAGTCAGGCCCAGCAAGGTAAGCAATCCAAGTATTCAAGCTCAATTTCATTCAAAATCAACATCTTTTCATTAGCTTTTGTTTGGCAATGGGTACCCTCAGCATGCAACATCACAACATACATCTCAATTGCATCAACATCACAAGCCACTGAACATGCTTTCAAACAACAAGCATACAAGCTAAACATACTTCAATCATGCATACATTCATTCCCAATTACTCGCAAACTCAGCTCTGATACCACCAAATGTAACCCCCTTAACCCGGCCTAGACGGTTGACCCGAATTAAGAAAGTCACACGGGGAAAACCAAAGTCAACCCGAAAGTCAACCTTGATTAACGACCTTTTTTTTTAATCTTGTCTAGATGCACATTAGTCCTAATTGTGATCACACAAACATCATACTCAAAGATCACAAACATCAGAGATCAAACAGGGACCCAATTGAACAAATTACAACTTTAGGGACCAAATTGTAATTTCTGATAATTAAAAGGACTTAACCCAAATTAAAGTTACCATCTTGAAATTAATCAGGTTTCATGCTACTCAGTGAAATTTCAGCTCAAAAGGACCTTCCAAGCTCAAGCAATTGAACATACAAGATTCAGGACCAAAACGTAAACAATTCAAAACATATAACTGCCAATGTCAGCCCCTAACGGTCGGCCGTTCCGAAACCGATCAACCCCGTTCCGAAACACGGGCCGTTCCGAAACCAATCAACCCCGTTCCGAAACACGGCCTTGGCAGAGACCAAACCGTTTCGAAACGGTGCACACCGTTTCGGACGCCTGGGTTCATGTAAGGCACCCGTTCCGAAACGGTGCATACTGTTCCGAAACGCCTGCACAGATTGCAGCAGATTGGCATTCCAAAACATGCAATTGATCATTCAAACATGCTCCAAATGTCACAAAACTTTACCAGCATGCAATTCAACATATTTAAGACTTATAGGAATCATCAAAACAGCAATCTAACATCATATGCAAAAAGCCCCAATTCTATAGGCATGCTTCCTACACAAGCTAGCTATTCAAACACCAAACTTCCAAAACAAGCATATAAGGTTCCAATTCGAAAACCAGCAATCTCAACAACATTCAACATACTTAGGGAGTCTCAAACACCTCCCAAAACATACACATTGGTCCCCCATTGCCAAATCACACAAAAGCCAAATGTACTTATAAAACCTTCATACATTGAGCTTCACTTGAACTTGATTGCTTGCCCTTTCTTGCTGCCCCTCAAGGTACTTTAATGCTCTGCATTATTGAATTAAGAAAACGTAGAGGGCGTAAGCAAAAGCTTAGTGAGGCATGCTCATTAAAAACAATTCAATAATGCAATTAAAATCATTTATAAACCATGCTTAATATCAACCTTTGCACAAGCTCAAAAGCATACTTAAAACAAGCAATCTCATGCTTCAACATAATCATTAAAACAAGCATCTCATGCTTCATAATATACTTAACATGTCATATTGGCTCAAGTGATACATTTCATTTCTTAAAACAAGTTCAACAACTTCCCAAGGACTTTTAAACACCTTGGCCCCAAGGACTTTTAAACACCTTGGCCATGGACTTTTAAACACCATGAATAAGGACCACACAAGGACTTTTAACCACCTTTGTGTCCAATGCTTGAATCACCCCAAGGACTTTTAAACACCTTGGCCCCAAGGACTTTTAAACACCTTGGCCCCATGGACTTTTAAACATCATGGAAAGGATCACCTAAGGACTTTTAACCACCTTAGTGTCCGCAACAAGACTCATCCAAGGACTTTTAACCACCTTGATGATCTTAAGTAACAAGGCTCACTCAAGGACTTTTAACCACCTTAGTGACCTTAATCTTTTCAAAACATCACTTGCCAATATACATCATATTCATCATTTAATCCACTGTTTTAAAGCATTAAACCAAGCCATTTTCATCATGCATTTAAAAGCATCAAACCACATTATTTCAATGTATAAAAGCAAGGTACTCCTACCTAGAGTTACCTTCAACATATGGCTTATATCATCAGCAAAATCCATGCTAAAACATGCTTTCAAAACAGTAATTAAAACATGCAAATCATCATTTTGCAACACATCAAAGTCATGGCCACCACTAGAGAGAAAATCCGAAAACTTACACTTGAGCTTAGCAAAGTTGTTTAGACTTAAACTAAGCTCCTAAAACCTTCAAACCTTGGTTTTAAAGCTGAAAATCCAATTTCCACAAATGCACTCACCAATTTCCACTTTGCTTCAAGCCAAAGCACCAAATCAAACTTCCGGATCAACCAATCTTGGATCCAAAGATGCCTCCCCTGTTTCAACACATCAAAGCAGAGGATTAATGCATCATCATGCATTAATTGCTTCAATGAAAGCACCTAAACTCGCTGCTCTCATCCAACCTCCATTTTCGGCCACCAAACACAACCGAAAATGCATCCAAACCACTTCTAAACAAAGCCCAGCCACAAACCAGCAAAACCTCACTTCCATTAACATCATATAACATCTAAAAACAACCTATTAACAACCTTATACCTCCAGCAACAACAGATCACCAAGATCACCTCAAAAACTACCTTGAAACACAAGCTAAACTTAGGAAACTCAACCTATCCGGGTTTGCATCAATCAAGACTCAATTCCACATCATTTTAGAGATCATTTAACATCAAAAACACCTCTTAAATCACAGATTACTCAGATCTAACGAAAATCATCAAAAATCATCAAAATCTTGCATAATAAGCCAAGATCCATAAATCAACTTAAAAGCCTTTAATTAAACATCAATTTAGGATTGAAAACTTAGGAATTTCAGTAAAGAACTGATAGTTTAGAGGAGAAGGACGTTCTTACCTCCAAACTTGTGTTTCTCCACTTTTTGCAATCAAAATGCTTGTTGAAACTTGTAGCAATTGAAGAGGTTTTGAAGATATGTTGATTTGGAATCAATTGAGAGTTGAAAGGAGGAATTTAGGTGAGAAAATCAGAAACAAATCTCTGGAAATGTAGTGTTTGGTTTGAGAGAAAATGAGAGAAGGAAAATGAGAAGTTAGTTGAGAAAATTGCCAAATGAGCTTTTCCCTCCTTTTTGATATCTTTAAAATCAGAAAATAGCTTATAATATCTTAGAAAAATCTGGAGAAATCACTTTTGGATTAATAGCTCCTTAAAGATTCAAAGTTCCAACCCTTTATAAAACAGCCACCAAACTTGCGAAAATTACATTTTGGTCACTAGCCAAAATGTCACACTTCCAAAACTCATTTTCCAAAATTGATTTCACAGTTCACTTAATTATATTAAAAGATGATTTTAGAACATTTTTCCATATTTTTAATGCAACCCGAACTAGGATTTCCTAATTTAACCTCTTTAGATTCGAACAGCACTTTGACCAACCGGTCAACGCCCAAAACTCCTAAGCCCAAAACCGGGGCGTTACAGGAGTCTTGTTAAGACTTGTGTTAAAAGGCATGTGATGATGATGATGTGATTCATAAGTTGTCTTTGCTTAATGCATGAATTGGATTGCTTGAATAATGGTTTAAAAGGGGTTCTTGCTTGAAATGATGTTCAAGTTTATGAATGGATAATATGAAATGGAAGTGTTTTCCAAGGTTTTTAATTTAGTTTTGCATATGGTGTTTATGCATGGAATGGCTAAATGGATGTTTATGTAATTTATGCTTTGAAAAGGTTTTCTTAGCTTGCTAAGCTAAGGTTTGGTTTCATGTATGTGCAATGCATGGTTTAAGCATGATGTTGTAAAGGAATTTTCAAACATGGTTTTGATTTGTCAAATCGGGTTTGTTTTGAAAGTATTTTGTAACCCGCTGCATTGATGGTGTTTTGGTTTTGAGCATTCCTCACTAAGCATTATGTGCTTACGCTCCTTTTTGTCCATCAATGCATATTCTTGAGGTTTGGACAGCAAGGAGCAAGGGATTCAAGGTGGACTCCATTTGAGATGTATGTCTCGGTGAATAGCTATAGTTAATAAGGACAATGGGGGTAGAATCTCTCGGATTGATGTTTTTGTATTCGTATATGTTCGGACAAGTATGTTTTAATGTTGTTGATGTTGCTGAATCATGAATTGGCTATAATGAGATTGCTTTGGAAAGTTTGTGCTTAAGTGGTTGCTTGTGTAGGAAGCATGCCTATAGAATTGGGGCTTTTTGCATATGATGTTGTTCTGATGATTTGTTGATGCTTGCAAGTTATATATATGTTGAATTGCATGCTGGTAAAGTTTGGTGGCAATTGGAGCATGTTCGAATGATTAATTGCATGTTTTGAAATGCCTTTTTGCTGCAATCTGTGCAGGCGTTTCGGAACAGTGTGCACCGTTTCGGAACGGGTGCCTTGCATGAACCCAGGCGTCCGAAACGGTATGCACCGTTTCGAAACGGTTTGGTCTCTGCCAGACCCCCGTTGCGGAACGCGTTGCGGAACGGCCCCGAGTTTCGAAACGGGCTCTGCCTGTTTCGGAACGGGTGACCGTTGGGGGCTGACATGGGCGGTTAAATGTTTCAAAATGTTTGCATTATGGTCCTGAAACTTGTTTGTGCAATTGTATGAGTTTGGGATGTCTGTTTGAGCTGAAATTTGGCGGGGAAGCATGAAACCTGATTAATTTTAAGTTGGTAACTTAAAATTTGGTTAAGTCCTTAAAGTTTTCAGAATTTACAATTGGGTCCCTAAAGTTGTAAATTGTTCAATTGGGTCCCTGTTTGATCTCTGATGTTTGTGATCTTTGAGTATGCTGTTGCATGATCACATCTAAGGTTAATGTGCATCTAGACAAGATTAAAAAGAAAAAAAGGGTCGTTAATCAAGGTTGACTTTCGGGTTGACTTTGGTTTTCCCCGTGTGACTTTCTTAATTCGGGTCAACCGTCCGGGCCGGGTTAAGGGGGTTACAGAAAGTATATGGGGATTCAGCGTTGGTGATCTACAAACTTCGTTGAGAATGAGAAACGAAGGATATAAAATTGATCGAGTACCGAAAACTAATCCTGAAGCTAATGAAAGAATTTGAAAAAATTACCTTTACATATATCCCAAGGAAGACAACCAAATGGTGGATGCCTTAGCTACACCGGCTTCGATATTCCTAGCAAACAAACCAAAAGATATGATGCCGATTCGAATACAAAGTTATGAAACCTATGCCCATTGTTGCAGCATAGAAGAAGAAGTCGGTAAGTATCCTTGGTATTATGACATTCTACAGTACCTAAAATATCAGACTTATCCCTTGTGCGCAAACGACAATGACAAGAGAACAATTAGAAGGATGGCTTCAGGATACGCGCTCGATGGAGAGATGCTTTATAAAAGGGGAAAAGATCAAATTCTGTTAAGATGTGTCAATGCCAATGAAGCAAAGAACATCGTGGTAGAAGTGCACGCCGGAATATGTGGAACACATGCTAATGGATTCTCGATAGTCAAGAAAATCATGAGATACGACTATTATTGGACAATCATGGAAGGAGGTTGCATTGAATATGCCAAGAAGTGTCATAAGTGTCAAATATATGCTGACAAGATGAATTCTCTACCAGTACCTCTTCATACAATAAACTCGTAATGGCCTTTTGATGTATGGGGTATGTATGTTATCAGGCAGATCCACCCTAAAGCTTCTAATGGACATCGTTTCATTCTTGTGGCCATAGACTATTTTACCAAGTGTATAGAAGCAACTTCTTATGCCAACATCACAAGAACAACACTTTGCAAGTTCTTGAAGAAAGAGATAATTTGTTGATATGGTTTGCCAGAAAGAATCGTCACTAATAATGCTACCAACTTCAACAACAAAGTTATAACAGAAGCATGTAAGCAATTCAAAATCATTTATCATAATTTTGTGACTTACCGCCCTAAGATGAATGGGGCACTAGAGGCAGCCAACAAGAATATCAAGAAGATCATATCAAAGAAACAAAAACTTACAAAAATTGGCATGAGAAACTACCCTTCGCATTGTTTGCATATCGAACTTCAATATGAACCTCAACTGGGGCAACACCTTACTATTTGGTCTACGGGACAGAAATGGTACTTCTTATTGAGGTCAAAATCTCATCTCTTCGTGTTTTGTCCGAAGTGAATTTAGATGATGCAAAATGGATACGAGTTCGATTCGAATAGTTAAATCTTATTGAGGAAAAAAGGTTGAAGGTAATCTGTCACAGTCAAATGTACCAAAAAAGAATGATGCAGGCATATGATAAAAAGGTGCGCCCAAGAGAATTTTAAGAGGGAGATATTGTGTTGAAAAATCTCTTGCAAATACATCGAGATGATCATGGAAAAGGGGTGCCTAATTGGGAAGGACCTTATGTTGTCAAAAGGGCCTTCTCTAGAGGAGCGTTGACTTTGGCTGAAATGGACGACAAGGGGTTGCATAAGCCAGTAAACTCTGATTTAGTCAAGAATGAAAAAAGGAAAAAAGAAAAAAAAGCATAGTGAAAACCCGGAACGACGCTTTCGCAAAATGAAAATATCTATGGTGAAAACCCAGAAAAGGGCGCCTTAGATATCTTAAAAAAAGAAGATGAAAATAAAAAGGGGGGTTCAAGGTGAAAATTCGTAAAAGGGCACCTTGAAACCAATGGAGGATTTGAGTTGAAAACTTATAAAGGGTGGCTTAGATAAATGAAGTTAGGCATTCGGCATGCAAAATCTCTCTGATACCTGGTATTTTGGAAGGGGTTCCACATTCGAAAGCATCCCGGCAACGTTTGAGGACTGTTGGAAATGAGTGCGAGTTTAGCCCTATATCTGGACGATGTGGTGGTTGTATCCTCTATGCCTTGGATGCTTGGAGATCTAACCTTGTTTCTTGATTTTGTTGTTTCAGTTTGCCATGATTGTTTTAAATTCTGTTATATTTCAATTTATAAGCTTCAATAAAGTTCATGAATTCACTTACGAGCTTTCCTTTTCATTCCAAGGCATCAATAAAATGGTTGATATAATGTATAAAAACAGACAATTTCCTGGTATTACTATGTTTTTTTAAAGTGTAGGTGAACCTTATCACTGCAGGATATTGAAGAAGAGTGTACAGGACAAGCTGGTGTGAACTTGGAAACAGACTATAAAGATGTTAACAAAGTCTTTCACCCGAAGAACAATGATTTTATCTCTGTGTTCATGTTGATATGAACAGAACCACAAGACCAACACATTATCATGTTCTCTTGAATCAACATCTTAGTTGAAACAGTTCATGAAGTGTGAAAATAAAGAGGAATGTCCACAGCCCCATGAACAACTATTGAGAACCATCATTTTGTAAAGGATCTTGCATTTGGGAAAACTTTAACATTGAAGGATTGTGTATTTGCAAGGTTGCCAAAACAAGGTGACGTATGATTGGCGATGACAATATTTCGTCAGCTATAATACCTCTCCTTTATTCTTTATCAAAAAAAGGGAAAAAAGAATCAAAAAAAGAGAGAGAAAAAGAAGAAAAAAAGAAAAAAGAAAAAGAAAATTGAGGTGAAAACCTGAAAAAGGCGCCTCTAAAAAAGCCAAAGTGAAAACCTGAAAGAGCGCTTTAGAGCGAGGGAAAAGAAAAATAGAAAGGAGATTGTGATGGCCTACTCTGAATCTGAGATGGGAATTTAAAAAAAGAGTATAAAAAAGGGGTCCTAAAAGGGGAGAAGCCGATTAATGAATCTCAGCAAGTCACGGTTCATGCATAATGAAGGAAATTAAGGTCATGTTAACCCTTATATTTTAGTTTGTTTTGACAGAAAGTAGATGGAAAACAGAGCTCCTAATGAGAAGAGTTCCCCAAGCAAAGAAGGATTCCTAATGAGAAGAGTCTGCCCCAACAAAGAAGAACTCCTAATGAGAAGAGTTCGCCAGCAAAGAAGGGCTCCTAATGACAAGAGTTCACCCACGAAGAAGGGTTCCTAATGAGAAGAATCCACTTTGACAGAGACAAAATTCCAAATGAGAAGAATTTGTCCAACAAGGAAGAAGAGTTCGATCAGCGAAGGAAGAATTCCTAATGAGAAGAGTTCATCCCCAACTAACAAAGGAGATAAATGAAGATTAAAGAATTTCATAATGAGAAGAACAACTTCAAGATTCCATGAATGGACGGTTCGGATAAAATTCGTGTCTTTTCAGTCATTGCCCTATTCATGTTCTACAACAATGAGCAAAGAGGGGCAGCTATAATACCCGTATTTTGTCCGGGTACCCGAATATATATATATATATAATTCGATATAAATAAAATCATAAATAAATAAATATAACAAATCCAATATAAAAATAAATAAATAACCCAAAATAGTCCACAATATATCATAAAATTCCATTTTACATATCTATTATTCATTTCCATTACATAGAGCCCAAATACAAATATCAAGCCCAAGATACATTTTTCGAACCCATTTACAGCTCATATCCATCTGTCAACCCAAACAAATACACATTTGACTCAAATTCTAATATTACCGCCCAAATTCGGCCTAACATTTCACACATGTGCTTTTTAGCACGTCAAAATTGTAACCCCTAAACCTGGTCTAGGAGAAAAGACTGAATTTAGGAAGTTAGGATTGAAAACTTTTCCCTCATGAAAACTAATTTTAAAAAGATATACTTAAAATTAAAATAAAATAACATAAATTTAATAATAAATAAAAATATAAATATCATAATAAATATTTAAATGATTATATAAAATCTATGAATTAAAGTAACAATAAATGAATGCTAAAAATAATCCCAAAACATAAATAGTCTAAAATTACATCCATGTCCCAAAATAATAAATATTCATCTGATTAAACTAAAATATTTTTGTACTGAATAATAAAATAACTGGATAAAATCTGAGATCCTCCAAGTACCACATCGCCTAAAGTCCAAAGATATCTGTAAGAGAAAACTATGAGGGAGTAAGCTAAAGAGCTTAGTGTGTCTCTAATGTGCAAGAAAACGATAGTCGTAAAAACATAGTAATGTTTTCTTAGAATTCTTTAAAACATAAAACAAATGGTACAATATCACAAGCGTAATGCAATGCACTCAACTACGTCTGCCAAATATGAGGAAGGTTCCCATAACCTCTTCCCTACGTCCGCCAATCCGAAGTGGAATTCAACCCGAAGGGTGAAACCACTGAACTTCCTCCTTACAAATCCCAACCCATGCTCATACACATATGATGTTTAAAATTCAAGTTTCATCAAAACCAATTTTGTAAACCTGATATTCCATAAACATAATTCATAAATCATAGTCCATAAATCCATAAATCATAGTTCCATAAATCTGATGTTTCATAAATCAATGTTCGTAATACATAACCAAAATAAATTATGAAATCGTATGCATATGATGTCAACCATACTAGCTATAATACATATAAATAATCACACAATAGGTAAAACACCAACACATAGAAAATAGCATATACTTTAATTGTAGCATCAGAAGAAAACACACCTCAAGCTACAATAGCTCTAACATCGGGAAGAACGCCTCTCATGTTCGGATCTAGTTGAATCGGAACCTATGATATAAAATTATACATAAAAATCTAATAATATGCCACCAATTTAACACTAATACTAATCTAAAGAATACTCACGTGTAGTCCTTGTGGTACGTGCACGGTTAGATCGAACATGCGAAGGAGGTGGTAGTTCGTCTTCCTCAAAATCGATGTCGTCTAAAACACATATTTAAACTGCATCGAATCTTATATCCAAATCCTTCAAAAATTAAGGTTGTGCGATGCTAGAGACTCACCAAAGTTCGATTAAAATAAGAAACATAAAAAAAGAAGACGTCGAGAGAGAAGGAGAGAACGACGTGCGGCTATTGAATTGAAAACAAGTTTTAGGGCTGGTGGGGTTTAAATAACCAATTTGATGGGTAATTGAACTATAAGCCATCCCACTATTTAGAGGTTTGCATAATAGCACCCAAACTTTACTTAATTTATATAATGGCCCCTAAAATTCTAAATTAACTCAATTAAATCCTTTATCAACAATTAGGTTCCCAAATTCGAATTCCTAAAATTAATTTAGGGTTTTTAACCTAAATTCCCAAATTTCTTAATTAAGGTTTTATATTAAAATTCTCAATTCCTAGGGTTTTAAATTTAGTGATTTTAAAATTATGGTTTTTAATTTGAGGCTAAAATTTGGGGTGTTACAAAAATGGCCACGTGGCGCGTCGCCATTGGTCCAAACTTTTTCATGCAAATTTTAGCCCTTCGCTGACGTCAGCCATTTGCTAGCTATAAATAGAGATAGAAAATTAATTAAAAAAATAATTACACAATCATTGTCGATCATAATTGAAGAGAGAGAGAATAGAAGTTGAAGAGACTTACTAGAGGTGAACAATCGCCAGAATTGCTCGCCGTGAAAGTCACCAGAGTACGCCGGATATACCAGAAGGTATATTTCGATCTCCTCTTTTACTTTCCTGCAATAATAACATAAAAAAGTTAGGTTTGAGTCTTAAATCCTTAAAAATAGTAACTTAAAGTCTAAAACCTCGAGTGAATTGGGAGAGAATCTCGTTAATTATCTATTTGTCTAATATCGGGAGAGTTATACTCACGAAACAGATAAGCATGGTTTTCATCCCAATCGATGAAAATTAACTCAACTTAGGGATAAGTTCGAGTTTCAATGGCTAAAAGAAGCGTAAGATTGGTTGGTGTTCATCCTTGGTTCACGCTGAGAGGTATTATCAAGGTATGCACATCAACACGGTTTTGACTTAGGGATAAGGAGGAGTCACTGAAGGACGCTTTGTCGAACCTTGACGTTGTTCGTTGCCGCCCAAGCAAGGGATTGTCGAGGTAGATACTCAACCTGTTGCCGCAGCAGCGACTTTGGTCTTTGCAAAGGCAATCCGGTGTTCGTTGCATTCAAAGACTGAGACAGTCCAATTGGTTTCCAAACTACTACACAATATAATCTGGCCCATTCTCTCATCTTGATTACTCAACTTTTAATTTACTGGCTTATTTTATTTCATGTCATTTAGATTACTCCAAAAATCCAATTATTCACTTGTGTTCTTTACTTTTATTTCCTTTTTCAGTGCAAGAAGATAACATTGAAGGTTTCACCAATCCCTGTGGAGACGATACTTAATACCTATCACTTTATTACTTGAGACGTGTATACTTGCATAATTGCAGGGTACTTTACACACACAACAAGGTATTTAATGAAAAGCGGTAGAATGGGAGAGAGAATGCCAGGGTTTTTATTGCTAGGGTTTCACCATATTAAATAAAGAAAAACAAATATTCTCCCATTTTTGCTTTTTCATGCCGCCACCCCAAACTTTGGAGCTTCCTTTCACCCTTTTAATTCCCCTTATTATAAATAAAAATCCCTATCCTTTACAAGGAAAACCTTTTAACTGCCACTTTTTAAGCATACCACCTACCACCTACGAGTAAAACTGGCATAAGGGTGATAAAAACAAATACATAGAAAAGGACACAAACATAATTAAAGGACGAAAAGCCTAGTAAAAAAACTAAGTTATTTATGAACATCAAAACAAGAAAATGCTATAGAATAATAAAGGTAGAGGAAAGGTTGCAAACTCTCAAGGGTCATTGAGGGTCAAAGATGATTTGTCTTGCAAGAATGGAGCTCCATTTTACACCTCCAGCCTCTGACCATTAACCTTGAAGGGTGTTTCATCGTCAAGCTTTCTAATTTCCACTGCACCATGAGGATAAACCTTATGAACAAGGAAAGGTCCTAACCATCTAGACTTGAGCTTCTCCGGAAAGTGCTTGAGCCTGGAATTGTAGAGAAGCACATGTTGTCCTTCTGAAAAATGTTATGGCGTAATATGCTTATCATGCCATTTCTTTATTTTTTCTTTGTACATCCTTACATTCTCATATGCATAGGCTCTAAATTCTTTCATCTCATTAAGCTCTAGTAGCCTTTTCTCACCAGCCAACTGTGCATCCATGTTGAGCTTTTTTTATAGCCCAATAAGCCTTGTGTTCTAGCTCGACAGGGAGATGGCAAGCCTTGCCAAAAACAAGTTTGATGGGGGACATCCCCAAGGGTGTTTTGAAGGCTGTTCGATAAGCCCATAACGCTTCATCGAGTGTTTGCGACCAGTCTTTTCACATGGGATTAACCACCTTCTCAAGTATCTATTTGATCTCACGATTAGAGACTTTTGCTTGTCCATTAGTCTGGGATGATATGTTGTAGCTATTTTGTGCCAGACTTCATATCTATACAATGCCTTGGCAATAAGCTTGTTGTCGAAGTGTGTTCTTTCGTCACTAATGGGGGCTCTAGGTGCTTCTAACCTGGTGAATATGTTCTTGTGATGTAACTTCAAAAATGTCTTGGAGTCATTCTTTGGTGTGGCCATTGCTTCTACCCATTTCGACACATAGTCGACTGCCAAAAGAATGTAGAGATCTCCAAACGATAAAAGGAATGGTCCCATGAAGTCAATCCCTAATACATCAAAGAGTTCTACTTCCAATATGCCTTGCAATGGCATTTTGTTCCTCCGCGAAATGCTCCCCATTCTTTGGCATCTGCCACAAGTTTTATAAAACTCGTGGGAATCTTTAAAAAGTGTTGGCCAATAGAATCCAAATTGTAGCACTTTTGCAGTTGTTCTTGTTCCACCAAAATGACCTCCACATGGCGATGAATGACAATGGAATAAGATATCTTTTTTATATTTTTCTGGTACGCATCTTCGTATTATTTGGGTCAACACATTGCTTGAACACGTAGGGTTCATCCCAAAAGTAGGATCTCACGTCATGCTTGAACTTCTTTTGACCCTGACTATTCAAATCAGAAGGCAAAATACCACTAACAAGATAATTAACAATGTCAGCATACCATGGAATTGCCATAGCATATAAAATTTTCTCATCAGGGAATTCCTCCTTAATTTCTTGTGTATTGGCATGTTTAACCAGGTTCTCTAGCTTAGAGAGGTGATCAGCTACTTGATTCTCACATCCCTTCCTATCCCTAACTTCCAAGGCGAATTCTTGTAAAAGAAGTATCCACCTAATAAGCCTAGGTTTAGCATCCTTTTTAGCCACTAAGTATTTAATAGTCGAGTGATCCGTATGAACAACAACCTTAGTGCCTATCAAGTATGACCTAAGCTTGTCAAAGGCAAACACAAAGGCCAACAATTCTTTTTCAATGGTGATGTAATTAATTTGTGCATCATTTAAGGTGCGACTAGTATAGTAAATAACATGAAAGAGTTTACCTCGACGTTGCCCAATCACTGCCCCCACTATGTAGTCACTCGATCACACATCAATTCAAATGGCTCATTCCAATCAGGTGGGACGACAATGGGTGCTGAGATGAGCTTCTCCTTTAGTGTCTCGAATGCGCTATGACAATCCTTATCAAACACAAAGGGATGATTTTGATGTAACAAATTACAGAGTGGCTTGGAAATCTTAGAGAAGTCTTTGATGAATCTCCGATAGAAGCCAACATGGCCTAAGAACTCGTTATCCTCATTACTGACCACGATCATGCCTTTTTTCTTAGGCACACATTGGACATGGCTAACCTATGAACTGATGGATATAGGGTATATGGCACCAACGTCGAGCCACTTGATAATCTCTTTCATCACCACCTTCTTCATAATGGGATCGATCCTTCTTTGGGGTTCAACAGAATTGACGTGACAATCATCAAGCAAAATTTTGTGCATACAAATAGTAGGGCTTATAACCTTCAAGTTAGCCATTGTCCAACCTAAAGCTCTTTTATGTTGTGAAAACATATTTATTAAGCTAGATTCTCGCTTAGGCGTAAGACTAGATGAAATTATCACATGTAGAGTTTCATTACTTCCCAAATAGGCATACTTAAGATGAGATGGTAATGGTTTTAATTCCAACATGGGAGCATGCTTGAGTGAGGGCTTAGGAGGAATAAATTTTGAAAAGTCAAGAGGTTCGAAGTACGTACCTAGTTTAGCTTCAAGTAAGCTATATTGCTCCATCTTCTCTGAAAATTCCTTGAACTCCTCATAATCAACTTCATAGTCTTTCTCGTGGTCTTCCTCGTAGAGCTGCTCATATTCATCCATCTCCAAGAAATTGCTGCAGCAAAGATCTGCAGTTTCTCTTTCTGCTACAGCATCTATGTACTAACACTCCTCATGTTCGTTCACATATCTAAGAGTGTTGAAGACATTGATGGTCACCTTTTGATCGGCCACTCTCATGGTGAAGTCACCTTTCTCACAGTTAACAGAATTCGATCGGTGGTTAGAAATGGTTGTCCTAAAATAATAGGTGTTTTATCGTCCACCTCACAATCGAGAATAAGGAAGTCGACTGGGAAGATGAATCTGTCCACCTTCACCACTACATCTTCTATTTTTCCTTCTGGACGTACATGAGATCGGTCGGCCAATTGCAAGATGACGGAGGTTGGCCTTACGTCTCCTATACCAAGCTTCATGAAAACTAACTTGGGCATGAGATTTACACTAGACCCCGGGTCACATAAGGCCTTTCCCACATAGCTTTCACCTATGGAGTAAGGGATAATAAAGTTGTCAAGATCCTTTCTCTTAAGAGGTAGCTTTCTCCACACAAGAATATCATTCATTTGCTGTAGCAATAGTCTCATATCGCTCAACCTTCCTCTTCTTGGTGACAATGTCCATGAGAAATTTTTCATAAGTTGGCATTTGATCGATAGCTTCTAAGAACGAGACTTGGATCTATAGCTGGTCGAGAATGCCTACAAATTTCTTGAACTAAAGATCTTCACCATGCTTCTTAAGTCTTTGAGGGAAGGGTGGTGGGGGTCTGACTTCTTCCTCTACTAATGGGGTTTTTTCCTTTGCTAAAGCATTTTCCCTTCCCTGATAGGTTCATTCATCGAGTCCCCATCTTTCTCTTTCTCACATGATGACTCCTTTTAAAAATCAGGTTCCTCTTGCACCTCCATAGGAGCAGATTCTTCTTTCCCACAAACTTATCATCTTTGTAAAGTTGGGTTCCACTCCTCAAACTAAGTGCACTGCATTGCACTTTGTCGTGATTTTTAGTGACTTCAGTATCCCTAGGTAGATTTCCTTTGGGTTGCACATGCAATGCTTGAGCAATCTGACCCACTTGGGTTTCTAATGATCGCAAGAATGAACTATGCCTTTGTAGCAAGGCCCCTTGATTATTTATAGACATAGAGTGGTCTTGAAGCAGTGTCTTTGTAGTTGACATGAAATCCTTAGTGGATGTCATGAAGCCCTTGAGTGTAGCTTCCAAAGAGTTGTTGTTCAATAAAGATGCAAAGCCTCTATTGTTTTGCCATGGCATATTCTGCTGGGAACCTTGTGGTTCAGGCAGATTATGTTGCTGATTCGAGCTGCCATAGTTGTTGTTTCATTGATTCCCCTAAGAAAGGTTAGGATGTTGATGCCATCCTGGGTTATAGGTATTCGAGTAAGGGTTATTATTCTGATTGGAATTCCCTTCATAGTTGGTAGATTCTTGATTATCCGGGCACTCGCTCAAATAATGGTTTCCATCACAACAAAGACAAGTGAATGCCATTTATTACTTCCTTCACCTCATTTGAACGTTGGAGATTCTTCAACATACTTGTAATGGCGAATAACTGAGCCGAAACTAAGGCATTCGCGTCTGTGTCACGTGTTCCTTGAGTACTTCTCCCCATTCCAAGTCTTGATGCTAGGAATTGGTAGTCGTTGTTAGCAATTCTACCAAGAATGTCAAATGCTTCCTCTAGTGACTTGTTGTCGAAAAAAGTCGCAAACTTCTAAGAAAGCACGGATGTGTTGCCTAGCATCTTCATGAGGCGAGCCTCCAAATTGACCAATCGAGTTCAACATGTTGAACATTACGAGTTTAAGCTCAAAGTGGGCTGCCTGAATTTCAAGAGCTACAATCCCTAGGTTGAGGTCATCCAAGATAGGATTCAAGTGATCTCTAATAGCTCGTGGTCGAACCGTAGGTCCACCATTTGCTGTAGCATCAGGATCTGCCTGACTCTAAGTGCTTCTTGTATTCGCCTCCATTGACGAAAAAGGTGTTCAATTTCAGAAATATACGGTAGTATGGGTTCGTCGGGTCTTCTTCGGGTCATGCACTAGCACACACACCTGAAAAGACAAACAAAATCAACAGGTAAGTAAAATAAGAAAAATTAGAATAATGCAAAGGGTAAAACTAAAATGACCAATTGGCAATCCCTGACAACGGCGCCAAAAACTTGTTGCGGTGTGTAAAGTACTATAAATGATATGCAAATAGTGCAAGTATACACGTCGAACGCGTAGTAAAGTGATGAGTGAGTATCGTATCCACATGGATTGGAGGTATTTCACTTTTTAGCTTAAGCGTGCAAAACACAAACGAAAAATAGAGAAATGTTTTGGCAAGTTGAAGTAAGTTGATAAATGATGTGGCAATAGATATAAATAAAACTTGGTGAAATCAGTAGGCTTAATTGGTCCTCACTCGTGTGCGAAACTCACTTTGGGAATGACTGACTTGGTTGTTCAGCTTTGGATAACCTATACCTAGCTCTCTATGATAGCTTAGCTGTTCAGCTTGTTCTATGCTCGGTAGGACATACTAAGAGTGCTCCTAAACTATCTCTAGCAAGGAGTCTGGGAGTCAAAAATGCTATAGCAAGACCTCTTAGTGTAAACTCTAACACTCCCCTTCCCACGAGGTTCTATCCTTTTTAGTCGTTGAAACCCCTCACTTATCTCTATGGTGGGTTAGAGATGTGCCTCTCAGCAGTCATCTCAATTGCCTATGCGATTTAAGGTTAGCTCTCTCGACCACTAACCTAAGCTCACTCTTAAAGAAAGGCCAACTCTCGAAGGCTCCTACAACCTTAGGTATTTAGCAAACATAGAATGAAACTACAAAACATAAACATTCATTGAAGAAACTAAAAAGAAAACATAAAGCATCCAAACAACCCAATCCACCTAAAGTCAGTTCATGGCTGGGCAATAAACATCCAAAATCAATATGTTGAGTGTGTAAAAGTTCTATTATTTACACCCTTTTTAACCCATATTTCTGCTGCATTCAAGCATCATTGCATTGCATTTAGGTTAGTTTTCAGTAAAACATCACAAATGGATTAAAAGCACGGATTCTACTAAAAGATGGCTATTTTTGCAGGTATCTATCATAGTTGACAAAGAAGGCAGGCGCAGGGCAGAGAAGCAAGAAAGCTGAACTGGACAAGCAGACGAAGAAGACGAAGCTGCCATGAACCTGTCGTGACAGCATGGTGACAGCAGACTTATGAAGAGGAAAAGTAAAGTGGACCTCGATAGATAGAGAAAAATCTGCTCGTCTGTCGTATGAAAGCCACATATTTTTCCAAGCCCCGGATCAAAAGATATGTCAAGCCAAAGCTCAAGGAGAGGAATTCCCATAAAACAAGGAGGCGGCTGAAAAGTAGGAATCCTTAGAGATTAAGCATTTATTAGAATCTTACTTTTCATTAAAGTTGTAATCCTTGTTAACTTAGAATACTTGAGCCCAAAGCTTATATAAGGGCATAGATTTAACCTAGACACCATCGAATACCCCATAACCGAAACCTAAACCCATATGCCGTTCACCCGTCACCGACATGTTCTAAATTCCCCCTAGGGCTACGGGTTGTTTTGTAAAGTAGTTGCAAGGGTTGTTTTGTTTTAGGATTTTCCAAGTTCAATAAAATAAACTTCAAGTTCTCTTATTTTGGTTTTAACATTTTGCAAGAGCATCGGGAGAGCATTGTGAGGTTATCTATTTACTTAGCATCGGGAGAGTTAAGTATACGAAAGAAATAAGAGCAAGTTCTCTAGTTTATAGTTGAACTATCTTGTGCCTAGGGATAGGGCAAGGTTAAGTGGCTAAAGAAGAATTCATACACATCGGTGTTCATCCTTCGATTCACGCCGGGAGGTATCATCAAAGACGTGATCATCGACAGACTTGGACCTAGGGATAGGCCAAGGCAGATCTGGGATTCTTGCCAAACTTGAAGTACGGAGTTGGTGTGTCTGCTGCCGCGACAGCCAACGGACAGCCGCCGCGACAGGTGCTGTCGACGACGGGCACGACGACAGAACTGGAGTTCTTAAGCAATTCAATACCTGCACTACCGAGCAATTCAATACCAGCCCATTCTCTCTATCTTGATAACTCAATCCTTTTATTTACGTTTTTACTTTATTATTTTCGTGACAATCTTCTAAACTATTTCCTTTACTTCGTGCAGTAAACTAAGGTGAAGTCATTAGCCCAATCCCTGTGGAGACGATATCCGATACTTCGTATCACTTTACTACTTGCGTCGTGTACACTTGCACTACATTTGCGATAGACTCTTTTACACGCAACAAGTTTTTGGCGCCGTTGTCGGGGATTGGCAACATAACTACATCTTTCTTTTATTGCACTTTTCGTTTTTATTTTTATTTTTCTTTAATCTTTCTTTTGTGCTTTCAACTCTTGCTTTTCACGAGGTTTTCTTGTTTATGCGCAGATCTAAAAGAGGTGAAGATCCTGAGTATCCATTAGATCCGGAAATCGAACGTTCCTTTAGTCTCAAGAAACAACTTCGCCGACTTTTAGACAGAAATGAATACCTCGAGGAACAGATAGAGAAGATGGGCCATAACCAACCTGCTGGTGGTCGCATACCACCCCTTGGCGATAACAACCCGCCTGTCGGCGACCCGTCTGGGGCAGATGGACGACGGTCATGTCGAGACTACATGCTGAACGATCATGTAGAACTGGAGACCACGCTGCCGGATATTGATGTTGACAACTTCGAGCTTAAACCTGTCATGTTTAGTATGATCAACAATGCCGGACAGTTTAGTGGTGCTGCGACAGAAGATGCTAGGGAGCATCTCAAAACGTTCCAGGAGATCTGTGGTTCGTTTAGACTACCAGGAGTTAGTCCGGAGATACTGAGGCTTCGGTTATTTCCCCATTCATTGAGGGACAGAGCTAAAACTTGGTGGAATAAACTTACACCGGGTTCTATTATGACTTGGGCAGATCTAACTCGTGAATTTTTATCTCGTTTTAATCCTTCGCATTTATCTGAGCGATTACGTAACGAAATTGCTACTTTTCAACAGGAAGACGACGAGCCAATGCACGAGGCCTGGGACAGATTTACTACTCTTCTTCGGAACTGCCCAATGCATGGATTTCCCGTCTGGAATCAGGTAACTAAGTTCTATAATGCTGCTAACTTACAAACTCGCATTCGGATTGATTCTGCAGGGAATGGACTATTATTGGATAAAGATCCAGACGAGGCATTGCAAGTTTTGAAAAATCTGGCCAAGAATGAGGAGCAGTTTCCGACAGCAAGAAGAGGGGGTAAACGGGTACTTGCTGTCAAGGACTATGAGGCTGACAGCACTATGAAATCACAGGTAGCATTCCTTACTAAAGCAATGAAACGGTTATTGAATGAAGATGAATTACAAGGATTTTCTGTCGAGGAAGTTTGTACTATCTGTGAGGGAAATCATAGTAGGGATGAGTGCCCAATACAAAGTGAAGAGGGAAAATATGTTGGAAATTATAAGCCGAACTACAATTCCAACAATTATAACCCTAATTGGAGGAAGGATCCCAAATTTTCCTAGAGTAACCCTAACAATGCTCTGAATCCGCAAGCACATAATCAGAATCAGGGGGGACCTATATTGCTGACGCGACAGCAACTGCCGCAGAACCTGCCGCAGCACCTGCCGCTGCAGCAGCAACAGCAGCCACCACCTGCCACGAGCAGTATATTGGAGCAGACTTTGGCCACCTTTATGTCTCAGACCGGTACGTATATGGAGAATATGAATCAGTTTGTCAAGAAGACGGAAACCTTTATGGATAAAACCGAGATGAGGATGACAAACCATGAAGCTACCTTGAAATCTCTAGAGACACAAATGGGTCAGGTTTCGCAACATATTAAGCCAAGGCAGAATGGAGGATTTCCTAGCAATACTGAAAATGCTAGACCGCCCCCACATGAGCAATGTAAGGTGATTACTACTAGGAGTGGGATGAAACTACCAGGGCCGGAAAAAGAAGATGAAACAGAAAAGGAACCTGCCTTGGATAAACCTGCCGAGGAAGCTGCCCCGACAGGTGATAAACAGACTGCTACCGATGAGCCTGTCACGACAGCAGAAGCGACAGAGGAGAAAAAAGATGATTATCGCCCTCAGATTCGCATGCAGTGGGAAGGACGCATTGCTGATTATCGTCCCCCACCACCCTTCCCTCAACGGATACAGCAAGCTAAGCATGAATCTCAACTTAAAAAGATTTATGATATTTTTAAACAGGTTCATATTAATATTCCGTTGTTAGATGCTGTTAGGGAGATGCCCGGTTATGCTAAATTTCTCAAGGATGTTATGTCGAAAAAATCTAAACTTGGGGAATTTGAAACGGTAAGGATACAAGAAGGTTGCATGAGTATTCTTCATCGACAGCCACCCCAGAAAAAGAAGGATCCGGGGAGCTTCATCATACCCTGTGTAATCGGCGACAAATTTGTGGGTAAGGCACTTTGTGATCTTGGTGCCAGTGTTAATCTAATGCCCAAATCTGTTTTTTAGAAATTAGGTATTGGGAAGGCGCGGCCCACGAAAGTAACCCTACAGCTAGCCGACCGCTCTTACGTTCATCCTGAGGGAAAAATTGAAGATATTCTGGTAAGAGTGGATAAGCTTATTTTTCCTGCTGACTTTCTTATTTTAGATTGTGAAGCAGATGAAAACGCACCAGTCATCCTTGGGCGACCCTTCTTAGCCACGGGAAGATCATTGATTGATGTGGAGAAAGGAGAACTCACCATGCGCGTGAATGATCAAGAGATTAAGTTGAATGTTCTCCAAGCGATGAAACATGCTGATGTGGATGAGGAATGCAAGGCCATCATTGAGGTGACCTTTGATTACCCCTGCATCAGGTCGAGCTGCCGTGATATAAAATTTGGTCACTGCTGCGACAGCCACCTACAGGCCTGTCACGACAGCGATGACGACAGCAACGACGACAGCACCGACGACAATGACTCCTCTGAATCCGATACATCTGATACTGAAGGTCAGGAGGAGGTAAACTGGTTAGGCAATCGTCCAGGTAAGTTATTCGAACCGTTGAATTATACTTCGGATAACCATTTAATCCAAAAGCCATCTACTGTTGAACCACCTGCCTTAGAACTTAAGCCCCTGCCATGGCAGCTTAAATATGCTTATCTTGGTTGCAATGATACACTGCCCGTAATCATCTCTACTAAGCTGCCGCAGGAACAGGAACGACAGCTAATCGGCATGCTAAGGCAGCACAAGAAGGCGATTGGATGGACGATAGCAGATATACAGGGCATTAGTCCGGCGATATGCATGCACAAAATCCTCCTAGAGGAAGATCATAAGCCGACTATTGATGCCCAAAGGCGGTTAAACCTTGCGATGAAGGAGGTAGTGCGTAAAGAGATAATCAAATGGTTAGATGCTGGTATTATTTACGCAATCTCCGACAGCAAATGGGTAAGCCCGGTGCAATGTGTTCCCAAGAAAGGAGGAATGACCGTGATAACCAATGAGAACAATGAGCTAATCCCAACCAGGACTGTGACCGGTTGGAGGGTTTGTATGGACTATCGGAAGCTTAATAAAGCTACCCAAAAAGACCACTTTCCTTTACCCTTTATTGATCAAATGCTTGATAGATTAGCGGGTAAACCTTACTATTGTTTTCTTGATGGTTATTCAGGTTACAATCAAATTGCTATCGCACCGGAGGATCAAGAGAAGACGACTTTTACATGTCCCTACGGAACATACGCATTTAGGAGGATGCCGTTCGGCCTCTGTAACGCACCTGCCACCTTCCAAAGATGCATGATGGCTATATTCTCCGACATGGTAGAGGACTTCCTTGAGATTTTTATGGATGATTTTTCCGTCTTTGGAGACGATTTTGAGAGCTGTCTCGGCAACCTTCAAAAGGTACTTGAAAGATGTGAAAAAGCTAATCTTGTTCTCAATTGGGAAAAATTCCATTTTATGGTGGACGAAGGGATAGTCCTAGGCCATAAGATTAGCTGCCGTGGGATAGAAGTCGACAGGGCCAAGATAGAAGTCATAGAGAAGCTGCCGCCGCCAACAACAGTCAAGGGAATAAGGAGTTTTCTAGGGCATGCTGGTTTTTATCGAAGATTCATTGCAAATTTTTCAAAGATCACCAAACCGCTATGCCATCTTCTAGAGCAGAACCGACCCTTTGACTTTAATGAAGAATGTACTGAAGCATTCAAGGTTCTGAAGGAAAAGCTAGTGACAGCCCCCATAGTACAGCCACCAGACTGGACACAACCGTTTGAGATCATGTGTGATGCCAGTGACTATGCTGTCGAGGCAGCACTTGGGCAGCGCAAAGATAAGCTGTTTCATGTCATATACTATGCCAGCAAAACATTAAATGACGCCCAAGTGAACTATACCACCACAGAAAAGGAGCTGTTAGCTGTGGTGTTCTCCATCGACAAGTTTCGTTCTTACATACTTGGAACAAAAGTAATAATACACACCGACCATTCTGCCCTAAAGTATTTGTTCGCAAAGAAGGATGCAAAGCCTAGATTGATACGGTAGATCTTGCTATTACAAGAATTTGACCTTGAGATCAAGGACAAAAAGGGGACAGAAAATCAGGTGGCAGACCACTTGTCGAGGTTGGAGAAGGGACAGAGTCTACCAATAGACGAGACAAACATACTGGAGACCTTCCCAGATGAGCAGCTCTTTGCTGCCGCAATCGCTGTCGCGACAGCCATGGCGGCAGGTAAGTCTTCTGAACTTCCCTGGTATGCTGATTTCGTTAATTTTATAGTTAGCGGAATATTACCTTCTGATCTTAATTATCAAGCCAGGAAGAGGTTCCAAAATGATGTTAAGCATTATTATTGGGACGAACCTCTTCTTTTCAAAATGTGCGCAGATCAGGTTATAAGGAGGTGTGTACCACAAGAAGAGCAAGAAGACATTCTCCATCACTGCCATGCTTCACAATATGGAGGTCATTTAGGAGGCAATAAAACTGCTGCCAAGGTGCTGCAGTCAGGGTTCTACTGGCCGACACTATATAAAGATGCACAGAACTTTTATAAGAACTGTGACAGGTGCCAGCGGACAGGTAACATCTCGAGGAGAAACGAGATGCCACTGCAAAACATTCTAGAAGTCGAGATCTTCGACGTTTGGGGGATTGATTTTATGGGTCCTTTTCCATCTTCGTGTGGAAATCTTTACATCCTCCTAGCCGTGGATTATGTCTCCAAGTGGGTTGAAGCAATCGCAACTCAAAAGAATGATGCCAAGAGGGTCCAAAAGTTTTTGCAAAAAAACATTTTTTCTAGATTTGGCATCCCTAGGGCGATTATCAGTGATGAAGGGAGACATTTTGATAATAGGGTAATTGCTGCCGCCTTGAAGAAATATGGTGTCAAGCACAGGATCGCGACAGCATACCACCCACAGACCAATGGACAGGCTGAGATATCCAATGGACAGCATACCACCCATTTATGGAAGCCTGTCGTTTCGGCTGCCGCCGCAAACGGATATGACAGACTGTCACCAGACTGACACGGTAGACGAAGAAGCGTGCGGCAGACGCGTACCAGATGCATAAATGCGTGTCAGACGCGTTAGACACGCTAAATCCAATCTGCCGCCCCGTTATTCCCGCCTGCTGTTACAGCATTAAACATGCAGATACTCGACCGCTATATAACCCCGTTTCCATTTTCATTTTTTCTCACTTCTGCTTATTCCTCTTTGCTTTCTCCTCTAGTTTTCTTTGCTTTCTTCATTTTTCACAACCCCTGCAACTAACATGTCTACTAGACAGACCCGTCGTTTCATGTACATCCGAAAGGCACCCAACATGGGACTCCGACCATTCATTGCAAGAGCCATCCAGAATTTGCTATGGGAGCACTTTGCTGAACAACCGGCAGAGCTAAACGACACCTTAGTCCGGGAGTTCTACGCAGCCATAGACAGCAGAACGGCGACATCCGTCACCGTTGGAGGAGTGCAAGTGCCCTTCACTGCCGACAGCATCAACCACATGTTTGGCCTCTTCTTTGGCCCCGACGATGATGCCCACCAGAAATTTCTCGACACCCTCGATGCTGACTCTTATGATGCTGTCATGGTGGAGTTGACAGAGGAGGGAACATCATGGACAACCAGCAAGAAGAACCCCCACTCCGTCAACAGGGGGCAGCTCCTCCCGGAAGCCAAACTTTGGAACGCTTTCATCAAAAAGCGTATCCTGCCTTCTTCCCACCACACGACAGTCAACCGGCAGTGGCTCGCCCTCATTCATTCCATCATGCACGACAGGCCTATCAATGTGGGCCGATATATGAGGGATAGCATCCTGGACTGCACCTTCCGCTCCGACTCTCGCCTCTGCCTGCCGTTTACAATCACCTCCCTCTGCCGCTGTGCTGCTGTCCCCGAGGAACCCTCCGACAAAATAAGGAAGGGCAGAGGCTGGACAGACAATAACATCAACAGCCTCATGGAGCTGGTCGTGGCTACACCTGTCTCATCCTTCAACCCAGCCGGCTCCCCAGATGAATCATCAGAGGAGCCTGCCCCTGAACCTGCCGCCGCCACCACTCCGACAGACCAGTCTGCCCTCATCCTTGCTGCACTCCAACGGGTAGAGGAGAGACAAATGGGATTGATGACGTTCATTCGGGACTTCGCAAACTCGACGATAAATTTCATTACCCAAACTTTAAATTTTCCCGATGTTCAATTCCCTACTTTTCCTGCCCATTATTTCCATATCCCCACTCCTGCCCATACCCCTATTCACACACCCACCCCACCTGCCTCCCCGCATTCCCACTCTACTGCCTCCACCACATCACCTGCCCCAACGGCAGCAGGCAGCCCACCGGCAGACACCTCTCCCAGAGGAACAAAGAGGCCTGCCTCCGATGACAGCCCTCTGATCAGGAGGAATTTGGAGAGAGAATTTACGCCGGTCAAGAGGATAAAACATGTGGCAAACAGGAAGCTGATGCCCAAGGCTAACACTACCACCAGCAGCAGTTGGGACATCGGCAGCAGTTCCGACGTCCAGCTCGTGGAGCAACCTGCCCCTGAACCTGCCCAGCCTCCTCCACAGCCCAGACGCCGCCGTCAGATCTGTGTCAGCAACAGCAGCATGGAAAGCGACTGAAAATTTAAGTTTTTATTTTCCTCTTATTGCTGCATGCTTTTATCTTTTGTGATGTACTTTTCTTTTTTCATGTTTTTATTTTTCTGTCATTTTGCATTGAGGGCAATGCAACCCTTGAGTTTGGGGGTGGCACCCTCCATAGTAATGGAGTCTTAGCACATCTTTTAAATTATTTGTTGTGTCTTTTATTTATTTTATTTTCTCTTAAAAAAATCAAAAAATATTAAACTGTTGGCTTAAAACTGTGAAGTTAACTTACCTGTCATGACGGCTTTGTCGTGGCAGCATCTTTAGGACAGGTTAAGGAGAAGTTTAGAGCCTTTCTATAGTTCTGAAAACTTTAAACACCTTTGTGACTGTTATATTGCTTAGATTTCTTTTAGCCAAACTAGAATAGGATGCTTAGTACTTGAATAGCCCCTAGAGGTGCCTAACACTGGCTCTAGGAAAGAAGTTTAGCAAAAGAAAATCAAAAACCTAGAGGTGCCCGAAACCGACTCTAGGAAGCTAACTAGAGGTGCCCAAAACTGGCTCTAGAAAAATTTAGCTTGAAAATAGAAGAAAAAGAAGCATGAAAATGTGCCTTCTAAAAAAATAAACTTTGGCATAAAAATTCGAGTTGAGAAGTTGAATATTCTAGTGAAACTAAGAGAGTCTTAGCATATAATTGTTCACAAGCATGCACACACTACACGAGAGCTATAGGGAGATTCCGGACAGATCCTAACCTTTCCGACAGGCTGCTGCCGCCATAGAGAATGAGCGACGGGTAAGGGACAGTTCACCGTTTGAAGGTCAACACAAAAACAAAATTCATTTTTCTTTTAGGTTTAATTGCTTGAGGGCAAGCAAAAACTTGAGTTTGGGGGTGTGTTGAGTGTGTAAAAGTTCTATTATTTACACCCTTTTTAACCCATATTTCTGCTGCATTCAAGCATCATTGCATTGCATTTAGTTTAGTTTTTAGTAAAACATCACAAATGGATTAAAAGCACGGATTCTACTAAAAGATGGCTATTTTTGCAGGTATCTATCATAGTTGACAAAGAAGGCAGGCGCAGGGCAGAGAAGCAGGAAAGCTGAACTGGACAAGCAGACGAAGAAGACGAAGCTGCCATGAACCTGTCGTGACAGCATGGTGACAGCAGACTTATGAAGAGGAAAAGTAAAGTGGACCTCGATAGATAGAGAAAAATCTGCTCGTCTGTCGTATGAAAGCCACATATTTTTCCAAGCCCCGGATCAAAAGATATGTCAAGCCAAAGCTCAAGGAGAGGAATTCCCATAAAACAAGGAGGCGGCTGAAAAGTAGGAATCCTTAGAGATTAAGCATTTATTAGAATCCTACTTTTCATTAAAGTTGTAATCCTTGTTAACTTAGAATACTTGAGCCCAAAGCTTATATAAGGGCATAGATTTAACCTAGACACCATCGAATACCCCATAACCGAAACCTAAACCCATCTGTCGTTCACCCATCACCGACATGTTCTAAATTCCCCCTAGGGCTACGGGTTGTTTTGTAAAGTAGTTGCAAGGGTTGTTTTGTTTTAGGATTTTCCAAGTTCAATAAAATAAACTTCAAGTTCTCTTATTTTGGTTTTAACATCTTGCAAGAGCATCGGGAGAGCATTGTGAGGTTATCTATTTACTTAGCATCGGGAGAGTTAAGTATACGAAAGAAATAAGAGCAAGTTCTCTAGTTTATAGTTGAACTATCTTGTGCCTAGGGATAGGGCAAGGTTAAGTGGCTAAAGAAGAATTCATACACATCGGTGTTCATCCTTCGATTCACGCCGGGAGGTATCATCAAAGACGTGATCATCGATAGAGTTGGACCTAGGGATAGGCCAAGGCAGATTTGGGATTCTTGCCAAACTTGAAGTACGGAGTTGGTGTGTCTGCTGCCGCGACAGCCAACGGACAGCCGTCGCGACAGGTGCTGTCGACGACGGGCACGACGACAGAACTGGAGTTCTTAAGCAATTCAATACCTGCACTACCGAGCAATTCAATACCAGCCCATTCTCTCTATCTTGATAACTCAATCCTTTTATTTACGTTTTTACTTTATTATTTTCGTGACAATCTTCTAAACTATTTCCTTTACTTCGTGCAGTAAACTAAGGTGAAGTCATTAGCCCAATCCCTGTGGAGACGATATCCGATACTTCGTATCACTTTACTACTTGCGTCGTGTACACTTGCACTACATTTGCGATAGACTCTTTTACACGCAACACAATATGTTCATACAACCCATATTGTTGAGTGTGTGAAAGTTCTATATTTTACCCCCTATTTAACCCATATTTCTGCTGTATTTAAGCATATTTCATTGCATTTAGGATAGAATTCATTTTTACATCACAATTATATTAAATGGCACATTTGCTACTATTTTTTGTTACTTTTGCAGGTAGCTGTTGTAGCAGACTCAGGGCAGTGGAGAAGCAGAGCTGGAACACAAGACTGAAGTCGAGAAGGACGATGCTGCCAAGGCCGCTTCCGTGGCAGCTAAGGACGACAACAATGGTGAAGGGAAAAAGTAAAATGGAGCTCGACAGAAAGAGTAAATCAAGCCGGTCTGTCGTGGAGCACTCATATATTTTTCCAAGCCCTAGATCAGAATGAAGGCCAAGCCCAAGGTTCAAGGAAGAAACTCCAAGCAAGAAGAGAGGACGAATTAAAGACATCTACTTTGGAGATTTAGTCTTTAATAAGAGTTATAGTTTAATTTAAACTTGTATTCTTGCCATATTAGAAAACTTGAACCCAATGCCTATATAAAGGCATGTAATTCGACCTAGGGAGGGACATCATATTCTCTAGCCGTCTTCCCTAAACCCTAGTCGTTTCCCCCTTCTCATCATGTTCTAAACTTCCCCTAGGGCTAAGGGTTGATTTTGTAAAGTAGTTGTAAGGATTGCATTTGTTTTGGGAATTTTTCTGTTCAATAAAATAGACTTCAAGTTTGCTTATTCTGGTTTTCAACATCTTGCAAGAGTATCATGAGAGCATTGTGAGATTATACATTTACTTAATATCGGGAGAGTTAAGTATACGAAAGGAATAAGTACAGGTTCTCCAGTTTATGGTTGAACTATCTCGAACCTAGAGATAGGACGAGGTTAAGTGGCTAAGGAAGAATTCAACAACATCGGTGTTCATCCTTCGATTCACGCCGGGAGGTATCATCAAAGACGTGTTCATCGATAGACTTGGACCTAGGGATAGGCCAAGGCACAGCAGGGATTCTTGCCAAGCTTGAAGTACAGAGTTGTGTGATCGTTGCCGCGACAACAACAGACCGCTGTCGCCGCAGGTGCTGCCGCGACAGGCGCAACGACAGAACAGAAAGTCCTAGACGTTGCAACACCTACACTACTGAGCAAATCAATACCAGCCCATTCTCTCTATCCTGATTTCTTTAATCCTTCATTTTCAGTATTCTTTAGAATTCCTTTACAAACAATTAAAATTATCTTCTTTCTTGTGCAGCAATTCAAGGTTAAGGCTATTTCCAGTCCCTGTGGATTTGACATCTGATACCTCGTGTATCACTTTACTACTTGCGTCGTGTACACTTGCACTCTATTGCGATAGACTCTATTACACGCAACAAGTTTTTGGCGCCGTTGTCGGGGACTGGCAACATATCTTTACCCTACTTTTACTACACTTTTTAATTTTTTTTTACTTGGATTGTTCACCCTGTGCTTTTCACAAGGTTTTATGTTTGCTTATGCGCAGATCGAGACGAGGAAAGGAACCTGAGTATCAGCTAGATCCTGAAATCGAACGCTCGTGCAATCTTAGGAACCGACTCCGACTCGTGTTGGCCAGAAACGAATACCTTGAAGAACAGTTAGAGGCCATGAACAACCAAGGGAATCCCCAAGGTCCTGAAGATCCTATAGGAGATGGAGGAAACGGACGGCCTACCGCTCCTCCTGCTGCTTGGGCCGCGGGCCGGTCATGGCGAGATTACATGATCAATGATCATGTGGAACTAGAGACCACCCTGCCAGACGTGGAAGCTGAAAATTTCGAGCTGAAACCTGTCATGTTCAGCATGATTAATGCCGCTGGCCAATTTAGTGGTGCTGCTACAGAGGATGCTAGGGAACATCTGAAAACGTTCCAAGAAATCTGTGGTTCGTTTAGACTACCAGGAGTAAATCCTGAGATACTGAGGCTTCGGTTATTTCCTCATTCATTGAGGGATAGAGCTAAAACTTGGTGGAACAAACTAACGCCGGGTTCAATACGAACTTGGGCAGATTTAACTCGTGAATTGCTGTCTCGTTTTAATCCTTCACATTTATCTGAGCGATTACGTAATGAAATTGCTACTTTTAAACAGGAGGACGACGAGCCAATGCACGAGGCATGTGACAGGTTTACAGCTCTTCTGAGGAATTGCCCGATGCACGGATTCCCTGTTTGGAATCAAGTCATCAAATTCTACAATGCTGCCAACCTACAGACTCGTATGAGAATCGATTCAGCAGCCAATGAATTGCTGTTAGACAAGGATCCAGATGAAGCCATGGTAGTGTTAAAGAATTTGGCGAAGAATGAAGAGCAATTTCCCATATCAAGGAGAGGTAAATGAGTACTAGCTGTGAAAGATTACGAAGCCGATAATTCCTTAAAGACACAAGTTGCATATCTCACAAAGGTAGTAGAAAACTTGCTGAAAAAGGATTCTCAACCGGTTTATGCTGCATAAGAGGTATGTGGAACTTGCAGTGGGAATCATAGTTCGGAAGACTGCCGCTATAGCTAGAGGAAGGGATGTATGTTAGAAACTTCAACAAGCAAAACTACAATTCCAACAATTACAATCCCAATTGGAGGAAAGACCCTAAGTTCTCTTGGAGCAACCCAAACAATGCCCTGAACCCTCAAGCACAAAACACTCAAAATCAGGGGGCACCTAGAATTCTGACTCGGCAGCAACCACAACAGCAGCCACAACAGCCACCAGCAGCCACACCTAGTATATTGGGGCAGACCTTGGCCACATTTATGTCACAGACAGGAACTTATATTGAAAACATGAATCACTTCGTCAAGAAGACTGAGTCGTTCATGGATAAAACAGAGATGCGAATGACTAACCATGAAGCTACTCTAAAATCTCTGGAGACACAGATGGGTCAGGTTTCCCAGCATATTAAGCCAAGGCAGAATGGAGAATTCTCTAGTGATACTGAGGTCGCTAGACAACCCACACATGAGCAGTGTAAAGCTATCACAACTAGGAGTGGGAAGAAATTACCAAGGCCGAAGAAGAAAGCTGAACCAGTTAAGGAACCAGCCCTAGAATCGACTGCCGAGAATGCTACCCCGACAGACGACAAATAGCCTGTTGTTGCCACACTTGTCACGACAGCAGAAGGGACAGAGAAGAAGGATGAAGAACCTAAGCCTCCTCAGATCCGAATGAAATGGGAATGACGCATTGAAGATTATCGTCCCCCACCTCCTTTTCCACAACGGCTACAAAAGCAGAAACATGAGTTCTAACATAAAAAGATCTATGATATTTTTAAGCAGGTCCACATTAATATTCCGTTGTTAGATGCCATCAAGGAGATGCCTGGTTATGCCAAATTTCTCAATGATGCTATGTCGAAGAAATCCAGACTTGGGGAATTTGAGACGGTAAAACTAACAGAAGGATGCATGACTATTCTGCACAAGCATCCACCCCAGAAAAAGAAGGATCCTGGGAGCTTCATAATACCGTGCATAATCGGTGATAAATTCGTGGGTAAGGCACTTTGTGATCTAGGTGCTAGTATTAATTTAATGTCAAAATCTGTATTCCAGAAATTAGGTATTGGACGAGCACGACCCACGATAGTCATGCTGCAGCTGGCAGACCGCTCTTACGTGCATCCAGAAGGGAAGATTGAAGATATTCTGGTAAGAGTGGATAAATTTATTTTTCCTGCTGACTTTCTTGTTTTAGATTGTGAAGCAGGTGAGAATGCACCAATCATCCTGGGGCGACCCTTCTTAGCCACAGGAAGATCATTGATTGATGTAGAAAAAGGAGAACTCACTATGAGAGTAAATGATCAAGAGATCAAGTTAAATGTTCTCCAAGCAATAAAACACGCTGATGCAGAAGAAGAATGCAAGGTTATCACTGAAGTAATCCTTGACTAACCCTGCAGCAGGTCGGATGTCCATGACATCAAATTTGGCCACTGCCCCAGCAGCCATTTAGAAGACTGTCACGACTGCGACGACGACAACAGCTCCTCAGATTCCGACATATCTGACACTGAAGATCATGAGGAGGTAAATTGGATAGGCAATCGTCCAGGTAAGTTATTCGAGCCCTTAAACTATACCTCGAATGAACATATAATCCAAAAGCCATCAACTGTAGAACCACCTGTTCTAGATATTAAGCCCTGTCAGGGCAGCTCAAATATGTTTTTCTTGGATTAAATGATGTGTTGCCCGTAATCATCTCTTCCAAGTTGATACAGAAACAGGAACATCAGCTAATAGGGATGCTGCAGCAACACAAAAAGGCTATTGGATGGACGATAGCTGATATCCAAGGCATCAGTCCGACACTATGCATGCATAAAATTCTCTTAGAGGATGATCATAAGCCAACCATTGATGCCCAGAGACGTTTGAATGATGCTATGCGAGAAGTAGTTTGAAAAGAAATTATCAAATGGCTAGACGCTAGGATAATTTATGCCATCTCGGATAGTAAGTGGGTGAGCCCGGTGCAGTGCGTTCCTAAAAAAAGAGGAATAACCATGGTGTCCAACGAAGAAAACGAGTTAATCCCAACCAGGACTGTGACCGGTTGGAGGGTTTGTATGGACTACCGGAAGCTTAACAAAGCTACCCGGAAGGACCACTTTCCCCTGCCTTTTATTGATCAAATGCTTGATAGATTAGCGGGAAAGACTTATTACTATTTTCTTGATGGTTACTCAGGTTACAACCAAATAGCCATCGCACCGGAGGATCAAGAGAAAACGACTTTTCACTTGCCCATACAGTACTTACGTTTTTCGGAGGATGCCATTTGGACTTTGCAACGCACCAGCAACCTTTCAGAGGTGTATGATGGCAATATTCTCCGACATGGTGGAGGATTTCCTGGAGATATTCATGGACGATTTCTCTGTCTTTGGAGACAATTTCGAAAGCTGCTTAGGCAACTTACAGAAAGTGCTCGAGAGATGCGAGAAAGTGAACCTGGTATTAAACTGGGAGAAATGTCACTTCATGGTGGATGAATGGATAGTCCTAGGCCATAAGGTAAGATGTCGCGGCATAGAAGTCGACATAGCCAAAATTGAAGTAATTGAAAAGCTGTCACCACCCACCACAGTCAAGGGAATTTGGAGTTTTTTAGGGCATGCTAGATTCTATCGAAGGTTTATAGCCATTTTGTCGAAGATCACCAAGCCATTGTGCCACCTATTAGAGCAGAATCGTCCCTTCGACTTCAACACTGAATGTACTGAGGCATTCAGAATTCTGAAAGAGAAGCTAGTAACAGCCCCAATTGTACAACCATCGGACTGGAAGTTGCCATTCGAGATTATGTGTGATGCTAGTGATTATGCTGTAGGGGCAGCACTTGGGTAGAGGAAGGACAAGCTATTCCATGTAATTTACTACGCTAGCAAAACACTCAACGATGCCCAAGTGAATTACACCACAACAGAGAAGGAACTGTTAGCAGTGGTGTTTTCAATTGACAAGTTCTGATCCTACATACTTGGAACGAAAGTGGTGTCCACACAGATCACTCTGCACTGAAATATATATTTGCTAAGAAAGACGCAAAGCCCAAACTGATTCGTTGGATTCTGCTGCTGCAAGAGTTTGACATAGAAATCAATGATAAAAAGGGGAAAGAGAACCAAGTTGCAGATCACTTGTCAAGATTAGAGAAGGGAAAGAGTCTCCCAACAGACGAGACACACATACTGGAGACCTTCCCTGATGAGCAGCTGTTCGCTGCCACAAGTACTGCCACGACAGCCATGGCAGCAGGTAAGTTTTCTGAACTCCCCTGGTATGCTGATTTTGTTAATTATTTAGTTAGCATAATATTTCCTCCTGATCTTAACTATCAAGCTAGGAAGAGGTTCCAAAATGATGTTAAGCATTATTATTGGGACGAACCTCTTCTTTTCAAAAATTGTGCAGATCAGATTATCATGAGGTGTGTACCACAGGATGAGCAGGAAGTTGTGCTTCATCACTGTCATGCTTCACAATATGGAGGACACTTAGGTGGTACCAAAACTGTTGCCAAGGTTTTGCAGTCTGGTTTTTATTGGCCATCACTGTTTAAGGATGCCCATGCATTCTACAAAAGCTTTGATAAATGTCAACGGACTGAAAACATCTCAAGGAGACATGAGATGCCGCTGCAAAACATCCTTGAAGTTGAAATCTTCGACGTTTGGGGGATTGATTTCATGGGACCATTCCCAGCATCATGTGGGAATCTTTACATCCTCTTGGCCATAAACTATGTGTCCAAATGGGTTGAAGCAATCACCCACAGAAAAACGATGCCAAGACCGTTCAGAAATTTTTGCATAAAAACATTTTCTCTAGATATGGCATACCAAAGGCGATCATCAGTGATGAAGGGAAGCATTTTGATAATAGGGTAATAGTTGCTGCCTTAAAAAAATATGGTGTCAAGCATCGGATTGCAACAGCTTATCACCCTCAGACCAATGTACAAGCCGAAATATCCAACAGAGAGGTAAAGAAAATTCTTGAGAAAATGGTTAAACCAACTCGAAAGGACTGGTCTCTACACCTCAATGATGCACTCTGGGCCTACAGGACAGCATTTAAAACTCCATTGGGAATGTCACCCTACCGGTTGATTTATGGAAAAACATGCCATCTACTTGTTGAGATAGAGCATAGAGCATACTGGGCCATCAAGGCAGTGAATATGGACTTGGAAAAGGCAGGGCAGAAAAGGTTACTTGACTTGAATGAGATTGAAGAAATTCGAGCAATGGCCTATGACAACGTAATGATTTACAAGGACAAGACAGAGAAGTGGCATGACAAGAAGTTGTTGCCACGACAGTTCTGCCCAGGGCAGCTTGTGTTGTTATTCAACTCTAGGTTGAAACTCTTCCCAGGGAAGCTGAAATCTAGATGGTCCGGCCCATTTCAAGTAGTGTAAGTTTTTCCTCATGGTGCCATCACGATCAAATCCTTAAAAGACGGGCACCAATTTAAAGTCAACGGACAGAGATTGAAGCATTATCAGGGGACTGAAGCCCCAAGAATGCAGGAAGTGGTTACTTTAGGAGATGCCCCTCCTGGCATCCCTAATTTAACTTAATTTATTATTATTATTATTATTATTATTATTATTATATATTAGGAAATTAGAATTATTTTATTTTAGGAACTAAGTTTTTATTTTAATTATTTTTAGGAAATAAAGGAGACAAGGAGAAGAGAAGAAGTGAACTCAGCCCACCATCTCACCATCAGCCCAAAAATCCCAAAGGAGGAAGTAGTCGTCACAACTGTCGCGACAGACGCGGAAAATCCAGCCTGTCAACACGCTGTCGCGGCACACGCAAACGCGTAACAGATGCACAGTAGACACGGAAAAGCGTGACAGACGCGTCAGAAACCGCGTAATAGCTGGCCCCGTTATTCGCTCCTGTCGTTACAGCTCCAACGGGCAGCAAACTCTTCATCTATATAAACCTCGTTTTACTATTCATTTTTCACTTCACTTTTACTCTCTCTCTCTACTTGCTTTCTCTCTAGATTTTCATTTGCTTTCATTTTTCTACAGTCTCTTGCAACTATGAGTACCGGAAACACTAGAAGGAGTGTTGTCTCAAGTTCTGCTGCCGCAACAGCCACTCCCAGCCACGACAGAATCCCAAGCCGATTTTCCAACAAAGAGTCCAATGACCGATACTACACCTCCTTTTAGAAAAGGGATATGTGGGAGGAGAAAGGGTTCATCTACAGCAAACGAACGGAGAATCTCGGGCTCAAACCATTTATAGCCCGTAAGATCAGAGCACTACATTGGTAGATGTTTGCTGAGCAACCTGAGGAGATGAACGTTACACTTGTCAGAGAATTCTATGCTGCTGTCGACACCAGAGACGCGACAGCAGTGATGGTTCGTGGTAAGGAAGTCCCTCTTGAGCCAGAGTACATTAACACCCTCTACAGACTCTATGTCGGCAGAAAGGAAGACGGGCATAAGAGCTTCGTGGAGAGCCTGAGGCAGCAGATTATAATGTTGTCATGGCAGAACTTACCAAGGAAGGAACCCAATGGAATACAGACCCCAAAAACCCAAGGACGGTGAAACGAGCTGAACTCACCCCTGAAGCCAAATTGTGGAACGCATTCGTGAAAAAGAGGATTATGCCCTCCTCACACAACAGCACAGTTGATCAACCAAGGTTAGCTCTCGTCCATTCCATTCTAAATGTGAGACCTATTAATGTTGGTCGATATATTCGGTAAGGGATCTTGGATTGTGAATTCCGGCCATCGGGACCCCTTGTCTTGTAACACCCCAATTTTGGGCTTAGAAGTTTAGGGTTTGAACCTGACCGGTCTGAGAAATGGTTAGAATATAAAAGGGAGTTTTTAGGGAAAGCCTAGTTCGAGATGCTTTAAAAATATATAAAAATATCTAAAAATCCTCATTTAATATATATAAGAGAGTGGTGAAATCAATTTTACAAAATAAGGTTTGGAAATACTACATTTCGGTGTAGTGACCAAATTGCGATTTTTGCAAAGTTTAGTGGTGACTGTTTTTTAAAGGATTGAAACTATGAATCTTTAAGGAGCTAATTTACCCAAAATGTTTTCTCCAGATTTTTCCTTAATTTGGGTGATTTAATTAATGATTTAATTAAATAAAAGAAAGGTGAAAACTACTTTTTGACTTTCATAACTACTTTTCTCTCATTCCATTTTCTCTCAAAATCCTATCATCCAAACACCTTTTCTCCAGCAAAATTCACATTGATTTTTACTTCAATTGATGATATTTCCATCACTCATTGGTTCCTAATCAATCTTGCAACAAATCCTTTTGTTTTCCACATTGTATTTTCATGGAAATTTGCCCAAATCAAGGAGAAATCATCTTTTAGAGGTAAGATTGTTCTTCTCCTCTAAATACTCAGTTCTTTACTAAAATTCCCAAGTTGTCAATACTTTATTAAAGTTTTATGAATGGGTTTAATGTTAGAAACAACATTTTGGCTTAAAACTCAAGATTTTGGAAGATATCTTGAAGATTTTCGTTGTAATTGATTGGGCTCTATTTTGAGATGGTTTTCTAATGTATTTTGGATGTTAAATGATGTTAGGAATGAAGTTTAATCAATCCAATCCCGAATAGGTTGTTTTTCCTAAGTTTTTGCTTATGAAAATGGTGGTTTTTTAGGTGTTTTTGGTGTTCTGTTATAGCTGGAGGTATAAGGACGAGTTTAGAGTTGTTTTTTATGTTAATTGATGTTTAGAAATGTTTAGAAGTGATGGATCTTGGATGGGTTAAGTTTTGGAAGAGTTTGGAGGTGATTTTGGTTGTGTTTTGGTAGCCGAAATGTTGGGTTTAAGTAGAGCAGCGAGTTTTGGAGTGTTGGCTGAAGATTTCAATGCATGATGATGCATTAATCCTCTGCTTTTATGTGTCTAAAACAGGGAGACATCTTCAGACACTTTTGGAGTTGATCTGGAAGCTTAATTGGTGTTTCGGCAAGCAAGCGAAACGAAATCGTTGAGTGCGATTGGGTTAGAAGTCCATGAGGACAAAAATACAAGGTTTGGGGATTTAGGAGAGGTTTGAAACACCTTCCGAAATCCAGAAGTAAGTATGGTCTGTTTGGTCTCTCTAAAGTGGTGTTTGCCCCTAAAGTGCTTTTACATGCTCATGGTTTGAGATTGTTAAATTCCTACTGTTTTTATGTATGTTTTGGAGCATGAGATTATGCTTGTGGAGATGGCATGAGATGGCATGTTGCATTGAATAGATTGAGCTTTTGGTTTGAAGCAAAGTATGATTTATGATTTGTAATGTGGTGAGAAAACCATTGGTTTTTATTGCATGAAAAACAGTAGGTGTGATGATATTTTAACACATTATATTGGCATAGATGTTGAGAAACTTACCGGATATAATTGATCGATCAATAGGATGAGAGTGCACTATAAACTAAAAATTTGTACGTGCTCTTTGGTTAAGCCAAAGAGAGATATTCCGATGATGGGCATTCCATCGGGTAAGACTTGGTGAAATACCCAAGCTTTGTGGCGATGAGCGATTCCGCCATGTGAGTACGGTGATGAGAGATTCCACCGGAAGTTGTGTTGCTAGACAAGTGAGTACGGTGATGCGAGATTACACCGGAAGAGTCTAGTGTAGAAATGTGTCCGCATATCAGAGTATTAATGAGATGCTAAATGCCAATATAAATGATGAAATGGTTTTGTTACACATGTACCTTTGATGAAATAATTTATGTTATGAGTTATGCATATGTGTTTTGTTTAGAAATGCTTTGATAATACAAGCATGTGAATGGCCTTGCCATGAGATTTTCATTGGTTTTAATGCATGAGATAGAATGAAGGTACATGTGATTTCAATGAGTTTTTCTTTGAAAGTTTTCCAAGCATGTGAAAGAGATGAACATGTGGTTTAAAAGCTTTGATGAAAGTGTTTTCTAAATATGCATTATTGTGTTGGTTTTCTTTAGAGCATGCCTCACTAAGCATTTGTGCTTACACTCTCTTTTACCAATAATGCAGATAATTGAGGTGTTTTCGGGCATCAAGGAAGCTAAGTTCATCCAAGGAAATCGAAGCTCATGTATGGTGAAGTTTTCATACACTATTAGTTTTGATAAATTGGCAATGGGAAACTAAGATTTGTTTTGGGAGATGTGTTAAACTCCCTAAGGTTGTGGCATGTTTGCCTTGGTTAGTTTGAATTGTAAATGGCATTAATTACTTGTTTTGAGGTTGGATTGCTTATTAGTGATTTGATAATAGGAAGCATGCCTCTAGACTTGTTAGTTTTCTTGTTTGATGATATGGAGGTGTTTAGGTGTTCTAAATATGTACCTTATATGTTTGTTGACTTGTTGGCATGATTAGTGAGTCATTAGGATGAGTTTGAATGGGTTTTTGGGTGAAAAACCAGTCCTTGCTGCAGTTTCTGGGCAAACCGTATCGAAACACTCTCTGGTGTTTCGAAACGGGGGCCTAAAATGGCCTTCGTGTTTCGAAACGATCGGAGGTTGTTCCGATACGTTTTGGCTATTGGAGAGCCGTGTTTCGGAACAAGTTTCGATACGGGAGAGTGTCGCTCTAGCGTTTTGATACGGCGGGTAGGTGTTTTGAAACAGGAGACTGTTGGTCACGAATTTGAATTGTTCTGAAGTTTGCATGTTTACATTTTAGTCCCAGATGTTGAGATTGCAATTGTATGAGCTTGAGATGTCCAATTAGAGTGAAATTTGGCAGAGAAGCATGTAACATGACTAATTTCATATTGGTAACCTTAAAATCAATAAAGACCCTCTAAATTACGGAAATTACATTTTGGTCCCTAATTTCGTGTAAAGTACAATTGAGTCCCTATATGTTACCTGATCACTGTGCTTTTCTCAATCGAGTTTCGTGAGTGCTCACTTAGGGTTAACAAGCATCTAGACAAGATTAAAAAGAAAAAAAGGGTCGTGAATCAAGGTTGACTTTCGGGTTGACTTTGGTTTTCCCCGTGTAATCTTTGTAGTTCAGGTCAATCGTCTAGGCCGGGCTAAGGGGGTTACATTTGGTGGTATCAGAGCTTGGTTCTCGTATGATTGGGTTTGTTATGTGGGTGATGTATGTGTAATTGCATGATGTGCCTTTTGGGTGAAAGAATGTTGTGTGAATAGTGATGTATGACTTCAATTGTGATGTGCTTGCGATGTTATGCTATGTTGGAGTGTGTTAGGGGATCCCATTGCCATGTCAAAACTAATGGAAAGGAATTGTTTTCGAAAATGAGCTTGAGTACTTGGATTACTTACCTTCTTGTGCCTTATTGTGTTTATTGCATTTTTGTCAGTGCATTGTTTTCTTTTTAAATGGGGCCACGTAGAGATATGAGGATAAATACGAGAGCTATGGCTTAGAATAAGAATGAGGAGAATGCTGAGAATATACCTCCTCCTCCCCCTGGTGGTGATGGTGGTGCTGGAGTTGGAAATGCTGGTGCTGGTGCTAGGGTTGCTGGACCCGAGGGTGCTCAGGGGCAAGCTGCTCCTTACATGACCATGTTAATTCAGGCTATTGCTGGAGCTTTCCATATAGCAGTAGCTGGACCTCATAGAGCTGCGCATCAGGGTGATGCCAATGGGAGGTTGCCTTTGGAACGTCTTCGCAGTCTAGGAGGGACTGAGTTTAGAGGTTTATCTCCGGAAGGATCTGTGTCTTGGTTGGAAAGCACCAAGAGGATTTTGGGTCAGATGAACTGCAATAATGTGCAGAAGCTGGGTTGTGTTGTATCACTGCTGCATGGTGATGCTTACACGTGGTGGACGACTGCTATCTCTGGGATGGAGGATGACGAGGTGACTTGGACGTTCTTCCTGAGTGCGTTCAAGCGGAAGTATCTAGGTGTGCGATACCTGGATGAGAAGAAAAGAGAATTTATGTCTCTTGTGCAAGGTAGTATGACGGTAGCTGAGTATGAGATCCAGTTTGTCTGCCTCAGTCAGTATGCACCTGAGCTGATCCCTAATGAGCGGGAGAGGTGCGAACGATTTCATTATGGGTTAGTAACGGATGTGAAGACTTTTATGCTTGCGGCTGATTATACAGATTTCGATGTCTTGGTCACTAGAGCCAAGGATATTGAGTCAAACATTGGTCTGACTAGTCGAGCGGGTGGATCTGGCTCCGGAAAGCGAGCGGCTGAACGCGATTATGGAAGAGATCGCAACAAGAGGCATAAGGATCGGAGGCCACATTATGATGCTAGGCGTGGGGCTGGTAACCCTGGTAGAGGTCAGCAAGGACCTGATGCTGTTCTGAGGACTCCTGAGTGTAACCGTTGTGGTAGACGACATGGTGGCGAGTGTTGGGGTAACTTTGGTACATGCTGGAATTGTGGGAACCGTGGACATTTGAAGAAGGATTGTCCTCAGCCTTTGAAGAAGGGACAGGCTCCGGTGACAGCAGCTGAGCCACAGAGAGGTCGTGGGCGCGGCCATGGTAATTTTCAGTGCAGAGATGATGGTGGCAGGAATGTAGCTCATGTTGTTGTCGTTTAACCTGAGGGTGGCGGTCAGGCTCGAGTGTATGCTCATCATGAGGGAAGGAATGATACGATGTGATCGCAGGTACTTTTACTTTGCAATCCTTGTCATTACTTTCTTTGATTGATTCTAGATCTACACAATCGTACATATTGCGTGAACATGCTCAAATGCTTGGTTTACCTGTTGAGTCTTTGGATGTTGGTATGCGTGTGACTAGTTCCTTTGGTGAGACAGTTGTAACGCAGAAGTTGTATAGAAGATGTCCCTTGAAAGTGCAAAACTATGTTTTTCTTGTTGATCTCATGGAATTGCCATTCTATGGTTTTGATGTAATCCTTGGTATGGATTGGCTTGTCGAGCATCGAGCTGTAGTGGATTTTGAGAGCAAGCGAGTTTCGTTGAAACTAGCGGATGATTACGAAGTGGTGGTGGTTGGTGAGAATGTGAAGTTTCTTACCAATGTGGTGTCTACATTATAAGCGAGTTGGATGTTGAGGCAAGGTTGCGAGGCTTACCTAGCCTTTGTGATGAATCCTAGTTCAAAGGAGTTGCACGTTCAGGATATCAGAACTGTACGGGAGTTTCCTGGAGTGTTTTCGGAGGAGTTACCTGGATTGCCGCCTAGTCGAGAGGTGGAGTTTGGAATCGAGCTGTATGAAAACACAACTTCGGTGTCCATTGCTCCCTATCGCATGGCACCTAAGGAGTTGAAGGAGTTGAAGATGCAACTTCAGGAGTTGCTTGACCGTGGCTTCATTCGGCCTAGTGTGTCACCTTGGGGTGCACCGGTCTTGTTTGTGAAGAAGAAGGATGGCACTATGAGAATGTGCATTGATTATCGTCAGTAGAACAAGTTGACTATCAAGAATAGGTATCCTTTTCCGAGGATTGATGATCTTTTTTATCAGTTTCTGGGAGCGGCGGTGTTCTCCAAGATTGACTTAAGGTCAGGATACTACCAGCTTAAGGTGAAAGACGTTGATGTGCCAAAAACAACCTTTAGGACGAGGTATGAGCATTATGAGTTCCTTGTAATGTCGTTTGGCTTAACAAATGCTCTTGCTGCTTTCATGGACATGATGAATAGAGTGTTCCATGAATACTTGGACAAGTTTGCTGTGGTGTTCATCGATGATATCCTTATGTACTCTCGTACCGAGGATAAGCATGAAGGTCATTTGAGGGTTGTCTTGCAAGCGCTTTTGGAAAATCAGCTTTATGCTAAGCTGAGCAAGTGTGAGTTTTGGCTAAAGGAAGTTGTGTTCCTTGGTCATTTGGTTTCGGCTGAGGGGATTCGTGTTGATCCTCAGAAGATTGAGGTGGTGATGAATTGGAAGCCTCCTATGTCCGTTCATGAAGTCCGTAGTTTCCTTGGGTTGGCAGGATATTACCGGAGGTTTGTGGATGGGTTTTCAAAGATTGCTGCACCTTTGACAAAGCTGTTGCAAAAAGATGTTAAGTATGAGTGGACAGAAGCGAGGCAGCAAGCTTTTGAGAAGCTTAAGGTAGCTTTGACGCAAGCTCCTATCTTGGTTCAACCTGAATCAGGAAAAGAGTTTGTGGTATACAGTGACGCATCCTGCGTTGGTTTGGGATGTGTGCTAATGCAAGACGGTATGGTGGTGGCTTATGCACGTGACAGTTGAAGGTGCATGAGCGCAATTATCCTACGCATGATATTGAGTTAGCTGCGGTGGTTTTTGCTTTGAAGATATGGAGACATTATCTTTATGGTGAGAAGTGTATTGTGTACACGGATCACAAGAGTTTGAAGTATTTGATGTCACAGAAGGAGTTGAATCTTAGGCAACGACGTTGGGTGGAGTTGCTTAAAGATTACGATCTGACGATCGAGTACCATCCGGGAAAAGCTAATGTTGTGGTGGATGCCTTGAGCAGGAAGGTGGCGATGGAGCTAAGGGCTATGTTTTCCAACTTGAGTATTTCGCAAGATGGAGGTCTTGTGGCTGAATTGCAAGTGAAACCATCTCTGGTTCAGTTGATAAAAGATAAGCAGTTGTTGGATGATTCTTTGGTGCCACATGTTCAGGATATTGTTGACGATAGACCATCGGATTTTTGTTTTAATGATGATGGAGTTCTATGTTTCGGAAGACGGATAGTAGTGCCGAATGATGTGGAGTTGATGCGTACTATTCTGATCGAAGCTCATAGTAGTCCTTTTGCTATGCACCCTGGTAGTACAAAGATGTACCGTGATTTAAAGGATGAGTACTATTGGGTGGGTTTGAAGAAAGATATTGCGGAATATGTGGGTAAGTGTATGGTTTGTCAGGGGGTTAAGGCTAAGCATCAGTTTCCTTCAGTACTTCTTATCATCCACAGTCGGATGGACAGTCTGAGCGTGTTATCCAGGTGCTTGAGGATATGTTGAGGTGCTGCGTGATTGAGTTTCAAGGCTCTTGGGAGAAGCAATTGCCTTTGGGGGGATTTGCTTATAACAACAGCTACCATGCAAGTACTCAAATGGCACCTTATGAAGCCTTGTATGGGAGGAAGTGCAGAACTCCTCGTTGTTGGGCTGAAACAGGTCAGAAGTTTGTCTCAATGTCGTCTTTGTTGAAGGGAACCACCGAGAAGGTGAAGCTTATTTGTGAAAGGTTAAAGGCAGCTTCTGATCGACAGAAGTCTTACGCGGATTTGAAGCGTAAGGAGATTGAGTTTGCGGTGGCTGATCGTGTGTTCTTGAAGGTTTCACCTTGGAAGAAGGTGATGAGATTTGGCCGGAAGGGTAAGTTGAGCCCTAGGTATATTGGACCATACGAGATGATTGAACGTGTGGGTCCTGTTGCGTATAAGCTGAGGCTACCACAAGAGTTAGAGAAGATACGTGATGTGTTTCATGTATCCATGCTTCGGAGGTATGGGTCGGATCCTTCGCATGTTATGCATGTGGAGGAAGTTGAGTTGAATCCAGATTTGCCCTACGATGATGAGCCAGTTGAGATTCTGGATTCGGACAATAAAGTTCTTTGAGGTAAGACCATTGAGTTGGTTAAGGTGTTGTGGAGGCATCGTGGTGTTGAGGAAGCCACGTGGGAAAGAAAAGATGACATGAAGAAGCAGTTTCCTTACCTTTTTCCTCCAGGTAAATTTCGAGGATGAAATTTCTTAAGTGGGGGAGAGTTGTAACACCCCAATTTTGGGCTTAGAAGTTTAAGGTTTGAATCGAACCGGTCTGAGAAACAGTTCGAATATAAAAGGGAGTTTTTAGGGAAAGCCTAGTTCGAGATGCTTTAAAAATATAGAAAAATATCTAAAAATCCTCATTTAATATATATAAGAGAGTGGTGAAATCAATTTTACAAAATAAGGTTTGGAAATACTACATTTCGGTGTAGTGACCAAATTGTGGTTTTTGCAAAGTTTAGTGGTGACTGTTTTTTAAAGGATTGAAACTTTGAATCTTTAAGGAGCTAATTTACCCGAAATGTTTTCTCCAGATTTTTCCTTGATTTGGGTGATTTAATTAATGATTTAATTAAATAAAATAAAGGTGAAAAACTACTTTTTGACTTTCATAACTACTTTTTGACTTTCATAACTACTTTTCTCTCATTCCATTTTCTCTCAAAATCCTATCATCCAAACACCTTTTCTCCAGCAAAATTCACATTGATTTTTACTTCAATTGATGATATTTCCATCACTCATTGGTTCCTAATCAATCTTGCAACAAATCCTTTTGTTTTCCACATTGTATTTTCATGGAAATTTGCCCAAATCAACGAGAAATCATCTTTTAGAGGTAAGATTGTTCTTCTCCTCTAAATACTCAGTTCTTTACTGAAATTCCCAAGTTGTCAATCCTTTATTAAAGTTTTATGAATGGTTTTAATGTTAGAAACAAGATTTTGGCTTAAAACTCAAGATTTTGGAAGATATCTTGAAGATTTTCGTTGTAATTGATTGGGCTCTGTTTTGAGATGGTTTTCTAATGTATTTTGGATGTTAAATGATGTTAGGAATGAATTTTAATCAATCCAATCCCGAATAGGTTGTTTTTCCTAAGTTTTTGCTTATGAAAATGGTGGTTTTTGAGGTGTTTTTGGTGTTCTGTTATAGCTAGAGGTATAAGGACGAGTTTAGAGTTGTTTTTGATGTTAATTGATGTTTAGAAATGTTTAGAAGTGATGGATCTTGGATGGGTTAAGTTTTGGAAGAGTTTGGAGGTGATTTCGGTTGTGTTTGGTAGCCGAAATGTTGGGTTTAAGTAGAGCAGCGAGTTTTGGAGTGTTGGTTGAAGATTTCAATGCATGATGATGCATTAATCCTATGCTTTTATGTGTCTAAAACAGGGGAGACATCTTCGAACACTTTTGGAGTTGATCTGGAAGCTTAATTGGCGTTTCGGCAAGCAAGAGAAATGAAATTGGTGAGTGCGATTGGGTTAGAAGTCCATGATGACAAAAATACAAGGTTTGGGGATTTAGGAGAGGTTTGAAACACCTTCCTAAATCCGGAAGTAAGTATGGTTTGTTTTGGTCTCTTTAAAGTGGTGTTTGCCCCTAAAGTGCTTTTACATGCTCATGGTTTGAGATTGTTAAATTTCTATTGTTTTTATGCATGAGATTATGCTTGTAGAGATGCCATGAGATGGCATGTTGCATTGAATAGATTGAGCTTTTGGTTTGAAGCAAAGTATGATTTATGATTTGTAATGTGGTCAGAAAACCTTTATGTTTTTATTGCATGAAAAACAGTAGGTGTGATGATATTTTAACACAATATATTGGCATAGATTTTGAGAAACTTACCGGATATAATTGATCGATCAATAAGATGAGAGTGCATTATAAACTAAAAATTTGTACGTGCTCTTTGGTTAAGCCAAAGGGAGATATTCCGATGATGGGCATTCCATCGGGTAGGACTTGGTGAAATACCCAAGCTTTGTGGCGATGAGAGATTCCGCCATGTGACTACGGTGATGAGAGATTCCACCGGAAGTTGTGTTGCTAGACAAGTGAGTACGGTGATGCGAGATTACACCGGAAGAGTCTTGTGTAGAAATGTGTCCGCATATCCGAGTATTAATGAGATGCTAAATGCCAATATAAATGATGAAATGGTTTTGTTACACATGTACCTTTGATGAAATGATTTATGCTATGAGTTATGCATATGTGTTTTGTTTAGAAATGCTTTGATAATACAAGCATGTGAATGGCCTTGCCATGAGATTTTCATTGGTTTTAATGCATGAGATAGAATGAAGGTACATGTGATTTCAATGAGTTTTGCTTTGAAAGTTTTTCAAGCATGAGAAAGAGATGAGCATGTGGTTTAAAAGCTTTGATGAAAGTGTTTTCTAAATGTGCATTATTGTGTTGGTTTTCTTTAGAGCATGTCTCACTAAGCATTTGTGCTTACGCTCTCTTTTACCAATAATGCAGATAATTTAGGTGTTTTTGGGCATCAAGGAAGCTAAGTTCATCCAAGAAAATCCAAGCTCATGTATGGTTAAGTTTTCATACACTATTAGTTTTGATAAATTGGCAATGGGAAACTAAGATTTGTTTTGGGAGATGTGTTAAACTCCCTAAGGTTGTGGCATGTTTGCCTTGGTTGGTTTGAATTGTAAATGGCCTTAATTACTTGTTTTAAGGTTGGATTGTCTATTAGTGATTTGATAATAGGAAGCATGTCTCTAGACTTGTGAGTTTTCTTGTTTGATGATATGAAGGTGTTTAGGTGTTCTAAATATGTACCTTATATGTTTGTTGACTTGTTGGCATGATTAGTAAGTCATTAGGATGAGTTTGAATGGGTTTTGGGGTGAAAACCAGTCCTTGCTGCAGTTTCTGGGCAAACTGTATCGAAACACTCTCTGGTGTTTCGAAACGGGGGCCTAAAATGGCCTTTGTGTTTCGAAACGATCGGAGGTTGTTCCGATACGTTTTGGCTACTAGAGAGCCGTGTTTTGGAACAAGTTTCGAAACAGGAGAGCGTCGCTCTAGTGTTTCGAAACAGGAGACCGTTGGTCACGAATTTGAATTGTTCTGAAGTTTGCATGTTTACATTTTAGTACCAGATGTTGAGATTGCAATTGTATGAGCTTGAGATGTCCAATTAGAGTGAAATTTGGAAGAGAAGCATGTAACATGAATAATTTCATATTGGTAACCTTAAAATCAATAAAGACCCTCTAAATTACGGAAATTACATTTTGATCCCTAATTTCGTGTAAAGTACAATTGAGTCCCTATATGTTATCTGATCGATGTGCTTTTCTCAATCGAGTTTCATAGGTGCTCACCTAGGGTTAACAAGCATCTAGACAAGATTAAAAAAAAGGGTCGTGAATCAAGGTTGGCTTTCGGGTTGACTTTGGTTTTCCCTGTGTAATCTTCGTAATTCGGGTCAATCGTCTAGGCCGGGCTAAGGGGGTTACATGTCTTCCCCTACCTCATAACAGCACTCTGTCCTGGCCACAATGTCCCTGAAATGGCTAAGGATCTGAAAGTTCGGGGAAAAGGATGGACGGAGAAAAATATCCTCAGTTTGATGGAGTTGAAAGCCGCAACACCAATCTCCAGCTTCAACCCGTCTGTCGCGGCAGGTGAGCCGACAAAGCCCACCCATACAGAGCCTGCCGCCACAGAACAGAGGCAGCCCACAGTAGCAGCTCCCACAGCAGACTCCTCCACCCAAATCCTGGCTACCCTGTAGAAAATGGAGGAACGGCAGCTGGGCCTGATGAGCTTCATCCGGGACTTCACAACAGCAACGGTACATTTCATTAAAAACACTTTAAATTTTCCAGATGTACAATTTCCTATTTTTCCCGATCATTATTTTGCTGCCCCCACCCCTGCCCACACCCCTACCCCTGTTGCTACACCGAGAACACCTTCTGCTGCATCCACTCCAACCTCGGCCGCGACAGTTGCAGGTGGCAGCCACACTGCCACAACCTCTGCCAAGGGAGAAAAGAGAAAAGAGCCCGTGTCTGACCATGATGAATTTATTGATGGTTTCTCCTCTTCCTCAATTTGGGAGGAATCCGATGGTGAGCCCTCTGTCAAGAGGAACCTGTCAAAAGAATTCACCCAGATGAAGCGGCAGAAACCCAACACAGGAGACGGACCGTCCGGCCAAGGGAAGTCTGATGGCAGCAGCAGCAGCAGTGGTAGCAGCAGCAGCTCTTCCGAGGAGGTTCAGGTGCTGGAGAAACCACCCCAAATCTCACCGACCCGCATCCATCCCCTGAGGAAAGCCAAGAAAAAGACCACATCTGCCTCTCCAAGCCATCTGTCGGCACCAACGATGAAAGTGACTACCCGCCGGTAGATACAGATCAACAGCAGCAGCAGCAGCAGCGACGACAACACTTAAAATTTAAGTTTTTATCTTATCTTTGTTGTCTGATATTTTGTTATAATTGATGTTTTTATTTTCTTTTTTTTCATACTGTCATCATGCATTTAGGGCAATGCAACCCTTGAGTTTGGGGTGACATCCATCCATTAATGAAGTGTCTTTATGTTTAGAAATTCGTGTCTAAGTGTTAGTTTATTTTTGCTTAAAAATGAAAATTTGGCTTAAGTCTTTGAACTGAACTTACATGTCGTGACAGCCTCTGTCGTGGTAGTGCCATTATGATAGTTTTAGGAGCAGTTTAGAGCCTTACTATAGTTCTGATTCTTAAACACCCTTTGTGACTTTTATATTGTCTAAAACTATACTGGTAAACTAGAATAGGAATAGCTTAACACTTGAGTTGCCCCTAGAGGTGCATAACACTGGCTCTAGGAAAAGAAGTTAAGAAAAAAAAGTAGACTCAATATACATAGAGGTGCCCGAAACCGGCTCTAGGAAGTTAGCTAGAGGTGCCCGAAACCGGCTCTAGTCAAACTTAAATTAAGAAAAGAGAATCGAGTCTAAATAAAAACTAAAGGAGCCTAAGAATTGCCTCCAAAAAGATGAAAGTTGGCATAAAAATTCAAGTTAGAAGCTTAGCTATTCTAGTAAACTAAGGGAGTCTAGGCATATAATTGTTCACAAAACATGCACACACTACACGAGAATTATAGGAAGGCTCCGAATGAATCCTGAATTATCCGACAAGGTGTTGCTCACAATAGGGAATGAATGGTAGGTAATGAAAAGTTCACTGTTTTAAGCCAAAACAAAAAAAAAATTAGGTCTAAATTGCTTGAGGGAAAGCAAAAAATTGAGTTTGGGGGTGTGTTGAGTGTGTAAAAGTTCTATATTTTACCCCCTATTTAACCCATATTTCTGCTGCATTTAAGCATATTTCATTGCATTTAGGATAGATTTCATTTTTACATCACAATTATATTAAATGGCACAGTTGCTACTGATTTTTGTTACTTTTGCAGGTAGCTATTGTAGCAGACTCAGGGCAGTGGAGAAGCAGAGCTGGAACACAGGACTGAAGTCGAGAAGGACGATGCTGCCAAGGCCGCTGCCGTGGCAGCTAAGGACGACATCAATGGTGAAGGGAAAAAGTAAAATGGAGCTCGACAGAAAGAGGAAATTAAGTCGGTCTGTCGTGGAGCACTCATATATTTTTCCAAGCCCTAGATTAGAATGAAGGCCAAGCCCAAGGTTCAAGGAAGAAACTCCAAGCAAGAAGAGAGGACGAATTAAAGACATCTACTTTGGAGATTTAGTCTTTAATAAGAGTTGTACTTTAATTTAAACGTGTATTCTTGCCATACTAGAAAACTTGAACCCAAGGCCTATATAAAGGCATGTAATTCGACCTAGGGAGGGACATCTTATTTCTAGCCGTCTTCCCTAAACCCTAGTCGTTTCCCCCTTCTCATCATTTTCTAAACTTCCCCTAGGGCTAAGGGTTGATTCTGTAAAGTAGTTGCAAGGATTGCATTTGTTTTAGGAATTTTTCTGTTCAATAAAATAGACTTCAAGTTTGCTTATTCTGGTTTTCAACATCTTGCAAGAGTATCTGGAGAGCATTGTGAGATTATACATTTACTTAATATCGGGAGAGTTAAGTATACGAAAGGAATAAGTACAGGTTCTCCAGTTTATGGTTGAACTATCTCGGACCTAAGGATAGGACGAGGTTAAGTGGCTAAGGAAGAATTCAACAACATCGGTGTTCATCCTTCGATTCACGCCGGGAGGTATCATCAAATATGTGTTCATCGACAGACTTGGACCTAGGGATAGGCCAAGGCACAGCAGGGATTCTTGCCAAGCTTGAAGTACAGAGTTGTGTGATCGCTCCCGCGACAACAACAGACCGCTGCCACCGCAGGTGCTGCCGCGACAAGCGCAACGACAGAACAGAAAGTCCTAGACGTTGCAACACCTACACTACTGAGCAAATCAATACCGGCCCATTCTCTCTATCCTGGTTTCTTTAATCCTTTATCTTCAGTATTCTTTAGAATTCCTTTACAAACAATTAAAATTATCTTCTTTCTTGTGCAGCAATTCAATGTTAAGGCTATTTCCAGTCCCTGTGGATTCGACATCTGATACCTCGTGTATCACTTTACTATTTGCGTCGTGTACACTTGCGCTCTATTGCGATAGACTCTTTTACACGCAACACATATCCAGAAATAATAAGAAATGTTGAAGCAACAGAAGAGGTAAAGAAACTCATGATCTGCGATGGACTGCCACGAACCATCCTAGACTTGTTGCCTCTCTCAATGGCAGCAAGGTCACCCCTTGGAGCTTCAACAATGGAGCACACCAAGTTGAGGAAGAAGAATATGGAAAAAGAGCCGCCTTTTTTTCTCTCCCTAGCTTTAAGACACCTTTTCACGCTCGCCCCCAAACGAGGGTATATTGTCCTTTATATAGTGAAGGCTCCTAGGGTTTTGTGCCCTACATAATTCCTTGTGATCCCAAGGAATATTCTCTGACACTTGTTGGCACCAACAACAAAATTGGGGGGGGGGGGGTTGTAACCCCCTTAGCCCGGCCTAGACAGTTGACCCGAACTACGAAGATTACACGGGGAAAACTAAAGTCAACCCGAAAGTCAACCTTGATTCACGAACCTTTTTTATTTTTAATCTTGTCTAGATACACAATAACCCTAAGTGAGAACTCACAAATCATATTTGAGAAACGCACAGCGATGGGATAACATATAGGGATTCAATTGCAAGAAATACACTTTTAGGGACCAAAATGTAAATTTTGGAAAATAAAAGGACTTTGAAGATTTTAGTTTTACCAAACCTTAATTAATCATATTACAAGACTCTCTGCCAAATTTTAGCTTAAAAAGACATCTCAAGCTCAAGCAATTGCAATTACGACTTTAAGGACTAAAATGTAAAGGGTGCAGAATCTGTGTCCAACGGTCACCCGTTTCGAAACACTGACACCCGTATAGAAACACCCGAGTCGTACGCCCGTATCGAAACGGTGTTGACTGTTTCGATACGCGGGTATGCTCCGAACCCAGTTCCGAAACAGGCTCTTCCAGTAGCCAAAGTGTTTCGAAACACTTCTAGCCGTTTCGAAATGCCCAAGCCATTTCAAGCACCCGTTTCGAAACAGCCAAGGGTGTTTCGATACACCCTGCCCAGAAACAGCAGAAACTTCTGGTTTTTCACTTCAAAACACCATCAAACATAATTGAAACCATTCCAAAACATATCATCAACATGATAAGCATTATAACTATCAAGTTGCATCAAAGACTAGATACATCACAAGCATTGAGCACACCTACTCATTCATCACATTCAACACAAGATCTTACCTTGACCCAAGAACATAGCTATATCAACATATAAGAAGAAGATCCAAATATTGCAAAACGGTCATCAACAAATATTAAACCATAAGCCGAACATGGTCAAGATAAACAATCTCATTACACAACAACATAAAAGGTCCCCCCATCGCCTTTATTATCTATAGCTATAAACCAAAACATACTTCTCAAGTGGAGCTCTTCTTGAATCCCTTGCTTCTTGCTGTCCCAACTTCAAATATCTGCATTGATGGACAAAAAGGAGCGTAAGCACATAATGCTTAGTGAGGAATGCTCAAAACCAAAACACCATCAATGCAGCGAATCATAAAACCTTCTTTAAGTGTAGATACAATTCATTAAACCAAAGCATTGTTTGGAAACCTCCTTTGAAACCGCATTGCTTTAAATCATGCATTGCTCAACATGAAAACCAACCTTTAACTTTGAAACGCTAAACAACTCACCCCAAACAACATTCTTGCAAACACTATCATTTAAACCTTTCCCATGCATGGACACTTCAGGCAAAGTTTAACCCAATTTCCTTGGAAATCACTTCCACTTCACACTATACTTTTCTCATGCTTGATGATCATTTCAAAGCAAAATACCTTTTGAAAACCATATGTTCCTTCTATCTATCTCATGCATTCAATAAATGCAAAACTCATAATCTACAAAAGCAACATCTTTCATTACATGCCTTTTAAAACAAGCCTTCACAAGACTTCAATGCACTTTTGAGATTCTATACACATATGCACCATTCACAATAGAAGATATACTTTTGCTCATGCTTAACAAGTATCACATGCATTCTTGCATCATTTACATATTTCCCATGCAACCTTGCATCATTTTCAAGCATCTCTCGCTTCATTACATTCAAATACATTATATTAGCTTTCAAGTGATAGTTCACAAACCATTTCAACACAAAACACAATCGGATACGCGGATTACAAGCGTTGTCCCACACGCTTCATACACACTACCGGACTACACAAGGTTCACACTCAAGAGCAATCCCTCCATTGATGTGACACCTGTGGTGGAGTATAACGGTACAATCTCAACCCCTCAACACCACTCATCGGTAGTTGTATAATTCCACTAACGAGAGTAAGGGACACATAACACAAGACCCACACACGGAATTTACAACCACCGTTGTGATCATACCTCAATCGTTAGGGTACTTGGATGGAGTTTACGGTACAATCACAACCCCTCAACATCCAAGGAGACTTTACTTATGGTGCACCCAATCCTATAGCCGGCTAACTATATCTGATTCAAGTACTTAAAAAACCATTTCATCACTTGCCAATATACATCAAATACCATAATCAATTCACTGTTTTAAGCATTAATCAAAGCCACTTATCATCATGCATCTCCATGCATCATAACCAAATTAATAACATGTCAAACCAAGGATCTCTTACCTTGAGCATCCTTCAATACATGGCTTTCAAAAACCAGCATTAATCATGCTAAAACATGCTTTCAAAATAGTAATTAAACATGCATTTCATAACTAAGGCATCAAACCATAACTTAGCACTTCCGAGGGAGTTTTTCCGAAAACTTACTCTTGAGCTTAGCTAAGTTGTTTAGACTTAAACTAAGCTCCCAAAACCTCCAAATAATCGTTTCAAAGCTGGAAAACTATCTCCACTCATCGATACACAAAACTATGCTAGCCGACAAGCCTCCCAAGCATCCGAAACTTCCAACACCACCTCTATTGCTTCTGGATCATTCTCCCATGTTTTAAACACATAACAACAGATGATTAATGCATCACCATGCATTAAAATCACCAGAAACACAACCCAACTCGCTGCTCTACCCAAGAACCTCATTTCGGCTACCAAACACAACCGAAATCACCTCCAAACTCTTACAAAACTTAACCCAGCCAAGATCCATCACTTCTAATCATTTCTAAACATCAATTAACATCTAAAACAAACCTAAACTCGTCCTTATACCTCCAGCTATATCAGAACACCAAAAACACCTCAAAAACGACCATTTTCATAAGCAAAAACTTAGCAAACACAACCTATTCGGGATTAGATTGATAAAACCTCATTTCTAACATCATTTAACATCCAAAATACATTAAAGAACCATCTCAAAACAGAGCCCAATCAACCACAACGAAAATCTTCAAGATCTCTTCCAAAATCTTGAGTTTTAAGCCAAAATCATGTTTCTAACATTAAAATCATTTATAAAACTTTAATAAAGGATTGACAACTTGGGAATTTCAGTAAAGAACTGAGTATTTAGAGGAGAAGACATTCTTACCTCTAAATGATGATTTCTCCTTGATTTGGGCAAAAATCCATGAAAATGCAATGGGGAAATCAAATGGATTTGATGCAAGATTGATTAGGAACCAATAGATGATGGAAATCTCATCAATTGAAGTGAAGATCAATGTGAATTTTGCTGGAGAAAATGTGTTTGGATGATGGGATTTTGAGAGAAAAAAAGGAATGAGAGAAAATTAGGAAAAGGTAGTTATGAAAATCAAAAAGTGGTTTTCCATTTCTTTTATTTAATTAAAACACTAATTAAATCACCCAAATTAAGGAAATATCTGGAAAAAAAAAACATTTTGGGTAAATTAGCTCCTTAAAGATTCAAAGTTTCAATCCTTTAAAAAACAGTCACTACTAAACTTTGCAAAAATCGCATTTTGGTCACTACTCCGAAATGTAGTATTTCCAAACCTTATTTTGTAAAATTGATTTCACCACTCTCTTATATATATTAAATGAGGATTTTTAGACATTTTTCTATATTTTTAAAGCATCGCGAACTAGGCGTTCCCCAAAAACCTCCTTTTAGACTCAAACCGATTTCTAGACCGATCCGGTTCAGACCCTAAACTTCTAAGCCCAAATTTGGGGTGTTACAGGGTTTTACACGCGAGTTGGAAAATTTCTTCTGTGTGTTTTGTCCTTTTCTACACCAGCCAGCTTCAATCCATAATGCTACAGCATTTCCAACTGTGTATCCCTGCTCATTTGCACATCATGAAACCAGACCAAACCCTTCTCAAGTAGCACCTATTTTGCACTCACTCTGCACCAACCAAAGCTACGAAAAGAATTGGCAACCATATGAACTAAATGCAACCTAAATGCCATGGAATGCGCTTAAAAGCAAGCAAATATCAGAGTAAGGAAGCATGAAACATAGGTATTTTGCAGATTTATCAACCTCTCTCATGATTTCCCTACCCTACGGCAACAACAATCGTATCAGATCGCAACTCTCTCCTCGGTCCCATTGTGCTATTCTAACTAAGGCGTGATAATAAAACAAGACAAAATAATCAGGCTAGCTTCAAGTAAAGATCCAAGACTTCCAATTCAATTTAAAATATTTCAACTATAGTAACAAGGAAATGGGTACTCCAATTTCCTCCAAGCATGGCATAAGGCAATCAACATACATATCGCAAACACCGTGCACAACAATCAAAAGGATACAACTCACATCAACATGTATATAGCCATCACCGGGCATAACAATCAACAGTTTATAAGTCTCTATTATTTCACACTAACTTACCAACCATTTACCGACATCCCAATCTTTCGAAACTTGGCTCTGATACCACCAAATATAACCCCCTCGGCCCGGCCTAGACGCCCGACCGAACCGAACGGGTCACACGAGGAATATTGAAGTAAAATGGGAAGTTTACCTCAATAGACGACCCTATATATTTTTTCTTGTTATCTTGTCTAGATGCACATTGTTACCCTAAGTGTTTAGACTCGCAGTGGAAGAAACATCAACTCAAACAAACATCGATTTGACATTTAATTGATTACAACATACGATAAGGACCAATATGTAATTTTATCAAATTACAGGGGCTTCTTACAATTTTAAGTTGCCATCCTTTAATTAGTCACATTACATGCCACTGTGCCAAATCTCAGCTCAAATCGATCATCTAAACACATTTAATTGCACCCACAATAGTCAGGGGCTAAAATGTAAAGAACCAAAATTTCAGAAAGATTGATGACAACCAAATTAACTGCCATAGCATCGATACACTAGGTACCGTATCGATACGGTTGCTACGCCAAAAATTCCAGTAACTCAAAATCGTACCGATACGCCCTCATGTACCGATTCGCCCAGTCGATTACACTAAGACTGTATCGATACGGATCTCACTGTACCGATACGTTATGCCTGAAATGGCTTTACTGTACCGATACAGGTTGTCGCGTACCGATACGCCTGGGCCTGAACCCACTTTTGCTGGTTTTTCACTCTTTAATGCACCCATAACCACTCAAGCATGCTTCCAACATATATACATCATATCCAAGTGTCAAACCTCAATCATCCATGGCATATTCAACATCATATCATGTCAATTTGCATCAAAGGTAAACTATAGGCATGCAACCTAGTAAACAAGCCAAGCAAGATACCAAAACGCATAGCAAAGCACAAACCAAATACCAAAGGCCATTTACAAGTATAAAACATCATTATAAACTCGCTCAAATGGGGAGTATACACAAATCTCCCAAAAACACAACGGATCCCCCATTGCCCTTATTATTTATAGTCTAAACCGAAACACACTTTTAAGAATGAAGTCTCTTTTGATCCTTTGCTCCGTGCTACCTTTCTGAGCCTCAATTATCTGCATTGATGGACAAAATAGAGCGTAAGCACACAAGGATTAGTGAGGAGTGCTAAAAACAAAACATCATCATTGCATTAAAACCATTTTCCAAGTCCACATTGATATCTTATTTCAATTGTTTCAAATCATCATTTGAAAACCACCATACCTCTAAAACCATGCACTTTCCTTAATCAAAACCAGTATAATAAACCTTATGCAACATGTATCATGAATCAACAGCAAGTCTCATTGCTAACATTCAATTTAAGCCTTCCCATGCATAACTACCATATGCAAATCTTAATGAGTAAAATATGCATAAACCACATCTTCCAACATAAACCAATTCTTAATATATCATCAATTATATTGGCTTACACGTGATCATTAACAAGTTCCTTTCAAGAACACAACATCGGATACACGGATTCACAAGTGTTGTCCCAACACTTCATACATTCTCATCGGCATCTCAAGGTTCACACACAGGAGCTACCCTCCACCATTGTGACACCCGTGGTGGAGTATTTGGTACACCGTATAAACACCTAAACACCACTTGTCGGTAGATGTATAACCCCACTAACGAGAGACGGGACACCACACACATTCCTCAATTGTTATGGTACTTGGATGGAGTATTTTGTACAATGTATAAACCCCTCAACATCCAATGCGGCTTGTTTATAGTGCACTCAATCCTATATCCAGCTAACTATATTCGATAGCATTTACAAAAGATTTTCATAACACCACTTGTCAATATAATTCACATTTAACCACATACCTCACTGTTTTCAATGCATCATCATTACATCATTTTCCAAAGCATTAAACCTTGCTTTAAATCACATGTATAAAACGTATTCTTACATGTGCATACTTCATCAACACATCATTAAATACAGCAAGCCATATGCTTTAAACATGCTTTAATAGTAGGTAACATGAATTCAAAACCATGTGCATAAAAACCATTTCATAATAGCACAACCGAGAGAGGAATTCCTTATACTTACTTCCGAACTTAGACAAGCATTTCAAGCTTACATCTAAGTTCCCAAAACCACCTTTAAAACATTTCAAAGATGAAATCCACGTTCTCACTCACCGACACGCGAAACATTGACTAGCCGACGCGAAACTAAGCATTCGAAGCTCCCAAAACTTCACTAGTTGCTTCCGAAACGTTCTCCCCTATTTTAACCACATAAGAAAAGAGGATTAATGCATCTCAATGCACTCAAAACTCCAGCAAGAAAACCTACCACGTTGCCTTGCCCAAAACCACCAAAACGCCCATCTAAAACAACCGAAAACATCATCAATTACTCTACAAACTCAACCCAGCAAAAACCTAATACTTCCAACCATTTATTATCATTGATTAACATCCAAAATCATCCTATTATCAACCTTATACCTCCAGCATTCACAAAATCATATTAACACCACAAAAAACCAAATTCTAACAACATAATCAACTAGAGATCCAAATAGTTTCGGGATTACCATGCTTAAACCTCAATATCAACTTTAATAAACCTCCAAAACATGATTAAAATCAATCATAAACCAACCAAAATAGATCCATTACGAAAATTACACAAAATCATCATTTAAAGCTTGATTTAGCCATTTTCTTCAAAACAATCATGAAACCTTGTGAAGAAACATAATTAAAGAGCCAAATACTTGGGAATTTCATTAAACAACCTTGATTAGAGGAGAAGCATGAAAATTACCTCTAATCCCTTGTTATTCCTTCAATTCACAAGATTTGATTGAAAGTCTTCAAGAAACCATTGAAACTAATTGAGGAAACTCCATGAAAATCATTTGGAAATCAAAGTAAATTGGAAAGGTAAAGATTTCTCGAAGTTTTGAAAGAAAATAGGTAGTTGGCTGATGAGAAAATAGAGAGATATGGAAGTTACGTCAAAATAAGTTTGTAAAGCTTAATTCCCTTTTTATAAAAATCTTTTTAATCTTTCTAATTAAAACACAATTAAAACATGTCAAATTAAGGGAATATCTGATTACAATTACTTTATCTCCCTAAAGATTCTAAGTTTTGGCTCCTTGCAAATTAGCCATTAAAACAGTTTTTAATTTTTTTTTTACAATTTAGTCACTAAATCAAAATGTCCACCTTCCAATTATAATTTTCCAAAATTGACTTCACCAATCCCTTAAATATATTTAAAAGGATTTTTCGAAAATTTTCTCATATTTTTATCATATCCCGAACTAGGTTTTCTCTAAACCAATCTTGAACTAACCTGTATCTCTAGTCTCGGTCCAATGGACCCTAAACCCAACCTACAAACTCCTAGGCCCAAAAACCGAGGTGTTACAAAAACCTAGTAAATGGATTCATATGACTAAGAAATTTGGATATTGTTTCATTGGCTACCAATTGGTTTTCTTGTTTACCAATTGGTTTTCTTGGTTACCAACTGGTTTTCTTGGTTTCCAACTGGTTTTCTTGGTTACCAACTGGTTTTTTGGTTAATTTCTGTAAAAGTTGCATATTGGTCACTGATTGTTAATTGGCTTAATTGAATGAATAGTTGAACTTGAAATGACATGAAAATTTGCATGCCCCGTCATCCCAGGTCGAATCTCATGGCAATGAGGCTAATTCTAGTAAAGGACCTTTAAAATACTAAAATTTTAGATTAGTCCCCTAAACATTGTAAAAGTTTAAAACGAGTCCAAAATTGATAACCATAGTTTTGCATAGAGTCACTAACCTTTCCTTACTGCATAGTATTGTAATGTTTTATCGGTACTGATTAAAAGTTGCATTGATTACTGTATTGTTCATCGGTAACATACTCTGACCTGGTTCCCTACCAGGCTGGGAAGGGGTGTTACATCGAGGTTGAATCAACGTTTCTTCATCATCGTTGTCACATCCTGCACTCATATCCCCACTCTTCGCATCGTTCGTGTCATCATCCTGCTCTTGAGTCATACGACGTGGTTCATTGAACATACAAAGACCAACTCCCCAACACCGTCCGAGAATATATGCTTGAGATGGACGTTGTCGACATTATTAATGTCATGTACTCAATATCATGCAGCTGCCCCTCATAATATTGCGTTTGCGGGACCATAAACTTTGGCACATAAATATTTTCAAAATTACCTGCAAATATTTTTTACTTGTGTTGTAGATCCTTGTCCTTGAGTGCCCCAAATACCATGTCCACCTCTCCACATACCAGCTTCATATGGAGTCTACAAATTCTATGGCCCCTGTGTACTTTGCAGAGCTTACTTCCAACTCGAGGACCCATCTGACGGTGGATAAGAGCCGACATCAAAAGCTTCAACAGCCACATCAAGCTGCAATGGAGGTTCGAGTTCAGGTTCCGGTTCAACCTCTCTTCTTAAGCATCTACCTCTACTTCTAAATCTACCTCTATATCTCCTCCTGGATCTGCCTCCAAATGACCTGCATCCGATGACGACTCACTTGATGCTCTCTCCCCTTGTAGGTTTTTAAACAAAACAATATAAGCTTATTGTTGGACTTGGGTCGTCAAGCATGGTTTTTTTTGTTTGCCACAAACCACTGATGGTACTCAGACCTTTCATGCCACCATGGTATGTATGACGAATATTTGTTTAGCCAATTCGTTTCACTCTTACCACGTAAGTCTACCTGTTCCATATCATCCATATTGATTGGATCCTCCAGCATAGGCTAGTGGTATCTAAACTGCCTAAGGACCCAACTACTGTAAAATAGCTTAACAATCGCAAAGTGTATCAACGACATTACAGAACACCAATTTCGACATCTTCGTAGGCATCGTCTAAAATCACCGCTCGACTATCATCATCCAAATATGGCATCCATTGGAACTACAACAATACATACATAATAAAAAATTGGTCGCGTATAAATTAATTGAATATTGAAACTATCAACCAAAAGCAAATTTTTGTTACCTGCTCTGTCCAATACTTGTCAATCTTCATTCTAACTTCGAGGTTTAAATTGAACTGCAACGCCTTCTTTCTAAATATTCGGCTCCATCTGCATAATACAAATACCTATATCATGTTTTCCATTAATAACATCTAAAATTATTTTGTGAATGAACATTATTACCTTGAAGCGAGTGGGAACTCAGATCGAGCATCGCAAATTGGTGTCAGAAATAGAAGCTTGTACCATGCCCAAGACTGTAGCAGCACCACACACCCACTAATATCAACATTCAACTATCTTTCGTTGAAGACTGACTGTGTCACTGCCTTGCACAACTCGCGGTAGAGGAAACCTAATATTACAGATCCCCAACTGTATCTTCTTGCTATGAACGAAGTCTCCAAGAACATGAGGCACTTTATGTGCGCATGAGAACTCGATTTGTCCAACAGTAGCATAGCACTGAGAAGGCGCAATATATATGCTTGAGTAGTGCATTCAACTTCTACCAATGTGGAATGTTCATCCACTTAATACTGACTCTTTAGACATGTCAGCGTCACACATTTACAAGAAAGATCATTCGCATCTGGTGTCTTCCCCAAATAATTGTCACAATAAACTTCAGGAAAATACTTGTTCTAAGCAATGATTGGACTGCCCTAAATTGGGACACCAAGATGCATAGCCACATCTTCCAGGGAGATTGTGCACTCCCCGCACGACATGTGGAAGATATGCATCTCCGATCTCCAATGCTCTACCAACCCATTAATCAACTATGACATGACTTGAAAGTCACGAATCTTTGAAGCATAATTATAACCAGTTATCTCTATAAATCCTCTTATATACATTGTAACACCCCAATTTTGGGCTTGGAAGTTTAGGGTCTGAACCGGACCGGTCTGATTTTCTGTTCGAATATAAAAGGTGGTTTTAGTGAAAGCCTAGTTCGGGTTGCATTAAAAATATGGAAAAATATCTAAAAATCCTCTTTTAATATATATAAGAGGGTGGTGGAATCAATTTTACAAAATAAGGTTTGGAAGTGTGACATTTAAAATTAGTGACTAAAATGTAATTATTGAAAAGTTTAGTAGTGACTGTTTTGTAAGGATTGAAACTTTGAATCTTTAAGGAGCTAATTTACCCAAGATTGATTTCTCCAGATTTTTATTAGTTTTAAATGATTCATTTAATGTTTAATTAATTAAAAGGAAGAGGGGAAAAACTAATTTTGAGATTTCATAACTAACTTTCTTTAAATATTCTCATCTCATTTTCTCTCAAAATTCTCTCAACCAAACACATTTCTACATCCGCTTTTCTTTTGATTTTCACACCAAATGATGAGATTTCAATCCTCAAATGATTCATAATCATTTCTACATCAAATCCTCTCCATTTGCTTATTGAATTTTCAAGGATTTTGGCTCTAATCAAGGAGAAATCTACATTTAGAGGTAAGGATGTTCTTCTCCTCTAAATACTCAGTTCTTTACTAAAATTCCCAAGTTCTCAATCCTTAAATTAAGTTTTATTAAAGGTTTTAATGTTGTGATCATGATTTTGGCTTAAAACTCAAGATTTGGATTAAATCTTAAAGAAATTCGTGGTGATTGTTTGGGCTCTGTTTTGAGATGGCTTTTTAATATATTTTGGATGTTTAATGATGTGTAATTGAGGTTTAATCAATACAATCCCGAATAGGTTGATTTTCCTAAGTTTTTGCTTATGAAAATGATGGTTTTGGGGGTGATTTTGGGTTCTGTTATAGCTGGAGGTATAAGGATGAGTTTAGGTTCTTTTTGGATGTTAATTGATGTCTAAGAATGGTTATAAGTGATGGATCTTGGCTGGGTAATGTTGTGGAAGAGTTTGGATGTGATTTCGATTGTGTTTGGTAGCCGAAATGTGAGTTTTGGTGATACCAGCGAGTTTGGGTGTAGTGGCTGGAGACGTTAATGCATGATGATGCATTAATCCTCTTCTTTGATGTGTTTAAAACATGGGAGACATATTCGGATCCTTGTGGTGTTGATCCGGAGGCTTGAACGGCGTTTCAGAAAGCTTGCGAAACGGAATTGGTGAGTGGAGTTGGATTTCCAGCTTTGTATCGAATATTTGATGGTTTGGGAGCTTAGTTTAAGTCTAATTAACTTAACTAAGCTCAAGAGTAAGTTTTCGGAAAAACTCTCTTGGATGAGCCATGGATTGGTTCGATGCATTTGTTGATAATTGCATGTTTAAATTCTGTTTTTGAAAGCATGTTTTAGCATGATAAATGCTGGTTTTGAAAGCCATGTGTCGAAGGATGCTCAAGGTAAGAGATCCTTGGTTTGATATTGATAATTGTGGTTTTGATGCATAGTGATGCATGATGGTTTAATGGCTTTGATTAATGCTTTAAAATAGTGGATTAATGATGATAATTGATGTATATTGGCAAGTGATGTGTTGGTTTTAAAGTACTTGAATCGAATATAGTTAGCCGGCTATAGGATTGGGTGCACCGTGAATAAAGTCGCCTTGGATGTTGAGGGGTTGTAATGGTACCGTAAACTCCATCCAAGTACACTAACGAGATGTTTAAGATCACAATGGTGGTTAAAAGTCCATGTGTGGATCTTGTGTTGATTGTCCCGTGTTCTCGTTAGTGATGTTATACAACTACCAATGAGTGATGTGGAGGGGTTGTGATTGTACCGTTAAACTCCATCACGGGTGTTGAGGGGTTGAAATTGTACCGGTAAACTCCACCTTGTGTGTTTGGTAGTGTGTATGAAGCGTATGGGACAACACTTGTCATCCGCGTATCCGATTGTGTTTTATGTTGTAAAGGTTATGGATTATCACTTGAAAGCCAATATGACATGTTAATGATATTGAAGCATGAGATGCTTGTTGTGAATGCAATGTTGCATGAATGATGTTGATGTGTGTTAAAAGGCTTATCGAAAAGTGTTTTTATAAGTGCATTATTGTGTTGTTTCATTAGAGCATGCCTCACTAAGCATTTGTGCTTACGCTCTCTCTCTTGAACCAATAATGCAGATAATTGAGGTGTTTGTGGGCAGCAAGGAGGCTAAGAATCCAAGGGAGGGCTAACCTCATGTATGGTGACTATTTTACAATATTATTAGATTTTGATATTTGGCAATGGGAACCTAGGTTGTGTTCTGGGAGATGTTTATGGACTCCCTAGCTGTGGCATGATGCCTTAAATGTTTTGATATGTAATTGGCCATTTTGGTGCTTGCTTTGATGATTTGATGAATGTTTGCTTTGGACATTAGGATGCATGCCTATAGTCTTGTGAATTTTCCTATTTGATTCCATGATCGTGTTTTGATGATGCAAACATGTACCTAATATGTATGATGACTTGTTGGCATGATTAGGAAGTCATTAGGACGTGTTTGAGTGAGTAAATGTATGTTAAATCAGCAAAATCTGCATTTTCTAGGCAGTCCGTATTTGAACGGGCACTACCGTTACGAAACGGGGGCCTGTAATGGCCTTCGTGTATCGAAACGGGTAGAGGTCATTCCGAAACACTTTTGCCACTGCCAAGCCCTGTTTCGATACAGGTTTCGAAACGAACCCGCGTTTCGGAACGGTCAACCCCCGTTCCGAAACACTTGACCGTTGGGCACTGATTTGAATGGTTTATGGTTTGCAAGTTTTACGTTTTAGTCCTGAATTTTTGTATATACAATTGCTTGAGTTTGGGATGTTCGTTTAAGGTGAAATTTGATAGGGAAGCATGTAATATGATTAATTTGATTTTGGTAACCTTGTAATTGGTTGAGTCCCTCACCTTTCCAAAATTTACATTTTGGTCCCTAAATTTGTATGTTGTGCAATCGAGTCCCTTGTTGCTTTCCGATTGCTATGATTTTCTAGTATGCTTTTCTCAAGAGTACACTTAGGGTTAATGAGCATTTAGACAAGATTAAAAAGAATAAAAAAGGTCGTTAATCAAGGTTTACTTTCGGGTTGACTTTGGTTTTCCCTGTGTAATCTTCGTAGTTCGGGTCAACCGTCTAGGCCGGGCTAAGGGGGTTACATTTGGTGGTATCAGAGCTGAGTTCTCGAGTAAACGGGAATGGTTATGTGGGTAATGTATGTATGAATGCATGATGTGCCTTTTTGAATGAAAGTATGATGTGTGAATTGTAAGTATGTTGCAATTGTGATGTATATTGTGGTGAGGCATGTTAGAGGGACCCATTTCCATATCAAAACTAATGAAATGATTTGTTTTTATTTGGAAATGAGCTTGAGTACTTGGATTTCTTACCTTGCTGAGCCTGATTATGTTTATTGCATTTATGTTAGTGCATTGTTTAGTGAATGGGACCTCGTAGAGAAACGAGAAGTAACACGCGAGTTATGGCTCAAATGAGAATGAGAACAATGCTGAAAATGTTGTGGATTTACCTCCTCCTCTTGGTGGTAGACCGCCCGGTGGTGGTGGTGCTGGAGGTGATGGAGCTGGTGTTGGTGCTGGTGCTGGGGTCGCGGGACCTGAAGCTGGGCAGGGGCAAGCCGCTCCTGACATGATAGTGTTGATACAGGCTATTGTTGGAACCTTTCAGGCAGCAATAGCTGGAGCTCATGGAGCTGGGCATTAGGGTGATACTAATGCGAGACTACCTTTGGAATGTTTGCGCAGTCTAGGAGGGACTGAGTTCAGAGGTTTGTCTGCGGAGGGTTCCGAATCTTGGATGGAAAGTACCAAGAGGATATTGGGACAAATGAACTGCAATGATGTGCATAAGCTAGGTTGTGTGGTATCGCTGTTGCATGATGATGCGTATACCTGGTGGACGACCACTGTCTTCGGAATGGAGGAAGCTGATGTAACTTGGATGTTCTTTCTTAACGCGTTCAAGAGGAAGTATCTAGGTGTGCGATACCTGAATGAAAAGAAAAGAGAGTTCATGTCTCTTACTCAAGGGAGCATGACAGTGGCTGAGTACGAAATCCAGTTTTTCAGTCTCAGTCAATACGCACTTGAGCTCATTCCTGATGAGTGGGAAAGGTGTGAACGTTTCTGCTATGGTTTGGTGACGGATGTAAAGACCTTTATGCTTGCCGCTGAGTACACTGATTTTGATGTGCTAGTTAGTAGGGCGAAGGATATTGAGCTGAATTTGGGTTTGTCCTCTAGGAGTGCTGGTTCTAGCACGGGTAAGAGAGCTGCTGAGTATAGTTCCGGTGGTGGACGGAACAAGAGAGGACGAGATAGGAGGTATCAGTCTTCTACTAGGCGTGGTGCTGGAGGGCATGGTGCGCCTGTTCAGGGAGATAGGGCGAGAGCTGATCAGAACACATGCTGGGCGTGTGGATCACGTGGTAATTGGAGGCGTGATTGTCCTCGGGCAGCGAGAGAGGTGCAAGCTCCTATTGTAGTGACCAGTAACTCGTGCTGGAATTGTGGTTCGGCAGACCACATGAAGAAGGAGTGTCCTTTGTTGGCCGGTGGTGGTCAGGGACATGCTCCTGGTGTTGTTGCACCACAGAGAGGTCGTGGGCGCGGCCGTGGTAACTTCCAGCGCAGAGATGATGGTGGAAGAAATGTGGCACATGTGGTGGATGTCCAGCCTGAGGGTGGTGGCCAGGCTCGAGTGTATGCTCAGCGAGAGGGGAGGAATGACACGGATGTGATCGCAGGTACCTTCACTTTGCAATCCTTGTCATTACTTTCCTTGATTGATTCTGGATCTACACACTCATACATATTGCGTGAACATGCTCATTTGCTTGGTTTACCTGTTGAGTCTTTGGATGTTGGTATGCGTGTAACTAGTTCCTTTGGTGAGACTGTTGTGACACGAAAGTTATATAGAAGATGTCCTTTGGTTGTGCAAAACCATGTTTTTCATGTTGATCTCATGGAATTGCCTTTCTATGGTTTTGATGTAATTCTTGGTATGGATTGGCTTGTTGAACATCGAGCTGTGGTGGATTTTGAGAACAAGCGAGTTTCGCTGAAGCTTGTGGGTGATTATGAGGTGGTGGTGGTTGGTGAGAATGTGAAGTTTCTTGCTAATGTGGTGTCTACATTGGAAGCAAGCCGAATGCTGAGGCAAGGTTGTGAAGCCTACCTAGCCTTTGTGATGAATCCTAGCTCTAAGGAGTTACAAGTGCAAGATATCAGGACTGTGCGAGAGTTTCCAGGTGTGTTTCCGGAGGAGTTACCTGGATTGCCTCCTAATCGTGAAGTGGATTTTGGAATTGAGTTGTATGAAAACACAACTCCATTGTCCATTACTCCTTATCGTATGGCACCTAAAGAGTTGAAGGAGCTGAAGACGCAACTTCAGGAGTTGCTTGATCGTGGTTTCATTCGGCCGAGTGTGTCACCTTGGGGTGCACCGGTCTTGTTTGTGAAGAAAAGGATGGCACTATGAGAATGTGCATCGATTACCGTCAGCTGAACAAGTTGACTATCAAGAATCGGTATCCATTGCCGAGGATTGATGATCTTTTTGATCAGTTTCGGGGAGCGGTTGTGTTCTCTAAAATTGACTTAAGGTCAGGGTATTACCAGTTGAAGGTGAAGAATGTGGATGTGCCAAAGACAACCTTCGGAACGAGGTATGGGCATTTTGAGTTTCTTGTGATGCCGTTTGGTTTGACGAATGCTCCTACAGCTTTTATGGACATGATGAATAGAGTGTTCCATGAATACTTGGATAAATTTGTTGTGGTTTTCATTGATGATATTCTCGTGTACTCTCGTACTAAGGAGGAGCATGAGGGGCATTTGCGGATTGTGATGCAGGCTTTGTTGGAGAATCAGCTTTATGCTAAGTTAAGCAAGTGTGAGTTCTGGCTCAGGGAAGTTGTGTTCCTTGGTCATGTGGTTTCTGCTGAGGGAATTCGTGTTGATCCTCAGAAGATTGAGGCAGTGATGAGTTGGAAGCCTCCTAATTCTGTTCATGAAGTCCGTAGTTTCCTTGGTTTGGCGGGATACTATCAGAGGTTCGTGGATGGATTTTCGAAGATTGTTGCACCTTTGACGAAGTTGTTGCAGAAGGATGTTAAGTATGAGTGGACGGAAGCGAGACAGTAGGCTTTTGAGAAGCTTAAGGCAGCTTTGACGCAAGCTCCTATCTTGGTTCAACCTGAATCAGGGAAAGAGTTTGTGGTGTATAGTGACGCATCCTATGTTGGTTTAGGGTGTGTGTTGATGCAAGAGGGTAAGGTGGTGGCTTATGCATCGCGACAGTTGAAGGTGCATGAGCACAATTACCCTACGCATGACATTGAGCTAGCTGCGGTGGTTTTTGCTTTGAAAATTTGGAGACATTACCTGTATGGTGAGAAGTGTACTGTGTACACGGATCACAAAAGTTTGAAGTATCTGATGTCTCAGAAAGAGTTGAATCTTAGGCAACAACGTTGGGTGGAGTTGCTTAAAGATTACGATCTAACGATCGAGTATCATCCGGGTAAAGCTAATGTTGTAGCGGATGCCTTGAGTAGGAAGGTGACAGTGGAATTGAGGGCTATGTTTGCCAGGTTGAGCATTTCGCGAGATGGCGGTCTTGTGGCTGAATTGCAAGTGAAACCATCCTTGGTTCAGTTGATAAAGGATAAGCAGATGTTGGATGATTCCTTGGTGCCACATGTTCAGGATATTGCTGAGGATAGGCCATAAGAATTTTGCTTTAATGATGATGGAGTTTTATGTTTTGGGAGTCGGATAGTAGTGCCCAATGATGTTGAGTTGAGGCGTGCTATTTTGACTGAAGCTCATAGTAGTCCTTTTGCTATGCACCCTGGTAGTACTAAGATGTATCGTGATCTTCGAGATGAGTACTATTGGGTGGGTTTAAAGAAAGATGTTGCTGAGTATGTGAGCAAGTGCATGGTTTGTCAGCGAGTTAAGGCTGAGCATCAGTTTCCTTCTGGGTTGTTGCAACCGTTGGGGATTCTTGAGTGGAAGTGGGAAAGGATTACCATGGACTTTGTGTCTAGTTTGCCTTTGTCTCCATCGAAGAAGAATTCGGTGTGGGTGATTGTGGATCGCCTTACGAAGTGTGCGCATTTCTTGCCTGTGCATACTACGTATACTTTGGACAAGCTTGTGGAGCTGTACATTGCTGAGATTGTGCGGCTGCATGGTGTGCCAAAGTCTATAGTGTCGGATCGAGATCCGAGATTTACATCGCATTTCTGGGAGTGTTTACATCAGGCTTTGGGTACACGGCTGAATTCCAGTACTTCTTATCATCCACAGTCGGATGGACAGTCTGAGCGTGTTATCCAAGTGCTGGAGGATATGTTGAGGTGCTGTGTGATTGAGTTTCAAGGATCTTGGGAGAAGCATTTGCCTTTGGTGGAGTTTGCTTATAACAATAGCTACCAGACAAGTATTCAAATGGCACCTTATGAAGCCTTGTACGGGAAGAAGAGCAGAACTTCTCTTTGTTGGGCTGAAACAGGTCAGAAGTTGGTTTCGATGCCAACTTTGTTGAAAGGGACCACCGAGAAGGTGAAGCTCATTTGTGAGCGATTGAAGGCAGCTTCAGATCGACAGAAGTCTTACGCGGATTTGAAGCGTAAGGAGATCGAGTATGCGGTAGGTGACCGTGTGTTTTTGAAAGTTTCGCCTTGGAAAAAGGTGATGAGGTTTGGCCGAAAGGGTAAGTTGAGCCCTAGGTACATTGGACTATACGAGGTGATTGAGCGTGTGGGTCCCGTTGCGTACAAGTTGAGATTGCCACAAGAGTTGGAAAAGATTCATGATGTGTTTCATGTTTCTATGCTTCAGAGGTATAGATCGGATCCTTCGCATGTTATGCCAGTGGAGGAAGTGGAATTGAATCCAGACTTGACCTATGACGAGGAACCGGTGGAGATTCTGGATTCAGATAGTAAAGTTCTTCGAGGCAAGACCATTGACTTGGTAAAGGTGTTGTGGAAGCATCGTGGTGTTGAGGAAGCCACGTAGGAACAGAAGGATGACATGCAGAAGCAGTTTCCGTACCTTTTTCCTCCAGGTAAATTTCGAGGACGAAATTTCTTAAGGGGGGAGAGTTGTAACACCCCAATTTTGGGCTTGGAAGTTTAGGGTCTGAACCGGACCGGTCTGATTTTCGGTTCGAATATAAAAGGTGGTTTTAGGGAAAGCCTAGTTCGAGTTGCATTAAAATATGGAAAAATATCTAAAAATACTCTTTTAATATATATAAGAGAGTGGTGAAATCAATTTTACAAAATAAGGTTTGGAAGTGTGACATTTCGAATTAGTGACTAAAATGTAATTTTTGAAAAGTTTAGTGGAGACTGTTTTGTAAGGATTGAAACTTTGAATCTTTAAGGAGCTAATTTACCCAAGATTGATTTCTCCAGATTTTTCTTAGTTTTAAATGATTCATTTAATGTTTAATTAATTAAAAGGAAGAGGGGAAAAACAAATTTTGAGATTTCATAAGTAAATTTCTTTAAATTTTCTCATCTCATTTTCTCTCAAAATTCTCTCAGCCAAACACATTTCTACAGCAGCTTTTCTTTTGATTTTCACACCAAATGATGAGATTTCAATCCTCAAATGATTCCTAATCATTTCTACATCAAATCCTCTCCATTTGCTTATTGAATTTTCAAGGATTTTGGCTCTAATCAAGGAGAAATCTACATTTGGAGGTAAAGATGTTCTTCTCCTCTAAATACTCAGTTCTTTACTGAAATTCCCAAGTTCTCAATCCTTAAATTAAGTTTTATTGAAGGTTTTAATGTTGTGATCATGATTTTGGCTTAAAACTCAAGATTTGGATTAAATCTTAAAGAAATTCGTGGTGATTGTTTGGGCTCTGTTTTGAGATGGCTTTTTAATGTATTTTGGATGTTTAATGATGTGTAATTGGGGTTTAATCAATGCAATCCCGAATAGATTGATTTTCCTAAGTTTTTGCTTATGAAAATGGTGGTTTTTGGGGTGATTTTGGTGTTCTGTTATAGCTGGAGGTATAAGGATTAGTTTAGGTTCTTTTTTATGTTAATTGATGTCTAAGAATGGTTAGAAGTGATGGATCTTGGCTGGGTAATGTTGTGGAAGAGTTTGGATGTGATTTCGGTTGTGTTTGGTAGCCGAAATGTGAGTTTTGGTGAGACCAACGAGTTTGGGTGTAGTGGCTGGAGATTTTAATGCATGATGATGCATTAATCCTCTTCTTTGATGTGTTTAAAACATGGGAGACATCTTCGGATCCTTGTGGTGTTGATCTGGAGGCTTGAACGGCGTTTTAGCAAGCTTGCGAAACAGAATTGGTGAGTGGAGTTGGATTTCCAGCTTTGTATCGAATATTTGAAGGTTTGGGAGCTTAGTTTATGTCTAATTAACTTAACTAAGCTCAAGAGTAAGTTTTCGGAAAAACTCTCTTGGATGAGCCATGGATTGGTTCGATGCATTTGTTGATAATTGCATGTTTAAATTCTATTTTTGAAAGCATGTTTTAGCATGATAAATGCTGGTTTTGAAAGCCATGTGTCGAAGGATACTCAAGGGAAGAGATTCTTGGTTTGATATTGGTAATTGAGATTTTGATGCGTAGTGATGCATGATGGTTTAATGGCTTTGATTAATGCTATAAAACAATGGATTAATGATGATAATTGATGTATATTGGCAAGTGATGTGTTGGTTTTAAAGTACTTGAATCGGATATAGTTAGCCGGCTATAGGATTGGGTGCACCGTGAATAAAGTCGCCTTGAATGTTGAGGGGTTGTAATGGTACCGTAAACTCCATCCAAGTACACTAACGAGATGTTTAAGATCACAATGGTGGTTAAAAGTCCATGTGTGGATCTTGTGTTGAGTGTCCCGTGTTCTCGTTAGTGATGTTATACAACTACCAATGAGTGATGTGGAGGGGTTGTGATTGTACCGTTAAACTCCATCACGGGTGTTGAGGGGTTGAGATTGTACCGGTAAACTCCACCTTGTGTGTTTGGTAGTGTGTATGAAGCGTATGGGACAACGCTTGTAATCCGCGTATCCGATTGTGTTTTATGTTGTAAAGGTTATGGATTATCACTTGAAAGCCAATATGACATGTTAATGATATTTAAGCATGAGATGCTTGTTGTGAATGCAATGTTGCATGAATGATGTTGATGTGTGTTAAAAGGCTTATCGGAAAGTGTTTTTATAAGTGCATTATTGTGTTGTTTCATTAGAGCATGTCTCACTAAGCATTTGTGCATACGCTCTCTCTCTTGAACCAATAATGCAGATAATTGAGGTGTTTGTGGGCAGCAAGGAGGCTGAGAATCCAAGGGAGGGCTAACCTCATGTATGGTGACTATTTTACAACATTATTAGATTTTGATATTTGGCAATGGGAACCTAGGTTGTGTTCTGGGAGATGTTTATGGACTCCCTAGTTGTGGCATGATGCCTTAAATGTTTTGGATATGTAATTGGCCATTTTGGTGTTTGCTTTGATGATTTGATGAATGTTTGCTTTGGACATTAGGATGCATGCCTATAGTCTTGTGAATTATCCTATTTGATGCCATGATCGTGTTTTGATGATGCAAACATGTACCTAATATGTATGATGACTTGTTGGCTTGATTAGGAAGTCATTAGGACGTGTTTGAGTAAGTAAATGTATGTTAAATCAGCAAAATCTGCATTTTCTGGGCAGTCCGTATCGGAACGGGCACTACCGTTTCGAAACGGGGGCCTGTAATGGCCTTCGTGTATCGGAACGGGTAGAGGCCGTTCCGAAACACTTTTGCCACTGCCAAGCCCTGTTTCGATACAGGTTTCGAAACGAACCCACATTTCGGAACGGTCAACCCCCGTTCCGAAACACTTGACCGTTGGGCACTGATTTGAATGGTTTATGGTTTGCAAGCTTTACGTTTTAGTCCTGAATTTTTGTATATGCAGTTGCTTGAGTTTGGGATGTCCGTTTAAGGTGAAATTTGACAGAGAAGCATGTAATATGATTAATTTGATTTTGGTAACCTTGTAATTGGTTGAGTCCCTCACCTTTCCAGAATTTACATTTTGGTCCCTAAAATCGTATGTTGTGCAATCGAGTCCCTTGTTGCTTTCCGATTGCTGTGATTTTCAAGTATTCTTTTCTCAAGAGTACACTTAGGGTTAATGAGCATTTAGACAAGATTAAAAAGGAAAAAAGGGTCGTTAATCAAGGTTGACTTTCGGGTTGACTTTGGTTTTCCCCGTTTAATCTTCGTAGTTCGGGTCAACCGTCTAGGCCGGGCTAAGGGGGTTACATACATGCTTGGCTGGTTGCTCCATATCAAGCGAGGCTGAAACTTTGCCTCTTCGGTCTACAAACACAATATTTAAATTAAATTAGTACTTATCATTTGCAAACAACAAATTAAAAATCGCAAAAAAATTAACAATTATTACCAATAATTTCATGTTCTTCGTGATGTGAGAATCTTCAAGTCTTAACAACGCCTTTCTTTTCTAATAATTTTGCGCCAAAAAAATCCCTAAACCGTCACAAATCAATCGAATAAAAAATTTCAACACTATTTAATATTCCAATTAAAGAAAATAACTCATAGATAAAATTTTCATTCAACTAACCCTAATCCCTAATCCCACAATAATTTTTACCAATAAAGACTCACAAACACCATAATCTAAAGACATAATAATCGTTATCTTCAATCTTTCGAAATATTTGAGTGGTTGCTTTTTCCGGGGCTCTAAGAAAATCACACGACTTCACAATCTTGCTTGCTTTGCTTAAACTGGAGAGGTTGAAGAATGTTTGGGTGCTCAATACTCTAAACCAAACCATCTATTTATAGGAAACAAACTCTTCTATTTTCAAAACTGATGTTTTTAGCTCTCGTCAGATTCAACTTTTTGGTTTTAGCAACAACAACCCCAATAACAATCCAAAATGGATAATGGCACCAATGCCCCATGTACTTTGACAGAAAGTTCAATGTAATTCTTAAACTTTGAATGCATTTAATGTCCCCCTAAACTTTACCTCTATCATATAATATACCCCTCGGATATAACGTTGTTATATGGTGACATGGCTTGACACGTTGACTAATGACAATGGGGTAATTCTAGCTCTGTTAGTGGTTCTTACTAAATGAGAGATAACTCCAGTTTTGTTAGTGGGTCTATCGATTCGGGGGTTAGTTCTAGCTCTATAGCGTAAGATTGGTAAAAGGTTCTGGGAAACTCATTTTGTTTGGTGATTAGAGGATGGATTGGGTAGTTAGGGTTTACTAGTCTGCATTGCATAATGACATTTACCATGTATGATATGTTTTCTTGTATGATGTTTTTTAGGGCAACAATTTTACGATATATTAACAAAAAATAACAGCATCTACAATATCTGAGGTAATACATTCTGGAACATCAAAGGAGAAAATAAAAGACTCGTTACAATTAAAAATCCATTGTGCTAAAGAGTGTGCCATGTGAATTGCTTCTCGACCCATATTCCCTACGATGATCGAGAGATGTTGAGCCAGTAACAATATCGCCTCGGTAAGGTGTACATCAGCAACCGATAGATCCTAGCTTTGTTAGGACAATTTGTTAACAATGGCCATCGAATTGCCCTCAACCATGACTCAATCCCAACCATTTGCTACTGCATTTTGATGCCTTTCGAGAAAGTGCAAGCTTCAGCAGTCTCAGTAGAGTGAACCCCATGAAGAACTTGAGCCCTTCCATCGATCATGAGTCTGTGGCAATTCCGAAAAACCACCCCTATAGATGTTTTACCAGAGACTGCATTGTATTATCCATCCACGTTAATCTTAATGACCTCAGCACTAGGACATACCCATCTATAAACTCCATTGCGAGAAACTTGTTGAGACTAAGGATCCTATTGCATGGAGAAGCTGGGCATCGTGAACCATTTTATTTCTCTTGTATGGTGTTTTGCTTTGTCTGGTTTATTATGTTTTTTTAAAAAAAATTGCACGTTGAGCTCGTTAAATCACCCCTTGTTTTCACGTCTTTCCCCGCTCAGCTTTCTCATATTTCTAGAAATGTTTCAACATTGGAGGATTGAAGTCTCGATTCTCTTCTCGCTAAATTATTTTATGGTTATTCTTAAATTTAACATTTAGAATGTGGCATGAGTTATTTTTCAGAAATTTTTGATTATTTTTTGCACGCGACGTGTCACTTAATTTAAGTGCTTGTTTTTATGTATTTTTTGCTCGATTATTGGTTTGAAAATGCTTTAATGTTTTCAAGGTCACTTTAGTGTCCAATGTGACCTTCAAGGTCGGTCGTAACTTCTGGACCGAGTTTAGAGGGTTACAATGTTGTTAGTTTATAACTTATCGATCTATAGTAGTCCCTTGATTTATATATTTTTGTCCAAATAAATCCTTGAATTCCTTTTATACCTTCATTCTCAACTAACCTACTTTGAGCACTTATAACTCACTATATGCAATGAATCTATAAGTGTATTTTTATACTCAAATGAAGCTCACATATTTTACTTCAAAAATGAAAGTATAATATTCTCTTTCCCGTTAAATTTATCACATATTAACTCTTAGTAGTCAATTTATTTAAATTCTGATCATATTTATTTTAAATATCTTAAGTTATTAAATTTACAAAAATTTGCTTCTAAAAATTATTTGATTGAGTTTTTAAAAATATATTTTCTCGAAATTTTATCAATAATACAGTTTAAATGATAAGAAGTTGAAGTTAAAAAATGACCACCAAAAATCAATAAGTGACAATTTTAGTGGGATAGAGTGAGGACTAGAATTATATATGTTAGAGATGTTGTTTACGAAGGCCAAAAGTTGGTTACTCAAATATGTCATACCCACATTACTAGGTTTTCATTTTCAAGTATAACATTTAGAGCCTTCCATTCTTTAAAACATAAAATCCTATTTCGATCCATCATTACAAAATTGAAATTCACACTTTTGTACAATATATTTTATCCATGATCTAATTTATTCTAACATTGTTTGGTGGAGTTCAACATCCTACAATTAGATATATTTGAAGTTATGTTGATTTTGTTCATGTATTTTTCTGTTATGAACAATCAACTTTAGGATGTCAAAACTTCATTGTACGATGTTAGAATAAAGTCAAATAATGGGTCTAATTTGTTGTACAAGATGTGACCTTTAACTTGGTTATAATAGATCAATTAAATTAAGATTATATGTTCTAAGAGAACTAAAGTCTCAAAGTATGCTACTTGAAATGGGAAACCCAATAATTTAGGTATGGTGGTTTTAAGTAGCCAAAACTCTTAAATAGCATCCCAACATCTATAATTCTAATATTATATTTCAAGTTTGAAGTATGATATGTAAAATACACCTCTAGATTTTTTTGCACATTATTAATAGTAAGTGATAGAAGTAGGCTAGTTGAACATGAATATATATAAAAGGAATTCAATGACTACTATGAGAAAAATAATCTATTTAGGAATTAAATCAAGGTTTATCCCTATAAACATATATAAAAGGTATATAACACATACATACAAGTGATTTATTTTGTTTTATTAGTACACATGTTTACCAACACTTAAATCATAACATTAAAAAAGCATCAGAACTATTTTGAACTGACACACACATGATTAACGCGTGTGGGAACACATTTTAATTAAACAATAAATATTAAAATGCATTTACTATAATTGATGAATCTACCATATATGTATTTAAAAAAAGATAGAATGACCTTTTTACCCTTAAACTTGTTTAGTTTAACCATTTTAGCCTTTAAACTTTTATTTATGTTCCTTAAATCCTAAAACTTTTTTTTGCTAATCCAAAGTCTTTCCATGGAAATCAAAACAATGCTCGGTCTTTCTTCACCTCTTGCTTTAGCTCGAGCTATTTCATACCTTTCAATCGAGACTTTTAGTATCTTTCTTGTTCAATTTCACTATCGTGTCTAAATTGATCAAAATATGATGAAACAATAAAGACCCCTCTAAGATGATGTCAATATTTTGAACTTTTCTACCCATCATAAAAAGTTCAAACAATTGAAAAATAACTAATATGCCCTTATTGAAATGCCGATTTCATCTTTAACTTTTACATTTTTGTAATTTTTTAACTGATGTGCAAGAAAACAACAAAATAACTAACGTTAACACTTATATAAGATAACATAATATTATTGTTGCTTTACATATGGATCAATTTAACAAATAATTATAGTTGTAGGCCATAAAAGTATGCAATAAAATATAAGAGTAAAATGACTAAATTAATAAAGTTAAGGCGCCAAAAAGTCATTCTACCTAAAAATATTATTTATATTTAAATAATTAACAATCTTAACTAAACACCATGTTTTTTTATATTTTATGGTTTATATGAGTTCATAAAGCCTTTATCATCTCTAATATTCAAATTTAAATTCTCTCCTTAAAATATAAGATTTCTTATAATAAATATCTCTTAATAATAATGACATTCATTTGACTACAATGTTATCAACGTGTAAAAATATTTTTTTAAGGTCATGTGCTCCAAATTAGTTTCATCACATTTCTTAAAATAGAGCAAGCACATTTGTCCGGTTGACCAAATTGTTCATCTTTGTTCCCTCATGTTTCTTCAAGTCATGAGTTCTAGACCCTCTAAGAGCACCATCTTTCTTTCCCTAGAGTCTCCCTTCCCCTCCCCTCTAGCTACACTTAAGATTAAAATTAGGATTTGTCAAAAAATATACAAAAAAAGAGAAAAAGTTAATTGCAATGCATGTTCCCAAACTATGATTCTTGTTGTAAACTAGTTATCAAACTTTTTAAATAGTCAAATTTCACCCTCAAACTATCTTAAAATATTCTTTTTGACCATTTAATTTTTAAAAATTATAAAATGGTCATTAAACTTTGACTTTTGCTACATAATGGTCATCAAGTCGTTAACTATCGTTAATGAGTGATGTGGTAGTTAAACAAATTTATATAATATCATATTTAGTCTTGCATATTTGTAGATTCAATTAATTTAGTTCTTATTTGAAAAATCAATAGTAATATATTTAAACTATAGTTAACTGTAAGATACTAAAATATATTAATATTGATTTTTTTAGAATTATAACTAAATTGATTAAAGGGAAAACTACACCGGTGGTCCCCAAACTATTATCATTTTCTTATTTTGGTCTCCAAACTATGTTTTTTGGCAAAATCGTCCATTCTGTTACATAGTTCTCCTGTTTTAGTCCCCGGCGTTAAATAGCTAACGGTTTTGCTGACGTGGCATTTTTTTAAGAGGAGAGAGAAATGATTAAAAAATATTTAAAAAATGCCACGTCAGCAAAACCGTTAGCTATTTAACGTCGGGAGACCAAAACAGGAAAATTATGTAACAGAAGGGACGATTTTGCTGAAAAACATAGTTTAGGGACCAAAATAGGAAAACGATAATAGTTTGGGGACCACCAGTATAGTTTTCCCTTGATTAAATTTATAAATTAGAGGATCAAATGTGTTATTGTAGAAAAAGTTTAATTGTTATGTCACCGTTACAACTAAGTGATATTTTGTGATAAAAACTAAACTTTAAGAATTATTTTATAATATGTAAAAGCTTTGATGGTTGAAATGCATATTTTAAAGTATTTTGATGATCATTTGTGAACAAAACATAATTTATGTGAACCCAAGAGAAAAAAATAAAGTCTAGATTTTGCTCCCTCCCCCCTTCAGTCTTCCACTTTCCTCATGCTTTTCATTTCAGATCAATGAAAAAAATACCCAAAATTTCTTTTCCCATTTAAGGATTTTGATTTCTTCCTTGCTTTATCTTGAGTACCTCCCTTCAGTCTCTGCTCTCCGTCTCTCTCATTATTTATACACTTCCAAAAAATAAAACACAAAACAGTTATTATTGTTATATACTAATAATCTGGAAATATAGTTGTTAGTGGAATACAAAGGTAAAGGGAAAGGGAAGGAGAAAGAGCTTTGTTTGAAGGGGGAAGTGGTGAAGAACGGAAAGGAAAATCGATTTTCCTGAGAAGATGAGCAGTGGGGGGTTTAGGGTTTCATCAATTCCGAGCAGCGTGAGGAAAACGATCCAAAACATAAAAGAGATCACGGGTAATCACAGTGAAGATGAGATTTATGCAATGCTTAAAGAATGTTCCATGGATCCCAATGAAACCGCTCAGAGGCTCCTTCTTCAGGGTACTCCTTTCTCTTCATATTCTACTTTTAAGCCTCTTGCTAGCTAAGTTTCCATTTCTTTATGATTTTTAATGGGGGTTCTTTTGGATTACTAAATGGGGCTGATCTTATACTTTTTGGGTGTTATTTTTTTTGTATGTTTTGTTGTGATCTGTGTTTCCTCGAGCTTGTCTTTGATCATAATTTCATTTTTGGTGATTTGGGTTTTGTGATGGGGACTGTAGTAGGTTATTTTTTAGTTTTTTTTTTAAACTATTGGAGTGTAATGAGTTTGCACTGTCCGTGGTATTATTACAATTTGATTTGATATGCTTTCTCTGTCTTCTCTTTTATTCCTTTATACATATGTTATGCATACATGTCAATGCGAGGTTTGGTTTTTAATATTTGTTTTTCCTTTACAAATTGCGTGATTGTTGGTGTTCAGAATTCTTTTGCTTAGTTTTCATTTTTCCCGAGGGTTAGGGGGTTTAATGTGTATGTATTGTCTTTACTTAGCTCTCTAAAAAGGAGGTTTTGATTCAATTGCTTCTTAAATGGCTTGTCTGCTGCAAATTTTATTATTCTGATGTTCATTGTTTAGTTTTCCCGCTTTCTGTTCAATAGTTAGACATTATCTGTCGGCACTTTTATGATGCTATCAGTTTCTGTTCTAGTATTCTCATTTTCTTGTTTTCTTTCACTTACTAGCTTTCCCTATGCCTTTTTAAATCGTTTTATTCCAAAGTTGTTTATATTTTGATGTTGTAGTTGCTTCAGTGTGGTGCCTGGTTCTGAAATGCTATCATATCATGGCCTTCTATGTGATGTAAGCTTATCAGTTTTCACTACTTATGAAGCATGGCTTTGTTTTGGGCCAAAAGCGCTCATGTCAGATATATGTTTTTCTTGGCAGATGTTACTCTCTTGTTTATGCCTCTAACTGCCTTTTGCTAGTATATTACCATTTTACTTGGTGCCATCCTTTGTGAACACTGTATTTTGCTTATCATGGTTTTATTCCAAATAGATGACACATTTTATATTGTCCTTCAGATCCTTTTCGTGAAGTCAAAAGAAAACGTGACAGGAAAAAAGAGGTAAGAGACTCCGCTGCAAATTGCACAAGATTTTACTCTCTTTTTGAATTGCTGTAAGTTCTGCATTTTTCTGTTTTCACAATGTTAGCCTTCTTATTGTTAAGATTTTGGTTTGGAAAAGTCGCAGTGGTTTTAAATGCAAGTAAGCAATTCATAAATTGAGTAGGGGATGGAGAGAAGTAGATAACTCCTACCGATTTTTGTTTTACCCATGGCAAATTTCTTTTGCCTTTAAGGTTTGTCTCAAGGTTGGAGAGTTTGGGCATGAAGTGGTGGGAGTGTATAGGATTGACCGGAAACCGCAGGATGAGAGGGTGAAGGAATACAAAATGTAATAGCAAGATCCATGATTTGAAGAAAGTTGATCTTCCATAGTGTTTACATGATTCATTTTTAAATTATTATTGGGAGGGGGTGAGACTGCTTGAAAGTAGTTTATCAAGAATGCCTTTTATTTCACCTGTATAGTACAGTACGGAAGATTTCCCCCCATGTTTTGTTTGGTTCAGGCTCTGTTTAATCATTGCAGTTCATATGACTTTATTATTCATTGTTGCAGAGTTTGAACACTAAAGAGTCCACAGACTCCCGGTGGAGATCTGGTTCACAGGGAAGGGGGAGTAGGGGTGGCCGGGGAAATTTCCCTCCTCGTTATGCAGCACATGGTAAACAGAAATTTGGAACAAAAATCTATTTAACATAATCAATTCTTGTATATTGTTGGGCTTCTGAAATAAGGAATTGATTGTAATGCATACTTGTGTTTGTTTCAATCATGTGACTAATTTAGTATGAGGTCAATGAACAAGTTCACTAATTTTGTTTTAAACATGTTCTTCTTTTCCCCTTCCCTTGCATTTTGTTGAGTTTTGTGTCAGATGTGGTTTTTGTTACAGCTTGTGTGGTGCTGAACTGCTGATGCTTGTTGACTTGCTGTTGTCATTATATTTGCCCTCTTTCAGTTTTATAAATAAAATTTCCGCGGCTCTTGTGCTAGACTTTATAAATTTTGAATTATTGTCAACAATTATCTTCATGCAAATTTTGCCTGGTTATCCTATCAGAAACTGGCGTTTCCAAGAGTTCTGGTCCTGGGAGAGAGAATGGAACAAATCAAGTTGCAGAGAAAGGCATTGGTAAATCTTCATCAACCTCACTGGAGACAAAAACTAATGAATCAACTATGGTAGCCAGGTGGACAGAATTTGCAGATCTACTATCTTATATGATTCTCTTTTTATGCTTTTTGTTGTCTATTGATTAAAATGTGGCTTCAATTAAATGCAGTTTGTTACATTTTCATTGTTATGTTTTATAGCCCTGTACCTGTCATGGTCGATGGTCCTACTGGTGTAGTGGCTGAAACCTCCTCTGCACCTGCAAGAAATGCTGCCAATCAACCTCAGGAAAATTCATCTGTTGTGAACTATGAGTACGGAAGTGCACCATCCCCTGCTGGTGCGATAAACAAACTCAACATTGCATTTGAAAGTGGAGACATGAGTGGGCCGCCTGCAGAAAGCCCTAGTGGCTGCTCCATGTCAACTACTCCAGCATCTTCATCGACAATCTGCTTCTCATCCTCAGACCCTGCACTAGTTCCATCCTGTGATTCTCAGCCCCCTGGCACTTCGGGCACAATCAAGCGTGAAGTGGGAGGTGGCCGGGCTTCTGTAGAACCAAATGCAATTGTCCCTACTGAAAGAAAATTAGCTTCTGGTCAGGATTCTGGAAAAAAATTAATCAGTTTTGGAGAGTTATATTCCTTATACTGATCTATCTGATTAGTTTTTTCTATTACTTATGGCAGCTACTGAGATTAGTAGCACTTTCATGCAAGGAAAGATGCCAAGCAAATCTTCTGGAGTAGTGAAAAATCTGCCGACTGAGTCTGCCCAACCTTCATATGCTGCAACCCATGGTTCCTCTATGAGTCGGCCTTCATCCAATTATGGTAGCCGCTTACAAGTAATTGGCCCTCAGAAAGGTAATTGGAATGAATATTGTCTTGATTTTTTATGTATTGGTAATTGCTGACAAACTTGAGATGGGCTTGTTGGTTTTATGGCTTAATTGGATACAACCTGAGAAACATTATGGATTTTGTGCTATAATCCTTGCTTCTGATACACAGAAAAAAGTGGATTTTCGGCATTTTGCTAGACGGTACATGGATGCTTATGTTGTCTCGATCTAGCCTAGGTATCAAGATATGTGGGTTATTTTTTGGAGACAGGATTTATGTAACTTCACTTAGACTAGGAAATTTTACTTGAATATTTCCCCTTGCCTTGCTTGACAAATGATGTTCAGACTCACTATGTTACCCCTTGTAATCGTTAGAATCTATAACTATTTTTGGTAACTGGATGTCGGTTACCTTTTCCTTTGAGAAAACAGAATTCAGATGCATGTTTGTTTCAAGTTTGAATGAAAATCATCATTATAACTGAGAAGGATGGGTGAATTGTCCTGTAAATAGAAGTAGCTCCTAAAATAATAGTGTAAGTTGTAACTGTGAGAAACAATAAGGAAAGTTTTTAAAACTTAAGATATCTTTAGCACAAATTTACTTGGTTTTTCATTCTTTTAGTTTACTTACAAATGGTTTGATAACATTAAATGAAAATGTGTGCTCTTGAACTTACTTTAGCTGATACATACAAATATTTGGACTACTTTATGTTCTTACCTGAAGATAGTTTAAGGCTTGATAAATATATGGCAAGTATTAATTCCTATATGTCATCGACAGTTGGTTCTAATAAAGAGTGGAAACCAAAGCCAATCAGCTCTAATGTTGGGCAGGGTTCTGGAACCGCCGGTGCATCTGATGTTCCTACTAGTTCAGTTGAAGCCAGTGCTCATTCGCAGCCTGTTTCAAGAGTTATTGACTCCAAAGAAACAACTTCAAAATTGCAGAAGAAGCTAGAGGAGTTGCATCTCCCACAACGTCAACATGTTATAATTCCAAACCACATCCATGTCCCTGAATCTGAAAGAACCAAGCTGAGTTTTGGAAGCTTTGATGCTAGTTTTGGAGTAACATTGAGCAATGTTGGTTGTCAGGAGAGTGCTAACAGTCCTACACCTTTATCTGAGGCTTCTCAAGATGTTGATGAAACTCCAGAGGAGCAGGCTTCAAGGTTTGTTAACTTTTGACTTCTAAGCAATCTTGAACCCTTTTTTTCTACGGAATAAGCAATGATAACCTTTCTAGGGATCACAATCTTGCTGCTATTTGGTGTGTTTTCGTATGCTTGTCTCATGCTATTTTCTTGTATGTTACTGTTTCTAGCAATCAAAATGCATTGGCAACTGCTGAGGAAGGAGATTACTCTGATCATCCACAATCACCTGCACATGCCCCTGAAAATTTGTCCGGTGATGGTGGTGTCTCTAGTTCAATTCCAGAGTATAATGAAAACAAGCAAGAGAATGCATTGCTCTCTGGAGGCCATCAATACTCTGTGGTCCATACACCTCCTAACTACAATTTAGGACTCGTCCCTCCTATTTTAGCACCACTTGAAAACCTTGAATCTCAAGCACATGAAGTTTCTCGCCTTTCAAGCTTTGTTGTAAGCATCCCCCTACTTAATAAATGATGCTCAACTATTGTCTTTGTATTATTCAAGCTCAAGTTTCTTTTAGCTTGATTTTTTATGTAAAAAGTAGTAGAAAGTTTCATATGTTGCTAGATTTTGTTAAATTCTTGGTTTAAGTTTTGCTTTTGGTCATTTTGCTGATTTCTATAATATTGTTTCCATAATGTCAATTTCAATTGTGCCAGTTGATGGCTCTGATCTGATACTTCTTTCTTGTGTTATTAAATGCTTTGATGTGTAGGTTCAACAGCCATTTGATCCAGCAACTTATTATGCCCAATTCTATCGCCCAAGTGCTGATAATGATGGTCGTCTTTCTCCCTTTCCCTCTGCTGGAATTGCCACAAAATACAATGGAAACGTTGCAGTACTTCCTCCACAGACTTCTTCGTCTCCACAAGAGGTGTGTAGAGATTAAGATTAAGAGCCTTGCATATTTTTACGCTGAAAAGGTGTATTTTACGATAGAAATATACTTTTTGAATAAATCATGTAATCTGCTAATTGAATGAGCATAATGCTTTTCCTTTTCTAATTGACTAATTTGTTTGAGGTAATGTACCACAGTTCTATTGGACTTTGATCTATTGCCTAGAATTTTTAGTTGCTTATAGGTACCCAGCTTTTGAACATTCTAGATAGATGATTCTCTGTTCACCTACTTGGTGACTAAAAAGCAGGTATCACTTATTTGGTGTTTATTGTTGGGAAGGTAGATGGTTTGGCTATAGCAACAATAAAACCCTCTACATGTTTGTTTTTTGGATCTCCTTTGGGTGAGCTGAGAAGTTGGACTTGGTGAAAATCATAGTGGTATCAAGACATGATTGTCAGACAAGGCAGTTGATTGCTTTTATACTTCATCTTTCTGTGCTGTATTACATGCTAATACTGAATTTGAATATGATGTTACTGCTGGACGCATCCAAACTCTAAACACATGCATTTTGCATGTGTATTAGTTCAATTTAGTAGGAATTTGGAGCTTATTTGCATCTATTGGCACTTGGCAGGGTGGAAACACTTTGGTACCAACAACAGCAAGTCCAACTCCCGCAGTAACTCAAGCTGCTGGGCTGATGCAAAGTTCTATACCTGCAACTCAACAACCAGTCCCTGTCTACCGCTCAGCAGCTGGGGTGCATTTACCACATTATCCTCCAAACTACATTCAATATGCCCCCTTTTACTCTCCGTTTTATTATCCTTCTCCTGCAATCCACCAGTTTATAAACAATGGTGCTTTTCCTCTACAACCTCAAGCTGGAACTGTTTATCCTTCTGCTCCAGCAGCGCCTACTACAGGAGTCAAATTTCCGCTTCCTCAATTTAAACCTGGAAATAATATATCGAATTCTATGCATATTGGAATGCCAAGTGGTTATGGGCCATATGGCTCCTCCCCAGCTGGTTATAATCCCAGTTCTGCTGCGACAACTGGAAACTCAACCACAAGTGAGGATCTTGGTGCATCTCAGTTCAAGGAAAGCAATGTCTACATTACGGGGCAGCAGGTTAGCAACATGTTCTCATTTTTGTCATTTTTTTATTTCTTGAAGAAATAATGAAACAAAAATTTTGTAATGGCTTGTAGGTTCATGCCCCAATTTGTTCTTAGTTTATTTTTCTATGTGATGGTTACATGTATCTTTGGACACAAGTTTTTTTTTTTCATTATAGAGTATACTGCAAATTATTGGTATAAATAAGACAAGAATATAAGAACTCTCTATCAGGTTCATATCTCAATTTCTTATGCCAGTGTCGAGATTAAAGTAGTTCTTTGCAGAGGGGGTATTATCTTTGGTGTTTGAAATTGAATTTTGCACTCATACTCTGATGATTTTGCTTCCCGTTTCCATCTCTTCACATTACTGTTTTGAAAAGCCTGCAAATGTCGATTCTTGTTTTTCTGTTTGTTCCAGTTTAGGGGGAAACACTTTGGTGTGGTTGATAAGTCTGCTTCTTAATCATGATAAATTCCTATCCTTTTTGGATCAAAACAATGCCTCATTGATGCATTAAATTCATGGTAATTTAATGCCTAAAATGGTGATCATGCTCTTATCGGTTGATGTAATTGTCTGTTATGGTTCTACATGATACACTTATCTGCACCTGTCTTCCTTAAGCATTCTCTGTTCTAATATGGATAAACATAGGTCTGGGAAAGTGTCATTTGACATTTACCATTCTTGACTAGTTTATTATGTGCCTTTAAAAAAAAATATTTTCCTTCTATTATCATTTTTCACATATTTGCTTTGCTGCAGAGTGAAGGTTCAGCTGTGTGGATTGCTCCCCCTGGTCGAGACATATCCAGTCTACCAGCTAATTCATTCTATAACCTTCCCCCTCAGAGTCAGAATGTAACGTTTGCTCCAGCACAGGTTGGTCTTGGCTCCTTTGCTGGTATCTATCATCCACAAGGAGTAGCAGCAGGTGTTCATCCTCTTCTACAACAGGCTCAGACTATGGCTGGAGCTGTTGACATGGGGGGACCTGCTGCCAATGTTTATCAGCAGCCTCAACATGCACAGATGAACTGGCCCAGTAACTACTGAAACAAGGATTGGATATGTTCTTTGTTTTTCTTCTTTTTTTGTAAATCAACCAAACAAGACAATTCAATGTCTCCAATCTTGTGTTACTTTTGGGAACTTCAACAGGTTTGAATGGAGAGGAGCATCAAGAAGATACACCATTAGCCAGAGTTAAGATTGTAATTCTGTTCAAGGAGTCCAAAAAAATGCCAATGGTATCTTCTGTTTGCTTGGCTTGAAGGCATAAAGGATTCAGTTTCTCCTTTAACTGATTTTGACCGTTTAAAGTTAGTGAAGGTAGGCATGTGCAGGTCTGTCTCTTGCTATATGGTTTTTACCCGATTTTCCTTTTCATAGTTTAAAGCTTTTGCCCTTCATATCTTCCTTTTCGAGTTCTTGAACTAGTGGGGTTTACTATTAAGGGTGAGAATCTTTTGCTTCTTTTTTTTTTATTGTTCCCTTTTATTTAAGGTTTAGGGGGTTCTGGAAGTTAAGATTTAGGTTGGTGGAAATTTCTTTTCCATCTCGCCTTCTATTTCTTCTCCTGTTTCCTCAGTCTTACCTGTAAAGTTAATTTTGATAGCAAGAAAAGGATGTACTGAAATGTTGTAATTGGTATAAGCAAAGGCCAACAATTTTTCAATTGTTTCATTTCACTTGAGGCTTTTGACTTAAATTATGTCCTAAATGCTGTTTTCATAAGTGAAAGGCTTATCTTATGCAATTGTAGTTGTCTGTTTTCTTGGCTTGTATATATATTTGTGTTGTCGAAAGTGTTTCTTTAGCTTCACTTGTAAAGGCACTAGTAATACTAGTTATTGTTTAGGATTGTAGATTGTAGATTGAACAAAAGCTGAATCATATCCAAATATCTTTGGTCTACAAATTTACAGTTTTGTTGATGCTGATCAGTTTGGTGTGTAAGTAGCAGCAGAATATTTGTAAGTTTTGTTATTGCCGGTGTCTGCCATGTTTACCAAATTATTCATTGCCCATAAACTTTGTGCAAATATCTTCTTTTTTTAGGCTAAGAAATATATCCACATATATAATAAAAATATTAGATGTATTAAAAATTTACATGTTAATACGATATGTTTAGTGAAGGTATTTTCTTCATTGTATTTAAATGTATTGCTTATAATGAATCATTACAAAGCACTAGTAGATGTAATCTGGATATGACCCACAAATAGTGAGATTTGAACTTAACGAGATCAAATATATGAGATGATGGTACTAGGAGTTTCAACCTTGAAAATATATTGGAATTTTATCAGATCTATATTTTTTTGGGGAAAATCACTAGTTAATTTGGACACTAATTTTGCTTGGAATTCAACTCGAAAAATTTAAAGTGCCACCAATATTATTGTAAGTAGGAGTGAGTATAATTTAACTCGAAAAATTTAAGTCTTTTACTAGAATTTTATAAACTTTATTCGTCTCGATTTTTTTTAAATAAAGTTTGAATAATAAAATAGGACTTGAATACCTATATAACTTCAATTTTATTTTTTGAAAATAAATTCTCTTTTTGTAATATATTTTTTAATTCTATAGTTTATTCAATTTAGTCCTTTGATTACAACTCTTTACAATATAAAATGAAGAAATATATATGTATATCGTAAATGGATATAAAATGTCATTTAAATTGAAACAAATCAATACTATTATATTTGAAGGTCCTAAGTTTAAATCCCTCAAAGCGCATTGCTTTAATATTTTTCCTCCAGCAAAACGACGTTGTTTTGGGCTAAATTAAGTTTCAAAACAGCCGCATCAAAACAAAGTTGTTTTAACTTAACATTGTGTTAAAAATTAAAGACAGAGTAGTATTTTTGAGTCACAAAATAAAATTTAGTGTTAATTTTAATTTTTTTTAAAGTTCAGTAGCATTTTCGAGTTAGCCGTCATACTTGAGTAGTATGTAGATTACCCCAAAGTTTAACAATCAATTATATAAAAAAAAAATCTTTAAAAAGTCATTTTTAATTCATAAGTACATATGCTCGTGTTTTTGAGAAAGAACCCAAAAAGGAAAGATGAGTCACGACGCAGAGGAGGAGGAGACACCGCCAGCAACCCCAACGACCACCGCCGGCAAAGACCAAGAAGAAGAGACTTGGAACCTCCTTAAACAAGCCCTTATACACGAGCTTTCTCAGAAGCTCATAACTGGAGATCTACAGGCCAAGATTGAAGCTGCTAGAGAAATTAGAAAACTCGTTAGAAAATCTTCTGTTAAGACACGTTCGAAATTCGGTGCTGCTGGGGTTATTCATCCACTTGTTTCAATGCTTTCCTCTCCTAATCTTGATGCGCGTGAAGCTTCTCTTCTCGCTCTCCTCAACCTTGCTGTTAGAAATGAAAGGTCGCAACTAAATCTTTGGATTTATTTTAAAGTTCCATCTTTTAGAACTTATTGGTTAATTTCTTGTTGTTTTCATTGTTTGTTTGGTTGATTTGAATGTTTTATTAGAGGGAAACTTGGATTAAAGTTATTGATATGGTCTATAGGGTTAAATTTTTTTAGTTCTTTGAGTTAATTATTAAGCCAGTTATCTCATTTAGTTTTCTATAAATTAGAGTGTTGGACTATGGGGTGATTGTTCGAGTTTTGTTAAGTGCTTTACTGATTAGTTTTTTGGATTTTGTTGCGTCTCTATTTGGTCTTTGTCCATATAAAATAATTGATTGAGGGGGGTGAGTCAAGTGGAGTTTCTTATCTCTTTGTTTCTTTAGATTGTTTTGATTCTAATATTGAAATGGATATTCTGGATGAGAATCTCTGGAAAAGGTGGCTTCTTGATGCATAAATTTAGCATAAATATGTGCCTAGGATTCTATCTGAACTCGGAACAGTATATTCCGGTTAAAATAGTCTGCAAAAGTTCGATTAGATGTCAGACTGTTTTTCGGATTCCGGAAACACAATTTCCCTGTTCTTTGCCATGTTGATGATTCTGCCCAGGCCTAGAATTTAAAATTGTGATTCATGGCTCGAGTAATGTCAATTGTGTTGATACAAAATTCCAGAATGTTTTCCTTATGTAGTTAGGAAATTCTGTACTTTTTTTACTATTCCTAATTGCCACTGTTTTCTTCTTTTATCGGTTAATTGAATTGTTAATGTTGAAATATAAACATGCAGTCAATTTATTCGTTTTTTTGTTTGTTTCTGATTTATGTTACCAGAAACAAGGTCAATATAGTGACAGCAGGGGCTGTCCCTCCTCTTGTAGAGCTTCTCAAATTGCAAAATAGTGGTTTGAGAGAATTAGCGGCGGCTGCAATACTAACACTCTCAGCTGCTGCACCTAACAAGCCCACGATTGCCGCCTCTGGCGCTGCACCCCTTTTGGTTCAAATCCTTGGCTCAGGAAGTGTTCAAGGAAAAGTTGATGCTGTCACTGCCTTGCACAACCTATCAACCTGCAAAGAGAATTCCATTCCAATTCTCGATGCTAAAGCAGTTTCCCCGCTTATTAACCTCCTCAAAGAATGCAAGAAATATTCAAAATTTGCTGAAAAAGCAACCGCCCTACTTGAAATCCTCTCTAAATCTGAAGAAGGGCGGGTTGCAATGACTGATTCAGATGGTGGGATATTAACCTTGGTTGAGACCGTGGAAGATGGCTCTCATGTAAGCACGCAACATGCTGTTGGTGCTTTGCTTTCGTTGTGCCAAAGTTGCCGAGAAAAATACAGAGAACTCATTCTTAATGAAGGTGCGATCCCAGGGCTTCTACGATTGACTGTAGAGGGCACCAGCATAGCTCAAGAAAGAGCTCATACTCTCTTGGATTTGCTAAGGGACACTCCTAAACAAAAGAAATTGGCTTCCTCAGTTCTGGAGAAAATTGTGTATGATATTGCTGCCCGTGTAGATGGAGCTGATAAAGCTGCTGAAACTGCCAAGAGATTACTTGAAGACATGGTTCAAAGGAGTATGGAACTCAGCATGAACCGCATCCAACATAGGGCTGCATCGTGCACTCCTGCTAACATTCCATCGGCATGAGGTACGACTGAAAGTTGTGTCCACTTGAGATCACCATCCAAGAGAGTGTGAATCAATAAAGTAAAATAGATTGATGGATTAGGTTTCACTAGGAGTTTTTAACTTTAGCTATTTACTACCTCTAGTGTTTCTTTTATATCTCGACCCTGATCCTTGTGTATATATATACATATATGTGTGTATATGTATATATATATATATATATATATATATATCTGTGATAATACATGTATATTTCCACTGATGAAATGAAAGCAGAGGCTTGTCTACCATTTCCCTTGTATACTTAACTGTTGAGGTAATCGATCTCTTCTCGAAGTTAACTGAGAGATTAGTATACTTACATTGCCAAAAGGCAAATTATACCTCCCTAAATTACAGTATGAGATTAGATGAGAGATGGCGACATAGGAACTTGTTGTGTTGGTTGATGATTAGTTGAGACATGGCATATCGGGGGCATTTGCCACCAAATGATGTTTAAGGTTAAGTGATGTTCCTTTCAGGGGGGACATGACATGGATTTTTGTATCCTTCAGCCACATGTGAATCACAAATACCAGAAAACCTGGGGTCCTCTCTTTTGCCTGTTCATAAGGTTTGGAGGTAATAAAAATCTGTGGGTTGATACAAAAGGCAAAGCATTGGGGAGCAAGATCCGGCAGCTCTGCCCCTGTTGGATTATAGTTATTCTTCATCCATTCAGCTAATCATTTCTACCATAAGCTGTTTGCATTCTTTTACCGATAATGGCTACATTCATCAATTTCTCAACTCTTAATACCCATGAGAAAATGTTAATTGGCAAAGGAGTACATAAGCTGATTCTCAACTGTTGGTGTAGAATAAAACGGAAAGATAGGCAAGAGTTCAGATATAAGTTCTCAGCCTTTCTCGTATATTTCTTATTTTCTACTGCTTATATTTCAAAAGACTTGATACATTGAGTTTTAATACAACAAAACTAATTCTATTTATCTACATTTAAATATAGTTATTATCTATCTAAATTACTGCTACTAGATAATAGATACAAAGAGATAATATCTTTATCTTTAATTCGAACATAATCTACACTCCCCCAAACTAGTGAGTATACGTTTTAGAATCCCAGCTTGGATGTGAATTCATCTAAGTTTACTCTTAGAAGTGCCTTGGTGAGAATATCTGTTACTTGATCTTTAGTAGGCACAAAATTAAGCTTTACCGGTCCACTATTAACATTTTCGAAAATAAATTGTCTATCTATTTCAACATGTTTTGTTCTGTCATGATGAACTGAATTTTTCACATTACTAATGGTAAATTGAGCATCGCCAAATAACTCAAATCCTTTGTTGTTATTTAATCCCAATACTCTCAAAAGCCTTTGTAATTATATGCCTTCACAAATGCCAAGTGCAACTTCAGCACTACTTCAAGACACCACAAATACTTCTCCAAGTATCTAGGTTGCCTCACATGAACATCCAATATCTACAAGTAGATCTCCTATCAGTTAATTCTTCAGCCCAACTAGAATTAGTGAAAATCTTTAATGTTTTTTCTTCATTTTCTTATAGATCAAATTGTGTTCAAGGGTCATCTTAAGGTAACTTAAAATTTCGTTGACTGCATTAAGATGTTCCTCTCTAGAATCGCTCATATGTTGACTTACAATGCTGAATAGAAAGGCTATATCTGGACGTGTGAGAGAAATATAAATTAGTTTTCCAACTAACTTTTGTGTGAAACCGATAAATTGATTTTGATATACTAAAGAATTTAAGGACTAAATTGAAAATAAGAAAACGAATTTTTAAGTCCTCAAACCTCTCTATATGTTTAAAGGAAAATGGCTAAGTTAAAAACTTAATGTATCAAAACTTTTCTAATTATTCTTGAAGCCAAAACAGTGATTTTCGAGTCACCGTTTCGGAACGGCCTTAGGCGTTCCAGAACACTTTTGAAACTATGAACTTGTGTTTCGGAACGTGTATCGAAACGGTTTTGAAACTGTGAACCTTTGTTTCGAAATGGCTTAAGAACATCGAGACGGTTTGACCCGTTTCGATATGATAGTATCGAAACTATCTCAAACTTTTCGAAACGGCATTCAAACCTGATTTCAAAAATATGACCGTTGAAGTTTTTAACTAGTTTTAATTGATTTCATACTTGTCGATAAGGCGTATTGAAACGCTTCCAAGCCATTTCGATACATGCCTTGACAGTGGCAAAGTGTTTCAAAACGAGTTTTGAAACGGGCTCTTAGCGTATCGAAACATTCGTGACCGTTTCGGTACGGTCTCTTTAATGCACCCCAACGACTCTTTCTTTTTGGTATGTTTCGAAACAGGATCGGGTGTTTCGAAACGAGTGGTTGCATACTGCATTTATGGAGGGAAGATAACATCCTCAACGGCTCTATTGATCAATACAACAACCACAATGGCTAGAATTCAATGAGAATGTATAAAATGGACCTCTAAAAGCTTCAGCAACAACTATTGATCTTAAAGCAAACATCCAAACATCAAATTCAAGCAATTGAGCCTAAATCCCATTATTTCTTGTAAACCCCAATTGTGAGATTGTAAATTTCAATTCTTATCCTTTCAAATTGGGTTGAGTGCTTGTAATTGGGTTACTTTGTGTATTGAGAGATACTTGTTTAGCCATCAACTTTTTTGTAACTCTTGTGTGAGGATTGGGTCAAATTTTAGGTAGAAAATTTGACCGATATTGTAAAGGTTACCTCCTTAGCCTAGAAAAGGGGAAGAGCAATTAGTGGAATTGTTGAAAATCCTTAGTGAAGCTAATGTAGTGGATGTAGAGTTCGATTGGAACTTGAACCACTCCAAATCCCATTGTATATCATTTTTATTTGTCAATTCCACTACCAAAAAGTCTAAAACTCCAATTCACTGCCTCTTTGTTTATATCGATCATTCGATCCACTCAACAATTGGTATCAGAGCCTATCTCTTTGAAGGATTAACAACCACAAGAGGAGTTCCTAGGAAGAGTGTGATCATCCAAAAATCAAGCCATGGCATCTACCTCCGGATCTAGAATGTACGAGTCTCAATCCACTACAAAACCGCCATTCTTCAATGGTGACAACTATCCATTTTGGAAGAACCGGATGCGCTTCTTCATCAAGTCCAACGATTACTTGGTTTGGGATGTCATTAAAGATGACCCCTACATTCCATTGAAGAGAGATGATGAGGGAAAGATGGTTCTAAAGAAGAATATTGAGATGAGTGAAGATGAGAGAAAGAAGATCCAAATAAATGACAAAACTCTTCACATGCTCTTTTGTTCTTTCAGTCCTGATATCTACTCCAAAGTCTCCTCCATTGAAAGTGCCAAGGAAGTGTGGGATACTCTAGAGACCACCTATGAAGGAACCAATGATGTGAAGGAGACCAAGATTGGAATTCTCAATCTTAGTTATGAGAATTTCAAGCTGGAGCCCGACGAAACAGTGTCCAAGATGTTCGATCGCTTCTCAACCATCGTCAACGAGCTTAAGGGCTTTTGAGAGACAATCCCGAAAGACAAACTTGTTCGGAAGCTACTCTACTCACTTCCCAAATCTTGGGATGGGAAGAGAACTGCCATCATCGAGGCCAAGAACTTGAAGACTCTAAAACTTGATGAGCTTGTGGGTTCTCTCCTTACTCATGAAATAATGAAGCAAGGAAGGGAAGAAGAAAAGAAGAAGCAAGAGAAAAGAGTGGAGAATCTAGAGGTAGAAAAGAAGAAGAAAATGGGAGTGGCTCTCAAAGCTTCATTACATGAGGAGAGCACTTCTAGTGAGGGGGATGATTTAGAAGAATTGGCTATGATAGCCAAAAGATTCTCACGATTCATGAGGTCCAACTGAGGAAGGAAGATTCAAAGAAAGATGGACTTCTAGGGTAAAAACAAAGAAGAAGAGAGGGATCAAATCATTTGCTTCGAGTGCAAAAAGCCCGGTCACATTCGTTCGGAGTGCCCTCAACTCAAGAAGAAGGGCTTTGAGAATAAGAAGAAGCTCAAAGCCAAGCTTGCTACTTGGAGTGACGAGGAGTCATCCGAGGATGACGAACAAGAAGTGGCCAACCTTTGCCTCATGGCACTTGAGGAGGATTCCTCCATGGTAACCTCTAACTCATCATCTTTTGACTTTACATTTGATGAATTAAATGATGCATATGATTAGTTGCAAGAGGTTTATGATGAGTTAGTTGAGAAGTACAAGGAGTCGGTCATTAGAAATAAGAAAATTATTTCGGAATTAAATGATAGAAATGACTCACTTTCTCAAGCTAACTTAAAATTTGAGAAAATTATTTTAGGTTTAAAAGATAAACTTAAATTCTTCCAAGATGAAAATGTTGACCTAAATAATCTTCTTTCTCAATGCAATAGTGAACACCAAAAGGTGTTAGATGAGCTTAACAATCTCAAAGAGTCTTTTAAAAATGTTGGTAATGTGAAGCATGAAAAAGGTGAATCATCTAAAACAAACCAACCTAGGAGAAAGACTAATAACTACAAACAAAGTAGCTTCCCTAGACATAATAAAACTAAAAAGATTAGGAGTGTATGGGTTCCTAAGGAACTTGTCAAATCTAATAATATTGTTGCTATGTCACCTTGGATTCCTAAGGGAACCAAGCTATTGGGAGCTAACACTCGTGGACCCAAAATGATTTGGGTACCAAAAACAAAAGTTTAATATCTTTGTTTGTAGGGGAGCATTGCTACAAGGCCAAAGCACAAAGTCAAAATTCATGGTACATTGATAGTGGATGCTCGAGGCATATGACCAGAGACAAGAGTAGATTCATGGACTTAAAGACAAAAAGTGGAGGATTAGTGACATTTGGTGACAACTCCAAAGGCCACATTAAAGGTATTGGCTCCATAGGAATCACTCTACCATTCTTATTGAAAATGTTTTGTATGTCGATGGTCTTAAACATAATTTGCGGAGCATAAGACAATTATGTGATAAAGTCTTTAATGTCTTATTTGATAAAAATGGGTGCAAAATTGTTGACATTAAATCAAATAATATTAAGCTCATAAGTCATCGCATATGTAATATTTACATGGTGCACTTATATGACATACATACATCGCATGCATGTTTAGTAGCTCAAAATGAAAATGATGCTTGGCTATGGCATAGGAAACTAGGACATGCTAGCATTAGTGTTTTAGAAAAATTAGTTTCCCTAGATCTAGTTAGAGGTTTACCCAAAATTAAGTTCTCAAATGATAAAATTTGTGATGCATGCTCTAAGGGTAAACAACATAAGTCATCCTTTAAATCCATTAATGATGTTTCTACAAGTAGGTGTTTACAACTTATTCATATGGATTTATTTGGGCCTATTAGGACTATGAGCTTGGGTGGTAAATCTTATGCATTTGTACTTGTTGATGAATTTTTCTAGATTTACTTGGGTTATATTTTTAAGTACTAAAGATGATGCTTTAGAAAAATTCATCACATTTTCAAAATTAACCCAAAATGATCTTGAACTTAGAATTTCTCATATTAGAAGTGATCATGGAATCGAATTTCAAAATTTAGGGTTTGAAGAGTTTTTAAATGAAAATGGTATTAGCCACAATTTTTCGGCTCCTCGAACTCCTCAACAAAATAGGGTAGTTGAAAGGAAAAATAGAACTTTACAAGAAATGGCTAGAACCATGCTTTGTGAAAATATTTTTACCTAAATATTTTTTGGCGGAAGCCACAAACACCGCTTGCTACATTGTAAATCGAGTAATGATTAGGCCACTTTTAAAGAAAACACCATATGAGATTTTAAAATCTAAAAAACCTAATATTAGCTATTTTCATCCATTTTGTTGCAAGTGTTTTGTTTTAAATAATGGAAAAGACAACTTAGGTAAATTTGATGCAAATAGTGATGAAGCTATTTTCATAGGATATTCCTTAACCCCTAAAGCCTATCGTGTATTTAACAAGAGAACTTTAGTAGTAGAAGAATCTATACATGTTGTATTCGATGATAACCTTCTTCCAAAGAAGGATTCTTGTGATGATGATGATGTAGGAATCATTAATGCCTTTGATGGAGGACAAACTTCAAAGGAGGATGAGATTCCAACAAAAGAAGAGGATACACAAGATCCACCTGTTGAAGCCTTGAAGGACTTGGCTCTTGAGGAAAAGGAAGTGAGCTACCTAAGGGAGTTCAACTATGTCAAAGGTGGTGAAATCTTGGGTGATCCATCCAAGGGGGTAACCACCAGATCTTCTCTTAAACTTATGAACCATGTTGCATTTATCTCATGCATAGAGCCTAAGCATATAAAAGAAGCATTAAAAGATGATTTTTGGATTATGGCTATGCAAGAAGATTTAAATCAATTTGAGAGAAGTAATGTTTGGACATTAGTTGATAGGCCTAGTAATCAATCTACTATAGGAACTAAATGGGTCTTTAGGAACAAACTAGATGAGAGTGGTAACATTGTGAAAATAAAGCTAGATTAGTAGCACAAGGTTACACTCAAGAAGAGGGGATTGATTTTGATGAAACCTATGGTCTCGTAGCTATAATGGAAGCCATTAGGATGTTGCTTGCATATGCATGTTATCATGATTTTAAGATTTTTCAAATGGATGTTAAAAGCGCATTTTTAAATGGTTTTATAAATGAGGAAGTGTATGTGGAACAACCACCGGGTTTTGAAGACTCAAAATTTCCAAATCATATTTTCAAACTTACTAAAGCACTTTATGGTTTAAAACAAGCTCCTAGAGCTTGGTATGAAAGACTTTCAAACTTTTTGATTGAAAAAGGTAAGATGGACACTACACTTTTCATAAAAAGATATAAAAATGACATATTAGTAGTGCAAATTTATGTTGATGATATCATTTTTGGATCTACTAATGAGTGTCATTGCAAGGAGTTTGCCAAGTTAATGCAAGGTGAATTCGAGATGAGCATGATGGGGGAGCTCTCATTCTTTTTGGTTCTTGTAACCCCCTTAGCCCGATCTAGGCATTAAACCCGAACTACGAAGATCACACGGGGAAAACCAAATTCAACCCGAAAGTCAACCTTGATTAACGACCCTTTTTTCATTTTAATCTTGTCTAGATACATATTAAGCCTATGTGAATACTCAAGAACCTTGGAAGAGAAAAACACAACGATCGGAACCATTTAAGGACTTAATTGTAAGAAATACACTTTTAGGACCAAAATGTAATTTTTTGTAAATTAGAGGGACTTCATAGGTTTTAGGATTACCATTATGAAATTAATCCTGTTACATGCTTCTCTGACAAAATTCAACTTAGAAGGACATCTCAAGATCAAACAATTGCAATCACAATATTCAGGACTAAAATGCAAGACTTGCAAACTTGAACAATTCAGAACACAGCCCAACGGTCCACCGTTTCGGAACACTGACACCCGTACTGAAACACCCATGTCAAAACGTTCGTATCGGAACGGTGTTGATCGTTTCGATACGCGGGTATGTTCCGAGACTCGTATCGGAACAGACACTTCCAGTATCCAAAGTGTTTCGAAACACTTCTAACCGTTCCGAAACGCCCAGGCCATTCCAGGCACCCATTTCGAAACAACTAAGGGTGTTTCGATACACCCTACCCAAAAACAGCAGAAACATCTGGTTTTTCACTTCAAAACACCATCAAACATACTCCAAAACATTCCACAACACATCAACAACATGCCAAGTATTAAGACCATCATATTGCATCAAAAGCTAGATACATTACAAACATAAAGCACACCTACTCATTTATCTCATTCAACACAAGTTCTTACTTTCCACCAAAGAGCATAGCTAAATCCAACTATGAAGAAGATCCAAATATCGCAAAACGATCATCAACAAGTATCAAACCATAAAGCATACTTGCTCAAGATAAACAATCTCATTACACAACAACGTAAAAGATTCCCCCCATTGCCTTTATTATCTATGGCTATAAACCAAAACATACTTCTCAGGTGGAGCTCTTCTCGAATCCCTTGCTTCTTGCTGTCCCAAATTCATTTATCTGCATTGATGGACAAAAATGAGCGTAAGCACATAATGCTTAGTGAGGAATGCTCAAAACCAAAACACCATCAATGTAGCAAACCATAAAACCCTTTTTAAAAGCAATCACACCTCTATAAACCAAGTAGTGTTTGAAAACCTCATTTAAAACATCAACACCTTAAAATTGTGCATTACTCAACATAAGATCAACATTAAACTCAAATGCATTAAGCAACTCAACCGCAAACAACATTCTTACAATAACTTCCACTTAAACCATTTCATGCAATAGTGCTTCGTGCAAAGTTTAAACCAATTTCCTTAGAAACCATTTCCACTCCACACTCTTCCTTTATCATACATGAAAACCATTTCAAATCAAACACCATTTGAAATCTCATGTATCAAATATTTATCCTATGCATTCTACCAATGAAAAGCCCATGGCAAAGCCACACACGCTTGTTACTCAAAAATATTTCATAAACTCAATAGTCCTTTGCATAAGCAAATCTCCATTAAAAACCACATGTACCATCTAGCTATCTCATGCATACAACCTATGCAAAACTCATGGCAAAGCCACCCATGCTTGTTTACACAAAAGCATTTCATAATCTCATTATCTCATATGCAAATCTCATAGCATAAAACATTTCAAGCATTGGTACATGTGACACACATTCTCATATATTGGCATTTACATACTCTATTGTACACGGATATGCTGACAACTCACTAGACACTTACGGTGGCATCTACCATCACCGTACTCACCCGTCTAGAACATAATTTTTCGGTGGCTTCTACCACACCGTACTCTCATGGCGGTTCTACTTTCGCAAAAAGCTTGAGTATTTCATCAAGTCCTACCCCGATGGTATGCCCCTCATCGGTCTCATGGCAATAACTCTTGTTGCCAAAAAGCTTGGATGTTTCACCAAGTCCTACTCCAATGGAATGCCCATCATCGGTCTCATGGAAATAACTCTTGTTGCCAAAAAGCTTGGATATTTCACCAAGTCCTACTCCAATGGAATGCCCATCATTGGTCTCTCTCTTTGGGATGAATCCCAAGAACATGTACGAATTTTAGTTTATAGTGCCCTCTACATCCTATTGATCGATCAATATATCCAGTAATCTTTACATCATCTATGCCAATATATCATGTTAAAATCATAAACTCACTCACTGTTTTTAAAGCATGCAACACCTTCAAGGCCAAAACGCCGAACATTGCCTTAAGACACAAATTAACAACACATACTCTCAAGGTATATTAATTTCATGCATCTTTCTTCAAACCAAGCTTGACAACCAACTCACATGCTTTAAAACCATGCTCAAAAGACAATTTAAACCACATTGTCAAATCAACCACATCAAAATCCATTTTGATAGTTTTCAAAACAATAATAGCACAATTGAGAGAGAATTCCACTTCACTTACTTCCGAACTTAAACCGGCGTTTCAAGCCTAAATTTAAGTTCCCAAACCTCTTTTCAAAATCATTCCAAAGCTGGAAAACACGATCTCACTCACCGATACACAACACTATGCTAGCCGACAAGACTCCCAAGCGTCCGAAACCTCCAACGCTACCTCAATCGCTTCCGGATCACTCTCCCCTGTTTTTCACACATAAGAGCAAATGATTAATGCACCATCATGCATTAAAATCACCAGCAATACAACCCAACTCGCTGCTCTACTCAAGAACCTCATTTCGGCTACCAAAAACAACCGAAATCATCTCCAAACTCTCCCAAAACAATGCCCAACCAAGATCTATCACTTCTAATCCTTTCTAAACATCAAATAACATCAAAAAGCAACACAAACATACCCTCATACCTCCAGCAACAGCAGAACAACAAAACCACCCCAAAAACCATCATTCTAACAAGCAAAACTTAGGAAATCAAACCTATTCGGGATTTGATTGATAAAACCTCATTTATAACATCAATTAACATCCAAAATACATTAGAAAAACATCTCAAAAACAAATCCCAATCATTCACCACGAAAATCCTCAAGATCTCTTCCAAAATCTTGAGTTTGAAGACAATTTCTTGTTTCTAACATTAAAACCACTTATAAATCATAAATAAAGGATTGATAACTTGAGAATTTCAGTAAAAAACTGATCATTAGAGGAGAAGGACGAAGCTTACCTCTAATGGATTTGATGAAGAATTGTTTAAGAATCAAAGAGAGATTGAAATCTCATCAAATGAAGTGAAAATCAAAGTAAATTTGCTGGAGAGAAAGTGTTTGGTTGAAAGGAATTTGAGAGAAAATAAAATGAGGGAAAATTTGTGAAAAGTAGGTATGAAAAGTCAAAGGTGGTTTTCTAATTTAATCACCATCATTTTCTTTAATTAAAACATTAATTAAATCACCCGAATTAAGGAAAAATCTGATGAAAACATTTTGGTAAAATTAGCTCCTTAAAGATTCAAAGTTTCAATCCTTTACAAAACAATCACCATTTAACTTTGCAAAAACTGCGATTTGGTCACTACACCGAAATGTAGTATTTCCAAACCCTATTTTTTAAAATTGATTCTGCCATTCTCTTTTATATATTAAATGAGGATTTTTAGATATTTTTCTATATTTTTAATGTATCCCGAACTAGGTGTTCTCTAAAACTCCCTTTTAGATACGAACCGTTTTCCAGACCGATCCGGTTCAGACTCTAAACATCTAGGCCCAAATTTGGGGTGTTACAGGACTCCAAATCAAGCAAAGGAAGGATGAAACCTTCATAAATCAAGCAATGTACATCAAGGATATGCTCAAGAAGTTTGGCTTGGAGAATGCAAAGCCTCAAGCCACACCTATGAGCTCATCGACAAAGCTTGACAAAGATGAAGGAGGTAAGTGTGTTGACTATAAGCTTTACCGTTCTATGATTGGATCATTGCTTTACCTTATCGCAAGTAGACCAGATATCTTGTTTAGTGTTTGCTTGTGTGCTGGGTTTCAAGCTAGTCCTAGAGAGTCTCACCTTATAGCCGTTAAGAGAATCTTTAGGTACCTTAGAGATACCCCTTGTTTAGGTCTTTGGTACCCTAGAGACTCAACCTTCAACCTTCATGCTTATTCGGATGCGGATTATGGGGATGTAAAATTGATAGGAAAAGTACTTCAGGAACTTGTCAATTCTTAGGTAGTATGCTCATATCTTGGTTCTCTAAGAAACAAAATAGTGTAGCTCTTTCTACCACCGAAGCCGAGTACATATCCTTAGGGAGTTGTTGTGCTCAAGTCCTTTGGATGAAGCAACAACTCTTAGATCATGGTATTGAAGTTGAAACGATACCCCTTAAGTGTGATAACACTAGTGCCATATGTTTGACAAAAAATTCCATCCAACACTCTAGAACCAAACATATAGAAATAAGGCATCATTTCATTAGAGATCATGTCCTTAAGGAAGATGTTGTTATAGAGTATGCTGACACCTTAAACCAACTAGCGGACATCTTGAAAATGTCATGTTTATGTGTTTTTAATCCTAATTCCATCCATGCTAATAGTTAGGGGAAGTATGTTTTTGTTTATACATGTCTTTCCTGCTCATTCATGCCATTCAAGCAAATTAGGACTTCAAAAAATCCATTTTTCTGCAATTTTAGAGCCTCATCTGCACTTCCAGACCCAGGTGTATCGAAACGAGTCCAACTATTTCGATATGGATACCTTAAAAATCCATATGAGAGAAGGGTGTTTCGAAACGCCTTCACAGGGTTTTGAAACATTTTTGCTACTGCCAAGGGGTGTATCGAAACGTGTTTCGATACGAGTCAACGTGGGATTCGATACGGTCAGAGCCATATCGGAACGGTCAGCTGGACTTGAAACGTCAGTTAATGTTTCTGTGCCCGCATTTCGGAACGGTCGAAACCTGTTCCGAAACGGGTTTGCGGACAGCTTTAAAGAGGGCTTTTAATGTTAAAGTTTCACTTTAATTAAAATTTCTTCAAAACCCTAAAAACCCTAGATCAATTTTTCCTATAAAAACCCTCTAAACCTCATTATTTTCACCAAATCTTGAGGGCTTTTACACACAAACTCAAGTCTAAGCAAGCATCAACAATCTTGTGCAAGTTTTTCCATCTATTCATCCAAAATCCCAATCTAATGTATATTTTCATCTTTTTCTTTTTCCTTTAATTTTTATTCGAATCCTAGGTTAGAAAATTTTAATTTTGTATAGATTATGTGTTTTACTACTTGGTCTTTTCAAATCTTGTAAAAAAAATTCAAAACCTTAAATTTTTTGATTCGAATATATTATTTTTCATTCGTATTTTTTTCTTTTTTTAATTGTTTTCCTTTAAATTTTTTTATGTATCTATGTTCTTAAAAGTTTTTTTAACCTAAGTGTGATTTGCCAATGGATTGAATTAAGTATTTTCATGCATACACTTCAATTTTTGTTAAAAATTGCTTGCTTTATGTTTTTAGGATTTTTCAATGGAAACTTCTAACAAGAAACGTAAGGCACCTCAATCGGGTGAAGCTTCAATCCAAGCCGCTATCCGTCCCAACCTTACCCAACTTTTTCTCAAGAGTCTCAGAACTACCACGACGAAGGAACGTTTCACTTATGTCAAGGAGATTGTCGTTCGTCGTGAGCGTGTTGTTGACAACTCGTTTCTTGACTCCGAGCGCTTTCATTTCCGTTATCTCCACCGTTTACAAGAATGTGGCTTCATTAGTTTCTTGAGTATCCCAGATATTTGCTACAAGAACATGGTTCTCATCTTCTACTCGAATGCCCAACTTATTAATAATGAAGACAACTCTGAAGTTGTTGGCATTGAGTCTCTTATCTTGGGGAAGAAGATTGTCATCGACATCCCTTATTTAGAGACTACTTTTGGTCTTAAGAACGAAGGCATTGAGAATGAGACTCATTTTGGTTCTCACACCGGTTCCGTGCTTGCCTTGGATGCTCATGATAGGTTCCTCCACTTGATGATCTCTTGCTTTATTCTCCCCTCCGGAGGTAAATTCTCTCACGTTCGTCAAGTAGATTATTTTTGGCTTGAATGTTTTCGTCGTGGAGAGCGCCCAAATCTTGTTAAGATTATGTTTGCCGAAATGGTCAACAAGGTGAAGCTTCGTGAAACCAATGCTCTCAAATCCTTCACATATGAGACTGTTTTGAGCCATATCTTTGGCGTGCTCAAACTTGATTGCACTTATGACTCTCCGAAACCCCGCAAGAAAAAGATTGGTGAAGCTTCTCTCCACAAGTCCGGATTCCATTACACTAACAATGGCCAATGGGTACGAGTTAATAGGGATGCCCCTCCACCTCATGTTGAACCTCAACCACAAGCTCCGAGTCCTAACAATAAAGGTCTTATGGCTTTTCTCACTGAGCGGTTCAACACAATGGAGTCGGGTCTTGGTGTTATAAATACTCGATTGCAACCCGTGGAGGATCATCTCACCTCCCTTGATAATCAACATCAATCTATGGACTTGTCATTCTCTACCTTCTATGGTAAATAAATGGCTTTTCGTCGCTCTCAAGCTAGGAACGATGATGATTCCTTGGATGGTGATGGTGACGACGACGAGGCTTAGGATTTTCATGTCATATCATATTAGCTTATCGTATTAGGACTAAGTTTGCATCTTTATTTCCTTTATGTTTTATGAACCTATGCTTTGATTACTTTGTTTGGGATTAAGCTTTGGATCTTATTGTTTAAATTTTATGTTTTGGATATTTGAATTCTATGAATCTATATTATGTTGCTTATTGCTTTTAACCTTGTTTCTTCTCTTTGAGCCTTGTTTATTATTTTTGATCTAACAAAAAGGGGGAGAAGTAATCTAAGAGCCAAAATTCGTTTTAAGTGTTTTTTGAGTTTTCAAAACTTGGATTTAAATCTTTTTAAAACTTTAAAACACATCTTAAATTGAGGGGGAGTTAGAATGTATTCAAGATTTTCAAAACTCTTAAAAATTCTAACTTTGGTTTTGTTATATCAAAAAGGGGGAGATTGTGAAACCGATAAATTGATTTTGATATAACTAAAGAATTTAAGGACTAAATTAAAAATGAGAAAACAAAATTTTAAGTCCTCAAACCTCTCTATATGTTTAAAGGAAAATGGCTAAGTTAAAAACTTAATGTGTCAAAACTTTTCTAAGTGTTCTTGAAGCCAAAACAGTGATTTTCGAGTCACCGTTTCGGAACGGCCTTAGGCGTTCCGGAACACTTTTGAAACTGTGAACCTGTGTTTTGAAACGTGTATTGAAACGGTTTTGAAATTGTGAACCTTTGTTTCAAAACGGGTTTAAAAACGGCATAAGAACATCGAGACAGTTTGACCCGTGTTGATATGATAGTATCGAAACGGCATTCAGACCTAATTTCAAAAATATGACCGTTGAAGTTTTTAACTGATTTTAACTGATTTCATACTTGGCGATAAGGCGTATCGAAACGCTTCCAAGCCATTTCGATACATGCCTTGACAGTGGCAAAGTGTTTGGAAACGAGTTTCGAAATGGGATCTTACCGTATCGAAACATTCGTGACCATTTCGCTATGGTCTCTTTAATGCACCCCAACGGCTTTTTCTTTTTTTGTCTGTTTCGAAACATGATCGGGCGTTTCGAAACGGGTGGTTGCAGACTGCAACTATGGAGGGAAGATAACATCCCCAATGACTCTATTGATGAATGCAACAACCACAACAATTAGAATTCAATGAGAAGGTATAAAAGGGACCTCTAAAAGCTTCAGCAACAACTATTGATCTTAAAGCAAACATCCAAACATCAAATTCAAGCAATTGAGCCTAAATCCCATTATTTCTTGTAAACCCTAATTGTGAGATTGTAAATTTCCATTCTTATCCTTTCCAATTGGGTTGAGTGCTTGTAATTGGCTACTTTGTGTATTGAGAGATACTTGTTTAGCCATCAACTTCTTCGTAACTCTTGTGTGAGGACTGGGTCAAATTTTGGGTAGAAAATTTGACCGATATTGTAACGGTTACCTCCTTAGCCTAGAAAAGGGGAAGAGCAATTAGTGGAATTGTTGAAAATCCTTAGTGAAGCTAAGGTAATGGATGTAGAGTTCGATTGGAACTTGAACCACTCTAAATTCCCTTGTCTATCATTTTTATTTGTCAATTCCACTACCAAAAAGTCTAAAAATCCAATTCAACTCCTCTTGGTTTATATCGATCATTCGATCCACTCAACACTTTGATATAGTTCTTTATTCACTAGGCTTTCCATTTCACCCTTTATAAATTTTAGGTTGGATTCCATAGAAGTTTCAGCTGGCTTGCATCCTTTTATTCCGGTTTTAGTAAGAAGATCAAGGATATATTTCTTTTGATTAATTACTTTTCAGCACTTGATCTCGCAACTTCCATTCCAAGGAAGTATCTAAGACTTCCAAGATCCTTGCCCTCAAATTCATTTGCCGAGAGTTTTTTTTTTAATTCTTCAATTTCTTTAACATCATCTCTAGTAATTATAATATTGTTCACATAGACGAGTAGAATAACTTTCTTCCCATAAGCTTCTCCATTAATAAAACAAAGTGTGATCGGTTTAACACTGTTGTTGCCTATTCTTCACAATTACTTTAGTAAATCGATCAAGAATGCCATACAACAAATTTTTTTCAGCTCGCAAACCTTCTTCTTGTCAAAGTGATATCCCATGCCTTTTGAAATCTGTATATATACATCTTATTTCGTATTTCTATTCAAGAATGCATTCTTGTTGTCGAGCTTATGTAACTTCTAGTCTTTGTTAACTGCCAGAGATAAAAAGACTCTCACAGTATTCAACTTTGCTACTGGTGCAAAGGTTTCTTGGTAGTCTATTTCATAAGATTGTGTGAATCCTTTGGCTACCAACCTTGTCTTAAACCTTTCAACACTATCATCAGAGTTATACTTAACTATAAACACCCATTTGCAACATATTGGTTTCTTTCTCGAGAGTAAACCTACAAGTGTCCAAGTTATGTTATTTTCTAATGCCCTTATCTCTTCTTCTACTACCATCTTCCACTTAGGATTTTGTATAGCTTCCTCTACTATTTTTGGAATAACAATGTCGTCCACATTAGCAGTAGAAGCTTTAAATGAAGCTTTTAGATTATCACATGTTACAAATATCTTGATAGGATGAGATGTGCATTTTCTTACCCCTTTTTTAGAGAAATAGGTAAGTTATCAATATTAATAATGGGAAGAGGAGCATTATTTTGAGATGTTATTTATGCCTTCCAAGTGTTCCGAGGCTATAGGACTAAATTCCAGCTCTCGACAGTCTGCAGGTTGTATGATGGTCTCCTTAACAGTCTTCCTTTTCCTTTTGTAAACACTGAGTTCCCTTTATTCAAGTTGTTCAAATTGGATGTTTTTAGGAGTTTTTGGTGTATTAGGGGAGTTCAAACAAGGTAAAACAATAGGTTTCAAAAAAAACTCTAGTTCTGAAGAATTTGCTGGTTTTGAAAAATCTACTGGTTCAGAAGGTAAAACGTAGGTAAAGGTAAACAAGAATAAAAATTATCAACAAACTAAAATTCCCTTAAATTCTGCCCTTTGAATTTTGATTTTGGGGATAAAAAGGTTTATTTTCATGAAAAGTAACATCTATGAAGGTGTAGATTTTCTTAGTGATAGAAGAGTAACATTGGTAGCCATTCTTAGCAGAAGAATACCCTAAAAATATACACTTAAAGGCTATAGGATCAATTTTAGACCTAGAATGAGGATAAATATGAACAAAGACGGTGCACCCAACAATCTTTATTGGCAGATGATGACTACGTAGGGAACTTATATTTTGGACCCTTTTACTTCGCATATTGCATGATTTCACGCTCCTATAGTTGCATTTAGGAGTAGTTTGCATGTAGTTATGGAGTTAATGGTGCTTGAGATTAATTGTCATATATATATATATATATTTATATTAATTCTTTAAATGGGAAGGGTGGTGTTTCTAGTGGTGCTTGTATAGGAAGCAACAACGACAGTGGAATGTTGAAGTAGTGGAATGTAGAGTGTTTGGGGGTTCTCTATTTATGAGCGCAATTGCACACTCCTGTTAAGTTATAGTATATAAGTTATCGTCTCCCACAGGGATTGGACAGCTTGATTCGAATTGTTATTCATGCACTAGAAAAGTAAATGCACAATTAAATTTTTGAATATTAAAAAGCATAAAAGTAAAAACACAAGTAATTGAAGAGAGAGAGTGATCAGGTTGATAGATTGGGCCAGGTAGTTGTAGCTCAGTAGTGTGTAGACTGCGTTGTAAAGATTAAGTGTGTTTTGCGTTGCCATGATCTGCTACCTTGGCGGGTAATGGCGGATTGAGGCGGCGACAACTTTTGCTACCACAACGACACTCTACTCTTGCAACTTTCGCTGTCCTTGCAGGTGAGATGGAGAGAAGTCCCGGCGGAAAGTCTGACATATACTCCAAGTTCGGTGAAGCAATTCTGAAGTGATCCTACCTATGTCTAGGCTAGGATTTTGTTACTGCATGATGTAGGCAATACCTAGCAATCTCAGCGTAAACCTAACACAGACAGTCAACGTTTGGTTGCTCCTTTTAGTCGCTGAAATTCTAACTTATGTTTAAGCTAAATTAATAAACACCTCTTCATGATGAGACCATGCTTAATTCTTTCGTGAGTTTGACATCGTCGTGCCCGACAAATGGATTTTTCAACTAGACTTTTGGAACTAATTGAAGGAAGTGAAGCATATGAATTAAGCAAACTAAGAGTATTTTATCCAAAAACAACTTAAACTATTACAACCGAACCCTAAACTCTAAACCCTAAACCCTAAACACTTTACATACAAAAACCTAAACCCAAAGAGAGACTAGGAGGCAACTAGGGTTATCTAAAAACGTGATCTCCGCCCCTATACATTCAAATACATGGGTATATATAGGGCTCATGGCCTTAAGTTTTAGTCCTCCTTGAAGTTGAAGTCTTTAAAGTTGCTTTACATTAAATGCTGACTTCTTTGACTTGAATGTGGACTCCTTTAGGACGTTGCCTTCTCCAGCAAGTAAAGATAAGTACTCCTACTTATCAATCTTTAATCTGCTCTGCACAACGTTCCAGGCTTTAGAAAATTGCAAGGCTGGGCTTGTTCAGTTCAGAAAATCATCCTTTATAAATTGAAGCCCATCTTGGTTGAGTTGGTGTATTGCCGCCTAAGCGGTTGGCTGCTATGGCAGCGTCCTTGGCGGCACTTTGGAACTGCTTCAATACAACTTTTTTTCTCCCTAATTTTCTGTCCTTTCGTCCTCTACACTGCTACAACACATGAAAATAAAAACTAAACTAAAACGATATCTTTTATTAACCAAATATAGAATATTCAATAAAAGCATGGCAAAAGAGCAAATATTGTTATTATGCATGCAATGCACCTAAATATGCCTAAATGAGCTTATGAACAACAATAATAAAGGGCATAAATGTGTACAAAATATAGAACTTGTGGACACTCTACACACCCTCAAGCTCGAACTATTGCTTGTCCTCAAGCAATGCAACCTAACTAGTAAACCTACCACTTTTGCACAAAAATTAACAGAAACTTAGCCTTTAACTTGATTTCTTACCTCAAGGCCGTGGCACCTATTTTATATTAGTGATAGGGGATGGCATGAAATATCTTAGAATTTATTTTTTTAGTGCTAGTGTAGTGTGTGCAGGTCTGTGTTCATGCAAAACATGCTGAGTATAATAAGTAAACAAAGAATGCTAAAAATAGTTAAATACGAAAAAGAAAAATTCTAAGTCATTTTTCATCCTTTTCCCAGAATTAAGTTCAATTTTCATTTGGTGCGAAAATAAATTAATCGGCTCTCCTATCATAGGCACAAGTTATATAACAAATTTTTCTTTTCCGATTATTACTAAGGCAAGTACAATGCAACATATATGCAACTAAGTATGCCTAGATAAAAGATGCGAGAGCTATCCCCCCTAAACTCGAGATGGGCATTGCCCTCAATGCACAAAATATAAAAAGAAAAAAAGACAAGAGATAAATAAAAGAAACAAAAAAAAAAGAATAAGAAATAAAATAAAGAAAAAAAAAGAAAGAACTAAAAGTTGGCTGAGGGTTTAGAGGGGGCTTGAGTCTTTTCTGCTGAGTAGGAGGAAGAGGTGTGGATGACGAAGCGGCGGCCAACAAATGTCTTGGCGTCGGCCTTAGCTGGTGAAGTTTTTCCTTTTCGCGGCGGCTGGACTCTTTTCGGCGTATGCTGAGGCTCTTCTTGAGGTTTGGTAGAGGGAGCGGAAGGAGGTGCTTCACTCTCTTCTTACTCTATCTCGAAGTCCACAGGCTCGGCGGCTATGATGTGCCGCTTTCTCTTCCTAGTGCCTTCCTCTGTGGGTGCTACCGCAGGGAAAATTGCCATGAGGATGGCTGCTGCTGCTACCACTGCTGTTTTTGGCTCTAGCGGCTGCTGCTCAATCTCTTCTGATGAGTAAGTGTTCGCCATTGTTGCTGATGTGCAGGATGGTGAATGGTGCTACTGATGCATCTCGGGGGGGGGGGGGGGGGGGGAGAGGGTGTGCTACTATGTAGGTTACGGTGGTGGCTGAGTAAGTTTGGTAGTGCGTCGAAGAGGGCAACTAGCAGGCAGTAGGGCGGGTAGCAGCGGTAGTTGGTGTTCCTTGTGCTGGGGCTGCTGCTACAAGCTCTACAGCGAATGGGGCTGGACGGCTAATGGTTGGCTGGGCGTTGTAGGCTCTGTCTGTGGGGCCTGCATCATCTGTATGCGGACTTTTCTGGTCCACCCCTTTTTGGTTGTTATCATATGATCTTTTGGTTCGGTTTGAACACCAAAATTGGTGCAAAGGCATATGATGATGGATGGGAAGTACAACCTGCCTTCCGTCTTTTTGAAGCAATAGTGGATCTCCGTGCATATGATTTCCCCAACGTTTATTTGCCAACTCATCAGAATGCTATGAATGAGGGCGAGGTGTGGTCGATCAACGATTGAGTTGTAGGAAGTGGGCAGCAGGCGGCTTTTTACAAAAGTGTTCCATAGCATGGCCTCGGGCAGCAGGTGGCGGCGCTAGACGGATCCTACATGCTTACCTGTTAACCACGGTGTGTTGGGCCTGCAGAAATTGGCCTTGATCTTCTCATAGTCGCCAACCGTCAATGACTGCCTCCACTCCTCGTGAGGGTTGTCGTGCATATCCAGGCCATAGTATCTGTTCATGATGGCAACATTCAGCTTGACAGGCTCTCCGCGGACATAGACAAATGGTTGCTCTGGGCAGGGGTGATGGGCGTAAAATTCCCTGACCATGGTGATGTTGGCTATCTCTGACTGCCGTACGAACATCTCCCATCCCTTGTTGTGGATGGTCTCGAACATGGCAGGTTCTAAGCCGAGATCGCATGTCTCCCTTGTATAGTGAAAGCCATGCTCCTCCTATACGTTCTTCTTAGAGAACTGATCTTTGTATCTCTCCTTGTCTGCCTATGAGCAAAATCTTTTGTAGGTGGGTTTGGGCTGTGATGCGGATGCCATGTGAAACGGTTGAAGTAACTGAAACTTTGTAAGAAAAATAAATAGAGAGCTGTGGAAGCAAGAAGAGGATAGCAAGGAGGTGAAAGTAAGGTAAATGAATTAAGTGAGAGGGGTTTAAATAGAGGTTGCCGAGAGGTGTGGTGGCGGAAATAAATGCCCAACGGTCTAGTTGTTCTGCGTACGTTATGGGATATATACCTGTTATTTTTAGAGTCGTTGGCAGCTAGTCGTTGGCAGCCAACTAGCCGTTACGCGTTGTTGCGCTGGGCTGCCACGTGCTGTCTTGACAGCATTGTGGGTGGGATCCTTGTTGGGCCTTCTTCTAGGTCTGGCTCTTTTATTCTTAAACCTGTAATAAAAATAAAGACAAAAATAAATGTAATTAAAAAAATAAAAATAAAATGAAAATTAGGTTATGTTGGGAGGTGCATTTCCCAAACATAACCACTTCCTGAGGGTTTTATGTTTGGCTTTTCGTCCATGTATGTCCTTCCTCTCCTCAGGTGAGTCCTCCTATTCCTTTAGGTTCTGTACTGTCGGTTTCTTCAGCCTGCCCCTTGGTCTGTCACGACAACTGCTGCCCTGGCCTATTTCTATGCTGATGCTGGCAGCTCTTACATCTGGGCATCATTCCTTTCATTTTTCTAAGGGTTGTAGCACAATCATCTTGATGCTCTGGTCGTCTACCCTCATGGCCAGCTCCCTAAGTTCTACATCTATTAGCGTTCTACCCGTGGCCAAGAATGGTCACCCAAGAATGATAAGGGCTTTTTCATCAGCCTCGCAGTCTAGGATGAGGAAATCGACTAGCAGAATCAGGATGCCCACCTTTACCAGGATGTCTTTGATTTTTCCCTCCGGTTGTACAAACGAATGGTTCGTAAGTTTTAGCATGACAGAGGTAGGTTTGGCCGGCCCAATTCCTAGTTTATCGAAGATTGTCTTGGGCATAAGGTTGATACTGGCTCCCAAGTCGCACAGTGCTTTTGTTTGATGTTTTTTGACTATCCTGCATGGGATAACAAAGTTGCCCGAGTCTGTCTGCTTGGGTGGCAGCTTGTTGTGCAAGATGGCCATGCATTCATATGTGACGACTATTGTCTCGAACTCCCCAATCCTTTTTTTAGAAACCATGTCCCTGAGATGTTTGGCATAGTTGGGCATATTTTGAATGGCTTCTATGAGAGGAATGTTTATATGCACATGCTTCAGAATATCCAAGAATTTTCTGAACTGGTGCTCTTGCTTTTGTTGCTTTAGCCTTTGGGGGAAGGATACAGGTAGGCGGATGTCCTCTATACGTTCCTTGTATTGGAACTTAATCAGGGGAGGATCATTTGTTTTAGGTCTACTGTCTTGTTCAGCTGCCAGGGCGGCTGGTGTTGGTGCTGCTGCGGCAGGATATTCTTTCTGGTCTGGCTGAGTTTCTGGCTATTTCTCCACCGTGGGTTCATCCAAATGCTTCCCACTTCTTGTAGATATGGCCTTGCACTGCTCGTAAGTGGGTTTGGCTGCTGCCTCTGAGCTGTTGGATGCTGCTCCCATTGTCCAGCTGTTGTAGATCTCAGTGAACTACCCAAATTAGGTCTCATGGTTCTTTATAGCAGCCTCTTGGTTGTTCATCCTCATCTCCATCCTGTCCATGAAAGACTTTGTTTTATCAATAAATTTATTGGTAAAAACAATAAAGTCACTAGTTCTAGTTGTTGAGTGTGTAAAAGTTCTATTATTTACACCCTTTTAACCCATATTTCTGCTGCATTCAAGCATCATTGCATTGCATTTAGGATAGTTTTCAGTTAAATATCACAATTATATAAAAGGCTCGGATTCTACTAAAAGATGGTGCATTTTGCAGGTAACTGTCAAGGGTGACGATGAAGGCAGGCGAAGGGCAGATAAGCAGGAAGGCGGAACTGAACAAGCAGCTGAAGGAGACGAACCTGTCATGGACCCGTCACGACAGCATGGTGACAGCAGATTATTGAAGAGAAAAAATGAAGTGGACATCGATAGATAGAGAAAAATCTGCTCGTCTGTCGTGTGGCAGCCAAATAATTTTCCAAGCCCCGGATCAAAAGATATGTCAAGCCAAAGCTCAAAGGAGAGGAAATCCCTAAAAGCAAGGAGGCGGCTAGAAAGTAGGATACTTTAGAGATTTAATCTTTATTAGAGTCTTACTTTTAATTAAAGTTGTAATCCTTGTTACCTTAGATATCTTGAGCCCAAAGCTTATATAAAGGGCATAAATTAAGCCTAGGGCATAGCCGACTACCCCAGAACCGAAACCAAAACCCTGCCGTTCACCCGTCACCGACATGTTCTAAATTCCCCCTAGGGTCACGGGTTGTTTTGTAAAGTAGTTGCAAGGGTTGCTTTGTTTTAGGATTTTTCAAGTTCAATAAAATAAACTTCAAGTTCTTTTATCTTGGTTTTAACATCTTGCAAGAGCATCGGGAGAGCATTGTAAGGTTATCTATTTACTTAGCATCGGGAGAGTTAAGTATACGAAAGAGATAAAAGCGCGTTCTCTAGTTTATAGTTGAACCATCTCGTGCTTAGGGATAAGGCGAGGTTAAGTGGCTAAGGAAGAATTCATACACATCGGTGTTCATCCTTCGATTCACGCCGGGAGGTATCATCAAAGACGTGTTCATCGACAGACTTGTGCCTAGGGATAGGGCAAGGCAGATCTGGGATTCTTGCCAAGCTTGAAGTACTGAGTTAGTGTTTGCTGCCGCGACAACTAACGGACAGACGCCGCGACAGGTGCTGTCGGCGACGGGAGCGACGACAGAACTGGAGATCCTAAGCAATTCAATACCTGCACTACCGAGCAATTCAATACCGGCCCATTCTCTCTATCTTGATTTTTCAATCCTTTTATTTCTGTTTTACTTTATTATTCGTGACAACTCTCTAAAAGAATTCTTTTACTTTGTGCAGTAAATCAAGGTGAAGTCATTAGCCCAATCCCTGTGGAGACGATATCCGATACTTCGTATCACTTTATTACTTGCGACGTGTTCACTTGCACTGCAATTGCGATAGACTATTTTACACGCAACAAGTTTTTGGCGCCGTTGCCGGGGATTGGCAACATAACTACATCTTTATTTTATTGCACTTTTTGTTTTTATTTATTTTATTTTATTTTCGTTTTTCGTTTTTAGTTTTTCTTTAATTTTTGTTTTTTTTCAACTCTTGCTTTTCACAAGGTTCTCTTGTTTATGCGCAGATCGAAAAGAGGCGAAGATCCTGAGTATAAGTTAGATCCGGAAATCGAACGATCATTCAATCTCAAGAAACAGATTCGCCATCTTTTAGACAGGAACGAATACCTTGAAGAACAGCTAGAGCAGATGGCCCGTAACCAACCTGCTGGAGGAGACATACCACCTGTCGGCGATCCGCCTGGGGCAGGTGGACGAAGGTCATGTCGTGACTACATGCTGAATGACCATGTAGAGCTGGAGACCACGCTGCCGGATATTGATGTTGACAACTTCGAGCTTAAACCTGTCATGTTTAGTATGATCAACAACGCCGGACAGTTCAGTGGTTCTGCGACAGAAGATGCTAGGGAGCATCTCAAAACGTTCCAGGAGATCTGTGGTTCGTTTAGGCTACCAGGAGTTAGTCCGGAGATACTGAGGCTTCGGTTATTTCCCCATTCATTAAGGGATAGAGCTAAAACTTGGTGGAATAAACTTACACCGGGTTCCATTATGACTTGGGCAGATCTAACTCGTGAATTCTTATCTCGTTTTAATCCTTCACATTTATCTGAGCGATTACGTAACGAAATTGCTACTTTTCAACAGGAAGATGACGAGCCGATGCACGAGGCCTGGGACAGATTTACTACTCTTCTACGGAACTGCCCAATGCATGGATTCCCCGTCTGGAATCAGGTAACTAAGTTTTATAATGCTGCTAACTTACAAACTCGCATTCGCATTGATTCTGCAGCAAATGGACTGTTATTGGATAAAGATCCGGACGAGGCACTACAAGTTCTGAAGAATCTAGCTAAGAATGAGGAGCAGTTTCCGACTAGAAGAGGGGGTAAACGGGTACTTGCTGTCAAGGACTATGAGGCTGACAACACTATGAAATCACAGGTAGCATTCCTCACTAAAGCCATGAAACACTTATTGAGTGAAGAGGAAGTACGAGGGTTTGCTGTCGAGGAAATTTGTGCCACTTGTGAGGGAAATCATAGTAGGGATGAGTGCCCTATAAACATAGAAGAAGGGAAATATGTTGGAAATTACAAGCCAAACTACAATTCCAACAATTACAACCCTAATTGGAGAAAGGATCCCAAATTTTCCTGGAGTAATCCTAACAATGCCCTGAATCCGCAAGCATATAATCAGAATCAGGGGGGTCCTAGATTGTTGACGCGACAGCAATTGCAGCCGCAGAACCTGCCGCAGAACCTGCCGCCTCAGCAACAACAGCAGCCACCACCTGCCACGAGTAGTGTTTTGGAGCAGACTTTGGCTACCTTTATGTCTCAGACTGGCACATATATGGATAATATTAATCAGTTTGTCAAGAAGACGGAGAATTTTATGGACGAGACTAAGATGAGAATGACAAACCATGAGGCCACCTTGAAATCTCTAGAGACACAAATGGGTCAGGTGTCGCAGCATATTAAACCGAGGCAGAATGGAGGTTTTCCTAGCAATACTGAAAATGCTAGACCACCCCCACATGAGCAATGTAAGGCAATTACTACTAGGAGTGGGAAAAAGCTACCAGGGCCGGAAAAAGAAGCTGATACAGAAAAGGACCCTGCTTTGAACAAACCTGCCGAGGAAGCTGCCCCGACAGGTAATAAACGGACTGCTGCCGATGATCCTGTCACGACAGCAGAAGCAACAGAGGAGAAAAAGGAAGATCATCGTCCTCAGATTCGCATGCAGTGGGAAGGACGCATTGCTGACTATCGTCCTCCACCACCTTTTCCTCAACGGATACAACAAGCTAAGAATGAATCTCAACTCAAAAAAATTTATGATATTTTTAAACAGGTTCATATTAATATTCCGTTGTTAGATGCTGTTAGGGAGATGCCCGGTTATGCTAAATTTCTCAAGGATGTAATGTCTAAAAAATCTAAACTTGGGGAATTTGAAACGGTAAGGATGCAAGAGGGTTGCATGAGTATTCTTCATCGACAACCACCCCAGAAAAAGAAGGATCCAGGGAGCTTCCTTATACCTTGCGTAATCGGTGATAAATTTGTGGGTAAGGCACTTTGTGATCTTGGTGCTAGTGTTAATCTAATGCCCAAATCTGTTTTTCAGAAACTAGGTATTGGCAAGGCGCGGCCCACGACAGTTACCCTACAGCTAGCCGACCGCTCTTACGTTCACCCCGAGGGAAAAATTGAAGATATTTTGGTAAGAGTGGATAAACTTATTTTTCCTGCTGACTTTCTTATTTTAGATTGTGAGGCAGATGAGAACGCACCAGTCATCCTAGGACGACCTTTCTTAGCCACGGGAAGATCGTTGATTGATGTGGAAAAAGGAGAACTCACCATGCGCGTGAACGATCAAGAAATTAAGTTGAATGTTCTCCAAGCAATGAAACATGTCGATGTGGACGAGGAATGCAAAGCCATCATCGAGGTGACCTTTGATTACCCCTACATCAGGTCAGGCTGCCGAGATATTAAATTTGGTCACTACTGCGACAACCATTTACCAACCTGTCACGACAGTGACGACGACAGCAACGACGGCAGCACAGACGACAGTGACCCCTCTGAAACCGATACATCTGATACTGAAGGTCATGAGGAGGTAAACTGGTTAGACCATCGTCCAGGTAAGTTATTCGAACCCTTAAATTACACTTCGGATAACCATTTAATCCAAAAGCCCTCCACTGTTGAACCACCTGTCTTAGTACTTAAGCCCCTGCCAGGGCAGCTTAAATATGCTTATCTTGGTTGTGATAACACACTGCCTGTAATCATCTCTGCTAAGCTGCCGCAAGAACAGGAACGACAGCTGATCGACATGTTGAGGCAGCATAAAAGGGCGATAGGATGGACGATAGCAGACATCCAGGGCATTAGTCCGGCAATCTGTATGCACAAAATCCTCCTAGAGGAAGACCATAAGCCGACTATTGATGCCCAAAGGCGGTTAAACCTTGCAATGAAGGAGGTAGTGCATAAAGAAATAATTAAATGGTTAGATGCTGGTATTATTTACGCCATCTCCGACAGCAAATGGGTAAGCCCGGTGCAATGTGTTCCCAAGAAAGGAGGCATGACTGTAATAACCAATGAAAACAACGAGTTAATCCCAACCAGGACTGTGACCGGTTGGAGGGTTTGTATGGACTATCGGAAGCTTAACAAAGCTACCCGAAAGGACCACTTTCCTTTACCCTTTATTAATCAAATGCTTGATAGATTAGCGGGTAAACCTTACTATTGTTTTCTTGATGGTTATTCAGGATATAATCAAATTGCTATTGCACCGGAGGACCAAGAGAAAACGACTTTCACATGCCCCTACGGTACGTACGCATTTAGGAGGATGCCATTTGGACTTTGTAACGCACCTGCCACCTTCCAAAGGTGCATGATGGCAATATTCTCCGACATGGTAGAAGACTTCCTTGAGATCTTCATGGATGATTTTTCCGTCTTTGGAGACGATTTTGAGAGCTGCCTCGGCAACCTTCAAAAGGTACTTGAAAGATGTGAAAAGGCTAATATTGTTCTTAATTGGGAAAAATGTCATTTTATGGTAGATGAAGGGATAGTCTTAGGCCATAAGATTAGCTGCCGTGGGATAGAAGTCGACAGGGCAAAAATAGAAGTCATAGAGAAGCTGCCGCCGCCAACAACAGTCAAGGGCATTAGGAGTTTTTTAGGGCATGCTGGTTTTTATAGGAGATTTATTGCCAATTTCTCAAAAATCACGAAACCCCTATGTCATCTCCTAGAGCAGAACCGACCCTTTGACTTTAATGAAGAATGTTCTGAAGCATTCAAGGTTCTGAAGGAAAAGTTAGTGACAGCCCCCATAGTACAGCCACCAGACTGGACGCAACCGTTTGAAATTATGTGTGATGCTAGTGACTATGCTGTCGGGGCAGCACTTGGGCAGCGCAAGGACAGGCTATTTCATGTCATATATTACGCCAGCAAAACATTAAATGATGCCCAAGTGAATTATACCACCACGGAAAAGGAGCTGTTAGCCGTGGTGTTTTCCATCGACAAGTTTCGTTCTTACATACTTGGAACGAAGGTTATAATACACACCGACCACTCTGCCCTCAAGTATCTATTTGCAAAAAAAAAGATGCAAAACCTAGGTTGATACGATGGATATTACTATTACAAGAATTCGACCTTGAGATAAAAGATAAAAAGGGGACAGAAAATCAGGTGGCAGATCACTTGTCGAGGTTGGAAACGGGACAGAGTCTACCGCCAGATGAGACACACATATTGGAGACCTTCCCAGATGAGCAGCTCTTTGCTGCCGCACTAGCTGTCGCGACAGCCATGGCGGCAGGTAAGTCTTCTAACCTTCCCTGGTATGCTGATTTCGTTAATTTTATAGTTAGCGGAATATTACCTTCTGATCTTACTTACCAAGCCAGGAAGAGGTTTCAAAATGATGTTAAACATTATTATTGGGACGAACCTCTTCTTTTCAAAATGTGCGCAGATCAAGTTATAAGGAGATGCATACCACAAGAAGAACAAGAAGACATTCTCCATCACTGTCATGCTTCACAATATGGAGGACACTTAGGAGGTAATAAAACTGCTGCCAAGGTGCTGCAGTCAGGGTTCTACTGGCCGACACTGTATAAGGACACACAGGAATTTTATAAAAACTGTGACAGGTGCCAGCGGACAGGTAACATCTCGAGGAGAAACGAGATGCCACTGCAGAATATTTTAGAAGTCGAAATCTTCGATGTTTGGGGGATTGATTTTATGGGACCTTTTCCATCCTCTTGTGGAAATCTTTACATCCTCCTAGCAGTGGATTATGTCTCCAAGTGGGTAGAAGCAATCGCAACTCAAAAGAATGATGCCAAAACAGTCCAAAAGTTTTTGCACAAAAACATCTTTTCTAGATTCGGCATCCCTAGGGCGATTATCAGTGATGAAGGGAGACATTTTGACAACAAGGTAATTGCTGCCGCCTTGAGAAAATATGGTGTCAAGCACAGGATCGCGACAGCATACCACCCACAGACCAATGGACAGGCTGAGATATCCAATAGGGAAGTAAAGAACATTCTTGAAAAAATGGTTAAACCAACTAGGAAAGATTGGTCTTTGCTTCTGAATGATGCATTATGGGCATACAGAACAGCCTTCAAGACTCCATTGGGCATGTCTCCATACCGTCTGATTTATGGGAAAACCTGTCATCTGCCTGTCGAGATAGAACACAAGGCATATTGGGCGATCAAGGCAGTAAACATGGACTTGGACAAGGCAGGCCAGAAAAGGCTGTTAGATTTGAATGAGATCGATGAAATACGGACAATGGCCTACGACAATGCAAGGATTTACAAGGAAAAAACTAAAAAGTGGCATGACAAGAAGTTGCTGCCACGACAGTTCTGCCCAGGGCAGCTTGTGTTGTTGTTCAATTCTAGATTGAAACTCTTTCCAGGGAAGCTCAAATCTAGATGGTCTGGCCCATTCCAAGTAGTTCAAGTTTTTCCCCATGGTGCCATTACAATTCAATCACTAAAGGACGGGCACCAATTCAAAGTCAATGGACAACGCCTCAAGCACTATCAAGGGACTGAAGCCCCAGGAATACAGGAAGTGGTTACTTTAGGTGATGCCCCACATGGCATCCCTAATTTAACCTAATTCTCTTATTTTTTATTATTATTATTATTAATATTATTCATTAGGAATTAGATTTTATTCGAATAATGTTTTGTTTTTAATTTCAGTTTTTAGGAAATAAAGAAGGCAAGTGAGAAAGAAGAAGTAGCCCAAGCCCACCGCCCATCCATCAGCCCAAATAAAGTCCATTTATAACCTGTCGTTTCGGCTGCCGGCGCAGACGGAGTTGACAGGCTGTCAACAGACGCACAGCAGACGAAGAATCGTGCGGCAGACGCAGCATTAATGTCCGTCAGACGTGTCAGACGCAACATTCAATCTGCCGCTCCGTTATTCCCGCCTGCCGTTGCGGCATTAAATGGGCAGCCCCCGACAGCTATATAAACCCCTTCTCCTTTTCATTTTTCCTCACTTCAGATTTTCTCTCTTGCTATTCTCTTCTAGTTTAATCTCTTTTCTTTCATTTTCAGCCCTTGCAACCAAACATGTCTTCACGACAAACCCGACAGAACGCTGCTGCCGCTTCCTCTTCTGCAGCAGCATCTCCATTCGCTAACAAGGAACTGTGGGAAGAGCGCAGCTTCATCTACAACAGAGATGCCCCTCTGTTTGGACTCCGGCCATTCATCATGCAGGCCATTACAGCCCAACTGTGGGAAGATTTCGCCGAACAGCCGGCAGAACTTAATGACACCCTAGTCAGGGAGTTCTATGCGGCGATCGAGAGCAAGACGGCAACATCTATCACCGTCAGGGGAGTGACAGTACCCTTTACCGCCAGCAGCATCAACCATGTCTTCGGCCTCTTCTTCGGCCCCAACGATGATGCCCATCAACAGTTTTGGGACACCCTCGATGCTGCCGGCCATGATGCTGTCATGAGGGAGTTGACAGAAGCAGGAACGACGTGGGCACAAGTAAGAAGAACCCCCATTCTATCAATAGGGGGCAGCTCCTACCTGAGGCAAAATTATGGAACGCTTTTATCAAAAAGCGTATCCTGCCCTCGTCTCACCATACGACAGTCAACAGGCAGAGACTGGCCCTCATCCACTCTATCATGCACAACAGGCCCATCAATGTGGGCAGGTACATGAGGGACAGCATTCTAGATTGCGCCTTCCGCTCGGACTCACGGCTCTGCCTGCCCTGCACCATAACTGCCCTCTGCCGCTGCGCTGCCGTACCGGAGGAAGCCTCAGACAACATCAAGAAGGGCAGCGGCTGGACAGACAACAACATATCCAGCCTCATGGAGCTTGTAGTCGTATCGCCCCTCAACGCCTTCGATCCCAACGCCCCTCCTGCTGAGTCTGATGATGAGCCTGCCACTCAGCCTGCCACTGAGCCTGCCCCAGAAGCTGCAACCAACACCGCTCCGGCAGATCAGAACGCCCACATCCTTGCTGCCTTTCTGCGAATTGAGGAACGTCAGATGGGCTTAATGACATTCATCCGAGACTTCTCCAATGCCACGGTAAACTTTATTACCAATACTTTGAATTTTTCGGATGTCTTTTTCCCTACCTTCCCCGCCCATTATTTCAATATCCCATCCCCTACTCCCACACCACCTGTCTCTCCCCATGGAGAATCTGCCTCCTCCACACCTTCCCCGACGGCAGACGGCAGCCCACCGGCAGACACCTCCCCTCGAGGAACAAAGCGAGCTGCCACTGACGACAGCCCCCTTGTCCGGAGGAACTTGGATAGCGCCTTCACACGGGTGAAGCGTATCAAGCATGTGGCAGACAAGAGAAAACTGTCCAAGGCCATCATGTCCACCAGCTGGGACAGCAGCAACAGCAGTTCTGACGTCAGGCTAGTGGAGCCATCTGCCCTTCCACCTGCTGACGACCCTGTCCCCCAACCGGAGGAAGACCCTGCCCCTCAACAGGCTGACGAAGCTGTCGATCAACCTGCTCCGGAACCTGCCCAACCACCTCCTCAACGCAGACGCTACCATCAGATCCGCGTCAGCAGCAACAGCGAGGACAGCGCATAAAATTTAAGTTTTTATTTCTTTTGTTTCCTCTTATTGCTGCCTGCCCTTATATAATTGTGATGTACTTTCTTTTTTTTCTTGTTTTTCTTTATCTGTTTTTAAGTTATTTTGCATTGAGGGCAATGCAACCCTTGAGTTTGGGGGTGGCAACCCTCCATATTTAATGGCATCCTTAGCACATCTTTTGTTTAACTGTTGTGTCTTTTTATTTGCCTTTATTTTAAAAAAAAATCAGAAAATTAAACTGTTGGCTTAAAACTGTGAAGTTAGCTTACCTATCATGACGGCTCTGTCGTGGCAGCATCTTTAGGACAGGTTAAGGAAAAGTTTAGAGCCTTTCTATAGTTCTGAAAACTTAAACACTTTTGTGACTGTTATATTGCTTAGATTTCTTTTAGCCAAACTAGAATAGGATGCTTAGAACTTGAATAGCCCCTAGAGGTGCCTAACACTGGCTCTAGGAAAGAAAGTTTAGTAAAAGAAAATCAAAAACCTAGAGGTGCCCGAAACCGGCTCTAGGAAGCTAACTAGAGGTGCCCAAAACTGGCTCTAAAAAAAAAATTAGCTTGAAAATAGAAGAAAAAGAAGCATGAAAATGTGCCTTCTAAAAATAAACTTTGGCATAAAAATTCGAGTTAAGGAGTTGAATATTCTAGTGAAACTAAGAGAGTCTTAGCATATAACTGTTCACAAGCATGCACACACTGCACGAGCGCTATAGGGAGATTCCGGACAGGTCCTAGCCTTTCCGACAGGTTGCTGCCGCCATAGAGAATGAGCGACGGGTAAGGGACAGTTCACTGTTTGAAAGCCAACACAAAAATTTTCATTTTTCTTTAGGTTTAATTGCTTGAGGGCAAGCAAAGACTTGAGTTTGGGGGTGTGTTGAGTGTGTAAAAGTTCTATTATTTACACCCTTTTAACCCATATTTCTGCTGCATTCAAGCATCATTGCATTGCATTTAGGATAGTTTTCAGTTAAATATCACAATTATATAAAAGGCTCGGATTCTACTAAAAGATGGTGCATTTTGCAGGTAACTGTCAAGGGTGACGATGAAGGCAGGCGAAGGGCAGATAAGCAGGAAGGCGGAACTGAACAAGCAGCTGAAGGAGATGAACCTGTCATGGACCCGTCACGACAGCATGGTGACAGCAGATTATTGAAGAGAAAAAATGAAGTGGACATCGATAGATAGAGAAAAATCTGCTCGTCTGTCGTGTGGCAGCCAAATAATTTTCCAAGCCCCGGATCAAAAGATATGTCAAGCCAAAGCTCAAAGGAGAGGAAATCCCTAAAAGCAAGGAGGCGGCTAGAAAGTAGGATACTTTAGAGATTTAATCTTTATTAGAGTCTTACTTTTAATTAAAGTTGTAATCCTTGTTACCTTAGATATCTTGAGCCCAAAGCTTATATAAAGGGCATAAATTAAACCTAGGGCATAGCCGACTACCCCAGAACCGAAACCAAAACCCTGCCGTTCACCCGTCACCGACATGTTCTAAATTCCCCCTAGGGTCACGGGTTGTTTTGTAAAGTAGTTGCAAGGGTTGCTTTGTTTTAGGATTTTTCAAGTTCAATAAAATAAACTTCAAGTTCTTTTATCTTGGTTTTAACATCTTGCAAGAGCATCGGGAGAGCATTGTAAGGTTATCTATTTACTTAGCATCGGGAGAGTTAAGTATACGAAAGAGATAAAAGCGCGTTCTCTAGTTTATAGTTGAACCATCTCGTGCTTAGGGATAAGGCGAGGTTAAGTGGCTAAGGAAGAATTCATACACATCGGTGTTCATCCTTTGATTCACGCCGGGAGGTATCATCAAAGACGTGTTCATCGACAGACTTGTGCCTAGGGATAGGGCAAGGCAGATCTGGGATTCTTGCCAAGCTTGAAGTACTGAGTTAGTGTTTGCTGCCGCGACAACTAACGGACAGACGCCGCGACAGGTGCTGTCGGCGACGGGAGCGACGACAGAACTGGAGATCCTAAGCAATTCAATACCTGCACTACCGAGCAATTCAATACCGGCCCATTCTCTCTATCTTGATTTTTCAATCCTTTTATTTCTGTTTTACTTTATTATTTGTGACAACTCTCTAAAAGAATTCTTTTACTTTGTGCAGTAAATCAAGGTGAAGTCATTAGCCCAATCTCTGTGGAGACGATATCCGATACTTCGTATCACTTTATTACTTGCGACGTGTTCACTTGCACTGCAATTGCGATAGACTATTTTACACGCAACACTAGTCATAAAAGTATGCAATGTTGCTTCTAGTGAATTATTGTTTTGTGGCTGTTGAGTCTTCTATCTGGACTAGTTCTTTTGGTAGCCTCCCTGAAGCTATTGTGGGTTTGTAGCAGTTTTTGGGTTGCTCCAGGAGAAATTAGGATGGTTCTTCCATCGAAGGTTGTAAGTGTTCTGGGTGGGTCTGTTGTTCCTCTCATATCCTCCTATGAAGTTTGCAGATACCGTACAGTCATAAGAATCATGGTTTCCCCCACACTCGCCACATAACAGTTCTATAGCCTTTACCTCATGGACCTTTCCAGCGGGTTTCATGATGCTCATGACCAGCTCCGTCAGCGTGTCAAGGCGGACATTAACAGAGTCTGAGGCTTCTACCTTGTTCATCGTGGCTAGCCATCTAATGCCGCCTCGACGGGTTGTTGGATACTTGTAGTCGTTCTTGGCAGCCTGATTTAGAAGCCTCGGTGCTTCCTCTGGTAGTCTGTCAAGGATGATCCCATTAGCTGTGGAATCAATCATCATCCTCGTTGGGTAGGTCACCCCGTTGTAGAATATTGATGCTTGAGTCCAAGCCAGAAGTCCATGCACCGGGAAATTATTTAGCATCTCTTGGTATCGTTCCCATTCTTCGTACATCGACTCATCATCCCCTTGCCTGAAGGTTGTTATTCCATTCTGCAGCCTGTCTGTGACGTTGGACGAGCTGAATCGGTCCAGGAAATCCTTGCACAGTTCCGTCCATGTGTTGAACGATCCTACCTATTGATTATTCAACCATTGTTTTGCCCTATCCCTCGGTGAATAGGGAAATAAACTCAGCCTCATGACGCCTTGGTGGACCCCGTGTATTTTAAATGCTCTATAGATGTCCAGGAATCCTCTCAGATGATGTTGAGTGTCTTCAGTGGCAGTCCGTCCAAAGTGCCCTAATGTATTGATCATGATAAACATGATTGTCTTCAGCTCGAAGTGGTATGCCTCAATATCAGGTTTTGTCACTGTCGGATGGAACCCTCTGAAGTCATGTTCTAGGTACTCTCTCGTGGTTCGAACTGGCTGGTGCTGCCTGGGCAGAATAGGGGGATCCTGCCTTGGTGGATCTTGTGGGCCTCTGGGCGGAAAGTCTTGCTGTCAGTTTTAGCCGTTTGCGGCACCATTGGGTGGGTCCTCATTTACCATGTTTACCTTCGCTTTTCCCTTTTCTTCTTTGTTTTTCGCTAGGACTACCTTGATCTCCTTCTTAAGTTCTCTTGCTTGACCCTCGATATCGTCATAAAAGAGGAGTTATCCTTTTGGGTTTGCCCTGGTCATACACTAGCAAAGGCGACGGTAAAATTCTTCTTTTGTTTCGATTAAAAATAAGATAAAATAAAAAGTAATGAAAAGTGTAGAAATTAAAAATGAAATTCGATGTTACCAAGCCCCGATAGCGGTGCCAAAAACTTGTAGGGCGTGTAGGTGTTTACTTTTTGTAAGAGTGCAAGTGCACACTCCTGCCAAGTTATAGTATAAAAGATGTCGAATCCCACGAGGATTGGATAGCTTTTTTCGAATTGTTGTTCCTGCTCAAGGAAAAATAAATTGCACAAGTAAGGTGATTGTTGAGAAGAAAAGTAAATTAAAACACAAGTAATAAATGAAGTGATCATGTTGATAGAGCGGGCAGGATTATGCTGCTCCTTAGTGTGAAACTACGTTTAAAAGGTCAAGTTGTTTTGCGCCGCCACAATATGCTGCCTCGGCGGGTAATGTCGGATTGAGGCTTCGGCAACTTTCGCTGTCTCGACAGGTGGAATGGAGATAAGTCCTGGCAGCAAGTCTGGCAGATACTCCATGTTCGGTAGAGCAATTCTAAAGTGATCTTTCCTATGTCTAGGCAAGGATTCTGTCACCACGTGATGTAGGAAATACCTAACAATCTCAATGTAAACCTAACACAAGCAGTCGACGTTTGATTGCTCCTTTTAGCCGCTGAAACTCAGACTTATGTCTACAACGAATTAGTCAACACCTCGACATGATGAGACCGTACTTAATTCTTTCGTGAGTTTGAAACTCTCGTGCCCGACAAATGGATTTCTTCAACTGGACTTTTGGAACTAATTGAAGAAGTGAAGAACATGAATTAAGCAAACTTGGAATATTTTATTGAAAATAAACTTGAAACCTAAACAAGTGTTTTCACAACTAAATTACAACATAACCCCAAACCCAAGGGAAGTTTAGAACTTGGTGGTGGCAGAAAACCCTAGCTAAGCCTAAAGAAAACCCAAGATGATTTGAACTAGGAGTACAATGAGTATTTATAGAAAAATAGCTAGGGCAAGTCCTCCTTAAAGTAGAAGTCCTTAAAAGTAGCTTTCAACATTTAATGTGACTTTAAACTCTGACTTCTTTGAGTTGAATGTGGACTTTATCACTTTGCCTTAGCCCGCAAGAAATCTCGAGATTTTACTTCGGCGGCTCTGCCCACTGCTACTGATGTCAAAAAATCAAGTGGCCGGCATCAATAGAATCATGGTTTTTGGCTCTACAGATCGCACTTCGATTCTCCAACTCTATAGTTTGCTGTCGTGGGTAACAAGGTCGGCGATGACAACACTCGGCAACTACTGTCTTCAGCTGGAATTGCTTCAGTACAACTCCATGGTCTACTGCCTCAGCATTGCATCCTCAGCTCCTCTTTCAATCTGTCAGTCTTTAGTACCTAAAACCAAAAATACACTAAAACATTATCTCTTCTTCACCAAATAAAAGATAATCTATTAAAACAATGTAACATGAAGAAATACTGTAAAATGCAATGCATGATCCTAATTATGCCTAAGATGAACTAAAAACGACAATAATATGAGATGCAATGTGTATGAAATATAGAACTTGTGGACACTTTACAAGGAACATACTACGAAACTCCGAACCCTTTGAATAGAGTCATCCCGTGAAGGTTTTCATTCACTCTTGCTAATTTGTATGTCACTTCAAATAATTTTAGATACTTGGACTTTGATAGCTTCAGAGTGTTCTTGCTCATGATCCATCCTAGAGCCTGTTTCGGGCACCTCTAAGGTATTAAGCATCTTTGTGTTGCGGCCATGTCGGCTTGCTTTTTTTACTTAGTTTCCCTGTGCTGCCACAACAGTAATCCTCCATCCAATTAAGAGATTTTCATTACATGAAGCAGGCAGTGTTAAACTTAGAACTCAGGCAAAACTCAGCACTTAGAGACAATGTAAGAATAATTGGCAACTAAAAAATTTCTAAGTATTTTTCATGCTTCCTCCCATGATTAAGTTCAATTTTGAGTATGGTGCGAATATGGAAGTCGGCTAACTATCATTGGCACAAGTTTTTAAGCTAAGACTTTGTATTTCATTATGTGCTTGGGAAGAATTTACACATGCTACTACATGCGGCTAAATGCAACTAAAAGCAAAGAAAACAAAGAGGACTAACCACTCCAAACTCAAGGTTGGCATTGTCCCCAATGCCTTACACAAAATAAAACAAAAAAAACATAAAGAAAAAGAAAACAGAAAATTAAAAGAAAACAAAGAAAGAAAAATAACGAAAAGGTGCTAAAATTATGTGAGTTCCCCTCTGTTTCTGATACTGCTTCGGAGGAGGATTCTAAGAAGGAGGGGAGGATGAAGCGGCGTGAGGCGGGAGATTTGGCGGCTGGGCTCTTCTTCTGGCCACGTGGTGGCTGGATGCGACTAGGAGTGGGTCTTTTAGATAGTGCTTCTAGCTCAGTTTCAGACCCTTCGTCTTGAGGCTTAGTTGCAATGGAGGGCCGCTTCCTTTTCCTTGCTGCTTCGACTGGTTCATCACCGGAGGAATCAGATACCTCCATGTCCAATGAAGCTGAGGCATCGACTTTTTCTTTGGCAACTGCCTCCTCTGGTGCTGGGACGACGACGATAGTCTCATTCTCTTTTTATACATGGATCTCCTCTTCTTCAAAATCAGAGGAGGAGGTGAGGTTGTATGGCTGGATAGGAGTGGGCGTGGTCCTTCTTTTGGGGTGGATATGTGGTCATTCGATGTCTGTTGCGGCTGGAGTGGTAGCTGGTCGAGGTGTGACATGGGTTGGTTTAGAAGTTGCTAACTTCGGCGAGAAGGCTGACATCCTTGGTCTTGAGTCCTGATATTTGTCCAGCAAGTAGGCCACAAAGGCCTCCTGCACCTCCGCGATGTATCTCGTAAAGACTACTTGTTTGTGCTCAATTCTCTGGCAGCTCTCTACGAGGTTTCGATGCAGAGGAACCACGACAGAAGAAAGGGCAGCATCAGTACTGCCCGTCACGGTCGGGGTGGCTGCGGGATTGTAAGGCGGTTGGATGGTTGTTGGCGTCTCAGGCTCTATCTCTTGCATCATCTGGAGGCGAGCCTTCTTTGTCCACCCTTCCTTGGTGGTGATGATAGTATCGTTGGGATGTGGCGACACACGAAAATTGGCACAGAGGCCGGTGATGAGTGAATACCGAGGGGTGTCTTGGACTTGGGTTCGGCTGCGTGAGCATAGACTTCTTCAAGTATAACTTCCCCAACATTGATTGGCCGCCCCTTCATTATGATATAGATTAGGGCCAGCCGCTGCCTGTTGACTATGGAACCATGCGAAGTGGGCATTAGGCGGTGCTGGACGAAGTGACTCCAAAGAATGGCCTTTGGCAGCAAGTCGCAGCGGTTGACTGAGCCGTTATTTTTGCCGGTGAGCCATTTGGCGTTGGGCTGGCAAATTTCTCTTTTGATTTCTTCGTAGTCTGATACAGTTAAACCCAAACTCCATTTTTCGTGCAGATTTCGTTTGATTTCTATTTTGTAGAAGCTTTTTATTATTGCCGTCGTGACCATGACACCCTCGCCGCAAACGTAAACGAAGGGGTTTTCCGGGGTAGGTTTGTGGGCATAAAATTCTCTAACTAAGTTGGTGTTTACCTCCTCTGGCTGCCGTGCAAAAATATGCCATCCCAGTGTGTGGACCCTTTCAAATACGTTGGGCTCAAGGCCAAGATCCCCTTCTTGCCTTGTGTACTGGAAGCCTATCTCTTCCCAAATTTGCCGCTCAGCAAAGTGCTGCCGATATGTTGCCGCTAAGTCACCATTATAGAACCTCTAGAAGGTTGGCTTGGAGGATGAGGCTGTGGGTTTTTATGTTGCCATAATTGTGAGAACGACTGTGTTTCCTAAAGAAAATAAATAAATTACAAGAAAATAACGGAGACGAGATCTTGAAAACAAAGAAGACAAGAAGAATTCAGAGAAAAAGAGAGAGCAATGTGAAGAATGAGGAGAGAATAGTTTGCCTTATGTACCTGCTACTCTCCGCTGCCTTGGCGGGCACGCTGCCATTGGGCGGCAATAATTGCGGCGTGTTTTACAAAATTTTAGCCGTTCCGCTAGCTGTTACAACTAGTCGTTATGCAGCCCCTAGTCGTTATGCTAATCTGTCAGTTACGCGGCCTTGGGCCGCCTTGGCCACTGGGTTGGGTTTCTCCTTTATTCTTTATCCTTCTTGGTCTTGCCTTCATTCCTAACCTAAAATAAATTAAATGCAAAAATTAAATAAAAATTAAATAATTTTCAAGAAAAATAAAGATGTTGAAATTCCTAACCATTTTCTGAGGGTTTTGTGTTTGGCTTTTCGTCCAGGTATGTCCTTCCACTCCTCAGGTGGGTGTTGGCTGCCATCTTTGCCGCCCTGGCGGCTAGGTGTTGGGCCTGTGTCTGGGTTGGGTTGGTGAGCTTCCATTTTCTGGCATACCTATTTTCCTTTTTTCTCCTTCAGTGGTTGTAAGACGTTCAAGTTAATGGTCTGATCTTCAACCCTCATCAAAAGTTCCCCACTCTCAACATATGTTAGTGTTCTTCCAGTTGCTAAGAAGGGTCTCCCTAAGATTATGGATGCATTCTCATCCGCCTCACAGTCCAAAATTAGGAAGTCTGCTGGAAATATGTTTTTTTTAAAATAAAATAAACATAAATTTATGAGCGCAAGTGCATACTCTTGTTCAGTTATAGTATATAAGATATCGTCTCCCACAGGGATTGGACAGCTTGATTCGAATTGATATTCCTGCACAACAAAAGTAAATGCACAATTAAATTTCTGAATATTAAAAAGCATAAAAGTAAAAACACAAGTAATTGAAGAGAGAGAGAGTGATCAGGTTGATAGATTAGGCCATGTAGTTGTAGATTAGTAGTGTGTAGCTTGTGTTGTAAAGATTAAGTGTGTTTTGCGCTGCAACGATCTGTTGCCTTGGCGAGTAATGGCGGATTGAGGCGGCAACAACTTTCGCTACCATGGCGCCACTCTGCTCTTGCAACTTTTGCTGTCTCAGTAGGTGAGATGGAGAGAAGTCCCGGCGGCAAGTCTGGCATATACTCCAAGTTCGGTGAAGCAATTCTGAAGTGATCCTACCTATGTCTAGGCTAGGATTCTATTACTGCGTGATGTAGGCAATACCTAGCAATCTCAGCGCAAACGTAACACAGACAGTCAACGTTTGGTTGCTTCTTTTAGCCGTTGAAATTCTAACTTATGTATAAATTGAATTAGTCAACACCTCTTCATGATGAGACCGTGCTTAATTCTTTTTTGAGTTTGACACCATCGTGCCCGACAAATAGATTCTTCAATTGGACTTTTGGAACTAATTGAAGGAAATTAAGCACATGAATTAAGCAAACTAAGGGTATTTTATTGTAAAAACAACTTAAACTATTACAACCATTTCTCACAACTACTTTACATACAAAAACTTGAACCCAAAGAGAGAATAGGAGGCAGCTAGGGTTATCTAAAAACGTTATCTCCGCCCCTATACCCTGAAATATAGGGTATATATAGGGCTCCTGGCCTTAAGTTTGAGTCCTCCTTGGGGTTGAAGTCTTTAAAGTTGCTCTACATTAAATGGTGACTTCTTTGACTTGAATATGGACTCTTTTTGGACGTTGCCTTCTCCAGCAAGTAAAGATAAGTACTCTTACTTATCAATCTTTAATCTACTCTGCACACCGTTCCAGGCTTCATAAAATTGCAAGGTCGGGCTTGTTGGGTTCAGAAAATCATCCTCTATAAATCGAAGCCCATCTTGGCTGAGTCGGTGTATTGCCGCCTAGGCAGCTGGCTGTTATGGCGTCGTCCTTGGCGACACTTTGGAACTACTTCAGTACAACTCATTTTTTCTCCTTACTTTCTTTTCGTCTCTTTCTCTACATAGTTACAGCACCTGAAAATGAAAACTAAACTAAAACAATATCTTTTCTTAACCAAATATAGAATATTTAATAAAAGCATGGTAAAAGAGAAAATAATGTTATTATGCATGCAATGCACCCGAATATGCATAAATGAGCTTAAGAACAACAATAATAAGGGCAAGAATGTGTACAAAATATAGAACTTATGAACACTCTACATGGAGCAGCATCTTTCGTGTCACAACAAAGTTAGAGACGAGCCTGGACTCTATACGGCCAACTCACACGTGGACCCCTCTCCGTTATGTACTCATTGAATAACCGCAAAAAGCAAAATCCTTATTAAAGGGTTTCACGTGCTTTATGGTTTTTTAACTATAGCTTTGTTGCCTATATAAAGGCAGCTTGATCGAGTAGACAACAACCCCTTGTCTTCAACTATAGGGGAAACATCATAGTCAAGGATTTAGAGGAGTCTCCACACGACAAGACCTATCGAGAGAGGCTTGAGGAGTGCGAAGCGCTACAACACAGTTCAAAGGCTTGGAAGAGGATTCGAGGACGCTTGATTTTCTTTCTCTATTACTTGATAAATTGCAATGACTTTTGTTGCTTTTATTATGGATGATATTTTCTCAAACATGAGCTAAATACTCTTTTTGTTAGGTTTATTGTTTTAAGAATCTATGTTTTAATTATTTGTTCATTGTTATATCATCTTTTCCTTAACTATTATGTTCATCGTTCTTAATGTATAATTATTGTAAGAGCTATCGAGAGAGGCCTTTTAATTATTGATATGTGACTTAATATCGAGTGAGTTAAGTTAGACAAACGTGAACAATGGATCTTAAGTTGTTAACTTAGGTTTTAATCTAGCTTAAACATAAGTTTAGGATTTCAACGACTAATAAGGGGAACTTGAATATATAATAAGTTGTTAGGGTTTACGAAGACATGTATTGCCATAACATCCTATTATCAACTTCTAGGTATCAAAAGAGTCTAGGAGTTAATTAGAAAACTTTGTCGAATTGTTGAGTGAATCAATTGGTTAACGTAGATATGTATTGCCAATTTCTATAGCATTGAATGGTAATTAGCATAGTTCTTGGCAATAAACCCAACATCCATAATCATCTGAATATCTGCTATAACATCTGCTTGTTCTTGATTATTGCTAGAAATTTACTTTTCTTGCATTTAGTTCACAATCTTATCATCACACCAATATTATTTTCTCACTAACAATTAAGTGCATTTGCTTTGAGTTTGTCACTCCAATCTCTGTGGGGTCGACACCCTCCTCATCATTATATTACTTGATCGATGAGTATATGCAAAGAACAAGGAATCATGCATAACGGTAACGAGAATGGCACCCTAAATGGCCCGAATAACAACCACAAAAACGATCCATGATACATGTACTGGACAAGCCCAAATCAAAGATGGACTCACATTCCCACTTGGACTAATCACACGAGCCAAGTCCAAGTTACTCAAAGATAAACTTTACACCATCATACAAGGAGTGTTGACCAAAGGCTTACAAAGATTCATGAAAGAACAAGAATTTCAGAAGAGTACACATTCTCCAACCTTAAAGATTTGGGTCACACAAACCCATGTTGAAGAAGAACACACCCAAGACTTTCAAGATAAGGCCTTAAGCATATTTGAAGTCCATTAATTGGGTTTTAACTGTAATTTCTTAGACACAATACTAAATTATAAAGTTTAGGTCTAATTACATAAATTCTAGCCCAAATCAGATTCATTTAAATTTAGGCCTTCGTATCCATTCAAATGAGACCAAACCAAGCCTTACCAACAAAGCTTGCTGCCCTACTTAGTTTTTCCCTTCTCAATGAAGAATGCTTTCTGCACAATAGATCCTAAACAAGGGGAATTATAGCTAGGGGCACTCTTTTTTTCTTCAATTAAGATTAGAGAGGTTTATTAACGAGGTCCCTATCTATGTCACTCATGTTCAGATATCCAATATATTTTCTTTTAAAAAATGACATTTAAATGTAGATAATTGAAATTTTATATTTCAACAATTAATGATATTTTTAATTTATTTTTAAAGATTAAAGGTTAGTTTGATAAAAAATTATAAACGTAAGAAAATAAATTATTTTTTTTTACTTTTTCATAGTTATCATGTCCACAATTAATGGTACATTTAGGTGAATGGTCGGATTTTTTATATAAAAAAAATAAGATCAAATGACGTTGAAGAGAAGATAAGATAAAAGGATATTGAGTTGACAATTAGTTACAACAACTTTTTTTCGACATGATGTCGACGCAATAAAACAGTCATTGTCACTGCATTGACAGCTGTCAAGATAAAATCAAATAATTATGATTAGTCAATTAGTACAGTTGTCCCGTACGAAATTTTATCCTGAAAATCTATGAAGAACACCTGTAAAACCCAATTGAAAAATGATATATATATATATATATATATGCATATACATATATTCTTACCCTAAAAAGATAAGCTCATATCTTATCATCTTTTTCTTTAGTTTTGAAGCTTTCTCTTAATGACTATGGCGGCTTAAAGCTTTTATGGGGTAACCGAGGTGAATCCGATGCAGAATTAAGTAGCCACGACGAGTTCGAGGCAAGAAGAAGCATCAAGGAGCAATCGAGTTAGCTAAGAATAGCTTATCTCATTTTGTACTCAATGTTTCTTTTGTTTAAATGCCGATGATTATGATTTAATATCATTTTGTATGAAAATACTTTATGCATGTTGGCTGAATGTTTATCTTATTAAGTTTTTCCTCTATTTTTTTATCTTTGGGTTTGAATGTTTTAATGCTCGAAAGTGTGTATTGCAGTCACTGTCATCGAAAGATGCAGTGACAGTTCAAGTTAACAATCATGAAAACAAAAGTTGCACGGGAATACACCGAAAGTTGACTCAATTATTCTTATATTTGCTTATTTATCCATCATTGGAAGGTGTGAAGTCTGGTTGTTTATCGATGTAATTATAACTGTGTATCGGAGCAATCTGCCTAATAGTTTGACTCGCTCACTATTTTTTCACCTCGTAAAATGTTTCGTTTCTATAGAGACAAGGATATTCACTAAGATTTCTGAGTTCTTTAGCGATGTACGCTAATCTCAAAGAAAGTGTTTGTTTTTCTTTGCACCTTTGGGTTTCATGTTTAATTTTGTATAATTTTTTGTGTAGATGCAGTCTCTATTTTTTTTTTCCAAATGTGTTGTATTTGTGATACCATCTATTAATTTTTTTAATAAAATTCGATTTTCATTGCTCAAAATAAACTTAAACTTGAAAATCATCACTTACATTAATCTAAAAATTTAATTTAATTTTACCAAAATTTTATAATCATTAAACCAATTGAGAAGGTCAAATAAGGCTTTAACGGACTGACACTGCCCACGTGATGTGGACGCCATTCAAAGAACCTGCCCTCTTTGCCATTTGCTCAATCCCTAATGACAAGGATCCTTTTTCCTTCCTAACGCAACCCAGTCATATATAGTATATTATAATATAAATTAATTTCCCATTTTTTCACTAATGCAGTGTCCCGGTAATTTACAGCCTTCAAAGACTTGAATTCATTGATTCTTGGTTTATACTCTTCTTTTATATGACATATAGTTGGGCAATTATATATCTTGTTTCTTTTGTTTATTTAATTTGTTGTATATATCCAATTCAAATGCTAAACCATCCCGTTTGTTAAATTTCATTTCCATATTATATTCTGAGAAACTTGTAAAAAAAAAGTGCCTTTTGTTTGTGAAATGGAAACTTCATATGACAGTGATTGTGGAATTGGGAAAGATGATAATCACCACCGTTCTTCCATCACACATCAATCAATACCTAATATTAAAGTAGGGCCCAATGTAATATAAATGCTGAGTCTGATTTTTAGATGCTTCAGTCATCTATTTTCATTGATATACATCATACATGGGTTAAGAAACTAGTAAAACTTTTAAATTTTATTTGTTTAGATCGTTCTGTCCGTAGTGATGATGATTTTTTTTTGTTCAATTAAAATCGGTTTGCAGCGTTAGCTTCTTTCTTTATGGTACGTTTGGTTCACGAAATGTAAGATTACTTTCGGAATAAAATTTTTAAAATATAACATCAAATTAATATATTACTAAGAATGTTATATTACCTTATTTAGTTTATTAGGTAGAAATATAAGATTACTGTGTTTGGTTGGAGGTATATAATATTATTTGGAAGTAAATTTTACTAAACTGTCTATGTGTTATATTTTCTTTTTAACATGTTAAATTTTCAATATTAAATTTAAAATATCTGCACTAAAAGTAATATAACTATTTTTGTTACATTATTTAAAATTTGTAAAAATTGTATATTTATCATATTATTAGTATAATTATTATATTAACTATTCTTTAAAAGAATCCAACAAGTGGTCTCAGTGAAAAAATAAATGTTGTTCATCCTAGAAGACTCATGTTTAACACTTTGTCTATAAGATGTGTGTGCATTGTCAAAAGGTTAAGAATATGAATGAATATATACCACCTTGTAATTACCTTTAGACTATTCAAAAAATATTTTATATTTATTTACCATCGTTATCCTCTATTAAAATATTTTTGTGAATTTTTAAATGTTAAACGTTTAATATGTACAATATTTTTAATTTTTTATTAGTTATGACATGTCAAGTAAATTAAAGTAAATAATAAAATAAATTTCAATGTTGTATAATACCGATAATAAATTACATCATAAGTTTAATCTACTAAAATGTTTAATAAGATGGTAAGCATCTTATAAATCAAAGAATAAAATTAAAAATATCAACTCTTTAACTTATTAATTTTCAAACAATATACTATATCAACATATATCTATAAATATAATATTAATAAAAATATAACAAATATTAAATTAATATTTAAATATGTGTAACACTATTTAAATATTAAATTAATATTAAATAAAAATATTTAATTAATTTAAAATATATATATTTAATCATCTAATTAAATTCAACAAATAATCTATAAAAACAAAATTCATTAATTTAGGGACAATATGGTTTATAGGAGAGGAAATTGACACATACTTAAGAAATACAAGGGAATCACATTCCCACCATTTAATAAAAAATTATTGTTGGGAATGTAATATTACCACCTTGGAGGGAACGCTTTCCAACCAAACGTAAATATATGATTTTAGAAAAAATCATTCCCCAAATAATCTTCTCCATGAACCAAACAGCCCTGTCACAACATTCTCTAATATTATAATAATCACCCTAAACCATAAAATAAAAAATAAATAACTCATATTATGAAATATTATATAAAAAATAAATGATGATGACGACGACACGACGGTGCAATAAAACATTGGTCAAAGCTTTTTGAAATGAATCCGAGTGTTTGACAGATGAACATCAATTACAAGAACATGGGACATACAGCTCTGACAGAATAAACCTTTTTTTCACATTTATTATTTTTATTTTTTGATTAAAGACTTTTTTACAAGTTGGTGACAGAGTAATCAGATAGGTCAATGTTCAGTGCAGGTAATTCTATTTCTACTTTGTTAAATGATAATTGCATAACTTCCATTTCTATGCTGGTGGGTATCTTATCTGATCTTCTAATGTAAAAAAAAAATTATTTAAAGCTTAAAGCTTTGGTGATATAAAGTAACTATAGTTAAGGTGGATTAGAGCCCGGAAAACCCGGATACTAACCACAGTATGTTCCTTAAGAGTTAAGGGTGGGGGGCTGCTATATCAGGAGAGAATGGAAGAATGGTGGAGCAGCCATTACCAGACTTTTAAAACCTTACTTTTTTTTTTGTTTAAAACCCAGTTTTGCTTTCTCTGTGTTTCATTGATCCATTGAAAAAATAAATCTTGTTTTAGCTATTGTTCTTGGTGCCTTTCACAGAGCAAAGTTGACCCTTTTTGTGTAAGTTTTGTTTGTTTGCTAAACAACCTTTGATGGGAATTTCTGATTATGCATGTAATTATCAGATCTAATATCACCTTGCTGATGCATTTTCTTTGTCACTCAATTCTGGGTCTTGTTTATTGTTTATTATTGAATTGGTAACTTTGATTACCAATAAATGGTTCATCATAGTTAGATCTTGATAATGGAAAAGCTTATAAAAAGTTTCATCACCATTGATTTTTGTGGGTTCCTTTTCAAATAGATTCACGTATGATGATTTGCTTTGGAAATGTTTCATCAATTGAATACTGGTTTTCTTGCAGATTACCAGGGCTTCTGAAGGTTTTCTCCCTTTGATTTTAAGGTAATTTCCATAATCAATTATAGTTCTGGATTTTATGTAATCTACGAGGTGATCTACATGTGAGTTTTGGAATTAAATTCTTGATGTTCTGCATTTTTCCTTGTGCATTCTAATGGATGTCTAATGTGTTTCCAGGTCATATATTTCAGCTATAGAGTAGCTGAGATTATCTTCTTGCATCTACCTTTCCATCATATCATCGATTTATTAAGTTCAACTTAGCTTACTCTTGAATTTCTCGAATTGCACCTCTTTATTTCGTTCCGACCTTGATACAGAAAATGGGTCTCTCAAGTCTCCCATCTCCATCAGAAGGAGTGCTATGTGTACTCCTGGTAAACACAGCTTCATCCATATCTATAGTTATAGGCATAATCCGATCAATCCTTCACATTTTCGGTATCCATCTTGTTTCTTCATCGCCATCTGCGGATTCTTTTGAATATCCCTCTGAATCATTTGAATTCTGTACCACGAATTCCGATAGTTACATTGATGAGTTCCGGAGTAGGACCCCAGCAATAAGGTTTGATGCAGTGTGTAGCTGCAAGCGGTCTGATCATAAATGTCCGGTTTGCCTGACTCGATTTAAGCCAGAATCGGAGGTCAATCACTTGACCTGTGGCCATCTCTTTCACAAGGTGTGCTTGGAAGAGTGGTTGAATTATCAGAAGATCACATGTCCGTCTTGCCGGACTCCTCTGCTGCCCGAACAGGAAGCTTCGTGCTTTTGGTGAGAATATTACAACCATGATGAACAAGTTTATTGTACATGTGTTTTATATGGATGCTACCGGTAGGCGAGTGTTTGTTGCCCGCAAGTTTTATCTTGATGTGGTGATGTGTTGTCGAATGTACATATTGTTAAGGTTTTTGATGTTATATGCCACTCACTTCTTATTGCTCAAACTCTTCATATTTTCCATATAATATCCGTATAGGACGCATATTCGGACATGGGTAATGGATATGAAGGTCTAAGATCGTTTCGATATATGAATGTATCGAAACTTTACCGAGTCTCGTTTAACATATGTCATTCCTGTGTTGAGCTTCTGTAGTTAAGGAGGTTTTTGTTTTTGAGTCTTGCTTCAGTTTTTTATGCTATGGGATAGATTGAAAAGAAAACTAGGTAATAAGTGGAACTAAAATCTGCGGACAGGACCATTGCCTGGTGCTACAACCGGATGGTGTGGTGTAATATGTTGGTTTTCTGATGTTTTAGACCAAAAACAAGATAAAATGTTGGAAGCTTTCACCATCTTTGTTGTCGGGTATGATTAAAAGGCGTCGCCTTCAGTCAGAGCTAATCTTGTTCTAATTCTTCACTACCAAATTTGATTCAAAATAGAAGAGATGATGATTTCTGAAAAAACAAAACAAAAATATGAATACGTACAAAAATCACATGTTTTTTTTTTCAGTGCCATTTTTATACCCAATACGAAAAATTAAATAATTTTAAATCCTAAACTCATTTACACATGAATTCAAAACCCATATGCTAAAGGAGTATTTTTGCTCCCGAGTTTGACCATAAAAATTAATTCAGCCCATCGCTGAAAAACACACTCAATTATGCACTCCAGTTCGCAAATTGTATCATATTAACCCTTTAATCAAGGTTGACTGTTATATTGTTGATGTAGCAATTAATGGTGCTGACGTGACGGTCAATGATGCTGATGTGGTAGTACATCGTGGGATGAGACATGACTAAGCGGTTAAATTTATTTTTTTAAACCGAATTTGAGGGCATAATTGATATTTTTGCTGAGTTCAGAGGCATAATTGAGTTCGATAACTTATTTAATATTTATGTTAAAAAAATAAGAATTTTAAAAATTACTAAATTTTAAAAATATTAAAATCAAATAAATAATTTGTTTGAATTTCAAGTTAATTTAATCAAATAAATAATTTTGTTTTTTGAGTTGTATAAAAAATTAAATGTATTAGAAATCATAAAATGATAAGATTTAAATATAAAAATGTTTGTAAACTATTAAATAATTTGGTATTTTTATTGATTAGAGTTTTACTCTAGAATACTCAAGGCACTTTGGCCTTGATTTTAATCGTTTCTTTAGACTGTTAGTCAGGTTTCATGAGCCGAATATTGTTGCTATTATGGAGTCGAGTGTGAGTGGTGCTTCGGCTGATACTTTCATTCGTAAGTCAGGTTTTGATTTTTCGTTTCGTGTGGAGGCTAATAGTTTTTCAGGGGGCATTTGGATCATGTGGAAAGATACGGTCCATACTGATATTCTAACCGTTTCATACAAGTTTGTGCATAGTGGGTGTACTGATGTGGAATCAAATAGACAATGCTTTATCCGCTTTATGTATGCTAGTCCACATCAAGGTAGGTGTGCATCAGTTTGGGATCAACTTTTGGCCCTCAATCTTGGAGGCGATAAACTTTGAATGTTGGGTGGTGACTTCAATGCTATATGCTTTATTGAGGAACGTCAGGGTGGTTCGAGTCATCATTTTGGGGTTTGTTCTAAATTTTACGAGTTCTTATTTCAGTCTGGGCTTCTTGATATGAATTTTATAGGACCGTACTTGAAAACATGATACTCTTAGTTAAAGGCTTGATCGTTGTTTGTGCAAATCCCGTTGGTATGATATGTTTGCGACGTCTAAGGTTTCTTATCTTCAATGGTTGGGATTAGATAATTTACCAATTATTTTTTCATCTGATCATCAAAAACAAAGGTTGGGAACTCGTCTTTTTCGCTTTGTGGCAGCCTGGAATGAACATCCTAATTTTGAGCGATTGTTATGGGAGAACTGGCATAACGAGAATCCCGCCTTTGAGAATCTTGATAAGTTTCAAAGGGCGAGCAGACATTGAAATTATGAGGTTTTTGGGCATATTGAATTATGATTAAATTGATAGATTATATAAGTTTTGGGACTATAAATGTTATTATAGATTAGAAAAAATGATATGTTTCTAACAATATGTTAATTGGGGGATTTGCTCATAACAATTTTTAATTGAATGACATGTTTGTAAGAGTATTGACCTGATTATAACAATTTTGTAATTGAATGACATATTTATAACAATTAGAAAAAATGACATGTTTGTTATCTAAACTCATAGTTAAATATAAAAATAAGTGTTCAAACTATAACTCTTGTTAACTTTAAGTGCCCAAACAATTTTTTTGGTAATATAGGTGCCTAACGATTGATTTTGTTAATTTTAGGTGTCTCACTGTTAACAAGTGTTTTAAAAAAAATTGTTATCCAACCAAAAAATAATAAGTGACTTTGATTTTAACTTTTTTTTTATTTTTTACTAAAAATAAAATAATTTAAAAAATCTCTAAATTCCCCAAATCCCAAAAAATAGTCCCAAATTCCTAACCCAAAATTGCCATTGTTGCTGCTGTCAGTAGCCTCACCGAAGCCCTCTACTACTGTCGATGGATTTCGTCGTCCATTTTCTCCAACCACCGATCGTCATAACAGGCGATAGGTGTGTCGATCGACATCCTCTCACGAGTTCGACTTTCTTCAACATTAGGTATGTCGTTCGTTAACTTTCAGCGACAGGAAAGTGGGGTAATGTTTGGGAGGATTCGGCGACGGAAGTAGTGGAAACACCCCCTACCCGATTTGAAAGGAAACTAGATCGAAAATGTCACCGAAAAACAAAATAGAGATAGGAGCAATTGGTCGTTCAAAACAAATCAAATCGAAGTTGTACATAAACCATAACATGCATAATTTTAAAGTAAAGCATTAATTAATAAAGACCTTATTCTTAGCAATTTTGATTTTAATCTTTAAGGACTATTCTACAAAAGCTACAAATGTAACACCCAGGTTTAGGGGTTGGGTGAAAATAATATTTAAATAATAATTGAGTCTCGGTTTTATAATTAAAACAATAAAATATATTATTTGGACCTTGTGATTTCAAAGCAAACATTTTTTGTGTTGGACCAAATTGAATTGTTTTTCATTTTCCATGGAATTTACAAACAAATGAGATTTCCATTTCATTAATGGCAAATCAGTAAATATTTGGACTTCAATTTAAAAGCCCCTTTTTAATTAAAAGAACATTTGTCATCTTCTCCACTTCTCCTTTTCTCATTCCAACGACAAGAAGAGAGAGCTCCTCTCTAGTTACTATTCCATCACTTTCCAACTTCATCCTTAGTGCTTTTCAAGAGGTAATAACATTTCTGACTTGGCCTTGGTCTCCTCTTCATTTTGGTATCTTTAGATTTCATTTTCATCCATGTTTTAGGAATTTGGTTTTTCATGGAAAAATGTTAAAGGTTGTGACTTTATGAGTTTTTATCAATGCTTTTGATTTAATAATGTTAGATATGTTGTTTATGAACCTTGAGGTCCAACATATATGAATTTCAAAGTGTTTTAACATGATTTTCGTATTTGGGTTTTCATGGGGTTTTTGAAGGGTTTTGGGTGTGTTTTATGTTGGAAATGGAAGTCCTTTGGTTGTATGTTGGTTGAGGATTGTTTTGGAAGCACTTGAGTGTGTTAAATGTGTTGAAATCATAAGTTTTGGATTGGGTATAAGAGATGCTCGAGTTTGATGTTTTGGGGGTTGTTCATGGCTTGAAATATTGTGTTTGATGCTTGAATAGTGTTCCGAGTTTCCTACATTGATGTATGGACTGATTTGAGATTATTTGATTGTGTTGGAATGATTAGAGGCAAGATATTGTGTTGGTGAGACATCAGGAGAGAATCCGGAAGCTTGAAGGTGTTGGTTGCTTGGTAGTTGAGCTTGAAAGTGAAGGTGAGTGGTTTAACGCTTTAAAAATGGTTTTGAGTATTTGGTTCAAGCATGTGGACTAGGTTGGGCTTGGTAGACCCACCTAGAGTTGGGATTAGAGTGGTAGCCTAATCCCAAACTTTAGTAGAGACTTTGGTTGCACTCTTTAAATATTGTTTATGCCTCATGATGATTTGTGTTTATGATGGTTATATATAATTGTGTTATACATGTATGTTGAGGCATGGTTGTGATGCATTGTTATATGCATGAGGTATGTGCACGAGGTTAATCATGGTGAGTACGTGCTAGGCACGGAAATGGTTGTGAATTGATATTGCGGATTGTGTTAATGTTGGCACTAGTATGCTTGGATACAAATGATCAATCATTAGGATGTTAGTGTGCACACGTGAGTCAAATGCGCGTGCGGTCTTGATGATGGTAGTCATCAAGATGGAGTACGGGTTTGCCCGGAAAACCTTCTTATATATATTAGTCGATGATGAGTGTAATCCCATTGACGGGGCGTGAGGATGAGTGGAATCCCCTCCTCGAGAACGGTGATGAGTGTAATCCCACCGTAAGGTAATGGTCGTGTTGGATGTGAGTTTCAACGTGTTATCCGCGTATTCGAGTCATAACTAGATGCTAATATGAGTTGATATGTGTATCAATACGATATGGAATGTGATTCCTATATGAATTATTATATGTGTTTACATATATGTGGATTTGAGCTTGTTGAGCATGGCATAATATTAAATATATGTTCATGCATCATGTGTATTTAGCTCTTGAGGATCAAAGGTAAGATCATGCATTCTACCTTGGTTGTGCTCGTGCTTGGACCCTGCATTGTCGAGGTTTGTTTTTAAGGAGCTTACCCTCACTAAGCTTTATGCTTACGCTCTCTTTTGTTCGACAATGCAGATCCGTAGTTCGTGGGGTGCTAGTGCAAGAAGGGGCCTCCAAGTGTGTTTTGTGGGCTATCTTAGCTATCAAGTATGGACATTTTAGTTATATGATGTAATGGTCAAGCAATGGGACATGTATATGTTGTTTGAGCCTTTTGAAGTATGTTGATGTTGGTTGTTTAGGAGCATGCTAGACTCCTTTTATATGTTATGTTGATTTGGCTTTTGGATGTATGATTTGCTTGTAAACCATGTTGGATGCCCTATCATATATCTTGATGAATCTTGAGGATGTCACAATAGGGTGCATGCCTCTAGAGTGTGTTTGTATGTTATGTATGCTTCTTGGAGTCGTTACGGACGTTTGGGACCATTTGGGGATGTCTAAAACTGATTTTGGGAATTCGCAGGCAGCAGGTGTTTCGAAACGGGTAGCCCTGTTTTGAAACGGGTGTGGTTCTAGGGCCCCATATCGAAACGTGTTTCGATACGTTTTGGCTAATGTGAGCTCCTATTTCGAAAACAGTTTCGAAACACTTTGGCTACTGGAATTGCATGTTTCGAAACGGGTATTGAAACGGCTAGGCAAAATGAGACCCTATTCCGAAACGGGGTGTATGCGTTTCGAAATGGGTGTCTGGCTTTTAAAACTTGAGCTCGTGTTTCGAAACGGGCTTTGACTGTTTTGAAACACAGGCCTGTAATTGGGCTTTTTGACATCTCTAAAGGGTTTCAAGGGTTGGGATTAGGCCCTGTTTGTTGTTGGGCTTCTCGTGAGCCTTGTTTCCGCTGTCGTTTCACGCTAAGGTTTAATCAACGCATCTAGATAAGACAATAAATGAAAAAGTTTTTCCTATGGCCGGTAACCGAAGTGGAGCCTTAACGGGTTTCATCTCGGTTATCCCCGTGTAGCCCACTCAGATCGGTCAAGCGTCCGGACCGGGACGAGGGGGTTACAGTTGTTGGTATCAGAGCCTAAGGTTTTCGAGACCTTAGGTAGGTAAGTATGTTTGCTTGTTTATCAAGTATGCTTGTTGTTTTGTTTGAAGCATGTTGTTTAGAGTCTCATTGCTACTATTACATCGGAAAAGAATTTTTAAAGTGAGGGAACATACTTGAGCCATTTGGAGCCCTTGCTTTGCTAACCCTTTCTTTTTGTGCTTTGTTGTTGTTGTAGTTGTTGTTTGTGAGCATGATGTCGAGGCCGAGAGGTAGGCTGAGGGTGGTTCGTTAGGAACCACGTGTTGCGGCTCCTGTTGATGAGCCGGTGGTTGGAGTTGAGGCTCATATAGTAGAACCTGCTGTTGGAGTTGGAGCTCCTCCACCGCCTCCTCAGCCTGGAGTTGGAGGCGAGGATGGAGCTGAGAGAGAGGGACCTCAGGGTGGCCAAGGTCCGGCCGGAATAGATATGGCTCCGCTTGTACAAGCTATAGCGAGAGCATTTCAGGCCGCAGTTGCCGGAGCTCAGGCTGCAGCTCAGCCTAGGAGCGATGATGCTAGTTTATCGTTGGAGAGGCTCCGTAGCCTAGGGGCTGAAGAGTTCAGAGGATCTACACCGGAGAGGTCTGAGTTGTGGTTGGAGAAGACCGTTCGCATCTTAGCTCAGATGGGTTGTGTGGGTGCTCGCAGATTGGGCTGTGTGATTTCCTTGCTTCAGGGTGATGCCTACACTTGATGGGTCACCATTACTACTGGGTTCCAGAGGCTGAGATTGGATGGGATTTCTTTGAGTCTGCTTTCCGGAAAAGGTACTTGGGACTGAGGTATCTAGATGAGAAGAAGCGAGAGTTTATGGCTCTTGTTTAGGGAGAGGGACCGTTGTAACCGTTTTAGATATGGGCTTCATGAGGAAGTTAAGAGGTACACCTTAGCTTCATATTATTCTGATTTTGATGTCTTGGTTGCTAGTGCCAAGGACATTGAGCATAGCTTGGGACTGACCAAGCGTTCTGGAGGATCTAGTTCTGGTAAGAGGCACAACAACTTTGACCGTGGGGATGCCAAGAGGCATAGAGGCGGTGGACAGCAGTTTGACCATAAACATGGCGGTGGTCACCATGGTAGAGGCCACCAGGGCCATAGAGGTTGAGGGCGTTTGCCCGAGTGTACACGTTGTGGGAGACAACATTCTGGTGAGTGTTGGGGGTAACTTCCATGCTTGTTGGAACTGTGGTTCGAGGGACCACTTTAGGAGGGAGTGTCCGCATCAGGTGGCACAGGCACCGAACATAGCTCAGGCTCCTGCGAGGGCCAATGATTATTAGAAAGGCCGTGGGCGTGGTCGTGGCTACTTCCAGCCTAGGGTTGATGCACGTAGGGTAGATGCTTAGAGGAACCTTGCTCATGTTGTGGCGGTGCAGCTAGAGGCAGGAGGACCAACAAGAGTCTATGCTCAGAGAGAGGCCGAGAACGACACATATGTGTTAGCAGGTAATTTTGAGTTTCAATCTATTTCTTTTCTTTCTTTGGTTGATTCGGGATCTACGCATTCTTACATTTTTAGTGAGCACGCACGAAAGTTAGATATACCTGTTGAGATCTTAGATGTAGGTATGCATGTGACTAGTTCTTTTGGTGAGACAATTGTAGTTAGACAGATGTATAAGAGGTGTCCGCTGAAGATTCAGGGTCATGTGTTTTCTGTTGATATGATAGAGATTCCATTTTATGGTTTTGATATTATTTTGGGTATGGACTGGTTAGTTGAGCACCGAGCTAGTGTGGATTTTGAGACGAAGAGGATTTCTTTGAAACTTTCTGATGACTATGAGGTAGTAGTTGTAGGCGAGAACATTAAGTTCTTGTCTAATGTTGTGTCAGCTTTAGAGGCTCATAGGTTGATGGATTCCGGATGTGGGGCTTACTTAGCATATGTTATGAATCCGAATATGAGTAAGGCTAAACCGAAAGATATTAGAACAGTTTGTGATTTTCCGGATGTGTTTCCAGACGAGTTACCAGGTTTGCCTCCTGACAGAGATGTTGAGTTTGTGATTGAGACTATTTTAGGGTCTACTCCAGTTTCTATAGCACCCTATCGTATGACTCCGAAAGAGTTGAAAGAATTGAAGAGTTAACTGCAAGAGTTATTACGTGGTTTCATTAGGCCTAATAGTTCTCCTTGGGGTGCTCCTGTGTTGTTTGTAAAGAAGAAATATGGCAGTATGCGTATGTGTATTGACTACATGCAGTTAAATCAGTTGATTGTGAAGAACAAGTATACGTTGCCTCGTATAGATGATTTGTTTGATCAGTTGAGAGGTGCTTCAGTGTTCTCGAAGATAGATTTGAGATCGGGGTACTATCAGTTGAAAGTAAAAGAGTGTGATGTTCCGAAGACAGCTTTTAGGACTAGATATGGTCACTATGAGTTCCTTGTGATGCCGTTTGGGCTCACGAATGCACCTGCAGCATTCATGGATATGATGAACAAAATTTTCAGAGACTACCTAGACCGTTTTGTAGTTGTTTTCATAGATGATATTCTTGTGTACTCAAAATCAGAAGAAGAGCATGATGAGCAATCAGTTGTATGCGAAGCTTAGCAAATGTGAGTTCTAGATTTGAGAGGTTGTATTTCTTGGCCATGTTGTTTTAGCCGAAGGTATCCGTGTTGATCCGTCGAAGATTGAGGCTATTGTTGAGTGGAAACAACCTAAGTCAATGACTGAGATTAGGAGTTTCCTAGAATTAGCCGGTTACTATAGGAGATTCGTTGATGGTTTCTCTAGAGTAGTTGTTCCTTTGACTAAATTGTTGCAAAAAGGAGTTAAGTTTGAATGGTCAGATGCAAGACATAAGGCCTTTGAGAAATTGAAAGAAGCTTTGACAAATGCTCCAGTGTTAGTGCAACCAATTTCAGGTAAAGAATTTGTGATCTATAGTGATGCTTCCTACATAGGTTTAGGTTGTGTTTTGATGCAAGAAAGAAGAGTTGTTGCTTATGCTTCGAGACAGTTGAAGGTGCATGAGAAGAACTATCCTACTCATGATATAGAGTTAGCCGCAGTTGTGTTTGCATTGAAGATTTTGCGTCACTACTTGTATGGTGAGAAGTGTATAGTTTACACCGATCATAAGAGTTTGAAGTATTTGATGACACAGAGAGAGTTGAACTTGAGACAAAGAAGATGGCTTGAGTTGTTAAAAAACTATGATTTGACCATTGAGTACCATCCGGGTAAGGCAAATGTAGTAGCTGATTCTTTGAGTAGAAAAGTTGCAGTTGAGTTGCGAGCTATGTTTGCTAGATTGAGTGTATTCGATGATGGTGGTTTGATCACAGAGTTACAAGTGAAACGTTCTTTGTTTCAGTTGATTAGAGAGAAGCAGTTGCAAGATGTGCCTCTAGTTCCTCATGTTCAGGACATAGCCGAAGGTAGACCGATCGAGTATAGTTTCAATGGTGAGAACGCGTTGTACTTTAGAGATAGAGTTGTAGTACCGGAAGATGTTGAGTTGAGACGTATGATTCTGAGTGAAGCACATTCGAGTCCTTTTTCGATGCATCCGGGTAGTACCAAGATGTACAGTGACTTGAAGAATGATTACTTCTGGGTTGGTTTGAAGAAGGATGTAGCCCAGTATGTGAGCCGTTGCATGGTTTGTCAGAGAGTGAAGGCAGATCATCAGGTTCCTTCAGGTTTGTTACAACCTTTGAAGATTCCGGAATGGAAATGGGAGAGGATCACCATGGATTTTGTGTCGGGGTTACTGTTGTCTCCTTCGAAGAAGAATTCTGTTTGGGTGATAGTGGATAGATTCACTAAGTGTGCTCACTTCTTAGTAGTGAACACTACAAATTCTTTAGACAAGTTGGCGAACTTGTACATCCGTGAGATTGTGAGACTTTATGGAGTTCCGAAGTCTATTGTTTCAGACAGAGATCCGAGATTTACTTCGAGGTTCTGAGTTGTTTGCATAGTGCTCTAGGTAGCCGTTTGCATTTCAGTACTTCTTATCATCCGCAGTCTGATGGACAGTTAGAACGAGTGATACAGATTTTAGAGGATATGCTCCGTTGTTGTGTGATCGACTTCCAAGGGTCTTGGGAGAAGCACTTACCCTTGGCTGAGTTTTCGTACAACAACAGTTATCAGGCTAGTATACAGATGGCTCCCTATGAGGCTTTGTATGGTAGACGATGTAGGACTCCGATTTGTTGGGCTGAGACGGGTCAGAGATTGTTACCTATGCCGGAATTGCTCAAAGGAACTACAGAAAAAGTGAAGTTGATTTGCGACTGTTTGAAAGCAGCTTTCGATCGTCAGAAGTCTTAAGCAGATTTGAAGAGAAAAGAGATTGAGTTCTCTGTGGGTGAGAAAGTGTTTCTGAAAGTATCTTCGTGGAAGAAGGTGATGAGATTTGGTCGGAAAGGCAAGTTGAGTCCGAGATTTATTGGTCCGTATGAGATAGTTGAGCGGATTGAGCCTGTAGCTTACCGTTTGAGATTTTCTTCTGAGTTAGAAAAGATCCATGATGTGTTTCATGTGTCGATGCTTAGGAGATACGTATCAGATCCTTCTCATATTATGCCTGTTGAGGAGATAGAACTGAATCTGGATTTGTCTTATAGTGAAGAACCAGTTGAGATACTTGCTTCTGATAGCAAGGTGTTGCGTGGCAAGACCATAGAGTTGGTCAAGGTGTTGTGGAGACATAGAGGTGTGGAAGAAGCCATGTGGGAGAGAAAAGCTGATATGCTTGAGTAGTTTCCGTACTTGTTTCCGTCAGGTAATTTCGGGGATGAAATTTCTTAAGTGGGGGAGAGTTGTAACACCCGGGTTTAGGGGTCGGGTGAAAATAATATTTAAATAATAATTGAGTCTCGGTTTTATAATTAAAATAATAGAATATATTATTTGGCTCTTGTGATTTCAAAGCAAACATTTTTTTGTTGGACCAAATTGAATTGTTTTTCATTTTCCATGGAATTTACAAACAAATGAGATTTCCATTTCATTAATGGCAAATCTGTAAATATTTGGACTTCAATTTAAAAAGCCCCCTTTTTAATTAAAAGAACCTTTGTCATCTTCTCCACTTCTCCTTTTCTCATTCCAACGACAAGAAGAGAGAGCTCCTCTCTAGTTACTATTCCATCACTTTCCAACTTCATCCTTAGTGTTTTTCAAAAGGTAATAACACTTTTGACTTGGCCTTGGTCTCCTCTTCATTTTGGTATCTTTAGATTTCATTTTCATCAATGTTTTAGGAATTTGGTTTTTCATGGAAAAATGTTAAAGGTTGTGACTTTATGAGTTTTTATCAAAGCTTTTGATTTAATAATGTTAGATATGTTGTTTATGAACCTTGAGGTCCAACATATATGAATTTTAAAGTGTTTTAACATGATTTTCGTATTTGGGTTTTCATGGGGTTTTTGAAGTGTTTTGGAATGGGTTTTGAGTGTGTTTTATGTTGGAAATGGAAGGCCTTTGGTTGTATGTTGGTTGAGGATTGTTTTGGAAGCATTTGAGTGTGTTAAATGTGTTGAAATCATAAGTTTTGGATTGGGTATAAGAGCTGCTCGAGTTTGATGTTTTGGGGGTTGTTCATGGATTGAAATATTGTGTTTGATGCTTGAATAGTGTTCCGGGTTTGCTACATTGATGTATGGACTGATTTGAGATTATTTTGATTGTGTTGGAATGATTAGAGGCAAGAGATTGTGTTGGTGAGACATTGGGAGAGAATCAGGAAGCTTGAAGGTGTTGGTTGCTTGGTAGTTGAGCTTGGAAGTGAAGGTGAGTGGTTTAACGCTTTTAAAATGGTTTTGAGTATTTGGTTCAAGCATGTGGACTAGGTTGGGCTTGGTAGACCCATCTAGAGTTGGGATTAGAGTGGTAGCCTAATCCCAAACTTTAGTAGAGACTTTGGTTGCACTCTTTAATTATTGTTTATGCCTCATGATGATTTGTGTTTAGGATGGTTATGTATAAATGTGTTATACATGTATGTTGAGGCATGGTTGTGATGCATTGTTATATGCATGAGGTATGGGCACAAGGTTAGTCATGGTGAGTACGTGCTAGGCACGTAAATGGTTGTGAATTGATATTGCGGATTGTGTTAATGTTGGCACTAGTATGCTTGGGTACAAATGATCGATCATCAGGATGTTAGTGTGCACACGTGAGTCAAATGTGCGCGTGGTCTTGATGATGGTAGTCATCAAGATGGAGTACGTGTTCGCCCGGAAAACCTTCTTATATATATTAGTCGATGATGAGTGTAATCCCATCGACGGGGCGTGAGGATGAGTGGAATCCCCTCCACGAGAACGGTGATGAGTGTAATCCCACCGTAAGGTAATGGTTGTGTTGGATGTGAGTTCCAACGTGTTATCCGCGTATTCGAGTCATAGCTAGGTGCCGATATGAGTTGATATGTGTATCAATATGATATGGAATGTGATTCCTATATGAATTATTATATGTGTTTACATATGATGTGGATTTGAGCTTGTTGAGCATGGCATAATATTGAATATATGTTCATGCATCATGTGTATTTAGCTCTTGAGGATCAAAGGTAAGATCATGCATTCTACCTGGTTGTGCTCGTGCTTGGACCCTGCATTGTCGAGGTTTGTTTTTAAGGAGCTTACACTCACTAAAATTTATGCTTACACTCTCTTTTGTTCAACAATGCATATCCGTAGTTCGTGAGTTGCTAGTGCAAGAAAGGGCCTCCAAGTGTGCTTTGTGGGCTATCTTAGCTATAAAGTATGGACATTTTAATTATATGATGTAATGGTCAAGCAATGGGACATGTATATGTTGTTTGAGCCTTTTCAATTATGTTGATGTTGGTTGTTTAGGAGCATGCTAGACTCCTTTTATATGTTATGTTGATTTGGCTTTTGGATGTATGATTTGCTTGTAAACCATGTTGGATGCCCTATCTTAAATCTTGACGAATCTTGAGGATGTCACAATAGGGTGCATGCCTCTAGAGTGTGTTTGTATGTTATGTATGCTTCTTGGAGTCGTTACGGACGTTTGGGGATGTCTAAAACTGATTTTGGTAATTCACAAGCAGCAGGTGTTTCGAAACGGGTAGCCCTGTTTCGAAATGGGTGTGGTTCTAGGGCCCCGTATCGAAACGTGTTTCGATACGTTTTGGCTACTGTAAGCCCCTGTTTCGAAACCAGTTTCGAAACACTTTGGCTACTGGAATTGCATGTTTCGAAACAAGTATCAAAACGACTAGGCAAAATGAGACCCTGTTCCGAAATGAGGTGGATGCGTTTCGAAACGGGTGTCTGGCTTTTAAAACTAGAGCTCGTGTTTTGAAACGGGCTTTGACTGTTTCGAAACACATGCCTGTAATTGGGCTTTTTGACATCTCTAAAGGGTTTCAAGGGTTGGGCTTAGGCCATGTTTGTTGTTGGGCTTCTCGTGAGCCTTGTTTCCGCTGTCGTTTCACGCTTAGGTTTAATCAACGCATGTAGATAAGATAATAAATGAAAAAGTTTTTCCTAGGGTCGGTAACCGAAGTGGAGCCTTAACAAGTTTCATATCGGTTATCCCCGTGTAGCCCACTCGGATCGGTCAAGCGTCCGGACCGGGACGAGGGGGTTACACTTGTTGGTATGAGAGCCTAAGGTTTTCGAGACCTTAGGCAAGTAAGTGAGGTAAGTTGTGTTTTATGTCGAAAATGCACGGTGTTTGCTTGCTATGTAAGCATATTTTCTTGTTTATCAAGTATGCTTGTTGTTTTGTTTTTATAGCATGTTGTTTAGAGTCCCATTGGTACTATTACATCGGAAAAGGATTTTTAAAGTGAGAGAATATACTTGAGCCACTTGGAGCCCTTGCCTTGCAAACCCTTTCTTTTTGTGTTTTGTTGTTGTTGTAGTTTTTGTTTGTGAGCACGGTGTTGAGGCCGAGAGGTAGGCCAAGGGTGGTTCGTCAGGAACCACGTGTTGCGTCTCCTGTTAATGAGCCGTTGGTTGGAGTTGAGGCTCATGTAGTAGAGCCTGCTGCTGGAGTTGTAGCTCCTCCACCACTTCCTCAGCCTAGAGTTGGAGGCGAGGACGGAGCTGAGGGAGAGGGACCTCAGGGTGGCCAAGGTCTGGCCGGAATAGATATGGCTCCACTTGTACAAGCTATAGCGGGAGCATTTCAGGCCGCAGTTGCCGGAGCTCAGGCTGCAGCTCAGCCTAGGGGCGATGATGCTAGTTTACCGTTGGAGAGGCTCCGTAGCCTAGGGGCTGAAGAGTTCAGAGGATCTACACCGGAGAGGTCTGAGTTGTGGTTGGAGAAGACCGTTCGCATCTTAGCTCAGATGGGTTTTGTGGGTGCTCGCAGATTGGGCTGTGTGATTTCCTTGCTTCAGGGTGATGCCTACACCTGGTGGGTCACCATTACTACTGGGGTTCCAGAGGCTGAGATTGGATAGGATTTCTTTGAGTCTGCTTTTCGAAAAAGGTACATGGGACTGAGGTATCTAGATGAGAAGAAGCGAGAGTTTATGGCTCTTGTTCAAGGAGAGGCTTCTGTGACTGACTACGAGATCCGCTTTGTACGTTTGAGTTAGTATGCTCCAGAGTTAGTTCCTACTGAGAGGGACCATTGTAACCGTTTCAGATATGGGCTTCATGAGGAAGTTAAGAGGTACACCTTAGCTTTAGATTATTCTGATTTTGATGTCTTGGTTGTTAGTGCCAAGGACATTGAGCATAGCTTGGGGCTGACCAAGCGTTCTGGAGGATCTAGTTCTGGTAAGAGGCACAACAACTTTGGCCGTGGGGATGCCAAGAGGCATAGAGGCGGTGGATAGCAGTTTGACCATAAACGTGGTGGTGGCCACCATGGTAGAGGCCACCAGGGCCATAGAGGTGGAGGGCGTTTTCCCGAGTGTACACGTTGTGGGAGACAACATTCTGGTGAGTGTTGGGGTAACTTCCATGCTTGTTGGAACTGTGGTTCGAGGGACCACTTTAGGAGGGAGTGTCCGCATCAGGCGGAACATGCACCGAACATAGCTCAGGCTCCTGCGAGGGCCAATGATTATCAGAAAGGTCGTGGGCGCAGTCGTGGCTACTTCCAGCCTAGGGCTGATGCACCTAGGGTAGATGCTCAGAGGAACCTTGCTCATGTTGTGGCGGTGCAGCGAGAGACAGGAGGACCAGCGAGAGTCTATGCTCAGAGAGAGGCCGAGAACGACACATATGTGATAGTAGGTAATTTTGAGTTACACTCTATGTCTTTGCTTTCTTTGGTTGATTCGAGATCTACGCATTCTTACATTTTGAGTGAGCATGCACGAAAGTTAGATATATCTGTTGAGATCTTAGATGTAGGTATGCATGTGACTAGTTCTTTTGGTGAGATAGTTGTAGTTAGACGGATGTATAGGAGGTGTCCGCTGAAGATTCAGGGTCATGTGTTTTCTGTTGATATGATGGAGCTTCCATTTTATGGTTTTGATATTATTTTGGGTATGGACTGGTTAGTTGAGCACCGAGCTAGTGTGGATTTTGAGACGAAGATGATTTCTTTGAAACTTTCTGATGACTACGAGGTAGTAGTTGTAGGCGAGAACATTAAGTTCTTGTCTGATGTTGTGTCAACTTTAGAGGCTCGTAGGTTGATGGATTCCGGATGTGGGGCTTACTTAGCATATGTTATGAATCCGAATATGAGTGAGGCTAGACCGAAAGATATTAGAACAGTTTGTGATTTTCTGGATGTGTTTCCAGAAGAGTTACCAGGTTTGCCTCCTGACAGAGATGTTGAGTCTGTGATTGAGACTATTTCAGGGTCCACTCTAGTTTCTATAGCACCGTATCGTATGGCTCCGAAAGAGTTGAAAGAATTGAAGATTCAGATGCAAGAGTTATTAGATTGTGGTTTCATTAGGCCTAATAGTTCTCCTTGGGGTGCTCCTGTGTTGTTTGTAAAGAAGAAAGATGGCAGTATGCGTATGTGTATTGACTACAGGCAGTTGAATCAGTTGACTGTGAAGAACAAGTATCCGTTGCCTCGTATAAATGATTTGTTTGATCAGTTGAGAGGTGCTTCAGTGTTCTCGAAGATAGATTTTAGATCGGGGTACTATCAGTTGAAAGTAAAAGAGTGTGATGTTCCGAAGACAACTTTTAGGACTAGATATGGTTACTATGAGTTCCTTGTGATGCCGTTTGGGCTCACGAATGCACCTGCAACATTCATGGATATGATGAACAAAATTTTCAGAGACTACCTAGACCGTTTTGTAGTTGTTTTCATAGATGATATTCTTGTGTACTCGAAATCATAAGAAGAGCATGATAAGGACTTGAGATTTGTTTTACAGAGATTGATGAGAAATCAGTTGTATGCGAAGCTTAGAAAATGTGAGTTCTAGATTCAAGAGGTTGTATTTCTTGGCCACGTTGTATCAGCCGAAGGTATCCGTGTTGATCCGTCGAATATTATGGCTATTGTTGAGTGGAAACAACCTAAGTCAGTGAATGAGATTAGGAGTTTCCTAGGATTAGCCGGTTACTATAGGAGATTCGTTGATGGTTTCTCCAGAACGATTTACCATTGGAATGTTGTGTTTCGATACTAGTTTCGGAACGCACCCGAGTATCGAAACGATCAACCTTTTTCCGAAAGGACCGTTTCGATAGAGGGCCTTGTGTTTCGAAACACCCGACCGTCGGAGTTGTATTTGAATTGTTTCATGTTTCTGTTTCTGACGTTTTGGTCCCTGGGTCTTGAATGCTTAATTAAATGTGTTTGGATGATTCATTTAAGATGATTTTTGACATGCTGTCTTATTATATGTTTAATTTTGGATTGGTAACTTTAAAACTTGTTTAGTCTTCAAATTTATAAAAATTTGCATATTAGTCCCTAAAATACATTTGTATGCAATCAAACCCCTAAATGTGCTCCGTTCGCTGTGTCGCTTCCGCTAAATTTTTTTGCTATCCACATAGGTTAATAAGGTGCATCTAGAAATATTGAAAAAGGGGGGTCGTTAATCAAGGTTGACTTTCACGAGTTGACTTTGGTTTTCCCCGTGTAATCTTCTTAGTTTGGGTCGGGCGTCTAAGCCGGGTTAAGGGGGTTACATTTGTTGGTATCAGAGCTAGGTTACGAAAGATATGGGAATGTTGGAATGTGATATTGATATGTCTTGACGTATGTTGTTTGAAAAGCATGATTTTAGTTGAATTATGGAGCTTATGTTACGCTTGATTGATGTAAATCGCATGTGAAATGAATATGATTGTGTGTTGATGATGTGATGTTGATATGTGTTGATTTTGGATGATGGAAAGCATGTTGAGCATGATGTGTCATTGTATGCTATACTATGTTGAGGGAAATCGGGGTACCCATTGCCTTATTACACTAATTAAATGTTTTTGTAAACTTGAATCCTTGCTTGAAGCTGGCCTAAATGGCTTGATTTGTTTTTGTTTTTATGCTTTGTTTAAAATAGCACTATGGGTCTGAGGAGAGAGCTGAGGTCGAATACAATAGTGCCTCATGGTGACCATGGTGAGCAAGGGGCTGATGTCCCTCATGGTTGAAATCTACCTCCTCTTCCACCACCTGGAGGTCGGGAGCAGGAGCAGCAAGGACCTGCTGGTCCGGGTTTGGGTGATCTAACGCCGTTGGTTCAGGCAATCACCGGGCCGTTTCAGACTGCTGTTGTCGGAGCGCATGTACAGGCCCCTGTAGTTAGGCAGGCGGGCTTACCATTAGAGAGGTTGAGGAGCCTATGAGTTGTGGAGTTCTTCGGAATGTCTCCTAAGGCGTCAGAGGCCTGGTTAGCGAGTACGATCCGTATCATGGATCAAATGGGATGCAACAACGTGCGCAAGCTGGGATGCATAGTTTCTTTGTAGCAAGGCGATGCCTACAGCTGGTGGACTACTACCACTGCCGGTTTGGAACCCAATGAGGTAGATTGGGAGTTTTTCAGAGGTGCCTTCAAGAGGAGGTATCTAGGGTGAGATACTTGGACGAGAAGAAATGTGAGTTTATGTCGCTAGTTCATGGCAATCATTTTGTGGCTGAGTACAAGGTCCAGTTCGTACGCCTCAGCCAGTATGCCTCTGAGTTGATACCTAGTGAGAGGCACCGATGTGATTGCTTCCAGTACGGGCTAGTACAGGAAGTCAAGACGTATAAGTTAGATGCGGATTACACCTACTTCGATGTGCTTGTATGTCGAGTCAATGACATCGAACAGAACTTGGGTTTTTCGTCTCAAGGTGTTGGTTCTAGCTTTGGGAAGAGAGCGGCAGAGTACAGTTCCGGGGTGGACGGAACAAAAGAGGTCAAGATAGGAGACATCAGCCTGAGGGGAGGCGAGGTGCTCTGGGTCAAGGCGGTCAGGTCAAGGGAGGCCGAGTGAGATCTGAGCAGCACACATATTGGGCATGTGGGTTGAGGGACCATCTGAGGCGAGAATGTCCTCGAGCAGCTAGAGAGGTTTAGGCTCCTGTTGTAGTGACAGGGAATTCATGTTGGAATTGTGGCTCAGCAGATCACATGAGGCGGGAGTGTTCTTTGTTGGCTGGTGGAGGCCAAAAACGTGCACCCGCTGTGGCTGCACCTCAGAAAGGCCGTGGGCGCGGTCGAGGGAACTTCCAGAGGAGAGTTGAGGGTCAGAGAGGCGTTGCTCATGTGGTGGCAGTTCGGCTTGAGGGAGGCGTTCCTGCCAGGGTTTATGCTCAACGCGAGGAGCGCAATGATACCGATGTTATCACAGGTACCTTTGCTCTTCAGTCTCTATCATTGCTGGCTTTGATTGATTCTGGATCTACGCATTCTTATATCTTGAGTGAGCATGCACATTTGCTTGATATACATGTTGAGTTGTTTGAAGTAGGAATGCAAGTGACTAGTTCTTTTGGTGAGACTGTAGTGACTACTTCATATTATCCTCAAACGGATGGACAGTCAGGACGTGTGATCCAGGTGCTTGAGGACATGTTGAGATGATGTGTGATAGATTTTCAGGGTTCTTGGGAGAAGCACTTGTCGTTGGTTGAGTTTGCGTATAATAACAACTACCAGGTAAGTATTCAAATGGCTCTATACGAGGCTTTGTATGAGAGAAGATGTAGAACCCCTCTCTGTTGGGCAGCAGCTGGGCTAAAGTTGATTTCGATGCCAGCTACGTTAAAGGGAACCACCGAGAAGGTATAGCTCATTTGTGAGCGTTTGAAGGCAGCATCGGATAGGCAAAAGTCTTACACGGACCTGAAGTGTAAGAAGATTGAGTTCGCGGTTGGCAAACATGTGTTTTTTAAAGTATCGCCTTGGAAGAAGGTGATGAGATTTGGGCGTAAGGTTAAGCTTAGCTCAAGGTTCATTGGACCATACGAGGTTGTGGAGCGTATTGGTCTTGTGGCATATCGGTTGAGATTGCCTTCGGAGCTGGAAAAGATACATGATGTGTTCCATGTCTCTATGTTGCGGGAGTATAGATCGTATCCTTCGCATGTGATGCCTACTAAGGAGATAGAGTTGAATCCGGATTTGTCTTATGATGAGGAACCAGTGAGGGTTTTGGACGTGAGCAGTAAAGTTCTTCGTGGCAAGACAATAGAGCTTGCGAAGGTGTTGTGGTGACACCGAGGAGATGAGGAGGCCACGTGGGAAAGCAAGGCGGACATGCTGAAGCAGTTTCCGCACCTTTTTCCTCCAGGTAAAAATTTCAAGGATGAAATTTCCTAAGTGGGGGGGAGTTGTAACGCCCTGGTTTTGGGCCTAGATGTTTTAGACATCGGACTGGACCGGGCGAGAATGGTTCGAATAACGTAAGGTGATTTAAGGAAATCAAGGATCAGGATAGGATGAAAATGAAGTAAAAATTGCTAAAAACCTCTAAAAATATATTAAAGGGGTTGGTCAAATCAATTTTTCAAAAAAGAGTTTTGGAAGTGGTACATTTTGAGTAGTGACCAAATCGTAAAGTTTGAAAACTGTGGAAAATGTGATTTTTAAAGGAGAAGCCAAATTCTTAGAATCTTTAGGGGGCTTTATGGCAATTTAGCCTTTCTTTAATATGACATATGTTTAAAATGGTTTTAATTAAATAGCTTTAATTGGTTTTATTTTATTTAATTAATTAGGTGGTTAATTTGAGATTCCATCACGTAACTACCATCTTCTCCTCATTTTCAGCCAAACACAATTTTTATTAATTTCTCTCCAGAATTCTTTTCTCCCAAACACTCTCTTATTATTTCCTAACCAATTTTCAAGAAATCCTTTCAAGCTCTTCAAGTTTTTGCTAAGGAAAACTTGCCATTCATTGAGGAAAGCAATGATTGGAGGTAAATCCCGTTCTCAACCTCTAATCAAAGTTCTTTATTGAAATTCCCTAGATATATGGCTTCTAATCACTGTTTTTGGTTGAGTTTTCATTATAGTTTTGATTTGAGATCAAAATCTTGTAAAAATATGGTTGAAATCTTGATTTTCGGATTTGTTTTGTTAAGCTCTATTTTGGATTGATTTTAATTGAGTTTTAAGTTTGTTAATATGTTGAAATGAGTTTTTGATAACATAGATCCCGAAATCCTTGAGATCCTTGAGTTTCTTGTTAGCTTTAAGTGAGTTTTTGAGGTTTAATGGTGGAATCATTCTTGCTGGAGGTATAAGGATGGGCTAGGTTGTTTATTAGATGTGTTTTGATGTTTATAATTGATTTGAAGTGATGTATGATGGCTGGGCTTGGTTTAGGAAGCAATCGATTGAGTTTTCGGTTGTTTCGGTTGGGTAAATTGGTGTAGTTTGGGCGAGCAACGAGTTTGTGATTTGTTGCTGGTGTTGAAATGCATTTTAATGCATTGAGATCTCTGTTTTGATGATGTGAAAATAGGGGATCTTGACCCGGGAGCAAACGAGGCGTTGTTGGAGGCTATAGTAGAATAATTTTTGTGTCAGCGAGCGAGGCTTCGCGCATCAGTGAGTTGAAATGGATTTTCCAGCTTTGTAACGCTTTGAGCATGGTATTGGGAGCTTAGTGTAAGCTTGAAACACTTAGCTAAGCTCAAGAGTAAGTGATTCGAAAGTCTCTCTCGGGAATGTGCTATGTTTTGATGAAAATGCACTTGAGTTAATTGTGGTTTTGATTACTGTTTTAAAGCATGTTCGAAGCATGATTAATGCTCGATATTAATGACATTGTGTTATGGATGCACTAGGTAAGTGATCCTTGGTTTAATATGATAAATGCATATGATGTTAAGCATGTTATGCTTGTGGAAATGACATTGTATTTATGCTTGTAAAACATTGGATTATTGATGTTGAATGATTATATTGGCAAGTGATGAAAGTGGTTTTGGTTCTTGTAATCGTATATAGTTAGCCGGCTATAGGATTGGGTGCACCCTGAATAAAGTCGCCTTGGATGTTGAGGGGTTGTGATTGTGCCGTAATCTCCATCCAAGTACCCTAACGATTGAGGCTAAGATCATAACGGTGAATGGTTTAATCTTGTGTGTGAATCTTGTGGTATGTGTCTCGTACTCTCGTTAGTGGAATTATACAACTACCGATGAGTGATGTTGAGGGGTTGTGATTGTGCAATTAATCTCCATCACGGGTGTTAAGGGGTTGTGATTGTGCCATTGATCTCCACCTTGTGTAGTCTGGTAGTATGTATGAAGCGTGTGGGACAATGATTGTAATCCGCGTATTCGATTGTGTCTATTGAGTTGGTTTTGGTATGGTTTGATAAATGATCAATTGTAAGCCAATATAATGTTGTTGACTAATGGTTTAAGCATTAGATTCTTGTGATTTATGCTAGAATGCATGTGATGCTTGGTAAAGCTTGAGCAAAGATTTATTTGCTGTTTTAAAATGGTGCATATGAGCATGTTTTTTAAAAATTGCATTGATGCCATGAGAGGGCATGATTTAAATAAAGACATGTGTTGATAAATGATGTTTTTCTGGTTATTTGAAATGCATTGATGAATGTTGTTTTAGCGAACCTCACTAAGCTTTGCGCTTACGCTCATTTGTTTCATCAATGTAGAGAATTAGGCATTTGAGGCAGCGAGTAAGCAGTGGGAATCCAATCACTTTGGTCTAGTAAAGTGTGTGGTTTTACTTTGGTGTAATAAGAGGCAATGTGTGGGATTTCTACTCTTGGATGTTTGAAAATGTTGTTAATTACCTTGAGCATGTTTGGTTGCTTATCTTTGGTTTGTAAATGGCCTTTGGGGATTGATTTTTGTTTGAATGTTGATTTTAGCTTTGAATGGCTTTGGAAGTCTAGGGAGCATGCCTATAGTTCCAATGCTTACTTGAATGATGCCATGTTTTAGCTTATGCTTCGTTATGATGATCTTTGATGTTTATACATGTTGTATGTATATTGTGGCAAGAATTGGAATGTTTTCGGGGGTGTTAATGAGTGAAAACCAGCAAATTGTGTAGTTCAAGGGCAAGGCGTATCATAACGCCCTTACCTGTTTCAGAACAGTGGCCTAAAATGGCCATGGGGTTTCGGAACGGCTAAGAACGTTCCGGAACGATTTTATATTGGAATATTGTGTTTTGATACTGGTTTCGGAACGTACCCGAGTATCGAAACAATCAACCTGGTTCCAAAATGATCGTTCTGATACAGGGCCTTATGTTTTGAAAAACCCGACTGTTGGAGTTGTATTTGAATTGTTTTAGGTTTCTATTTCTTACGTTTTGGTCCATGGGTCTTGAATGCTTAATTAAATGAGTTTGGATGATCCGTTTAAGATGAATTTTGACATGTTGGCTTATTATATGTTTAATTTTTTATTGGTAACTTTAAAACTTGTTTAGTCCTCAAATTTCTAGAAATTTGCATATTAGTCCCTAAAAGACGTTTGTATGCAATCGAACCCATAAATGTGCTCCATTCGTTGTATCGCTTCTGCTAAAATGTTTTGCTATTCACATAGGTTAATAAGGTGCATCTAGAAAAGCTAAAAAAAGGAGTCATTAATCAAGATTGACTTTCACGAGTTGACTTTGGTTTTCCCCGTGTAATCTTCTTAGTTCGGGTCGGGCGTCTAGGCCGGGCTAAGGGGGTTACATATTAAGTAGATGGATCGTATAACCCCATGAGGCGAGCTTGTCCACGTTTGATCTGTGGGGTATAGCTTTTTGTGCCTGTTGCTTCAAATTGCTTTGGAAGTTGTGGTTTGAACGCTCGTTTCAGAAGTGTTAGATGTGGGAGTGTGAGTGGTTAGTTTCCTTTGTGAAACTGTCGTTAAAAGAAAACTATATAGGAGATGTCCTTTATCTATTCAAGGCCATGTGTTTTCAATTGATTTGATGGAATTACCTTTTTAGGGTTTGATGAGATTCTTGGAATGGACTGGTTGGTCGAGCATCGAGTTGTTGTTGATTTTGATGTTAAGCGAGTTACCTTGAGCTTGCAGATGATTACGAGGTAGTAATCATAGGCGAGAACATGAAGTTCTTGTCCAATGCAATTTCGGTTCTTGAAGCGAGTGGGATGATGGAGTTGGGTTGCGAAGCTTTCTTGGCGTATGTGATGAATCCTTGTACGAAGGAAGTGCATGTGCAAGATATACGAGCAGTATGTGAGTTTCCGGGTGTTTTTTCGGAAGAGTTGCCTGGGTTGCCACCCAACCGAGAAGTTGAGTTTGGCATTGAGTTGTATGAGAATACGACTCCCGTTTCCATTGCCCCTTTTCGCATTACGCCTAAAGAGTTGAAGGAGTTGATGACGCAATTTCAGAAGTTGCTCGATCGAGGGTTCATAAGGCCAAGTGTTTCACCTTGGGGTGCACCGATCTTGTTTGTAAAGAAGAAGGATGTTATGATGTGTATGTACATAGATTATCGGCAACTGAACAAATTGACGATTAAGAACAAGTACCCTTTTCCAAGGATTGATGATTTGTTTGCCGAGGATCGATGATTTGTTTTACCAGTTTTGTGGTGCTTCGGTGTTTTTGAAGATTGATTTGAGGTCAGGGTACTATCAGTTAAAGGTTAAGGATGTGGATGTACCCAAACAACTTTTCGGACAAGGTATGGCCATTATGAGTTCTTAGTGATGCCGTTTGGGTTGACAAATGCACCGGCTGCAATTATGGATATGATGAATTGGGTGTTTCATGAGCTCCTAAATCAATTTGTAGTAGTGTTTATCGATGATATTCTCATATACTCGCATACCGAATAGGATCATTATAAGCATTTGAGGATTGTGTTACAAGTGCTGTTGGAGAATCAGCTTTATGCTAACCCGAGCAAGTGTAAGTTGGCTTAGGGAAGTTGTTTTTCTTGGACATGTGGTGTCAACCGAAGGTATTTGGGTTTATCCATACAAGGTTGAGGCGGTGATGAGTTGGAAAACGCCTAAATCGGTGACATTCATGCGAAGTTTCCTTGGGTTGGCTGGATATTATCGAAGGTTTGTTGATGGTTTTTCTAAGATTGCTTCTCTTTTGACCAAGTTGTTGGAAAAGAATGTTCACTTTGAGTGGACGGATGTTAGGCAACAAGCTTTCGAGAAGTTGAAGGAAGCTTTGACGCAAGCTCCTGTCTTGATTCAATCGGAATTGGGTAAGGAGTTTGTAGTTTATAATGATGCATCATAGGTTGGCTTGGGTTGCATGTTGGTGCAAGGTGGGAAGGTTTTAGCTTATACGTCTAGGCAATTGAAGGTGAATGAGCGCAACTATCCTACTCATGATCTAGAGCTAGTTGCGGTGGTGTTTGCATTGAAGATTTGTAGACACTACCTTTACGGTGAAAAGTGTGTGGTTTACACTGACCATAAGAGTTTGAAGTATCTTATGTCCTAAAAGAAGTTGAATCTTAGGCAACGAAGGTGGTTGGAGTTGCTTAAGGATTATGACCTGACAATTGAGTATCATCCTGGAAAGGCCAATGTTGTGGTTGATGCTTTGAGTAGGAAGGTAGCTGTTGAGATAAGATCGATGTTTGCTCAGTTGAGTTTATTGTGTGATGATGGGTTGATAGCCGATTTGCAGCTAAGACCTTCCTTGATTTAGTTGATCAAGGAGAAGCAGTTGCTTGATAGTTCGTTGGTGCCTCATGTTTAAGATATAACTGATGGTAATGCAATGTATTTTTGTTTCAATGATGATGGAGTTCTATGTTTAAAAAGTCGAATAGTGGTGCCGGAGGATGTTGAGTTGATGTGCACTATTTTGACTGAAGCTCATAGCAATCCTTTTTGCTATGCACTCTGGTAGTACTAAGATGTATCATGGTTTGAAGGATGAGTACTATTTGGTGGGGTTGAAAAAGGATGTTGCTGACTTTGTAAGAAAGCGTATGGTTTGCCAATGTGTGAAAGCTGAGCATCAGTTTCCTTCTGGTCTGTTACAACCTTGGAGAATACTAGAGTGGAATTGGGAAAGGATTACAATGGACTTTGTGTCCGGTCTACCTTTGACACCATCTAAGAAGAACTCTGTATGGGTGATTGTGGATCATCTTACGAAGTGTGTGCATTTCTTGGCTATACATACTACGTATACGCTGGATAAGTTAGTGAGGTACTATATTGCTGAGATTGTGCATTTGCATGGTGTGTCTAAATCCATGATGTGCATTTGCATGGTTTGCCTAAACCCACGAATAGACAGTCGGAGCGAGTTATCCAGGTGCTGGAGGATAGGTTGCGATGTTGTGTGATAGATTTCCACGGCTCTTGGGAAAAGTATCTGCCTTTGGTTGAGTTTTCTTATAATAATAGTTTTCAGGCGAGTATACAAATGGTTCCGTATGAGGCTTTGTATGGGAGAAAGTGTAGAATTCCTCTTTGTTGGGCTGAGGCGGGGCAAAAGTTGGTTTCCTTGCCGGATATGCTTAAGGGAACAATTGAGAAAGTGAAACTCCTATGTAAGCGGCTGAAGGCTGCATTGGATCGTCAGAAATCTTACACGGATTTATAGCGTAGGGAGATTGAGTTTGCATTTGGAGATCGCGTGATCCTTAAGGTATCGCCTTGGAAGAAGGTGATGAGGTTTAGACGTAAGGGTAAGCTTGGTCTGAGGTTTATTGGACCTTATGAGGTTGTGGATCAAGTTGGTCCTGTGGCTTATCGATTGAGGTTGTCTCCCGAGTTGGAAAAGATCCATGATGTGTTTCATGTTTCTGTGTTGAGGAGGTATAGATTGTTTTCATCTCACATTATGCCTGATGAGGAGGTAGAGTTGAATTGGAATTTGTTCTATGGTGGGGACCCGGATGGTATTCTTGATTCCTGTGGTAAAGTTCTTCGTGGTAAGACAGTTGAACTTGTGAAGGTATTGTGGTTTAGGGAAATCAAAGTTCGAAATGGGATAAAAATATGATACAAATTTCTAAAAACTTCTAAAATTATATTTAAGAGGTGGGTTGAATCAATTTTGTAAAATAAGTTTTGGAAAGTGTACATCTTGGGCAGTGACCAAAATGTAATGTTTTAAAACTATGGAAAAAGTGTGTTTTTCAAAAAGAGTCAAAACCGTAGAATCTTTAGGGAGCTAAATGACAATTAATCCTTTTCTCTGATTTGGCTTGTGTTTTAAAAGATTTATTAAATATTAAAACCGCTTTAATTGATTTAATTAAAGAGGTAATTATTTTTGTTAAAAGATTTTGACGATCATTTTCATTCTCTTCTTTTCACTCCAGCCAAACACTATCTATTTTCTCTCAATTTCCTGATTTCATTCACTTTCTTTTTCTCTCTTGATTTCCAACCTATCCTTGGTGATTTCTCTCAAATTCTTCAAGATTTTTGAAAACTAAACTTGCCAAATTAGAAGAGAAGCAAGGAATGGAGGTAGATTTCGTGCTAACCCTCTAATCAAGGTTCTCTAATAAAATTCCCAAGATATTTGACTCTTTATCTATGTTTTTATTGAGGTTATTTATTGGTTTGATAAAATGGTGAAATCTTGTTAGAAAAGATGGTTTTAATGTGATTTTCAGAGGAGTCTTGATTTGATCTCTTTGAGATGATTTCTAAAAAATGTTTTGGAAAGTTTATGATGTTGAAATAGAGTCTTAATCATATTAATCCTGAAAACCTTGAGAACGTTGCTTTTTAAAGTGTTTTCGATTGGGTTTTTGGGGTGTAATTTGAGATCTGAGTTGCTGGAGGTATAAGGATGGTTTTAGATTGATGGGTGGGCGGAGTTTAGAGATCAATCAATTGAGTTTTTGGTTGTATCGATTGGGTAAATTGATGCTTTAGAGCAAGGCTGCGAGTTTCGTTTTGAGAGCTGGTGTTTGGATGCATTGAATCTCTGCTTTTAATGTGTTGAAAACATGGGATTGTGTCTAAAATCAAACGAAGTGGTTTTGGAGGCTTCAGACGGTTGATTGTTGCATCAGCGAGTGTGGTTTTGCAAACCGGTGAGTGGAGATGAGATTTCCTGCTTTAAAACTTCATTAAACTGGTTTTGGGAGCTTAGTAAGAGCTTAAAATGCTTTACTAAGTTCGGAAATAAGTAAAGTGAATTTCTCTCTCGGATTGTGCTATTGTGAGATTTTGGATGCACTTGTTTTTAATTGTGTTAACCTACTATTTTAAAGCATGTTTTGAGTATATGAAATGTGGTTGATGATGCCTTGAGGTTTAAGGATGCACTAGGTAAGTGATCCTTGTATGCATGTGTTGATGCATGAGTTTTGAAGCATGGTTTAATGCTTGAGTTATGGCTTATCATGAATGCTTTGCAAAAATAGTAAGGTATGCATGGAATGCGGATTATATTGGCAAGTGATGTTGTATAAAGTGTTTTATAAATGAAATCGGATATAGTTAGCCGGCTATAGGATTGAGTGCACTATAAACAAGTCGCCTTCGATGTTGAGGGGTTGTGATTCTACCGAAAACTCCATCCAAGTACCCTAACGATTGAGGATTGTTTAAGGTTGCAACAGTTGAGGGTAGCTCCCGGGTGCGAACCTTGTGTGTGTCCCGTCTCTCATTATTGGGCTATACATCTACCGATGAGTGGTGTTGAGGGGATGTGATTGTACCAAATACTCCACCACGAGTGTCACAACAGTAAAGGGTTGCTCTCGTGTGTGAGCTTTGAGATGTCGGTAGAGTGTATGAAGGGTTTGGGACAACCCTTGGTAATCCATGTAACTGATACGTTTTTGAGAAATGGAAATGTTGTTAATCACTTGTAATCCAATATAATGGAATGAGATGTTATGGAAATGTTGATGACGCATGTTATGAAAATTGCATGTTTTACCTTAAGCTTAGCATAATGGTATTTATGTTTGGAAGGCTTAAAGGTTGTGTAGCAATGGTTTAATTGCTGGAAAGTATGTGTTTGTGTAGCATGATGTCTAGCATGCTAATTTTAATGTTAAAGTGCAAGGTTTTTCAAAGAAGGCATGATGGTTTTCAAAGGAGTGAAAACAATTTTGTTGCATTGATGGTGTTTTTGGTTTTGAGCATTCCTCACTAAGCATGTAGTGCTTACGCTCTCTTTGTCCATCAATGCAATCAATTTAAGCTTTGGAGACGTCACTTGCAAGGGATCAGTGAAAGACTTTGATTGAAGGTATGTTTGGTTATGGACTAAAGTAATAACGGCAATAGGTGTGTCCAATGCTATGAATGTTGATTGCTTGGTGTTTTCTGGTTTGGTGCAAATTTGATATGCATTTTCGGTTATGTAAATGGCATTTATGTGTTGGTTTGTGCTTGGAATTGAGATTTGACATTTTGGTGCATATTTCTCTTAGAAGGCATGCCTTTAGTTCCTTTTGATATTGATAATGATGCTTTGATGGTGCCTTTTCCATGTACTTCTGAGTGTTGAAGTATATTTGAGTTGCAAGCATGTTTAGTCATATGTCAGATTAGTTTCGGATGACTAAAATCGAGTTAAACCAGCAAATTTAAGCATTTCAGGCCTAGGTGTTTTGAAATGTCCTCGATCGTTTTGAAACGGGAACTTGACAATGCTTGGGGGTTTCGAAACAGTGAGGCCTATTTCGATACATTTTGTCTATATGAAACCCTGTCCCGAAACATGTCTAAGATGGTTTCAAAATGATCCCACGTTTCAGAACGAGTATCATTGTTTTGATATGCCCATTCCAGTACAGGGCTCGCTGTTTTGAAACAATTGGCTATTATTTTAGTTTTTTGAACAGTTTGAGTTTATGTTTCTATGTGTTTTTGTCCATGTTCGTCTTGTTTGTAATTAAATGGGTTCCAATGGTTATCTTGAGCTGAGTTTTTGTAGAGAAGCATGTAATGAACCTAATTAAGGGTTGGTAATCCGAATTTGGTAATAACCATTACAAATTGTAAAATTTACAAAATGGTCCCTAAATCCGAAATGGGTATCAGTCGTTGAGTGTTTGTGATGTCATTTGATTCGCTGCTTTGATCGAACACATAGGAACCTAACTTGCATCTAGACAAGATAAAAAAAAGAAAAAAAAGTTCGTTTATTGAGGTAAACTTTCCCAGTTTACTGCAATATTCCCCGTGTGACTCGTTCGGTTCGGTCTATCGGCTCGGCCGGGTCGAGGGGGTAACAAATTTTTTTATGAGGATAATAGCTTTGTTGCTCACATGTCTTGGCAATGTAGTCCTCGTCAGCAATTAAGCTTCTCATGGAATGCTCAAGGAGGTGACAATTTATATGTACCTTATAACCATGATGCACCATCAAAGTTTAATCAATTGTTGCAACAAAGCATTGATTATTAGACACAATCAAATTCCATGTAGGATATGCAAGCTTGGATGGATGTTGAGCTTCAAAGTTCTACTGAAACACTGAGAAATATTGAAAATAACACAATAGAGATTTTGAATGTCTTGAATAGTATGCCGCAACAATCAACTCAAGGGGATACTGAAATCCCAAGTCAAGAGAACAAGGGGCAATGCGAAGAGATCTCCCCAATGTTTGGGGAACAACTAGAATGTCTGAGTCAGAGCTTGAAAAAGAATGCCAAGAAATGAATGAGACTGAAAAATAGGTTGCTACTTAAAAGCTTGAGGATCCTAAACAAAGCAATGATGTAACAACACTTGATGAGGCTGAAAAAAGTAATGATACAACAACATCTAAGGAATTCAATGCCCATTCCGCTACAACAACTTTGACGCTGGAGCAATAATTGGTAGACTACTCTTATCGATAATGTCAAGACCACATGCAAGATTTGATACCATCAAAGCTTGGGTGTGCTCAATTGGGAGATGATAATTTTTCCATAGCGATTCCCTCCAATCTTGGTGTTGCACCAAAATCACTACTGATGGAGATGTTTGAAAAGCTTAAAGAAAGTGGTGGTTGGATACTTGAACACTTCGAAAGCATTGGCCCTTCACTTGACCTACACACGATCCTAGTAGAGGATTGCCATTGCAATTGGCTACAACAACAATTGTCACGGCAATGAAGGCTACACCAAATAATTGAGGTCATCAATAAGAATGAAATAATCAAATGGTTAGGTGTTGGTATAATTTTTTCCATCAAAGAATTGATGCCTTCAAGGATAATAACAAGGTAGAGGGTATGCATGGACTACAAAGGAACAAGAAAGAAAGATATCTCCACCAAGGTTTCACAAGGGGGAGTAGTTTCAAGCCCTTTGGCTTAATTTCTTTTGGGAATAATTGTCACTTGGTGGAGGGTGCTGATCGACTATAAGAAGTATCGAAAACAACCCTCATCCCAATACATCATGATGCTTAAACCGCTTCACCCCTCTTTTTTGCATTGTTTTATTTTTATTTTTTATTTTGTTTTTGATACTTTAGCTCTTTGTTTCATTATTTCGTTTCATATTAGATGTTGTCGCATTGAGTTAATTATTTTTTATTTTCCTTGTTTTTCTTTTATTTTCTAGCCATAAAGCAAGAAAGAGAATTGAATATTTTCTAAGATTTGGAGAAAAAATTGTTTTTTGGCAGAATTGGCTCCTAAATATTTTAGGATATTTTGGGAGGTTACAAGACAAAAAGAAAGAGGATCTATTTCATTTAATGACAAATTTTTTCCTCTTTCCCAATCATTAAAACCATATAACACACTCTCACTCTTTAGGATTTCCTTGCCCCACTTTTCTATAAACCCTCATTAATTACTTTACTTCCAAAATATCCTACCTTTCCACCTTTACATCCTTAACATAAAAACCATATCTTTTCATCTTCTTCATTTTCTCATTTTCATCTCATTCGAAAAACCCTAAAAGCTAAAGAGAGAATTTTTTAAGCCAAACTTGCTTCTTCATCTCCTTATTCCTTGTCAAAGCTACGCCCCAAATTTCTTGTGCCCTAATCTTCATCCTCCACTTTTCTCCTGATTCAAATGGATGCCCCAACATCTTCTACACCACAGGCTGTTGAAGAACGTGCACCATCCGCGCAACACACTAAACCATGCATCAAGAATAAGGCGTGTGTTGGGTCACGTCGGCACGCCCCGTGGCGTAGCGGAAAAATTAATCCGACGTAATCCAGCCAGGATCCATGTACAAGAACGAATCCGGGGTGAAAAGATGAAGAGTTACCATTTAAAACTGGAAAACCGACGGTATGTCAGAATAACCACGTCAAGTAAAACCGAAATCATCACAGGTTCACAACGACCTCTACAGAGTCCACCCGAACAAAACGAACAAAGTTTCCGCCTCCCTAACACTTAGGGATAAATTTCGACAGGTTTGAACACCTTCTAGGGAGAAGTCGAAATCCCTCCAAGGATTCCTGAGGGAGTCTGAAATCGACCAGGAGTTCAACCGGGACTTGCAATCGAGCAAGGGAACCTCCAGGGATTTGCCAGGGGGCAAGTAGAACACTAGAAAAATATCGAACAACTTCTCAGAGAGCTTTCTGGGATATGTCGAATTCCAGTGGGGAATTCCTAAGGGTGTTGTCGAAATCTTCAAGAGGAGGAAGAGGGATGATTTGGTTGCTAGCCCTTGTCCCTTTAAATAGTATTCAGAGACTTAATTCTAGTTGAATACCTTAAATCCAAGTTCAACCAAAATTCATAAAATCTAATTCTACTTGAAATTGGTTTATATTAAATATACATTATATTTAATAATAATAAATGAAATATATATATATATATATATATATATTTAATTATGTAGAATCTTATTCTAGATAAAACATGGATTATATTTAATCCAAATATATATATATTTTTTATTATATAGAATATCGTTCTATCTTTACTTGGATTTAAATTTATTTAAATATATATTTTTAATTATGTAGAATCTAATTCTACATAAACTTGGAATTAGATATACATTATATAAATTCCAAATATATATTTAAATTTCTAGAATCTTATTCTATAATATTTAAGTCTCTAAATATTTTCCATACTCTAAATAATATCTGATAAATACAATATTTATCCAATATTATTCCCATTTAAGGGAGTTGCCGATTTCCCCTATCCCATAGGGGATTTTCGGAAACCTCCCTAAAATAGGGAGTATGGTTTCTAATTTTTGTTCGTTTCATTCTAAGGGTGTGACCCGTGTAGGTTCATGCAACGTTAGCAACAAAATTAGAACTGTTCTAATTTTACAAACAATGAGTGGCATCTAGCAATACATCATTGCTATCTAAGTTGCATGAAGTCATGGTTTGACTTTCCTAATTCCTGAATAAACTTCCTTTATGTATTTCATCCTTTTGTCCTTTATATCTTAGATGAACACAAGTCATGGGTTAGTCACACTTGCGTTGTCCATCTAGTGTTTCTTGATGTCTTGAGTAGATTATGATAAACGAATCTCTATGATATCTCATATCATAATATTCGAGCATGGCCATGCATTTTCTAATCTCACTCAATCAAGTGGCCGAAGATATTTCTCCCATTATGTAGGAAGGACAAATCCTTTCTTGATCAACCATATTTCACTACATAGGTTATCACGTATCCAATCATTAGTCTTTATAATGTAGTCAGTTACGACACACGTTTGACTATGTCAAAATACGTAAATCATTATGTTGAAATCATGTTGATCTCAAGTATGAGGATTATACATATGTTTATCATGAGCAATGTTGTGACTGTCACATAATTACCAAAGAAACATGCCCATAGCGGGTCAATCCAATATGTTGTTCTCTAACACATGCTTATTTGTTGATTTTGACATCTCTATGTCAATGACAACACTTATCATCAACCACATATTAGTCTTTATATATTATTACTGTCCATATCCGTAATAATATTCGACTAAGGATCCTATTTAACAATAATCGTATTATTGTATGGACATTATTATCCAATGGTTAGTTTGACGCAGATAAGCATACCAAATGATAATAACGGCAATGCCATTACTTGATAAATCTAGTAAAATAGTATGTCTATTCAATCATCATATGATTGGTCATTGGGCATACTCCAACAGCGCGCATATCAGTACCTTCCTAGGTATTTCTTTTTATTTTCTTTACAATTAATTCATGTTTTCTGTTTTTCTTTTTCTTTTCGCATTGGGGACAATGCTTCTTTCAAGTTTGGGGGGGGGTATTGTGCCATGCACATATTAGGTAAAATGTAGATAACATTTTAAATTCTTTTTAAGTTTGTAAATAGCCTAATTTGTTTTTTATGGTGTCCTTTTCTATGATCACATTAATTTTGAATTTTGGTGCTGCGTTGATCATGATTTCCTATGGCGAATGTAACACCCTCTACATGGTTTAAAAGGAAACGGGGATCGAAGATGTCACTAGAACAAAACATGGAAATCAAAAGTAGAATTTACATGATCAAAACGAAAAACTTTCACTAGATCAAGAGACTTTCAAAATTTTTCTTAAAGCAACTTAAGTAATACATCTTATATAACATTCCAAATATTTAACTTGCTATATTTTACCCACTAGGTCATTATGATACTACCATTAAATCCTTTTCACTTATCAAAGAATAGATGTATCACATATATTATCCATTTTAAGGAACCTTATCCAATTATGCCTAACAAACTTTTCTTTTTATTCTTATCACATCTTAAATCTGATTAATCCAATCGAAGGGGCTTAATTGTATACATAAGTACCCAATCAAATTTTAGTTAAACAAGTCCTTATCAATTAGTTTTAATCGTCCAATTAGGAACACAACCTTTCAAACAAGATCATTAAACTATAAGTCTCTATCTAAATAGGTTTTATTACATGTCTCAAGTTAGATTCAAAACAATAGTTCTTTAAACTATTAAAATGCGCCTCAAAATCAATCTAGTTTATCAAAGCAAGCCTACCTACCGAACACTTAAAATCATATATGTAATCCCACCCATTTTATAAACCATGCTAATCATGTCTATTCTAGTTTACAATCAAATGTTTAGTTCATTAACAAGATAATAGACACATAGAGCATTCTTGATCATATTTAACCAATTGCTATACCACTAATATCTCATAAGCAAATTAGAATGTAAAATCCAACATGCATAAGAACTTATTCTCATCATTCATATAACCAAGTATAGACTATATAAAAACAAGTCTTATAATTATTAATCATGTTAATTTATAGTTAAAAGTCTTACAACCCAAAGATACCATACCAATATTAATTACTCAAATTAATAAAAAGCTTATACGAATGTCATATGCTACCGTTCTAGCAGTTTCTTAAGGAAAGCACAAATGATACAAAGAAATTTGGAAAAGTGACTTGCAACCTTTCGACACGATCAAACACATAGCTTTTTCAGTCCTGAAAAATGCATGGCAATGAATGTATTAGGCTTATATAGCCTAAGTGAGAGAGTGAACTTAAAATAACAAAGCATATTGCCAATGATATCGAATAAAAAAATTCAAGGAATACAAACATAAGTTAGCATTCGATGCTTATGACTTGGTCTTAGCTTTTATGAGGCTTATCTTATGGAAGTTTATCGAAGTTCATACTCTTTCATATATTTTCTTAACAATGTCCTATAAAACTATATAAATAAGTTTTATCATACTTAACCCTTTTCTTCATACATAGCATCACAATCTTTCAATCAAAATCATACATTTTCATATACTAAAACAGTCCCAAAATAGTTTTATTTCATTTACATACATCTCTCTTAATCAAGTTTATAAAATAGTCCAATTTGATACAAAAACAGTCCCACTTTTAATTGCAAAATAGTCCCTCGATTAAGCTTACAAAACAGTCCACTAGTATTGCAAAACAGTCCCATTTTATTTGCAAAATAGTTCCATTTTTATTTGCAAAATAGTCCCATTTTTATTTGCAAAACAGTCCCTCAATAACTCTTTCTAGATCATGACAGTCCACACGTGTTTCTCTCAAACAATGTGACCACAATTAAAATTCAAGCATAAGTTACTCATTCAACAAGGGCATCATTCGAATGCTCAATTCTCAACAACTATAGAATTCACTATCAAGTAATTTGATTATCTTAACTATATTGCAAAAATCACAAAGGCATGGAAAATTCATCATGTATATTGTTCAAATGCACCATAAAATCTCATAGCAAGAGTTTGATTTTCTAACAATCCTATTAACAACATAGTTCAAGAATGTCTTGAACTTATCAGAGTTCATATCTTAACTTATCAGAGTTCTAGCAAGGCTTATTGAAGTTTATATCGAAATTCATATCAAAGCTTATCGGTGTTCATATCAAAGTTCATCAAAGTTCTTATCAAAGCTTCTCTGGGTTCTTATCAAAGCTTATTGGAATTCATATATGAGTTTATATCTTATCAAAGCCTTGGATCATATTTGGACATATGTAACATTGGTCTGAGTTACACTTAGCATAGGGCACAAAGCAGAGGCTAGTGTTATAGCATATCAAACCTAGCTTCTCTTCTCTATCCATCTAACTGTCGCTAATCTCCTTACAATCTCCCCCATTACCTCCTACTGTCGCTAATATATCACATAAAAGGGGTCGTCACCCATGAGCCGTAGCTCGTGCATCGTAGTGCCGAATTATACCTTTGCAGCATGCCAAAGTGTCCATGGACATCCATTGTTTAGGCAACTTAAATATTTTATGCTTTGAAGTTAGGAGGGGAATCTTATGACATAAGGTGGCTTACTTATTTCTTTCTTTAATTTCTTATGGCACAAATGAGCTTAATTGCTCTAGAGAACTTAGGATTTCATAGATTTATAGCATTAGGGATTTAATTTGTTTCAAAAAGTTTCACAAGCTTATAACATTAGGAATTATTCTTTTATAGATTGATATCTTATGACAAGTGATTAATAGGTTAACATCTATGTTTTTGATCAAGGTTAGTACTAATTTCCATTATAAAAACATAGCATAGCAAGGAAAAAGGTGCATAAATAATGCAAACATAAACAATGAGCTTATCAAGGTGTCATGCTATAAATATAACCATCCCAAGAGCTCTATGTGAGCCTTATGCAAAATGATAATGTGCATCCAAAAATTAAACGTTTCATACATTAAACACGTCAAAACAAAGGTCGGAGTGACTCTGTGTCATCCAAGGCAAATGCAACAACACTCACCTGATATCCAGAAGTTACGGGATACCTGAACCACAATCACATCTTGTTCTTATTTGATTCCCAACTTAGTTCTCCTCGTTATATCTTCCGTATAAAGTATTTACCTCAAAACAAAACAATTTATTAGCATAAATCCTATTCAAACTTGCACTATTGATTTTCAAAGTGCACACACAACACTAATTTTCCTCAATTGATCTCATAACATTTCAAGTATTCACATCAAGCTTATAAACTCTAATTAAAGCACGACTTTTAAACATAACAAAGCAAAGTTTCAAAGAATTATTTCCCTCAAAAGTCATTATTATTCTATTATCTTCAGACCTCATGTTTTAAGCTTTAAAATATAGACCATGTTCACATAATCACTTCTAGTTCATAACACCAAAGCAAAAGTTCAAAACATGTTCATCATCTAAATTTCCATAATTCAAGACTGTCAGCAAAACTAATTTATTAAACAATTTAACTTATACATTCCATGACTACATTTCAAATGGCATAAAACAGATTTTCACATGCATAACAATACTACACTGCATTTGTTCAATACTAATACATATCAATTCTGCATGTTTTAATACCGACTCCAAACTGTTTTTATAACAGATATTTTTTTTTATCTGCATTTATCATAGCAATCGATTCATAACATATTAATCCTAAATCATGAATTTATAACATCTTATCTATCATTAAGAACTCATCATCAAGACAAATTCAAATAATTCATACACACTTTAAATCTTAATTTACTGTTATCATATAGCAGCTTCAGCATGTCTCTCTTATGAATTACCAAAACATTACCACATGATGAACCATTTATCTAAACATGTACCTTTAAGAACAACAAAAACACTATTAACTATCATGATTATCACAAGCATTCTGTATTCTTAGCTTTGACTACCATTTGATTCAACATTAAATAAAAATACATCTTAAGACATTTTATCAAAACTAAATCCATTTCTCATTTCCAGTATTTGGCACTTTATCTGCCTTCAAAGAATTTTCTGTACAGGGAAGATTATACATTGAAACATAACTTACTTTAGACCATCAAAAACTAGATTTGACTACGGTTCTAATGGTATAAGACACATAAATTAATAAAATCTAAAAAAATTATGAAAAATTCATTGAACTCTTGAAATAGAAACTGTCTAGAGCAGAAAACTGGAAGCAGTTTTCTGCACTACCTTCACCTAAAAATTCATAACTTTTGATTTAGAGCTTGAAATCAATCACTGTCCGTTGGAGATGAAGCTAGACTCACACATGGTTCTATACATATAAAATTAATCCTCTGACTCAGCATATTCAATTTTCTATGAATTTCTAAACTTACTGCCAGAACATAGCTTTTCTAGGCAGATTGCATATCCATTGTTTAAGCCAATTTAAATGATCCAAACTCAGTTATATTCAACCACCATTCATTCAAACCCTTTATTCACTAACTAACTTCTCATTGTTTTACCTTCCAAAACATCTTCTAACTTACAATAACAAACAAGTGAAATAAGATTCTTAAGGGTGTCATAATCAAAGTTGAATTCTAACAAAAACATCATCCAATTTGTCAAATTTAAAGCATCTAAATATTCAATTCTCCATGCAATTTATAACCAAAATCATGGAGTGAAGGAGTGGGCTTACTGTTGTGCATATTCGATGTCGCAATTTTAGTGCAGGTATACACGTCGCCAAGTTATAGTATAAAAGATACCGTCTCCACAGGGATTGGTGCTACTACCAGAGAATATCTTCTTGCACTACAAAAAATTATAAACGCAAGTAATGGTTTGGTTGAGATAACAACTTAAAATAAAGACAACAAGTAAACGGAGAGATTGAGTAAATATAATGATAGAGTAGTCCATATTATATTGCGTCGTTGTGTGGAAGTTGAATGAATTTGTCTCAGTTTTGAATGCAAATGTCAACTTGATTGCCTTGGCAATGGGCAAAACTATTGTCGCGGCAATCGACACAGCCACTGCTTGGGCAATTTAGCGACAACCTTCAAGGTTCGACAAAGTATTCTTCAATGGTTTCTTCTTATCCCTAAGCTGAAACTCTATTGATGTGCAGGTCTTGATAATACCTCCCAGGGTGAACCAAGGGTGAACACCAATCAATCTTACGCTTCTCTTAGCCGTTGAAACTCGTACTTATTCCTAAGTCGGATTAGTCTTCACTGATTGGGATAAAGACCATGCTTATTCATTTCGCGAGTCTAACTCTCCGGTTATTAGACAAATAGATGCAATCACAATATCCTCTCTCGATTCAATTGCAAGAATAAGTAACACCAAGAATAAGTAACACCAAGAATAAGTAAACCTTGAACTTAAACGCATTAACAAAAACCTAAACAAATTACAATCGTCTTCTCACAACTACTAAACAAAATAATCCTAGACTAAGAAAGAATTAGAACATGATGGCGATAACAAGCGTTCCTTTGTAAGGCTTGACATTAAAGGATGACCTGGTCTTGATCGTCGAGTGTTGGTTCTGCACCTTTTCTTCCCCTTCATTCACTGTCACGCCAATGCTTGCCCGGGCAGTGGGTAATGAAATCTGCAAAAGCACAAAACACATACCAAAGCAGTGCCTTTTCCACCAAGTATAATCAAATAAAGATGATCAAGCATGGCAATGTTAAGAATAGTAACTTGTGTATGTATGATTAGTAATGCATCTAAAAGAAGCTTAAGTCTGACAACAATTGAGTCATAAAGGGTCCTAACACAAATACTATTACACACCTAACACACCCTCAAACTCGAACTCAATTGCCAATGATTTAGTCTTCATGAAATTAGCCCTCGTACTTACTTTTTCTTCCCTTCTCTAAACAATGAATATGAATGTGCTTAGCCTTTAATTCTTTGGATGTCGAGGATTTCCATGGGATCAAACTATAAGACTCATGAGTGTGTGCGTCATTGTGAACTAGATGATTTTCTGGCTTCTAAGTGAACACTTAAGAAATTAACCTACTTTCATTGGGTTTATATTTATACTAGACCCAATTTTAGGCACCTCTAGTGATTTTTATGGTTTTCCTTAAGCTAGATCCAATTTTAGACATCTCTAACTTTTAACCCAATTTTTTAAGTAAGTAAATGTCCTAAGTGTCCTAGAACTCCTTCAATCATTCAAGTCACAAAAGTGTACTTTTTCATTTTCAGCCTCATCGTGTGATTCTAAGTATTCTTCCATAGACATCCTAAAATTGAAAGTTTGCTAAAAAATTTAAAGTTACGGTAAGAGAGAGACATCTATTGCCGAGGAAACAATTTCATTGGATTAAACTTAAGGCAACCAATAAGCATGCATTCCAAGATATGACAAAAAGAATTTACTAACTACATCGCCCCCAAACTCGAGAGAAGCATTGCCCTCAATGCATGCACATACACAAAATATAAAATAAAAGGCAGGAGAAAAAAAATTACAACGATAGGGACATGGTTGAGTCATCGTCGTCGTCTTGGATGATCAATTTCCTTCTTGTCGTTTGCTTGATCCTCTTGGTTGCCCTTGGTGGTTGGTGACGTGTTGGGGGTGTCGGTTCGGCTTTCTTGGTCACCTCTTCTTTATCGCCACTGTCTAGGCAAATTTTTTCGGTGGAAGAGGCCTTGCGCTTTTTGAGGGATGGAACCAGAGCGGCCTTGGCTTGGGGTACAATAGAGTTGTCAGAGTCGGAGAAGTCTGGCCACGTCTCGGTTTGGGTCGGCTCTATGGCAGGTGCTTTGCCCTTGTCTGCTCTAGTTGGTTGGGCATCATCACTCTTTGTTGCCACGACAGAGATAGCAGGGATTGCCGAGGTAGTGTCTCCATAGGTTGCTAAGGTAGTGGTTGTCTTTATTGCCGAGGTAGAGTCTCCATGTGTTGCCGCGACAGAGGCTCTGGGTGTTGCCAAGGCAAGGATGTCAGCGTGGAAGGCTGGGAATTGCACCATGTTCTCTGGGAACTTCTCTAGGATCACTTGAATGATGGACTTGTTGAAGTCCCTTGTGTATTGCATGAACACGCGCTGTCATTTGTCCATTGCAGCGAGTTTCTGTGCAAGATACTAAAGGAGTGCATGAGGATGCATCTCCTAAAGTAATCACTTCCTTATCCCTCATGACATGGGTGCTAGTGTAGTGCTTCAATCTCTGCCCATTAACTTTAAATTCATAACCGTCTTTTATGGAATTGATTGTTATAGCACAATGGGGGAATGCTTTGACAACTTCGATAGGTCCAGACCATCTCAATCGTAGTTTCACTGGGAATAGCTTCAATCAGGAATTGAAGAGGAGGACTAATTTCCCGGGAAAGAATTGCCACGTCAATAGTCTCTTTTCATGCCACCGTTTGGTTTTTCTTTGTAGATCTTGGCGTTGTCACAAGCTACGACATGAAACTTCTCTATCTCATTGAGGTCCAGTAGTCATTTTTCTCCAGCACTCTCTCATTCCATGTTCACGGTCTTGATTGCCCCATATGCTTTGTGCTCAATTTCACCCGGTGGATGGCATGCTTTACCGTACACAAGTCGAAAATGTGACATGCCCAATGGTGTTTTGAATGTTGTCCTATAAGCTCAAAGTGCATCATAGATTCGAAGAGACCAGTCCTTGTGGGAGGGATTTACTACCTTCTCAAAGAGATCTTGGCTTGTCCATTAGTTTACGTATGGTATGTCGTGGCAATTTTGTGTGTCCAAATTGCTACAATGCCTTGGCAATGGGTTTGTTGTCGAAGTGCTTGCCTTCGTCACTTATGGTTTCCCTTGGCATTCCAAATCGTTTGAAGATAATTTTCTGTAGGAATCTTTGAATGGTTTTGGAGTCATTGTTTGGTGTTGCAATTGCCTCTACCCATTTAGACACATAGTTAACGAAAAGTAGGATGTAAAGATTTCCCCATGAATATGGGAAGAGCCCCATGAAATTGATTCCCCAAACATCAAAAAATTTGACTTCAAGGATATTCTGTAAGGGCATCTCGTTTCTTCTTGAAATATTTCCAGCTCGTTGACAACGGTCACATTTCTTGTAGAAAGCTTGGGCGTCCTTGTAAATGGCTGGCCAGTATAGTTCAGATTGTAAAACCTTGGCTTCTGTGCGTGTCCCTCCAAAGTGTCCTCAATAGGGTGAAGAATGGCATTGTTGGAGCACATCTTGTTTTTCTTCTGGAATACACCTTTTTATAACCTGATATGCACATTGTTTAAACAAAATAGGCTCGTCCCAATAATAATGCTTAGCATCATTTAGGAACTGCTTCTTAACTTGGCGAGCAAGGTTATAAGGTAAAATACCACTAACTATGAAATTCACAAGATCGACATACCAGGGTGTCGATGAAAGTGATGCGGTAGTTGCCGAAGTTATTGTCGAGGAAATGCTATCGATAATTGTCGAGACATTGCCTATATGGATTGCCGAGGCAGTGCCGTATGGAGTTGCTAAGGCAAAGAGCAACTGCTCGTCTGGGAATGCTTCTTGGATTTCTGTGGGAGTGGTCTCTTTCTCTCCTTGTTTCAATCGAGATAAATGGTCTGCAACTTGGTTTTCTATACCTTTCTTGACCTTAATTTCGATGTCAAACTCTTGTAAAAGTAAAATCCAATGAATTAAATGTGGTTTGGCGTGTTTCTTGGCAAAGAGGTACTTAATTGCTGAATGGTCAATATGAACAATTACCTTGGTTCCGATCAAGTATGAACGAAAATTATCAAATGCGAACACAATGGCTAGTAACTCTTTCTCGGTGGTGGTGTAGTTCACTTGTGCTTCATTCAGAGTTTTACTAGCGTAGTAGATCACATGAAAGATGTAACGCCCTGATTTTGGGCCTAGATGTTTTAGGCATCAGTTTTGGTTGGTCGAACCTAGAATTGGAGATTCGAGCTTTTAGAATTGGTTCAGGGAAATCATGATTCAAGATAAGGTAAAAATATGGTAAAATTTCTAAAATCATCTAAAAACATAGAGATGGTTTTGGTAAAGTCAATTTTAAAAAATGGATTTTGGGATGTGAATATTTTGGGCAGTGACTGAAATGTAAAAATTTAAAACTATGTAGAAAAGTGTGATTTTCAAATGAGAGTCAAATTCTTAGAATCTTCAGGGAGCTTAATGGCATTTAAGCCTTTTCATTTAATTGGCATGTGATTATAATGTTTAATTAAAATTGAAGAGGGAGGTTTTATTAAATTAAAGAGGTAGTTATTTTGTAAAACCCTTTTGACGTAACTTTTCTATTTCTCATTTTCTCTTTAGCCAATCATTCCCTCTTTTCTCTCAATTTCCAGATTTCTTTTCATTCTTTTGCTCTTTTGATTCGCAACTCTTTTTTTAAAGATTCTTCTAAAAGAATTGCAGATTTCTTAAAGCTTCTTGAGTTGAAAACTTGCCAATTGAAAGAAAAGCAAGAATTGGAGGTAATTTTGCGCTATCCTCTAATCAAGGTTCTTTAATGAAATTCCAAAGTATTTGACTCTTGATTTGTGTTTTTAATTGAGGTTTTAATAATTGATTTGGTTAAAAAGCCGAAATCATGCTAAAAGATGAGATTAAATGTGATTTTCGTTTGGACATCGTTTTGGTTGGTTTGAGAATGATTTTAAAGTTGATTTGGGTGTTAAATGATATTGATAATGAGTTTTGACCATAATAATCCTGAAATCATTGAGATCTCTAATTGTCTAGGTTGTTAGTTTTGGGATTTTGGCTTTGAAATGTGAAATTTGAAGTTTCTGGAGGTATAAGGATGATATTAGGATGTTAATTTATGGTAAATATATGATGGAAGTGTTTGTTGATGGCTGAGTTGAGTTTAGTGATAAATTGAAGGTGATTTCGATTTTTTTCGGATGGGTATTTTGGTGCCTTTGGGAAGAGCTATGAGTTTTTGGTGTTTACTAGTGGTTTTGATGCATTGAGATGCATTAATCCTCTGTTCTTATGTGGTATAAACAAAGGAGGATTCTTTGGAAGCATTTGGCGGAGTTTTGGGTACTTCGGATGTTTGATTTTTGTGTCGGCGATTGAGGTTTCACAAGTCACTGAGTGGATATGGGATTTCCATCTTTGAAACATCTTAAAAGTGGTTTTGGGAACTTAGTGTGAACTTGAAATGCTTTACTAAGTTCGAAATTAAGAAAAGAGATTTTCTCCCTCGAATTGTGCTATTATAAGCTTGTGGATGCACTTGTTTTTAAATGTGTTTACCCACTATTTTAAAGCATGTTTTGATCATATAATTTGCTTTTTATGATGCCATATTGTTGAAGGATGCACTAAGTAAGTGGTTCTTGTAAGTATGTGTTTATACTTGTTTTATGAAGCATGGTTTAATGCTTGGAATATGACTTGTTGTGAATGCTTTGAAAACAGTAAGGTTTGTATTAAAAGTGAATTATATTGGCAAGTGATGTTGTGTAAAGTGTTTTGCAAATGAAATCGGATATAGTTAGTTGGCTATAGGATTGAGTGCACTATAAACAAGTCGCCTTGGATGTTGAGGGGCTGTGATTGTACCGAAGACTCCATCCAAGAACCCTAACGATTGAGGAATTTGAGTTGTGTCCCATCTCTCGTTAGTGGGGTTATACATCTACCGATGTAATGCCCTGATTTTGAGCCTAGACGTTTTAGACAACTGATCAGACCGGTCGAAAATAGTTTGAATCGTATTAGGAGTTTTAGGGAAATCAAGGATCGGGAAATGATAAAAATATGGTAAAAATTGCTATAATCCTCTAAAATCATGTTTAAGGGGTTGGTCAAATCAATTTTACAAAATAAGCTTTTGAAGTGATACATTTTGGGTAGTGACCAAAATGTATAGTTTCAAAACTGTGGAAAATGTTATTTTTAAAATGGAGTCAAAATCGTATAATCTTTAGGGAGCTATGGTGCAATTACACCTTCCTTAAATTGACATGTGTTTTAAAAGGAGTTTTAGATGATTAAAATAAAAGGATTTTTGTTTAATTAAATTGTTAAAATAAAATTATAAGAAGTTTTTTATGTAACTAACTTTCATTTCAGCAAAACCATTTTCTCAGCTCTTTTCTGTAGATTTCTTTTCTCCCAAACACTCTTTCTTTGATTTCTAAACCATTTTCAAGAGTTCTCTTCAAATTCTTCAAGATTTGTGAAGGAAAAACTTATCAATCATTGAGGAAGGCAAGGATTGGAGGTAAATCCCGTTCTCAACCTTCAATCTAGGTTCTTTATTGAAATTCTCAAGATCTTTGACTTCTTAATATTGTTTTTGGCTGAGTTTTGATAACAATTTTGATTTAAGATCAAAATCTTGCAAAATTCTGATTTAAATATTGATTTTCAGATTGGTATTGATGAGCTTAGTTTTGGATTGATTGTAATTGAGTTTTGAGTTGATTATTATGTTGAAAAAAGGATTTGATGATAAAAATCTCGAAATCCTTGAGTTTCTTGATGGTTTTAGTTGGGTTTTTGAGGTGAAATGATGAAGTTATTCTTGCTGGAGGTATAAGGAAGGGTTTATGTTGTTTTTAGATGTTTAATAATTGTTGTAAGTGATGTATGTTGGCTGGGCTTGGTTTAGGAAGCAATCGATTGAGTTTTCGGTTGGGTAAATTGGTGTAGTTTTGGTGAGCAACAAGTTTGTGTTTAGTTGCTGGTGCTGAAATGCATTTTAATGCATTTGGATCTATGTTTTGACGCTCTAAAAACAAGGGATCTTGATCTGGAAGTAAACAAAGAATTTTTGGAGGCTTCGGAAGAGTGATTTTCGCGTCGGCGAGCAAGGTTTCGTGTATCGGTGAGTGGAAATGGATTTTCCAGCTTTGTAACGCTTTGAGTGTGGTCTTGGGAGCTTAGAGTAAGTTTGAAACACTTAGCTAAGCCCAAGAGTAAGTGATTTGAAAGTCTCTCTCTGAATGTGCTATGTTTTTGTTGGAAAATGCACTTGAATTAAATGTGGTTTAATTTACTATTTTAAAGCAAGTTTTGAGCATTGATAATGCTGGTGTTTAATGCCATTTTGTTAAGGATGCACTTGGTAGGTGATACTTGGATTTTTGAGTTATATGCATTTGAGTTTAAGCATGTTTATGTTTGTGAAAATGGCATTGTGATTTATGCTTGTAAAATAGTAGAATAATGATGTTAAACGATTATATTGACAATTGATGGAAATGTTTTGTGGTTACTTTAATCGGATATAGTTAGCCGGCTATAGGATTGGGTGCACTATGAATAAAATAGAGTGGAATAACATGATGGCTTGTTATATGACTAATTTTAGATTGGTAACTTTAAAATCTGGATAGTCCTTGTAATTCTTGAAATTTACAAAGTAGTTCCTGAAAGTCAAATGAATGCAATTGAACCCTAATTGAACTCCGATTGTTGTGTCGTTTTCGCCTAATCGCTTTGCTAATCATATAGGATAATAATGTGCATCTAGAAAAGATAAATAAAAAGGGTCGTTAATCGGGGTTAACTTTTACAGGTTGACTTTGGTTTTCCCCGTGTAATCTTCTTAGGGGGGTATATTTGTTGGTATCAGAGCCAGGTTTCAAAAGAATTGGGGATGATGGTAAGTTAAATTGGTATGTTTTATTGCATGATTGTTTGAAAAAGCATGTTTTGATTGAATGTTGGAGCTTATGCTATGCTTGATTGTTATAAATCATATGTGACATAAATATGAATGCATGTTGATAATGCGATGAGGATGTATGTTGATTTCGGATGGTGAAAAGCATGTTGATTATGAAATGCTATTGTTTGCTATGTTATGCTTGAGGGAAATCGGGGTGCTCATTGCCTTATTACACTAGTTAAATGTTTTTGTGAACTTGGATCCTTGCTTGAGGTTGGCCTAAATCATGGTTTGATTTGTTTTTTGTTGTTATGCCTTGTTAAAATAGCACTAGGGTCCGAGTAGAGAGCTTGGGTCGAACACGATTGTTATGCTGAGCAGGGTAATCAAGGGGTTGAGAACCCAGCTGATGAGACTTTACCTCCGCCACCACCACCTGGAGGTGGAGAGCCGTAGACACTAGGACAACCTGGTCCAGTCTTGGGTGATCTAACGCCATTGGTTCAAGCGATCACCAGAGCATTTCAGGCTGTGGTAGCTGGAGCGCATGTCCAGGCCCATACAGCTGGGCAAGCGAGTTTGCCCTTGGAAAGGCTGAGGAGTTTAGGAGCTGTGGAGTTCTTTGGTATGTCTCCTGAGGTATCAGAAGCCTGGTTAGTCAGCACGATCTGTATCATGGATCAAATGGGATGTAATGATGTGCGCAAGCTGGGATGCACAATTTCTTTACTCCAGGGTGATGCTTATAGTTGGTGGACGACTATCACCGCTGGTATGGAACCCAATGAGGTAGATTGGGAGTTCTTTCGGGGCGCCTTTAAGAGGAAGTATCTTGGTGTGAGATACTTGGATGAGAAGAAGCGCGAATTCATGTCGCTTGTTTAGGGAAATCTCTCGGTGGCTGAGTACAAAGTCGAGTTCCTACGTTTGAATCTGATCGCCCCTGAGTTGATGTCGAGTGAGAGGCATCGTTGTGATCGCTTCCGGTATGGGCTGGTGAAGGAAGTCAAGACATATATATTTGCTGCAGACTACACAGACTTTGATGTGCTTGTATGTCGAGCTAAGGACATCAAGCAGAACTTGGGCCTATCATCTCGTGGAGGTGGTTCTTGTAACCCCCTTAGCCCGGCCTAGATGGTTGACCCGAACTACGAAGATTACACGGGGAAAACCAAAGTCAACCCGAAAGTCAACCTTGATTTACAACCCTTTTTTATTTTAATCTTGTCTAAATACTTGTTAACCCTAAGTGGGTACTCACAAAACACGGTTGAGAAAGGCACAACGATCGGATAACAAAAAGGGACTCAATTGCACTTCTCACAAGATTAGGGACCAAATTGTAATTTGTGTAAATTAAATGGTCTTCATTGAATTTAAGGTTACCATTATGAAATTAGTCATGTTACATGCTTCTCTATCAAACTTCATCTTAAAAGGACATCTCAAGCTCAAGCAATTGCAATCTCAATATTTAGGACTAAAGTGTAAAGCATGCAAACATCAAACAATTCAAATCTGGGTCCAACGGTAACCCGTTTCGAAACGCCTACCCACCGTACCGAAACGCTGTATCGGAATGTCATTGACCATTTCGGTACGCGGGTATGTTCCGAGACCAGTTCCAAAACATGTAGCTCCAGTAGCCAAAATGTATTGAAACGACTCCCTTCGTTTCGAAACACCAAGGCCATTTCAAGCCCCCGTTCCGAAACACCATGGGGTGTTTCGATACACCCTGCTCAGAAACTGCAGCAATTGCTGGTTTTTCACACAAATACCTACTCAAACATGCCCCAAAGACTCTCTAATCACACCAACAAGTCATCATACATATAAGGAACATATTTGGGACATCCAAGCACAACTATAGCATCAAACACAAAACTTCATTATTCTAAAGGCATGCTTTCTAATCTCAAAATCCAAATAGGCAATCCAACCTCAAAACAAGCAATTAAGGCCATTTACAATCCAAACAAGCTAAAACAATCATGCCACAACCTTAAGGAGTTTAACATATCTCCCAAATACAATTCTTGGTTTCCCATTGCCAATCTATCAAAACTAAAGTGTACGGAAACTTCACTATACATGAGCTTGGACTTCCTTGGATGAACTTAGCTTCCTTGATGCCCAAAAACACCTCAATTATCTGCATTGTTGGTAAAAGGGAGAGCGTAAGCACAAATGCTTAGTGAGGCATGCTCTAAAGAAAACCAACCCAACAATGCACAACTTGAAAACACTTTCATTAAAAGCTTTTAAACCACATGCTCATTTCTATCTCATGCTTGGAAACCTTTCAAAGCAATTTCTCATTGAAACCATATGTACCTTCATTCTGTCACATACATTTAAACCAATGCAAAACTCATGGCAAAGCCAAATTCATGCTTGTAATCTAAAGCATTTCATAAACCAACCACATATGCATTTCCCTTAGCCTAAACCATTACATCAAGGTACATGTGAATCAAAATCCATAACATATTTTATATTGGCATTTCACATCTATTTATTACTCGGATATGCCGACATTTCACTAGACACTTCCGATGGCATCTCTCATCACCGTACTCACTCGTCTAGCAACATAATTTCTGGGGGAATCTCACATCACCGTACTCACATGGCAAAATCTCACATCTCCACAAAGCTTGGATATTTCACCAAGTCCTACTCGATGGAATGCCCATCATCAGTTCTCTCCCTTTGGCTTAACCAAAGAGCATGTACGAATTTTTAGTTTATAGTGCACTCTCATCCTATTGATCGATCAATTATATCCGGTAAGTATCTCAACATCTATGCCAATATATTATGTCAAAACAACATCTCACCTACTGTTTTTCATGCATTAAAACTCAACATTCTCATTTCATTTCAAAATCATAACGTTTGCTATGCTTTAACATAAAAGCTCAAATCTCAACTATGCAACATGTTACTTAATGAAATCATTTCAAGCATCATCTCATGCTATAATTCATGCATAAAAACAATAGGAATTTATCAATCTAAAACCATGAGCATGTAAAAGCATTTAAGGGGCAATCACCACATTCTTGAGAGCAATCCAACCAATAGTTAATTCCGGACTTAGGAAGGTGTTTTAAACCTTTCCTAAATCCCCAAACCTTGATTCCTTGTTCCTTAAGGACTTCTATAACCATAAACACTCATCGATTTTGTTTCGTTTGCTTGCCGAAACACTATCTAAGCTTCCGGATCAACTCCAAAGGTGTCTGCAGATGTCTCTCCCGTTTTAAACACATGAGAGCAGAGGATTAATGCATCGTCATGCATTGAAATCATCAGTCACACACCTTAACTCGTTGCTCTACACAAAATCCACATTTCGGCTACCAAACACTACCAAAATCACCTCAAAACTCTTCCAAAACCATACCTAGCCAAGATCCATCACTTCTAATCATTTCTAAACATCAATTAACATAAAAAACTAACACAACCACATCCTTATACCTCCAGCTATAGCAGAACACCAAAATCACCCCCAAAACCACCATTTTAACAAGCAAAAACTTAGGAAAAACAACCTATGTGGGATTGGATTGATAAAACCTCTTTTATAACATCATTTAACATCCAAAATACATTAGAAAACCATCTCAAAACAGAGCCCAATCAATCACCACGAAAATCTTCAAGATCTCTTCCAAAATCTTGAGTTTTAAGCCAATTTCTTGTTTCTAACATTAAAACCACTTAAAAATAATTAATAAAGGATTGATAACTTGGAAATTTCAGTAAAGAATTGATCATTAGAGGAAAAGAACGAAGCTTACTTCTAATGGATGATTTCTCCTTGATTTGGGCAAGTTTCCTTGAAAATTCAATGTAGAAATCAAGTGGATTTGTTGAAGGATTTATTAGGAATGAACGAGTGATTGAAATCTCATCAAATGAAGTGGAAATCAAAGTAAATTTGCTAGAGAAAAAGTGTTTGGTTGATAGGATTTTGAGAGAAAATTAGTGAAAAATGGTTATGAAAAGTCAAAGGTAGTTTTTCTATTTTAATCACCTTTATTTTCTTTAATTAAATCATTAATTAAATCACCCAAATTAAGGAAAAATCTGGTGAAAACATTTTTGGTAAAATTAGCACCTTAAAGATTCAAAGTTTCAATCATTTACAAAATAGTCACCACTAAACTTTGCAAAAACTACGATTTGGTCACTACATCAAAATGTAGTATTTCCAAACCTTATTTTGAAAAATTGATTTCACCATTCTCTTTTATATATTAAATGAGGATTTTTAGATAGTTTTCTATATTTTTAAAGCATGCCGATCTATGTGTTCCCTAAAACTCTTTTTAGATTCGAACTCGTTTCCAGACCGATCCAGTTCAGACTCTAAACATCTAGGCCCAAATTTGGGGTGTTACAACTCTCCCTCTCTTAAGAAATTTCGTCCTCGAAATTTACCTAGAGGAAAAAGGTAAGGAAACTGCTTCTTCATATCATCTTTTCTTTCCCACGTGGCTTCCTCAACACCACGATGCCTCCACAACACCTTAACTAGCTCAATGGTCTTACCTCGAAGAACTTTACTGTCCGAATCCCAAATCTCAACCGGCTCCTCATCATAGGTCAAATATGGATTCAACTCAACTTCCTCCACGGGCATAACATGTGAAGGATCTGATCTATACCTCCGAAGCATGGATACATGAAACACATCATGTATCTTCTCTAACTCTTGAGGTAGCCTCAGCTTATAAGAAACAGGACCCACACGTTCTATCACCTCATATGGTCCAATATACCTAGGGCTCAACTTACCCTTCCGGCCAACTCTCATCACCTTCTTCCAAGGTGAAACCTTTAAGAACACACGGTCACCCACCGCAAACTCCATCTCCTTACGCTTCAAATCCGCGTAAGACTTCTGCCGATCAGAAGCTGCCTTCAACCGCTCACAAATGAGCTTCACTTTCTCGGTGGTTCCTTTCAACAAAGCCGGCATCGAAACCAACTCCTGACCTGTTTCAGCCCAGCAAAGAGGAGTTATGCACTTCCTCCCATAGAAGGCTTCATATGGTGCTATTTGAATACTTGCCTGGTAGATGTTATTATAAGCAAACTCCACCAAAGGCAAATGCTTCTCCCAAGAGCCTTGAAACTCAATCACACAACACCTCAACATATCCTCAAGCACTTGGATAACACGCTCAGACTGTCCATCCGTCTGTGGATGATAAGAAGTACTGAAATTCAGCCGCGTACCCAAAGCTTGATGCAAACATTCCCAAAATCGCGATGTGAACCTCAGATCTCTATTTGACACTATAGATTTTGGTACCCCATGCAGACGCACAATCTTAGCAATGTACAACTCTGCAAGCTTATCCAAGGTATACGTGGTATGCACAGGTAAGAAATGCGCACACTTTCTAAGGCGATCCACAATCACCCACATCGAATCCTTCTTCGATGGCGACAAAGGCAAACCAGACACAAATTCCATGGTGATTCTTTCCAACTTCCATTCAGGAATCCTCAACGGTTGCAACAACCCTGAAGGAAACTGATGCTCAGCCTTAACCCGCTGACAAACCATGCACTTACCCACATATTCCACAACATCTTTCTTCAAACCCACCCAATAGTACTCATCCTTCAGATCACGGTACATCTTTGTACTACCAGGGTGCATTGCAAAAGGACTACTATGAGCTTCAGTCAGAATAGTACACCTCAACTCCACATCATTCGGCACTACTATCTGATTTCCAAAACATAGAACTCTATCATCATTAAAACAAAAACTCGATGATCTATCCTCAGCAATATCCTGCACATGTGGCACTAAAGAATCATCCAACAACTATTTATCCTTTATCAACTGAACCAGAGATGGTTTCACTTGCAATTCAGCCACAAGACCTCCATCTCGCGAAATGCTCAAGCTAGCAAGCATAGCCCTTAACTCTACCGCCACTTTTCTGCTCAAGGCATCTGCCACAACATTAGCTTTTCCCGGATGGTACTCGATCGTTAGATCGTAATCCTTAAGCAACTCCACCCAACGTCGTTGCCTAAGATTTAACTCTTTCTAAGACATCAAATACTTCAAACTCTTGTGATCCGTGTACACAGTACACTTCTCAGCATAAAGATAATGTCTCCAGATCTTCAAAGCAAAATCCACTGCAGCTAACTCAATATCATGCGTAGGATAATTGCGCTCATGCACCTTTAACTGTCGCGAAGCATAAGCCACCACCTTACCCTCTTGCATTAGCACACACCCCAAACCAATGTAGGATGCGCCACTGTACACCACAAACTCTTTTCCTGATTCAAGTTGAACCAAGATAGGTGCTTGCGTCAAAGCTACCTTAAGCTACTCAAAAGCTTGATGTCTCGCTTCTGTCCACTCATACTTAACATCTTTTTGCAACAACTTTGTTAGAGGGGCAACAATCTTTGAAAATCCATCCACAAACCTCCGGTAATATCCTGCCAAACCAAGGAAACTACGGACTTCATGAACAGACTTAGGAGGATTCCAATTCATCACCGCCTCAACCTTCTGAGGATCGACACAGATCCCTTCCACCGAAACCATATGACCAAGGAACACAACTTCCTTTAGCCAAAACTCACACTTGCTCGGCTTAGCATAAAGCTGATTTTCCAGCAGCGCTTGTAAGACAACTCTCAAATGACCTTCATGCTCCTCCTCAGTACGAGAGTACACAAGGATATGGTCGATGAACACCACAACGAACTTGTCCAAGTATTCATGGAACACTCTATTCATCATGTCCATGAAAGCAGGAGGAGCATTCGTCAAGCCAAACGTCATAACAAGAAACTCATAATGCCCATACCCCATTATAAAGGTTGTTTTCGGCACATCCACATCTTTCACCTTAAGCTGATAGTACCCTGACCTCAAGTCAATCTTGGAAAACACAGCCGCTCCCCGAAACTGATCAAAAAGATCATCAATCCTCGGCAAAAGATACCTGCTCTTAATAGTCAACTTGTTCAGCTGACGATAATCGATGCACATTCTCATAGTGCCATCCTTCTTTTTCACAAATAAGACTGGTGCACCCAAAGGTTACACACTAGGCCGAATGAAGCCGCGGTCAAGCAACTCCTGAAGTTGCGTCTTCAATTCCTTCAACTCTTTAGGTGCCATGCGATAGGGAGCAATGGACACCGGAGTTGTGTTTTCATATAGCTCAATCCCAAACTCCACCTCTCGACTAGGCGGCAATCCAGGTAACTCCTCCGGAAGCACTCCAGGAAACTCACGTACAGTTCTTATATCCTGAACGCGCAACTCTTTTGAACTAGGATTCATCACAAAGGCTAGGTAAGCCTCGCAACCCTGCCTCAACATTCGACTTGCTTCCAATGTAGACACCACATTGGCAAGAAACTTCACATTCTCGCCCACGACCACCACTTCATAATCATCCGCAAGTTTCAAAGAAACCCGCATGCTTTCGAAATCCACTATAGCTCTATGCTCAACAAGCCAATCCATACCAAGGATTACATCAAAGCCATAGAATGGCAATTCCATGAGATCAACAAGAAAAAACATGATTTTTCACTTTCAAGGGACATCTCCTATACAAATTTCGCGTTACAACTGTCTAACCAAAGGAACTAGTCACACGCATACCAACATCCAAAGACTTAATAGGTAAACCAAGCATTTGAGCATGTTCACGCAATATGTACGAGTGTGTAGATCCATAATCAATCAAAGAAAGTAATGACAAGGATTGCAAAGTAAAGGTACCTGCGATCACATCCGTATCATTCCTTCCCTCACGATGGGCATACACTCGAGCATGTCCGCCACCCTCAGGTTGAATGGCCCCAACATGTGATACGTTCCTGCCACCATCATTCCTACGCTGAAAATTACCACGACCGCGCTCACGACCTCTATGTGGCTCAGCTTCTCTCACCGGAGCTTGTCCCTCTCTCAAAGGTTGAGGACAATCTTTCTTCAAATGTCCACGGTTCCCACAATTCCAGCATGTCCCAAGGTTGCCCCAACACTCGCCACCATGCCGTCTACCACAACGGTTACACTCAGGAGTCCTCAGAATAGCATTAGGTCCTTGCTGACCTCTACCAGGGTTACCACCCCCACGCCTAGCATCATAATGCGGCCTCCTATCCTTATGCCTCTTGTTGCGACCTCTATCATAATCGCGTTCAGTCGCTCGCTTCTCGGAGCTAGATCCACCCCTTGACTAGCCAAACCAAGATTTGACTCAATGTCCTTGGCCCTAGTGACCACGACATCGAAATCCGTATAATCAGCCGCAAGCATATAAGTCTTAACATTCGCTACTAACCCATAACGGAATCGTTCGCACCTCTCTCGCTCACTAGGGACTAGCTCAGGCGCATACTAACTGAGGCGAACGAACTGAATTTCATACTCGGCTACTGACATGGTGCCTTGCACAAGAGACATAAACTCTCTTTTCTTCTCATCTAGGTAACACACACCCAGATACTTTCGCTTGAACGCATTCAAGAAGAACGTCCAAGTCACCTCATCATCCTCCATCCCAGAGATAGTGGTCGTCCACCACGTATAAGCATCACCATGCAGCTATGATACAACACAACCTAACTTCTGCACATTATTGCAGTTCATCTGACCCAGAATCCGCTTGGTGCTCACCAACCAAGACTCAGATCCTTCCGGAGACAAGCCCCTGAACTCAGTCCCTCCTAGACTGTGAAGACGTTCCAAAGGCAACCTCACATTGGCATCATCCTGATGCGCAGCTCCATGGGCTCCAGCTACTGCTGCCTGGAAAGCTCCAGCAATAGCCTGAATCAACATGGTCATGTTAGGAGCAGCTTGCCCCTGCGCACCCTCAGGTCCAGCGACCCCAACACCAGCACTAGCATTACCAGCTCTAGCACCACCACCACCGGGTGGTCCACCACCAGGGGGAGGAGGAGGTAAATCTTCAGCATTCTCAGCATTCTTATTACCAGCGGTCGAGCTAGTATTGATTCTCAGCTCTCTACGTGGCCCCATTATATAGAAAACAATACACTGACAAAATGCAAAAAACTCAATTAGGCACAATAAGATAAGTAATCCAAGTACTCAAGCTCATTTTCGAAAACAATTACTCTCATTAGTTTTGATATGGCAATGGGATCCCCTATCACACTCCAAATACAACATAACATCACAAAAACATCTCAATTGAGTCATACATCATCCTTTCACAAAAAAAAAACACATCATGCATAAACACATACATCAATCACATATCAAACCCCAATTATTCGATAACCTAGCTCTGATACCACAAAATGTAACCCCCTTAGCCCAGCCTAGACGGTTTACCCGAACTACGAAGATTACACGGGGAAAACCAAAGTCAACCCGAAAGTCAACCTTGATTTACGACCTTTTTTATTTTAATCTTGTCTAAATACTTGTTAACCCTAAGTGGGTACTCAGGAAACACGGTTGAGAAAGGCACAGCGATCGAATAACAAAAAGGGACTCAATTGCACTTCTCACAAGATTAGGGACCAAATTGTAATTTTTGTAAATTAGAGGGTCTTCATTGATTTTAAGGTTACCATTATGAAATTTGTCATGTTACATACTTCTCTGCCAAATTTCATCTTAAAAGGACATCGCAAGCTCAAGCAATTGCAATCTCAACATTTAGGACTAAAATGAAAAGCATGCAAACATCAAACAATTCGAATCTGGGTCCAACGGTAACCCGTTTCGAAACGCCTACCCACCGTACCGAAACACTGTATCGGAACGTCGTTGACCGTTTCGGTACGCGGGTATGTTCCGAGACCAGTTCTGAAACATGTAGCTCCAGTAGCCAAAATGTATCGAAACGACTCCCTTCATTTTGAAACGCCAAAGCCATTTCAGGCCCCCGTTCCGAAACACCATGGGGTGTTTCGATACACCCAGCCCAGAAACTGAAGCAATTGCTGGATTTTCACACAAATACCTACTAAAACATGCCACAAAGACTCTCTAATCATACCAACAAGTCATCATACACATAAGGAACATATTTGGGACATTCAAGCACAACTATAACATCAAACACAAAACATCATTATTCTAAAGGCATGCTTCCTAATCTCAAAACCCAAATAGGCAATCCAACCTCAAAACAAGCAATTAAGGCCATTTACAATCCAAACAAGCTAAAACAAACATGCTACAACCTTAGGGAGTTTAACACATCTCCAAATACAATTCTTGGCTTCCCATTGCCAATCTATCAAAACTAAAGTGTACGAAAACTTCACCATACATGAGCTTGGACTTCCTTGGATGAACTTAGCTTTCTTGATGCCCGAAAACACCTCAATTATATGCATTATAGGTAAAAGGGGGAGCGTAAGCACAAATGCTTAGTGAGGCATGCTCTAAAGAAAACGAACCCAACAATGCACAACTTGAAAACACTTTCATTAAAAGCTTTTAAACCACATGCTCATTTCTATCTCATACATGGAAACCTTTCAAAGCAATTTCTCATTGAAACCAAATGTACCTTCATTCTATCACATGCATTCAAACCAATGCTAAACTCATGGCAAAGCCAAATTCATGCTTGTACTCTAAAGCATTTCATAAACCAACCACATATGCATTTCTCATAGCATAAACCATTACATCAAGGTACATGTGAATCAAAATCCATAACATATTTTATATTGGCATTTCACATCTATTTATTACTCGGATATGCCGACATTTCACTAGACACTTTCGGTGGCATCTCTCATCACCGTACTCACTCGTCTAGCAACATAGTTTCCGATGGAATCTCACATCACCGTACTCACATGGTGAAATCTCTCATCGCCACAAAGCTTGGATATTTCACCAAGTCCTACCCGATGGAATGCTGATCATCGGTTCTCACCCTTTGGCTTAACCAAAGAGCGCGTACGAATTTTTAGTTTATAGTGCACTCTCATCCTATTGATCGATCAATTATATCCGGTAAGTATCTCAACATCTATGCCAATATATTATGTCAAAACAACATCTCACCTACTATTTTTCATGCATTAAAACTCAACATCCTCATCTCATTTCAAAATCATAACGTTTGCTATGCTTTAACATAAAAGCTCAAATCTCAACTATGCAACATGTTACTTAATGAAATCATTTCAAGCATCATCTCATGCTATAATTCATGCATAAAAACAGTAGGAATTTATCAATCTAAAATCATGAGAATGTAAAAGAATTTAACGGGCAATCACCACATTCTAGAGAGCAATCTAGCCAATACTTACTTCCGGACTTAGGAAGGTGTTTTAAACCTTTCCTAAATCCCCAAACCTTGATTCATTGACCCTCAAGGACTTCTATAACCATACACACTCACCGATTTCATTTTGCTTGCTTGCCGAAACGCTATCTAAGCTTCCAGATCAACTCTAAAGGTGTTCGAAGATGTCTCCTTGTTTTAAACACATAAAAGCAGGGGATTAATGCATCATCATGCATTGAAATCATCAGCCACACACCTAAACTCGCTGCTCTACACAAAATCCACATTTCGGCTACCAAACACTACCAAAATCACCTCCAAACTCTTCCAAAACCAAACCCAGCCAAGATCCATCACTTCTAATCATTTCTAAAAATCAATTAACATCAAAAACTAACACAACCACGTCCTTATACCTCCAGCTATAGCAGAACACCAAAATCACCCCCAAAACCACCATAAAAACTTAGGAAAAACAACCTATTCGGGATTGGATTGATAAAACCTCATTTATAACATCATTTAACATCCAAAATACATTAGAAAACCATCTCAAAACTGAGCTCATTCAATCACCACGAAAATCTTCAAGATCTCGTCCAAAATCTTGAGTTTTAAGCCAATTTCTTGTTTCCAATATTAAAACCACTTAAAAATCTTTAATAAAGGATTGATAACTTGGGAATTTCAGTGAAGAACTGATCATTAGAGGATAAGGACGAAGCTTTCCTCTAATGGATGATTTCTCCTTGATTTGGGCAAGTTTCCTTGAAAACTCAATGTAGAAATCAAGTGGATTTTTTTAAAGGATTGATTAGGAATCAAAGTGTGATTGAAATCTCATCAAATGAAGTAGAAATCAAAGTAAATTTTCCAGAGAAAAAGTGTTTGGTTGATAGGATTTTGAGAGAAAATTAGTGAAAAGTGGTTATGAAAAGTCAAAGGTAGTTTTTCTATTTTAATCACCTTTATTTTTCTTTAATTAAATCATTAATTAAATCACCCAAACTAAAGAAAAATCTGATAAAAACATTTTTTGTAAAATTAGCTCCTTAAAGATTCAAAGTTTCAATCCTTTACAAAACAGTGACTACTAAACTTTGCAAAAACTGCGATTTGGTCACTACACCGAAATGTAGTATTTCCAAACCTTATTTTGAAAAATTGATTTCACCATTCTCTTTTATATATTAAATGATAATTTTTCTATCTTTTCTATATTTTTAAAGCATCCCGAACTAGGTGTTCCCTAAAACCCCTTTTAGATTCGAACCGTTTTCCAAACCGATCCGGTTCAAACTCTAAACATCTAGGCCCAAATTTGGGGTGTTACAGTTCTAGCTCTAGAAAGAGAGCGATTGAGTCTAGTTTCGGTGCTGAATGGAACAAGGGAGGCCAAAATAAGAGATATCAGCCTACTGTTAAACGAGATAATGTTGGGCAATTTGCACCGGCTTAGGGAGACAAGATGAGGGCGGAACAAAACACGTGTTGGATGTGTGGTTCTTGGGGTCATATGCGGCGAGATTGTCCTCATGCGGCAAGGGAGGCACATGCTCCTGTTGTGGTGGCAGGGAATTCTTGCTGAAACTGTGGTTCAACAGACCATTTGAGGCGTTTGTGTCCTCTGTTGGCTGGTGGAGGCCAGGGACGTGCACCTGCTGTGGCTGCACCTCAAAGTGGTTGTGGGTTCGACCGAGGAAACTTCTAGAGGAGGGAGGAAGGTCAGCGTGGTATTGCTCATGTTGTAGCAGTTCGGCCTGTGAGAGGCGGCCCTACGAGGGTCTATGCTCAGCGCGAGGAGCGCAACGATACCGATGTCATCGCAAGTACCTTTGTTCTTCAGTCTTTATCATTGTTGGCTTTGATTGATTCTGGATCCACGCATTCATATATCTTGAGTGAGCATGCACATTTGCTTGATATACATGTTGAGTTTCTTGAGGTAGGAATGAAAGTGGCTATTTCTTTTGGTGAGACTGTAGTCACTAGGAAGTTGTATGTCCAGGGTCATGTTTTTCTTATGGATTTGATGGAGTTACCCTTTTGTAGTTTTGATTTGATCCTTGGTATGGGTTGGCTATCTGAGCATAGGGCGGTGGTTGACTTTGATGTTAAGCGAGTCACCTTAAGGCTTGCCGATGATTATGAGGTTTTGATAGTAGGCGAGAATGTGAAATTCTTGTCTAATGTGGTTTCAACTTTGGAAGCAAGCCTTATGCTAAGGTTGGGATGTGAGGCTTACCTTGCGTATGTGATGAATCCTGGTACAAAGGATGTACGTGTATAGGACATCAGAACCGTTTGCGATTTTCCGGGTGTCTTTCCGAAAGAAATACCTAGGTTGCCACCAAACAGAAAAGTTGAGTTTGGTATCGAGTTATATAGAATATGACTCTGGTGTCCATTGCTCCTTATAGCATGGCACCTAAAGAGCTAAAAGAGTTGAAGACGCAACTTTAGAAGTTGCTTGACTGAGGGTTCATCCGGCCAAGTGTTTCACCTTGGGGTGAGCCGGTGTTGTTTGTAAAGAAGAAAGATGGGACAATGCGGATGTGTATCGATTATCGGCAGTTGGACAAGCTGACGATCAAGAACAAATACCCTTTGTCAAGGATTGATGATCTCTTTGATCAGTTTCGAGGAGCCTCGGTGTTTTCTCAGATAGACTTGAGGTCAGGTTATTACCAGTTGAAGGTAAAGGATGTGGACATACCTAAAACAGCTTTTCAGACAAGGTACGAACATTATGAGTTCTTATTAATTTCGTTTGGTTTGACCAACGCACCTGCTGCTTTCATGGACATGATGAATCGTGTGTTCCATGAGTTCTTGGATCAATTTGTGGTGGTGTTCATCGATGATATCCTTGTGTACTCTCGTAACGAGGAGGATAATGATAGACACTTGAGGATAGTTTTGTAAGCGTTGTTGGAGAACCAGCTATATGCCAAGCTATGTAAATGTGAGTTTTGGCTTAAGGAGGTGGTCTTCCTTGGGCATGTTGTATCGGCTGAGGGTATTCGCATTGATTCACATAAAGTAGAGGCTGTGATGAGTTGGAAGGTGCCTAAGTCGGTGACAGAGGTACGAAGTTTTCTTGGTTTAGCTGGGTATTACCGTAGGTTCATCGAGGGTTTCTTGAAAATTGCTGCACCTTTGACCAAATTGTTACAGAAGAATGTTCACTTTGAGTGGACAGAGGCGAGGCAGCAAGCTTTTTAGAAGCTGAAGGAAGCTTTGACGCAAGCTCTTGTCTTTATTCTACCTGAGTCTGGTAAGGAGTTTGTGGTCTATAGTGATGCGTCCATTGTTGGTTTGGGTTGTGTGTTGATGCATGAGGGTAAGGTAGTAGCATATGCATCTAGGCAGTTGAAGGTGCATGAGCGTAACTACCCTACTCACGATCTTGAGCTTGCGGGTGTCGTTTTTGCCTTAAAGATTTGGAGGCATTATCTGTATGGCGAGAACTGTGTGGTGTTCACGGATCATAAGAGCTTGTAGTATCTTATGTCTTAGAAGGAGTTGAATCTTAGGTAACATCGTTGGGCGGAGTTGCTTAAGGTTTATGATCTGACGATCGAGTATCACCCGGGAAAGGCCAATGTGGTGGTCGATGCTTTGCGAAGGAAAGTGGTTGTGGAGTTGAGGGCGATGTTTGCTCGCTTGAGCATATCGCGAGATGGTGGTCTTGTTGCTGAATTGAAAGTGAAACTATCACTGATCCAGTTGATCTGGGATAAGTAGTTTCTTGACGATTCTCTTGTATCTCATGTTTAGGACATTGCAGGGGGTAAGCCTTCAGATTTTAGTTTTAAGGATGATGGTGTTCTGTGTTTTGGGAGTCGAATAGTGGTGTCAAATGATGTTGAGTTGAGGCACACCATTCTGATTGAAGCTCATAGTAGTCCTTTCGCTATGCACCCTGGTAGTACAAAGATGTATCGTGATTTGAGGGATGAGTACTACTAGGTGGGGTTAAAAAAGGATGTTGCCGAGTTCGTTAGCAAGTGCATAGTGTGTCAGCGAGTAAAGGCTGAACATCAGGTTCCCTCTGGATTGTTGCAACCATTGAGAATTCCTGAATGGAAGTGGGAAATGATCACCTTGGATTTTGTTTCTGGTTTGCCGTTGTCATCATCAAAGAAGAATTTAGTTTGGGTGATTGTTGATCGCCTCATGAAGTTTGCACACTTCTTGCCTATGCATACTACGTATACCTTGGATAAGTTGGCAGAGCTGTATATTGTTGAGATTGTGCGGTTGCACGGTGTGCAAAATTCCAAAGTGTCGGATAGGGATCTGTGGTTTACATCATGATTTTGGGAATGTTTGCATCAAGCCTTGGGTACACGGTTGAATTTCAGCACTTCTTATCATTCTCATACGGATGGACAGTGCGAACGTGTTATTCAAGTGCTTGAGGACATGTTGAGATGCTGTGTTATTGAGTTTTAGGGTTCATGGGAGAAGCACTTGCCTTTGGTTTATTTGCTTACAACAATAGTTACCATGCAAGCATTCAAATGGCTCTATATGAGGCTTCGTATGGGAGAAAGTGCAGAACGCCTCTTTGTTGGGCGGAGACGCGGCAAAAGTTGATTTCAAAGGCGAAGCTCATTTGTGAGCATTTGAAGGTAGCATCGGATCGGCAAAAGTCTTACACGGATCTGAAGCATAAAGAGATTGAGTTCGCAGTTGGCGAATGTGTGTTCTTGAAGGTATCGCCTTGGAAGAAGTTGATGAGATTTGGGCATAAGGGTAAGTGTTGCGTGTAAAAGAGTCCTATCGCAAATAGTGCAAGTGTACACGACACAAGTAGTAAAATGATACTTGGAGTATCAGATATCGTCTCCACAACTCGAAATAACTCTATCCTTTAATTGCTGCACAAGAGAGAGAAATAGTTTAATTGGATTGTGAAGTAATCTTGATAAACAACTAAAATAATAGAGTAAAGAATCAGGGTTAAGAAATAGGCCGATATTGATTTTTCTCAGTAGTGCAGATGTTGCACTGTAAGAGAAACTTTTGTCAACTGTCGTCGTTCCTATCGCGGCAACACCTGTCGCGGCAGTGATCACACAACTCTATGCTTCAAGCTTGGCAAGAATCCCTGGTATGACTTGTCCTATCCCTAGGCTCAAGTTCTGTTGATGGACACTTCTTGGATGATACCTCCCGGCATGAATCGAAGGGTGAACACCAATGTTGTTGAATTCTTCTTTAGCCACTTAACCTCGTACTTATCCCTAAGCTGAGATAGTGTAACCATAAACTAGAAAACACGTATTTATTTCGTTCGTATGTTTGACTCTCCCGATATCAAACAAATGGATAACCTTACAATGCTCTCCCGATGCTCATGTAAGATGTGAAAACCAGAATAAATAAACTTGAAGTTTTTTATTGCTTGACAGAAAATTCCTATACAATACAATCCTTGCAACTACTTTACAGATTCAACCCTTAGCCCTAGTGGGAGTTTAGAACATGATGGAGAAGGGAAAATGACAAGGGTTTAGGGAAGACGTCTATGAATGAGATATCCTCCCCTAGGTCGAATTATATGCCTTTATATAGGCCTTGGGTCCAAGTTTTCTAATATGGCAAGAATACAAGTTTAAACTAAAATACAACTCTATTAAAAATTAAATCTTCTGAGCAGATGCCTTTAATTCGTCCTCTTTTCTTGCCTTGAGTTTCTTCCTTGAAATTTGGGCTTGGCCTCCATTCTTCCTCAGGGCTCAAAAAAATATAGGAGTGGTCCATGACAGACAAGCTTGAAATCCTCTATCTGTCGAGCTTTACTTCACTTTTCCACTTCACCCTTCTGTCGTCATGGCTGCCACAGCAGCGTTTGCTCCTCGACTCATGTTCTGTGATCCAATTCTGCTACTTTGCTGCCCTGAGTCTGCCTCAGCAGATACCTGCAAAAGTGACCAAAATCAGTAGCAACTGTGCCATTTTATCTAATTGTGATGTACATGGAGAAATCTATCCTAAATGCAATGAAATATGCTTGAATGTAGCAAAAATATGTGTAAATGAGGGGTAAAAAATAGAACTTTTATGCACTCTACACCCCCCCAAAGTCAAGCTCTTGCTTGTCTTCAAGCAAATACTACCTAACTAAAAACTTTTTGGTTTGGCTTAATTCAATGAACTTTTCTTTACCTACCACACATTCCATATCAAGAGCAATACCTTGTCGGGCGTTTCTGGATTTATCCAAAACAATGCTATAGTTCTTGTGCAGTGTGTGCAAGTTTTGTGAACAACTATGTGCTTAGACTCCTTTAGTTTAACAGAATAGTCATGCTTACAAACTTGAGTTTTATGCCAATTCATTTTTCCTGAAGGAAATTCTTAGGCTCCTTTAGTTTTTTCTAACTTAAGCTCAAAGAGAAATCTCCCTATAATCAGTGTAAGGCAGTTTTGCAAGCAGGCGAGTCTGGAATATTTCTTTCTTTTATTCCTTTTCTAGAGCCAGTGATAGGAACCTCTAGGGGCAACTTAAGTGGGTAAACATTCCTATTCCAGTGCACTACAGAAGTCTAGATAGCATAAGAGTCACAAAGGGTGTTCTAAGAATCAGAACTATAGCAAGGCTTTAAACAGTTCCTAGAAACATCCTAATGGCACTGTCACGACAGAGTATGTTGCGGCAGGTAAGTTCAGTTCAAAGACTTAAGCCAATTTTTTTCTTTTTATTTTCAGTTTTTTTGACACAAAAATAATACTTAAAAATAAACTAAAAATTAGACACAAATTATGACACTACTAACAGTTTCATTATTGGAGAGATGCCCACCCCCAAACTCGAGAGTTGTATTGCCCTCAATGCATGACAATGATAAAAAGAAAAAAATAGAAAATACATCACAAAATAGATAAAACAGCAAAGACAGCAAAATATAAGAAAAGAAACTTAAGTTGAGGAGTTGTCGTCGCTATTGCTGCTGACTTGGAGCTTCCAACGGGCAGTGACCTTAACGGCAGGGGCTGGCAGGTTGCTGAGGGAAGCAGAGGCCATTTTCTTCTTTGCCTCTCGAGGTGGCTGGACACGTGTCGGTGACATGTGTGGGGGCTGGTCTAGGACCTCGAGATCATCATCAGAGCTGCTGCTGCTGGCAGATCTTCCTTGGCAGGGTCCTTCGACGGTCTCAATTAGCTTCTTCCTTTTCATCGGAGGGTTATCCTTTGAGATGTCTGGGGCTACAAGTGGCTCGGAGTCAGAGTTCTTCCAGATGGAGGAGGAGGAGAACCCTTCAAAGTATTTGGGGTCGATCTTTGTTTAGGGGGTCCTTCCTCTTCTCTCCTCTGGGTGTGGCAGATTTTCTGCCGCCTTCGCCTATCGTAGCAGGTGTGGGTGTGGAGGCAGCAGAGGGAGTTCCGGGGCTCGCGGCAGGAGTGGGGGCAGCAAAGAAATTTTCTGGGAATGAGGGGAATTGCACATTGGTAAAATGTAAATCATTTTTAATGAAATTTATCGTTGCGGCTATGAAGTCCCTCATAAAGCATATCAGGCCGATTTGTCGTTCCTCCATCCTTTGCAGCATTCTCAGAATCTAGCTGGAGGTGTCTGTCGGGGGCGCTTCTGTCGTCTGTTATTGGTTTGCTGCGACAGGTTCAGGGGAGCTAGGGCTTGTCGTCAGTTCTGTCGATGTAGAGGGGTTGATGTACGATAGATGAGTGGCATCTTTCAATTCCATCAAACTGTAAATATTCTGCTACGTCCACCCTTTTCCTTGGACCTTGACATCCTCTCCAATTTCTGGTACCGGCAGATTGCGGTGATGAGATATGGGAAGACGAGGGGGCCTAACGGTCGGAGAGCACACTCGAGGATTATGTCCCGGATGTAACGACCGACATTGATTTTCCTCTCGTTTAGAATAGAATGGGCAAGGGCTAACCTCGGTCTATCGACAGTGCTGTTGTGGGAGGTAGGCATGAGCCGTTTCTTGACAAAATGGTTCCACAGCTTGGCTTGTGGGGTCAGCTGGGTCCTCCTCACGGTCTATCGTTGTTTAGGGTCATCGTTCCACTCCGTTCCTTCTTCTGTAACCTCTGCTATGACAACGTCATAGTCTGACGGCGACAGACTATTCACGAACCTTCGATGGGCGTCCTCCTTCTTGCTCATGTACATCATGTATAGTGTGTTGATGTACGCTGGCTCGAGAGAGATTTCTTGCCTCGAACGTTCACTGTCGTGGCATCCTTACTATTGACGGCAACGTAGAATTCTCGAACAAGGGTTACATTCATTTCCTCAGACTGGGCAGCAAATGTCTGCCACTTGAGGGCTTGTATCTTCTTGGATATAAAACATTCTAGTCCTAGATCTCCTGTTTGTTGGGTGTAGATGAACCCTCGTTCCTCCCACATTTCCCTCTTTTGGAAAGAACCGCAGTACCTCTTGGAAGATTATGTGGATGCAAATTGGTTGGGAATGGCGTTGTGGCTTGGGGTTGATACTGCCGTGGTAGAAGTGGAGGCAGCGTTGCGATGGGTGTTTCTGCTAGCCATTGCAAGGAACTATAAGAATTGAAAAAGAAATTTCTAAGATCTAAAATAGAGGAAGCAAGTTGAGAGAATGAGAATGAGATGAAAAATGAATAGGGAGTGGAGGTTTATATAGAATGGGGATTTTTTGCCCGTTGGGTCTGAAATGGCAGGCGCGAATGACGGGGCCAACTGTTACGCGGTTTTTGATGCGTCTGTCACACATTTCTGTGTCTACTGCGTGTCTGTTACGCGTTTGCGTGTCTGTCGCGACAGCTCCCTGACATGCTGTCTTCTCCGCGTCTATCGCGACAGCTGGTGACAAGCTGTGACCACAGGCTTGTCCGTTGGGCTTTTTGGGCTATTGTGAATGTGGTGGGCTAGTTCATTCCTCCTCTTTGCTTCGCTTCCTTTATTTCCTAAAAATAATTAAATAAATAAACTAAATTAAAATCTTAGTTCCTAAATAAATAAATAAAAATCTTAATTCCTAATAAATAAATAAAATAAAATTAAATAAAAACTAAGTTAAATTAGGGATGCCTTGATTGGCATCTCCTAAAGTAACTACTTCCTGCATCCTTGGGGCTTCAGTCCCCTGATAATGCTTGAGTCTCTGTCCATTGACCTTGAATTGGTGCCCATCTTTTAGTGATTTGATTGTAATGGCACCATGAGGGAAAACTTGGACAACCTGGAAAGGACCAGACCACCTAGATTTAAGTTTCTATGCGAAAAGCTTCAACCTAGAGTTGAACAACAACACCTGCTGCCCTGGGTAGAACTGTCGTGACATCAGCTTCTTGTCGTGCCACTTCTTGGTTTTGTCCTTCCAGATCTTGGCATTGTCGTATTCCATTGCTCGAATTTCTTCAATCTCATTCAAGTCTAGTAGCATTTTCTGTCTTGCCTTATCTCAACATGTAAATGATAGGTTTTCCCATAGATGATTCTGTAGGGTGACATCCCCAATGATGTTTTGAACATTGTTCTATAGGCCCACAGTGCATCATTGAGATGTAGAGACCAATCCTTTCGAGTGGGTTTAACCATCTTCTCTAGTATGTTCTTTAATTCTCTGTTCGATATCTCGGCCTTCCCATTGGTTTGAGGGTGGTATGTTGTTTCAATCCGGTGCTTTATTCCGTATTTTCTTAAGGCAACAACTATTACCCTGTTATCGAAGTGTCTCCCCACATCACTAATTATCGCACTTGGAATGCCAAATCTGGAGAAGATGTTCTTGTGAAGAAATCTTTGTACAGTCTTGACATCATTCTTTTGGTTGGTTATCGCTTCTAGCCACTTTGACACATAGTCCACTGCCAGCATGATGTACAAATTCCCACAAGGTGTTGGGAATGGCCCCATGAAGTCGATTCCTCATACATCAAAGATTTCAACTTCCAATATGTTCTGCAGTGGCATCTCATGCCTTCTCGATATATTCCCAGTCCTTTGGCACTTGTCATAGCTCTTGTAAAAAGCTTGTGCATCCTTGAACAGTGTGGGCCAATAGAGACTGGATTGCAGAACCTTGACAACGGTTTTGTTTCCACCTTGAAAGCATCATGTTCGTCCTGTGGTACGCATCTCCTGATAATTTGGTCTGCACAATGTTTAAAAAGAAGAGGTTCGTCCCAATAATAATGTTTTGCATCATTTTGGAACCTCTTCCTTGTTTGGTAGTTAAGTTCGGGAGGTAATAACCCACTTACAATGTAATTAATATGTTAGCGTACCAAGGGGTTTCAGAAAGCTTACCTGATGTCATGGCTATCACGGCAGTGCTGGTGGCAGCAAACAATTGCTCATATGGGAAGGTCTCCAGTATGTTGGTCTTATCTGTGGATTGACTCATTCCCGTCTCCAGCCTTGACAAGTGGTGTGCTACTTGGTTTTTTGTTCCCTTTTTATCCTTGATATCAATGTCAAATTCTTGCACCAGCAGAATCCAACGTATCAATCTCGATTTTGCATCCTTTTTTGTGAACAGATACTTCATGGTTTAATGGTCTGTATGGACTACCACCTTTGTTCCAAGTATATACAGACGTAACTTGTCGATTGATAACACCACTTCTAACAGCTCCTTCTCTGTCCTGGTGTAGTTGACTTGGGCATTATTCAGTGTTTTGTTGGCATAGTAAATCACATGGAAGAGCTTATCCTTCCTCTGCCCTAATGATGCCCCGACATCGTAGTCACTGGCATCACACATTATTTCAAATGGAAAACTATAGCCTAGTGGCTGTATGATCAGGGCTGTTACCAGCTTCTCCTTCGGTATTCTGAATGCCTCAATACATTCAGCATTAAAATCAAAAGGACGATTATGCTCCAATATGTGGCATAAGGGCTTGGTAATCTTCGAAAAATTGGCTATAAATCGTCGATAAAACCTGGCATGCCCTAAGAAACTTCGGATCCCCTTAACTGTGGTGGGTGGCGGCAGCTTTTCGATGACCTCTCTTTTGGCTCTGTCCACTTATATGCCGCGGAAGCTCACCATGTGGCCTAGTACTATTCCTTCATCCGCCATGAAGTGGAACTTTTCCCAGTTCATAACCAAGTTTGCCTCTTCGCATCTTTCAAGAACCTTCTATAAGTTTCCAAAACAACCTTCAAAACTATCTCCAAAGATGGAAAAGTCGTCCATGAAAATCTCTAGGAAATCCTCCACCATGTCGGAGAATATTGCCAACATAGACCGTTTGAAGGTCGCTAGTGCATTGCAGAGCCCAAATGGCATTCTCTGAAAGGCATAGGTGTCGTACGGGCAGGAGAAGGTAGTTTTCTCTTGGTCCTCTAGTGCAATTGCTTTTTGATTATAATATGAGTAACCATCAAGAAAACAATATTAAGGTTTCCCCGCTAATCTATCAAGCATTTGATCAAAAAAAGGTAAGGGGAAATCGTCCTTTCGGGTAGCTTTATTAAGCTTTCGGTAATCCATACAAACCCTCTAACCGGTCACAGTCTTGGATGAGATTAGATCGTTTTCTTCGTTGGTTAGTACGGTTATTCCTCCCTTTTTGGGCACACACTGTACCAAGCTCACCCACTTGCTATCTGAGATGGCGTATATAATTCCGGCGTCGAACCATTTGATAATCTCTTTCCTCACCACCTCTCTCATAGCCTCATTCAAACGTCTTTGGGCATCAATAGTCGGCTTATGATCATCCTCCAAAAGAATCTTGTGCATGCATAATGCCGGGCTGATGCCTTGGATATCAGCTATAGATCATCCAATAGCCTTTTTATGTTGCTGTAGCATTTTGATTTTGATTAGTCGTTGCTTCTATTCCTGCATCAACTTGGAATAGATGATTACGGCCAACATATCATTTAAACCAAGAAAGACATATTTAAGATGCCCTGGCAGGGGCTTAAGATCTAGAACATGTGGCTTTTCAATGGAAGGCTTCTAGATTATATGTTCATTCGAGGTATAATTTAAAGACTCGAAGAACTTACCTGGACGAGTGCTTATCCAATTTACCTCCTTGGGACTTTCAGTGTCAGATGTTTCTGACTCGGAGGAGTCACTGTCGTCGTTGCTGCCGTGACAGTCTTCCGGGTGGATGCGGTGGCAGTGACCAAACTGTCTGTCGTGGCAGCTCGACCTGATGCATGGTTGGTCAAGGACTACTTCAGAGATTGCCTTTCACTCTTCTTCTGCATCAGACTATTTTATTGCTTGGAAAACATTGAGTTTGATTTCCTGATCATTCACTCTCATGGTCAGTTCTCCTTTCTCAAGATCGATCACAGTTCTGCATGTGGCTAGGAAGGGTCGCCCCAGGATGATCGGTGCGTTTTCATCTGCTTCACAGTCTAAAACAAGAAAGTCAGCAGGAAAAATAAATTTATCCACCCTTACTAGAATATCATCGATCTTCCCTTCTGGTTGTACGTAAGAGCGGTCTGCCAGCTGCAGCATGACTATCGTGGGCCATACTCGTCCAATACCTAATTTCTGAAACATAGATGTGGGCATTAGATTTATGCTAGCACCAATATCACAAAGTGCCTTACCCACGAATTTATCGCCAATTATGCATGGTATGTTGAAGCTCCTAGGATCCTTCTTCTTTTAGGGTGGATGCATGTGTAAGATTGTCATGCATCCTTCTATGATCTTCACTGTCTCAAATTCCCCAAGTCTGGATCTTTTAGACATTGCATACTTGAGAAACTTCTCGTAACCGGGCATCTGCTTGATGGCCTCTAGCAGCGGTATGTTAATGTGTACCTGTTTAAAAATATCGTAAATCTTTTTAAGCCAGTACTCTTATTTTTGTTTCTGTAACCGCTGTGGAAAATGAGGTGGAGGACGGTAATCTTCAAGACATTCTTCACATGCTATTCGGATCTGAGGTGGCTTAAGTTCTTCAGCATCTTCTGTCTGCTCCTTTGTCCCTTCTGCTATCGCGGCAGGTGTGTCAACAACAGGTTGTTTTTCCTCTGCCAGGGCAGTGTTCTCGGCAGGTGTATCTAGGGTCGGATCCTTACTTTGTATGTTCTTCATCTCTAACCCTTGTAACTGTTTCCCACTCCTAGTTGTAATTGCTTTACATTGCTCAGGTGTGGGTTTTCTAGTGACCTCAGTATCACTAGGGAATCCTCCATTCTGCCTCGACTTGATATGCTGGGAAACTTGGCCCATCTGTGTCTCGAGAGATTTTAGGGTGGCCTCATGGTTTGTCATCCTCATCTCTGTCATGTCCATGAATGATTCAGTTTTTTTGACAAAGTGATCCATGTATGCTCATGTCTGAGACCTAAATGTTGCCAATGTTTTTTTCCAGTTTACTAGGTGCGGCTGTCGACTGCTGTTGTGGTTGCTGTCGCGACAGGATTCTGGATACCCCTTGGTTTTGGTTGTTCTGCATTGGAGGATTCAGTGCATTGTTCGGATTGCTCCAAGAAAACTTAGGATCTTTCCTCCAGTTGGGATTGTAATTGTTGGAATCATAGTTTCTCAGCTTGTTATAATTCCCAACATACATCCCTTCTTCCAACTGTAAAGGATAGTCTTCTGAACTGTGATTCCCACTACAGGTCTCACATACCTCTTCTGCAGAATATACGACTTTAGAATCTTTCTGCTGTAGATTTTCCACTATCTTTGTGAGGTATGCAACATGTGATTTCATTGAATTATCAGCTTTATAATCCTTTACAGATATCCCTCGTTTGCCTCCTCTCCTAGCTGTAGGAAATTGCTCATCGTTTTTCGCTAAATTCTTCAACACTATCATTGCCTCGTCTACTTCCTTATCCAGTATTAACCCATTCGCTGCTGAATCTAATCTCAGTCGAGTGTGTGCATTGTCAGCGTTGTAGAATTTGACGACCTGATTCCACACGGGGAATCTATGCATCGGACAGTTCCTTAAAAGAGTTGTAAATCTATCCCACGCCTCGTGCATTGGTTCGTCATCTTCATCTTGAAAAGTATCAATCTTGTTATGCAATCTTTCAGACAAATGAGAAGGATTAAAACGAGAAAGGAATTCACGAGAGAGATCTGCCCAAGTTCGTATTGAACCCGACCTTAATTTATTCCACCAAGTTATAGCTCTATCTCTCAATGAATGGGGAAATAACCGGAGCCTCAGTACTTTCAGATTTATTCCTGCAGTCTGAACGATCCACAAATTTCTTAGAATGTTTTTAGATGTTCTCGGGCATTCTCTGTAGTAGAACCACTAAACTGGCCAGCGGAATTTAGCATGCTAAACAGTGGTGGTGGGCCACCTGGTGGTGATGGTGGTGCTGGAGTGGGAAATGCTGGTGTTGGTGCTGGGATCGCTGGACCTGAAGGTGTGGAGGGGCAAGCTGGCCCTGATATGACTGTGTTGATTCAGGCTATTGCCGGAGCCTTTCAGGCAGCAGTAGCTGGAGCTCATGGAGCTGCGCATCAGGATGATGCTAATGTGAGATTGCCTTTGGAACGTCTTCGCAGTCTGGGAGGGACTGAGTTCAGAGGTTTATCTCCGGAAGGGTCTGAGTCTTGGTTGGAGAGCACCAAGAGGATTTTGGGACAAAAGAACTGTAATAATGTGCAGAAGTTGGGTTGTGTGGTGTCACTGCTGCATGATGATGCTTATACGTAGTGGACGACCACTATCTCTGGAATGGAGGACAATGATGTGACTTAGACGTTCTTTCTGAATGCGTTCAAGCAGAAGTATCTGGGTGTGCGATACCTAGATGAGAAAAAAAGAGAATTTATGTCTGAGTATGAGATACAGTTTGTCCGCCTTAGTCAGTATGCACCTGAGCTAATCCCTGATGAGCAGAAAAGGTGTGAATGTTTTCGTTATGGATTGGTAGCGGATGTGAAGACTTTTGTGCTTGCGGCTGAATATACAGATTTTTATATGCTTGTGTGTCGAGCGAAGGACATCGAGCAGAACTTGGGTTTGTTTTCCAGAGGCGTTAGTTCTAGCTCGGGAAAAAGAGCTATTGATCATAGTTCTGGTGGTGGACGGAACAAGAGAGGACGAGATAGGAGGTATCAGTCTACTGCTAGGCGTGGTAATGGAGGACATGGTACGCATGTTCGGGGAGATAGGATGAGGGCTGATCCGAACACGTTCTGGACGTGTGGATCTCGTGGCCATTTGAGGCAAGATTGTCCTCGAGCAGTGAGGGAGGTTCAGGCTCCTGTTGCAGCGACAAGTAACTCATGTTGGAATTGTGGTTCGGCAGACCACATGAGGAGGGGGTGTCCTTTGTTGGCCGGTGGTGGTCAGGGACGTGCTCCTGGGGTAGTTGCACCTCAGAGAGGTCGTGGGCGCAGCCGTGGTAACTTTTAGCGCAGAGATGATGGTGGCAGGAATGTAGCGCATGTTGTGGCCGTTCATCCTGAGGGTGGTGGCCAGGCTCGAGTGTATGCTCAGCGTGAGGGAAGGAATGATACGGATGTGATCGCAGGTACCTTTACTTTTCAATCCTTATCATTACTTTCTCTGATTGATTCTGGATCTACACACTCATACATATTGCGTGAACATGCTCAAATGCTTGGTTTACCTGTTGAGTCTTTGGATGTTGGCATGCGTGTGACTAGTTTTTTTGGTGAGACAGTTGTAACGCGGAAGTTGTATAGAAGATGTCCCTTAAAAGTGCAAAACCATGTTTTTCTTGTTGATCTCATGGAATTGCCTTTCTATGATTTTGATGTAATCCTTGGTATGGATTGGCATGTTGAGCATCGAGCTATAGTGGATTTTGAGAGCAAGCGAGTTTCGTTGAAACTAGCGGATGATTACGAAATGGTAGTGGTTGGTGAAAATGTAAAGTTTCTTAGTAATGTGGTGTCTACCTTGGAAGCAAGTCGGATGTTGCGGCAAGGTTTCGAGGCTTATCTAGCCTTTGTGAGAATCCTAGTTCAAAGGAGTTGCACGTTCAGGATATAAGAATTGTGCGAGAGTTTCCTAGAGTGTTTTCGGAGGAGTTACCTGGATTTCCGCCTAGTCGAGAGGTGGAGTTTGGAATTGAGCTGTATGAAAACACAACTCCAGTGTCCATTGCTCCTTATCGCATGGCACCTAAGGAGTTGAAGGAGTTGAAGACGCAACTTCAGGAGTTGCTTGACCGTGGTTTTATTCGGCCTAGTGTGTCACCATGGGGTGCACCTGTTTTGTTCGTGAAGAAGAAGGATGGCACTATGAGAATGTGCATTGATTATCGTCAGCTGAACAAGTTGACTATCAAGAATCAGTATCCATTGCCGAGGATTGATGATCTTTTTGATCAATTTCGGGGAGCGGCTGTGTTCTGCAAGATTGACTTAAGGTCAAGATACTACCAGCTTAAGGTGAAAGATGTGGATGTGCCAAAAACAGCCTTTAGAACGAGGTATGGGCATTATGAGTTCCTTGTAATGCCGTTTGGCTTGACGAATGCTCCTGCAGCTTTTATGGAAATGATGAATAAAGTGTTCCATGAATACTTGGACAAGTTTGTTGTGGTGTTCATTGATGATATCCTTGTGTACTCTCGTACCAAGGAGGAGCATGAAGGTCATTTGAGGGTTGTCTTGCAAGCCTTTCTGGAAAATCAACTTTATACTAAGCTGAGCAAGCGTGAATTTTGGCTAAAAGAGGTTGTGTTCCTTGGTCATGTGGTTTCGGCCGAGAAGATTTGTGTTGATCCTCAGAAGATTGAGGCGGTGATGAATTGGAATCCTCCTAAGTCCGTTCATGAAGTCCGTAGTTTCCTTGGGTTGGCGGGATATTACCGGAGGTTTGTGGATGGATTTTCGAAGATTGCTGCCCCATTGACGAAGTTGTTGCAAAAAGATGTCAAGTATGAGTGGACAAAAGCAAGGAAACAAGCTTTTGAGAAGCTTAAGGCATCTTTGACGCAAGCTCCTATCTTGGTTCAGCCTAAATCAGGAAAAGAGTTTGTGGTGTACAGTGACGCATCTTATGTTGGTTTGGGGTGTGTGTTAATTCAAGAGGGTAAGGTGGTGGCTTATGCATCGCGCCAGTTGAAGGTGCATGAGCGCAATTATCCTACGCATGATATTGAGTTAGCTACGGTGGTTTTTGCTTTGAAGATTTGGAGACATTATCTGTATGGTGAGAAGTGTACTCTGTACACGGATCACAAGAGTCTGAAGTATCTGATGTCTCAGAAAGAGTTGAATCTTAGGCAACGACGTTGGGTGGAGTTGCTTAAAGATTATGATCTGACGATCGAGTACCATCCAGGAAAAGCTAATGTTGTGGCAGATGCCTTGAGCAGGAAGGTGGCGGTGGAGTTAAGGGCCATGTTTTCCAGCTTGAGTATTTCGCAAGATGGAGGTCTTGTGGCTGAATTGCAAGTGAAACCATCTCTAGTACAATTGATAAAAGATAAGCAGTTGTTGGATGATTCGCTGGTGCCACATGTTCAGGATATTGCTGAGGATAGACCATCGGATTTTTTTTAATGATGATGGGGTTCTATGTTTCGGGAGTCGGATAGTAGTGCCAAATGATGCGGAGTTGAGGCGCATTATTCTGACTGAAGCTTATAGTAGTCCTTTTGCTATGCACCCTGGTAGTACAAAGATGTATCGTGATATGAAGGATGAGTACTATTGGGTGGGTTTGAAGAAAGATGTGGCAGAATATGTGAGAAAGGAAGTGAGAAAGGATTACCATGGACTTTGTGTCCGGTTTGCCTTTGTCGCCATCGAAGAAGAATTCAGTGTGGGTGATTGTGGATCGCCTTACGAAGTGTGCACATTTCTTACCTTTGCATACCACGTATACCTTGGATAAGCTTGCAGAGCTGTACATAGCTAAGATTGTGCATCTGCATGGTGTGCCAAAGTCTATAGTGTCGGATAGAGATCCGAGGTTTACATCGCGTTTTTGGGAATGTTTGCATCAAGCTTTGGGTACGCGGCTGAATTTCAGTACTTCTTATCATCCACAGTCGGATGGACAGTCTGAGCGTGTTATCCAAGTGCTTGAGGATATGTTGAGGTGATGTGTGATTGAGTTTCAAGGCTCTTGGGAGAAACATTTGTCATTGGTGGAGTTTGCTTATAACAATAGCTACATGCAAGTATTCAAATGGCACCTTATGAAGCCTTGTATGGGAGGAAGTGCAGAACTCCTCTTTGTTGGGCTAAAATTGGACAAAAGTTGGTCTCGATGCCGGCTTTGTTGAAAGGAATCACCGAGAAGGTGAAGCTCATTTGTGAGCGGTTGAAGGCAGCTTCTGATCGACAGAAGTCTTATGCGGATTTGAAGCGTAAGAAGATTGAGTTTGCAGTGGGTGACCGTATGTTTTTGAAGGCTTCGCCTTGGAAAAAGGTGATGAGATTTGGCCGGAAGGGTAAGTTGAGCCCTAGGTATATTGGACCATATGAGGTGATTGAACGTGTGGGTCCTGTTGCTTATAAGCTGAGATTACCATAAGAGTTGGAAAAGATACATGATGTGTTTCATGTCTCTATGCTTCAGAGGTATAGATCGGATCCTTCGCATGTTATGCATGTGGAGGAAGTGGAGTTGAATCCAGATTTGACCTATGATGAGGAGCCGGTTGATATTATGGATTCGGACAGTAAAGTTCTTCGGGGAAAGACCATTGAGTTGGTTAAGGTGTTGTGGATGCATCGTGGGGTTGAGGAAGCCACATGGGAAAGAAAGGATGACATGAAGAACTAATTTCCTTACCTATTTTCTCCAGGTAAATTTCGAGGATGAAATTTCTTAATAGGGGGAGAGTTGTAACACCCCAATTTTGGGCTTACAAGTTTAGGGTCTGAATCGGACCGGTCTGATAAACGGTTCGAATATAAAAGGAGGTTTTAGAGAAAGCCTAGTTCGGGATGTTTTAAAAATATAGAAAAATATCTAAAAATCCTTATTTAATATATATAAGAGAGTGGTGAAATCAATTTTACAAAATAAGGTTTGGAAATACTACATTTCGGTGTAGTGACCAAAATGCGATTTTTGCAAAGTTTTGTAGTGCATGTTATGTAAAGGATTGAAACTTTGAATCTTTAAGGAGCTAATTTACCCAAAATGTTTTTCTCCATATTTTTCCATAATTTGGGTGATTTAATTAGTGTTTTAATTAAATAAAAGAAAAAGAAAACTACTTTTTGGATTTTCATAACTACCTTTTCCTAATTTTCTCTCATTCCTTTTTCTCTCAAAATCCCATCATCCAAACACATTTTCTCCAGCAAAATTTGAATTGATCTTCACTTCAATTGATGAGATTTCCATCATCTATTGGTTCCTAATCAATCTTGCATCAAATCCTTTTGGTTTCCACATTGAATTCTCATGGAATTTTGCCCAAATCAAGGAGAAATCATCATTTAGAGGTAAGAATGTTCTTCTCCTCTAAATACTCAGTTCTTTACTAAAATTCCCAAGTTGTCAATTCTATATTAAAGTTTTATAAATGGTTTTAATGTTGGAAACAAGATTTTAGCTTAAAACTCACGATTTTGGAAGAGATCTTGAAGAATTTCGTTGTGATTGATTGGGCTCTGTTTTGAGGTGGATCTTTAATGTATTTTGGATATTAAATGATGTTAGATATAAGGTTTTATCAATCTAATCCCGAATAAGTTGTGTTTCATAAGTTTTTGCTTATGAAAATGGTGGTTTTTGAGGTGTTCTTGGTGTTCTGTTATAGCTGGAGGTATAAGGTCGAGTTTAGGATTGTTTTTTATGGTGATTGATGTTTAGAAATGATTAGAAGTGATGGATCTTGGCTGGGTAAAGTTTTGGAAGAGTTTGGAGGTGATTTCGGTTGTGTTTGGTAGCCGAAATGTTGGTTTTAGGTAGAGCAGCGAGTTTAGGAGTGTTGGCTGAAGATTTCAATGCATGATGATGCATTAATCCTCTGCTTTGATGTGTCTAAAACAGGGGAGACATCTTCGGACACTTTTGGAGTTGATTCGAAGCTTAATTGGCGTTTCGGCAAGCAAGCGAAATGTAATTGGTGAGTGGAGATGGTTTTCCAGCTTTGAAACGATTATTTGGAGGTTTTGGGAGCTTAGTTTAAGTCTAAACAACTTAGCTAAGCTCAAGAGTAAGTTTTCGAAGAAAAAACTCCCTCGGATGTGCTAAGTTATGGTGTGATGCATTAGTTATGAAATGTATGTTTAATTACTGTTTTGAAAGCATGTTTTAGCATGATTAATTCTGGTTTTAAAAGCCATGTATTGAAGGATGCTCAAGGTAAGAGATCCTTGGTTTGACATGTTATTATTTTGGTTATGATGCATGGAGGTGCATGATGATAAGTGGCTTTGATTAATGCTTAAAACAGTGATTTGATGATGGTATTTGATGTATATTGGCAAGTGATGAAATGATTTTTAAGTTCTTGAATCGGATATAGTTAGCCGGCTATAGGATTGGGTGCACCGTAAGTAAAGTCGCCTTGGATGTTGAAGGGTTGTGATTGTACCGTAAACTCCATCCAAGTACCCTAACGATTGAGGTAAGATCACAATGGTGGTTGTAAATTCCGTGTGTGGATCTTGTGTTATGTGTCCCTTACTCTCGTTAGTGGAATTATACAACTATCGATGAGTGGTGTTGAGGGGTTGAGATTGTACCGTTATACTCCACCACGGGTGTCACATCAATGGAGGGATTGCTCTTGAGTGTGAACCTTGTGTAGTCCGGTAGTGTGTATGAAGCGCGTGGGACAACGCTTGTAATCCGTGTATCCGATTGTGTCTTGTGTTTAAATGGTTATGAATTATCACTTGAAAGCTAATATAATGGATCTATATGTAACGAAGCGTGAGATGCTTGAAAATGATGCAAGGTAGCATGAGAAAGAGATGAGCATGTGGTTTAAAAGCTTTGTTGAAAGTGTTTTCTAAAAATGCATTGTTGTATTGGTTTTATTTAGAGCTTGCCTCACTAAGCATTTGTGCTTACGCTCTCTTTTACCAATAATGTAGATAATTGAGGTGTCTAAGAGCATCAAGGAAGCTAAGTCCATCCAAGGAAATCCAAGCTCATGTATGGTGAAGTTTTCGTACACTATTAGTTTTGATAATTTGGCAATGGGAACCTAAGTTTTGTTTTGGGAGATGTGTTAAACTCCCTGAGGTTGTGGCGTGTTTGCCTTGGTTGGTTTGAATTGTAAATGGCCTTTAAATGCTTGATTTGAAGTTTGTTTGCCTATTTGGTTTTGATAATAGGAAGCATGCCTCTAGACTTTTGGGATTCCATGTTTGATGACATGAATGCGTTAGGGTGTCCTAAATGTGTACCATATATGTATGTAGAGTTGTTGTCATAATTAGAGAGTCATTGGGATGTATTTGGATGGGTTTATGCACGAAAAACCAGCATTAAGTGCAGTTTCTGGGCAAACCGTATCGGAACACCCTCTAGTGGTTCGAAACGGGGGCTTGAAATGGCCTTCGTGTTTCGAAACGCTAAGGGTTGTTTCGGAACGTTTTGGCTACTGGAATGACATGTTTCGGAACTAGTCCTGGAACCAACCCGCGTATCGAAACGGTCAACGCCGTTCCGATCCTGCGTTTCGATACGGCAAGTGGGTGTCTCGAAACAGGTGACCGTTGGGCACTGATTTGAATGGTGCTAAAGCTTGCAAGCTTTACATTTTAGTCCCAAATGTTGATGATGCAATTGCTTGAGTTTGAAATGTCCAATTAAGATGAAATTTGGCAGAGTAGCATGTAATAAGACTAATTTCATATTGGTAACCTTAAAATCAGAAAAGACCTTCTAAATTTTAGAAATTACAATTTGGTCCTTAAATTTGTAATAAGTGCAATTGAGTCCCTTTTTCTTATCCGATCGATGTGCCTTTGTAAAATAAGTTTTATGAGTACTCACTTAGGGTTAACGTGTATCTAGACAAGATTAAAAAGAAAAAAGGGTCGTTAATCAAGGTTGACTTCTAGGTTGACTTTGGTTTTCCCCGTGTAATCTTCGTAGTTCGGGTCAACCGTCTAGGCCGGGCTAAGGGGGTTACACAACAACTCTCCTTTCTTGCATCAGAACGCAACCTAAACCTACATAGGAAGCATCGTTATAGATCACGAACTCTCTCCCCGAAACTGGTTGTACTAACATTGAGCATTCGTCAAAGCTTCTTTTAATTTCTTACATTCTGTCTCGCATCTGACCACTCAAACTTCACTCCTTTTTGCAACAATTTAGTCAACGGAGCAGCTACTCTAGAGAAACCATCAACGAACCTCCTATAGTAACCAGCTAGTCCTAGTAAACTCCTAATCTCAGTCACTAACTTAGGTTGTTTCCACTCAACAATGGCTTCAATCTTCTTTGGATCAACTCGGATACCTTCAGCCGATACAACATGGCCAAGAAACACAACCTCTCTAATCCAGAACTCGCATTTACTCAGTTTAGCATATAAATGATTACTCATCAATCTCTGCAAAACAAGTCTCAAATGCTCATCATGTTCTTCTTCTGATCTCGAGTACACAAGGACGTCGTCTATGAAAACAACTACAAATCGGTCTAGATAGTCTCGAAAAACTTCATCATGTCCATGAAAGCTGTTGGTGCATTCGTGAGACCAAACGACATCACAAGGAACTCATAGTGACCGTATCTAGACCTAAAAGCTGTCTTCGGAACATCACACTCTTTCACCTTCAACTGATAGTACCATGATCTCAAATATATCTTCGAAAACACTGAGGCACCCCTCAACTGATCAAACAGGTCATCTATACGAGGCAACGGATACTTGTTCTTCACTGTAAACTAATTCAACTGCCTATAGTCGATACACATCCTCATACTGCCATTTTTCTTCTTCACAAACAACACGGGAGCACCCCAAGGCGAACTACTAGGCCTAATAAAACCTCAGTCTAACAACTCCTGAAGCTGACTTTTCAACTCTTTCAACTCTTTCGGAGCCATACGGTACGGAGCAATAGAAACTGGAGTAGACCCTGAAATAGTCTCAATCACAAACTTTATATCTCTGTCAGGAGGAAAACCCGATAACTCTTCTGGAAACACATCCGGATAATCACAAAATGTCCTGATATCTTTCGGTCTAACCTCGCTCATATTCGGATTCATCACATACGCTAAATAAGCCCCACAACAAGAGTCCATCAACCTATGAGCCTTTAAAGCTGACACAACGTTCGACAAGAACTTAACGTTCTCGCCTACTACCACTACCTCGTAGCTATCGAAAAGCTTCAACAGGTATGTCTAACTTCTTTGCATGCTCACTCAAAATGTAAGAATGCGTGGAACCCGAATCAACTAAGGAAAGCAAAGACATAGACTGTAACTCAAAATTACCTGCTATCACATCTGTGTCATTCCTTGCCTTTCTCTGTGCGTAGACTCTAGCTAGTCCACCGGCCTCTAGCTGAACTACCACTACATGAGCAAGATTCATCGGTGCCTCTATCCTAGGTGTATCAGCCCTCGGCTGGAAGTAACCACGACCGCGCCCACGGCCTTTCTGATAGTCGATCGCTCTTGCAGGAGCCTGTGCCTGAATCGATGCATGTGCCGCCTGATGCGGACACTCTCTCCTAAAGTGGTCTCTCGATCCACAGTTCCAGCAAGCATGATAGTTTCCCCAACACTCTCCTAAATGTTGTCTCCCACATCGGGCACACTCGGGCAAACGCCCTGCGGCTCTCTGGCCCAGATGGCCTCTACCGCGGTGACCACTGCCACGCCTATGATCAAACTATTGTCCACTGCCCTGATGCCTCTTGGCATCACCACGGTCAAAGTTGTTGTGCCTCTTCCATGAAATGGATCCTCCCGAATGCTTGGTCAGCCTCAAGCTATGCTCGATGTCCTTGGCCCTAGCGACCAAGACATCAAAATCAGAATAATCAGTGGCCAAGGTGTACCTTTTGACTTCCTCATGAAGTCCATACCTGAACCGATCACAACGATCCCTCTTAGTAGGAACCAACTCCGAAGCATACTGACTCAATCGGACAAAACGGATCTCATACTTTGTCACTGATGCGTCTCCCTGAACAAGAGCCATGAACTCCCTCTTCTTCTCATCTAAATATCTCAGGCCCAAATACCTCTTTCTGAAAGCTATCTCAAAGAAATTCCAACTGATCTCGGTCTCAGGCACACTGGTAGTAATGCTGACCCACCAAGTGTAGGCATCACCCTGAAGCAACGAAACTACACAACCCAACTTACGAGTCCCAACACATCCCATCTGAGCTAAAATTCGGACCGTCTTCTCTAGCCACAACTCTGATCTCTCAGGCGTAGGTCCCCTGAACTCATCCGCTCCGAGGCTACGGAGCCTCTCTAAATGTAAGCTAGCATCATCACCTTGCGGCTGTGCTGCAGCCTGAGCTCCGGCAACTGCAGCTTGAAATGCTCCCACTATAGCTTGAACTAGCGGAACCATGTCTATCCCTGCAGGACCTTGGCCAACCTCAGGTCCCGCTCTCTCAGCTCTAGCCTCGCCTTCCACATCAGGCTGAGGAGGTGGTGGTGGTGGAGCTCCGACTCCAACAACAGGCTCTTCCACAGGAGCCTCTACTCCAACCACCGGCTCATTAACAGGAGCCGCAACACGGGGTTTCTGACGAACCAACCTGAGTCTACCTCTAGGCCTCGACATAACCGCTCACAAATAACAACTACAACAACAACACACAAAAATTGGGTTAGCAAGGGCAAGGGTCCAATTGGCTCAAGTATGTTTCCCTCATTCAAAAATCCTTTTTTCCGATGTAATGGAAGCAATGGGACTCTACTCAACATGCTTCAAACAATACACACATACGATCAATTAAGCAAACATCAAAGCATACTTGATAAGCAAGCAAACATACTTACATGGCAAGCAAACACCGTGCAATTGTAATACAAGAATTTAACTTACCTCACTTACCTGCCCGAGGTCTCGGAAACCTCAGGCTCTGATACCAACAAGTGTAACCCTCCCCTCCCCCCTGTCCCTGTCCGAGCGACTGACCGGTCCGAGTGGGCTACACGGGGATAACTGAGGCAAAACCCGTTAAGGCTTCACTTCAGTTAACAACCAGAGAAAACTTTTTCTTTAATTATTATCTTGTCTAGATGCGTTAATACATCCTATGTGAAACAACGACGGCGGAAGCAACAAGCGAGGCGAACAACCAAACAACAATTCAAAAACAACCCATTTTAGCTTAAACTGCAGACCGTATCGATACACTCAAAGAGGGTATCGATACGCCTTGACTAGGTCAGCTGGCCAAAGTCAACTCGAGGAGACCGTATCGATATGCTGGTTGACCGTACCGATACGCCCTCAACGGTCAACTTCTCGTGGTCAACGCTTCGAAGACCGTTTCGATGCACCTAAGCCTGTTTCGATACCCTTAATTTCTCGTCAAAATCTCATATTTCTAGTAGCAAAATGGTATCGAAACGCCTTCCCGTCTATCGAAACGCTTGGCCTGAAACAAGAAGGTCGTATCGATATGGGTCCAACTGTATCGATACCCCTTCTTCGATCACACAGGTTTTAGCTGGTTAAGGCACAAGGGCTGCCTCAAAGACACCAACTAAGACCTCCAACAAGCATGCATTAACTCTAGAGGCAAAACACCCTACAACAAGCATGTACAACACACAATATACATGAAAGGCCATACATATAAAGGAATCAACATTCACCATAAAAGAGGCATACAAAGCATATTAAGGTCTTATGCTTTAGACAAAACATACACAAAAGCATAAAGGTAAGGGCACAAGGCCAACATACATGGCATGAACATACCACCATCAACATCAACATATCAAGGAGTCTAAACAAGCTCCTAACACAAGACAACAACACAGATCTCATTGCTTATCCATTACATCTCATAACTTAAAAGTTCATACTCAAGGATTAAGATAGCATAAATAGCACACTTGGAGGCCTTCTCCTTGCACAAGCAACCCACGAACTAAGGATCTGCATTGTTGAACAAAAGAGAGCGTAAGCGTAAAGCTTAGTGAGGGTAAGCTTATAAAACAAACCTCGACAATGCAGGGTCCAAGAACAAGCAATAAACCAAGGAAGAATGCATGTTTTCTTACCTTCGAAACCACATGAGTCAAGTATATATGATGCATGAACATAATATCAAATATCATGCCATACTCAACATGTTCATAAACACAACCATATGGAAACACATTTAACAAACGTATTGGCACCTAGATATGACCCGAATACACGGATAACAACCGTTGGAACTCACATCCAACAACTCAACCATTACCTTACGATGGGATTACACTCATCACCGTTCACGCAGAGGGGATTCCACTCATCCTCACGCCCCGTCGATGGGATTCCACTCATCACCGACTAAATTATATATGAAGATTTTCGGGTGTACACGTACTCCATCTTGATGACTTCCATCACCAAGACCACGCGCGCATTTCGACACTCGTGTACACACTAAACATCCTAATGATCGATCATTTGTTCCCAAGCATACTAGTGCCAATACTAACTCACCACAAGGTCCTCATAATACAATATTCTTACCATTTCCGTGCTTAGCACGTACTCACCATGATTTACCATCATGCACTCACATTCCACAATCACATGCATATCACAATGCATAAAACATCATGCCTCAACACACATGTATATCAACATATACATAACAACATTAATCACAATAAATAAGGAACAAGAGGCATAACACAACATTTAGAAGTTCAACCAAAGTCTTCTAAACTAAGCTTGAGATTAGACTACCAATCTAATCCCAACTCTAGGTGGGTTTACCAAGCCCTACCTAGGTTCACATGCTCGAACCAACGTTTGAAAACCAATTTAAAAATGTAGAACCACTCACCGGACTTTCCAAACACTAGCAAACAACCGATCAAGCTCCCAACAATTTCAAATTCGAATATAAGGCTTCACCAACACAAAACCTTGATGCTATTAATCAAACACAAGCAAAACAATCACATTTCAGTCCACAATTCAACTGAGCAAACCCGGAACACAATTCAAGCTAATACTTGACCCAAAACACTCTCAAAACACCATTTTCGAGCAGCCCACAAACTCGGCAAAGAACCGATGTTTCCAACATCCAACTTGCCATCTAACACTCCCAAACAACCTTTAAACATCACTTAATCAACAACCAACAATTATCACACTAAAACAGCCCCCAAAACCAACCTTTGAACTCCTTAAAACCCAAACCCGAAAATTGTTATAAAACCTTGTAAAAATTAGGTATGTTGGACCTTTTGGATAGTAAGTAATGTATCTAACAACAACAAATCAAACGTTCAACTAAAAGCCATCAAAGTTATCATTTTTATTTTAAAACCCAAAAACTTCAAAATGCAAAATACTAGGTTTTGTTGAAAACTAAGGGTATAGGAATGGAGAGGAAGGTAAGGGCAAGTCAAAAACACAATTACCTTTCAAAAATCTTCAAAGATGAAGGAGGATGGTGATGGAATAGTAACCTTGAGGGGAAGGGGAAGTTTGTCGTGGAATTTTGAAGGAGGGGGGAAGAAGATGAGTGAAAAAGGCACTTTATGTGTTTTGTTTTATTTTTAAAAGCCAAAGACATATTTACCCTTAATGAACATGGATTATTACAATATTGTAAAATCCATGGCCATTGGGTTTAATTCTAAACAAGCCCAACATATTCATTTTATTGTTTTGAAAATAAGAGGCCCAAAATAATATTTTAATTTCACCTGACCCCCAAACCCGAGTGTTACATCCCCATTGAACAAAGATGGTTTAGTGGTGGATTGTGACTCGTAAAGGTTGGAGGTTGAAGTAGATGTCATAGCATGTCTTTGAACTTGATCACACTCTCCTAAGAACTCCTCTTGTGGTTGTTAATCCTTCAAAAGAGGTAGGCTCTAATACCAATTGTTGAGCGGATCATTGAATCGATTTAAGCCTAGAGGGGTGAATTGGATTTTTAGAAAGTTTGGCGGTTAAGTGTGTTGTCAGTAAATTTTCACCTTAGTTTAATAACCAGAAAATAAAAAAATAAAAAGAAAAAAGAAATAAAAAGAAAAATCCTTTTAAAGGCCCACTTTTTAAATAAATAAAGACACATCTCCAAAAATCCCATTTTAAAAGCGCGCTTTTAAATAAAGAAAATAATGCCCATATTTTATGTTGAAGCTCATTTTTAAAAGAAAAGAAAGAAAAGAAAAAAAGAGAAAAAAATATAATTATGATGTATAATAATTATGAAAAAATGGGAAATAAAGTGAGGCGGAAAATAAATGTGATACAAAAAAGAAGCTAAAAATCAGCAAAAAAAGAAAGAAAAAAATAAAAAATAAAAAATAAAGGAAAAAGGGGGAACCAGCACGTGGGCTGCATACGCGCGGGCTGGTTCCCCAAACCAAACCCCTGTTGCGATTTCATGGTGGCCGGCCGGCGCCTACAAGCCACAGCCGCCGATGCCGTTGGTACCTGTCGGTCCGCCTCTTCGCCGCCGACCCAATCCCATCAACCCTGCTCACCGCCATCGTCTGTGCTCGCCAAAATCTGCAAAAAACCGAGATAAGAGGTCAAACTCTAGGCTCGAATCAAGGGGAAAATTCAGCTCTTTTTTGGATCAAATTGGATGAGGATAGAGGGGTTTTACCGAGAATCAAGCCATTGGTCGGATTTAGGCTCCAATTTGGGGATTAAATCCCGATTTGGCTTGAATTTGAAGCTCAAATTCAAGTATAAATACCCCATTTTACTTTTTCATCACACACAAATTGAAGAAAAAACACTAGAAAAATCTTGGGAAAATCTGAAAATTCTCTGAATTTTTCAAGAGTTTGCTGGAAATTTTTGGAGAAAAGGTTCGAGTTTGGAAGCAATTTTCTGGAGGTGGTTTGGAGCATTTCGAGAAGCCCGGATTCGAGTTCTTCGTTCGTCAATTTCTCGATAAAATTTCTATCTTTTTGTTTATTTCTTATGTTGATTTTTATTTTTGTTCTTGGATGAATTTTTGGTGTTTTTGTTTGTGGTGTTTGTGAATTTTAGGTTGTTTTCTCGAAGTCGAAAAATCGTTCACGATTCTGGTAACCTTTTTTGTTTTAAATTTCAGTTTTAATTTTAGTTTGATTTAAAAACTTTTGCATGCTTAAAAATGTTGTTTTCATCTTTAGGAATGAATAAATTGATTTAAAAGATGTTTAGATTTAAAATGCATGAATAAATTAAATAAATGTGATTAAATTGAAAAACTTGAAATTAGGAATTTAATTAGGAAAATAATAATATGAGGTGTGAAATAATAAAGGGGCTTGATTTTAAAATATATATATATACATAAAGATTTTTTTATGAAATTTAGTTTTAATAATAAATGGGAAAATGATTTTAAAAGAAAAAATAATAAAGATTGTTTTAGGGAAAAAAAAGAAAAAGAAATAAGTTTTCAAGAAAAAAAAATAAAAAGTTTTAATTAAAAGTTTAGGGTCTAGGATAATAAATAAATTTTTGAAAAGGAAAAAATTTGAAAAGAAGTTATTTAGAAAAAATAAAGTTTATTTTGAAAAGTGGTTGTTTTAGAAGAAAAACTTAAAAAATAGAAAAATGAAAATGAATTTAAAAAGAGAGAATATTCTTTGTTTTGAAAAAGAAAAACATAAAATGGTTAAAAAACATAAAAAAATGTAAAAAGGGGTCTTGACGTTAAAAATAAAAGAAGTAAAAAAGAAATAAGTTTTTTAAAGGAATAATAAAAGGGTAAAAACTCAAAAAGAATAAAATGGTGCTTGCTTGTTTTAGAAATAGGTGAAAACTTAGGATTAGGAACTAAAGCTTAGATAGAGACATGTTTTGTTGAAAAATGTTCTTCACAAAATTAAAATACACTTAAGCATATTAAAACTTTAAATTAGGAATAAAAGACTTAGACGTTTTTAGGGTTTTTAAATAATCAAACTTCGAATAAAAAAATAAAATGCTCGACGCACCTAAATCTCTTTGTTGTTTGCAAAAGTGAAATTAATTTAATGTGGTGTCTTATCAAATGGGAATGACAGGTTAGCACCAGAAATGTTGGCAGTGATTAAAGTTCATCTCCCGGGCGATAAGGCCGTTAAAACAGACTAATATTCATTAAACGGACAAGTAAAGTTGAACCTTTTTTTGAACTTGCAAATTCCAGTTTTGAAAACGATTTTAAAACCAATTAGGTACAATTTTAGGCGCCGTGGGGTGCTAACCATTCCTCACGCTTAACTGACCTCCGAACCTATTTTTTTATTTTCGCAGACCAAAACCGTTGTTTTATTAAAATAACATTATCTTTTAAAAGTGATCCAATTGCACTTTTTCAAAAAAAGATTAGTGGCGACTCCAGTTTTTTTTTAAGTTTTCCAAAAATTCGAAGCCTCTCCTAAAAAGGTGGTTGCGACAGCTTGGCGACTCCGCTGGGGAAATGTTTTTTATAAATAAAAACAAAAGAGGGTCATACCACAAATTGGTTTTAAATGCTTTTCAAAAAAATGTTTTTTAATATATATATGGAATTTGCAAGTTCGTAATAGGTTCAATATATTTGTTCGTTTAAATGAATATAACTTTATTTTACGCATCTAAGACTTAATTCCAGGCTCTATTCCCGAGCTTTGTCCCGTTCGTTTAAGTGGGGGAAACACGCTTTGCTCATGTAAGAATATTGATTCTTCGTATGACCTTAGCAAGTACCTTCGGGACTCATTCCCTTTTCCTTTGTAAGGATATTGATTCTTCGAGAAGGCTTTGGTAGTAAGTCCTCCTGAGTTGAACTCGATTCGTTTGTAGCCTATAATGGATGAGAATCGAGGGCTTTGCTACCCTTAGTAGGGGACATCAAGGACAACTCGGGTACCTTTTTAGAACCAAACCAAGTTTGAGAATTTAGAGCTTACCCCTAATAGAGCCATGCGAAAAGCCTAGGGTGTTGAGTCACAGGAATAATCTATGGAGGCATGTCCTGAAATGTTGGAATGCCGGCCCAAAATTATCATGCATTTAAATTTTTTTTGAAGGTTTCATCTGTTTCTTTTGTTTTTCCTTGCTTTTTTAATCTCTGTTTAATATCTTGTTTATTTTGCATGTGCATCATTTCATATTAGAAGGGGTTGATTCTGGAAAGTTGTTCAATTATGGACGGAAAGCTCTTAAAGAATGAAGAGGAAAATGCGAAAGTGCGTCATTGGTTTGAGGTCAATTAGAGAAAGTATGGAGACAGTTTGAGTGCGGGGCTAAGAAACAGAAACTTCGGAGTATGCCCATGTTAGTGTTAAGCAAAACAATGTGCATGAGTTACACGAGATATGTGATCATTTTGATTATAAGACCAAGCAGTTGTTCTGTGAATCTTATGGCGAAATAGCATATCTTTTGTTTGTGAAGGTCGATGAGCCGTTTCTGAAGGCCTTAATTCAGTTCTGGAACCTTGGGTATTGATGCTTTACATTCAACGGGGAAGACATGATGCCAACTTTCGAGGAATACTTGGCATTGTTCAATATGCCTGAAGTGAAGGAGAATTGGTGTATACAAAGCTACCCAAGAACAATAATTCACACTCAAAACTTGTTTCATTTGCCGGAATGAGCGATGAATGGGCTGAAGGGTTGATACGGAAGAGAGGGGGAAGTTTCAACTTTCCTTGGTCACGCATTCGAAACATTGTTCCATTTCATCCAGACATCACGAAAAGGGTAGACCTCTTGGCCATTGCAATTTATGGTTTAGTGATTTTCCAAAGGTGTTGGGAAACATCGATGTGGCTCTATTAGACTTCTTTGAGCAGTTGAAGAGGAATGTCAATCTAGTGCCTGCAGTGTTAGCAGAAACCTTCATTTCTTTGAACGCTTGTCGGAAATTGGAAGGCGTGCGTTTTGGAGGATGTGCTCCGTTACTTCAAGTTTGGGCCCTTAGTCATTTCTGGGAGTGTCCAACTTTGGCCTTACTGAATGTGTTCTCCCTGAACTTTTCCCAACTTCAGGAGTTTTTGGCACAAGATTGGCCAAGTATGAAGAGAAACAAATGGGTAGATACCTTAAGAGATCATCGTGATGAAGACATCAAATGGAGGGTGCCATGGATGGTGTTGAGTTGTTAGGGGCTCGATTCGTTCAACCGATATGGCTCACCAAGTGGTGGAGAGGTGGATTTTTGGGTGGAGGTGGTGTGGAAGCTAAAAAGATAATTGACACAATGATTTATAGTGGTTCAACCTTCTAACCAAGGTCTACATCCACTACCCTAGCTTCCCACTAATGATTTCCAATCAATCCACTATTGATTCGTCCCCTTTTCTAGGCTTAGGAGGAAACCCGTTACACCGATCAAGCGTTCTACCCCAAAGCCTTGATCAAACCCTCTCTTACAAAGAGATAATAAAAGCAAACACAAATCCCTCTAATAGGTGTTTGTTTGCACAATTAAAGCACTCAACCAAAACCTAAAACACTTGAGCAAATTTGACAATTTTGGCTCACTAGTGTTTGTCTATACAATAAATGACAATTTAAGCTCTAAGACAATTCTTGATCATTTGTTGATTGACAATATGAGAATTAACCATATCTTGATGCTTGAAGGTCCCTTTTATACTCCTTGATGAGTTTATCACCGTTACTAGCCGTTGGGGATGATTTAGAGTCGTTGAGGACTTTATTTCCCTTCATTAATGCTGTTCTGCATCCTTCCGTATCGATACGCTTGGACCCGTATCGGTACGACCTTCATCAGAAACTAGCCGTTGGGCTCTTGCCAGCCTAGGTGTATCGATACACTTGAGGGCGTATCGGAACGGTTTCACTTTTAAATGACCGTTGGGAAATAGACGTTGGAGTTGTTGGAAAGGGGATCGGTATGCATACCAGGCGTATTGAAACGATCCCGATCCGTATCGAAACAACCAAGCTTATTTCGATACGGGTTTTGGCAGTAACCAAACTGGGCAAAAAGGTATTGATACAGGTTGGACCGTATCGGTACGGGTAGCTTGAAAACTTAAGTTTGGCTATTTAAAATCAATAAAAACATTGCCAAAAACCTTTTAAGATCCCTCAAACATAAATTCAAGTTGTTTGGACTTAAAACCAAGTTTTAAATTCTTTTCAAATTAGTCCAAAACATTTTTCAATTATTATATCAAAACACTAGTTCTACAGATGGGACGTGCAAAAGTAAGGTATAGATATAGAGATTACAACTATTTGATGATGTTAGGCTTATGGGGAGGAATTGGTTGTGCACCTCTGTTAGTATTGCGCCAATATGGATCACGACAGTTTATTCCCTTCACTTCCGATCTTGGTACGTCAGAATTCGAGTTTCAAGGGGAATTTAGGCAAAAGGTGCAAGAAATCAATGATTCATTGAAGATGTGCTATTTTATGAAGACAGAGTCTGACAAACATTGCATGTATACTCCCGATTATGATATTTGGAGGCATACGAGGATGAATGACAAGGTAATGTTACCTACTCTTGGGCCCGCGAAATCTATAGAAGAACATTTGAAGGTGGTTCCTTTAGAGGCCGACATTCTAAGGGAAGAGCTAAAACGAGATATGTTAGAAATCAAAGCGCTTGAGGAACAGAATTTGCGAGACAAGTTTGAAGTTAGCCTTGATGTAAAAAAGCACAAGGGAGAAGCCAACTGAGTTTTGAAAATGTATGAGAATCTAGAAGAAAGGTATGAGATCCAGAGGGTTGATTTCCTTAAACTTCAAGCTACAGTTCGATATGTGGATCTTCGAAAAAGCCCAGAACAATGGAGACAATAGATAGAACAAGTTGTCGTGAAGGATAAGGAACGTGGTAAGAAGGAGATAGAGAAGTTCTGACGGGCCTTGGCTGAAGAAAGAAAAAAGACAAATGAGAAAGGGAAAAGACCTCGAGAGGAGTCAAAGGAAGATTCGTCGGCATGGAAAAGGCAAGCTCATGACAACAAAATTCGTTTGTTAAAGCTACAATCAGTCTATGACGAAACCACTAAGAAGTTGAAGCAAAGTCAGGCCTTCATCATTAAGCTAGAAGCCAAAGTATAGAACTTGAGTCGAACGGTTCACAAGATGCAAAGGGACCGTACCTATTAAGAGCTCCAAGCTAGGTTGAATGAGAATAGCTTCTTGAAAGAGCGAGTTAAAGAGATGGATAATCTCTTTCAAGAGTATAGAACAAAGATCTTAGTTCTAGAGGATATAACTAAATGAGGAAACGACCGTTGATTCACTCACCTTAGAGATGATGCTCGAAGATTCCAAGAAAGGGATGAGTTTGATAGGATGGTGATGACACATGTTCAAGATGTGGCCAAGCATGTGACAACGTTGGCAAATGAAGTTGCAGCCCTTCATCATTATATCAAGCCTGTTGAAGAAGTTGGACCAAGACTCGTGTGGCTAGTTGAAAAAAATCAAGGAGTTAGGCGTTCAAGCAGAAAAATAGTTGTAATTCCAAGAGATGTAATAAAAACTTTCGTATTTAATAAAAAGTTTCCTTTCATGAGCAGATTTTCAATGGAATTGATGGCCCTTCGACTGCATTCATGCATTTGCATTATCTTGTTTGTTTTGTTTTTTTGTGAATTCGTTTGTGCATACATTCATTCATGTCATTCAGTCATGCTACGAAGAACTTTGCAGATATGTTAATGAATGGCGAACTCATCCTGGCAGCCATGAAGAGTGGAAGATTGGACAGTGGGGAAACAAAGAAGACATATAAAAGGAAGGATTAGAATGAAGTCAATGCAACGAATGGCTACAACCCCAATTACTCAATAGGTGTCGTGTTCAACAAGCCCAACACCTAAGCTCCGATGGTTTCAAATGCCCCAAAAGGAGAGCAAAGATACCAAGGAAATGCGAGGCCTTACTTTCCTCCCATCCTAATGACTTATGTATAGTTGTTTGTAGAGTTAGTCAAATCGCAGATGGTACTGCCAAGGCATGTTCCTCCGTTCTCAGCTCCCTATCCATCGTGGTATGACGAGAAGGCCCAATGCGAATATCATGCAGGAGTAATGGGGGATACTATCGAAAATTGCACTGGATTCAAAAGGGTGGTAGATGATTTAAGAAAATCAGGCTTGTTGTCATTCGAAACTTCAGAAGAAAAGGGAAATCTGTTGCCAAACCACTAGAAGAATGGAGTAAATGCCATAATAGAGGAAGAGGCTCACACCAACAAGAAATACGTTTCCGGGGTCAAGGCATCCATAAAATGGGTATGGACCCAAATAGTCAAAGCCGAGGTGATAGAGGGGAGATTTGAAGAAGTAATGATAGAAGGATTGTATTGTGAATACCACCAGTAGGAGGGGCATGAAATTGAAGATTGCCTAGAGTTCAAGCAGTTAGTACAAGAAAAGATTGACTGCAAAGAGTTATAATTTTATGTGCAAAAAGAACAAAGGATGAAAGTTTGCGTATCGGAGGAATCGTCCTCTAAAAGGATCTACACAAGAATGAAGCCCTTGGTGATCAGGACCAAGGTAGGGCCAATGAGCCAGCTAGGAGTGTGGCTCCACGATTGATTATGAAAGCACCAGCCCCATTTCCCATATAAGGACAGTAAACAAGTCCCTTGGAACTATGCTTGCACAGTAACGAGTCCAAGGAGTTCGATAATGGAAGAGTAAAGAAAAGAAGAACTCGTTAATAAGGTAAGCCGTTTCACCTGAAGTGGAAGACTTTATTCAACTCCAGAAATTGAAGATCGAGATGCATCGCAAAGAAAAGCCGCTAGTCGGCAGGATAAGGAAGGGGAAAAAGACTTCTTCCAAGAGAAAACACTAGTGATTCATGAACTAGTGAAAGAATCAGAGGCTCAAGAGTTTCTGAAAATACTCAAGCACAATGAATATAGTGTGGTGGAGCAGCTACACAAACTTCTAGCCCGAATTTCTATGTTATCGTTACTACTGAGCTCCGAGGGTCATCGGGATGCATTGTTGAAAGTGTTAAATAAGACATTTGTGTCGAAGAAGATCACGACTGACTAGATAGAAATGTTAGTCAATAATATTGCAGCTAATAACTTCATATCATTCAGTGACGAAGAAATACTCACAGAGGGGAGAGGATCATGCAAACCTCTTCACATTTCAGATTATATTATATATATAATATTCCAAACTAAATTACAATCGATTAAGATATATATTATAGTTAGTATTTCATATCAAAAAAATTTATTTGGCCTAGTGGCGAATATAATGTTTGTTTTTTCTTTCTCCATATGTATAACACATATATTATTATTAGTATTACATAACACAAGTATATGCTTGGCTCAGTGGCAAACTCGCGCGTGTCGCACCCCCAAGGTCCCAAGGGCGGTTCCTTGGTTTTCATTTTTCCTACTCCAATAAGGTTGTGACATGTGTCACCATCTTATTGAATAATTAATTTATTTTATTAGATTAAATTAGGACTAAATTGATATATTGTATAAATATAGAGGACCAAATGTGTAATTATACCAATTTTTTAACACTTCCGTCAACTTTTTTCGTTTTTAACGGCGTGTGGCTAAAATGGAACCATTTAAATAGTTGCGTGGTGCATTTGCCGAAAAAAATAATATAGTGGTCATTTTGACACTAAACTCATAGTTCAGTGGTCATCTGTGTAGTTTACCCAAAAATGAACATGAACAAAATTTTCATGTTCGTTTAATAAACGAACGAACATAAACAAGTGTGTGTTCAATTCGTTTCTTATCACGAACAAGCTCGTTTACCTAATTCTCCTTTTTCCTTTTTTTACTTTTTAAATATTGATGAAGGTATAAATTAAGTTGAACACATGATGGACTTTTCAGTTCAAACTGTGAAGCTTATGGACTAATGATGTAATTTTACCAGTTTGCCGAACATATAAACAAACACATCCGCGAACATTAAACAAACGAATACAAACACCTTTAAAAATAAATAAATAAACATGAGCACGATAATAAAATTTTAAAGGGTTAAGTACACAGACGATCACTGAACTTTGGTAAAAAAACAAAATGGTAACCAAACTTTCAAAAATCACAAAATGACAATTAAACTTTATTTTTTATAGTAAAATGGTAACTAGACGTTAAATCCTATTAAGTGTATGTTATAAAATTTGGTATAATAACACATTTAGTCCTTCATATTTATACATTCAATCAATTTAGTTCTAATTCGAAACAATTCACTAAATTTAGCCATCGTATTTACGCATTCTTTCAATTTGGTCCTTAAAGCAAAATTCCAAAGTATGGTAACATGATAAATAATTACAATTAATTTTTATAGGAACTCGAAAACTCGACTTGACTAGAATCGAAAAAATTTCAAATAAAGTTTGAGTTGTAAAATATGACGCGTCAACTCGAATAACTCAATTTTTTTTTGAATCGACTCAATCGAACGTTCATCTCTATCTTAAAATATGACGCGTCAACTTGAATAACTCGAAATATTCGAATATTTTAAATCATTTTTTCCTTTTAAATTGAATATTTTTAAAAATATAATATTTAATATTTTCATATTTAAATCACCTCGAATATTTAATAACTACTTTAAATAATCAATTTAATTTAAAAATATTTAATTTAAAAGAAAAAAATTGATTTAAAATATTCGAATATTTAATAATTACTTTAAATATTTTTCTTTTAAATATTCAAATATTTAATAACTACTTTAAATATTCAAATATTTTAAATCAATTTTTTTTCTTGTAAATCGAATATTTAAAGTAGTTATTAAATATTTGATGTGATTTAAAAGAAAAATGATTTAAAATATTCGAATATTTCGGGTTATTCAAGTTGACGTGTCATATCTTAAGATGAGGTGAGCGTTCGATCGAGTCGAGTAAAAAAATTTCAAGTTATTAGAGTTGACGCGTCATATTTTACAACTCAACTTTATTTGATAATTTTTCGATTCGAGTCGAGTTTTCGAGTTCCTATAAAAATTTAATTAAATATTCAAATATTTTAAATCAAAATTTTTATTTTAAATCAAATGTTTTTAAATTAAATAGAATATTTAAAGTTGTTATTAAATAATCGATGTGATTTAAATATGAAAATATTAAATATTTTATTTTAAAAAAATATTTGATTTAAAAGAAAAAATTATTTAAAATATTTGAATATTTCGAGTTATTAGAGTTGACGCGTCATATCTTAAGATAGAGGTGAGATTTCGATCAAGTCGAGTCAAAAGATTTTGAGTTATTCGAGTTGACGCTTCATATTTTACAACTCAAAAATTTATTTGAAATTTTTTCGATTCGAGTCGAGTGGAGTTTTCGAGTTCCTATAAAAATTTAATTGTAATTATTTATCATGTTACCATACTTTGGAATTTTGCTTTAAGGACCAAATTGAAAGAATGCGTAAATAACAAGGTCTAAATTTAGTGAATTGTTTCGATTTAGGACTAAATTGTTTGAATGTATAAATATGAAGGAATAAATTTGTTATTATACCAAATTTTATAACAGACACTTAACGGGATTTAACGTCTAGTTACCATTTTGTTATAAAACATAAAGTTTAATTGCCGTTTTATGATTTTTGAAAGTTTGATTACCATTATTTTTTTTATCAAAGTTTAATGACCGTCTGTATACTTTACCTAATTTTAAATCAACATGAATAAAACATAAAAACTTTCGAAAAATAAATAAACGAACACGAACAGAATCTTATAGGTTTTGAAGCTCATGAAAATTTTTGTGGTCAAAATTGTGATTCCCAAGAATTGGCACTTGAGATTGTGATTTTGACCATAGGAGAGCAAATAGTTGGTAAAATCGAATTAACAAAATAAATCTAACTTTTTACCAATTTTTTATTTATTCGATTTCCAATATATTCTGTTAAATTATTTGGTTTCAAAAATTAATTAGATTCAGTTTTTAATTTTGGAAATCCAATCCGCATCCTTTTCAAATAATAATTTGCATGTATATGTTTAATTAATTTATTATTTGAGTATCTAATTTCATATTTAGATTGAATCGATAATATATACCTGTAATTTGTATTTCAAAAAGTTTATTCATTTTGGATTTTTAAAAATAAAAAATCAAATCAAAACGACAATTCAAAAAGTTAGCTCATCTCCTTGTGTCCTGGTGGCAAAGGTAGATGTTTATCATCCCTTGGGACTCGGGTTCGAGCACCAGTAATATCATGTTGTGTGTGCCGTCTTTAAAAAGACTTAAAAAGTTGAACAGATGCTACCCTTGCATCGCACCAACATATTAAAAAAAATTGAATAAGTTAACTAAGTAAACCAAATAAATTGAATTTTTCATTAAATTACAGTTTAATCGATCATCCCTTGGTGTGATGTGATGAACCACCATCCGAACCCCTTGTAGTTATAAAAAAAGATATTTTCCTTTATCAAAGCCTATTTTAGGTTGATGATTGAAAAGATTGTTTATCCAAGTCGGTTGCGGGAGTTCCTTGAGTTACCATTTGAAGACTGATTTTGGGGTAATCTCACCGGGGCTCATCGCCCTTGGTCGTCGGAGCCGGAATGGGCGAGCTTGTTCGCCATAATTTGCTGGTTGCTGTGGAAGAACCGCTGTGCACGGGTGCTAGGGGATGATGCTGTCGGGTTGAGAGAGCTGCTGGTGGTCGTTGTGCGCACCAGGGACGAGTGTGCTGCAGCAGCAGTGGAGCTTGCTGCTGGGGGCAGTCGCGCGCCAGGGGGTCGGCCTAGCCTGGTTGCATGGTGTCGTCCGGCACAAGAAAGATTCAAGGTGAATGCGGACGGTTCGGTTAGAGGGCCTTTACAGGTTGCGGCTATTGAAGGGGTTATACGAGATGATATGGGTGTTTGGGTGTTTGGTTTCGGCCGGTGCATAGGGCGTTGTTCGGTGCTCATGTGCGAGCTTTGGGTGGCCTATGAGGCTCTTCGGCATGCATGGGATTATGGTTGTCGTAGGGTGGATTTTGAGACGGATAGCACTACGGTTGCGGACATGCTTAATGGGAAGGTGGACGCGAGTGGTGGGCATAATTTGCTTCACCGGATTATGGATTTTGTGAGGCGTGATTGTGATCTGACAATACGGTATGCCCCTCGTGCTTCTAATCGGGGTTGCGGATAAAATGGCTTCATTAGCTTTCGAGTGGGATTTTAGTGGGAAGACTTGGCTTCATCCTCCCTTGGAGGTGGCGGATGTGTTTCTCGATGATATGAACTTGTCGGTTTAGCTTTCGTTTTGTTGGATTTGGTTTCCGGTTTATGCTATGTACGTAACATCACATGTACTCTTTTCCCCCATTTAGGCTTAGGGGGATTTTTAACGAGGCATGTGGTGTTACTCCTTCTTATTAATAAAAAAAAAGCCTATTTTAGGTCAATATCTTAATCAAATCCCTCTAATATATTCAACCCATTTTTAGATTTAGACACATAATCCGCTCTTAAACAAGTATTCATATGTTTAATATAAAAAAATTATTTTTAATAAGTAGAGAAATGAAGCCAACAAGTGTCCTAATAAAAAAAGATAATGTTCATGAACATATACTATTTTGTAATCATTTTTAGTCCATTAAAAATAATGAGGGGAATCTTTGTTAGTGATGTATACGATTTGATTTAGTTCGTTAAGATTTTTAATAACTTATCGAATTTTAATTTGATTAATCTCAATTTTCATTTTTTATATATAATATTTTAAGTTATTTTATTATTTTAAGTATAAAATATTTTTTAAAATTATAAAATATTTGTAATTAATTATAAATAAATAAAATTTAAATTTAATTCAATTCGGTTCGATTAATCAAAAGTTCTAAACTTATAAATCATAAACTATTAAGAAAACTTTTACTCAAATTAATTTCGAATTTTTTTAATAAGGCTATGAATTTTTCGGTTTAACATACTCAACCTTGATAAGATAGAACAAAGAAAAGATGGCCAAAGTTTTTGTTTGATGATTGAAAAGGATGGAGTTCCAATTAGCACCACTTTTCCCATTTTGCCCTTTTTAATTACTTTTATTCTTTTATTATTATAAATATATTTTTAATATTTAATTTCTCTTTGCACTTTTAGCTTAGTCATCAATTTTCCCCTGCACACCCACCAATTTCTATCTATTCCTTGCCTAAACTCAAAACAGAGGGGAAAAAACAGAGCAAAAAGAACAAAAAACAGAGCCAAAGAAGAAGGAAAGAGAGAAATTCTGGAAAGCTCTTTGTTTTAGGGTTTCTCGTTGTGGTTGTTTTTCTTTTATATACAATTTCTATTTCAATAGTACAGCTAGTAACCGATATTGTCATCTTTTTTGTTTCTCACGGTAAATTTCTAATTCTCTCTTGATTAAGCTTTTAATTTGATTTTCCTTTCTGGGTCTTTTTCTTTTCCTCCACTTAGTTTTGATTTTATTTCTTGGTTTTAGATTTACTTTTTTTATTGTTTATGGGTTTATTCGTTTGTTAATGGATCATTTGTTTTGTTTTTTCGGTTTAATTTGTTTGTTTATGTAGTTTTGCTCTGATTATGGGCGTCATTGTTTGGTATAAAGTTCTAAATTTTCCTTTGATTTATGTTTTGATTATTAATTTTACATGTCCTGGAATGGAATTAGTTTTGCTTGTTGTTATATTCTTGTGATGCTTACTCTCCTGCCTTTTCCTTTTTTTTATTAAATTAAAAAGTAGTTTCATTTTGTTCTTATTTTATTGACTGTTTTAGTAGTCATGATGACTTTAAGTTTTAATGAGGTATTTCTCTCTTCTACCAATTCTGTTTTGAGTGTATGTATATGTTTTGCACATTTACTTATTCTCTTACAATAATTCTATGTTACTCAGACTTGGGTGTAAGTGTTGGACACGCGGATGTATTGAATACGAATACGTGTATGACTAGATTTTTTTTAAGTTTTTCTATACATTTGGAGTATCCTTGGAGGTCATATCCTGCTTTCCAAGTGTTTGTCACGACTACTTCATGAAAAATGACGAGTCTGAGCAATGTAGCAATAATTTATTGTTTTCTGTGTCCTTAGAACTGTTTACTTTTTGGCTGTAATTATAGAGAAAAATAGTGACACTCTTAAACATTGCTGATCATGTGAACTCTTGGATGGTTAATGGGACTTCTAGAATAATGGAATTTGAATTTTGAACCCTCTGCTATATCACTATTGTATCCATATAGTCAGTAGAATTTGACTAGCTTGCTTTTATTTCAAATATGAACTGGAATCTCTTCTAACAACAATACCCCCCCCCCCCCCCCCTCCCTTTATGACAGCTATTGAAGGGCATGTGGAAATAGCAGTCTGGGATCATTTGAGAAGTTACTTTCCCTGCTTGATATATAGTTTATTTTGAAGTCTGTAAATTTTGGAGGTAAATTGTAGGTTTTGGTAGTTGCTGCGTGATTGGAAAAATGGGTTACATTTGTGATTTCTGTGGGGGTCAACCGTCAATGGTATATTGCCGGTCTGATGCTGCCTGTTTATGTTTGTCATGCGATCGAAATGTCCATTCTGCTAATGCATTGTCAAAACGCCATTCGAGAACATTGTTATGTGAAAGATGCAACTCGCAGCCTGCTTTTGTTAGATGTGCTGAGGAAAAGGTTTCCCTCTGTCAGAACTGTGATTGGATGGGTCATGATGCCTTGACCTCAAATTCTACACATAAGAGGCAAACAATAATCTGTTACTCTGGTTGCCCATCATCTGAGGAACTTTCTTCCTTATGGTCTTTTTTTTCACAATCCGCTTCAGCAGGTGGATCTACTTTTGAGCAGGAACTAGGTCTGATGAGCATCTCTAACATAGAGGGTACTTCATGGGGCCCTGCAGAAAATACCATTTGCCCGAATAGTGCTGGTGTTGCTGAAGTTAATCGTGATCACAATGTAGATATGGGAAATTGTTGGGGTGGGACTTCAATTCCTGAAATCAGATCTGCGACACAACTTATGGATCAGCCAGCCGGATCAACAGATACCTCTCTGCCCAAGGTAAATGATGAACTTTGAATATTTATCTTTGGCAAACTTAGATGCACTATTCTTGAGATGCTTTCATGGGACAATATAAAAGAACTTTGATAAGCATTTAGAAAGTGGGTTTAAATTTTGCGTGTTTAGTGATAACTGCAACTTCTGACTAGACTACCAGCTTGAGGCTAAAGTGACAACTTCCTTTTCTGATTAGTTTCTCCGTGGAAGAACTATATGTTAATTTCCATTCCTTGCTTTTCATGGTTACTTTTTATGATGGAATCTAAGGTCCATCCAGAATATTTTATTATTTGAACTTGATTGGATTTTCATTTAAATGTAAAGGATTCCAATCTTTCACTGAACCTACAGTATATCTTGTTTTTGTTTTTAGTGGTCTCTCTAGATATTTTTATTTCTTGGCCAAAAAGTAACTCAAGTTTTTCTGTACAGGTAACTGTTCAGTAAGGCCTTCGAAGTAAAATTACTAAATCAGTAACCTGGTAGTCGGTTATATTTGTATTCTTATTCTTTTTTTCCATGGGTTCATGGTAGGAATCTAGATCTCTGATCTCTATGATTTCTCCCATGTGAATTTCTTTCTGCTTCTAGGCTCATGCCACCATCTACAGTGTTGAAGTTTTACATTTTTTTAATTGAGAGGGAAAAAGGGCAGTGTGAAAGTGAGGAAACAAGAAACAGGGAAGTTGGTTGACGATTTTGTTGGAAGTTATCAAAAATTTATTTTAACATCAGAATTATAAACTCTTGTTATTCGTATTTCGTAATTTTATAAAATTTAGCATTAGATGGCTCAAGTTCATTTCCAACATATTTGTGAAAATTTTTAGTAGAGAATATGTTCCTTTTTGGAACCTTTTTTAATTCGTACTTTATTAATTTGCAGTTATTCTGCCCTCAAACAAAATGTACTGGACTTGGTGAAGATGATCTGTATGATGACTTCAACATGGATGGAGTTGATTTGAATCTTGAAAACTATGAAGACCTCTTTGGTGTGACTCTCGATCATTCAGAAGAACTTCTAGAGAATGGTGGAATTGATAGCTTATTTGGGACAAACGACACATCTGCTGCTGATTCCAACTGTGAAGTGGCACTTGAGGTTTGTTCATTCCTTTTATTCTTCCTTTGTTGTATCTGTATTTTCATCCTTCCAGATTATATGCTTCGATTGTCATTTCAACTATTTGACATGTTTTGTGTGTGTAAATCGAAGCATTCCTTGTCAAATTAAAATAGAGAAAAAAATTGACAATCGTGGGAAGTTTTAATTTGATGAATTCTAGTTGTGGGCATAGTACAATTTCAACACAGTTTCTACTAGATTCTCCATTCTGTTACTCAAAGCAAATTATTCATTTTGGACATGACTAGTATTTCCAAATGAAGTTTACTATCTTCCATTTGCGGTGTCTTCATTTTGAATAATGATTAAAGGAAATTATCCCTTTTACTTGGTTCAGTCGTTTCTAGAGGACCTTTAAAAAAAGGTTTCTAGAGGAAAACAATAACCTTGATTTTCAGACATGACCAATGTATGAAAGAAACCCTTACACTTTCACGAAAATATTCCACTTTTGAAAGTGTTGATTATATAGCCATCAGTGGTGATGAGGTTAAGGATTCCACAAGTTTGCAAATATACTAGTACTTGATCTTTCAGTGTTCTTGATTATTAAAACATGTATGTCTTAACAGTTTACTTATGAACATCGGCACTTTAATCTGCTTGGATATTATGTTTGTTTTATCATCATTGGGAGTCATAGTGTACAGAAGTCATAATGCCCTGAGAATTTCAAGTTGTACTTGGAAAATGTTATTATGATTGGAACATCCTTGCCCAGGGCTCCTCTGTTGGGATGGTCAATGCAATCCAGCCAGCATGCAGCAATGCAGCATCTGCTGATTCCATGATGAGCAATAAAACCGATTCAATTCTGTGTTTTACGGCAAGGCATGCTCATTCAAGCCTCTCGTTTTCTGGCCTTACTGGAGAGAGCAGTGCTGGAGACTATCAAGATTGTGGGGCTTCATCAGTGCTTCTCATGGGAGAGCCTCCTTGGTGTCCGCCATGTACTGAGAACTCCTTCCCATCAGCAACTCGAAGCAATGCTGTCTTGCGTTACAAGGAAAAGAAGAAGACACGAAAGTAAGTGTACACTAATAAACCATATAGAATCTACATTTGTGATTTTAGTTCTTCTTGCTTAACAAAATTCTGGAACTTAGATGTTCTTCCTTCTAATTCCTCTCCTGCTTCTGAATATTTAGTTTTGGATTGATTTAACACATGGCTTACTAATTAGACAATCATGCCTTTAGTTCTAGATGTTCTCCCTTCTGATTCTTCTCCTGCTTCTGAATGTTTAGTTTTGGATTGATTTACTTCATGGTTTACTAATTAGACAATCATGCCTTGAGTTCTTCCTCCCTTGTACTTTCTAGTTTTTCTTCTTATGGACTTCCTCTATTTTCCTTTTAAGTTTCAATTTAGTTGTGCATTTTTTAAGTGTCCAAGGAACGGAACTCACTTGCCACCAAATAAAAATATATCATATCTATATCATTTTAACATCTGTGTCTTAACTTGTACCTGAGTATCATTATCTATACGTTGTGCATTTTTGTTACCATTCTTGTCATTGGAGGAGTTTACTTCATTGTGGTGTTTCTCCAGCAAGGAAAGATGGGTTGTCTGCATCTGTGTATATTTGATCAATAATCAATTTGGGAAGTGATGTGGAATCTTAACTTTCAGTCTTAACGTCTTATTTTTACTGCTAGTCTTGATTGCAACCCTTTAAAAGAAATTACTCCACTTGTTGGAGGAATTTATAGGTTAAAACTTTTTCACCCATGTTGCATGATAGGTTTGAGAAGCAAGTGAGATATGCGTCTCGCAAAGCAAGGGCTGATGTGAGAAAGCGAGTGAAGGGACGCTTTGTCAAAGCTGGTGACGCCTATGATTATGATCCATTGAACCAAACCAGAAGCTGCTGAGAGTACAACTTTTTTAACATGCTTAGAAAAAGGAAAGAAACACACGATGATAGTTTGGAAGAATTGATTATTCTTGCCTAAATATGATGAAATTGATGCTCGGCTTTCTTTTCTGAACTAATGAAATGACAGGCTCTATATATGGTTGTATCTCAGGGCCCCAGGTTTTATCAGGAGATGCTGGATACAAAACCACCACGAATAAATTGGTCCGGCCTAGTTCTGCAGTACTGTAAAAAGACACGTACACCGGGACATCATTTGTTAGGATCTGAATATATCACCTTTGCCGACCAGCCAAGTCATTGGTTTCAACTTGCCATGTCATGTTTGATCAAGTTCACCTGCTGAGGGATTCTTCAAGCCATCCATATTTATGCTCAGTGTTCATATAAAAGCTGCCGCTGCCATGACAGGCTAATTAGCCTAACAGTGTCAACAAATTGCAGAAAAAAAAGCATGCAGCTCTAATTTTGCTGTTTCCCCTTTTTCTTGTTATTGACATTTATGTACAGCATAGGGATCTTCTCTTTCCAAGTTCAGTTAGAGTTTTAAGTTTTATTTTGTCTACCAAAAGTAAACAATTGTGCTTCCTTGGTCGGACAAGAACTATGCATTTTGTAATTCTCTCTCGTGGCTGGATTTGTACAGAACTGGATTTGAACACTTTGCACTTACGATGAAATACTGTGTGTGGCTTGTACCAAAAGAAAAATATTCTCTACTTTCCTTTTATATCACCCTCTACACTTCTAACACCCTGATCCTACTGGATCTGAGATGTTACATTCGGCTACCTTTAACCTTTAACCCGACGCATTAAATTTTATTTGATTAAAACATCATATTTCAAAATAAATAAAATAGAGTTATAGACCAATTACAATAAGGTTTTAGGGATACATATCCCAACTACTAAAATCAAAGTGATCTACTTGAATTGAATTGGTGGTGAAAAATCCTCATCGATACGCTCCTCCAAGCAAGCGACCTGTCAACCTACGTACAAAAACAACAAATTCGCACGCTGAGTTTACAAAGCTCAGTGATATATGTGTACTCTACTTGGTGTTCATAAAAATATACATGCGATACAAACAATGAGTAATATGACATGTGTTAAGTAGTTTATCCATGCTAACCATTAAAGTCGTAATGACTTAGATATCGGGATTCGCGAGTCGTTTCACCCGAGCGCTTGGGGCTTGGGCCGAGAATTTAGGGCTTAAGTGAGTTTTTCTTGTGTGTATTGAGCTACAATTTACGTTGGTTAAGTGTGGAAAGGTGAATGAAGGGTAGGGAAGGAATTTCCCTCACTTTTGAAGGAAGAGAAAAATGTGACTTTTTAATCTTTGCAAAAAAAGCTAAAGGGATGAGCTCACCATTGTCTCTCAATCTCTTCTCATTTTTTACCCACCATTTTCCTTTGGAGATTTAAAGGTAAAGGTCCAATCTTTGTCCTTTTGAGTTGTAATCTCGGATTGTGGCTTGAGGAAGTTGAAATCAATACAAAATGACCTATCTTTTGAGGTAAGGATGGTTAAGTTTGGTGGTAGATGAAGAACATGAGCTTTAGTGGGGGGTTTGGAGAGGGTGAACGAGAATAGAAGATTTAACCACGTTTTTGTTGTTAGTCTTCATTAGTTATCTTTACCACCTTTTAACAGTGTTGTAACTTGTTTTACAACATTTGGTTGTAGTTAAGGCGGTTGGAGAGCACTCCAAAGACTAAGGAAAGAGGAGGGCTTGAGCTAGGGGGAAAGGACTATTTTCCAGCTTTGGAAGGAAGGTTGGTACACTTCCCACTCCCTTGTTTTACACACATCCTAAGGATGATACTTGTATGTTTGTTTGATGATTTACGTGTTTGAATGCTAGAGTGTGGTCATTACTGGCAATAATTGGATTTCATGTTGATAATCGGTAAAAATGGTAGAAAACCAGCCTAAATACTCCCATAAGATGTAGGGTAGAGTTTGAAGGTTAATGGTTGAGAATTAGGGGCTTGGGGAGTGATTTCTTGAGCCTAGGAATCGCTTTTTGGGCTTCGGTATCGTTACACAGGGAGGCGATACCGATACCATATCATTATGGGTTTAAAGAACACTATTTCATTGGATTGACAACAAAAGGGTATCAATACGGTGTTTAACCTGAATCGGTATGCCTTGAAATCTAGTATCGATACAGGTTGACTCGTATCAGTACATTAAGGCTTTGGGAAATTACAGTGAGCCAATTTCCTACGGTACGCTATGAGTACCGGTACGGAAAGGGTACCCGTATCGGTACAAGAGGACTAGTGCTGGTACCCACTGAGTAATCTGCCCAAAAATATCGACTTTCTCCTGGAAGAATGGAAAATTATATTGTTCGATCCAATAGACCTCTAATGACCTAAAATGAGTTATGAAACTAAGAAATTGATGGGATCAGGATACCCAAGACGTGTTGCAACACCATGGGAAGAGATATATTGAATGGAGGTTACCGATGCTATGTGACACGGGCCTCATTCGAATGTACTCGAGGGGGGATTCCGAGTATGGGTGTATGATCTGATTCTAGGTGACGTGGCCTCACCCAGGGTGTATGTTCCGATGCTACGTGACTTGGCCTCACCCATAGAGTGTACGTTCCTGATGCTATGTGACCCGAGCCTCACTTCTATGTTGATGTGGTATGGTATATTAGGCCTTGTGTGCCGCTTTGAGGTTGTGATAATGATTTGTATGTGTTTAGGCGACTAGTGTTAGCGACAAGTATCATTTAACATGCCATATCATCTTTCTTAGCTCCATGCTTATGTTTATGATCTGTATGAAACATGGTAGAGTAGAGGTGTATCCACTAAGCTTTATGAGATCGGTGTTCAAAATTGTTGTTTCCGTTTGCAGGTTTTTAGGTTGTTGTGTTCCATTCGAAGGAGCCCCATCGGAGTAGGACTTCAGCATATCGATGTGATTCAAGAGTGCAATACTTAGATTTATCGGGCAATGTATTCATAGGACCCTTGATTTATGTCTACAACTCTATTTATATTTATTAATCATGTCGAATTCTTTTAATTACTTTGTTTTAAATTGGAGCTCCCATGCAAACGATTTAACTATTATGTATTGACTTTTCTCAAAAACGTTGTTGGATTTATAGAAATGCTTACGTTTTGGGCTAAACCTAGTTGCAAGATTTTATAAATGGGTTGGGCTTGAGGTCCAAATGTGATGTCGGGTTTAGTGCGTTACAAAGGTAGAATGCATGCTACAATCATAAAAAAATACCCCACTGTGGTAGTCAATCTTATTTAGCCTGGGACTAACTAGACATTAGGCTAATCACGCATGTACTCGGGATGACCTAGATATCGAGTACTTGGCACGGGTAATCGAGACCACCTTGACATCGAATACCATATCATTTCACCTACCTGAGACCACACAAATATCGGGCGGTGCATTCCATATACCTGAGACCACCTAGACATCGGGTAGTGAATACCACTCGGGACCACCTAGACATCGGGTGCATTGAAGAAGAACACGTGTACTGTAGTACCATACTTAGATATCTAGGTCCCCTCATTAAATCATACATTCAATCCAAGGCTCACAAAGTCCATAAACAGATACAAGGAAGGGAATTGTCATTCAGAAAAGGCATCCAAAGTCACAATTCAAGCAAAGGCTTGTCATTAACATTTGTCATATTCGATTTTATTTCAATAAAGCACCTTCCAAACCCATAATAAGCCATCAAGAATCCTTAAATTTCTTGGGCAATGGCTTTAGTGGGTAACAATACTCAGCCAAATGTATCGATACTCGGCTGCTCGTATCGATACCAAATTATGTTACTGGAATTCGACAATGTTGGCCCGTACTGGTACTGGATCGACCATACTGATCCTCAGGCTTTAGTACTGGTATGCTCTAGCGTACCGATAACAAAATTGGTCACTAAATCTTACAGAAACCCACGAGTACCAGTACAGTTTGACCCATACCGATACGACTTGAATAGCATACGATACAATTTGAAGCTCGTACCAGTATCATACTCACAGTTCATCCTTGTTCTCCGAGTTTAACAAGGGGTACCGGTTCAACCATCTTGTATACCGGTCTTGAAGCCTAGAAATGACTTTTCAAGCTACGTAATTCAACTTAGAACCCCCAAATTTGACCCATAAAAAGAGTTTCATACTTATTAACATAGTAAGGCCCTTAAACACATTTTTTAACAGCAAGACAACATAGAGATCATCCAATGGCCAACATACTTAAACACCCAAATACAACATGCTAAAAGAAAATCAATTACCATTATGAAAGGCAAGAAGCACTTCAAAGTTGGAGATGTACTAATGTAACACCCTTGATCCGAATGTCATATTTCGACCCCAAGCCCAAACCAAAACCAAAACTATAAAATTTCTCACCTTGATTTAGCCCAACAAAGTATTTCTCAAAAACATTTAAGCCATAGTTGAAAATATTGACAAATAGTCAAAGCGGTACATATGAGCTCCAATTTAATTTAAAACATTTGAACATTCAATTTGATTAATACAATTTCAAAATAAGGATTACAGACTCCAACACGTAAGGTCCTATGAATACAAAGCCTACTAATACCAATGACCGTACTCTAGAGATCACCACATGCTAGAATCCCGTACCGATAATGCTCCACGATCCCACGATCAACCTACATATGGAAATAACGATTCCGAACGCTAAGCTTATATAATCATGCAAGCTAGTACAAGTAATAAGGAGAGATAAATAAACACGTGGTACTACCACTAGTCGCCTAAACACATGCTCTTATCATACCAATAACAATACATGGCCCATAAGGCCCAACCATACTCGGGATCTCACCAGATCATCCGAGCAAAAGCACACAAGTCATACCACAAACCAGGAGTGACACCAGCGTCCACACAACATAGGAATCGTACACTTCTGAGTAAGGCCCGCATCCACACAACATTCGAATCCTACACTCCGAGTGAGGCCCGCGTCCACACAACATCGGGATTTTATATTTGAAAATCTTCAACCATGGTGTTGCAACACTATTTCTATAAGTATCCGGATCCCATCGATCAAGAAAAATCAACCAATCAACTGCCTACCCGTCATACAAGCAATACGATCCCAGAGATCCCCTATTGTTGCTAATCATCATCACATCATTTTTTGCATTACCGAGTTGTTAATATATTATGGAGAAGTATATAATTAATCTCATTTATTTTCTTCATTAATCCACGTTATTTCATTTATCATGGCATAATTCCATTATTAATATACACATCAAATTTCATCTTTAAATTACATTTATTGATTATTTATCGTATCGGGTACCGGTGCTCAAACTCGAGTATCGATACGGTACCCTCGGGTATTGGTACTCACACACGTACCGATACAAAAACTACTTACTGGAAATACTAGATTTCCACAAGTACCTATACAGCCAAAAGCTCGTATCTATACCCCATTCACGGGTTTGCACCATTTCTATGATTTACGATTTACAACACTTTATTCGATCCCTAAAGCTTATAAAAGTCATTAGGGTTGCTTTACTAATGCATTAAATCAATTAATATTAATTATCAGCTTCATAATCATTTATTCAAATATTACCATTATTCATCCCCTACACAATTTCCATCGAATACATTAACCTATTCGAAGAAGCATACAAGGCATCTTGATTATCAATCAATCAAACAATCATCAAGTAGTTATACAAGCATCTCAATCGACCCTAAATGATCTCTAAAGCCTCTACGAGTCACATCGCATTTATGACATCATCATGCATTCCTTAATTATTGAGTCCCATACTATCAATCTCAATACATGCTTATTTATCGCCTACTTATTTTGTAGATACTAACACAAAAGCCATTCACATTTACGATGCTCATAAAGTAATAGGAGTTCGAGGTATACTAACCTTAATCTGTTATCTCTAAAATCCTCATCCGAGCTTCCCAAATATTCCACTTGATTTGATATCCAATCCCAAATAATCTTCGTATATTAATTAATACTATAAGTATCACTTAATCACATACTTTAATGAATTTGAAGGGTTAAATGCATAAAAATATCTTATCAGGTTTGAATTTGGCAAAACGAACTGAACCAACAGACTCAGAACATCGAGAAACCCCCAAGTAGGGTCACTCGAAAAAGTCAACGACTTGGTCAACAGTCAACGTGGCTCGACTTGGCTTTGAGGCTCGGCTGAGCAGATCGGCTCGGTCCAACCGGTTCAGCCCAGTCCGCTCGATAGTTCTCCAGTGCGTTGAAACACGCCCATGCGCAGCGGCGGTGCGTGTGGCAGCCTTCGGTGGCCGAACGTGCACGGCGAGCTCCCGATCAGCACTCTAGGCAACGACAATCACAGCTGTTGCAACGACTTGCGGTGATGAGCACTGGAAGGTCACTTTCCAACTATTTCGAAACTTCCCGATCTCATTCGAGCGAGTTGAAGCGGCGACAGCGTCGTGGCAACCACCGGCAGATGCGTCTCAGCGAGGCCTTTCCAATGGTGCTGGCGGTGAGCTCCCACGGTGGCCGGAACACCCTTGGATCTAAACAAAACTCTTCCTCACTCTCTCTAAAACACCACAATTTCCCCCATTTTCCTTTTTCTCTCTCCTCAATCATATCTTCTTCCACTTTTCAACCACCCACACACATATTTGAAATTCAAACCTTCCCTTCCAAATTAACGGGCCTAACCTAAAAGCCCTTAATTTATCTCTCTAAAACACCAGAATTGAGTTGTTACAACTAACCATAGCAAAAGACCCCGAAATTCTTCTTTACACAAGGTTTCTTCACTATTTCTCATTTTGTTTGGTGTTAGATGGCTCTCAAACTTCTTTAACTAATCAAGAAGTTAAAAGCGAATTCGTTACACTCTTTAATGAATAGTAAAAGGTTTCAAATGGATTTATAACATGGAATTTGTCTTAAAACACCCTCCAACCAAAAACCCCTCTGAAACCCATTTCCATCTCACCACCTCTCTAAAAGATTTTTACCCCAAAATCTAGATCGTGAGGAGGAGATAAGCATACTCAAATCTTGAATCTTGGACGAGAAGATTGAATGACAAAGTTAGGATTTTTACCTTGCAATTTCCATGGATTATCTGGCAAGAAAATGAAGGAGAGATGGAGAGATATTTATGAAGATGATTTATTATGGGCAAGTAAGGGCAAGTAACTCGTCGATCAAGTAATATAGTGATAAGTAGAGTGTCGAACTCACATGGATTGGAGTAACAAACTCAAAACAATTACTTTTAAGAGTTAGTTGAAAATTGTATCAGTGTGATGATATTTTGATTAAACTAAGTGCAAACAAAGTAAATTGTGGATATGATCAGAGACAAACAGATGTTGTAGCAAATATTCAAATAATTATGGATGTTGGGTTTATCGTTTAAGAATTATGCTAATCACCATTCAAATGCTATATCAGTTGGCAATACATGTTTTCGTAAACCAATTATATTTTTATCTACTCGACAGGGTCTACTAATTAACCTCTAGACTCTCTTGATACCTAGAAGTTGATAATAAGAATGCTACGACAATACATGCCTGCATAAACCCTAACAACTCATTATATATTCAAGTTCCCCTTATTAGTCGTTGCAATCCTAAAATTATGTCTATGCCGGATTAGAACACAAGTTAACAGGTTAAGCTCCACTGTTCATGTTTGTCTAACTTAACTCTCTTAATATTAAGTCACAAATCAATAATTAAAAGGCCTCTCTCGATAGCTCTTACAATAATTATGCATGAAGAACAATGAACATAATAGATAAAGGAAAATGTGCTATAACATTGGACAAGTAATTAAAACATAAATTCCTAAAAAATAATAAACCCAACAAAAAAGTATTTAGCTCGTGTTTGAGCAAATATCATCCACAATAAAAACAATAAAAGTCATGACAGTTTATCACGCGAAGAGAAAGAAAATCAAGCATCCTCGATGTCTTCTCCAAGCCCTCAAACTGTGCTGCAGTGCTCCTCACTCCCCAAGCCTCTCTCGATAGCTTTCGTAGTGTGGAGACTCCTCTAAACCCTTCGAATATGGTGGTTCTCCGATAGTTGAAGACAAAAGGTTGTGCCTACGATCAAGCTCTCTTTGTTTGTAGGCCAAGTTGTCTTTATATAGGTAGTAAAGTTAGGGTTTGAGAAACCCTAAAGCATACAAAACTCTTTGATAAGAATCTTGCTTTTCTGCTTCATTCATTGAAGTCCATATCAAATAGGGGTCCCGTTAGGCTTTGAGCACGCTCGAATCGATCTTTCGAAACTGTCAAAAGGGTTGAATTGAAGTCCCTGAATGAATGGCTAAAATAAAAAAAAACTAGTGGACAATATTGTACGATGATTTTAGAGTGGTTCGACTACCCAACCGAGTCTACATCCACTACCTTAACACACCACTAAGGATTTCCCAACTCATTATGAATTCTTCCCATTTTCAAGGCTAAGGATGTAACACTATGGTTTTGGGCCTAATGTTTTAGAGGTTGAATCGGGCCGGTCGGGAACAGTTTGAACCCTTTAAGGTTGGTTTAGGGAACACCTAGTTCGGGATGCTATAAAAATATGGAAAAAAAATATCTAAAAATCCTCATTTATTATATAAATGTTTATAGTGAATTTTTTTACAAAATGTGATTTGGAAATATTACATTTTGGTGTAGTGACCAAATTGCAGTTTTTGCAAAAGTTGACTAGTGACTGTTTTGTAAAGGATTGAAACTTTTAATCTTTAAGGAGCTAATTTTACCAATTGTTTTTCATCAGATTTCTCTTTAATCTGGGAGTTTTAATAATGATTTAATTAAAGGAATTAAAAGAAAAATCATTATGTTGACTTTTCATAACTACTTTACGATACTTTTCTCTCTTTTCATTTTCTCTCAACTTCCACTCAGCCAAACACATTTCCCTCACTAAATAACATCTGGTTTTCATCTCTTTTGCTGAGATTTCATCTTCCTAAGGATTTCCAATCTTTACTTCATCAAATTCTTTTGTTTTAACTTTGGATCTTCAAGAAATCTTGCCCAAATTAAGGAGAAATCAGCCATTAGAGGTAAGCTTCGCCCTTCTCCTCTAATGATCAGTTCTTTACTAAAATTCTCAAGTTATCAATCCTTTGTTAATTGTTTTTAAGTTGTTTTAATGTTATAAACAAGAAATAGTTGCTAAATTCAAGGTTCTTGATGTGATTTTGATGATTTTCATATTTCTGAGTTAAACTATGTTTTTGAGGTTGATTTCTAACATGTTTTGGATGATATTTGATGTTGAGATTGAGGTTTTAACAAGTAAATCCTGAATAGGTTTGGGTTCCTAAGTTTTAGATGTTAGATTTGTGGTTTTGGGGGTGTTTTTGGTGATATGCTATTGCTGGAGATATAAGGACGTGTTTGTGATGGTTTTTGATGTTTTTTGAGGTTTAGAAAGGGTTAGATTTGTTAGATCTTGGTTGGGCTTTGATTTAAGAAAGTTTGGAGGTGATTTCGGTTATTTCAAATAGCCGAAATGGTGTTTTTGAGTAGTGCAGCGAGTTTGAATGAGTGGCTGGTGATTTTAATGCATGATGATGCATTAATCCTCTGCTCTATGTGTAATGAACATGGGAGACTTCATCGGACACATTTGGTGTTGATCCGAAAGTGTTGGAGGCCTAGAAATCGTTTCGACAAGTAAGCGAAACGTAATCGGTGAGTGCAAATGGTTTTAGAAGTCCTTGAAGGACAAGGAAACAAGGTTTGGGGATTTAGGATTGGTTTGAAACACCATCCTAAGTCCGGAAGTAAGTATGTCTAGAATTTGCTCTCAAAAAGTGGTTGATGCCTCTAAATGTTTTTAACATGCTCTTGATTTGAGATAGACAAATTCCTACTGCTTTATGCATGATTTATAACATGAAATGATGATATGTGTTGATCCCATGAGATAGCATGGATTTTTAAAGAGCTTTGAGATTTTGATTAAATGCTATGCATGAATTGTGGGTTTGAAATGGGATGAGATAGATTTGAGAAATGTTGCATCAAAACAGTAGGTGAGATGATGATTTTAATGTAATATATTGGCATAAATGGAGAGATGATTATCGGATATAATTGGTCGACCAATAGGATAAAAGTGCACTATAAACTAAAAATTCGTATGTGCTCTTTGGAATCGGGCAATGGGGGTAGTGCCATCCCGATCCAAAGTGAGAATCCGATGATGAGAGATACCATCGGGGTAGGTCTTGGTGAAACACCCAAGCTTTGTGGCGAAAAGAGATACCGCCATGAGAGTCTGGTGATGTGAGATTCCACCGGGGTAGGACTTGGCTTTAAGTCAAGCTAATCCGCATATCTGAGTAAATATATTTTATGAAATGCCAATATATGATATTGTTTTTGATTCACATGTACCAATATTGAAATGATGTTTATGCTATCAGAAATGCATATGAGATTTTGAGACTTATGAAATGCTTTTGAATGTCAAGCATGTATGGCTTTGCCATGAGTTTTGCATTGGTTGAATGCACGTGATTGTTAGATAGATGATACATGTGATTTTCAAATGGAGATTTTCTTTGAATGGTTTTCAAGCATGAGTTAGAAAGAGCATGTTGTAGAAAAAGGTTTTTGAGAATGAGTTTTAAAAGCTTGCATTGTTGTGTTGGTGTTTTTAGAGCATGCCTCACTAAGCTGTCGTGCTTACACTCTCTTTTACCAACAATGCAGATAATTGAGGCATTTTGGGCAGCGATGAGGCTTAAGAAGATCCAAGGGTTTGTAAAGCTCAAGTATGGTGTTATTTTAAATTTACTTTAGTAATGATATTTGGCAATGAGACCTAGTGGTTTGCTTTGGGAGATGTATTTTGGACTCCTTGTGGTTGATGCAAGTTTTGTATGTTTCATATGGTTTGTATGAGGCCTTTATTGTGGTTTTGGTACTTATTCTTGCTATATTATGTGTTTGTGGTTTGAGTTTTAAGCATGCTTTATGAGTTGCTTTGCTATGCTTGAGTTAATCAACTAAATGATGCTATGTGGTTTGGAATTGCATGCCCATATGTTTGAGTAGTTGCCTTAAGTATGTTGTTATGATTTGAGGATGTTTAATTGAAGTTTGAAATGTTTCCAATGCTGAAAATGGGGCAATTCTGGTATGTGTATCGATACACGGGCTTGCGTATCGATACGCATAAGCCAAATTTGTGCTTTTCTGCACAGACGTTTCGGTACGATTGTGAAGTGTTTCAGTACGGGCTTGAAGGGCGTACCGATACGCGGGGAAGCATATCGATACGCTAGCAACTTGGGTTTTGCTTGTCTTGGCCATGCTCCCAACGATCATAACTTGCTCTGATACCAACTATCACAGACTTATTTCTTCAAGCTTAATCCGTGTGGCGCTAACACTCCCGACATGATGTTAGCAAGCCTTAATCGTGCAACGCTATGGAAAAACAGAAGGAGCAAGAGAATTTACAAGGAAAGAACCTTGTATTAAACAAAGGAAGCTTACAAAAGAACTTTACAAGTATGCTTGAGTGACTACTTGAGTGAGTTACAAATGAGAGGGGTGGCCCTATTTATAGGCACCTACCTTCTCAATGGACGGTTAGGAGTTTGCCTCCCAAAATATCTACTACAACCTAGATATCTCTAGATAATTCCATACTTATCTAGTTATATCCTAAATGGTCTAAAAGCTCTACCATATTCTAAGGTATTCTAGAATATTCTGGAGATGTCCGGAGTTGTCCCGAGCCTTCCGGACTTGTCCCGAGCCTTCTCCATCACTCTCGGGTCTTCTAGGTTCCTCCGGGTGAGCCTAGATGAGTGTGGAACGTTCTGGAACCCCTTGGACTTGTGTGGAGACGTTTGGAGCACTCTGGGTCATTCTAGATCCTTCTTTGGATCAACCTTGGCCTTAAAATCTCTAAGGCATTTCATTTTCCCCTTGTTGGCCCGAGTGCCCTTGGATGGAACCCTTTGGGCACGCGTTGCGCACCTAGGTGGGGGACATCGGTGCTTCTTGGTGCACCCTGGCGGGTGTGCCCCTCGGTTGGCTGGGTCGCGACCTGGTGGGGCGTGACACTATGCAATCTAGTTCTTTGGAAAACTCTCTCAATGCTTTCATGTCTCAATCTAGTACATATATGGCTAACACTGATAGATTTATAAAGAAAACTGAAGTTTTCATGGAGAGGACTAAAATGAGAATGCAAAACCATAAAGCAACCCTTAAATCCCTAGAGACCCAAGTGGGGCAATTTGCCAAGCGATACTGAAGTTGCCAAGGGAGCAACCGATGAATAGTGCAATGCAATTAGTACAAGGAGTGGCAAGCAGTTCAAGGAACCCCGGGTTAATAAAAAGGAGAAGACCAAATCAAAGGAACCAATTGTCGCGTCAAAGCTTGACAACATTGCCTCGACAATGCCTGACCCTAATGCCTCGGTAGTGCCTGACCATACTGCCGCGGAAGAGCCTGGAAAAGATACTAAGGAAAACCAGAACGCAGTAGAACAACCAAACTCTATACCCAGATCAGATTTCCATATAAGCAACAGATTGAGGACATTCGACTACCTCTACCATTCCCACAAAGACTGAAACAAAAGAAACAAGAGTATCAATTCAAGAAGTTCCTAGACATCTTGAAGTAGGTACACATCAACCTTCCCTTGGTGGAAATGATCAAGCTGATCCCGAATTATGGCAAGTTTCTCAAGGACATTGTCTCAAAACGAAAAAGGATTGGGGAATTTGAAATTGTTGTCATGACAGAAGAATGTATGGCGATGCTACACAATCGGATACACCCAAGCTTAAGGACCCCGATAGTTTTATCATACCATGTGCAATTGGAAATCACTATGTCGGGAAGGCATTGTGTGATCTAGGAGCAAGCATAAACTTGATGCCTAAGTCAGTTTTCCAAAAATTAGGAATCAGAAAGGCCAGACCTACCATTGTAATGTTACAGCTTTTCGATAGATCATATGTGAAACCAGAAGGGAAAATTGAGGACATATTGGTAAAAGTTGATAATTTTATTTTCCCTGTTGATTTCCTTATCTTGGATTGTGATGCAGATGAAAACGTACCAATCCTCTTTGGGAGACTATTCCTAGCTACCGGGAGAACCCTGATTGATGTCGAAAAGGGAGAGCTAACAATGAGAGTCAACGACCAGCACGTGAAACTCAATGTAATAAATACAATGAAACATGTTGATGATCCAGAAGAATGTCAGGCAATTCAGGCTGTAACTGAATCAGAAATTGATATAGAACCACACTGCCTCGGTAGAAATTCTGTCCACTGCCTGGGCCACTGTATGATGATAAAACCTGGAGATACAGAGACAAAAGAACATGATGATCAAAAGTACAAGAACAATGGGAAAAAACAAATGCAACACACTGGAACCCATGTCTAGAAGGATAAAGAGATGCATCCATATGCACTCATTTAGTATTTTTATTTATTTTTATTTTATTTTCCACATCTTTAATTGTTGTTTAGGAATAAGGTTTTATTTTAATTTAATGTTATTTATTTTATTTTTAGGAAGGAAATCAAGGAAGTAGAAGCGTTGGGCCAGTTGGTGATGCCAAGCCCAAGCCTAAAACCTCAACCAAAACCCTAAGCATTGGGCAACAAGCTGCCAACGACTATAGAGAGGAAGTCAACGCCGTTCTGTAATCCATGCCGTCATGTAAGCCCAGCAGCAATGGCTAGTCCAAGCCGCAACCGCTATTTCAAAGCCCAACGACATTCCATGTCATTACAACATTAAAAGCCCAATGAACACAGTGTAACGGCTACATCATCACAACCTCTATATAAACCAGCCCTCTCTCAATATTCAACCACCAAACCTTTCTCCTCAACACTCTTGATTCCATAGCTCTCTTGCATTTTCCTTTATCTTTATTTTTCTAAATCTTTCTATTCTCACAACTACTCACTAATGGCCTTGAAACTTTGAAATGGAGAACAATCACGACAAACCGAGTCGCCGACGTCCAAACGGTTTGCACCACCGGAAGTGGAGAAACGATTCAATGTAAAGTTTGTAGGCCGCCAAGTTTGGGAGGAACAAGGTTTCCACTACTCTGATGATCAAGATGATTTTGGTCTAGAACCCTTCATCTTTTGTAAAATCGCACATCAGAAGTGGCAGATATTCTGCCACCAACCGGAGCCGGCAAATGTCACGTGGGTTCGAGAGTTATATGCTCATTCACCAAATTCGAGCAACATGTTTGTTCACTGCTGTGGCAGAGTAATTCCCATCGATGCTGACACAATAAACAAATACTATGGCATCTACGTGACCAATGACGAGCACAAGGAGTTTGTCGAGCAACTCACGACAAATGACTACGAAGAGATAGTGCGAGAGCTATGCATGCCTGGAACGACTTGGAATGAGGGCGCGCATAAGGGGACGGTAAACCGCCAATGGCTTCGGACCGAGGCAAAACTTTGGAATACCCTCGTCAAGAGGAACTTGATGCCCACTTCCCATAATACTACTGTCGATAAACCTAGGCTTGCACTCATCCATTCGATTATACATAATAGAATCATTAATGTTGGTGATATTATTTGCAATGAAATCTTTTTGTGCAGCCAAAAGGAGAGGGGTCAACTCTATTTTCCAAGCCTCATTACCGGGTTGTGCACACAGAACCGGATGCCAATTGAAAAAATCGATGAATTCACGCCGGTAAGGAATGGCTGGACACGGAGCCAGTACCTTAAAATCATGTAAATCACGAAGGCAGAACCATGTTTGACACCAGTACCGGGTATTGCCGCGGCATCATCTTCGGGCAATGCCCAAGCCAATCCAGCCGCATCTGCCACGGCCGCTACCCTCAAGAGCATTGCACAGCAGCTGGCCGCAATGGACAAGAGGCAACGCCGAGTTATGTAGTATACATGAGACTTCAACAACTCAATCATCCAAGTAATCATGGAAAAGTACCCTGAGAGCCTCATCTAGTTCCCAGTCGACGTTCTAGCTGAATAAGCACCTGCCGCGACAACACCTCGGTAGTGAAGATCGTAGAGATCTCAGCAACCCAAGACGCTACTGCCTCCGCGATGCCAACGCCTTCTGCCACGACACCGAAGAAGGATTAGACCACCCCAACCATAGCTGACAAGGGCAAGGCACCAGTGGTTGAGCCCGATGAAACCGATGAGTGGTCTGACTTCTCGGACTGAGACGATTATGTCGCACCGCAACCCAAGGCCGCTCCGACCCCAACACCAAAGAAGAGTAAGGCCTCTATCACAAAGGAAATCTGCCTCGATAGTGAGGATGAGAAGGAGGTGACAAAGAAGACCACACTTTCACCTTCATCCCGCAAGTAACCACTAAGGGCAACCAAGAAAGTCAAACACATGGCGAGGAGGAAATTGATCATCCAAGACGACTCATTCAATTCCTCATCAATCTAGTGTTTTGTTTTCTCTCTTGCCTTTAATTTTTATCTTTTATATTTTGTGTATGCATGCATTGAGGGAAATGCACCTCTCGAGTTTGAGAGGGGGAAGTAAATATTATTGTTATATCTATGCCCACATGTATTGGTTGCCCTAGTCGAATGAATTTACTGCCTCAACAATGGTTGTCATCAGTTGGCTTAGTCTTAATTGATTGAAATTCACTGCCTCGGCAATAGATGTCTCTCATCTTACCGAAGCGTTAATTTGTTTAGAGCCTTTAATTTTAGGATGTACAAGGAAGATAACTTAGAATCATACTATAAGATTAGAACTTCAAATACACCTTTGTGACTTGACTTGCTTAGAAAGAAAATTTTGGGCAACGAGTTAGAGGTGCCTAACACCGGCTCTAGTTTAAGGAAGCCTTGGAGGTGCCTGAAACTGGCTCTAGGCTAATCACTAGAGGTGCCCGAAATTGGCTCTAGTCGGTTAGATTGCTTAAAAAAATCTACCCAAGTTAAGTAGGTTAATGCTTAAGTGTTTACTTAGAACCCGAGGAAGTTATCTTGTTCACAATCATGCACGCACTCACAAATCTTGTAGTTTGATTCCAGGGAATTTCTAAGACATTCGAAGAATTAAGGGCCAAGCACATTCATTGTCATGATTTGGAGAGGAGAAGAAAACATAAGACTAATAGGAAATTTCAAGAAAATTAATGTTTTGGCAATTCATGGTTTGCATTGCTTGAGGACAAGCAATAGTTCGAGTTTGAGGGTGTGTTAGGGGTATAAAAGTACTCATTTTAGGACCCTTTATAACTCGATTATTGTTAAACTTAAGCTTACATCACTGATTATTCATGCATAATTTACTTTTTTTTAACATTGTCAAGCTTGATTTTATATATTCGACAATATTTGGTGGAAAAAGGTATTGTCCAGGTGTGTTTATACTTTTGCAAATTTCACTACACCATGCCTGAGCAGACTTTTCCGCGGTAGAGAAGGAAAAGAAGGAGCATGCAGAACTTTCTCTCGATGGTCCAGATCAAGTCAATCATGAATAACATTTTCTACTGAAAGAAGCTGAACTATGAGATAGAGCCTTGTGGAGCAGAACCAGCTGATAGACTTCTACCGAGGCAGTGCATAAACAAAGTTGCTGGAGGAGAAAATATGCAAAGTGATAGTCGATTTAAAGAGCATTAAAAGCTAATTTTTTCACATACTTTTCATGGCAATCGGAGCAAGGGAAGATGTTGAAAGCATGAAAAGAAGGTTAAGGATGGAACTCGGCCACAAGTGAATAAATGCAATAAATTAAAGACATTCATCTCTTTAATGAAGACATGTCCAACTCCAACTTAAGTTCCTACCTAAGAAAGTCTTTTCCCAAGCCTATTCCTATTTAAAGAAGGCTAAGCCAACCGAAGGGAACACTCGAGCTTTAGAGAGAATTTGTAGTGAGCTTTCATTGGCATTATGTTCTAATTTCTCCTTAGGGTTTAGATTGTATTGTTTAGTAATTGTGCGAAAACGATTGGATTTTGTTTAAGTTTTTGTTAATGCAATTTAGTTCAAGGTTTGCTTATTCTTGGTTCTTATTCTTGTTTTCGAGCAAATTGGGAGATGATCTCGTTAACTATCTATTTGTCTAATATCAGGAGAATTAGACTCATGAAACAGATAAGCATGGTTTTCACCCCAATCAGTGAAAACTAACTCAGCTTAGAGATAAATTAGAGTTTGAACGGCTAAAAGAAGCGTAAGATTGGTTGGTGTTCATCCTTGTTTCACGCTGGGAGGTATTATCAAGGCCTGCACATCAGCACGATTTTAACTTAGGGATAATGAGGAGCCGCTGAAGGACGCTTTGCCGAACTTTGACGTTGTTCGTTGCCGCCCCAACAAGGGATTTTCGAGGCAGTTGCGTAACCCGTTGTCGCGGTAGTGACTTTGGTCTTTACCAAGGCAGTACGATGTTCGCTGCATTCAAAAATTGAGACAACCCAATTGGTTTCCACACTAGGACACAATATAATCTGGCCCGTTCTCTCATCCTGATTACTCAAATTTTATTTACTGCTTATTTTATCTTTTGTTAATTAGATTACTCGAAAAACCCAATCATTCACTTGTGTTTTTACTTTTATTTTCATTTTCAATGCGAGACGATATCATTGAAGGTTTCACCAATCCCAATGGAGACAATACTCAATACACATCACTTTATTACTTGAGACGTGTACACTTGCACAATTGCGGGGCACTTTACACACGCAACACCGAGATTATGATATGACTCATGGATATTTTAGAGACACCGCGTAGAGTCATTCGTGATGCTCGTATGATTAATTGGTCATTGTTTTGTTGATTGAGATGAGTGTGTTTCCTTGTATGTTTATTCGAATAGATTGATGAGATTTGACGAGAATCATGTTTAAGGGTGAATTATTCAAATAAATAGAAATGAAGCCAATAATTAATATTTATTTATTAAATACGATAGTAAACCAACTTTAATGACTCTCATAAGCTTTAGGGATCGAGTAAGCTTCGTAAGCTCGTAATGCAAGGATGGAAACTGGTGTGAATATTAACAATAAAATGATACCTTGATTAAATGTGATAACATGGATTAATGGTATTAATGAATGAGATTAATTGTAAATGAATCTAATGAGTAATAAATTAGTAAACATTGAGTGACTTGTTTGTAATAACAACCATAGGGGTCCTTGGTGGTATGTGTGTTGTTACGTGTTGGATAAGGGCACTTATGTGTCGTTGCATCACCATTGACTGATGGGTAATATAATAATGGAAATTATGCCTTGACAAACGAGATAACGAGAATTAATAGAGGCAAGAAATGATATTAACTTATGTACTTCTCCATAATGCATTAACAACTTGGTAAGGTGAACAAAGTGAGAATAAAATGAGTTTAAGCCTTGTGAAAACTACGTGATGGTAAAGCAAATGTAATAGTTATGTTTTGTTATTAAATCTATGTAAATATTGTTGATGGGATCCAGATACCCAATGTGTGATCTGAGGCTATGTGATTCCGGATCACATGTATTTTGGGGTGCTTGATCTGAGGCCTAGTGGGACTGGATCACACTCGAGTTGTTTTGGGGTGCTTGATCCGAGGCTTAGTGATTTTCGGATCACATCCGAGTGTGTTGGGAGTTCGATCTGAGGCTTAGTGATGATCGAGTCTCTCCCGAGTGTGAGTTCCGAGCTAGGTGACACTGGTCCACACTTAAAGTGATGCTGTGTGAAATATTGATATGTTGATTGTTAACTGAGCCATGAACTCGTTTAATGCCACGCGTTTAGGCGAAAAGTGGTAACGCGACGTGTTTATTTATCTATCCTTATTGCTCGTACTAGCTTGCATGCTTATGTTTATGATTAGCATGAAGTATAGTAGATGTGTACCACTGAGCTTTGTAAGCTCAGCGCTCGGAATCGTTGTTTCCGTGCGTAGGTTGATCGTTGGATCGTGGGTTCGAGGAGCACTACCGGTTTGAGTTTCCAACATGTGGAGGCTTTCAGAGTACGATACTTGTGTTTAGTGGACTATGTATTCATAGGGCCTTACGTGGTTGAGTATGTATTTCTTATTTTGAAATGATATAAATCAAATCAACGATTTGAAATGTTTTAAATTAAATTGGAGCTCTTTCGTATTGTTTTGATTATTTAACTATATTTTATTTTTTTGGATTTTAAATGTTTTGAAAATAATTTGTTTGTGTTAAACTAATTGAGAAATTTTATAAATTTGGGTTGGGCTTGAGGCCCAAAAATAACATCCGGGTCGAGGGTGTTACATCAGTAAAGTTGAGTGATGATTTATATAATTTATTTTTTTTATTTTATCCGTATAAATATTTTGTTGGGCATAATTCTCAAATTAGTGTGTTGTATTTATTCAACCTACCCTTTATTTCTTATAAATTTCAATTATCTCTGTTAAGAAAATTACGAAACGTGTTTTTAGTTAAAAAAACTCTATTGTTTTTCAAAACCCTGCTCCACTTCTAACATAAAGAAATTAACACGCAAAGAAAGGTACATGATTAATGGTAATAAATACATTAATTAATACATAAGCTCTTCAAAAAAAAAAAACAATGATAAATAAAAGAGTGAGAGAGCTGAAATTGATTAAAGATAGAAAATATTAATTTTTCGTCCACAAATGAAACTCCAAAACAAGAGAAACTAAAAATAAGATGCAAATAGCAACAGCGTAGCTAGCATTCCATGCTGTACCCTCGTCTCCCAAATGAATCCCGTAGAAGACATTTGCTATTGCAAATGCTATCAGAATCCTCCCCCCATTCTGATGGTACCAATTCCAGTATTTCCGCACCTTTGATTCCTTCCCTGGCCTTGCAAACACTGCCATTACCTACACCCATCCAAATTCGAATACATAAATGTTGATGAGTTAGGTTGGATCCGTAACATAATTCATGGTATAGGGAGAAACCTGGAGGCACCCGAGAACAAGAATGAAGATGCCTAGAGCTTTGTGGGTGTCGACATCGGCGCCGAGACGATCTTCTAGCACAAATCCCATGATGATACCGGAGAGGCCGAGGAGGAAGGCGCAGGACTGAATGAGTAAGTGAGAATAAAACCAGAGTGGATCCCATCGCCTGAAGTAACGACCCACAATTGCTCCAATTAACATCAGTATGCCCCAACTGAGCATATTTAGTATCCCATGGCTCCTCCTTAGTCTCGAATGTGGGCTACTTGTTGCACTTGTTGTACCTGTTTAGTGTTCAGCAAGGCACTATGAATCCTGATGCGATCATATATGAACTAAGCTGCTGTTAAGTTACCTGTAACATAATTCAAGCGAGTGGAGACTTTGTCACGGTGTTCCGCCAAGGCAAAGCCCGGCGAGGACGGGATCACCCCAATCTGCCCCACCGAATATAGCACGCGTGACCGTGGTTGACCGGTGCTCAACTGGAACGCCATGTATATACGAGATGATTGCGAAGCTATGGACGAAGAATTCTCGACCATCGTCAGGTTCCCTTCATCAGGCACAACTAAATTCGGTCGCTGCCCTCCGAGGTAATACTGTTTCACGGTTCCGGTGCCGTCTGCTGAAACCCAACCAACCACGGCACTTGACCCCACCATCTGCCCGTTGCTCGAAAACCCCATTCCAAGGAAGGAATTTGTATCGGGAGCCGATAGAACAAAGCTCCAAACGTTGGACGAGGTCTGAACATACTGCACAATGGAAGAATTCAAACATTTAATATGATGAACAATAATTTCGCAGTTAAATTATGTGGTAGAGAATTAACTTACTCTGAGGATGAAATCGTATCGGGTCCAGACAGAAATGCAGTGAAGAGAAGAAGTATCAAAGGGTAGATTAAGGTTTAGGATGGAATTGCAGGAATCTGTCCCTTGTGAATTCACCAGCAAGACTGATAACGCTTGCAGTTGCAGGCCAAAGAAGAAGGTAATGGAAATGGAGGAGAGCTTCATTTTTTTGGGAGTTTTTTTCCCCTTAGTCTTTCTGGTTAATGGCATGAATTTGGTCAAATACTGTGTCAAGGAATCTGGAGTGGTTGATAATGGTGAAGTCATTACCTGCCTATATATTTGTTTACTACTATTAAATAATCAGAAAATATTTTTTCTAAGAATAAAATATATATGGGGTTCAATTCCTGTATATTTTATTTGTGCTCGTAAGGATTGATGGAGAGTGGAAAATCAAAGATTGAAAAATAAAGTCAAGAATTTGATGCTTGTCACCATCCTTTACCATCTCCCATTGTTGTTTGGATTTAGATAGGTGGAAATAAGAGCCCAGATTTCTTTAAGCATAAGCTTCAACGACTAAATATATCTAAACAAAGCATAAAAGATGGTAGGTAGGTGTAGGATTGATTCGTTTACTCTGCGCTTAAAAACTGAAATTTAGTCAATATTGAGTTCACATTTCATCATTTAATTAGGATCACCGTAAGGATAAAGTAATATTTAGTCAGAAATTAATTTAAAACTTAAACTTCTGTATTAAAAAAATTAAACTTGAAAAACATCCCTAATAACAAGTATTAGAAAGAAAAATAATTGGTCTATAATAACAAATATATAGTAAAAATAAATAAATTTTAAGATTATATCCTTAATAACAAGTACTGGGGAAAATGCCTCTAATAACAATTATCGGGAAAAACCTAGACCCTAATGACAAATGTTAGAAACAAAATGAATTTTAAGTGTAGATCTCTAATAACACATATTGAAATAATAATTAGGTCCCTAATAACAAGTATTAGAAGAAAAAATAGTTATCTAATAACATGTATTAAATTTTAGGGAAAACTACACCGATGGTCCCCAAACTATTATCGAATTCCTATTTTGGTCCCCAAACTATATTTTTCGGCAAAATCGTCCCTTCTGTTACATAATTCTCCTATTTTGGTCCCCCGGCGTTAAATAGCTAACGGTTTTGCTGATGTGGCATTTTTTAAGAGGGGAGAGAAATGATTAAAAAATATTTAAAAAATGCCACATCAGCAAAACTGTTAGCTATTTAACGTCGGGGGACCAAAACGGGAAAACTATGTAACAGAAGGGGCGATTTTGCTGAAAAACATAGTTTAAGGACCAAAATAGGAAAACGGTAATAGTTTGGGAACCACCAGTGTAATTTTTCCTAAATTTTAAGAGTATGCACCAAAACAAATATTGCAAAAAAAATATATATTTAGCTCATACTAACAAGTATTGAGCCCTAATAATAGGTATAGAAATTTTTTGATTCTGAACAAAAAAAAATGATTTTAAGAGTCGATCCCTAATAATAAATATTGAGAATAAAATTGAGCACCTAATAACAAACGTTTAGAAAATTGGGCTCTTAATAACAAATATTGAAAAAATTAGACCTTAATAGTAAATATTATAAAAAGTTAGACCCTGACCGAACGCCCTTTTTTCAAGCTAAAAAACTTTGTATTTAGTCCTAGTTTTAAATTTCTTGTATATAATTTTTATATTAGAATGAGTCTACAGTGAATGACACACATTGAAATATACCACTAATGACATGCAGGATTTATCCTATTCTTTTTTCTTTTTTTTCATTATTATCTATTATTTTAATTTCAAATAAAATCTTCTAAAATAAATGTCCGGGCCCATCGCAAGGATTTGAATCCTAATTTGAGAAAAATTTATGTTGGAGCTGTTCTTTATTAATTTTATTTTACTTTAAAACAAAACCTACATTTTTATTGTGAATTTACTTTTCCTCATTAGTCATAAACTGTACTGCCGTCGGCGACCCTTATATTGCCCAGAACTCTTTTCGTTTTATCAACTTCTGACGGATTGGCCATCGCCTAAACCCAACGTCACACACAATATTGTATACACTCTTGATAGCGTTCAAGCACTCCCTCGCATAACCATGTCCACCTTAAGTTTTCTCATTTTCTCACGTGCTTTAAAATAGAAGCCGAAGACTTCTATTTTCAGCAATATAACTCATCAAACAGTGATTAAACACAATCCCAAATTCATAATGATCACAAGCAACAATACTAAGAAACTCATTATCCATGAAAGATGAAATCAAAAACACCGTTCAAGAAACAAAATATAAAATCATGAATCATTAAGTCAAATTATGTGTGATTAAAACAAAGGAAAAAACTGACAGCGGCGCTCGACGAAAACAATTACGGCAAGGGGTGTTCGAACACTATTAGGGGCGCGTATAATGTTGTGTGTGGTGTTGGACTTAGGTCAAGACGTCGGAGATTGAAGAAAAAAGAGAAAAAAAATTGACAACGTCTGATCGACAACGATGATAAGGTTTAGGGAAGAATTGAATTCAGGAGGGAAAACATGTTCTGTGAATAGTTTTATATTGACATAAATTAAATAAATAAATAATAGTAAAAAGAAAATTGATGATTCACACTTATTTATTTAAAAAATATCTAAAAATAAAAAAATTTAGTGATGTATATTGGTGTGTGACATTCATCTTAAAATTTTCCTTTATATTAATTTTAAAATTATATTGACATCGATGGATTCCCAGCTTTCTTTTTCCAAAAATATTGGCATGTAGTCGGTGATGATGTCACAAGGTTTTGCTTGTCAGTCCTGAATGAAAAGTCGGAAATGGTGCAACTGAACATAACACAAATTGTCCTAATCCCTAAGGTTAATAATCCAGAGAATTTAACACAGTTTCATCCTATAAGATTGTGCATTGTTATTTACAAAATAGTGGCCAAGGTGTTGTCGAATCGATTATTTGGCGTTTTCGATGTGTGTATTGATAAAGCTCAAGGAGCTTTCATCCCCGGACGATGTATCTCAGACAATGTGATTATCGCATATGAGGTTTTGCATTCGATGAAGAATCATCGTGTGGGAAAGTGTGAGTCTTTTGCTTTGAAAGCCGACATGAGCAAAGCATATGATCAGGTTGAATGGCCATTTTTGGAGGCGATGATGATCAAGTTAGGATTCGATGCAAGATGGGTATAATTGATTATGCGTTGTGTAACAACAATATCTTATTGTGTGAGCCTTAATGGAGGCAAAGGAGACTCATTTCGTCCATCTTGGGGCCTAAGACAAGGCGATCCGTTAAGCCCCTACTTGTTTTTAATTTGCGCTGAAGGATTATCGATTTTGTTAAATGAATCAAACATACAATGGATAATTAAAGGGGCGAGAATTGGACGCAACATGTTACAAGTTGGCCATTTATTTTTCGCTGATGATAGTATTGTCTTTGGTGAGGCATCAGTTACAAGAGCTTCAATATATGGTCACGATGTTAAATAAATATGCAGAGATGTCTGGTCAAAGGGTGAACTATGATAAATCTCTTATTTATTTTAGTGCAAATGTTGAAGTCAGGGTTAAGGACCAGATTGCTAGTATGCTTGGTGTGCGTATTTCCTCCAATCTCGAGAGGTATCTAGGATTGCCAATAATGGTGGGGAGAAGTAAAAAGGAAGCCTTTAGTTATTTCTTTGATCGGTTGAACAAGAAGGTCGACAATTGGAGTGTATGTTTTCTCTCAATGGGGAGGGGGGCAAAGAGACTCTAATTAAGGTTGTTTTGCAAGCCATTCTGGTGTATGCGATGCAGTGTTTCTTGCTTCCTCTCACGCTGTGTCGATCTTTAGAGCAAATTATGGCAAAATTCTAGTGGAGGAGTAAAGGCTCAAATTCGGGTATCCATTGGTGTACTTGGAACCATTTGGCTCAGCCTAAATCGGAGGGTGGGATGGGTTTTCGATGTTTAAACCAGTTTAATGTCGCTCTTTTGGCGAAGCAGTGTTGGTGTTTGATTACCGAGCCCCGCTATTTCCTAGCTCAAGTCTTACAAGCTCGACCTTCATACATTTGGCGTAGCATATAGAGTGCAAGGGGCCTAATTGAAAAGGGCTATGGATGGCGAGTTGGCTCGGGTGAAGGCATTAATATATGGAACGAGCCATGGATCCTTGGGCCTGGGGATGGTCGAGTTAAAAGCCAAGCGATTAATATCCCGTACATTGTGGTGTCTGATCTCATTGAGGGGGCTGACAGGTCATAGAATTTTGTTGTTCTCAGGAATTTGTTTGACACGGATCTGGTTGCACGAATTTGTTCTATCCCATTGGCGAAGACAAATTTACCTGATGAAGTCATCTAGAGATATTATGGTACAGGGAATTACTCAGCTAAGAGTGGGTGCAGGTTGTTGCATAGTGAGCAAACTACCTTGTAGTGTGGTTCTCTCTCGGCCTTCTACAATGAGATGTGGAGCACTAATGTGCCTGCCAAGGTGAAAATTAGCATGTGGAGGATTGTTAACAACTTCTTACCAACCTTTGATAAACTGCGCAATAGGAGATTACCAGTAAATAATATCTGCCCATACTGTCAAGCCTCTAGCAAAACGATGGACCATCTCTTGAGGGACTGTTATTTTGTGCAACAATCGATGCAAATGTTGGGAGTGCTTGTTCCTTCCTCCCAATCTGTAGGTTCTTAGAAAGATTGGTTAGTCTCTTATTCTACTGCTCTTACAGATCACGACAAAAGGATTCTACTGGTGCTTTATTGGTCGGTATGGTTTTCACGAAACAAGCTCGTGCATGAGGGCATTTTAACATCGGCTGACGAGTCTGTGGCTTTTATCAAGGCCTTTATACAAGGACATGATGCTCTTGGTCAGATGTACGCAAATATCAGTTCATCGACTGAGTTTTCGTGGCAAGCTCCGCCTGAGCCTATGATCAAATTCAAATTTGATTCAGCTTTTAATTCCAGTTCCAGAACTGCTACAATTGGGGTATTTGGTCGAAACAGTCAAGGACTTGTTATGACAACGTGTTCCAAAATTCACAGGAATGTGGTGGATGCTTTCGTTACGAAAGCTTACGCGTGCAAACAAGCGGTGTAATTTGCAAAGGACCTGAGTTTCTTGAGAGTGATTATTGACGGTGATTCATTGACGTTAATTAAGAAGTTGAACGCGGATAATGCTGACCAGTCAATTATTTACCCGATTGTGCACGGTATCAAGGTTTTATCCAGGGATTTCTGTAGCGTGTCCTTTTGTTTTGTCCGCCGACGGGCAAACAATGCTGCTCATGTGTTGCCAAGGGAATGCAGAAGCTTCACGGGACCTTGTTACTGGGTGGAGGAAGCGCCTGAGGCCGCAACTAGTACCTGTGAAGTGGATAGAAGAAGGTTGCATTAATTGTAGGGAATATGATTGCAAGTCTATGGCTTTCAATTCTTGCAGTTCGTTTTACTTTCTCGGTTGAATATTAATATGCATTTTCAGATGCACTCCGAGACGATATCAGCTTTATTTCTGCTGGCTAATGTTTATGTTTGTCGGAGCGTTTGGTTGCTCGTTGGTGGGGATGGTGGTTTTTCTTTTTGTAGTCTTTGCTTGTGAAGCTGTGTTTACTTGCATCTGTAACCCCCTTAGCCCGACCTAGACGCTTGACCCGAACCACGAAGATTACACGGGGAAAACCAAAGTCAACCCGAAAGTCAACCTTGATTAACGACCTTTTTTATTTTAACTTTTCTAGATGCAACATTAAGCCTATGTGATTACTCAAAATGTAATTAGTCAGTTTACATGCATCTCTTTCAAATATGAGCTTATTTGGACATTCCAAACTCAACCAATTGCATCCTTAATCAACAAGGACTAAAATGTAAGAAATGAGAACTTGAAACAATTCAAATTGCAGACCAACGGTCAACCGTTCCGAAACGATAACCCTGGTATCGAAACAATCGTATCGAAACAGATTTGACCGTTTTGGTACTCGAGTGCGTTCCAAGACCAGTATCGAAACAGGCCTCTCCAGTAGCTAAAGTGTTCCGAAACACTATGGCCATTTCAGGCCCCTGTTTCGAAACAGATAAGGGTGTTTCGATACACCCTACCCTGCAACCATACAATTTTCTGGTTTTTCACCATTTAACACATTCAAACACATTCTAAATCAGGCCATAACACACCAATAACCAGATTGAACATCAAAGAACATATTTATGAAGCTTAAGCTAAGCATGGCATCAATCATGATAACATTGAGTCTATAGGCATGCTTCCTAGTCACATAAACCTTACCAAAGTCTCAAACCTCAAACCAAACCATATAGGCCATTTACAAACTTCAAAAAAACATATTAAACTTGCCACAAACATAGGGAGTTCAAAACACATCTCCCAAAAACCAACTATAGATCCCCATTGCCAAATATCAATACTAAAGCATGTGTAAACATCACCATACATGAGCTTTTCACTTCCTTGGATGTCTTTAGCCTTCTCGCTACCCAAACTCGTCTCAATTATCTGCATTGTTGGTAAAAGAGAGCATAAGCATATTTGCTTAGTGAGGCAAGCTCTAAGGAAAACCAACACAACAATGCTTCTTTAAAAACCTCTTTCTCAAAAGCCATTTTCAACAACATACTCATTCTATCTCATGCTTGAAAACCATTTCAAAGCAAATCTCCATTTGAAAACACATGTACCTTTATTCTATCTCATGCATTAAACCAATGTAAATCTCATGGCAAAGCCACACACATGCCAAATGGAAACAAAAGCATTTCATATCATAACCTCATATGCATTTCTCATAGCATAAATCATCTCAACATTTGGTACATGTGATTCAAATACATTTTTATATATTATATTGGCATTTCACAATTCATCTTTACTCGGATATGCGGATTAGCTTAACTCAAGGTCAAGTCCTACCCCGGTGGAATCTCTCATCACCAGACTCTCATGGCGGTATCTCTCATCGCCACAGAGCTTGGGTATTTCACCAAGTCCTACCCCGATGGTATCTCTCATCATCGGATTCTCACTTTGGATCGGGATGGCACTACCCCCATTGCCCGACTCCAAAGAGCACGTACGAATTTTTAGTTTATAGTGCACTCTCATCCTATTGATCGATCAATTATATCCGGTAATTATCTCATCTTCTATGCTAATATATTATGTCAAAAACATCATCTCACCTACTGTTTTTATGCAACATTTCTCAAATCTTTCTCATCTCTTTTTAAAATCATATCTCATGTTTTGCATTAAGTCAAAAACTCAAAAACTCTTTAATGCAACATGATATCTCATGAAATCTCTACAAAGCATCATCTCATGCTACAAATCATGCATAAAACAGTAGGAATTTGTCTATCTCAAATCAAGAGCATGTAAAAGCATTTAGGGGAATCAACCACATGTTTGAGAGTAAATCTAGCCATACTTACTTCCGGACTTAGGATGGTGTTTCAAACCAATCCTAAATCCCCAAACCTTGTATCTTTGTCCCTCAAGGACTTCGAAAACCATTCGCACTCACCGGTTACGTTTCGCTTGCTCGCCGAAACGATATCTAAGCTCCTGACACTTCCGAATCAACACCAAAAGCGTCCGAAGATGTCTCCCATGTTTATTACACATAAGAGCAGAGGATTAATGCATCATCATGCATTGAAATCACCAGCCACTCAAACAAACTCGCTGCTCTACTCAAAAACATCATTTCGGCTATAAAAAACAACCGAAATCATCTCCAAACTCTTCCAAAACAAATCCCAGCCAAGATCTATCAATTCTAATCATTCCTAAACCTTAATCAACACCAAAAATCATCATAAACTCATCCTTATATCTCCAGCAACAATAGAACACCAAAACCACCCCAAAACCACAAATCTAGCATGTAAAACTTAGGAATCCAAACCTATTCGAGATTTGCTTGATAAAACCTCATTTATAAAATCAATTACCATCCAAAATACATTAGAAAACAACCTCAAAACAGAGCCTAACCAATAGTTACGAAAATCATCAAGATCTCTCCAAGAATCTTGAGTCTTACCATAATTTCATGTTTCTAACATTAAAGCAACTAAAAAATCATTAACAAAGGATTGATAACTTGATAATTTCAGTAAAAAACTGATCATTAGAGGAGAAGGACGAAGCTTACCTCTAATGGCCGATTTCTCCTTAATTTGGGCAAGATTACTTGAAAATCCAAGGTAAAAATAAGAGGTTTTGATGAGCTATAGATTAGGAATCCTTAGGAGAGTGAAATCTCAGCAAATGAGATGAAAATCAAAGGTTAATTGATGGAAAAAATGTGTTTGGCTGAGTGGAAGTTGAGAAAAAATGAAATGAGAGAAAACTAACGTAAGGTAGTTATGAAAAGTCAAAATAGATTTTTTTTTTAATTCTCCTTTATTCCCTTAATTAAAACATTATTAAAAACTCCAAAATTAAAGAGAAATCTGATGGAAAACATTTTGGTAAAATTAGCTCCTTAAAGATTCAAAGTTTCAATCCTTTACAAAACAGTCATTAGTCAACTTTTGCAAAAACTGCGATTTGGTCACTACACCGAACTAGGTGTTCCCTAAATCTCCCTAAATCTCCCTCAAAAACTTTTTTGAAGTTTCCTCTTTTATTCTTTCTCTGTTTGGTACTGCTATAGTTTTACTTTACATCCTTCACCTTCACTTTTAAAAGGGTTGATTTTTTTTCATATTTTATTTTAATAATAAATCGATCAATAAATACATATGAAAAACTGACAAATTTACAACAATGTTTTATTTTATTAGAAAAAGGTAAATATATTTTTTCTTTTCATTTTTTTAATACTTTCAAATTTCTCTGCAAAATAATAAATATATGTAGTAAGAGTAAACTAAACTTTCAATTGTTTTAATTATAATACTAAAATTTGATTTAAAGATTCAGTAATTGACTAAGTGACCAAAGATGACTTATGTTGTCTCATCTTATATGAGCATTTCATTAGAAGGGTTCGAACCAAACATTGTGTATGGAGATGTAATGTTTAGCCACCAAGCCAAACATAAAACTTGTAAATTTATGTTGTGATCGTAATGAAGATAAGAAAGGATTTCAGAAACGAAGAGAATTTGAGAGGAGAAAGAGAAATTGTATTTCATTCATTTGATAAAAGAAACTCAGTCCTTACAATTGGACAATATAGCTGGATTAAACAGTACTTTGAGCAATTATTTTTTAACACCCGTGCAGTTTGTAGCAGCACTCTAACTGCCATCAACCTCATCAGCTCCATTTAGCCAGGCTAGACCTCTTACAATGGCTTACTCTCACGACCCATTTCTTCTAACTCATCTTTAGTCACTTGGGCCCCATCTCACACAGACTCGTTACTGTCATCAAATGAAACAATACCGTTTGCTTTTATATCCTCATTAAGTGTTGCGACGTCGTTTTGCAGACTCCCTTTCATAAGTTGAGCCTAGTTCGAATTCAACCCCAATTCTTTTGGGGGCAAACCCTAATTTCTCCAATCTCTCCCTTATCTCCCTCATTTCATCTCCAATAGCCGTGACAATACCCCCTCATCAACTCAATTCTTATCCCCAAAGATCGAAATCTGGAAATTATGACTTTAGTGTACTATAATTTTCCCATATAGCATTTTTAGCCCTCAAATTCGATCACTAAATCAATAATTGAGTCATTGCTCTATTGTGTCTTTTCACCATTCTTTTTTTAAGAACCACGTCTGGATACACCTTTGTAAAGTGTCCAAAAGTCCTATATATCCTACACATTCTAACTCTTATTATTATTATTATTATTATTATTATTATTATTATTATTATTATTATTATTATTATTATTATTATTATTATTGTTGTTGTTTTTAAGCATATTTTAGGCATAAGTAGGCTCATGCATGGCATTTTGCAGTATTTAATTGTTCTGCCTTACTCTTATAACTTATCATTTATTCGGTGAACATGAGATATTGTTTTAGTGTATTCTTGTATGTAGGTACTAACGGCTGAACGAGGGAACCGAGGAGCGGAGGACACAATGCTGAGGAGCAAACCCAGGAGTTGTACTGAAGCAGTTCCAGTAGAAGTTAGTTGCTGCCAAGAACCTGCCGAGTAAAGTTGTCGCCGACCTTGCTGCCCTCGGCAGTTGACTATGGAAGTTGGGAGAACCGGAGCACGATTTGTAGAGCTAAAACTCATGAATCTATCACTGGCGTTCATATGATTTTCCGACGCCTGTAGCAGCGGCCAGGGCTGCCGAAGCAAAATTCTCAGAGATTACTTGCGGGCTAAGGCAAACGAGAAAGAGTCCATATTCCAAGCAAAGAAGTTGGCATTTAAAGCTATATTAAAGAATGAAAGCTACTTTAGAGGACTTTTACTTTAAGGAGGACTTAACCTAGTTTTGAGTCTATAAATACCAATTGTACTACTAGTTCAAATCATTCTAGGTTTTCTATAGACTTTTCTTGTGTTCTTCACTGCCGCCATGTTCTAAATTCTATTTGGGTTAGGGTTATGTTGTAACCAGTGAGAAACGGTTGTTTTAGGGTTTTTGAGTTATTTCTTCAATAAAATATTCCAAGTTTACTTAATCCATTGTTCTACATTCTTTCAATCTTTCTACACCAGTCGTTTGAGAGAATCCATTTGTCGGGCACGAAAGTGCAAGGCTCACGAAAGGGTTAATTACGGTCACAACTTGTTGAGGCATGACTAACTTGGTTCCACACTAGTCCACAAGTTTCAACAGCTAAAATGGATCACCAATCGAGTTGGCTAACTTGGTTCCACACTAGTCCTTAAGTTAACATCTCGAGCATCCTAACCTAGAAATAGGAGGGATCACTGTCGACTATCCTGCCGAACTTGGAGTATCTGCCAGACGTGCTGTCAGGACTTCTATCCGTTCCACCTGCCGAGACAGTACACCCTTGCAGTGGTAGTGATCTGCTGCGGCCGCGTGACAAGGTCGTAGTTTGCCGCCCATCATACCCGCCGAGGCAACATATCGTGCCAGCAAAGGATAACTCATACCTATTACAACGTAGTTTTCACACTAAGTGGCAGCATAACCCTGCCTGCTCTATCAACCTGATTCACCTTCTCTATTACCTGTGTTTTTATTTACTTTTCTTCTCTACCAAACAATTCACTTGTGTTTTATTTTACCCTTGTGCAGGAACTACGAAACGGAACAAGCTGTCCAATCCTCGTGGGATTCGACATTTTTTATACTATAACTTGGTAGGAGTGTGCACTTGCGCTCTCACAAAAAAGGAACACCTACACGCCCTACAAGTTTTTGGCGCCGTTCTGGGGATTGGTAGCAGCGAATTCCGTTTTTCAATTTTTGCACTTTTCATTTATCTTTTATTTTATTTTTAATCGATTTTTTTTTACCGTGTCCTTTGCAAATGCATGACCAGGGCCAACCCTAAGGGAAACCTTATCATTTACGACGATCTCGAGCGTGAAACGAGAAGGATTAAAAGGGAGCTCATGGAAATTTTAAAGAATAGATGAGATAAGGGTAAAGCAAAGGAAGAAACCATGGTGAACGAGGACCCCCCCCCAATTGATGCCATGAATGATAGGGGCGGGCAGCATGACTTGCCGCCCAGAGGACCACAAGAACAACAGAGGCAGGACCCCCTTGATCTGCCCAGGCCGCAACAAATGTGGACAACTAGAGATTACCTGGAACATGACTTCCAAAGGTTCGGGCCAATAGTGACAGAACTAGAGATAGGGGTAGACCATTTTAAGCGAAAGCCTATCATGTTTAACATGCTAAATACACTAGGGCACTTCAGAGGGACTGCCACAGAAGATGCTCGACAGCATCTACGAGGATTCCTAGACATTTCCTGAGCATTCAAGATACATGGGGTTCACCAGGACGTACTACAACTAAGGCTATTTCCCTATTCGCTGAGGGATAGGGAAAAATAGTGGTTGAATAACCAGCTAGCCGGAACTTTAAATTCATGGGCGGAGCTCTGCAAGGACTTTCTAGATTGATTCAGCCCGTCCAACGTCACCGATAGGCTGCAGAATGAGATCACATCTTTTAGACAAGGGGATGACGAGTCGATGTACGAGGCATGGGAGCGGTACAAACAAATGCTGAATAACTGCCCGCTACATGGTCTACCGGCTTGGACTCAGGTATCCATATTCTACAATGGGTTAACTACCCAACTAGGATGATGATAGATGCCTCGGTCAATGGGATCATCCTAGACAGACCTCTAGAGAAAGCACTGCGACTGCTGAACATAGCCGCTAAAAACGATTACAAGTACCCGATAGCCCGCCGAGGCGGCAAAAGGCGGCCAACAACATCCAATGAGGTAGAAGCCTCAGATTCCGTAAATGCCCTTGGGAAGGTCCATGAAGTAAAAGCTGTTGAACCATTCTGTGGCGAATGTGGAGGCTACCACGATTCCTCTGACTGCATTGCATCTGCAAACTACATGAGAGGATATGAGAGGAATAACAGGCCTGCCCAGAACACCTATAATCCTAACTAGAGAAACCATCTCAACTTCTCCTGGAGCAACCCAAAGAAAATTGCAAATCCACAACAGCTATAGGGAGGCTACAAGCAGAATCAGTCCCGACAGCAGACTCAGCAGCCACAACACAATAATTCACTAGAAGCAACTATGCAAACCTTTATGAAATAAACTGGTGAATTTATTGTTTATACAAACAAATTTATTGAGAAAACCGAGTCTTTTATAGAAAGGACTGAGATGAAGATGAATAACCAGGAGGCTCCCATTAAGAACATGGAGACCCAATTCGAGAAGTTCACCAAAATCTACCACAGCCGGACTATGGGAGCATCATCCAGCAGCCTGCCAGAAGCAGCCAAGCCCACTTATGAACATTGCAAGGCTATATCTACAAGAAGTGAGAAACAACTGGATGAACCAAGGATGGTAAAACAGCCAGAAACTCAGCCGGAACAAACAAGTAAACCTGCCTCAACAACACCAATATTAGTCGCTCCAGCAGCAGCACCTGCCGCCCCAGCAAGAGAACATGAAAACAAGGATGATCCTCCCGGACTAAGCCCCCAAGAAAGGAGCAAATAGAGGACATCCGCTTGCCAACACCATTTCCCCAAAAGCTCAAGCAACAGTAACAGGAGCACCAATTTAGAAAATTCCTGGATATTCTGAAACAGATACATATTAACATTCCTCTGATAGAAGCCATACATAGCATGCCAAACTATGCCAAGCATCTCAGAGACATGGTTTCTAAAAAGAAGAGGATATGGAAATTCGAGACAGTGGTCGTTACTGAAGAGTGCATGGCTATGCTGCATAACAAGCTGACGCCCAAGCAGACAGATCCAGGCAGCTTTGTTATACCATGCAGGCTAGGCAGCAAGCACGAGACCAGAGCCCTGTGTGACTTGGGAGCCAACATCAACCTGATGCCAAAGGCCGTCTTTGAAAAACTAGGAATAGGACTTGCCAAACCGACCTCTGTTATGCTTAAACTTGATGATCACTCATTTGTGCAACTAGAGGGAAAGGTTGAAGAGATACTGGTAAAGGTGGGCAACCTAATTCTCCCCACCGACTTCCTCATCTTAGATTGTGAGGCTGACGAGAAAGCCCCTATCATCCTTGGGTGACCCTTCTTGGCCACGGGCAGAACGCTGATAGATGTGGAACTCGGGGAACTTACAATGAGGGTAGAGGATCAGAGCATAAAGAAGAACGTGCTACAACCATCAGAGGAAATAAAGGAATGCCTAGATGCAAGAGCTGCCAAGATTAGTGTGGAAACATGCCAGGGCAGCAGTCGCTGCGACAGGCCTAGAGGCAGGCTTAAAGACCCCATAACACAGCATCTGAAAGAACAAGAGGACCCCGGGAGGGGAGAAAAAGCTAAACCACCTCAGGAAGTGGTTATGTCTGGGAGATGCACTAAAATGCACTCCCAACATAACTTAAATTTTTATTTTATTTTATTTTTATTTTTATTTTTATGCATTAGGATTAGAGTTTATTTTATTTTAGGACTAGATTAATTTTCAGCATTTTCTTTTCAGAAATTATTTAATTATTTTATTTTTATTTTAGGATCAAGAACAAAACTGCAGGATTAAGAAGGAAGCCCAAAAAGAAGCCCGCCCACCATCCTGTCGAAACAACAGCCATCGCAGCAATGCATAACAGCTAGTTGGCCATCAACGGCTAGCTGGCAACGGGCAGAAAAATTCGTAACATGTGCTAGAAAATCGGACCGTAGAGCATTTAATGCCGCCCCGGCACTTCTTGGAAGCTCCTATATAAACCACTCACTCACTTCATTTTACTTTAATTCCATCTTTTTGCTAGCTTCTATCTTATTCTCCTGGTCTCTCATAATTTTTTCTTTCTAGTTTCAGTCAAGAACAACCGCCCACATGGCATCAACACCAACCCAAAAACCCATCTACAATAGGTTTTGCTTCAAAAAGGACGAGGAGAGATATCAAAATAAATTCTCCAAGAAGGCAGTATTGGAGGAACAAGGCTTCCATTACACGCAAAAAATGGGAGACCGAGGTCTTGAGCCCGACTTGTTCCGAACCATCCACTACAAGGGATGAGAGATGTTTGCTCAGCAGCCTGATATAGCGAACATCACTATCGTCAGAGAATTCTATTCCCATCAGCCCTGCCTGGAGAAGCCTTTCGTCTACGTCTGCGGAGAGCCAGTCAAACTTAACGATGCTGTCATCAACAACTACTACAGCCTCGATATGAATGACAACCCGCACGAGGAATGGAGGCAGTCACTGATAGCTGCCAACTATGAGGAAATCAAGGCCAGAATTTGCAAGCCTAACACACCATGGCTGGGGGGCAAACATGTGGGATCTGTCCAGCGCCGCCACCTGCTGCCTGAGGCTATGTTATGGAACACGTTTGTGAAAAGGCGTCTGCTGCCCACATCCTACAACTCAACAATTGACTGGTCGCGCCTCACCTTAATTCACAGTATCCTGATGAACCGACCGATCAACGTAGGGGAAACCATCTGCACGGAAATATACAATTGCTTCAAGAAGAAGAAAGGCAGGTTGTACTTCCCATACCTCATCACAGGTCTCTGCACCAACTTCCGAGTCCCGGTAGAGCCCATAGACGAACTTACAACTGCCAAGGAGGGCTGGACTAAAAAGATCTGCATTCAAATGACGCACGATACAGAGAAAGAACCAGCAACGCCTAGTCAGGCCTCCGACAAACAATTTGAAACGCCAGCCACCCCAGACAAAAAAGTCCTCCTGCTGCTGCACACACTCCTAGAAAACACAAAACAGATATAGCAGCAGCAGTTAGCCTTCATGAACTACGTGGTGAAGGCCCAGGAAACCCTTGTGGCTTATTTTCTACAGAAGATTCCTTGAAGAGCTTGCAACAGCAGCACAAGCACAATGAACTCCACCAGCCGCCGCTGCCCGCCAGACAGACAGCCAGGTGCCCTCTCCTACGCATTCCCCGTACTACTCAGCTGCTACCCCATCCAACACAGTGACAGACTCTCTTGAGAGGCACCAGCAGAATCTCTCCCTAGTCTACACAGCCAACATAGTGGTAGACACCTCCTCATTAGAGGAGATTGATCAGCCACCATCGGAGCCAGAAACATCAGTGGTAGCAGCAACAACAGCTAACCCAATGGAATTCATCCATCCAGCAGCACCCACGGAGGAAGGAACCGGGAAGAGGAAGCGACACATAATAGTCGAAGAACCTGTGGACCTCGAGACCGAGTCAGAAGAAAGTGACGCATCTCCCGTCGTTCCCCCTGCCAAGCTTCAAGAAGAGCCACAACATACGCCAAAGAGAGTCCGGTCGCCGCGAAATGCAAAAACCTCACATGGTAGAACCACCGCCAAGGCATCTATCGGCCGCCGCTTCATCATCCAAACATCCTCCTCCTCCTCAGCTAACTAGAATCCAGCCTCCTCTCAGCCCTCAACAAACTTTTAATTTATTTTCTTTTCTTTTATTTCTATTTTTATTTTTATTTATTCTATTTTCTTATTGTTATCTTTAACATGTATATTTTTTTAACTTTACTGTTTTGTGCATTGAGTGCAATGCCTATCTCGAGTTTGGGAGGGGGATAGCTCTCGCATCATTTGTATGCATTCTTAGTTACATATAGGTTGCATTGTACTTGCCTTAGTTATAATCGGAAAATAAAAGTCTGTTATGACTTGTGCCTATGATAGGATAGCCGATTAATTTATTTTCACACCTAACTAAAATTGAACTTAATCTTGAGAAAAAGCATCAAATATGACTTAGATTTTTTTTCATTTTGCCTGAAAATGTTAAACATCTCAATTACTTGCTGAATGCGTTAGAATATTTGATGAACATTGCATGTTTGTTTTTAGAAATCTTTTGCAAAATTCTAACGATGATTGCAGGTAGTCGTCGAGAAAGGCAAAAGAAACAGAAAAAATGCGAAATTGCCACGACGGCAAGATCAAAAACAAAGAAAAATTGTTGTGTTACCCTAGAGGTGCCCGCAACAGGCTCTAGGAAGAATCATGTATGAGGACACTCCGCTGCTATCAAAGTCCATGAATCTGAAAGCCTAAAAGTGACAGACAATTTAACATGAGTGAATGAAAGCCTTCACGGGATGACTCTACTCCAAGGGTTCGGTGTTCTGTAGTTTGTTCCTATCTCAACGTCAGACCTAAAAGAGTAGTTGTGATAAGATGAATCCCTCACTGCCATGATTAAATCTAATGTGCTTAACTGTGATGCCTCGACAACAACCTTAAAAATCACAGTAGCATCTTTGTTTAATTACTTATTATGCGTATTCAACTTGTTTATAGACATGCACACACCACACAGGCCTGAGAAACTTAATTCTGAGTTATTTTCGTGCTTATTTCCCGTCATTAAATTTTATATATAGGTGCCACGGCCTTGAGGCAGTAAATCAGGTTAAAAACATGTTTTACTTTCTGATTATTATTAGAGCAAGTACTTTAGATTGCATTGCTTGAGGACAAGCAATAGTTTGAGTTTAGGGGTGTGTAAAGTGTCCAAAAGTCCTATATTTCCTACACATTCTAACTCTTATTATTATTGTTTTTAAGCATATTTTAGGCATAAGTAGGCTCATGCATAACTTTTTGCAGTATTTCATTGTTCTACCATACTCTTATAACTTATCATTTATTCGGTGAACAAGAGATATTGTTTTAGTGTATTCTTGTATATAGGTACTAACAGCGGAACGAGGGAACCGATGAGAGAAGGACACAATTCTTAGGAGCAAACCCAGGAGTTGTACTGAAGCAGTTCGAGCAGAAGTTAGTTGTTGCCAAGCACCTACCGAGTAGAGTTGCCGCCGACCTTGCTGCCATCGGCATCTGACTATGGAAGTTGGGAGAACCAGAGCGCAATTTGTAGAGCTAAAACTCTTGAATCTATCACCGGTGTTCATATGATTTTCTGAGGTCTGTAGCAGCGGCCAGGCTGCAGAAGAAAAATTCTCAAAGATTACGTGAAGGCTAAGGCAAACGAGAAAGAGTCCATATTCCAAGCAAAGAAGTTGGCATTTAAAGTTATATTATAGAAGGCCAAGGAAGACGGTCGATTTGCATACTGCTTCATTCTGTCCTGGGTTTTTAATAGTTGGTCTTTAAGTAAATTATTTATTTGTTGCCTCTTTTGCATCATCTTCTACACATTGTTAACTTGTGTATTCTGGCTCCATTCTAACATTGGGGGCTTGTATCCATACAAAGCCTCAAATAGTGTCAGTCGAAGGGTTGTATGGTAGCTAGTATTATACCGTCATTCAACCTGAGACAACGATTTAACCCGCTCTATAGGCTTCATGTAGCACGTGCTTCTTAGGCATTGTTATAAGCATTGATTCAACCTCACAGTTTGGATGTCTGTTTCAGGGTAATAGGCAGTACTGAAAAAAGTAGTAGTGCCTATCCGATCCATCAATTCTTTTCAAAAAAGACGTGTAAAAGTCGTATCCCAGCCTGAAATTGCTATCCTGGATTGTCCATGTAACTTGTATACCTAATCCAAATAGGCTCTAGCCGCTTCTAGGGCTGTGTAGGGAAGTGCTAGGGCTAGAAAATATGTGGAAAAGACAATTGAATTTTATAGACTAGGGTAGTTTTGCTATGAAATCCATGGTAATAACCTCCCAAGCCTGTTGAGGAATGGGTATAGGTTGATGTGCCTCTGGTTTAAGCACATGTTCACTTTTAGTTCTCTTACATTTTTCACACTCTTTCACATAAAACTCCATTATATATTTCATTTTAAGCTAATATAAATACAATTTGATTCTTCGATATGTAGCTTATGAACTAGAATGACCTCATTGTGGGGAATCATACAATGACTTCAAAAATTGTTGTCTCAACTCTCTTACCTTTTCCACATATACTTTCTTCTTAAACCTCAATACCCCTTTTACAGAAGTCCACTCTTTATTTGATGTATTTTGTGACATTACATCTATGATCTTCCCTTTTGAAAATGAGTCGTTTTCATAGCTCTTTTTCAATTTCCTGAATCCATGTGTAAGTAACTTGTACATATGAAATTTGACGATTTTCAGCTTCTCCTCTTCAAATTGTCTTGACATGGCATCAGCTACTACATTAGACTTGCCCTTTCTATACTAAATTCAAAAGACACTGGAAAGTAGCATGGGCATTAGTGAGTTTAAAGGGCATTACCTTGAATTCAAAATGCACTTGCTGAGTCTTGAAAGCTGTTTTTGCACATCCTCCTCTTTCACTCTGATTTGTCAATACCTTGATCTCAAATTGATCCTTGAAAATTACACAACTCCTTCTAATTCATCCAATAAGTCATCCATTAATGGAATTGGAAACTAATTATTAACATTTAGGGAGTTCGAGTGTCTATAATCCATGTAACTCCTCGATTTTTTGGCCTAGAAGTTAGCTAGTTAGATTATACGGTTCGGGAGAACCGAGTTAGTCGATTCTAGTTAATTTCGGGATTTAATTTATAATAAATGTTTTTATTGTGTAATAAAATATAGAAAAATGTTGGAAAATACCTAATTAATATAGTTGGGGTTTTGGTAAATTCAGTTTAAGGAAATAAATTTGGGTTAAATGACATTTTGGTTTGGTGACTAAAATGTAAAGTTTCAAAACTATTTTTGGTGACTAAAATGTAAAAGAGTCAAAATTTTGAATCTTTAACGAACTAATTTACCAATGGTTTTAATCAGTCTTTTCCCTTAATTTAGGCAATTTTTAAATGATTTTTAAATGGAATTAAATGGGGAATAAAATAGATTTAATAAAAAGGAGTTCTATTAACTAAATCACTTTTCTCACGTAATTACTTTTTCTCTCAATTTTCTTGGCTGCCAAACTATATTTTTCAACTCAAAAATGATCATAGATTTACTCTCTTGATTTTTCTTTTTGATTCCTCCATTGATTTCTTGATTTATACATCAAATCTTATTTGTTTCTTGGAGATTTCACTCAAATCATGCCAATTAAGGGGAAAGCCAACTATTAGAGGTGATTTTCATTTCTCTCCTCTCATCAAAGGTTCTTTATTGAAATTTCCAAGTTTTTAACTCTTTTGAATTGATTTTTAACATGGTTTATCTATTTAACTGGAGTTTCTTGATTTAATTGAGCTTTAATTGAGAAATTGGATGAGTTCATTAATGGATTTGTTTGCTGGTGATCTAGATTGATTTAGATCATGTTAATGATGTGTTTAAATGTTATAAAGATGGATTTTAGTGAGGCAAAGTTGGGGAGTTGTATTGGTGGGATTATGGATGCATAATGATGCATTAATCCTCTGTTGTTATATGGTTAAAATAGGGTAGATTGCTCCTACAGCGATTAGGGAGGTTTCGGAAGCTTCAGACGCTTGATTTTGCATCAGCAAGTGGAGTTTTGCGTATTCGCTGAGTGAGAACGTGGTTTATAGCGTTGAAATAATTTAAAGGTTATTTTGGGTGTTTAAATTAAGCTTGAAACGCTGGTTTAAACTCGAAAGTAAGTATGACGAGATTTCTCCCTCGGTCTTGTTTTTGCAAAATTGGTTTTATACACTTGTTCTTGGATTACATGGTACCTACTGTTTAAGCATGTTTTAAGTATGTTTTATAATGCTTTTGATCATATATTGATGATGGATGCATTTGGTAAATGGTCCATGTAAGTATGAGGAATATTTGTGAATGCATGGTTTAATGCATTGGAAATGGTTTTGAAATGTTGCGTATTAAAATAGTGAGGTACATGGTTAATAATGAATTATATTGGCAAGTGATCTGATTTAAAATATTATCGGATATAGTTGGCTGACCATAGGATTGATAGTGCACTATAAATAAGTCACCTCGGGTGTTGAGGGGCTTATGTGTACTGAATACTCCACCACGAGTACTCTAACGTTCAAGGGGTTATATGGTGCCGAAAACTCATGTTAGTAGATTATGCGTCTAACCGATGATTGGGCTGTGATGGTACCCAGTTGCGATTGTACCTTACTTTTGGTAGAGATGGAATGACGTGTTGAGATGACACTTGTTGAATCCGTGTATCTGATGTAATATTTTTGGAAAGTGGAACTTGTTTTATGATCACTTCAAAGTCAATATAATTGATAATGTATGTTGATGGATTATGTTGTATAATGCTGATTTATACATATTTACTCTTTAAGCCTTGCATATGGGTTGTTATGCATGAGAAAGCTTAAATGGAGGGTTAGCAAATGTGAATTTATTGTTGATCCATGATACATGTTGCATATTGTTTAATATGTTGGTGTTTCGGAAATGTTAAGTGCATGGTTTTCAAGGCATAATGTTTTGTAAGATGATTGAAATGGTGATTTCAATATGATTTGGAAAATCGATTTTAAATGCATTGATGATGTTTGTTTTGAGCACTCCTCAGTAAGCCTAGTGTGCTTACGCTCTTTTTGTCTATCAATGTAGAGAATTAAAGGTTAGAGGCAGCGAACAAGCGAGCGGAAATCCAAGGACTTGAACAATTGAAAGTATGATTTTTGAACTAGACTAGTAGTAATAAAGGCAATAGGGTCCATTGTTGTTTGGGAGGGTTATTTGCTAAACTCTTTTTTTTTTGCAAGCTCATATTGTTGTCGGGGGTTTGTAATTGGCCTTATATGCCTGGTCTATTATGTGAATTTATGTTTCATGCTATGGCTGGATTGATTCTTAGGGAATATACCTCTAGACCTATATTTGAAGTATAATGCTATGGTTTGATCATGTTTCTTTGATGATCTGGCATGGTTTGATCTTTATTTTAGTGGTATACATGTATATGGTATGTTTAAGCATGTTTGAATCCATGATTGTGTGAAAAACCAGTAAAATTGGACATTATAGGTCCAGGGGTATCGATACATGATGCCCTGTATCGGTATAGGTAAGTGTAATTTAGCCTAGGGAATCGATACAAGAGGGACCGCATCGGTATAGGCTTAAGTGTTTTACAAAGAATACTGATACGCATACAAGCGCATCGGTACAGTTTCTAGCTACTGGAATTCGTGTTTTTGCAAAGTCAGCCTGTGTACCGATACGTGACAACATGTACCGGTATGACACTTTTATGTGAAGTCTAGTATTAGTACGAGTGCCCGAGTACCTATACCAACCGCAGTTATTTTCAGTTAAAATCATTCTTGAGTTTTTTGATGCATTCATTTTGGTCTCTGATTATTGTGAATGCAATTGTATGAGTTTTGAATGATCGTTTTAAGCTGAAATTTGACATGCAAGCATGTAATTTGACTAATTGAGGATTAGTAACCTAAATTTTGGCTAAGCTCTTGTAATTTTCCAAATTTACGTTTTAGTCTTTAAAATGCGTATTAGTGCAATCAGTTAACTTTTGATGCTCATTTCCTTTGAAAATTCATATGCTGCCAGCATGTTCACCTTAGGTTAATAACAAGCATCTAGAAAAGATAAAAACGGAAAAAATGGACCTAAAATTTTGTTTTCGTTCTCGGGTTTGCTTTAATAAACCTAATGTAGCTCGCTCAATCTGGTCGGGCATCTAGGTCGGGTCAAAGGAGTTACATTTGTTGGTATCAAAGCCAAGTTTGCGATAATTAGGGTTAGATTATGATTGTAATGATGTTGATATTGATTATTGTTAAGTGTGTAAAAGTACTAATTTTCTACCATTTTTCATCTCAATTATTGTTAGACTTAGGCTCATTTAGGTTGCATTATTAGTCATTCGTGCATATTTGTATTATTTTCTTCATCACCATGCTTGATTATCATTACTAGCTTATTTTGGTGGAAAAGGTGCTGCTTGGTATTTGTTTTAATGCATGCAGGTTAATTGCCCGGGCAAGCATTGCCGTGACAATGAAGGGAAGGAGGCTGCCAATTTAAGCACAAGAGGAAGCTGTCGATTTCTCCATAGATTCAGCCCTATCCATAGTCAAAAATTCCAAGGAATCCTAAGAGGAATCGAAGTTCTATGAGCCGAGTTAAAGGAGATTAAATTCCATAAAAAAGGAGGAGTTTTAGGAGGAATAAAGGAATAAAATAAAGAAGATTTATTCCTTTATTTTATTTAATTCCAACTTAACTTCTTCCTCAAGAATGACTTTGACCAATCCATCTCCTATATATAAGAAGCCATGCCGTCCAATAGAGGAGGCAAAGAGAGAGAGACGAGAAGGTAAAGATCGGATCAATTGAAGACCAATGTTGTTTGAGTTCTTTTATTTTCTTTCTTGTTTGGTTGATGTTCTTGTTGGGAATTAATCTTGTGTTTTTTATAGTCCCAACTATGAACTAAACTTTCTTGCCTATGATTATTTTGTTTAGTAGTTGTGAAAAACGTTTGGATTTTGTTTAAATTTTTGTTATGCAATTTAAGTTCAAGGTTTTCTTATTCTTGGTGTTTATCTTTAATTGCAATTGAATCAGGAGAGGAAATTGTGATTGCATCCATTTATCTAATATCGGGAGAGTTATATTTAAGAAACTAATAAGCATGGTCTTTATCCAATTCGGTGAAGGTTAATTCGGCTTAGGAATAAGTTACGAATTTCAATGGCTAAGATAAGCACAAGATAGGTTGATGCCCACCCTTGTTTCACGCTGGGAGGTATTACCGAGGATTGCACATCAATAGAGTTTCGACTTAGGGATAAATAGAAACCATTGAAGAACGCTTTGTCAAACCTTGAAGGTTATCGCCAAATTTCTCAGGCATTAGCTTTATTCATTGCCCAGGCAACCGCCTTACCAATTTCCCAAGCAATCACCTTGTGCATTACCCAGGCAATCGTATTGCCCATTGCCGAGGCAACCATTCTGCCCATTGTCGAGGCAATCAAGCTTCCTCTTGCATGCAAAACTAGAACTGTTCCATACGAATTCCTCACTACGATGCAATATAATTCGGCCTATTCTCTCTTTTTGTCAACTCAATTCTTTAGTTTATTCGTTTATTTTACTTTATTCGATTTTTCAACCCAAAATTATTACTTTTGTTTTTACCTTTTAAGTGCAAGAAGATGAATTCTTGAAGTAGCATCAATCCTTATGGAGACGATATTGTAAAACTAATGATTTGATTTTGATATAACAAAGGATTTAAGGACTAAATTGAAAAAGAGAAAATAAATTTTTAAGTCCTCAAAACTTCCCAAAATCTCTAAGCAAATGGTCCAAGTCAAAGCCAATGTTTATGAAAAAAATTCTAAGTGTTTTCCAAGTCAAAACAGTGATTTTCGAGTCACCGTTTCGAAACGGCCCTTAGGAATGTTTTGAAACTGTTAACATGTGTTTCAAAACAAGTCTTCCCATTTCGATACGGGTGTATCGAAACAGGTATCCATGTTTCGAAACGAATGAAGAACAATGGAACAGGTTGAACCGTTTCGATACGGTAGTATCGAAATGACCTCAAATGTTTCGAAACAATTTTCAAACTTGGATTCAAAACCGTTGCATTTTAATAACTGATTTTCAGAGAAACGGTTAGAGTGTATCGAAACGTTTTAAGCCATTTGGATACAAGTTTTGGCAGTGGAAAAATGTTTCGAAATGGGCTCTTAGCGTATCGAAACAATCATGTTCGTTTCGATACGGTCTCTTAATTACACCCCAACGGCTATTTCTATTTTGGCCAGTTTCGAAACAGGTTCGAGCGTTTCGGAACGGGTAGTTGTAGAAGTGCATTTATGGTGGGAAGATTGCATCCCAACATCTATAATTATGATGGCAACAATCCCAACGGCTAGAATTCAATGAGAAGGTATAAAATGGAGTCCTAAAAGCACCAACAACAACTATTGATCCTCAAAGAAACATCCAAACATCAAATTCAAGCTTTTGTGCAAAATTTCCATATTCCTTGTAAAACCCCAATTGTGGTTCTTTGTATGTCTCATTTTATTTGATTCAATTGGGTTGAGTGCTTGTAATTGGGCAACATTTGTATTGAGAGATACTAGTTATTTGCCTTAATCTTCTTTGTAATCAAGTGAGAGGGTTTGGTCAATTTTTTGGTAGAAAATTGGCCATTGTGTAAAGGTTTCCTCCTAAGCCTAGAAAAGGAGAAGATCAACTAGTGGAGTTGTTGGAAAATCCTTAGTGGCAGCTAAGGTATTGGATGTAGAGTTCAATTCGAACTTGAACCACTATAAGTGCCTTGTCTTGATATTTTTTTATTTTACCACTTCACCACCAAACTTTCTACAAATCCAATTCACCCCCTCTTGGCTTAAATCGATTCAACGATCCACTCAACAATTGGTATCAGAGCCTACCTCTTTTGAAAGATTAACAACCATAAGAGGAGTTCCTAGTAGAGTGTGATCAAGTTTAAAGACAAGCCATGGCATCTACTACAACCTCTAACCTTTACGAGTCACAATCGACCACTAAACCACATTTCTTTAATGGGGACAACTACCCATATTGGAAGAATCGGATGCGTCTCTTCATCAAGTCCACGAATTATATGGTTTGGGATGTAGTGGAAGAAGTTTCTTACATTCTGGTTAAAAGAAACGATGAAAGAAGACTAGTCCCAAAGGTGAAGTCGGAGATGACCGAGGAAGATAGACGAAGGATGCAAGTCAACGACAAAGCTTTACACATTATATTTTGTGCACTTGGTCTGGACATCTACTCGAAGGTTTCATCTATCGAAAGCGCAAAGGAAGTGTGGGACACCTTAGAGACGACTTATGAAGGTACTAGCGACGTGAAAGAGACGAAGATCGGGTTGTTAAATTTGAGCTATGAAAATTTCAAGATGGACCCCGATGAGAGCGTCTCAAAGATGTTTGATCGTTTTTTATCATCGTCAATGGTCTTAAAGGATTCAGTGAAGTGATTCTCGAAGATAAGCTAGTAAGGAAGCTTCTATACTCTCTCCTAGAGTCTTGGGATGGAAAAGGACGGCCATCATTGAAGCTAAAAATTTGAAAACTTTGAATCTTGATGAGCTTGTTGGGTCTCTTCTTACACATGAGATCATGAAGCAAGGAAGAGAAGAAGAAAAGAAAAAAGAAGAGAGAAGAATAGAGAAGAATGAGGTGGAAATGAAGAAGAAGCTAGAAGTTGCTCTCAAAGCCTCTCTACAAGAGGAGAGCTCTTCTAGTGAGGAGAAAGACTTTGAGGAGTTGGCTATGATAGCCAAACGATTCTCACGGTTCATGAAGTCTAACCGAGGAAGAAAATTTCAAAGAAAGATGGACATCAAGAACAAAGGCAAAGAAGAAGAAAGGGATTCGATCATTTTCTTTGAGTGCAAGAAGTCAGGTCACATACGTCTCGGTTGCCCTCAACTCAAGAAGAAGGGCTTTGAGAAGAAGAAGAAGCTCAAAGCTAAGCTTGCTACTTAGAGTGATGAGGAGTCATCCGAGTAGGAACATGAAGTGTCCAACATTTGCCTCATGTCACTTAAGGAGGATTCGATGGGGGAGCATTGCTACAAGGCCAAAGCATAAAGTCAAAATTCGTGGTACCTTGATAGTGGATGCTCGAGGCACATGACCAGAGACAAGAGTCGATTCATGGAATTAAAGCCAAAAAGTGGAGGAGTATTAACATTTGGTGACAACTCCAAAGGCCACATTGAAGGTATTGGTTCCATATGTAATCACTCTTCCATACTCATTGAAAATGTTTTGTATGTCAATGGTTTAAAACATAACTTATTGAGCATAAGTCAACTTTGTGATAAAGGGTTTAATGTCATCTTTGATGTAAATGAGTGTATAATAGTTGACATTAAATCTAATAAAACAATGCTCATTGGTCATCACATAAGCATGCTTAGTTGCACAAAATGAAAATGATGCATGGTTGTGGCATAGGAAACTAGGACATGCTAGCATTAGTGTTTTGGAAAAATTAATTTCCCTTAATCTAGTTAGAGACCTACATAAGCTCAAGTTCTCATTAGATAAAATTTGCGATGCATGTGCTAAAGGTAAACAACATAGAGCCTCGTTTAAGTCCATTAATGATGTTTCTACAAGTAGGTGTTTGCAATTGATCCATATGGATCTCTTTGGACCAATTAAGACTACTATCTTGGGTGGAAAATCATATGCTTTTGTACTTGTTGGTGATTACTCTAGATATACTTGGGTTCTCTTTTTAAGCACAAAGGATGAGGCTTTAGAAAACATCATCATATTTTCAAAAATAACTCAAAATGATCTTGAACTTAAAATTTCACACATTAGAAGTGATCATGGAACGGAATTTCAAAATATGGGTTTTGATGACTTTTGTAATGAAAATGTGATTAGCCATAATTTTCGGCTCCTCAAACTCATCAACAAAATGGGGGTAGTTGAGAGGAAAAATAGAACTTTAGAAGAAATGGCTAGGACTATGCTTTGTGAAAATAATTTACCTAAGTATTTTTGGGCGGGAGCCACTAACACCACTTGTTATATTATAAACCGAGTAATGATTATGCCTATTTTGAAGAAAACTCCTTATGAGATTTTAAACTCTAAAAAGCCTAACATTAGCTATTTTCATCCCTTTGGTTGCAAGTGTTTTGTTTTAAATAATGGAAAAGACAATTTAGGTAAATTTGATGGAAAAAGTGATGAACCTATTTTTCTAGGTTACTCTTTAAACTCTAAAGCCCATCGTGTGTTTAACAAAAGAAGTTTAGTTGTCGAGGAATCTATTCATGTGGTTTTCGATGATAACCTCCTTCCGAGGAATGATTCTTGTGATGATGATGATGTAGGGATCATTTAAGCCAATGATGGTGGAGAATCATCAAAGGTGAATGAGATTCCAACCAAAGAGGAAGAAGCACAAGAGCCGCCTCTAGAAGCATTGCAAGACATGTCTCTTGAGGAAAAGGAATTGAGCTACCCAAGGGAGTACAACTATGTCAAGGGTGGTGAGATCTTTGGTAATCCATTTGTAAAGTGTCCAAAAGTCCTATATTTCATACACATTCTAACTCTTATTATTACTATTTTTAAGCATATTTTAGGCATAAGTAGGTTCATGCATAGCATTCTACAATATTTCAATGTTCTGCCTTACTTTATAAACTTATCAATTATTTGGAGAACAAGAGATAATGTTTTAGTGTATTCTTGCTTGTAGGTACTAACAGCTGAACAAGGGAACCGAGGAACGGAGGACACAATGCTGAGGAGCAAACCTAAGAGCTATACTGAAGCAGTTCCAGCAGAAGGTACTTGCTGCCAAGCACCTGTCGAGTAGAGTTGCCGCCGACCTTGCTACCCTCCGCAGCTGACTATGGAAGTTCGGAGAACCGGAGCGCGATTTGTAGAGATAAAAGTCCTGAATCTATCACCGGCGTTCATATGATTTTCCGACGTCTGTAGCAGCAGCCAGGGTTGTCGAAGAATAATTCTCAGAGATTACTTGCGGGCTAAGGCAAATGAGGAAGAGTCCATATTCCAAGCAAAGAAGTCGGCATTTAAAGCCATATTAAAGAAGGAAAGCTACTTTAGAGGACTTCTACTTCAATGAGGACTTAACCTAGTCTTGAGTCTATAAATACCCATCGTACTTCTAGTTTAAATCATCCTAGGTTTTCTATAGACTCTTCTTAATTTCTTCACAGCCGCCATGTTCTAATTTCCATTGGGTTAGGGTTATGTTGTAACTAAAATCTAGATGGTCTGGACCTCACGAAGTAGTCGAAGCTTTTCCACATGGTGTCGTCACAATAATATCAACAAGGGGAGGGATGGAGTTCAAGGTCAACGGGCATCGACTAAAACACTATACAGGGGACTCTGTCGTCAAAGAACATGAAGTAATCACATTGGGGGATAGCCACCCCACTGTGATATAATCTTATCTAAGCCTTTATTTATTTTTTAGGAGTAGTTTTAGGATTAGGTTTCATTTGTTTTATATTTTCTTCCTCGTCTCACAATCAGTGCTGCAGATCCCAAACCCAAGAAAAGCAGAACACAAGACAGCAATATCAAGCCCATTAACGGAACCATCCATTTGCAACAACTTCAGGCGTTACTCCTTCTACTTACCCAACTCCAACTTAACTTTTCTATCTTGTGCATTGAGTGCAATGCCCATCTCGAGTTTGGGGGGATAGCTCTCACATCATTTGTAGGCCTTCTAAGTTGCATATAGGTTGCATTGTACTTGCCTTAGTAATAATCGGAAAAGGAAAGTTTGTTATGACTTGTGCCTATGATAGGATAGCCGATTAATTTATTTTCGCACCTAATTAAAAATTGAACGTAATCTTGGGGAAAAAAGCATGAAATATGACTTGGATTTTTTCTTTTTGCCTAAAAATGTTAAACATCTCTGTTACTTCCTGAATGTGTTAGAATATTTGATGAACACTACATGTTTGTTTTCCTTGCAAAATTCTAACGATAATTGTAGGTAGCCGCCGAGGCATGCAAAATGCACAGAAAATTGTAGAACTGTCAAGGCAGCAAAATCGAAAACAAAGAAAAGTGTTGTGTTATCCTAGAGGTGTTCGCAACATGCTCTAGGAAGAATCATGTGCGAGGACACTCCACTACTATTAAAGTCCATGAATATGAAATCTTTAAAAGTGACGAACAAATTAGCATGAGTGAATGAAAGCCTTCACGGGATGACTCTACTCCAAGGGTTCGGGGTTCTATAGTCTGCTCCTATCCAAGCGTCGGACGTGGAATAGTAGTTGTGATAAGCTGAAGCCCTAACTACCTTGATTAAAAATAATAATGTGTTGAAATTGTGCTGCCTCGGCAGCCACCTTTAAATTACAGCGGTATCTTTGTTTAATTATTTGTTTTGCATATTCAGCTTGTTTACAGATATGCAAACATCACATAGGTATGAGAAATTTAATTCTGAGTTATTTTCTCGCTTATTTCCCTTCACTAAGTTTTATATATAGGTGCTATGGCCTTGAGGCAAAAAATCAGGTTAAAAACAAGTTTTTCTTTATGTTTATTATTAGAGCAAGTACTTTAGATTACATTGCTTGAGGACAAGCAATAGTTCGAGTTTGAGGGTGTGTAAACTGTCCAAAAGTCCTATATTTTATACACATTCTAACTCTTATTATTAATGTTTTAAGCATATTTTAGGCATAAGTAGGTTCATGCATAGCATTCTATAGTATTTCAATGTTCTGCCTTACTTTATAAACTTATCATTTATTTGGAGAACAAGAGATATTGTTTTAGTGTATTCTTGCTTGTAGGTACTAACAGCTGAACAAGGGAACTGAGGAACGGAGGACACAATGCTGAGGAGCAAACCCAGGAGCTGCATTGAAGCAGTTCCAGCTGAAGACAAATTTCTGCCAAGCACCTACCGAGTAGAGTTGCCGCCGACCTTGCTGCCCTCGGCAGCTGACTAAGGAAGTTGGAAGAACTGGAGCGCGATTTGTAGAGCAAAAACTCATGATCTATCATCGGCGTTCATATGATTTTCTGAAATCTGTAGCAGCGGCTAAGGCTGCCGAAGCAAAATTCTTGAGTTTACTTGCGGGCTAAGGCAAACGAGGAAGAGTCCATATTCCAAGCAAAGTAGTCGGCATTTAAAGCCATATTACAGAAGGAAAGCTACTTTAGAAGACTTCTACTTCAAGGAGGACTTAACTTAGTCTTGAGTCTATAAATACCCATTGTACTTCTATTTTAAATCATCCTAGGTTTTCTATAGACTCTTCTTGTGTTTTTCACAACCGCCATGTTCTAATTTCCATTGGGTTAGGGTTATGTTGTAACTAGAGTGAAACAGTTGTTTTAGGTTTTTGAGTTATTTCTTCAATAAAATATTCCAAGTTTGCTTAATCCATTGTTCTTCATTCTTTCAATATTTCTACACTAGTCGTTTGAGAGAATCTATTTGTCGGGCACGAAAGTGCAAGGCTCACGAAAGGGTTAAGTACTAGTCCACAAGTTTCAGTGGCTAAAAAGGATCACTAACCGAGTTGATTGACTTGGATCCACACTAGTCCTCAAGTTAGCAATCTCGAGCATCCTGGCCTAGAAATATAAGGGATCATTGTCGACTATCCTGCCAAACTTGGAGTATCTACCAGACTTGCCGCTAGGACGTCTTTCCATTCCACCTGCCGAGACAGTACACACCCATGCAGTGGCAGTGACCTGCTACGACCGCACGACAGGGTCGTAGTTTGCCGCCCACCGTACCCGCCGAGGCAGCATATCGTGGCAGCACAGAATAACTCATACCTATTACAACGCAGTTTTCACACTAAGTGGCAGCATAACCATGCATGTTCTATCAACTCGATTCTCCTCTTCTTTATTATTTGTGTTTTATTTACTTGTCCATCTCAACCAATCTTTCACTTGTGCTTTTACTTTACCATTGTGCAGGAACTACAAAACGAGACAAGCTGCCCAGTCCTCGTGGGATTTGACATCTTATATACTATAACTTGACAGGATAGTGTACTTGCGCTCTACAAGTTTTTGGTGTCGTTGTCGGGGATTGGTAAAAGCAAATTTCGTTTTTTTAATTTATGCACCTTTTTACTTTTTATTTTATTTTTATTTTTATTCGAAAAAAAATTACCGTGTCATTTGCAAGTGTATGACCAGTGCTAACCCTAAAGGAAATTTCATTATTTACGACGATCTCGAGCGTGAAACTAGAAGAATTAAGAGGGAGCTAATGGAAGCCTTAAAGAACAAACACTGAGGCAAAGCAAAGGAAGAGACAATGGTAAACTAGGACCCCCCCCCCCCAATTGATGCCATCAATGGCAGGGGCGAGCAGCATGACTTGCCGCCCAGAAGACCACAAGAACAGCAGAGGCATGATCCCCCTAATCCACCCCAAGTGCGGACAACTAGGGAATTGTAACACCCCAATTTTGGGCCTAGGAGTTAGGGTCTGAACCGGACCGGTCTAAGAAACGGTTCGAATATAAAAGGGAGTTTTAAGGAAAGCCTAGTTCGGGATGCTTTAAAAATATAGAAAAATATCCAAAAATCCTTATTTAATATATAAAGGTGAATGGTGAAATCAATTTTACAAAATAGGGTTTGGAAATACTACATTTCGGTGTAGTGACCAAATCACGATTTTTGCGAAGTTTAGTAGTGACTATTTTGTACAGGATTGAAACTTTGAATCTTTAAGGAGCTAATTTACCAAAAATGTTTTCATCAGATTTTTCCTTAATTTGGGTGATTTAATTAATGATTTAATTAAATAAAAGAAAGGTGATAAACTACATTTGACTTTCATAAGCACTTTTCTCTAATTTTCTCTCAAAATCCTATCAACCAAACACTTTTTCTCCAGCAAAATTCACTTTGATTTTCACTTCAATTGATGAGATTTCCATCACTCATTGATTCCTAATCAATCTTTCAACAAATCCACTTGATTTCTACATTGTATTTTCATGGAAACTTGCCCAAATCAATGAGAAATCATCTTTTAGAGGTAAGATTGTTCTTCTCCTCTAAATAATCAATTCTTTACTGAAATTCCCAAGTTGTCAACCCTTTATTAAAGATTTATGAATGGTTTTAATGTTAGAAACAAGATTTTGACTTAAAACTCAAGATTTTGGAAGAGATCTTGAAGATTTTCGTGGAAATTAATTGGGCTCTATTTTGAGATGGTTTTCTAATGTATTTTGGATGTTAAATGATGTTAGAAATGAGGTTTTATCAATCAAATCCCGAATAGGTTGTTTTTCCTAAGTTTTTGCTTGTGAAAATGGTGGTTTTTGGGGTGATTTTGGTGTTCTGTTATAGCTGGAGGTGTAAGGACGGGATTAGAGTTGTTTTTTATGCTAATTGATGTTTAGAATTGTTTAGAAGTGATGGATATTGGCTAGGTTAAGTTTTGGAAGAGTTTGGAGGTGTTTTCGGTTGTGTTTGGTAGTCGAAATGTTGGGTTTAGGAAGAGCAACGAGTTTTGGAGTGTTGGCTGAAGATTTCAATGCATGATGGTGCATTAATCCTCTGCTTTTATGTGTCTAAAACAGGGAAGACATCTTCAAACACTTTTGGAGTTGATCTGGAAGCTTAATTGGCGGTTCGGCAAGCAAGCGAAACGAAATTGGTGAGTGTGTATGGCTTTAGAAGTCCTTGAGGGACAAAGAACCAAGGTTTGGGGATTTAGGAAAGGTTTGAAACACCTTCTTAAGTCCGGAAGTAAGTATTGGCTAGATTGCTCTCTAGAATGTGGTGATTGCCCCTTTAAATGCTTTTACATGCTCATGGTTTTAGATTGATAAATTCCTACTGTTTTTATGCATGAATTATAGCATGAGATGATGCTTGGAATGATTTCAATAAGTAACATTTTGCATAGTTGAGATTTGAGCATATATGTTGAAGTGTAGCAAATGCTTTGGTTTTGAAAAGATCTGAGAATGTTGAGTTTTAAGCATGAAAAACAGTAGGTGAGAGGTTGTTTTGACATAATATATTGGCATAGATGTTGAGAAACTTACCGGATATAATTGATCGATCAATAGGATGAGAGTGCACTATAAACTATAAATTTGTACGTGCTCTTTGGTTAAGCCAAAGGGATATATTCCGATGATGGGCATTCCATCGGGTAGGTCTTGGGAAATACCCAAGCTTGGTGGCGATGAGAGATTCCGCCATGTGAGTACGGTGATGAGAGATTCCACCGGAAACTATGTTGTTAGACGAGTGAGTACGGTGATGAGAGATGCCACCGGAAGTGTCTAGTGAGATGTCTGCATATCCGAGTATTAAATAGATGTGAAATACCAATATAAAATATGTTATGGTTTTGATTCACATGTACCTTGATATAATGATTTATGCTATGAGAAATGCATATGTAGTTTGTTTATGAAATGCTTTAGAGTACAAGCATGATTTTGGCCCTGCCATGGGTTTTGCATTAGTTTTAATGCATGATATAGAATGAAGGTACATGTGATTTAAATGAGTATTGCTTTGAAAGTTTTCCAAGCATGAGAAAGAGATGAGCATGTGGTTTAAAAGCTTTGCTGAAAGTGTTCTCAAATGTACATTATTGTGTTGGTTTTCTTTAGAGCATGCCTCACTAAGCATTTGTGCTTACGCTCTCTCTTTTACCAATAATGCAGATAATTGAGGTGTTTTGGGGCATCAAGGAAGCTAAGTCCATCCAAGGAAATCCAAGCTCACGTATGGTGAAGTTTTCATACACTTTAGTTTTGATAAATTGGCAATGGGAAACCAAATTTTGTATTTGGGAGATATGTTAAACTCCCTAAGGATTGTGACATGTTTATTTTGGGCTTGTTGGATTGTAAAGGGTCTTGATTGTTTGTTTTGAGGTTGGATTGCCTTTTTTGTTTTTAATATTAGGAAGCATGCCTCTAGACTAATGAGATTTCATGTTTGATGCTATGATTGTGTTTGTATGTTCCCAATCGGTACCTTATATGTATGTTGACTTGTTGGTATGGTTAGAGAGTCATTGGAAAGTGTTAGACTAGGTTTTCGAGTGAAAAACCAGTCCTTGCTGCAGTTTTTGGGCAAACTGTATCGAAACACCCTCTAGTGTTTCGAAACGGGGGCCTATAATGGCCTTCGTATTTCGAAACGGTAGAGGCTGTTTCGAAACGTTTTGGCTACTGGAATGTCATGTTTCAGAACGGGTCTCGAAACGGGTGGGTGTCTCGACCCAGCGTTTGGATACGGCAGATAGGTGTTTCGAAACGGGTGAACGTTGGACACAAATTTGAATTGTTCTGATGTTTGCATGTTTTACATTTTAGTCCTAACTTTTGAGTTTGCAATTGCTTGAGCTTGAGATGTCCAATTAAGATGAAATTTGACAGAGAAGCATGTAACACGACTAATTTCACATTGGTAACCTTAAAATCAATGAAGACCCTCTAATTTACAGAAATTACAATTTGGTCCCTAAACTCGTATAAAGTGTAATCGAGTCCATATATGTTATCCGATCGCTGTGCCTTTCTCAATCGTATTTTGTGAGTACTCACTTAGGGTTAAAGTGTATCTAGGCAAGATTAAAAAGAGAAAAAAAGGTCGTGAATCAAGGTTGACTTTTGAGTTGACTTTGGTTTTCCCCGTGTAACCTTCGTAGTTTGGGTCAACCGTCTAGGTCGGGCTAAGGGGGTTACATTTGGTGGTATCATAGCTTGGTTCTCAAATAATTGGGGTTTGATAGGTGCATGATGTATGTGTAATTGCATGATGTATATTTTGGGTGAAAGAATATTATGTGAAAAGTGATGTTTGGTTCAATTGTGATGTGTTGTGATGCTATGTTATGGTTGGAGTGTAATAGGGGATCCCATTGCCAAATCAAAACTAATGAAGAGAAATTGTTTTCGAAAATGAGCTTGAGTACTTGGATTACTTACCTTATTGTGCCTAATTATGTTTATTGCATTTTTGTCAGTGCATTGTTTTCCTATATAATGGGGTCACGTAGAGAGCTAAGAATCAATACTAGATCGACTGCTGCTAATGAGAATGAGGAGAATGCCGAGAATCTACCTCCTCCTCCCCTGGTGGTGGACCACCCGGTGGTGGTGGTGCTGGTAATGATGAAGTTGGCGCTGGGGTTGTTGGACCCGAGGGTGTGCAGGGGCAAGCTGCTCCTGACATGACCATGTTGATTCAGGCTATTGCTGAAGCTTTCCAGGCAGCAATAGCTGGAGCTCATGGAGCCGCGCATCAGGATGATGCCAATGTGAGGTTGCCTTTGGAACGTCTTTGCAGTCTAGGAGGGACTGAGTTCAGGGGTTTATCTCTAGAAGGATCTGAGTCTTGGTTGGAGAGCACCAAGCGAATCTTGGGACAGATGAACTGCAATAATGTGCAGAAGCTAGGTTGTGTTGTATCACTACTGCATGGTGATGCTTATACGTGGTGGACGACCACTATCTCTGGAATGGAGGATAATGAGGTGACTTGGACGTTCTTCTTGAATGCATTCAAGCGGAAGTATTTGGGTGTACGTTACCAAGACGAGAAGAAAAGAGAGTTTATGTCTCTTATGCAAGGTAGCATGTCCGTAGCTGAGTATGAGATTCAGTTTGTTCGCCTCAGTCAGTATGCACCTGAGCTAATCCCTAATGAACGGGAGAGGTGCGAACGATTCCGATATGGGTTGGTAACGGATGTGAAGACTTTTATGCTTGCGGCTGATTACTCAGATTTCAATGTCTTGGTCTCTAGAGCCAAGGAAATTGAGTCAAATCTTGGTCTGACTAGTCGAGCGGGTGGATCTAGATCTGGGAAGTGAGCGGCTGAACGCGATTATGGTAGAGATCGCAACAAGAGGCATAAGGATAAGAGGCCACACTATGATGCTAGGCGTGGGGATGGTAACCCTGGTAGAGGTCAGCAAGGACCTAATGATGTTCTAAGGACTCTTGAGTGTAACCGTTGTGGTAGACGGCATGGTGGTGAGTGTTGGGGTAATCTTGGCACATGCTGGAATTTTGGGAACCGTGGACATTTGAAGAAAGATTGCCCTCAGCCTTTGAAGGAGGGACATGCTCCGGTGAGAGCAGCTGAGCCACAGAGAGGCTGTGGGCGCAGCCGTGGTAATTTTCAGCGCAGAGATGATGGTGGCAGGAATGTAGCACATGTTGTGGCCGTTCAACCTGAGGGTGGTGGTCAAGCTCGAGTGTATGCTCAACGTGAGGGAAGAAATGATAAGGATGTGATCGCAGGTACTTTTACTTTGCAATCCTTGTCATTACTCTCTTTGATTGATTCTGGATCTACACACTCGTATATATTGCGTGAACATGCTCAAGTGTTTGGTTTACCTGTTAAGTCTTTGGATGTTGGTATGCGTGTGACTAGTTCCTTTGGTGAAACGGTTGTGACGCGAAAGTTGTATAGGAGATGTCCCTTGAAAGTGCAAAATCATGTCTTTCTTGTTGATCTCATAGAATTGTCATTCTATGGTTTTGATGTAATCCTTGGTATGTATTGGCTTGTTGAGCATCGAGCTGTTGTGGATTTTGAAAGCAAGCGAGTTTCGTTGAAACTTGCGAATGATTACGAAGTGGTGGTTGTGGGTGAGAATATGAAGTTTCTTGCCAATGTGGTGTCTACATTAGAAGCAAGTCGAATTCTGAGGCAAGTTTGCGAGGCTTACCTAGCCTTTGTGATGAATCCTAGTTCTAAGGAATTGCGTGTTCAGGATATAAGAACTGTACGTGAGTTCCCTAGAGTGTTTCCGGAGGAGTTACATGGATTGCCACCTAGTCGAGAAGTGGAGTTTGGAATTGAGTTGTATGAAAACACAACTCCGGTGTCCATTGCTCCCTATCGCATGGCACCTAAGGAGCTAAAGGAGTTGAAGACACAACTTCAGGAGTTGCTTGACCGTGGCTTCATTCGGCCTAGTGTGTCCCCGTGGGGTGCACCGGTCTTGTTTGTGAAGAAGAAGGATGGCACTATGAGAATGTGCATCAATTATCGACAGCTGAACAAGTTGACTATCAAGAATAGGTATCCTTTGCCTAGGATTGATGATCTTTTTGATCAATTTCAGGGAGCAGTTGTGTTTTCCAAGATTGACTTAAGGTCAGGATTCTATCAGCTTAAGGTGAAAGATGTGGATGTGCCGAAAACAGCCTTTAGAATGAGGTATGGGTATTATGAGTTCCTTGTAATGTCGTTTGGCTTGACGAATACTCCTGCTGCTTTCATGGACATGATGAATAGAGTGTTCCATGAATACTTGGACAAGTTTGTTGTGGTGTTCATCGACGATATCCTTGTGTACTCTCGTACTGAGGAGGAGCATGAAGGTTACTTGAGGATTGTCTTGCAAGCGCTTCTGGAAAATCAGCTTTATGCTAAGCTGAGCAAGTGTGAGTTTTGGCTAAAGGAAGTTGTGTTCCTTGGTCATGTGGTTTCGGCGGAGGGGATTCGTGTTGATCCTCAGAAGATTGAGGCGGTGATGAATTGGAAGCCTCCTAAGCCCGTTCATGAAGTTCGTAGTTTCCTTGGATTGGCAGGGTATTATCGGAGGTTTGTGGATGGATTTTCGAAGATTGCTGCTCCTTTGACAAAGTTGTTGCAAAAATATGTTAAGTATGAGTGGACGGAAGCAAGACAGCAAGCTTTTGAGAAGCTTAAGACGGCTTTGACGCAAGCTCCTATCTTGGTTCAACCTGAATCAGGGAAAGAATTTGTGGTGTACAGTGACGCATCCTATGTTGGTTTGGGGTGTGTGCTAATGCAAGAGGGTAAGGTGGTGGCTTATGCATCGCGACAGTTGAAGGTGCATGAGCGCAATTATCCTACGCATAATATTGAGTTAGCTGCGTGGTTTTTGCTTTGAAGATCTGGAGACATTATCTGTATGGTGAGAAGTGTACTGTGTACATGGATCACAAGAGTTTGAAGTACTTGATGTCTCAGAAAGATTTGAATCTTAGGCAACGACGTTGGGTGGAGTTGCTTAAATATTACGATTTAACGATCGAGTACCATCTGGGAAAAGCTAATGTTGTGGCGGATGCCTTGAGCATGAAGGTGGCGGTAGAGTTAAGGGCTATGTTTGCTAACTTAAGCATTTCGCGGGATGGAGGTCTTGTGGCTGAGTTGCAAGTGAAACCCTCCCTGGTTCAGTTGATAAAGGATAAGCAGTTGTTAGATGACTCTTTGGTGCCATATGTTCAGGATATTGCTGAGGAAAGATCATCGGATTTTTGTTTTAATGATGATGGAGTTTTATGTTTCGGAAGACGGATAGTAGTGTCGGATGATGTGGAGTTGAGACGTACTATTCTGACCGAAGCTCATAGTAGTCCTTTTGCTATGCACCCTCGTAGTACAAAGATGTATCGTGATCTGAAGGGTGAGTACTATTAGGTGGGTTTGAAGAAAGATGTTGCGGATTATGTGAGTAAGTGTATGGTTTGTCAGTGGGTTAAAGTTGAACATCAGTTTCCTTCAGGGTTGTTGCAACCGTTGAGGATTCCTAAATGGAAATGGGAAAGAATCACCATGGACTTTGTGTCCGGTTTACCTTTGTCGACATCGAAGAAGAATTCGGTGTGGGTGATTGTGGATCGCCTTACAAAGTGTGCGCATTTCTTACCTGTGCATACTACGTATACCTTGGATAAGCTTGTAGAGTTGTACATTGCTGAGATTGTGCGTTTTCATCGTGTACCTAAATCTATAGTGTCGGATAGAGATCCGAGGTTTACATCGCGATTTTAGGAATGTTTGCATCAAGCTTTGGGTACGTGGCTGAATTTCAGTACTTCCTATCATCCACAGTCAGATGGACAGTCTGAGCGTGTTATCCAAGTGCTTGAGGATATGTTGAGGTTCTGCGTGATTGAGTTTCAGGGCTCTTGGGAGAAGCATTTGCCTTTGGTGGAGTTTGCATATAATAATAGCTATCATGCAAGTATTCAAATGGCACCTTATGAGGCCTTGTATGGGAGGAAGTGCAGAACTCCTCTATGCTGGGCGAAAACAGGTCAGAAGTTGGTCTCAATGCCGGCTTTGTTGAAAGGAATCACCGAGAAGGTGAAGCTCATTTGTGAGCAGTTAAAGGCAGCTTCTGATCGACAAAAGTCTTACGCGGATTTGAAGCGTAAGGAGATTGAGTTTGCGGTGGGTGACCGTGTGTTTTTGAACGTTTCGCCTTGGAAGAAGGTGATGAGGTTTGGCCGGAAGGGTAAGTTGAGCCCTAGGTATATTGGACCATATGAAGTGATAGAATGTGTGGGTCCTGTTGTGTATAAACTGAGGCTACCACAAAAGTTGGAGAAGATACATGATGTGTTTCATGTCTCCATGCTACGGAGGTATAGATCGGATCCTGCGCATGTTATGCCTGTGGAGGAAGTTGAGTTGAATCCATATTTGACATATGATGAGGAGCCGATTGAGATTCTGGATTCGGACAATAAAGTTCTTCGGGGTAAGACCATTGAGTTGGTTAAGGTGTTGTGGAGGCATCGTGGTGTTGAGGAAGCCACATGGGAAAGAAAAGATGACATGAAGAAGCAGTTTCCTTACCTTTTTCCTCCAGGTAAATTTCGAGGACGAAATTTCTTAAGAGGGGAAGAGTTGTAACACCCCAATTTTGGGCCTAGGAGTTTAGGGTCTGAACCGGACCGGTCTGAGAAACGGTTCGAATATAAAAGGGAGTTTTAAGGAAAGCCTAGTTTGATATGCTTTAAAAATATAGAAAAATATCCAAAAATCCTTATTTAATATATAAAGGTGAATGGTGAAATCAATTTTACAAAATAGAGTTTGGAAATACTATATTTCGCTGTAGTGACCAAATCGCGATTTTTGTAAAGTTTAGTAGTGACTATTTTGTACAGGATTGAAACTTTGAATCTTTAATGAGCTAATTTACCAAAATTGTTTTCATCAGATTTTTCCTTAATTTGGGTGATTTAATTAATGATTTAATTAAATAAAAGAAAGGTGATAAACTACCTTTGACTTTCATAACCACTTTTCTCTAATTTTCTCTCATTTCATTTTCTCTCAAAATCCTATCAACCAAACACTTTTTCTCCAGCAAAATTCACTTTGATTTTCACTTCAATTGATGAGATTTCCATCACTCATTGATTCCTAATCAATCTTTCAACAAATCCACTTGATTTCTACATTGTATTTTCATGAAAACTTGCCCAAATAAAGGAGAAATCATCTTTTAGAGGTAAGATTGTTCTTCTCCTCTAAATACTCAGTTCTTTACTGAAATTCCCAAGTTGTCAATCCTTTATTAAAGATTTATGAATGGTTTTAATGTTAGAAACAAGATTTTGACTTAAAACTCAAGATTTTGGAAGAGATCTTGAAGATTTTCGTGGAAATTGATTGGGCTCTGTTTTGAGATGGTTTTCTAATGTATTTTGGATGTTAAATGATGTTAGAAATGAGGTTTTATCAATCAAATCTCGAATAGGTTGTTTTTCCTAAGTTTTTGCTTGTGAAAATGGTGGTTTTTGGGGTGATTTTGGTGTTCTGTTATAGCTGGAGGTATAAGGACGGGATTAGAGTTGTTTTTTATGCTAATTGATGTTTAGAATTGTTTAGAAGTGATGGATCTTGGCTGGGTTAAGTTTTGGAAGAGTTTGGAGGTGTTTTCAGTTGTGTTTGGTAGTCAAAATGTTGGGTTTAGGAAGAGCAGCGAGTTTTGGAGTGTTGGCTGAAGATTTCAATGCATGATGGTGCATTAATCCTCTGCTTTTATGTGTCTAAAACAGGGGAGACATCTTTGGACACTTTTGGAGTTGATCTGGAAGCTTAATTGGCAGTTTGGCAAGCAAGCGAAACGAAATTGGTGAGTGCGTATGGCTTTAGAAGTCCTTGAGGGACAAAGAACCAAGGTTTGGGGATTTAGGAAAGGTTTGAAACACCTTCCTAAGTCCGGAAGTAAGTATTGGCTAGATTGCTCTCTAGAATGTGGTGATTGCCCCTTTAAATGCTTTTACATGCTCATGGTTTTAGATTGATAAATTCCTACTATTTTTATGCATGAATTATAGCATGAGATGATGCTTGGAATGATTTCAATAAGTAACATTTTGCATAGTTGAGATTTGAGCATATATGTTGAAGTGTAGCAAATGCTTTGGTTTTGAAAAGATCTGAAAATGTTGAGTTTTAACGCATGAAAAACAGTAGGTGAGATGTTGTTTTGACATAATATATTGGCATAGATGTTGAGAAACTTACCGGATATAATTGATCGATCAATAGGATGAGAGTGCACTATAAATTAAAAATTCGTATGTGCTCTTTGGTTAAGCCAAAGGGAGATATTCCGATGATGGGCATTCCATCGGGTAGGTCTTGGGAAATACCCAAGCTTGGTGGCGATGAGAGATTCCGCCATGTGAGTACGGTGATGAGAGATTTCACCGGAAACTATGTTGCTAGACGAGTGAGTACGGTGATGAGAGATGCCACCGAAAGTGTCTAGTGAGATGTCCGCATATCCGAGTCTTAAATAGATGTGAAATGCCAATATAAAATATGTTATGGTTTTGATTCACATGTACCTTGATATAATGATTTATGCTATGCGAAATGCATATGTAGTTTGTTTATAAAATGCTTTAGAGTACAAGCATGATTTTGGCCTTGTCATGGGTTTTGCATTGGTTTTAATGCATGAGATAGAATGAAGGTACATGTGATTTCAATGAGTATTTCTTTGAAAGTTTTCCAAGCATGAGAAAGAGATGAGCATGTGTTTTAAAAGCTTTTGCTGAAAGTGTTCTCAAATGTGCATTATTGTGTTGGTTTTCTTTAGAGCATGCATCACTAAGCATTTGTGCTTACGCTCTCTCTTTTACCAATAATGCAGATAATTGAGGTGTTTTAGGGCATCAAGGAAGCTAAGTCCATCCAAGGAAATCCAAGCTCACGTATGGTGAAGTTTTCATACACTTTAGTTTTGATAAATTGGCAATGGGAAACCAAATTTTGTATTTGGGTGATATGTTAAACTCCATAAGGATTGTGGCATGTTTGTTTTGGGCTTGTTGGGTTGTAAAGGGTCTTGATTGTTTGTTTTGAGGTTGGATTGCCTTTTTTGTTTTTAATATTAGGAAGCATGCCTCTAGACTAATGAGATTTCATGTTTAATGTTATGATTGTGTTTGTATGTTCCCAATAGGTACCTTATATGTTTGTTGACTTGTTGGTATGGTTAGAGAGTCATTGGGAAGTGTTAGACTAGGTTTTTGAGTGAAAAACCAGTCCTTGCTGCAGTTTCTGGGCAAACTGTATCGAAACACCCTCTAGTGTTTCGAAACGGGGGCCTGTAATGGCCTTCGTGTTTCGAAACGGTGGAGGCTGTTTCGAAACGTTTTAGCTACTGGAATGCCATGTTTCGGAACGGGTCTCGAAACGGGTGGGTGTCTCGACCCAGTGTTTCGATACGCCAGGTAGGTGTTTCGAAACGGGTGACCGTTGGACACAAATTTGAATTGTTCTGATGTTTGCATGTTTTACATTTTAGTCCTAATTGTTGAGTTTGCAATTGCTTGAGCTTGAGATGTCCAATTAAGATGAAATTTGACAGAGAAGCATGTAACATGACTAATTTCACATTGGTAACCTTAAAATCAATGAAGATCATCTAATTTACAGAAATTACAATTTGGTCCCTAAACTCGTATAAAATGCAATTGAGCCCCTATATGTTATCCGATCGTTGTGCCTTTCTCAATTGTATTTTGTGAGTACTCACTTAGGGTTAACGTGTACCTAGACAAGATTAAAAAGAGGAAAAAAAAGGTCGTGAATCAAGGTTGACTTTCGGGTTGACTCACTTTGGTTTTCCCCGTGTAACCTTCGTAGTTTGGGTCAACCGTCTAGGCCGGGCTAAGGGTGTTACAGGACTACCTTGAACATGACTTTCAGAGGTTCGAGCCAATAGTGACGGAACCATAGATAGGGGCGGACCATTTTGAACTGAAGCCCGTCATGTTCAACATGATAAACACATTAGGCACTTCGGAGGGACTGCATCAGAAGATGCTCGGCAGCATTTACGAGGATTCCTAGACATTTGTCGAGCATCCAAGATACATGGGTTTCATTAGGACGTACTACGGTTGAGGCTATTTCCCTATTCACTGAGGGAAAGGGCGAAACAGTGGTTGAATAACCAGCCAGCCGGATCTTTCAATTCATGGGCGGAGCTCTGGAAGGACTTTCTAGACCGATTCAGCCCGTCCAACGTCACTGATAGGCTGCGGAATAAGATTACAGCCTTTAGACTAGGGGATGATGAGCCAATGTACGAGGGATGGGAGTGGTATCAACAAATGCTGAATAACTGCCCTCTACATGGTCTACCGGCTTGGACTCAGGTATCTATATTTTACAATGGGGTTAACTACCCAACTCGGATGATGATAGATGCCTCAGTCAGTGGGATCATCCTAGACAGGCCTCTAGAGGAAGCACTGCGGCTGCTGAACATAGCCACCAAAAATGATTATAAATACCCAATAGCCCGCCGAGGCGGCACAAGTTGGCTAGCTACTATAAATGAGGTAGAAGCCTCAGAATATGTTAACACCCGCCTCAATTAATTAACGGAGCTAGTGATGAAGATCGTGCGACCCCTTGAAAGGTTCATGAAGCAAAAGCTGTTGAGCCATTCTTTGAAGAATGTGGTGGCAACCATGATTCCACTGACTGTGCCGAATCTACTAATTATATAGGAAGAAATGAGTGGAACAACAGACCTACTCAGAATAGCTACAACCCATGATTGAAGAACCACCCTGACTACTCGTGGAGCAACCCCAAAATTTTTGCGATCCCATCACAACAACGAGGGGACCATCAACAGAACCTACCACAACAGCTGCCCCTACAACAGGATACAAATACTTCCTCCTTAGAATCTACTTTGCATAGTTTCATGTCCTATACCAAAGATTTTATTTTTAACACAACTAAATTCATGGATAAAACTGAATCTTTCATGTACATGACTGAAAACAAGATGAACAACCAAGAGGCGGTTTAAAAGAATCTGGAAACGCAGTTCGGGAAATTTGCCCAGATCATCAACACTAGGCCAATGGGTGGATTGCCTAGTGACACTGAGTCAGAAAAAGGAAAAGCTCTTGACCAATGTAAGGTTGTAATAACCCGAAGGGGGATAACACTACAAGATCCTTTCTTGCCTGCTGCAAGAGAAACAGCGGCTGCCGAACCAATCCTGCTCGTCAAACATTCTTCCGCGGCAGCACCAGATTAAGAATCACCAGATGACATCAGGAATGAACAGACAGAACCTGAAACAACAGCTCAGAATAGGATGCCCAGCAAAGAAAGAACTGCCAACCCTATACCACCACCTCCATTTCCCCAGAGATTAAAGAAACAAACGAAAGAGATGTAGTATAAAAGGTTCTTGGATGTGCTAAAACAAGTAAAAATCAACCTTTTACTAATAGAGTTGATTGAAAAAATGCCCAGCTATGCCAAGTTTCCGAAGGATATGGAATCCAAGAGAACGAGGATCGAGGAATTTGAAACGGTGGCGGTAACAGAAGGATGTATGGCTTTGGTGCACAATAAAGCACCGTCCAAACAGAATGATCCAGACATCTTTATAATCCCTTGCAAAATAGGCAGCAACCATTCTGTACGAGCATTGTGCGACCAAGGGGCGAGCATCAATTTAATGCCCAAATCAGTCTTCCAGAAACTAGGAATAGAAGATGCCCGCCCAACAACGGTGATGCTTCAGTTGGCTTATAGAACTTATGTCCAACCAGAAGGAAAATTGAGGACATTCTAGTACATGTGGATGAATTTATTTTTCCTGCCGATTTCTTGGTGTTGGATTGTGAAGCAGATGAAAAAGCACCGATAATACAGGGGCAACCTTTCCTTGATATGGGTAGAACACTGATCGATGTGGAAAAGGGCGAACTCACGATGCGAATAGATGATCAACAAGTAAAACTGAACATTTATCAGTCTATGAGATAAGCTGAAGATCTGGAAGAGTGCCAGCTGCTGGATGATGTCTCAGAATTCAACCTGGAAGAAAATAGACCCTGCATACAGCAAGACTGCCCATGCATCAAATTTGGTAGCTGCCACGACAGCCATTTAGAGAGGTATCCGAAAGACGAACAATACCATGAGTGGACGGAGCAGGAAATAGAGGAACAATAAGAAGCCCCCTAGATAACAAACAGACCAGGTAAGTACTTTGAACCTCTAAATTACATAGAAAAAGGGGTAAGATGTTCAAACCATCCATTGAACAACCTCCTACCCTCGAGTTAAAAACCTTACCTGCTCAACTTAAATATGTTTTTCTGGGACCAATTGATACACTGCTAGTTGTAATTTCATCCAAGTTGCAGCCTGAACAGGAACGACAACTAATTGCACTGTTGAGGCAATATAAGAAAACAATAGGCTGGACCATTGCAGACATAGAGGGAATTAGCCCTGCCATTTGCATGCATAAAATCCATCTGGATCAGGACCAAAAACCAACTGTGGACGCCCAAAGAAGATTAAATGAAGCCATGAGAGAATTCTTCATAAAGGAAATCATCAAATGTCTAGATGCTGGAATCATATATCCAATTGCAGACAGTGAATGGGTAAGCCCGGTACAATGTGTGCCAAAGAAAGGTGGAATAATTGTGGTAAGCAATGATAATAATGAATTGATCCCAACTCGAGCAGTAACTGGTTGGCGAATATGCATGGATTACTGCAAGTTAAATAAAGCAACAAGAAAAGATCATTTTCCATTACCTTTTATTGATCGAATGCTTGACCGCATTGCTGGCAAACCCTTATATTGCTTTTTAGATGGATATTCAGGGTATTACCAAATCACCATTGCACCGGAGGACTAGGACAAAACGACCTTCACTTGCCCATATGGCATATATACCTTACGAAGAATGCCATTCGGTCTGTGCAATGCCCCAGCCACATTTCAGCGATGTATGATGGCTATCTTCTCCGACATGATACAAAACTTTATGGAAGTCTTCATGGAAGACTTCTCTGTCTTTGGCAGCAGTTTCGGCAGCTGCCTCAGCAACCTTAAGAAAGTGCTGATCAGATGTGAGGAAACAGACCTAGTGCTTAACTGGGAAAAATGCTACTTTATGGTTAACGAAGACATAGTCTTGGGCATAAAATTTTCGCGCATGGAATATAGGTAGACAAGGCGAAGATAGATGTCATAGCCAACTTGCCGCCACCGACCACTGTCAAGGGCATACGGAGTTTTTTAGGACACGCTTGTTTTTATCGTAGACTTTGAGAAACATTCCGGTCACAAGGTTAGCCACGGGAAATCGCAGATTTTTTCTCACCAAACATGTCGCTTGCCATGCAATCTTCTATTGGAACCAGATTTGACTTCTAGGTTGTCGACAACTTAGGAACCTATCTTGGTGTTCATGTGATTCATAAAAGGATTTGTTGTTGGGGTTATGAATTTATCCTTGAGAAAATTAGGAAGAAATTGAATGGTTGGTCGGCCCGCTCTCTCTCTATGGTAGGTTGTGTGACTCTTGTTAAGCCTATGCTCGTCGCTATTCCACTTTATTTTATGCAAACATGCCTCATTCCTAAGAAAGCGTGCCATGACATTGAGGTTCTTGTTTTCTGTTTTGTTTGGGGGTATGCCAACTACGCCTAAGGTTTCGCTTGTTAATTGGGAGTCAATCTGCCAACCATTGGATCGGGGTGGTTTAGGCTTTCATCGTGTTCGAGAGCAGAACCTTGTGTTCATTATGAAGCTTGGCTATGCCTTGCTAACAAATTTGGATTCATTTTGGGTTATTTTGTTGCGTGAAAAGTATAGGATGTTTGAAAAATGTCCCATCTCCATTGATCATCCATAATGCTCGCCTCTTTGGCGTGAAATCTCCCATGTTTGGGAGGATCTACGGTGAAATACTGCTTGGACTGTTGGCAATGGCACCAATGTTTGGTTTTGAGATGATACATGGGTTCCATTGTTGGGTCTGCTTCATCCTCATGCTTTGAATCCAGGTGTTCTCAATGATGATCTTGGTATTATGGATTTGGTCACTCTCGAAGGTCACTAGAATGTTGAAGCTCTCTCATTGTTGTTGTCTTTTGTTGTCGTTCAACATATCATTGCAATCAAGCCTCCTCACTTCATGGATTTTGATGATTGGTGCATATGGCGATGGGGTCCTTATCATCAATTTACTATAACTTCAGCTTATGAATCCCTTGTGAAGCCTCTTTGGGGTCTAAAAAGCTTCATATAGGCTCCTATATGGCATCTGTCGGTTTCTCACCGGAGCCGTTTGTTTTTATGGACTACTCTCCGCAATAAGCTTATGAATAATATTGAGCGGGTCAAATGTTCACTCTCTACTGATCCATATTGCCCTGGGTGCAGTTTTCATGAGGAAACCATCTTGCATGCCCTTCATGTGCCCTTTCCATCTGATTTTTCAATTGTGATCTCACGTGTTGGCATTGTAAGAAAATGCAGTCCACCCTACTGCATCTTTCTCTCAATGTCTCGTGCAAGTTCTTCTTTTCGTCCATGGTGTGGCAAATCTGGAAAATTCAGAACAATGTTGTGTTCAATGGTTGTCGTTCATTTGTTGAAGCTGTCGTACAACGAAGTATTGTTTCGGGCTGACACTTCTCTAGTTGTCGTGAATCTTCTCTTAGCCTGGTCTCACATGTTCCATCACTGGTGCAATAGCAATGACTCCTAGGCTGGTTATCCTTGCAATCAAGCCTCCTTACTTCATGGATTTGGATGATTGGTGCATATGTCGATGGGGTCCTTGTCACCAATTTACTATAAGTTCAGCTTATGAATCCCTCTTGAAGCCTTTTTGGGGTCCGAAAAGCTCCATATAGGCTCATGTGTCGCATCTGTCAGTTTTGCAGCAGAGCCGATTGTTTTTATGGACTACACTTCGCAATAAGCTTATGACTAATGTTGAGTGGGTCAAACGCTTGCTCGCTGCTGATCCATCTTGCCTTGGGTGCAGTTTTCATGAAGAAACCATCTTGCATGCCCTTCTTATACCCTTTTCAGCTGATTTTTCAATTATGATCTCACGTGTTGGCATTGTAAGAAAATGCAGTCCACCCTACTACATCTTTCTCCCAATGTCTCGTGGCAGCTCTTTTTTTCGTCCATGGTATGGCAAATCTGGAAAATTTGGAATGATGTTGTGTTCAATGGTTGTCGTTCATCAGTTGAAGTTGTCGTACAACGAAGTATTGTTTGGGGCCGACACTTCTCTAGTTGCCGTGAATCTTCTCTCCTGGCCTGGCCTCACAAGTTCTGTCACTGGTGCAATGGAAACGCCCCCCCCTAGGCTAGTTATGCTTAAATGTGGATGCTACAGTCTTGACCTCCTCTAGTTGGTTCTATCGAGGGTGTGATCAGTGATGAAGAAGGAAACTGGATTTTAGGATTTTGTAAGTTTCTTGGCATTGTGGAACCCCTACAGGATGAATTATGGGGTCTCCTTTCCAGTTTGCCAGTTGTATAGTCTCTCGATGCCGAGAAACTGATGATCCAGTATGATAGCCCCACTGGCGTGTGTTGGAGTATGCTCAAAGACCATCATAAGCTGATTTTAAAAGACGTACTTATTTTATCTTGTTTATTAATATAAAATCATTTTTATTATTTCAATCATTATTTTGTGCATATATAAACCGAATAATAATAAAGTCCTTAGAATAATATGGTTATTCTTAAATGTCCTTAGTCGAGTATTATTGTTGGCATGTACAACAATAATGCATTAAGACTAATGTGTAGTTGATTGATGATAAAGTGTTGTCATTGACATGGAGATGTCAAAATCAATACATAAGTATGTGTTAGAGAACGACATACTGGACTATTATGTGACAATCACAACATTGCTCATATTAATAACTACATGGTTGATCCTCAGACTTGAGATCATCATTATTTCAACATTGTGAGTGACATATTTTGATACAGTCAAACATGTTTCGTAAATGACTACACTATAAAGACTGGTATTAGATATGTCATAATCTATGTAGTGGGATATGGTTGATCAAGATAGGATTTGTCTCTCCTACATAATAGGAGTAATATCATAGGTCACTTGATTGAGTAAGACTAGAAATACATGGTCATGCTCGAATAAATTGATATGAGATATCATAGTTATTCATTTACAATAGTCTACTCAATATATCAAGAAATATTAGATGGAATATACATGTGTGACTATTTCATGACTTGTGTCCAATCTAGATATAAAGACAAAAGGATGTAATACATGAAAAGAGTCAATCACGAAGAGGTTATGTCGAACCACAACTTCATGTAACTTGGGTAGCAATGATGTATTGTTATATGTCACTCATTGCTTGTAATATCAGAATTGTTCCAGATATTACTGCTAACGTTACATGAACCTACAAGGGTCACACCCTATGATTGAAACGAACAAATATCGACTAGATAGCATGTGTGCAAACTTGATGTGCACGAAATTAGTTAAAACCAAAATTATTATAATTATTGTAATTATATAGATAATTTCGTTTATATATATATATATATTAATACTAGATAATTATTGTAATTATCACATACTATTAAAATATATGTATCCCTAAAGAAACATATTTAAAGTAGAATTAGATTCTATGTATTTAATTATATTTGGTTAAATATATTGTATATTTAATGAACCTAAATTTAATTAGGATTAGGGTTTTGAATGTTATATAAAGGCATAAGGTCTATCAGCCAATTATATGCCTATTGCAAAAAAAAAAAAACCTCTCTATAACCGTTAAAAAAGTGAAATATTGTTCGTTTTGTTCGGAAAGACTGCGTAGAGGTCAGAGCATTTTTGTGACGACTAGGATTCGACATCGTGATGAAAGAATTGGATTTTATTGCATCCCTGGAGTTATCAGATTTAATCGAGGTAATGTTTCATCCTTTTTCACCCCGAATTCATTCCTCGTACATAGATCACTGGTGGAATTAGTCAGATAATTTTTCCGATGCGCCATGGGATGTATCGACATTTCCCAACACCATGAAAATGATCAAAGATAGAGAAGTGCACTTGAGTTCCTTTCCTCTTGTCCGAGCCATTCATCAGCTGTGCCAACGTTGCTAGGCACTTGGCTTAACCTGGATCCCTCGACAGCACAACATGGTTGCAAATAAGATTGCCAAGATGTCCTCTTCCGATTCCCCTCAATCGCAGCTAACGGATGCTCCCCCGGTGGGCCTTCAAGATCTCTTAGTGCGGGACGTTATTAGTCCTCCATATTGCAAATTTGTTCCTGCCTAAAACTTTACGTTAAGGCCTCTTTCAATTCAAAAATATATATTATATATTGTTTATATATTAATAGTATTTATAGTATTATTTATTTAAAAAATTTGAATTAATCTCAAGTGTAGTTTGACATATATAATATTTATAGTCAAATATTATATAATTTCATGTTGGTTTAGTGGTTAAGGTTTACACTTTGAATTGGAGGTTATGGGTTTAAACTCCTCCAAGTGCATGGGTTTCATTATTTTTCCTCCAGCAAAATGACGTCGTTTTGGACTAAATTAGGCTTCAAAACAGTCGCACTAAAACGACGTCGTTTTGGACTAAATTAGGCTTCAAAACAGCCGCACCAAAACGATGTTGTTTTAAGTTAATAGTTCTGTTAAGAGCTACCAGTGGAGTGGCATAAACGAGTTAGAAAGTAAAGTTCAGAGTAATAAATTTGAACATTTTTAGAGTTCGGCGGAATTTGGAAATTAGTGGTAATAATTTAGTGGCATCTGGTGTAGTTTATCCTTAAAATATTATGGGTTTCTATAGAAATATTAGGGTAAACTACACCACATACCACTCAACTATGGTCTCTGACTCGATAATATCACTAAACTTTAAAAAAAAGTTCAAAACTAACACCAAACTTTAATATGTGACTCAAAAATACCACTTCGTCGTTAACTCTTAACATTTCGTTAAGCCAAAACGACATTATTTTGGTACGGTTGTTTTGAAGTCTAATTTAACCAAAACGACGTTGTTTAGCTAGAGGAAAAATATTAAACCATGCTCTTTGGGGTTTTGAACCCAAGACCTTTAGAAAAAAGAGCTAAACATTAACCACTAAACTAACATAATATTATATAATATTTTACCACAAATATTATATGTCTCAAACTACTTGAGATTACTTCAAATTATTTTATGAAATAAATAATATTAATATATAAATAATATAAAATATTATTTGTATACATAACAATATATATAAAAGTGTATTGTTTTTATTTTTATATAATATTAATAATATAAATATATTATTTAAAAACTCCCAAAATTTCATAAAAATAATATATTTATATTATAAATATTATATAAAAATCTAAACCCTAAATCCTCAACCTTAAACGGCAAAACACAAACCTCAACCTCAAACACATTAAAACCTCTTTAAGAATTCCTCAAACATATTTTCAAGTTGTTTGGACTTAAAAGCATTTTGAAATCTCTTCAATTTAGTCCAAAACTATTTTTCAATTATTATATCAAAACACATATTTCTACAATCTCCCCCCTTTTTGATATAATAAAAGCAATCTTGAAAAATTATTTGAGATTCTCCCCTTAGTGGAATAAATATTGAATAAGAGAATTAAAATTCAAAATCAATTAAAGCTCCCCTTATTCATTTGAAAATTCAATTTTTCAAAACATTCTCCCTTTTTTGTTATATCAAAAAATAGTTCAAACTAAGTTTGAAAACTTTGAAGTCCATAACAATGGAGATTTTTTAAAATAAATTTGACAAAAATGATATTTTTAAAATTTTAACACTATGGTTTTGGGCCTAGTTGTTTCAGACATCGGATCGGGTTAAGTGAACCGGTTGGAAACGGTTCGAATCGTATTAGGTGGTTCAGGGGAATCAAGGTTCGGGATAGGATAAAAATATGAAAACATTGCTAAAATCCTATAAAATTATGTTTAATGGGTTGGTCGAATCAATTTTACAAAATGAATTTTGGAAGTGGTACATTTTGGGCAGTGACCAAAATGTAAAGTTTTGAAACTGTGGAAAATGCAATTTTCAAAAGGAGAGTCAAAATATTAGAATCTTTAGGGAGCTTTTGTGCAATTAAACATCTCCTTAATTTGACATGTGATTTAAATGATTCTTATATAATTGATTTAAAATAGATTTTATTTATTTATTAAATAAAATTGTTAAATTAAAAGGTTTCATTTACGTAACTAACTTTTCTCTTCTCATTTTCAGCAAAACACATTTCTAAAACCTTTTCTCCAGATTTCTTTTCTCCCAAACACTCTCTCTTTGATTTCTTATCCATTTCAAAGAATTCTCTTTAATTTCTTCAAGATTTGTGAAGCAAAAACTTGTCAAACATTAAGGAAAGCAAGGATTGGAGGTAAATCTCATTCTCAACCTCTAATCAAGGTTCTTTATTGAAATTCCCAAGATTATTGAATCTCAATTGTTGTTTTTAACTGAGTTTTGATTATAGTTTTGATTTAAGATCAAAATCTTGCAAAACTAAGGTTTAATTCTTGATTTTCGAAGTGTTGTTGATGAGCTTTGTTTTAGATGGATTATAATTGAGTTTTGGTATGATTATGATGTTGAAAAAGCGTTAAATGATATAGATCCCGAAATCCTTGAGATCCTTGTAACGCCCTGGTTTTGGGCCTAGATGTTTTAGACATCGGATCAGACCGGTCGAGAACGGTTCGAATCGCGTAAGGTGATTTAAGGAAATCAAGGATCGGGATAGGATAAAAGGTGGTAAAATTGCTAAAATCCTATAAAAATATGTTTAAGAGGTTGGTCAAGTCAATTTTACAAAATGGATTTCGAAAATGGGACATTTTGAGTAGTGACCAAATTGTAAAGTTTCAAAACTGGGAAAAATGTGATTTTTTATATGGAGGCCAAAATCTTATAATCTTTAGGGGGCTTTAAGTCAATTTGACCTTTCCTCAATATGACATGTGTTTTAAAAGGGTTTTAATTAAATTATTTTAATTGGATTATATAAATTAATTAAGTTAGTTAATGTGAGATTTTCAATTGCGTAACTACAAACTCTTTCTCATTTTCAGCCAAACACTAATTCCCTCATATTTTCTTAGAATTATTTCTTCCAAAAACTCTTTCAACATTTTCAAAACCATTTTCAAGAAATCTTTCCTAATTCTTCAAGATTTTACTAAGGAAAACTTGTCATTCATTGAAGAAAGCAAGGATTGGAGGTAAATCTCGTTCTCAACCTCTAATCTAAGCTCTTTATTGAAATTCCCAAGATATTTGGCTTCTAAATACTATTTTTGGTTGAGTTTTCATTATAGTTTTGATTGGAGATCAAAATTTTGTAAAAACATGGTTGAAATCTTAATTTTCGGACTTGTTGAGTTAAGCTATGTTTTGTGTTGATTTTAATTGAGTTTTAAGATGATTTATAAGTTAAAATGATGTGTCGATAACATAGATCCCTAAATATTTGAGATCCTTGAGTTTCTTGGTTGTTTTAAGTGGGTTTTGAGGTGAAATGGTGGAATCTTGCTTGCTTGAGGTATAAGGTTGGGTTAGGTTGTTTGTTAGATGTGTGTTGATGATTATAATGCTTTGGAAGTGATTTATGGTTGTTGGGCTTGGTTTAGGAAGCAATCGATTGAGTTTTCGGTTGTTTTGGATGGGTATTTTGGTGTAGTTTGGGTGAGCAACGAGTTTGTGAATTGTTGCTGGTGTTGGAATGCATTTTAATGCATTTAGATCTCTGTTTTGATGTTGTGAAAACATGGGATCTTGATCCGGGAGCGAACGAGGTGTTGTTGGAGGCTCCGAAAGGGTAATTTTTGTATTGGCGAGCAAGGCTTCGCGTATCGGTGAGTGGAAATGCAATTTCCTGCTTTGTAACGCTTTGGGCGTGGTCTTGGGAGCTTAGTGTAAGTTTGAAACACTTAGCTAAGCTCAAGAGTAAGTGGTTCGAAAGTCTCTCTTGGAAATGTGCTATGTTTTGATGAAAATGCGCTTGAATTAAATGTGGTTTTGATTACTGTTTTTAAGCATGTTTAAGCATGGTTTAATGCTAGATTTTAATGTCAATATGTTAAGGATGCACTAGGTAAGTGATCCTTGGTTTTCATGTGTTGAATGCATATGATGTTAAGCATGTTATGCTTGTGGAAATGGCATTGTGGTTATGCTTGTAAAATAATGAATTAATGTGGTTAAATGATTATATTGGCAAGTGATGAAAATGGTTTTTGGTTGCTTTAATCGGATATAGTTAGCCGGCTATAGGATTGGGTGCACCGTGAATAAAGTCACCTTGGATGTTGAGGGGTTATGATTGTGCCGTAATCTCCATCCAAGTACCCTAACAATCGAGGTTAAGATCACAATGGTGAATGGTTAGTCCCGTGTGTGAGTCTTGTGTATGTGTCCCATACTCTCGTTAGTGGAATTATACAACTACCGATGAGTGATGTTGATGGGTTGTGATTGTGCCATTAAACACCATCACGGGTGTTGAGGGGTTGTGATTGTGCCATTGATCTCCACCTTGTGTAGTCCGGTAGTATGTATGAAGCATGTGGGACAACGCTTGTAATCCGCGTATCCGATTGTGTCTTGTGTTGAAATGGTTTATGGATTATCACTTGCGAGCCAATATAATGTAAATGAATAATGTGAAGCATGAGATGCTTGTAAATGATGCAAGAATGCATGAGATGCTTGGTAAAGCATGAGCAATGGTTTAATTGATGTTTTAAGTTGTTGCATATGAGCATGTGTTTATAAAATGCATTGATGTCTAGAGAAGACATGTTTTATGAAAAGGCATGTGATAAAAGTGGTGGTTTTGCAAGCCATGTGAAATGCATTGATAATTGTTGTTTAGCGATCCTCACCAAGCTATGTGCTTACGCTCATTTGTTTCATCAATGCAGAGAATTGAGCATCTCAAGGCAACCCAAAGCAAGGGGGTTCCAAGGCTTTGTTTAAGAGATGTATGTGGTACACCCTTAGTGTAATAAGTGGCAATGGGTGGGATTTCTACTTCCTGAATTTGTTGGAGATGTTTGTTGTTTCAAACATATTTAGTTTCTGATTGTGGACTTGTGTTTGGCCTTTATATGGTTCTATGGTTTGTTTGTGGTGTTTTACCTTTTCTATAGCTTGATATTTTAAGCATGCTAGAATAGCTAAATGTCATCATGGTATGAAGTGGTTGATGAGTATGATTTGTTGTTTGATGGTGTTTAAAGTCTATTAGATAGATTATATCTTGTATGCATGTTTCGAGCTAGATTGGATGTGTTTTTGTATGTTTAAATGAGGTTGGATGAAGCCAATATGGTATGCGTATCGATACACGGGAAAGCGTATCGAAACGCTAAGGCAAAATGAGGCATTTCTGTATAGGGGAATCGAAACGGATTGTCTATGTATCGATACGCCTAGACCAAGTTTGAAGGTCGTACCGATACGCGGGGAAGTGTTTCGATACGCCCAACCCTTCTTTAGCTACTGTCTTCCCGCGTATCAATACAGGCTCAAGTGTATCGATACGGGTAGTTAAATTTTAGTTAAAAGTATCTTTTAAAGTTTGAAAATGTTGCATTTTGGTCACTGAATTTTGTGCGTGCAATTGAATGAGTTTGGATGATCTAATTGAGCTGAATTTTTGCATGTTGGCATGTTACATGATTAATTAAAGGTTGGTAACTTTAAAATCTTGAAAGTTCCTGTATTTTATGGAAATTACAGTTTAGTCCCTTAAAGTCAAATGCATGCAATTGAACTCCGATCGATGTGTCATTTTCACCTAACCGCTTTGCTAAACATATAGGTTAATAATATGCATCTAGAGAAGATAAAAAGAAAAAGGGTCGTTAATCGAGGTTGACTTTAACGAGTTGGCTTCGGTTTTCCCCATGTAATCTTCTTAGTTCGGGTCGGGCGTCTAGGCCGGGCTAAGGGGGTTACATTTGTTGGTATCAGAGCCAAGTTTCGAAAGAATTGGGAATGTTGGTATGTGAAATTGATATGTATTGATGTATGTTGTTTGAAAAGTATGCAATTGGTTGAATTTTGAAGCTTATGCAATGCTTGATTTATCTGAATTGTTTGTGGAATGGATATGACTGCATGATGATGATGCAATGTGGTTATGTGCTGAATTTGGATGATGAAAAGCATGTTGAGCATGATGTGTCATTGTATGCTATGCCATGTTAAGGGAAGTCGGGGTGCCCATTGCCTTATTACACTAGTAAAATGTTTTTTGTAAACTTAGATCCTTGCTTGAAGCTGGCCTAAATGGTTTGATTTGTTTTTGTTGTTATGCTTTGTTTAAAATAGCATTATGGGACCGAGAAGAGAGCTAAGGTCCAATACGATAATACATGCGGCTGAGTAGGGTGATCATGGTGAACAAGGGGCTGATGTCCCTCTTGGTGGAAATCTACCTCCTCCGCCACCACCTGGAGGTGGGGAGCAGGTGCAGTAAGGACCTGCTAGTCCTGGTTTGGGTGATTTGGCGCCACTGGTTCAGGCGATCACCGGAGCATTTCAGGCTGTTGTTGTCGGAGCGCATGTACAGGCCCTTGCAGCTGGGCAGGTGGGCTTACCGTTGGAGAGGTTGAGGAGCTTAGGAGCTGTGGAGTTCTTTGGTATGTCTTCTGAGGCATCTAGGGCCTGGTTAGCGAGCATGACCCGTATCATGGATCAGATGGGTTGTAATGATGTGCGGAAGCTGGGATGCGCAATATCTTTGTTGCAAGGCGATGCCTACAGCTGGTGGACGACTACCACGGCTGGTATGGAACCCAATGAGGTTGATTGGGAGTTTTTCAGAGGTGCCTTTAGGAGAAAGTATCTAGGGGTGAGATACTTGGACGAAAAGAAACGCGAGTTTATGTCGTTTGTTCAGGGCAATCTTTTTGTGGCTGAGTACGAGGTCCAGTTCGTACGCCTAAGTTGGTACCTAGTGAGAGACACCGATGTGATCGCTTCCGGTACGGGCTGGTACAGGAAGTTAAGCTGTATATGTTGGCTGCAGATTATACTGACTTTGATGTGCTTGTGTGTCGAGCTAAAGACATTAAGCATAACTTGGGATTGTCATCTCGAGGTGTTGGGTCTAGCTCTGGTAAGAGAGCAGCTGAGTATAGTTCCGGTGGTGGACGGAACAAAAGAGGTCGTGATAGGAGACATCAAACTGAGGGGAGGCGTGATGCTCCAGGTCGAGGTGGTCAGGCTCAGGGAGGTCGTGTGAGATCTGAGCAGCATACATGTTGGACATGTGGTTCGAGGGACCATTTGAAGCGAGATTGTCCTCGGGCGGCCGGACAGGTTTAGGCTCCTATTGTGGTGACAGGGAATTCTTGTTGAAATTGTGGTTCGGCGGATCACATGAGGAGGGAGTGTCCTTTGTTGGCTGGTTGTGGCCAAGGACGTACTTCTATGGTAGCTGCACCTCAGAGAGGCCGTGGGCGCGGCCGTGGGAACTTTCAGAGGAGAGACGAGGGGCAGCGAGGCATTGCTCATGTAGTAGCTGTTCAACCTGAGGGAGGTGGACCAGCGAGGGTTTATGCTCAGCGCGAGGAGCGCAATGATACTGATGTCATCGCAGGTACCTTTGTTTCAGTCTTTATCTTTGCTGGCTTTGATTGATTCTAGATCCACACATTCTTATATCTTGAGTGAGCATGCACATTTGCTTGATATACCTGTTGAGTTGCTTGAGGTAGGAATGCAAGTGACTAGTTCTTTTGGTGAGACTGTAGTCACTAGGAAGTTGTATAAAAGATGCCATTTATCTGTACAAGGACATGTTTTCCTTGTGGATTTGATGGAGTTACCTTTCTACGGATTTGATGTAATCATTGGCATGGATTGGTTGTCGGAGCATAGAGCGGTGATTGACTTTGAGGTCAAGCGAGTCACCTTAAAGCTGGCTGATGATTATGAGCTAGTGGTAGTAGGCGAGAATGTTAAATTCTTGTCGAATGTGATTTCGGCTTTGGAAGCAAACCGTATGATAAGGTTGGATTGCGAGGCTTACCTTGCCTATATGATGAATCTTGGCACCAAGGATGTGCGTGTTCAGGACATCCGAACTGTTCGCGATTTTCCGGGTGTCTTCCCGGAAGAATTGCTTGGATTGCCACTAAATAGGGAAGTTGAGTTTCGTATAGAGTTGTACGAGAATACAACTCTGGTGTCCATTGCTCTTTATCGCATGGCACCCAAAGAGTTAAAAGAGTTGAAAACGCAATTGCAGGAGTTGTTGGACCGAGGTTTCATCCGGCCGAGTGTGTCAACTTGGGGTGCACCAGTCTTGTTTGTTAAGAAGAAGGACGGGTCAATGCGGATGTGCATAGATTATCGGCAACTGAACAAGTTGACAATCAAGAACAAGTATCCCTTGCCTAGAATTGATGATCTCTTTGATCAGTTTCGGGGAGCCTTAGTGTTTTCTAAGATAGACTAGAGATCGGGGTATTATTAGCTGAAGGTGAAGGATGTGGATGTACCTAAGACAGCTTTTCGGACGAGGTACGGACATTATGAATTCTTGGTGATGCCGTTTGGTTTGACCAACGCGCCTGCTGCTTTCATGGACATGATGAATTGTGTATTCCATGAATTCCTAGATCAGTTTGCAGTGGTGTTCATCGATGATATCCTTGTGTATTCGCGTACCGAGGAGGATCATGATAGACACTTGAGAATTGTTTTGCAAGCGTTGTTGGAAAATCAGTTGTATGCCAAGCTGAGTAAGTGTGAGTTTTGTCTTAGGGAGGTGGTCTTCCTTGGACATGTTGTGTCAGCTGAGGGTATTCGCGTTGATCCGCACAAGGTAGAAGCTGTGATGAGTTGGAAAGTACCTAAGTCAGTGACAGAAGTACCGAGTTTCCTTGGATTGGTTGGGTACTACCGTAGGTTTGTCGAGGGTTTCTCGAAGATAGCAGCGCCTTTGACAAAGCTGTTACAGAAAAACGTTCGCTTTGAGTGGACAAATGTGAGACAACAAGCTTTTGAGAAGCTGAAAGAAGCTTTGACGCAAGCTCCTGTTTTGATTCAACCTGAGTCTGGTAAGGAGTTTGTGGTCTATAGTGATGCGTCCATTATTGGTTTGGGTTGTGTGTTGATGCATGAGGGTAAGGTAGTGGCCTATGCATCTAGGCAGTTGAAGGTGCATGAGCGCAACTACCCTACTCATGATCTTGAGCTTGCGACTGTGGTGTTTTCCTTGAAGATTTGGAGGCATTACCTGTATAGTGAGAAGTGTGTTGTGTTCACGGATCATAAGAGTTTGAAGTATCTTATGTCTCAAAAAGAGTTGAATCTTAGGCAACGTCATTGGGTGGAGTTGCTTAAAGATTATGATCTGACGATTGAGTATCATCCGGGTAAGGCTAATGTTGTGGCCGATGCTTTGATCCGGAAAGTAGTTGTAGAGTTGAGAGCGATGTTTGCTCGCTTGAGCATATCGTGTGATGGTGGTCTTATTGTAGAATTGCAAGTGAAACCATCCCTAATACAGTTGATCAAAGATAAGCAGTTGCTTGATGATTCTCTTGTTTCGCATGTTCAGGATATTGCGGAGGGTAGACCTTCGGATTTTAGCTTTAGTGATGATGGTGTTTTGTGCTTTGGGAGTTGAATAGTGGTGCCAGATGATGTTAAGTTGAGGTGCACTATTCTGACTGAAGCTCATAGTAGTCCTTTTGCTATGCATCCTGGTAGTACGAAGATGTATCGTGACCTGAAAGATGAGTACTATCGGGTGGGGTTGAAAAAGGATGTGGCTGAGTTCGTTAGTAAGTGTATGGTGTGTCAGCGAGTGAAGGCTGAACATCAGGTTCCTTCTGGGTTGTTGCAGCCTTTGAGAATCCCATAATGGAAGTGGGAGAGAATCACCATGGATTTTGTGTCTGAATTGCCCTTGTCTCCATCAAAGAAAAATTCAGTTTGGGTGATTGTAGATCAGCTTACAAAGTGTGCACATTTTCTGCATGTGCATACTACGTATACCTTGGATAAGTTGGCTGAGCTGTACATAGCTGAGATTGTGCGATTGCACGGTGTGCCAAAGTCTATTATGTCGGATAGAGATCCGAGGTTTATAGCGCGATTTTGGGAATGTTTGCATCAAGCCTTGGGTACACGGTTGAATTTTAGTACCTCTTATCATCCTCAGACGGATGGACAGTCGGAACTTGTGATCCAACTGCTTGAGGACATGTTGAGATGTCGCGTGATAGATTTTTAGGGTTTGTGGGAGAAGCACTTGCCGTTGGTTGAGTTTGCGTATAATAACAGTTACCATGCAAACATTCAAATGGCTCCATACGAGGTTTTGTGTGGGAGAAGATGTAGAACCCCTCTCTGTTTGGGCAGAAGCTGGGAAAAAGTTGATTTCGATGCCGGCTATGCTAAAGGAAACCACCAAGAAGGTGAAGCTCATCTGTGAGCGTTTGAAGGCAGCGTCGGATAGGCAAAAGTCTTACGCGGATTTGAAGCGTAAGGAGATTGAGTTCACGGTTGGCGAACATGTGTTCTTGAAAGTATCGCCTTGGAATAAGGTGATAAGATTTGGGTGTAAGGGTAAGCTTAGCCCAAGGTTCATTGGACCTTACGAGATTATGGAGCGTATTGGTCATGTGGCATATCGGTTGAGATTGCCTACGGAGCTGGAGAAGATACATGATGTGTTTCATGTCTCCATGTTACGAAAGTACATATCGGATCCTTCGCATGTGATGCCTGTTGAGGAGATAGAGTTCAAGCATGTTTAGTTTGTGTTATGAGGCACATAATTGGTCTCTATATGGTTTGTGGATTTCTATTTGGTATTTTGGATATGTCTGTATAAGTGTTTTAAAGTGTGCTTTTATAGTTTCATGATCTTCATGAATTGCCATGCCTAATGCTTATATATTGGATGGTTGTTAATGCATTTGTATTAGAAATGATTGAAATAACATGTCTGGTAGATATGGACGTGAATAGTTGTTGTTAAGTGCATAATTGTGGTTGTTGGTTGTGCATTTCTAGTACGAGTATCGATACTCGGGCTTGGGTATCGATACTAGAAGGTATATTTCAGGCCAAACCACACAGGGGTATCGGTACGAGTTGGGTGCGTATCGATACGCATGTGCAAAGTATGAAGGGCGTACAGATATGTGGGGAATACCTTTTCCCCAACTTTGGTTACTGTCTTCCCGCGTATCGATACATGCTTAAGGGTACTAATACCTGACTGTTATTTTCAGTTAAAAGTGTCTTCTTAAGTTCTGAAATGTTACATTATGGTCCCTGAATGTTGAATGTTCAATTGGTTGAGTTTGGATGGTCCGTTTGTGATGAAATTTGACATGGAAGCTTTTTATATGACTAATTAAGGATTGGTAACCTTAGAATTGGATTATCCCCTATAATTTTCAGAAAGTATAGTTTAGTCCCTAAATGTTTAATTTAAGCCATTGAACCCCCTAATCGAACTCCGTTTGCTACGTCATTCTTTTTAAAGTGTTTAGTTCAACGCATAGGATCTTAATGTGCATTTAGAGAAGATAAAAAGAAAAAAATAGGGTTGTTAATTGAATTCAGCTTTAACGAGTTGGCTTCAGTTTTCCGCATGTAATCTTCTTAGTTCGGGTCGGGTGTCTAGGCCAGGCTAAGAGGGTTACAAAAATTGGCTCCCCCTTACTCAAAGCATCATCAAGAGTTAGTTCAACACATGATAATCTAGTTGAATTAAAAATAAATGAAATTAAACAAATAAAACAACTAGATTTTACCAACACTTGATCTTCAAGGGAGGATGTGAAGCCTTCATTCTTCAAGTGTTCTTCCTTCTGTGCATGGAGCTCCCCCTCAATTTTGGATTTTTTTGATCAATCTCCATCACACCTAAACAAGACAATCAAGTAATTTTTGGTATCCAAATTGCTTTGGATCCATGGACATTAGTAGCACAAAGTTTAGTCCCCTTAGAAATCCATTTTTCAATTTCATCCCTTTTTGTTGAAGTGATTAGTTCTTTTGGAACCCAAACACTTATAAAAACATTTTCCATTTAAGAAACTAGGGGCACTAGATTGTCTTTGATAAAATTTTGATTTTCCAAAATTATTTTTCTTTTCTAGTTCCTTGGAAATCAAAATATTTTCTTCCTTAAGATCATGAATTTCTTTTTGATGATCTTTTTCCATGGTTTGAAGCAAATTTTGTAAGTTCAAAATCTTTAAGTTTTGCTTCAAACACTAGATTTGTTTTGGAAAGCAAATCATTTTCCTTTTCCAATTTTGAAACCAACTTTTTGTTTTTAGAAAATGATGTCTTAAATTTCAAAAGCAAATCATCATAGGCATTTTGTAACTCATCAAATGTATATGAATTTGAAATAGATGAGTTAGAAGTTACCCCCCCCCCCCCCCCCTCATTGAGGGCCATGAAGCATAGGTGAGCTACCTCATCATCGGTGGAGTCTTCATCACTCCATGTCGCCACATATGCTTTTTTTAAGATGATCCCTTTTTGTTGGACTTGTGAGAATCCTTCATCTTATTCTTCAATTCATGTTTGGATTTATTCATCACGCTTTTCATGAATCGGGTGAACTTCTTGAAGAGATAGGACATCTCTTCATCTTCACTTTCCTCCTCACTTGATTCAACATGGTTGCACTTGGAGAACTTGAGATCCATGGCATTAGTGTTGATGCCAAGCTCAAATATTTTCTTCTTCCTCATCTTCTTTATCTCTTCCTTCTTCTTCTCCTCTTCTTTTTCTTTCTTCATCATTTCATGAGTGAGAAGAGACCTCATGAGTTCATCTAGCTTCACAGTCTTTAGATTTTTTTACTTCAATGATGGTCGTCTTCTTTGAGCCCCATGACTCGAGAATAGAATAGAGAAGCTTTTGGACAAGCTTATCTTTTGGAATGATTTCTCCATAGCCTTTGAGTCCATTTGTGATGGTGGGGAATCTATCAACCATCTTTGTGATGTCTTCATCCGGTTCCATCTTGAAGTTCTCATACTCGTGGTTGAGGAGGCCGATCTTGGTCTCCTTTACTTCGTTTGTTCCCTCGTATGTGACTTCAAGCTTGTCCCATACTTCCTTGGCATCTTCGCAAGAGGACATCTTCTCATAGATGATGGGGCCAAATGCACAAAAGATGATGTGTAAGGCCTTGCAATTAAGCTCCATCTTCTTACGATCATCCGCACTCCATTCTTCCCTACTTCGTTGTGGCACGAAAGGACCATCTTCAACAATATCCCAATGCTTGTAATCTTTGGATTTGATGAAGAACTTCATTTTAATCTTCCAATGAGCGTAGTTGGTCCCGTCGAAGAAAGGTGCTCGTCGATGGATTGCGCCATTTGACCGGTTGATTGAATGTTGTATTGAGCTTCCTGGATCACCTCAATAGGATGTTAATCCCCTTCGATTGAGCCTTGCTTTGATACCAATTGTTAGGCTTGATAGGCTCGATTTCCTTCAACCGTTTTGGATTGCCAAGTTGTTAAGAAGTTGGATTTTTGGGTGTTTGAGTTGGTGGCTAAAATGAAGAATTGAACACAAGGATTTAGAGTGGTTCAGCTTTCTAACCCAAAGTCTACATCCATTACCTTGGAATGCCACCAAGGATTTCCCAAATTCACTAAGAATTTCGTCTCCTTTTCTCAGCTTAGGAGGAAATCGTTACAACGATTAAGCTAACTATCCTTAGCTTAATTAAACACGCACTTACAAGTGAAATTCAAAGCAAACAAGAAATCCCTTTAATAGGTATGTGTTTGCAACTCTAAGCACTCACCCAAAACCTATACACTTGAGCAAATTTGACAATTAAGCTCACAAGTGTTGTCTATACAAGAAATATACAATTTAGGCCCTAAAGACAATTTGACATCATAGTGTTGTTGACAATTGAAGCATTAACCTATCCTTGATGCTTGGAGGTCCCTTTTATACTCCTAATTGAGTTTGTAGTTGTTAAGGACCGTTGGGTTGTTTTGGAGCCATTGGAAACTTTATTTCCTACCATAAATGCAATTCTGGTGATGTCCTTATCGGAATACACGAGCCCATATCAGAACGACCTTCTTCAGAACCAGCCATTGAAGCCTGATGCAGCAAGCCGTATCAAAACGCCTCTGTCGTATCGAAACGGTATTGAGCTGTATTGAAACGGTTACAAACCATTTTGGTACGAGTGACAGTTGAGCTGCATTTAAAAGACCGTTGGGAAAATATGATCGTTAGGGGCTTTGACCGTTGAGGTTTTTGCCACATAGGCGTATCGAAACGGTGAAGCCCGTATCGAAATGCTATGAAAAAACCCTCACCCAGATTAAGCCCGTTTTGAAACAGACATAGTTGTATCGAAACGTTTTGAAACTGTAAATGGTCGTATCGAAACACCTAAGGGTGTTTTGAAACACCTGGGTAGTTTTGTAAAATTTGACTTTAGAAAACACATTAAAACCCCTTTAAGAATTCCTCAAACATATTTTCAAGTTGTTTGGACTTAAAAACATTTTGAAATCTCTTCAATTTAGTCCAAAACTATTTTTCAATTATTATATCAAAACACATATTTCTACAAGTGGTTATGACATAGTTCTTGTATTTAGAAGTTTAGGGTTCAAAACCTTTTATGTGCATGATTTTAATATTTTTCTTCTAGCAAAACGATGTCATTTTAGGCTAAATTAGGCTTCAAAACAGCCGCACCAAAACGACGTCGTTTTGAGTTAACAATTTCGTTAAGAGTTACTAGTGGAGTGACATAAACGAGTTAGAAAGTCAAGTTCAAAGTAAGATTTGAACATTTTTAGAGTTCAGTGGCATTTTCGAATCAGTGGTAATAATTTAGTGGCATCTGGTGTAGTTTATCCTTAAAATATTATGGGTTTCTATAGAAATATTAGGGTGAACTACACCACATACCACTCCACTATGGCCCCTGACTCAAAAATACCACCGAACTTTAAAAAAAGTTCAAAACTAACATTGAACTTTAATATGTGACTCGAAAATACCACTCCGCCGTTAACTCTTAATATTCCATTAAGCAAAAACGACGTCGTTTTGAGTTAACAATTCTGTTAAGAGTTGCTAGTGGAGTGACATAAACGAGTCAGAAAGTCAAGTTCAAAGTAAGATTTGAACATTTTTAGAGTTCGGTGACATTTTCGAATCAGTGGTAATAATTTAGTGGCATCTGGTGTAGTTTATCCTTAAAATATTATGGGTTTTTATAGAAATATTAGGGTAAACTACACCACATACCACTCAACTATGGCCCCTGACTCAAAAATACCACTAAACTTTAAAAAAAGTTTAAAACTAACACTGAACTTTAATATGTGACTCGAAAATATCACTCTGCCGTTAACTCTTAATATTCCATTAAGCCGGTGGGGTGTTTTAAAGTCTAATTTATCCCAAAACGACGCCGTTTTGCTGATGAAAAATATTAAAACCATGCACTTTGGGGTTTTGAACCCATAAACTTTAGAAAATAAAGTTAAACCTTAACCACTAAACTAACATAATATTATATAATATTTTACAGCAAATAGTATATATCTCAAATTACTTAAGATTAATTTAAATTATTTTATAAAATAAATAACACTATAAATAATATTAATATATAAAGAATATAAAATATATTATTTTTATATATAGCAATATATATAAAAGTGTATTATTTTATTTTTATAACATAAATATATTATTTAAAAAACTCTCAAAATGTTCATAAAATTAATATATTTATATTATAAATATTATATAAAAAATCTAAACCCTAAACCCTAAACTTTAAACTACAAAGCTCAAACTTCAAACCCTAAATTTTATGGTTTGAGGTTTAGGGTTTATGAATTTTTATATATTATTTACAATATAAATATATTATTTTTATGAATATTTTTTGTTTTTTAAATAATATATAAAAATAATATATTTATATTGATACATGTATAAATAATATATTTTATATTATTTATATATTAAAATTATTTATAATATTGTTTTTATAAAATAATTTGGTTGAACTAAATGAATAAGTTTATATAATTTAAATAAAAATATTTTATTTTTATATTTTTCATATATTATTTATAATATAAATATATTATTTTAAAAAACACAAAATATTCATAAAATTTATATATATAAAATCTTTAAACCCTAATCCTAAACTCTAAGGTTTATGGTTTAAGTTTGAGGGTTAGGGTTTATGAGTTAACAATTTAGGGTTTTTATATATTATTAATAATATAAATATATTATTTTTATGAATGTTTTGGGTTTTTTTAAAATAATTTATTTATATTATTTATAATGTATAAAAATAATATATTTTTATTTATATTTATTGATATATATATATATAAATAATATATATTTATAATTTTATATATTAGTATTATTCATAGTACTATTTATTTTTTAAAATAATTTAAATTAATTTTAGTTAGTTTGAGATATATAATATTTGTGGTAAAATATTATATAATATTGTGTTTGTTTAGTGATTAAGACTTAGTCTTTGTATTTAGAGGTTTAGAGTTCAAAACCCTATTTGCGCATGATTTTAATATTTATTTCTCTAGCAAAACAACGTGATTTTGGCCTAAATTAGGCTTCGTAACAGCCGCACCAAGACGACGTTGTTTTGACTTAATAGGGAGTTAAGAGTTAATAGTAGAGTGGTATTTTTAAGTCATATATTAAAATTTAGTGTTAGTTTTAAAAAATTTTAAAATTCGGTTGCATTTTTAAATTAAAGGCCTTAGTTGAGTGGTATATGGTGTAGTTTACTTAAAATATTAATACTTCCAAGGCTTCCACGGGTAAAAGTCACCTAAACTAAAAGCCAAAATAAAAGAAAAATTGCAAAAAGGCACAAACCGGTCTTGGAATCGGGCAGAGTCAGTGGGCAGACGAAGAGAAGGAAAGAGCAAAATAAATAAATAAATAAATAAAAAGAAGATAAAAGTAGCGAAAACGTAATTTCTTGTATTCCTTCATCTTTATTATTCAAAATCCCAGATTATAAATTATTATAATTCTCTGTAATTTTTTTGCTCAAATTAATTTGAGATTTGACTCCTTAACCCCCACTTGTTTGTTACTTTTTTCTTCTTCTTTTATGTCTCCTCAGATCTAATCTTTCTCAGGAATTTTTAGGAGCCGCGAAACCGGTTCGGCAAATCGGCGACGAAATTGGAAATAAACAGCCGGTCTGATTCAATATGGATGATTTTCCAGATTTATTTGCGAAAGATTTTGGGATCAAACCCCAAGGTAAATCAGCCCCTATGGCACCTCCTCGGAGCCCCTCTTCCGGTCCAAATTACGGATACAGATCCGATTATACCCGATCTTCATCCGCAAAAGCTAAACCGTCATCCAATCCCATTTTCGACGATCACGATCGCGACGGACTCTCGTTCAATGACGTCTACGGAGGACCCCCCAAGTACTCATCCGAACCTAGAGCCTCAACCGCGCAAACCTCGTCGTTCGATTATGATTCCCTTTTTAAGGAGTCGAAGCCGCCGGTGTATGATAAGCCTGTTTACGATGATGATCTTTTCGATGGATTGCCTGGGATCAAGAGCTCTTCTACAACATCGGCCGCCAAGTTCGATGACGTATTTTCGATCCCGAGGTCTCCACCTCCTCCCAAGCATAAGTCGACGAGCAGCTCGCCGTTGGATGATCTGCTTGGGAATCTAGGGAGGAAAGAGACGGAAACTAAGTTTAATAGCGAGAGAGTGAAAGCGGAGAAAGATGCTCCTTTATTTGATGATTTGCTTCCTGGTTTTGGCCGGAGTAGCTCTCCTGCACCCGCGAGGTATTTCCGGCTTTTAAAGGCTTTCATTTTGAAACCAATGAACATCATACTGATTTTTTTGCTGTGTTGTTGAACGTGCATTCTTTCGCGGACACCACGGTTTAGGTATTTGTGCTGGTTTTTCATATCAAAAGGTATAGGCGCGCATATACTTTGATGTTCAATCTAATCTGAGGTTCCAAGATTTGGTTGCGGTTTTGGCTGCTTAGGGTTTTGGCACACATTATATATATTGGACAGTATATTAATGAAATGAGCATATTTAAATATTTATTTTATGTATGGAGTTGGTTAAGCTTAGTGCTTATTTTCTGTTTGTGTGTAATGCATATTGGCAAGTTAAGCAATTGTACTTTCTTATGATTCAGCTGTGGGATTTTTGATAATTGACTAAAGAAAGCAGTTTTCATTCAAATATAGACTTAGACGAGTTTGCTAGTTAATTGTTTGTCTAACATATGTTCTAGGCTGGGATTTTCGATAAAATTACTTTTGTGTGATTCAGATGTGGATTTTGAATAAAATGTTTCACTTAGAGGAGTTGGAGATCTAGATTTATTATCATTTAATTGTTGTTTTCTTCCACAGAAGCAACACTTGCTTGAGTTGATCAACACTGAATTATCTGATCTAAATGTTTCGTTGTTATAGAATGTTGATACACTGCAAATCTGTAATGAATATGAAACAAATAATGTGGATTTTTTCTCCCCTGGGGAAGATGTTTACTTCAGTTCAGTTGCATATTCGAGGGAGCATCTCATCTGGAGTAGCAACCACCGTAGCAATCTACATCTAGGATCAGGAGAGCTACCTAAGGCCGTGTTTTTGTGCTTGAAGTTGTACCTTCTTTGCTGTGTATTAGTTGCCAAATGAAAATTATGCATCACTTTGATTCCCGTGTGAGGGTTTATGCTCATTTTGTACCTCTATTTACTCTCAAAGATGGTTATTAACATATTAGTCATCAACCCATAGCTTCTTCAGACGACTCAGTTTTGATGCTTACTGATGCCAAAATAGTTATATTCATACTTTCGTGGTGTGTGTGTTTGTGTGTCACACAAGGTTCATACTTGCATGGATATGACTTTCTTAAGACATACATCACATAAATGCAGATGTAGCTCTATTAATCCTTATATGGTCATCTACTAGCTCTGCAAATCTCTTTTGTTGGTTGAGAAATACATCATCCTCTGTTTATTTCTAATTTAAAGTGGGAAAATTCCTAGATAAAATTCATTGGCTAGGTGACATTCTGTTGGTTATTGAATGTTTTTGTAAAACTGGGCAAAAAAATTGCTGTTTTAAATGAGTTAGGACGAAATGTAATGCATTTTCTTATGATTTATGATTATGATAACATCCTCTTCTTTTTGTTTTTGGATTTTGGGAAATGTTAGTTACAAACATGGGCATAGCTTTTTCCGTAAACTTCTGGAAATATCAATATTGTCATTCATAGTGTTTTTACTTTTAAATTTTGAATCTGTAACCAGACTTAGAAGAGAGAAATAACCAAAGATATAAAACTGTATTGTCATTCAATTGTGACTTTGATTAATTGGCAACTCGTAGTGCATATTACTGCTGGATTAAGTGTGAAGAAGGTTAACTGAATGGGGGTATATATGGATTCTGAACACTGTGTTCAAAGCTTGAGATCATGTATATTTCTTTTCAGTTCTGTATTTTTCCAATGGTGTCTTTTTAGTCTCTTGTTCTTATAATATTTAGTTTTACCATGCAAATGTTTGCTGATACCATATCATGCTCCATCCTTTGGGCAGGTCAACTTCTGAGGCTGGTCAATCCCAGAATCCAGCCTCAAATTCAAGTAAGACTGGGTCCAATTCGATGGAAAACCCTTTTGTTGTCTTAGGATCAACATCAGACCCTGCAGATTTGTCCTCTGGGTTGTTTACAGACCCCTCAGAAGTAATAAGTAAATTTAATGGATCTGAGAAATCAGGAGTGGAGAGTTCATCTGGTAGTGGGGCAGTGTTTGATGATTTAGATCCTCTTGATGGTTTTGGAAAATCTGTACCTTTTGTTTCACCTGAAGTCAATAAGAGTGGGAAGGATAGGAGCCATTTAAGAACTTCAAGTGGACCACAAACTTCAGCTAGTAAAGAGCCACATGATGAAGAGTTTGAGCACTACACCAAGAAGAGGATGCCTTCTATGGGGGATTTTCCGGCCTCTCATCAACCTGTGTTTGACATGCCCAATATGTCAACTAATTTTCATAGTTCTGGTGGCCGAGCTACTAGCCCTCCTGCTTACTCGAATGTTGGTTCTAATAATACTAGTTCCCAGGTAAATACAACTCCAAGATCTGAGAACTTCGACACATTTGATGATGTGTGGCTCACTGTATCGGAGGTTCCCCTCTTTACACAGCCTACTAGTGCTCCCCCACCTTCAAGACCACCTCCTCCAAGGCCACCACGAGCTTCAAAGCCAATCCAAGGCTTATCTTCTTCCACTAATGCAAAAAAGAACGATAATGAGTTTTCTTCGTTCCCAAATTCAACCCAGTTCTCACCCAGCTCTCAATCAGCTTATACTGCAGCAAGCAGCAATGTTACATCTCAAATTGACGAACTTGAAGATTTTGCAATGGGTAAGGCCCAGAATAACTTCGAACGTGCTGAAAATTTTCCAGGTGATGTTTTTGAGACCAGTTCTGTTGCTGCTGCTTCTGCTGCTGCCATGAAAGAGGCAATGGATAGAGCTGAGGCTAAATTTAGGCATGCTAAGGAAATGAGGGAGAGAGAGAATTTCAAGGCTGCTAGAAATAAAGAATCTGGTCAAATGGATAAAGATGAGAGAGCTATGCAAGATGCTTTGGATAGAGAAGTTAGAGGAAAGCAAGAGAGGCTGGAACATGAGAGGCAACAGAGAGAAATAGAGGAGGAAGAGAGAGAGCAAAGGAGACGTGAACTGGAGAGGGAAAAGGAAGAGCAGGAGAGAGAACAAAGAAGGCTTGAGAAAGAGAGGGAGCGAGTTAGGCAGATGGAGAGGGAAAAGGAAAGGGCCAGGCAAGCAGTTGAACGGGCTACTAGAGAAGCACGTGAAAGAGCAGCAGCTGAAGCTCGTGCTAGAGCTGAAAGGGCAGCTGTCGAAAAGGCATCCTCTGAAGCTCGACAACGTGCGGAAAGAGCTGCAGTGCAGAGAGCACAAGCTGAAGCACGTGAAAGGGCAGCAGCTGAGGCTAGAGAAAGAGCAGAAAGAGCTGCTGCAGAAGCAAGAGAGAGGGAAACACGGGCAAGGAATGCAGCAGCAAAAGCTGAAGCTGAAGCAAGGCATAGAGCTGAAAGAGCTGCTGCTGAGGCTCGAGAAAGAGCAGCGGCTACTGCGAATGCGAGGGCAAGCCAGCAAAAGAGTGATGACGATCTCGAATCATTCTTTATGGGTTCTCGACCCAGCAGTGCACCAAGGCCAAGAGCTAACACATCGGTGAGAATCTTAGGCTGCAATGTTGTATTCCTCTTCTGATTCATGTTGTAGTGTCAGCTTGTCTGGTTTCTAACTTGAGTTGTTGCTGATGCAGGATCCCCTGTTTGACGGACAAAACAAGGGAGGGCCCGAAGTAGCATCTAGCATGAGGAAAGCTTCTTCAACTGCAAGCATTGTTGATGATCTCGGTTCTATTTTTGGAGGTGCTTGCAAACTAGAAATATAATGATTTTTTAATTTTTGATATCGTGTTTGTTCTCCTCCATAGTTGTGATTGACTAAGCTACTTTGATGCTAAAGCTGCTGCATCTTCATCTGGAGAATTCCAAGAGGTTGATGGGGAAACTGAAGAAAGGAGAAGAGCCCGGTTGGAACGCCACCAAAGAACTCAGGAGCGCGCGGTATGCGTTCCACATTGCATATTTCATTTATCTTTTCCATCTTGTCTAATCATGTACTGCTTGCTAGCCTTGGTTTACTATTGATTTTGCATATCCAGGCGAAAGCATTGGCTGAGAAAAATCAGCGGGACCTTCAAGTGCAAAGGGAACAAGCTGAGAGACACGTAAGTGGATGCAGTATTTAATTTTTGTTCTTATTGTTTATTCTATTCTCTTTCTTCTTCTTACGATAAAGGACTCTTGCTTTAGTCCTAGCCTCCCTAACTTACACACAATGCATAATTTAACTTGTAAAACTGTCTGGATGGTTTACTCAATTTTTATACTAATGCTAATGTATAAAGGAAATGGGTGGTTTTGATTTATGGATAAAACTTGCATGATGAAAAAGAAGATAAATTTGTATATAATTCTATGATATAATTTGTTGAGACTTCTAACTATGGTATCATTGATAGGTTAAAACCTGGTTAATACTTTGTCTCAATTTTGTAACTCCAGTATCGTTAGTGAGATGAGTTTGAACTAGGGATTTAAAACCGTATCTGAACCTAAAGTTATGCTGACCTGCCCAACAAGTGTTGCATCCAAATGATATGTTAATATGGATTTAGTTGCCGTAAGTAATTGAATGTATAATCGCACATTGTGTTGAAAGAAATAGTTACTGTCTGGAAAGTATTATGCTGCATTAGAATATATGTTAATATGCAAATGAGTGGGTTTCTACTTGTGTATGCATATGTCTGTCTACCAAGGTTATTGTAGTAATTACTGTCCATCTAATATTTATCATGGTGTTGTTTCAGAGGATTGCTGAAACACTAGATGTTGAGATCAAGAGATGGGCTGCTGGGAAAGAGGGAAATTTGCGTGCTCTGCTGTCAACACTGCAATATGTATGTTATTACTTATTACTACCATTCATCTTGTTTGTGCTCTGTTGCACAGTATTTTATGTAAGAACAAACTTTATTGTATTCTCCGTGTTTATTTTCTATTATATATTGTGCTGGGTTGTCTGTTCTCATTTTATCGCCTAAATACCACTAGTCTAATATTTTACCTTTTTTTATATCTTTTGTATTTGCGGTAGACGACTTTAAGGTGAATTATGAGATATGTTGTTATGTGTAGCTACCAAACTTTTTACATATTCTGGTCTGATGTTACGTCAAATGGATACACTGTACATGTGCTGGTTTTAAGTAGAACCCAAAACTGAAAAGGAGATTGGGCTGACAATTTCAGGTGTCCAGCTCCAATAGTAATGTTTACTGTCTGATTTAGCAGTGACCTTTAGAATTAAGGTACTGAAGAATAGGAGTATGTCTAAATAACGTCTTCCCTTCATGATGTTTACCATCTTAGTCTTACTCTTGCAGTTTTGTTGTTCTATTCAAGGAACTATTCTTGTGCCAGGCATGCGCTTCTTTATTGCGCATTAAACTCTCTGGAACCCCTTTTAAGAAAGATTTGGTGTAGGTGGATGTCAATCTTGTTGTAAGCATCTGTTGCAGAACCTTGTGGAATTCATGGGCATCCTTTGCAAAATTCGTTCCTTTTCTGCATGACTTGCTAACAGCTGCATCACAATTTGACATTCACAAGTGCTTGGGCATGCAAATACTTATTTTAAGGACATGTGTAGTGTTTCTAGTATTTGAACTGCTTGAGAATAAGCTTTATTGTCTTGCACTTCCTTGCCTTTCCACCATTCATCTGAAGGTTTAATTGTGTTCCAACTGTTAAATTTGTCATGATGTGAGCACTGCTGTGATTTTGGAAATTTAGTCTCTTTTGAAAATTTTGTCGTAGTTTCTATTCATCAGTTCTGTTTGCTTGCTTGCATGTCTTATGCTAAAAAATTCTTGAAAATGTGATATTGTTACTGTTTTAACTAATTTATCTCCTGTTCCTGTTCTTTGATGATTAGGTTCTTTGGCCTCAATGTGGTTGGCAGCCTGTTTCTTTGACAGATTTAATAACAGCTGCTGCAGTCAAAAAGGTTTACAGAAAGGCTACTCTTTGCATCCATCCTGATAAAGTCCAACAAAAAGGTGCCAATCTTCAGCAGAAATATGTTGCAGAGAAGGTCTTTGACTTGCTCAAGGTACTTCAAAATTTTTTGCATGAAGAACTTTATGGTTGATTGATGTGCTATTTCACTGTTACAGCCTCATTTGCACTGATTGCTATTTTTATTCGTCACATTTTCTTAGATGGGAAATTGTGATCTTTTTATGCTAGATGAGTATTATGTGGTTTGCTTGGTTTGTATGGAATTATCCATAATATTGGATACTAATATGGGTTGTAAAGTTTATTATTACTAATATAATCTTAGTCGGGGCACTCTTTCCCCTTCAATAGGAAGGGGTTTTTAACGAGGCCCATTTACTTTTCAAAAAATAGATGTCATAGTACTGCTGCATTTCTTTCCATCTTGTTTCCATTCTCAAGCTAAATTGTTTCCCTGTGGTAAAATAGGAAGCGTGGAACAAGTTCAATTCGGAGGAGCTTTTCTGAGTTTGAAATTGTTGACTTTGTAGCTAAAGAAATTTGGCATTTGGCAAAGTAGGCATTGGCTTTGAATGAATTCACGACTGTCCAGCTGCTATAGTGTTCTCCCTGCGTGCCTGCTTCGCTTGGATGATTCATTAAGTCGAGTATTAAAGAATGGGATACGATGCCTGCTTCAAAGGGCTTGTAAGGTACATATGGGAAGGGTGAAGTACATACACTCTTCTTTTGTTCAGGTTGATGTACATTAAATCTTCATCCAGCTACTTGGGATGTCCGGGTTAAGTGTAGATTATATAATTGGGCGCGTCATATGCACGAGTTGAGGGGATATTTTTGTTAATTCTTTTTTTAGTATTTGTGTTTTTGTTTCCCCATTTCCCTACCTTTTGTGGCGAATAGTAGGAAATATGTATGATTGTTGAGAGTTGAGAGATGAGATAGGTACTCTGAGGTGGATAAGTCATATATATCATTTGTTTCTTCAGTACCACGAACTGTTCTCTGATGTTGTTTAACCAATGGAGCATATTCCCCAAGATTTGTATGTAGACTTGCATCCCAAGCCTTTGTTTTGTTTCAATGTGGGATTGAAATGCTTATTTATTTTGTCATGGAGTTGTTACCTTTGAGTTCCATTCCTTGATAATTCCAGTTTTGTGTCATTCATCCGCTAGTCGTATAACGAGACGCTACAAAAGCATATTAGTATGAATCCAATGAATCATTTTAGGGGAGAATCACAAACAATTTTTTAAGTTGGTTTTATTATATTAAAAAGGGGTGGAAAGTTCTAGAGAACAACCCTTAATTAAAGGCTAAATCACGGTTAACCGGGTAACAAATTGTACAGAATTTGTTATAAAACTTGTACCGCTTTTATTACAAAACATGTAATAGAAATGGTATAAACATATATTATTACAACTTAAATATTTGGATACATACATAATCTATTACGAAAACTGTAAGAGAAATAGTATATACATAAAACGTTACAACCTAAGAATTTGTGTACAACGCAATTTCTTACGAGAAAACTTAATTTGCTACACAAAGTGTACCGAAATTACTACAAAATGTACGAGAAACTTTACAATATTAGTAGGAAAAACGGTATGTACCGAAATTCTTACAAAGTTTCACCAAAGGCCAAAAGGGAACTTAGTGTAAGAAATTGTGTACATATACAATTTCCTACGAGAAAACCTAATTTGCTACAGAAAGTGTAAGGTTTTGTGTATATACCGAAATTACTACAAAAAGTACGGAAAACCTTACAATATTAGTAGGAAAAACGGTTTGTACCGAAATTCTTACAAAGAATCACCATATGCCAAAATGGCTCAACTTAGTGTAAAAATTTGTGTACATACACAATTTCCTACGAGAAAACCTAATTTGCTACACAAAGTGTAATGTTTTGTGTATATACCGAAATTACTACAAAAAGTACGGAAAACCTTACAATATTAGTAGGGAAAACGGTATGTACCGAAATCCTTACAAAGTTTCACCAAAGGTCAAAATGGCTCAACTTAGTGTAAGAACTTGTGTACATACACAATTTCCTACGAGAAAATCTAATTTGCTACACAAAGTGTAAGGTTTTGTGTATATACCGAAATTACTACAAAAAATACGGAAAACCTTAAAATATTAGTAGGAAAAACGGTATGTACTATAATCCTTACAAAATTTCACCAAAGGCCAAAATGGCTCAACTTAGTGCAAGAATTTGTGTACATACATAATTTCCTACGAGAAAACCTAATTTGCAACACAAAGTGTATGATTTTGTGTATATACCGAAATTACTACCAAAGGTACGATATACCTTACAATATTAGTAGTAAAAACGGTATGTACCTAAATTCTTAAAAAAACGGTATATACACAAATTCCTACACCTAAAACCTTTCTACTACAAGATCTGAATGGGAGGTTTCGAAACCGCCATTGTTGGTTTCGATACCTCTTGGGTAAACATTGAATTAATGGCACACTGTCAAAGTGGTTCCGAAACTATAATTGGGGTTTCGAAACCCCTAGTTTGACGTGTATGTACACATTTTACTACGAAATGTACCGAATTTACCATAAGTGATGTAGGGGTGGTTTCGAAACCGTGATTGTTGGTTTCGAAACCTCTTGAGTAGACATGAATTTAATGGCATACTGTGAAAATGGTTCCGAAACCACAATGGTGGTTTCGATGCCTACTGGATCAACATTGAGTAATGGCACACTGCCAAAGTGATTTCGAAACCACAAAGAGAGTTTCGAAACCCCTAAAAGCCTTGTTACCTATGTAAGTATACTTGGTTCAAATATGGTTGCAGGTGAAAGCTGATTATCTAAAAACCTAAAACCTTAACACTTGAACTAATTATCAACAACGAAAGGAATAGGGAATATGATTTCTTAGAAAAAAAAATAGATTACAAAGGACCAAATTTCATTTCGTACATCAAACGAAAGCAGTACCCACGCTTCACAAAGAACAAGCTAAACATTGTATCCCAAGTGATGTCACCATCCTAATAGACAATAACAAAATAATAAACTAAAATCTCTCCTCATTATATGATCAGACACGTACAATTGGACAACAAAAAATGAATGAGGGTCATCTGTATCGCCTCATAATTCTTCGTCCCCGACAAGGGAAACTGAGAAGCTATGAGTATCATCAGTTGACCATTTTACCTTTTACGTCAATCCAAAAATGGATGATGCTTCACATTTTCTTGAACATTCTCTTCTCTGGCCAAATTTTCTAAATAGACACGAATGGAACCACCTTTTTCTATTATCAATTGCAAGTACAATAATTAGATAATAAGTTTTGAGTGCCAAAAAATGTTTAGGAAATATGGAAGATGCTCGAGTATGGAAGTTTTACTTAATGTGTTATCAGTTCTCTCATCTTCTCTCTTGTAAGATTTAAGACATATGTAGGTGTTTTTCCTGAAACATGAACACAATCGAAAACAGAATAATTATATAACAATTAATTGATTATATATTTGCAAGTAAAAGCCAATATCTTGAGTAATTTACTGACCATATTATTAATCATTTTAGCTTCTGAATCATCAACGAACAGCGTGTTTCGTTCATTATATTCAGTCATAGCATTCCACAAGCGACTTAAATTCTTAATAAATATATTACGTTGCGATGGATGTTTTTCGCACTTATTCTGAGACTGCATAATTGAAATAAAATTCTTCAAATATCATAAAATTTTAAGAAACAAAAGCAGCCACACAATAAAGATACACCTAGTGCTTAATAATATAAAAGTTACCCAAATGAAGCAAAAATTTCCTTTAAGATCGTTGATTCTCCAAAGTGCCCAATCAAGGTTTTCTCTGCATGATTTCAAATTTCAGTTGAAAAAACTAAAAAGAGTAATATTCTTAAAAGATCGATTCATTCAATGGATTATGAGAGGTGTCCGAGGGCCATATTATCCAATAAGGACATTTGGTAGTGGATTTGGCCGTGGACAGCGAAAGAACCAAAAATGGAAACTATAAAGGAAATTGATCAGTATAATAACACACATTACCTTTTCCTTAAAGACCATATAGCAACTTTATAGCTATTAAAACAAGAAAAAAGAAACTCCCCTGCACCAGGTCTCAGATGCACACCTGCAAATGTAAACAATAACAAATATAAGTAGTTTGTTAACATTGTGAATAGACTGAGAAAGATATTTAGTACCATCTCCGGTAACACTATCAAGCACTCCATTGTAATCAATAATAAGAAGTTTTTTCTTAGGCGGGTTAATGGGTGAATCAGTAACCCAGTTGTCATACTTTTCTGGATGATTCCTTGGTCTCTTAATGTCAGAGCGTTTTGCATTACTTGGAGTTATGCCAACACGATGAAGTTTTTCCACCAGATGAGGAGTCTTCATATGTCCCTTTTCCCCGATCTCTTTTTCTTATATAAGTCATAACACCTTCACCTGTCTGATTCGAAGCACCTGCATCATCATGCTCTTGTGGTGGAGGAGTAGGTTTAATATATTCTTCGACTGCATGATCTTGCTCGTCGTCATCCCCCACATCCTCTTTCTCCTCTGCTGCAGAAGTATATATGATGTGTTCTGTATACAAATAATCCAATATTATGTAAAGGAAAACAATCCAAGGGTTGAGAAAAGCAAACACAATCCAAGGGTCCTCATTTATCGGAGGGATTTCGGACATTTTGTTGTAGCGAGAAGTACATTTTGCATATGATGATAAGACATTCATTGTGACAATAATTAAAATTCCTTACAATCCATGAAGTAAAGGTAGGCATAAACCAAATATCCAACAATTTTCATCAAGCTAACAACAAAATCAACATAAGTCCAATGTACAATAGCATAAAGTCATAATACAATGCATACAAGCCTAACCATCTGGAGGGTCCAGCGAATGTGGAGTCGATGTAGCTGGAAGGAGATGACGACGAACATCATGCTCCAGAGATGTGACATGAGCATCTATTCTACAAAGGAGGGATGTAGTCTCTGCTTGAGAAGTGCGGAAAAAAGTTTCAAAGTTGTCAGTACGAGTCATCATAGCCGCAAGCAGGGAATCATTTATCACGGGAGGTGGATCTTCCGGTGCAGGAACATGTCTGTCGCCAATTCGTGTTTCATCTTCTTCATGCTTATGAACTCATTCGCCATCAATAAACCTCCAACCCATCTTCTTAGTTGTTGTTTCATCAATTTTACTCTTGAGACGGATTTTCAGGTCAAGAGAGGTGTCGATGTTTAAACTCTCAAAGATGTGGCCTAGAACATATCCATAATTTAGAGACAACTTAGAAGGGTTGGTAATAATTTGTACAAGAGATTTGAAGATAATGAGGGTGATATTGGGACGGTTACCGGTGTGGATTTGGTATAACCACCAATAATCGAGACGACGCATGCGGGTGCATCTTCCACCGGAGGGACGAAAGAACCAAGTGATGAAAAGATGGAGAAGCCTATCATTTATATGAAGATGAGTAGGACTATCATCATCAAACATTAAAGGGACTGTCTGGGATTCAGATGAGGCACCACTATTTTCGACACCTAGGTGCTCGGTAATAGTTCGCGGAGTGAGAGTAAATTCGGTTCCCATGAGATACGATTCAATCCCATAGACTTCGGAGGGGTTGTTTAGTTGATGAAGAAGAATAGCATTCGTATAAAAGGCTTTGACAAGGTTGTGAACGACACGGGGTTTAATTTCAAGATATTTCATCCAACCCTATTCGACAAATAGTGGCCAGAAGTCGAATTCATACTCCTCGGACATCAAGAAACCTAAGTCTATGGTTCTCTTGCCTCTAATCTCTTTTGACTCATAAATTGCATGAAATCGAGCTAGACAATCTGGATCGTGAAAACAGAGATTCAAATATTTTGGATTTTGAAGATTAGGTTGTGGTTGAGGTTCTAGATGAGGTTCATTCAAAGGGGAAGATTAACCTCTTTAAGTTTAGGTCCTTTCGTCCTACGAGTGTTGGTTTTAGGTGGCATGGTACTAGAAATAAGGAGTTATGGTGAAAACAAAGTTTAGTTGGGGAATTTTAACAAACACTTGGTGGGCAACTGCTTGAGGAATTTGTGTAAACAAGATTCGAAAGGCTTTGGTAACCCTTACTGCAAATTAAACAACATACAATACATAATCATTCGATGGAAATGCATAATTATAAACAAATAACAAATGCAAATGCATGCACACATATTAGGGTTTTCAGACCATACTGAAAACTATGGATTAGGAACAGAAGATTTTGAAAGGATGATGAGACCTCTTCAATCTTCAAAGAAAACAATTTTCGGAGTGGTTTCGCGGTTTTTTAGGATTTCAAAGTTAATGGGAGTTTAGTAGATGAAGGGCGGTAAGGGCGATGAGGTTTTAAAAGTTACCATTATATGAGAAATAACTACGTTTACCCTGACAAACTACCCTAAAGGTTTCGAAACCCACCATGTTGTTTCAGTACCACTTTGGCAGAGACCAAATTATGCCAAAGGCCTTAGAGTGGTTTCAAAACTGGCCATGTAGTTTCAGTACCACTTTGGTAGACACCAAATTATGCCAAAGGCCTTATAGTGGTTTTGAAACTGGCAATGTAGTTTCTGTACCACTTTAGCAGAGACCAAATTATGCCAAAGGCCTTATAATGGTTTCGAAACTGGCAATGTAGTTTCAGTACTACTTTGGCAGAGACCAAATTATGCTAAAGGCCTTAGAGTGGTTTCTAAACTGGCCATGTAGTTTCAGTACCACTTTGATTGAGACCAAATTATGCCAAAGGCCTTATAATTGTTTCAAAACTGGCCATGTAGTTTCGGTACCACTTTGGCAGTGACCAAATTATGCCAAAGGCCTTAGAGTGGTTTCGAAACTGGCAATGTAGTTTCAGTACCACTTTAGCAGAGACCAAATTATGCCAAAGGCCTTATAGTGGTTTTGAAACTGGCCATGTAGTTTCGGTACCACTTTGGCAGAGACCAAATTATGCCAAAGGCCTTATAGTGGTTTCGAAAATGGCCATGTAGTTTCGGTACCACTTTGGTAGAGACCAAATTATGCCAAAGGCCTTATAGTGGTTTCGAAACTGGCCATGTAGTTTCGGTACCACTTTTTCAGAGACCAAATTATGTCAAAGGCCTTAGAGTGGTTTCGAAACTGGCAATGTAGTTTTGGTACAACTTTGGCAGAGACTAAATTATGCCAAAGGCCTTATGGTGGTTTCAAAACTGGCCATGTAGTTTCGGTACCACTTTGGCAGAGACCAAATTATGTCAAAGGCCTTAGAGTGGTTTCGAAACTGGCAATGTAGTTTCGGTACCACTTTGGCAGAGACCAAATTATGCCAAATGCCTTATAATGGTTTCGAAACTGGCCTTGTAGTTTAGAAACTGGCCGACTCAAAAGTTTTCAAAACCTATTGTAGAGGTTTCGGTACTGCTTTGACAGTACTAATGAATCAGGGAGATTGCATAATCTATTTGGTGTGATTCGACATCGAGGTCTGACTACGTATGCTTTGGTGATGTAATTGCATTTGACACTATGTACAAGGGTAACATGTATGGACAACCTCTAATGCCTATAGTGGGTGTTAATCACCACCATCAAACCATTGTATTCAGATTTGCAATTCTAGCTGACGAGACTGCAAATACATTTGAATGGGTACTTACAGAGTTTTTACAGACAATGTGTAACAAGGATCCTGTATCAGTCGTGACAGATGATGATAGGGCCATGCATAGGGTTATAAATATGGTGTTCCCCCTTTCTCGACATCGTATATGTTCGTGGCATCTTTCACGAAATGCCCATGCAAACATAGGTGATCCAAAGTTTACTACCGCATTTACAAGATGCATGTCATCTTGGTGGACAATTGAGGAATTTGATCGCAACTGGAGATCAGTTCTGCAACAGTTTAACGTCGAACACCATTTGTGGGTTGTTGAGAAGGATCAGAGCCTAAGTATGTGGGCACAAGCATATCTGATAGGACATTTCTTCGCCAATGTTCGATCAACACAACGGTGCGAAGCTATGAATGCGGCGCTCGATATCGTGCTCCAATGTAAGAAGACATATCTCGAAGTTGTCTGTGCCATTGACAATGGGATTAATGAGATGCGAATTATGGAGTTGAGGGAAGATTTCAAAAGTTCACATTCCAAGCCTTTCCCAATGACGAAATTGAATGAGCTTGAAGAGAATGTTGTTGACATATTTACTCGGGCATCGTTCGAAATTGTTCGGACCGAACTTAAATATAAGACACTATATCGTGCTTTACATCCGATTGTTGAAGTTGGAGGAACGCAGACTTATCGTTTAACAAAGTACAAGGATCCGAGCAAATTATATGAGGTCGTGCTTGATTTCACAACGCAGAACCTAACGTGTTCTTGTAGGAAATTTGAGACAGTCGACCTTCCCTGTCGCCATCAACTGCACTCCTTAAGTTGGAAGACATCTCAGTGATCCTTAAATCTTTAATTCTACCGCGGTGGACCAAAAATGTGAAGCTCCATCTTTCGCGTAGTTCGACGTTCCTCAAGAAATGAAACAAATGGCTCGATTTGCTTCTCTACGATCACTTTCTTCGCGGTTGTGCTACCTTGCATCACAAACAGACGAAACTTTCAAAGCACAAAAGATGAGTCACTTCGATTAACTGTCGAATTTGATCAGTCGACAAAGTTGAATGACTCCTCATCTAAGAAGGAAAGCAAGCACAATGTTCGGGGCCTCCAAAAGATGGAAGCAAAACGGAAACAGAAAATTAAAAAGCTCGTCCCAACATCACGAACCTACCAATATTCATTTTGCAATGTTGAGGGACATAACACGAACACATGCCCTCGTTTGAAGCTACAGTTACCAACCGGTACATTTGCGACAACCTCAACTTTCTTCGAAGACGACGACGAATTTCTAGTTGACCTCGACATGTTCAAAACTTATGAAAGTGTGGGTCATTCTTACTTTACTAGTACATATGTCCTTAAATACAAGTTAACACATGTTTGCTTTTTCATTTCATTTAGGACATGCCACATATTTGGAATCCAAACGATAATGTTTTCAATGTATCTCCGACCGACCACAACATCGAAGGTATTACTCAATAATCCATCAAGTTCATTGCCATTTTGCTTATAATTCCACTATGAATTCATTCCTTCCTCTAGACAATTAAATCATTATTGTGATGCAGATCCCCAAGATTATGATTAAAGAACCTTCACACATACGACACCATATATTGAAGAGGAAATAACTGTAACTAAAACCTAACGCCTTATCCCTCGTATATGATAGTGTTTATGTTGTGCACAAATTAGGTTAATAACATATGACGATAAAATGGTAGAAGAAACTCAATTTTCCACTAAAATATAATATATCTGGCATATTGTTGTATTTACATTGTAACACCCGGGTTTAGGGGTCGGGTGAAAATAATATCTAAATAATATTTTGAGTTTCAGTTTTATAATTAAAATAATAATATATTATGTGGGCTTCATATTTTCAAAGCAAACATTTTATGTTGGACCAAAATGGATTTGAAACTCATTTTCCCATGGATTTTAGAGTTTATGAGTTTGCCATCTCATTAATGGCAAAAGGGTAAATAAATGGACTTTCAAATTTAAATTCCCTTTTATTAAAATAACCATTTTGTCATCATCTTCCTCACTTCCCCCATTTTCATTTCAACGACACAAAAGAGCTATCTTCACCAAGTTACTATTCCATCACCTTGCATCTTCATCTTTGGTGCTTTTTGAAAGGTAACTTCGTTTTTGACTTGTCCTCCTTTCCCTCTTCAAGCTAATATCTTTATTTTTCAAAAAGCTCATGGTTTATGGATTTTGAGGTTTTGAGTCTTGAGATTAAAAATGAGAACTTTGTGGTCTTTAACCTAAGCTATTGATTTATTAATGTTAGATAAGTTGTTTTCAACCTAAAAGGTCCAACATATGTGAATTTTAGAGAGTTTTATAAAGATTCCCAGATTTGGGTTTTAATGGGGGGTTTTGAAGGGTTTAAATGTTAGTTTTGGGTGTGTTTGATGTTGGAAATTGAGGGCTGATGTTACAGTAATAGTTGGGGGTTGTTTTGGAAGCATTTGAGTGTGTTAAAAAGGTTGAAATCATGAGTCTTGGATTGGGTTTGAAGGCTGCTCGGGTTTGAAGTTTCAGGGGTTATTCTTGGCTTGAGAATCATGTGTTTTATGCTTGAGTAGTGTTTCGGGTTTGCTACATTGATGTATGAACTGATTCGAGGTTGTTTTGTTTGTGTTGAGTTGATTAGAAGCAAGAGTTTGTGTTGGTAAAGCATCGGGAACAAATCTGGAATCGTTGGAAGCTTGATCGGCTAGTGGGTTGAGCTTGGAATAGTCGGTGAGTGGTTAAATGTTTTTAAATGGTTTTTGAGTATTGGTTCAAGCATGTGGACTAGGTTGGGCTTGGTAGACCCTCCTAGAGTTTGGATTAGAGTGGTAGCCTAATCCCAAACTTTAGTTAGAGACTTTGGTTGAACTCAAATGGTTGCTTATGCCTCATGTTAAATTGTGATTATGGTGTTTATGTATAATGTGTTATACATGTTGTTGAGGCATGGTTTAATGCATTGATATATGCATGTGGTTTGGTTTGTGGATTGTGCATGATGTTAATCATGGTGAGTACGTGCTAAGAACGAAAGTGGATATGAAATGATAATGTGAAAGGTTGTGGATTGTGTTTAATATTGGCACTAGTATGCTTGGGTACAAATGATCGATCATTAGGATGTTTAGTGTGCACACGTGAGTCAAATGCGCGCATGGTCTTGGTGATGGTAGTCATCAAGATGGAGTACAGGTTCGCCCAGAAAACCTTCTTATTTATATGATAGTCGATGATGAGTGTAATCCCATCGATGGGGCATGAGGATGAGTGGAATCCCCTCCGCGTGAACGGTGATGAGTGCAATCCCACCATAAGGTAATGGTTATTGTTGGATGTGAGTTCCAACGTGTTATCTGAGTATTCGAGTCATAGCTAGGTGCCAATATGAGATGAGATGTGTACCAATATGTGGTGTTATGTGTTGCCAATATGGATTGATATATGTGTTTACATATGATGTGGTTTGTACTTGTTGAGCATGACATAGTATTGAATATATGTTCATGCATCATGTGTATTTTGGCTCATGTGGATCGAAGGTAAGAACATGTATTTTACCTTGGTTGTGCTCGTGCTTGGACCCTACATTATTGAGGTTTTTTTTAATAAGCTTACCCTCACTAAGCTTTATGCTTACGTTCTCTTTTGTTCGACAATGCAGATCCGTAGTTCGTGGGTTGCTAGTGCAAGAAGGGGCCTCCAAGTGTGCTAGTTGGGCTTTTGAATCTATCAAGTATGAATTTTATGTTAATGATGTAATGGTCAAGCAATGGGGACTTATGTGGTTGATGTTGGTTTGTTTAGGAGCATGTTAGACTCCTTTTTATGATGTTGTTAGTTTGGCTTTTGGATGCCATGTTTGGTTGTAAACCATGTTTTGTTTGCTTATCATGTATGTTGGCCTTGTGCCTTTATGGATGCCTAAGTACATGTTCTTGTGAAGCATGAATCTTTAATGCCATGTATGATTCTTATGTTGTTTTGATGGTCCTTGGATGTGTGGCTATTGTATGTTAAAGTGTGCTATGTATGCTTGTCGTGTTTAGCTTCCCTTAGAGTTTATGCTTGTGTGTTGTGTGAGGTTGTAGTGGTGTTTTTGGGACAACCTTGTACCAAAAACCAGCTAAAACCAATCTGCAGACATAGGGCGTTTCGAAACGGTTGGTCCCGTTTCGGTACGGTCCCTTTGTTTCGGGCCAGGCGTTTCGGTACGCTAAGGGCTGTTTCGATACGATTTTGCTACTAGAAATATGAGAATTTGACGATAAATTGATGTATCGAAACGGGCTTTAGTGTTTCGGAACGGCCTTCGTATCGTTGACCACGAGAAGTTGACCGTTGAGGTCGTTTCGATACGGGCCACCCCTGTTTCAAAACGGTCTCATCGGGTTGACTTTGTCTAGTTGACCTAGTCAAGGCGTATCGAAACACCCTATGGGCGTTCCGATACGGCCTGCTGTTTAAGATAAAAAGGGGGATGTTTTAATTATGTGTTGGTTGTTTCGCCTCGCTTGTTTCCTTCCGATGTTGCCTTTCTTTCATATAGGATGTAACATTACATCTAGATAAGATAATAAAATGAAAAGTTTTCATTGGGTCGGTAATCGAAGTGGAGCCTTAACGAGTTTCGCCTCGGTTATCCCCGTGTAGCCCACTCGGATCGGTCAAGCGTCCAGACTGGGACGAGGGGGTTACATACATCATATAGTTACATAACGTAGTTATGCTTGTAGAGCATTCCCTCCTCCATAAAGTGATTTACATCTACAGAACACGCACATTATCGTATGAAATGGTACCACACACTGTGTTTTCAACATTCTAATATTATACATAGAAACCTGAATTCAACTCGTACAAAAAAGGGGTTCAATTACGAAACTCCAACTTCAAACATAAAAAAATTCCTATGCCACTGATCCAACTCGAACTCCAATTTTTCGTTTAGCAACAAAAAAATTGAACCAAGTTACGGACAATTACTACACCTTCTAATCAGTTCAATTATATAAGAAACAAAACCATCGTGCATAGTCCCTCACCATTGTGGCTGACAAATGTTGGCACGGTTTACGAATGGTCGTGACTTTAGATGTACAACATGTGTCTTCACAGCAGATGATATTTCTCACCGCCTAATATTCTTATCATTGTTGGCGAGATCATACAAAAGAAACACTCTATCCCAATCCCCAACAGTCTAGTAAGATATATGTAAACAAAACATGCATTAAGTAACGAAAGTTTATTCCTATAAATTCGCAAAGTAAATAAAGTATAATGAACAAAGCATGAACGTACCACAACCTTTACACTCTTCCTATGCCAAAGTTGCATCCACTGTATGCAAAATATACCATAATCGTCTCTGTTTGAAGACATATTAGTTTAAAGAACAAATTATTACTAATCGTATACAAATTGTACAACCAAGCTAACACAAAGTACTTCATACCCATTATCTTGATGTTTTACTTTAGCCACCACCACGCTTAGATCAGTCAATGGCCTTGATGGTGACCCAAACACTTGTACAAACTTTTCTTCTTCAAAACATTCACCTAACCTTTTAATCTATATGCACAAACATATATAGCTTTTTACATGCTATGTCACATCTAAAAAGGGTGTTGAATACTTCAAAGTTTGTGCGTATTACCAAGTTCTTGACCGCATACACTATTGCAACATTGCCTCGAGTTGTGGGCAGACTGTCCAGTAGCTTCAATTCGTAACGATAAATATTCAGGACACACATATACCAATGACTTTGATTGTCATTAATGAGGATAAAGATCTGAAAAACAAAACGATTACCCTTTTAATATATATATTAAATAAATTGCAATGGGTTTATAAAACATTTCTTCTTTATCATACCACTTTCCAGTCGTTAATTTTTCCATACGGTTTGAAAATGGCACACCAATAATCAGCAAGCTGACCACCATCCATTACCCCTTCTAGAAGCTGATTCTACAAGACAATAATTAATATTTAGCATGTTTCCTTACAAACCACACTTGTTTATTCTTAATATACACAATATTTTTTAATATTAAACATACACTCAATGCGCGCGGTAGATATCCTCTCCTTGTTTGAGCTTTTTTCCTACTGTCTTCAACGATAATCGACCACCCAACGACATCAATAACCTGAATAGTTCACAAAAAATTTAGGAACTATCGTACAACATTTCTTCAAAGATGACATTACTGCTTATGGGGTTTCTAAAGACTACTCACCATTGAACCGACCCAACTTCCTGGTCGTAAAGTATCAGCATCGCTTATAGAGATCTATGTGTGTCCAAAATCTACGACAAGTTCACTGCATCCATACAAAAACTTCAATGTTATATTTACCTTAACAACAATGTACCATCGTTTAAGATTGCTTACCCTCTGGGCAGAGGCGTATTCCATATATAATCACACGTGCCTTTGGCTCCCGCCCCTATTCCAGCCGGTATTTCAACGTACATAAGTACCTGCAACGCTTAAACAATTGTTCTTTCATATTGAATAACATCAACGACTTGCAATATTTACTCACACGCATTACTAGTACACCTAAACCCATTTATATATAATGACAAACATCTGTAAATGTAAAACTCATATGAAGATATTCAATTACATACGATTAACGCTCATAAAGCATACTCAAACATATCATCTGTCCATATCCATATGATGTTTAAACCAAATCAGTCAGTACACATTACAACAATAATTGAATCATTTCAAGACACTACTTAAACCAAATCAAGCTCCACATTACAATTCTTTCAAATCGTGACTTATTTCATGTTCCGAGTTCTCATTCTGACTCGAATCCGTTTGCCACTAACCTTTGACAGAGCTTCCACTTTGTCCTTACCCTACAAGTTAACAACAAGTGTATCAACAACAATATGTGTTACATGAAATTCATGAAACGTTGATCAAAATAAAAAATTTATACTCCTTATATCTTTTTCTTTTTCCAACCCTCAACAACATTTTCTTCCTTCACAAACAATACATCGTCCACCAACGTCTGCTCCTCAATATTAAGTCCATCTTTCTGATGAGACTCTCTCACATCTGTTTTCTCCACCACTGCTTCCTCTTCGTCTAGGCCAATGCCAAAATTTTCACCGATTCTACGCAACACCCTCTTCAAATACATCATATTTGCACTCAATCCAGCTACCTGGTCAACAACTTGCTTACAATACTCCTTCAATGTCTCCAAACTCTCTTCTAAGTTTTTTTCCTTCTCAACACGAGCTTGGAGATTCTCTTTTATATAACACACATATGAGATAACGGACTGCAACAACCTGATAATCACATCATTTGTAGCATGGCTCGCGCCACCTTCTTCCCCTTCAACATTTTCAGATTCAGACCCAACTACCTACAAACATGGACATTAATATATTTCATATCATAAAAACCTCCTATAGAATACAAAAATGTTTCCCCCACTTACTTTAGGTTTTTTGCAGGCCGTTATTCCTTCAGGCGGTTTAAAATCCTTCTTACTTCTGTCTTCCCCTAAGCATGGATGCGACTACGACCATTAGCGGAAGAAACACCTCTGCTCGGAATTCCACTCTAGTAATCAAATAATCTCACCTACATTTATTATCAATGTAACCATTATAATAAAATGCAAAATTACATGAACCAACTACTACATTGGAACTCAACATACTTTTAAAAATACATTACCTCTAAGATCGTGATGCATCTTGTCATGTATGCTAAACCACCACGATCTTTCCACTTGGCTACCCCATCAAGTAACCTCCTGTATGCGTATTTGCACCAATTAAGTTTTCCAGTCAAATCAGCTGGGCACAACAACCGCAAATGTTCTGAGGAAGGCACCAGGTTTGCATTGGGACTTAGAAACACAACAACAATGAACAGAAGAACGCGAGCTTTCAACTCATCCCCTCAAAAACACCATTAACTATATCACCCTCACATTCTTTCATTGTGGTGTTCCTACTAATCTGGTGCTTCAAAGCGAGTTCTTTACCATCAAAATTTCTCGTGGCCCCTTCAACATCCAGACCCTTATTCTTCAACCCCAAAACTGCTTCAACATCTTCAATCGTTACTGGGATTTTATGTCCACCAAATTCCATCATGGAGCTGTGGACATCAAACTTTTCCACTAACTCGCGACATAGGTCGCAATGAATAGTGCACGGATTTATTCCGAATAAAGGCCTCAGCCCTAACTCGTTAATCAAACCGTCAATCTTAAGCTTCTGCGTTTCTTTAAACATAACCGACAGCTTCTTCACGCTACATCTTGTAGATATCTCCTACAACATTACATACAACATTAATTACATTACTCATACGCGAAGCAAAATTATGTTACGATATGTTTGATCCAATATTTTTTTCTCAAATAAGAAATATACACATGTAGTTACCTTTTCATCTTTTTTCGCAATAACTATTTCCTTCATTTTGCTTTTGGGTTGAGCATGCTTCATCTCCTCGTACATTTGAATATAAGGCTTCTTATCATCATCACTCATCTCAGCCCATCTGATACCTAGAGCTTTTCTTGCCTGTATCAGTCCCACATTTAGTAAAATGCACATTATATGAACACTTAACAAACAATTACAAAACACAATGTTCTTTTCTTTCCAACACTTACACGATTGTTCATTTTCTTTTTACTGCCCTTCAATCTTTTACATTCGCTTATACTGTAAAACAACATTCAGAGTTAGCTTACACAATACATATCGCTAACCAGGTAACAATATCAACAATGCTACATACATTCAACTTTAACTTACTAGAAGTGTAAATATAGTGTCAATTTTTTAGGTGCCTCGCGCATCGGTTCTACATCGAACTCCTTATGCTGCTCCATTGTAAACGTCTATCTAAAATGATAAAGGACAAAACGATTAAAGGAATACCCGTTCATGACAAATGCTAATTACTACATAAACAGAATTTCCATTCTTAACATGGCTCATGACAAATGCTAATTACTACACAAACATACATAAACAACATGCAATCATACATATTCAACCTATTTTTAATGTTCATAAAGCTCATCCGTTTTTCCTTTATCATACATGTCACTAAGACATCAAGAGTATCTACTAATAGTTACCAACTTTAAATTTACTCAAGCCATACATAAGAGACAAATTCAACTTAAACCTCAAATAATCCATTACACCTTTAAACTTACAAACACCATTCGAAACATGTCAGATATGCTATTTTATCACCTATTGCATCTTTCTGTGAATAATTTAACAAATCCTAATGTAACAATTATCAATGTGCTACATAATACTTACATAATCGAGCTGAACATAATAAGGCTTTTCTATATACAAAGATGTTACTACTCAAACAGACCACCAAATCTCATATACTCAGTACACATCCCATAAATGTTCATATATTTCTGCAAAACATGATAATTATACTCATATACATATATATATCAAAACAATCCATCATTTTCATACACACATATGTATTTCTCAAACATTCCCTAACCTACTGATCCTCAACCAATTTACGACTAAATCGTAACTCATACACTTCTCAATCAATCCTTGTTTACTTTATCATAACAACCTCTTCAAATTTATGATCAACCAAACAAACATTTCTACTCACAAAATCGAACAAATAAATCATGAGAATTATCCCAATTTACTAAGACGAGTTTACCTCATGAAATTACTTTTCTAACTTCCTAAACAAAGCATAAATCATATATAATTTGTTTCGCCCAACTAAAAGGATTCTCCCTAATACACATGTTACCTTACCTATTATACTTGTGTAGGAACCATTAATATCAACAATCAGTCCCACAAATTTTGAACCCTAGAAATTTCCCCTTTTTAAACCTCGAACCCCCATTACTTCCTTCAACAATCCCAACTCAAACACAACCCACCATTACTTCCTTCCAAACCATTGAATACTAACACATAATCAAAGAAATTTTGAAACCCAAACTAAAAATATCATTCTTACCTCAACACCGTTCTTACTCCGTCGATCGTTACTCTCTAACCAAATCTCTGCGTGAAAATGAAGAGTTGCGTCGCTCCTTTGCTAAAAATCCAATATTTGCATTCAGATGAAGAACTTTCCCTTGTGTAGTATCGAAACCTTGGTTCATGCGTTGTGGAAGACTTCAAAATTTTTCTTCTTTCTCAAATACACCCGCTCATTTTCTTTTTATCGGTTCACCAGGTAATATGTTTTTTCTTTCTTTATTTTTTCAATCCAACGGTTCACAGTGAACCGGCTTGATCCAATGGCCTCCATTGGATGGCTTGTATTTAGTTGGTCTTTAAGCCGTTTTTTAGAATTATCCATATAATAATAGAAAAATTGTTTTGGACTAAATTGAAAAGATTTCAAAATGTTAATAAGTCCAAACAACTTGAAAATATGTTTGATGAATTTTACAAGGCTTTGGAATGATTAAAATGTCTTTAAAGTAGTCAAACCTTTGTTTTTCAAGTCACTGTATCGATATGCTTTAGGGTTTTAACTACAGGAAAATTTCAATAGCCAAAATTCGTACTGATACGGCTTAGCCGTACCGATACGCATAGGACCTGTATCGATACGCTATGTGGCGTTTCGATACGATTGTTTTCCAAACCCCTCAACGACTAGTATTCGTATTGATACGGTTGTATCGTGTACCAATACGCCTAACTGCTCTCAACGGTCATTTTCCCAATGGCTATTTGAATTGCATGTCGTATTGAATATGCTCTAACGCGTATCGATACGAATCAACTGAGGAAAGCACATCGGCTAGTTCTGAAGAAGGGCATACCAATACGGCTACTCGCGTATTGATATAGACAGCTCTAGAACTGCATTTATTACGAGAAATAAAGGCCCCAACGGCTCCAATTCAATCTCAACGATCTCCAACGGTTACAAACTCATTTGGGAGTATAAAAGGGACCTCCAAGCATATATAGAAGACTAATGATCCACAAGTCAATAATATTATGATACAAATTTGTCTTATAGCATAATTTCTCATTCTTTATATAAACAACACTTGCGAGCTTAAATGTCAATGTATGTTCAAGTGTATTAGGTTTTAGGTGAGAGCTTAAGAGTGCAAACATCTACCTTTTAGAGGGTTTTCTAGTTTGCTAAGTTTTCTCTTGTTAGAGAGTGATCCCAAAGCTCGGTTTGTGAGCTTTGGATGCTAGACTTGGTAAGTGAGTCTAGGTTGTAATTGATTTCCTCCTAAGCCTAGAAAAGGGGAAGAATTCTTAGTGAATTGGTTAAAATCCTTAGTGGGAAGCTAAGGTAGTGGATGTAGAGCTTTTTTGAAGCTTAAAACACTATAAATCCTTTGACTTTTTGTCTATCTTTTTGCTTCCACTAAATATAACCAAAAATCAATCTTCTCCACACTTGGTAAGCAATTCGGTTGAAAGATATCGAGCCCAATAATTGGTATCAGAATGAGGCTCAATCGAGAAAGTTTAACCACTTATTGAGGTGATCCAAGCAAGCTCGATCAACTACACAATCAATCGATGCTCATGGCGCAATCCATTGATAGACCACCTTTCTTCGACGGGACAAACTAAGTTTATTGAAAGAATAAGAAGATGTACTTCATGAAAGCCAAGGATTATCATCTTTGGGTCATAGTTGAGGACGGTCCGTTCGTGCCACAACAAAGCAAGGCATAATGGAGTACGAATGATCGCAAGAAGATGGAGCTTAATTGCAAGGCTTTGCACATACTCTTTTGTGCTTTTAGCCCAGATATCTGCACTAAAATGTCTCTTTGTGAGAGTGCCAAGGAAGTATAGGACAAATTTGAAGTCACATACGAGGGAACCAATGAAGTAAAGAGACCAAGATCAGTCTTCTCAACCTTGAGTATGAGAACTTCAAGATGGACCCAGATGAAGACATCAAGAGGATGTTAAATTGTTTCTCCACAATCGTCGATCAACTTAAAGGTCTTGGAGGAGAGATTTCAGAAGACAAACTCGTTCGAAAGTTGATATACTCACTTCTCGAATTATGGGAGTCCAAAAAGACAATCATTGTTGAAGCAAAGAACTTAAAGTAACTCAAGCTTGACAAACTCGTTGGGTCTTTGCTCACCTATGAGATGATGTCTCAACCCTTGAAGAGGGAGAAAGAGAAGAAGATCAAAGAGCAAGGCATTGATATTAATGTCGTTGCTTTCAACTCCTCCAAATGCCAACATGAAGAATCAAGTGAGGAGGAAAGCGAGAATGAAGAGATAGTCCATCTCTTCAAGAAATATGCCTGATTCATAAAGAGCAAAATGGAAGAATCCAAGCATGAATCAAAGAAGAAGAAGAAGAAGAAGATGGCAAGCTCTTCAAGCCATAAGAAGAAAGCATATGTGGCTACTTAGAGTAACGATGACTCCACCGATAATAAACAAGTCAACCTTTGCCTTATGGCCATCTAAAAAGATTCAAGGGCAAATTCTAATTCATCTACTTCAACTTCTCATTCTTTTGATGAATTACAAGATGCTTATGATGATTTGATTTTAGAGTTTAAAAATCACATTTTGAAAACAAAAAAATGGCTTCAAATTTGAAAACTCAAAATGATTTAATTTCTAAAACCAAAATTGAACTTGAAGCAAAACTCAATGAGTTTGAATAAAAATGTGTTGATTTACAAAATTTGCGTCATAAAGTTCAAGAGAAAAAAGATTTAATTTCCAAAGAACTCGAAAAGAAAAATAATTTGGAAAAATAATTTTTTATCAAAGACAATCTAATGCCCTTAGATTTTTAAATGGTAAATATTTTAAAAGTATTTGGGTCCCAAAAGAACTAACTACTTCAACTAAAAATGATGAAATTAAAAAATAGATTTCTAGGGGACTAAATTATGTGCTACTAACGATTATGGATCCAAAACAATTTGGATACAAAAAAAATCACTTGATTGTCTTGTTTTAGGTGTGATGGAGATTGGTCGATAAAGTACAACATTGAGGGAGAGCTCCATACACACAAGGAAGGTCACTTGAAGAAGGAAGGTTTCACATTCTCCCTTTGGTTCAAGTGGTAAAATTAAGTTAGTTGAATTTATTTGCTTTTTTATTTGATTTATTTACTTTAATTCAACTAGATAATCATATTTGTTGGACTAAACATTTGATGATGCTTTGAGTAAGGGGAGCCATTTTAAATTCAAAATTCTTATTTTTGTCAAAATTTGTTAAACCTCCATTGTTATTTTGATCTTAAAGTCATTTAAATTCTTTTTGATATAACAAAAATGGGGAGAAATGGTTTGAAAATTTGATTTTTCAAGTGAATAAGAAGAAGCTTTAACTACTTCTAAATTTTTAAAAACTCTTATTTATTCAAATTTTTAAATACTAGGGGGAAAATCAAAAATAATTTTTCAAGTTGGTTTTATTATATCAAAAATACGCCCCAACACGTATCGATACTCATCAGCTGATGAAAGCACGATGGCTAGTTCTGAAGAAAGGCGTACCGATACGGCTACCCGCATATCGATACAGACAGCTCCAAAACTGCATTTATTGCGGGAAATAAAGGCCCCAACGGCTCCAATTAAATCCCAACAGTCTCCAATGGGTAAAAACTCATTTAGGAGTATAAAAGGGACCTCCAAGCATCTATAGAAGACTAATGATCCACAAGTCAACAACATTATGATAAAAATTTGTCTTAGAGCTTAATTTCTCATTCTTTGTATAGGCAACACTTGTGAGCTTAAATGTCAATGTATGCTCAAGTGTATTAGGTTTTGGGTGAGAGCTTAAGACTGCAAACATCGATCTTTTAGAGGGATTTCTAGTTTGCTAAATTTTCTCTTGTTAGAGAGTGATCCCAAAGTTCGATTTGTGAGCTTTGGATGCTAGACTTGGTGAGTGAGTTTAGGTTGTAATTGGTTGCCTCCTAAGCCAAGAAAATGGGAAGACTTTTTAGTGAATTGGTTGAAATCCTTAGTGGGAAGCTAAGGTAGTGGATGTAGAGCTTGTTCGGAGCTTGAACCACTATAAATCCTTTGTCATTTTGTCTATCTTTTTGCTTCCACTACATACACCCAAAAATCAATCTTCTTCAAACTCGACAAGCAATTCAGTTGAAAGATATCGAGCCCAACAAGATTTGTCTCTAATTCGATCTAAATATTTTTTAGCTAATTGAAAAAAATATAGGGACGAAGATTCTAGTAATTATCATTAAATATACAAAGATAAAGCTATGTTTGTCAATTAGCAGATAGTTGATAGCGGATTACATTAGCTGATAGCTGATCGTATTAGCTAATTTGACTAGTGGATTGTATTAGCTTATTGTACAAAAGTGTTTGGTAAAATGAACCGATAGCTGATAGATGTTTGATTATTTAAACAAGCAAAATGACATACAAGGACATGGTTATATTCAATACTTGTTTGAATAATTTATTAGTTATCAATATTTTGTATCTATTAATATTAATTAGATTATAAAATAATATTTTAATATAACATTACTAAACATATTTGAAGGATCTATATATTAATTTATTATTATATAATTATTTTTAATACAATTTAATTAATTATTAATTTTAAATACAAATATAAATGTGTGAGAATAAAAAACAAAAAAAAATTAAGTTACATATGTCTCAATATAATATGTGAGGGTAAAAAATTAAAATAAAAAATGTTAATTTTAAGTTATTTAGAGTTTTTTTTATATTTGTTAAGGGTAAAATGGTCTTTATTATTCTTATGTCAAAACCTCTAATTTTAAAAAGCTCCTTAGCAGCTTTTTCAAAATTAGAGGTTTCACCTCAACTCGTTATTTACCAAACATCCAAATTAGTTGATTTGACCAGTCAAACCTTCAATATTAGCTCAAACCTCTAATTTTAGCTCAAATCGGTATTTACCAAACATAACCAAAGTATATTATATTTCGAGTTGGAATAAAAAAAATTTCACCCTAAATTCAAAATCAGACTTATTTATCATTCAAAAAAATTAGCCCGAGTTAATGATTTCAATGCAACCCAAATTTATTTTTTAAAAATAATCCAATAAAATCGGATTAGAATCCACCGAATTCGAATAATTATATCATCACTGAGTAAAAGTACCAAAATCAGTAAATCACAACAAACAATTTCAATATAATTGGAAGGCATAGGAATTAGGAAGTGGAGTTTGGTATGGGCCTAACAGGCCTCGGGTGTTGGTGCTACCTCGGCGTGGGACTGACTGATCAAGCGACGGAGCCAGATAGTGAGAGAGCAGATATTTTTTCAAGAAAGCGTAAAAATGAAAAATACACGACCAGATTATTTATTTATCTGAATAAAAGATGATAAAACCCAAAACCCTACTGCCTTTTCCTAAAATCTCTGGGGCACTCTATCTCTCAGCTCCCAAACCCCATTTCTCCATCGCATTCCCTGCCTTCTAAGTAAGTCTTTTCTTTACTGTCGTCTTTGAGCTTCTAATTCTGTTTCTGTTTTCTATAATTCTACTGGATAACCCCACTTGGGCTCTTGCACTTCACTGTTTTCTCTTCTATTCTTGGTTCTTTGAGAGAGCTCTGGGGGCGTTTCTCTGCACTGAACCCAGAATTTGGAAGCTATTTTGTTTCCAGGGAAATGGGCCTTCCTTTTTCAGATGATGGTAGCATCGAAAATCTTTTTAATTTGTTCTTTTACATGGTTTTTTTATGATGATAATAATACTCTTATTGATAGGTCTTCTTTGGGTGAGGTGGGGGGTATTTTGGTCTTACTTTGTTCTGTTATTGAATGATTATTCTTTTTCCCCCCTGGAATTTGCAGTATGTTTACTTTGGCTTGAGTTTTCAGCCTTTTGGAATTTGGATTAAGTTTGAGGAATCGGTTTGACAGCTAGGCGAACGTGGTTCGAAATGAAGAGGAAATCGCAACTTCAGCTTGTAGAACTTGAGGACTTATTTAAAGGTGTTTTTGGTTCTGGATATTTTTCTCTTTTAGTAATAAAGATTAAAAATTATGTTCTTCGGGTTATTATTTAGTTTAGTTTTCCAATCTTCATCATAAGTTTTGTTTCTTAAAGTATATTCGAATTTATGTTAAAAACTTTCTTAAGTTTAGATTAAAATCTGACGGTTCCTGCTAACTGATATGTGTATATGATTACATATCCTTACTTTTTTTTAATCATGTGAAGCAGATAAAATGTATCATACACAGGAGGAGATGGAAGGCTATGCTGCGGCTTTAGGACTAACTCTGAAGCAGGTTCAACAGTGGTTTATCTATAAGAGGAAAAGGGATAAAAGAACTATATTACCGATTCGCTCTATGAAAAAACCCTCTGCTTCTACCCAAAGGAATGCCACCGGCATTTTTGATGCGACTGAGAATCATAAAAACACTTCAGTCGGAGCAAAGGGCTTTGGCATGAAAAAGAAGAAAATGCTTCTTCCTCAGGATTTGTTGCCTGCTCAGTACATTCTAAAGAAGGTATTTCGCAAGGATGGTCCTCTGCTCGGTGTGGAATTCGACTCTCTTCCTTCCCAGGCCTTTTTCCACTGCGAAGGTACGCTGCTGGAAGCTTGTAGCCTTGTTGTCTTAGTGGTTATTTGTTTCTATTTAACAATTGTCGTTATTTCCCTAAAACAACAACAATGGTCATCATTCATTTGGTGCCTTAATTTTTTGGTTTTGCTGAGAATCAAAATTATGCTTGAAACCTCATCCCCTTTCTGGTGCTCATCCATTGAGATTTTTCAAGGTTGCCGTTTTGCTAAGATGAAAATGTGATTTTCCTTGTTAATGCTGTACATATAACTGGTGAAATACAGCCCTAACTAGTGAATTTTTTAAATTTATTTATTTTCTTGTTGTTTTTGTTTTTATCTTACTCTATATAGCTTAAGATTTGGGAGCAAGTGTCAGGCATATGGTTTTTTATCCGACATTGGTGTGTTTCATTTTTTTCTATTTAGAAGCTAAAGATTCAATACACGTGTTTACTTCAATAATTATTGGATAAGTGTCTGACAAGGGTACTTGACCTAACATGATGGGTTGGAATAACATAGCTTGTTCAGTTTGATTTTCGCTTTTCTAGTATTCTTGGTTGTTCATGCTGTATTTTGATGTTCTTTGGAACTTACTCGTAATTACTCTTTTTGGAAAGTACTTACTCATAATTACTATATTTAGGTTCTAAAGAGTCTCATCCTGCCGATCAAGAGTGTGAAAGAGGAGCAGCCAAAAGGAGAAAGGTATGAAGAATGTTTTCGAGATGTTCATCTCCAGTTCCTACTTCTTCTGTTTTCTTATTTGTTTTATTTCTGCTTCTTGCATTTAAGGTTTTTGAGTTTACCGGCATGAACAATCAGAACAACAGTTGTGAGAAAGCCCCAGTGAAGAAACATGGTATTGGAAAAGGTTTGATGACAGTTTGGAGGGTTGTGAACCCTGAAGGTGGAAATATTCCTACTGGTGTTGATTTTTCTAATCGTGAAATTGGTGCTCCTCAAACTAGTCCTGCAGTGCGAAGGCAACCACCTCGGAACAAAAGACGGCAGCCTTTAGTATCTCAAATGGTTAGCTATCAATTATTGCAATCAAATGCTTTTGATTGATTACTTCATAGATTTTCTTTATGGTCTTATGTCGAAAATTTGCTTAATTTGCAATTTCAGAAACAGAGAAGTTTGGAAAAGAAGTTACAGGAAAAGAACAGGGCCTCCGTTAAGAGGAGAGTGGAACTTATGGTAATTTCTATCGCATTTTTGCATTTTAATCTTAAGTTCTCTATAACTGCTGTATTAATGGTCACTTCCCTGTTTTGTGCCAGGTGAAATCTAACAAAAATGATAATCAGATGCAACCGCGCAAAGAAAAATGTGAACTTGCTTTGGATGGAATTGTATCTAATGAATGTCCTGATCACCTTGCAATGCTAGTTGATGATGAAGAATTGGAATTGAGGGAATTACAAGCTGGACCAAATCCACTAACATGTGCGGATCATCTTGGTACAAGCGGATTGCTTGGTTGCTCCCTTTGCAAAGGTTGGCTGGCTTTGTAGTTTATGATTCTAAGAATACATAAGATATTTTTTTGGAGATTTGTAAAGAATCTGTTTATGGTTTCCCAGATTTGCTGGCTAAGTTTCCACCAACTTCGGTTAAGATGAAGCAACCATTCAGCATGCAACCCTGGGATTCATCTCCCGAAACTGTCAAAAAACTGTTTAAGGTGCTTGTTAAGCCTAAAGTTCCTTTATTTTGGCAGCTTGTCATGAATCATGTTCCTTTATTTTTCTTAACTTGTGTTGCTTAACTATTGTTTGAATTCCTTTTGCAGGTTTTCCATTTCTTGTATACCTATTCAGTAACACTCGACACATGCTCATTTACACTTGATGAGTTTGCTCAAGCATTTCATGATAAGGTTATCACTCATCTCTATTGTACCATATACTTTGAAGTTCTTAACTTGGCTCATATTTATTCTCCCTTTTTTAGTTTTTCTAAACATGTATATATGTATGTATCTCAGGATTCCTTGTTACTTGGGAAAATTCACATTTCTCTGCTCAAGCTTCTTTTATCTGATGTCCAAGCGGAGTTGAGTGGTGCACTTTTGCCTCATTTTAGCTTGTCTTGCAAGTTTCTTGCTCTTCTTCAATCGGTGAGTGATGATCATGCAGGTTTGTATTGTACATGTCTGTTTGCATGCTTGCAATGGTTGTTCTTGTGTGGGATATCCTCCTCTGCTGATTTGTTTTAATAATGCGCAATATTACTTTGGCAATCTGTTTACATAGGCAAGCCTTGAACATTATTTTTAGAGTTCTTCCCATTGACATGCATAAAGTTATTTATAATCCTTTTGAAAAGTGTTTCAAAGTGGTAGACCAAAAAATAAGTCTGGATTCAGTAGTTATTTCACTAGAAAATAGATCCATTGAAAAGGAAGCGCTAGTCAGACAAGATCTTTTTATTTTAAGAATTTTTGTTTCTTTAGTTATATTTCACTTAAATAAGACTTTGGGGCATCAATCAAGATTGAGTTGAAGATAAGCTAACATTTTTTTCTGAGTTGACAATGCATTGTTTTTATTTATCTGCTTATTAAGCATGTTGGTCAAGTTGCAAATGATAATATGCTAGATTGATGTACATTCAGTGACTTGGCTGGGCCTGATATTCTGATTTAGCTCCTTTTTTGTGTGATGGCTTTAACCATTATACAGCTTAAATGAATCATCAAACCAACACCCTAGGCATTTTAAGTGGATACATTTGTCTTAGAAAAGTACATGTATATGCAAAAGGAAGAAAAGAAGGGAAATGTGAATGGCAGTTGCGGAACACTGTGATATTGACATGCACTTGATTCTTATTTCTTTGTAAAGGTTTTTTTTACAGTTGGTAACCTTTCCTAGAATTCCTAGGATGTTGAGGTATTGAATTGTCAGAAGTTATTAGAGCTCTATGTCCTTGCTAAAAAATTGGATGTGATTGTTGCGTTTATCAGGTAGAGAACCAAGAATTTGTGGTTGAGTTCTGGAAGACATCCTTGAACCCTCTGACATGGACAGAAATACTACGGCAAGTTTTAGTTGCAGCTGGCTTTGGTTCAAAACAAGGTCTATTACGCAGAGAAGCCCTTAGCAAGGTATGGGTACATTATTTTTTTTGTATCATATATGGTAAATGGTTAGTCTCAGATTTAAACTTCTTTGGAGTTCCTTTATGGCCTAGAGATCTTTGGCTATATGTGAAATATGTGAGTTTATATTTAATATTCTTTCCTAAAATACAGGAAATGAACCTCATGGTGAGGTTTGGTCTACGGCCCGGTAGTTTAAAGGGTGAGCTGTTTAAAATTTTGTCAGAAAGAGGAAATAATGGGCTAAAAGTTTCAGACTTGGCATTGTCTTTGCCGGTAAGAGTAGGATCTTTAAGCATTTGTATTTAGAAAATGAAAATATCTGTTGCAGAAGCCATCTAAGTTGAAATCCTCACTGTAGTCATTATTATGACCTTGTGTCAGTGATCGTTTTTTTTTCTTTCATCTTTTGAAGGTTACTGAATTGAATCTCACTAGCACGACTGAGGAACTCGAAGAATTAATATGTTCAACTCTTTCAAGTGATATTACTTTATTTGAAAAGATCTCATCATCTGCATATCGTCTGCGCTGTAGTTCTGTTGCAAAGAACAGCAATGATTGCTATTCTGATACTAAGGATTCTGGAAGTGTTGATGATGACTCTGATGACAGCAGTGATGATTCTGAGTGCGACTCAGGAAATTACTATCAAAGGAAAATCAAGCACGGTAACCGCCACAAAAGTAAAAATAACATGCTGACAGTCTACACTGAAATTGATGAAAGCCATCCAGGAGAGGCATGGTTGCTAGGACTTATGGAAGGTGAATATTCTGACTTGAGCATTGAAGAGAAGCTGAATGCATTAGTGGCTTTGATTGATCTTCTTAGTGCTGGTTCTAGTATCCGAATGGAGGTAAACCACTTTCATCTGGCCAAGTTGACATTCCCTTCCTCCTCCTTTCTCTCCTCTTCACCCCCATAAAATTGAAATAAAAATTAAATAAATAAAAGAAGAAAGATTGAAAAAGCTCCTATCTTCTCCCTTGTTTGGTATGTTGCTTTCGTGGTCACCTTTGTTTTTCAAATGAATATTTTTTTTCTTATCTTTTTCTTGAGGACCCATGATCTGTGCAATGGTTGTTTTGGATAAAATATACTGCTTTTTTTTTTTACTTCCTAGTATTTTGAGGGTTGCGGGTATTTGTTCTCATCTTGCTCAAATGTTTCTTGTTCTGCTACGAAGTTATGAATTTTCCGTAGTTCCATACCTGATAGTTTCTCATTTTACTCATTGTTTCATTTTCTAGAATCCTGGTAAAGCCATTGTCGAGTTTGTTCCCAGCATCCCTTACTATGGTTCTGGAGCAAAGATTAAGAGATCATCATCAACCAGACTGAGTTTTCCTAGGCTATCTTGGGTCTATGGTGGACAAAGGAATGGTGGACAAGAATCACACACATCATCAGACTCTCGCCCGGTTGACTCATCATCAGTTACAAAGTTTTTTGAAAAAGAGAAATGTTCTAGCAGTGAAAAGGATGCAAAACAAACTGAAGTAGGAGTTTATATACACCCAATGCAATCTGTATTTTTGGGCTCTGATCGTAGGTACAACAGATATTGGCTTTTCTTGGGCCCTTGTAATGGATATGACCCTGGACATAGGAGGATTTACTTTGAATCTTCTGAAGATGGTCATTGGGAAGTCATAGACACCGAAGAGGTAACCCTCCCAGCTTATCATAATGGATATCCGTATCTTCATTTCTTAGACTATTGGTTAAAATTTGTCTTCTCATTTCTTTATTATGAACATGTTTTTCATTACAAGGTGTACTCTTTATCCAAAGATAAGATACATAACCTGAGAGAAAATTGGAATTCTTTTCAGTTTTCTTTTTGCAGACAATAATGTGATGGTTCTCATGTTAACGAACTTTATTTGTTTGTCTCTTATCATGGTGCAGGCATTGCGGTCCTTGTTGGCAGTTTTGGATGACAGGGGTAAACGTGAAGCTCCTCTTATTGAATCCTTAGAGAAGCGGGAAACTTCACTGTGTCAAGAAATGTCAAGCAGATGCTTATGTGATGCAGAAATCAGGCACATGCAATCTGATTCACCTGAGATGGATGTAGTGAGAGAAGACAGTTCTCCTGTTTCTGATGTTGACAACCTAAGCTTGACAGCGGCCGTGAATGAATCTTTAACTTCATGCGGTGCTATAGTTCTTCATGCTGGGAAGAAGGGAGAAGAGCAAAAACAAATGTGGAGACGTCTCCAAGAATTCGATGTGTGGATATGGGATTACTTTTACTTGAACCTAAATGCTGTAAAATACAACAAGCATTCTTATCTTGATTCACTTACCAGATGTAAGAGTTGTCATGACTTGTACTGGAGAGATGAGAAGCATTGTAGGATTTGTCATACCACATTTGAGATTGATTTTGATCTAGAAGAAAGGTATGCCATTCATATGGCTACGTGCAGAGAGAAAGGAGACAACAGTACCTTTCCGAATTTCAAAGTCCTACCATCACAGTTGCAATCACTGAAAGCTGCAGTCCATGCAATTGAGGTGCATTTCATTTCTTTATTGCCTTTTGTCTTCTTACCTTTCTTTATAACTAAATCATATGTTTTGTCAAAAAAAATCATGTATTACATCATATGAAAATAATAACTCAGGCACATGCCTAAATTCCATACATCCCCATTATATGACATAGTATACATATGCATGTTCATCTCTCTTTTTCCATCCTTTTTAGCCAAGGACTGTTGGTCAGGGCACATAAAACATACTTTAGTGTCTCATTGGTTTTTTAGTTTCTTTATATATTTTATTAGTTCTACTAAAATATTAAAATATGACAACAGTTTTTTAGTGTCTCATTGGTTTTTTAGTTTCTTTATATATTTTATCAGTTCTACTTAAATATTAAAATATGACAATGCCAACTCTCTTCACAAGAAATAAAATGGGTAATGAAGTCCCCACTCAACTTTTTGTGAAGAATGAAGATGGTGAAGGAAACTTATAGTGCTTTACAATGATACTTGATCTTTGAAACACATTTAAGCCGTGTAAGGGAGCAAATTGTTTAATGCTTATTAATAAATTATGTATAGAATGCCTGGCTTCATTAGAAGTCTGTTGTATCATTTCTTTCTTTTGTAGAACATGTGAAGATTCGGTATTGTCTATAACTCATTTATATATGTAAAGTATTTAAAAGGGGAACAAACTTAATGCAATTATTTTTATTTAACCATCGTGTGCATCTGTCCCTTACTTTTTTTGCAGTCATTTATGCCTAAAGATGCTTTAGTGGGTGCTTGGACAAAGTCTGCTCACAGGTTGTGGGTCAAACGGTTGCGACGGACATCGTCTTTTTCTGAGCTTTTGCAGGTAGGTTTTTTTGTTGTACTTACATACTTATAGTTGTTCTTGAAGTAATGTGGTAATTTTTTATACTGACACTAATTGTAAAATGGACCATCTCAAATCATGTTTGCAGGTTGTTGCTGATTTTGTTGCAGCAATTAATGAGAATTCGTTGAATCAATGCCATATTGAGCAAGGGGGTTGTACTATTATTGAAGAAATCATAGCATTCTTTCCAACCATGCCCCAAACATCATCTGCACTTGCTCTCTGGTTGGTGAAGTTGGATGAGTTCATTGCATCATATTTGAAGAAGGTTCATTCTGAAAAGGAACTAGAAAATGGGACCAGATCAGGTATATTCCTTCTTTATCTACAATTTTTCTTTACATGTGTGGTGCTCTAATCATCAAAGTTGAGCATCATGTTTCTTTCTGTTCACTATACTATATGGATTTTTTATTTGTACGGATGAAGATTCACTTATGTTATGTAGAATGTGATTGATATACATTTTAATTTCTTAAATACAAGTAGTTGATATTTGAGTTTGCGAAAATTACACTTCCGTTATGCTAGTTGATGGTGATGGGAATTTCTTATTAAGCAGAATATTTCTAGCAGTTTAGGTTGTAGCTTTGGTGATGTTTGCAAGAATTAACCTTGAATATTGGTTCTAGCTGCTAGTTGGTTCTCCTGGAATATCTTCCTGGCAGTACAATACTTGTTTATCTTAACATTACAGGAAACTAGTGCAAATCAAATTCACACCCTTATATCCCATTTTAGATGATGTCTTGATTATGGATTGAAAAAGATAAGAAATGTTGTCAAATGTTTCTCTCTATTCGGTTCTTTACAGGTGACAACGGCTGCCTTGTTTATATTCAATTTATACCTTAAGACAAATTATTAGGATAGCATGGGCCATAGACCATAGTGGCATTGAGGCTGCTCATTTTGAACCATGCATCTGATTGTCTTGTTTGCTCATCATTTTGGACATGTCTGGAGGTGTAACCAACCTGGGTGACTAGATATATCAGATAGCTTGTTAATTTTCAGCTAAACAAGATTGTGATTGTGAAATTGATTGTTTTGGCAATTACCATCTTTGGGATCGATGAGATCACATTTTGAAAGGGAAATCATTCACCCTTTGAGCTTTGCATCATGTTTCATTTCCTTTTTTAAGTTGGGATGTGGGAAAAAACAGTAGTGTCCTCTTTTCGTAGTTTCCTCAGAACTTCTATGATTTCAATATATCTATGTAGAAGCTCTTCCATTCCAGATCCTTTTGAAGATTAGCATTTGTCTTACATTCTAGAACTAACATGTTCTTTTTTCTTTGGCGTGTTTCAGATAGAAGAGCACCAGATGAATAAAGCCAGCCGTTTTCAGAGCTTATACAAATGGGGAGCGGAGCACATTTGGCTTTCTTCCTTTCTCTTTTCTCTTCAAAGTACCAAACTGACCACGGTTATCATTCGGACTATTCATCATTGGGAGCTTTCTTTGATGCATTAGAAGTTTAATTTTGAAGGATGAGAGCAGAAAAAATGTTATGAGACTGTACAGAGCAGAGTTTTGATTGAATTTTCATTTCTGAGTGTGTTCCTTTGCATAGGTAATCTGAGTTTTATTTAGATGGTGTACAGGGTTAGGTTCATACATATGCAGCAGGGAAATCAACTTCTTTTTGATACAAAACTATATACAATGGGAACCTAAGCCAGTTGAATGATGATTCTACCAATCTTTGTTCATGGTAGAAAAAGGAATGCTGCAGGTCCTTGTCTAAGTCTTAGCAGTAGAAATCTCATTCCATTGTTGTAGACAGCAAAAACCTGTCGTTTAATTTGGCTATTAAGGAATAAAATGTTGTCAGCATTTTCATTTTCTTATGATTTGTTGATAGTTTAGGTTTATCTTGCTGGTATTTGTACTTGTTAGCAGACATGTTGAAGAAAATGTACCAAAAGCTGAATTTTCTTGCAGTGCTCTCTACTGACAGAGTAAAAAAAGAAGTTAAACAACAGATCATTTCTTAACCATGACATCATCAACTTCCGAACATAAATTTCTTCAAACCTCCAACAGTATGAAGATTGAAGACCATCTGTTTGACATTAACATTCATGATATCAAGGAGACTGTTTAAGAAGCTTCACAGTCTCCAAAACAGCTGAAAAGTCAAGGTCTCCCAACCCCATGCTTCTGGCCTTCTTGAATGCCTAACAACACCAATACAACAAGTTCCAGTTTAATAACCAATTCAGCTTCAAATCAAGTTTCCAGTCACACCAACCAACATTCATATTTGATAATTTATCAAACAGATCCATTCCTAATCTGTTGAAAGGTTAAAGAAAAGAAACCTCATTGGCTGCTGCTGCTACTGGCATTGATACAGCCTTTTGATCCCCAAGGGCAAGAGCCAACCTCATATCTTTCTGCTGATGTTTCAGAGGGAATGCAGGCGAATGATCGTCTCGAAGCATTGCTGGTCCCTTCCCTCTAAACATTGGGTTTGCAATGCCTCCTAAGTCCTGCCACAAACTAGTTCAGGGCATTTTATGTTTCATTGTGGCCACAACTTGATACATTATTTGGCACTTGCAATCTTACCAACACATCAAGAAGGTCATGTGGATTCAATCCGCTTCTCTCGGCCAGCACGAGCCCTTCCGAGAACGCGTTCATCACACTGCGGAGGAAAATAATGAATGTCCCAATCAAGTGCACTCAAATTAAAGATAGATGGAGCACGACATTACCTTCCCATTATCATGTTGAAAACAAGTTTCATTTTTGCTCCATTACTAATTTGTCCCAAGAAGAAAGACTTCTTCCCCAAGACATTGAAAGCTGGAACTGCTTCTTCGTACAATGCCTAAATTTAGAGTGGGAGACATATTGCAGTTAACATAAAAACCATACAACACGGTGAAGCTATCTATCAATTTACCTTATCCCCAGCAGCAAGAATGACCAGTTGACCAGTTTCTGCAGGCTGTTTGCTACCTGAAACAGGCGCCTCGAGGAAGTGACCGCCTTTCGATGTAATTGCCTGTAGATATCCGACCGAAGTAAGAAATCAGTGTATCCATTCATCGATATGTATATCAGTACATAAGAGAATATCAGAGTAAAACAAATCCTTAACAAGTATAACTTATGTATTCGTGTTATTCGATGTCTATTTGGACATCGATATGGGAAAAAAGTCTTAAGAGTTAAGCATATCCACGATGAACACATATCCGTATCCGACACTAACCGTGATCCACTCGCTTTGTAAGTTTGAGACACAAAAGAAATACCATAAATGAAGAAATTATATGCTAACCTCACTGATTTTGCAAGAAGTCTGGGGATCAACAGTTGACATGTCAACATAACCTTTACCATTGCAAATTTGCTCAAGAACACCATCTTTGTCAAATACAACCTTAAAAGCAATCATGGAAATACACATATTTTGTGGTAAGGGCAGTTTACTCAAAACTGTATGTACATCAAAAATTTGTTATTAATTAATTAATTTACCGAAAGAGCAGCAGCAGGGTCAGACAAAATGGCAATGGTGATATTGCATTTCTTGACTACTTCTGCAGGGGTTTCTCCAACTGAGGCACCATGACCCACCACTTCATCACACTGCAATACAAAATTTGTGTCTCAAATTCACAAACTTTTCTCTATTACATTACGTAGTTTTACGCTAACTCATGGTCATTAGATGAGTAAAATAGATGGATGAGATTAACTTACTTTTTTTTTCATGCGATAATCTTCGCATATACTATTTCTAATCTCACTCATCTAAAGGTCATGGATTAGTGTAAAACTAGTTGAGTTTTACATAGTGCAACTAGATCACATCCCTATGTATAAAAACTATGCTCATTTACGGTGTCACTTTCTATACTCAAACACAAAAAAATATTAAATTCTAAGCTCTAACTCCAACTTCTAAACCATGCACTCTAAAAAAACACCCTACCTCAAATTTCCTAAACCTTAACTTTAAACTCTAAATTTAATTTTTAGTGTGGAGCATAAAAAATAGAAGATTTATATTCCACGTATACATACAAAGCCATCAATCAGATCCCAATATATTTAATGTTATTTTGGTAGTGTAATGAGAAGTTATGAAAAAGCAAAGAAGGGCACCTTAGAAAGAGTTCTGTTCCAAACAGTGACTTTGAATCCATTCTTGAGCAAGTTGATGGACATGGCTTTGCCCATTATTCCCAGTCCCAAGAACCCTACCTCCATTTTCTTCTCTTTGATATTTCATGTGTGCCTGTTCTAGACGACCTTTATAAATACCGAAAAGAAAGCATTAGCTTTGATAAAAATATGATAAAATCATTGTCATCCTTGTCACCCCATTCATATTTTTAATATCACTAATTTGCTTTGATAGTGTAGGGTAAATTGAATATTTCGATTTTTGGAAGGTTACTTATGTGTTTGTCGTTTAATGGGTAAACGGATGCGTTTCTACGTAAGCCTGTGGTGGCAGGGAAGATCGTGCTTCAGTCCAATACTTTCCTCGGAATCCTCGAAAGGGTTTATTACTCTTTGGAGGATGATGGGGTGGGGATAATTGGAGTCCAGAACAAATCATCGTTTAACGTCGGGTACTGCCTTTGATAAAAAAAAAACGTCGGGAACTGCCGATTAGGACTGTGCAAAAAACCGGACAAACCGAAACCGGAATTAAAATTTGAAAAAGTCGATCCGAAAATATGGTTAACCGAATCGAATAAATTAGTTTCAGTAATTTTTTTAAAAAAAAATATTATTTCGGTTTAGATACGATTCGTAGTTTTGAACAAAAGCATGTACTCAAACTGATCGGTTACATAATATATAATATAAAAATATGCATATTTATTTATACAATTATATTGGCAAAATTTAGCTTATTGTTAATTTATTCTCTTCTTCGAATATTTTTATTGTCTCGAAAAGTGAAAAATTAGCGGTAATTTTTAAAATATTCCCCCAAATATTAGCGGATTTATTTTACTTTAGTAAGTAAAAAATTCAACATTAATTGTCAATTATTTCATATTCTCAATTTCATACATTAATACTTTTCTTCTTCAAATATTTTAAAATTTAAACTCTAGCTTATTTTTCACTATATTATTATATTTGATATTTTTAATAAGAAAAGTTAATAAACTATTACCCGAACTAAATATTTCGGTTAACCGGTTAACCAATTTAATAGTTAAGGTTTAGGTTGACAATTAAACAACCCAAATTTGCTGGTTATCTGAAATAATTTTCTAACGGTTAATCGATCCCGGTTTTGCACACCCTTGCTGCCGACTGATAGTGGCTCTAGCAGCAGATTTCAACTTGAATCATTGAAGGAGACCATCAGACTACATGTGTTGGGTTGGTCCATGGTTGCTTGACGACGTTTCAAACCGTTGCAGGCGGCGGCTGGGCTTACTTAAGTAACACTTACACAATCACAAAGAAGCCAACCCCAACATGTTCACTCATCCACCCATTGGTAACGAAGAACAGAACATAAACAAAACCAACTATTCTGTCCTTTTTGAGACATTTTCAACATTAAAAAAAATGTAAACTAATTGGGTGACCACTTAATTATTGGGTCTAACTTGTTTTGACTACCAAACTACTAAAATTTAAAATTTGACCATCTAACTATTTAAATGGACTTATTTTAACCAATGGCCGTTAAAATCTAACGGAGAGGTGACGTGGCCGTTAAAGTAAAATTTGTATAATTACACATTTAGTCTTGCTAGTTCCTTATTATATCAATTTAGTCCTACATTTAATTTAAATTAATAAAATTAATCAATCAATCAGGTGACGACACATGTCATCACTCGATTAATATTGAAGGTTTAAGGTTAAAATTTAGTGTTTATGATTTAATGCGCAGGGTTTAAAATTTAGGAATTAATGTTAAAAATTTAAGATTAAAGTTTAATGTTTAGAATTTAAGGTGTGTAATTTAAAATTTAAAGTTATTATGTCACTAAAAAAAGGACCTACTTTTGTTTTAAGAAGAGACCACAAGTGATCAAAGTTTAAACATGAAGTCATTGTTTTGTGAAGGAAACGCCTACGAGATAAGAGCATCAATGTCAGAAATTAACTTCCCATTTTTTTGTTGTGTCAAAACTCAAAATGGCATAAATTTGATAATTGTACAAACCATCTAATATTTTTTGTTGGGTTAGGATTGTGATTGGACCACCAATTTGCTGCTATTTCCCTTTTCCTCGTTGACGAGAAGAAAATGAGAGCAAGGCATGTAGTTTTCTGGGTTGAAAAGCGTTTGGCAGCCCAAGGAATCATTCCTATCTGGAAAGATTGATTTATGGCATAATAATATTGCCATTCGCATACAAAATTCTGTTAGAAAAAACAAATAATAATTCCCATCCTCAAGCAATGGTTAAGAATGGCCTTACATCAATGATAAAACAAGAACGAAAGCTAACATTTGATAAGAGGGAGATTTGCATTCATCAAAAACCCTACGAGTCCAACAACAACAACATACCACTCTCCGCCTGTTATCTCATGGAAGGAAAGAGAATTCCAAACATCGTATACCTTACATAGCTCGTCTAAATTACATTGTATACCTTACATCCGCATCCCCTCACTTTTTCTGTAGTTAGTTGCCGGTATTGGCATTTCGAATTGCACGACCAAGTTCAGCTAAGAAATCCATCTGTGAGCTAGATGAAGTTCCAGTAGTGTTTGTTGGGGACATCATCTAAGGAAAAATCATGCAAAATGCACAAGTGAGATTTGGAAGAAGAAGAAGAGGAGGTGAGAAAGAGGGGAAAGAAGAATACCTGATGGGGAAGTCTGAAATTCCTCCAGGCTGAATCACTACTTCCAGAGTACAGAACAGGTCTTTCTGAAACAAGGAGAACCACAGTAAGACTAAAACCATCTAGTGTACTCATTTAACTCAGTAAGTGCATGAGAATGGAAACAAAAATGAAAAACGACATGAAAGGATCCCAAAAGCCCCTAAACATCAGGAAGCACCACTTCCAATGTAAAATCTAAAGAAAGAGGTAGCTTTCTTTAACATCTTACTACCAGTGAATACTCTACTGGAGGGTTTATTAGGATCAGTTTTTATTTGTTATCACTAAGAGAGTTATAATAAAGTAGGTTGCTGGAAAATCCCAGAACCTTTTTTATCCCTGTTCAATTACGCCTGTAGTCTTCTTTCAAATTTTTTTAGCTGCTCAGATTTCCCCTTCCCCTCCAAATAATCAGTGCTTCATTAGATCCTAGGGTTTATATTAGAAACCACTTTTAAGCCATGGTAAGATGCAATAGAATCCGAGGAAGAGGAAATCAAGGCCAGCAAATGGAGTCGTTTGAGATGAGGTGCATGATTGAAGAATTGTAGCAGACTGTACAAGCTTTGAAATGACAGGGACATAGAAACCCAAATGGAGATTCCAAAAACTGCCTACAACCCTTTTCATAATGCTAGACCTGCAAATTTTGCATCAAGAGGTGGATTGGAAGAGCGGGTTTTGCATGCCCTAAAAGTGAGTGGTGGTGGTGGAGTGAAGAGCCAAGTGGACGATTTCCATGGGAAGCTAGAGGTTGAAGACTATTTGGACTAGGAAGCCATGATAGAAAGCTATTGAGCTGAAACCAATGGCTAAACCTAGAAAAGTTTTATTTGTTACTCTAAAATTAAAAGACACAGCACTTCAATGGTGGAAGAGAGATAAGGAACAGTGATCACATCAAGGAAAGCCAAAAAATCAATTGTTCGGAACATACGAAAGGGAAGATGTGGAAACAATTTCTGCCAGTAGATTATGCTATGAAACTTTATCGAAAATTTTAACTGCTCAGACAGAATTGTAAGTCTGTCAATCACTACCACACTACTGAATTTAATAGTACTATGTCCATTGGAGTTGGTTTGAATGAGACTAATGAACAGCTAACAGCTCGCTATCTTGCAGGTTTGCATTAAAGTATTAGAGATGAATTGGAGGTGGTTCGTGTCTATAATTTAGAAGATGCTCGACAATATGCCTTACAAGCAGAGAAGAGAGTTTTGCCTTATGGTTCAAGGAGACTTTTATCTAGCAGGGAAGATAGCATTCTTCAAGCAAGTTCTATGGTGGAAATGCAAAAGCAACCAACAAAGGTGACATAAGGAAGAGTGAGTTACAGGGTGAAACACAATCCGACATGAGTAAGGTAAGCAGTGGAACTCGTGTTCTTTGTGGTTCTAGAGTAACTGATGCCATTATTGAAAGTGGGAGTTCGTAAAATTGTATCTCCAATTAGCTTGTGTACCTCATTTAATCACTAAAACTATACCTTCTTATTATGCAAATATTGAACTGCTGCGAGATTTGCTCCACAAAAGGATCACCAAGCCAATCAAATCAAACTTTTTTTTATCATAATCAAATCAAACTTAAAATGAGAAATTTTATAATTTTCCTATTCTTCCACTCACCAGACAAATCAATAGACGTATCATGATAGCTATGTAAGGCAGCTGCCCAACCTGCATTTGTAGAGAGATAAACAATGAATGCATATCAGCCATATGATTGAGCGCATGGATTCTTAAAAACGTTTTAAAATTCTCTCTATCAAAGGTAATACTTGTCAAACAAGCATAGAAGAGAGGAAAGTGAATTTGAACCTAAACCCCACCTCAGCTACTCTTTCACCTCCACCACTTACCCAACCAGGAAAAGTCTTCCATGAAACTAATTAGACTTCAGAAAATACTCTAATATCTGAACCGATCAAACTCTAACCCAGAACCAAAGAAAAAAGAAACCCTTCCCAACTATAATTTGAATAGTTCACCTAAATGTAATTATGCATTTGAGCAGAACACTAGAAGATAAGAAAATCAATGTTGGCGGAATAAGAGTACACAGAAATCATTCAAAGTAAGTGTGTAGAAAAATCGTACGATTGCTTAAAAGCTGAGAAGCATCACTTCTAGAACAGCCTTCTAAAGGTATTAAAGCAGGACGATGGCGGTCTTCATTCAGGATAGCGCTGCTCCCAGCATCCCCGACAAGATTATTGTTTCTCAATGCGGCACCTTGATTCTTCTCTGAATCAATCCCATAAACATTGTTAGTCCAATCAAACCAATCTGCAAGGTTCAATTACAACTCAGTCTACCAAATGAATGAAAACTAAAATCATATATATATATATATATAGAAACCACCGGAAAAAAGTAATGATCAATGATTGATCAAGAATACGACCTCCAGATTTACGGCGGCCTAGAGAACGATTTCTGCAAATTTGAGGCAGAATTAAAACAAAAGAGACGGAGAAACGGAAGCTATTAATGAAAGAAAGGGAGAAAATTTAGGGTTAAGAAGTTACCGTTGATTAGGAGGAGCGTAGCGTTTGATTGCAGGGGCAGCATCGTGTGCCGTGGGTGTAGGGTTTTCCAGCATCCTCCTCTCCTCCCTTCTCCTTTACACCGCCGCGTACGGATGGCGTATTGCAGATTCCGGACAGTTTGATTCGCGATCGCGTCGCGGCTTGTAATCTAAAGCCGACTTTTGGTTCAAAAGCGCTTCGTTACTTTATATTCGATCAACTCCTCAATTTTGGGTTAACCCAATTGTCAAATTTGGGAGTGCGTCGGCAATGGCGGATCCGCAAATGAAGAATTGAGTTTATGGGTTAACCCAATTGTCAAATTGGGTCGGTTTCGGACTTTCGTTTTAAGTAGACTTGACCCTTCAAAATTACTATTTTACTAACCAAAATAAATGACAAATTCAGTTTAAAATATAAAGTGGATATTTCGATTGAAAGCAGTTACGAGATGATGGAGATTGAAAGGGTGTGTGTTGGAGAAGATTTAGACGGTAGTTTTAGCTTATATCTAAAAACTAAGATAGAAACACGTTTAGAAACTTGAGTGTGACTAGGTTTGAGAGAAAGTTAAAGTGATAATAATATAGTTAAGAGGTTCTTTTATTAAGATATATATTAGGGGTATATAGATAAATAAGAATATACTCCCTCCGTCCCAATTATAATGTCCATTATTGATTTTTTACGTAATTTTTGGAAGAAAACAATTTGTGTAAGAGATGTAATATTAAATAATTGAAATGTCAATTTTATCCTTAAAAAGTTAAATTTTATTTTGTTGGAAAACTAAAAAAAGGGTAGAAAGGTAAACGTGTCTTGTAAAAGTTATTGATTTTTTCAATGAGACATTTTCAGTGGGACAATTTTAAAACACAAAATGGACACCTTAAGTGGGACGGAGGGAGTATATTTTTTTTAAAACATCTAAAAACTATACAACAGTTTCCCAAATTACTTTACATACACGCGCCTAAACCCTAGGAGAGTTGGGTCGCAACCCCCAACACTCCAACCTATCTAGTTATGTCCCCATCTACCCTCTCGTTATGTGAGATATGGCATGCTATGCGACATGCCCCTATACCCTTACATACATTGGGTATATATAGGGCTTATGACCTAAGTTCGAGTCCTCATTAAAGTAGAAGTTCTTAAAGTATGTTTACATTTATTACAACTCCTTTATACTTTAAATACAGACTCTTTGGATGTTGCCTTCTTCCGCAAGTAAGGATAAGTGCTCCTTCTTATCGGTCTTGAATTAGCTCCACCGCCCGCTACATGCTTCAGGAAATCGCAAGGCTGGGCTCATTGGGCTTAGGAAATTGCCCTCTTGAAATCGAGATCCATCTTGGCTAAGTCGGTGTAAGTCATGCCCGGGCGACACTTGGCGGTAATGCTGCTCCGGCAACATCATTGGCAGCAACTAGAGTTGCGTCAATATAGCTCCTTTGGTTCCATCTTTCTCGTCCAGTCCTGTCCTCTCCTAGCTATAGCACCTGAAAACAAAAACTAAACTAAAATAGTAAGTTTTCTTCACCAAACACAAGATATTCAATAAAAGCATGGTAAAAGAGAAGCTGTTGTTATAATGCATGCAATGCACCTAAATATGCCTAAATGTGCTCAAGAATAGCAATAATAAGGGTAGTAATGTGTACAAAATATAGAACTCTTGGACACTCTACACTTGGCGAGGGTAAGATGTTAGGCCCTAACTTGCTTCGAGAGACCGAAGAGCGGGTCACTATTATCCATGATCGTTTAAAGGCTGCCTTTGATAGACAAAAGGCTTATGCTAATCTCAAGAGAAGAGACTTTGAATACGAAGTTGGTGAAAAGGCCTTCCTCAAAGTATCACCGTGGAAAAAAGGTTTTAAGATTTGGCAAAAAGGGAAAATTGAGTCCCCAATTCATTGGACCTTTTGAATTTATTGAAAGGGTTGGCCCCGTGGCATATCGACTATTGTTGCCCTCTGAATTGAGTAAAATCCACGATGTTTTCATGTATCGATGCTTCTAAAGTATCGTTCTGATCCCTCGCACATTGTGGAACCTGAGTCTGTAGAACTTCGACCAAATCTATCCTACGAGGAGGAACCGATTCAAATTCTAGCAAGAGAAGTCAAGAAGCTTCGCAACAAAACAGTACCATTGGTTAAAATGCTCTGGAGGAGCCACATCATTGAGGAAACCACTTAGGACCCTGAAGAGACCATGAAACAACAATATCCACATCTCTTCAATTCATGTAAAAATTCGAGGACGAATTTTTCTTAGGGGGGAGTTGTAACACCCCAAAATCCAGTCTAGTGGGAATTGGGGTTCGGTGACCGGAAATTGCATATTGATAAAGTCTAAATATAGAATGGGCAAGGCAAGACAAGTCACTACAAGCCCTAAAGTAAAGTATTTTGACCTTACGAATTCCTAGAAAGGTGGCAAAGTAGTCGAACTAGTCGTTTATGCCTATTTTGTTATGTTTGTGAAATGCCATGTTGCAATATGGTTAATGGCCCTAAATGACCTTTTTGGTTGGCTTAAAATGGCTTAAAAGTGCATACTTGACTCATATAGGTCAAAACATAGTAAACATATTCGTATGATCATGAAATTTGGCATGCTAGTAGTTTATACCATTGAAAAGTTGTGTGTGGAGTTTCGTTGCATTCGGACATCGTTCGGTAAGTCAAATTGAATAAATACCAGCAAAAATTTGTTATTACAGGTCATACCGTCTCGAAATGGGTGATGGCGTTTCAATACGGGTAAGCATGATTTGAACATGAGGAATAGGGTATACCGAAACGATTCATGGCCGTTTCGAAACATTTTTTCACTGGAATCCCTCGTTTCGATACAAGTTTATAGCGTATCGATACATGTCAAAGTCAAAGAAAGTCAAACCGTTTCGATACAGGGCATGCCCGTATCGATACGGTCTAAAAGGTAAAGTCAACAAAGGTTGACCATTGTCCACCCATTTCGAAACAACCTTAGGATGTTTCGATAAGGGGTTAGTTAAGTTAGTTAAAGGCATATTAAATAGTTTGCAAGGTTCACAATTTAGTCACTGAATATTGAAAGATTAAATTGAATGAGCTAATGGACCTCAAATTGTATGAAAACTTTACAAGCATGTTAATATTGTGATGAATTCCAATCTAGTGTAATCAATTGCATTGAAGGACCCCTAAATTATCAAATTTACAGATTGGTCCCTAAATCTTGTGATAGTTAATAATTAGCCCTAATTGATTTATTATTGTTTCGTATGGACTAAGTTACATGGTAGTAATGATTCGTTGTATGATATTGTTGAAAATGTTAATAACGAAATGAAATTTTACTGTACCAATTTCCATATTGATCATCGGTTTCACCTTCCGACCCGGTTCTCAACCAGACCGGGAAGGGGGTGTTACATTTGGTGCTAAATAATAATTGTTCTTGGATTGTGATACCCAATTATTTTGTTACTGCCGTTAAAATTTCAATTCTAACTATTTGATTCGGAGGAAGGCGTTAATGAAGCCACATTAAAACATGTTAAGAAATGAATTCTCTCAGATATGAATACCAAATGGAGGTAGTGGAAAAATGAATTGAAATCTTAAATATTTGATGAGAACCAAACTGTAGAGCAGATCGTTGAAAATTGCAAGGATCCACGAGTGAATTTGGACCAATTGAAGACACTTGTTTAATATTGGTTATCTACAAAAGCAATGGTAAAATACTATAGTTTTATAATTTCTATAACTTTAATATTTAAAATTTTATTAATAATTTATTACTTATAATTCGAATAGGAACAAAATGCCCCAAATAGATCAAATAGGTCAAAGCTAAGTGAACCACATTGCACAGGAACAAGATCTTTCCCTCGAATTGTTGAAGACTTGGACCCCGTCAAAGAAGAACTCTATTTGCGTGATTGTAAACTGTCTTACGAAGTGTACGCATTTCATAGCCATGCATACTACGTATACGTTGGATAAGTTGTTAGAGTTGTACATTGTAGATGTTGTGAGGTTACATGGTGTACCTAATTCCATAGTTTCGGATAGAGATCCAAGGTTTACAGCGAGGTTTTAAGAGTGTTTTCATAGAGCTTTGGGTACCTGGCTCAATTTTAGTACCTCGTATCATCCTCAGACGGATGGTCAGTCTGAGCGAGTTATCCAAGTGGTTGAGGATATGTTGCAGGTCGGGAGATTCAGACGCTTTGTTTCACGTCGGTAAAATCAAGGTTTCACGTGTCGGTGAGTGAGAATGTGGATTTCAGCTTTGAGAAGTTATAAGGGTGGTTTTGGGAACTTAGGTGTAAGCTTGAAATGCTTGTCTAAGTTCGGAAGTAACTATAAGGAATTTCTCTCTCGGTTGTGTTATTTATGAAATGGTTTTTTATGCACTTGGTTTTGAATAAATATTTACCTACTTGTAGAGCATGATTATAGCATGTGGTTTGATGTTTTTTAATGTTGAAATGATGAAGGATGCACATGGTAAGTGATGCTTTTAAGTATATTGTTGAGCTCGATGGTCACAACTGAGGTGCTTGCCAAGTGGTGGAGAAGGTTGATTTTTGGGTGTTTAAGTAGAAGCTAAAAGATAAGAATTGAACACAAGGATTTAGAGTGGTTCGGCTTTCTAACCCAAAGCCTACATCCACTAGCTTAGCTTCTTACTAAGGATTTCAAACAAAATCACTAAGAATTTCGTTCCCTTTTCTCGGCTTAGGAGGAAACCGTTACAACGATCAAGCTTTCTACCCAAAGCCTGATCAAGCACTCTCTTACAAGAGAAATTCTAAGCAAACTTGAAATCCCTCTAATAGGTATTTGTTAGCACTATTAAGCACTCACCCAAAACTTAAACACTTAAGCAAATTTGACAATTAAGCTCACAAGTGTTGTCTATACAAGAAATATACAATAAAGCTCTAAAGACAATATTTCATCATAGTGTTGTTGCAATTGAAGCATTAGTCTTCTCTTGATGCTTGGAGGTCCCATTTATACTCCCAATTGAGTTTGTAGTCGTTGAGGACCGTTGGGATTGAATTGGAGCCATTTGAGACTTTATTTCCCTTATTAATTGTAGCTCTAGAGTTGCTCGTTTCAGAACATGTGAGCCCATATCGAAACGACCTTCTTCAGAACTAGCCGTTGAAGCCTGATGTAGCAAGCCGTATCGAAACGCCTCTAGCCGTACCAAAATGGTATGAGCTGTATCGAAATGGTTACAAATCGTTTCAGTACAAGAGACAGTTGAGCTGCAATTTAAAATGCTATTGGGAAATTTGACCGTTGGCGAGGTTTTGACTGTTGGGCGTATCGAAACACCAAAGGGGTATTTCCAAACCGAAACCCTCCGTATCGAAACAGGCAAGCCCTGTTTCAGTACGTGTTTTGGCAGTTTCAAATTGTTTCGAAACAAGATAGCTTGTATCGAAACGGGTACCTTGAAAACCCTGGTTTGGCTACTTAAAAACGTTTCAAACCTTGCCAAAAACATTTAAAACATCAACAAACTTATTTTCAAGTTGTTTGGACTTAAAGGCATTTTTGAAATCTTTTCAATTTAGTCCAAAATTATTTTTCAATTATTATATCAAAACATTAGTTCTACATATATGTTTTATACTTGTGATTTAAAGCATGGTTTAATGTTTTGGAAATGATTTATTGATAATGCTTTGAAAATATTGAGGTATGTGGTTAAATGTGAATTATATTGGCAAGTGATGTTGTAAAAATGGTTTATGAATGAAACCGAATATAGTTAGCTGGATATAGGATTGAGTGCACCATAAACAAGTCGCCTTGGATGTTGCGGGGTTTATACAGTGTACCGTATACTCCATCCAAGTACCCTAACGATTGAGGTATATGTATGTGGTGTCCCGTCTCTCATTAGTGGGGTTATACATCTGCTGATAAGTGGTGTTGAGGGGTTTATACGGTGTACAGAATACTTCACCACGGGTGTCACAATGGTGGAGCGTAGATCCTGTGTGTGAACTTTTAGATGCCGCTGAGAATGTATGAAGTGTTGGGCCAACCCTTGTGAATCTGTGTATCCGATATGTTGTTTTGAGAAATGAACTTGCCTAATGATCACTTGTAAGCCAATATAATTGATGATGTATCATGGGATGGTTTATGATGTATATTATGATTTGTATATGTTTTGCTCTTTAAGCTTTGCATATGGTAGTTATGCATGAAAAGGCTTAAATTGAGTGTTAGCAATGGGACTTGTTGTTGATTTATGAAACATGTTGTCTAAGGTTTATTATGCTGATTTTTTATTAAGAAAAGTGCATGGTTTTAAAGACATGATGGTTTTCAAATGATGGTTTAACTTAATTGAAATGAGATTTCAATGTGGACTTGAAAAATGGTTTTAATGCATTAATGGTGTTTTGCTTTCGAGCACTTCTTAGTAAGTCTTGTGTGCTTACGCTCTATTTTGTCCATTAATGCAGAGAATTGAGGTTTTGCATGCAGCGTGGAGCAAGGTATCGCAAGTGACTTCATTTGAGAATGTATGTTTCGGTTTAGACTGAACGTAATAAGGGAAATGGGGGATTCGTTGTGTTTTGGGAGATTTGTCTAAACTCCCTATTCGAGCAAGTTTATATTGTTTTTTAGACTTTTAAATGACCTTTGGTTATTGGTTTGTGCCTTGGCATTTTGATATCTTGATTGGCTTGTTTACTAGGTTGCATGCCTATAGTTTACCTTTGATACAAAATTCCATGTTATGATGTTAAATATGCCATAAATGGTTGAGATTTGATGTTTAGAGGTGTTATATATATGTTGGAAGCATGCTTGAGTGATTATGGGTGCATTAAAGTGTGAAAAACAGCAAAATGTGACATTACAGACCCATGTATATCGATACGCCTAAGGTTGTATCGATACTGTGAGCCTGAAATGGGCATTGGGTTTCAAAACAGGGAGGGGTGTATCAAAACAAGTTTGAGTATTTTGGCTACTGGAATTTCTTGTAACGATACGCTTTAGAGACCGTATCGATACGGGCTCGTGTTCTGAAACACCCAAACCTGTTCCGAAACAGGGTGTACCGATACAGGGCTAAGTGTATCGATACACCAAGCTGTTAAGTTAGTTAATCTGATTATTTTAAAGTTCTGTTTCTTTACATTTCAGTCCTTAAATGTTGTGGATGCAATTAAATGTGTTTGAATGATTGGATTGAGCTGAGATTTGATACAGTGACATGTAATGTGACTAATTAAAGGTTGGTAACTTAAAATTTGAGGAAGCCCATATAATTTTCTAAAATCACATATTGGTCCCTAACACGTATTTGTAATCAATTGAATGCCTAATCAATGTCCGTTTGAGTTGTTGTTTCTTCCGCTGTGAGTCTAAACACTTAGGGTAACGATCTGCATGTAGACAAGATAAAAATAAAAATAAAATAGGGTCGCTTATTGAGGTAAACTTCCCAGTTTACTTCAATATTCCTCGTGTGACCCGTTCGGTTTGGTCGGGCGTCTAGGCCGGGTTGAGGGGTTACACGCCTTAAATCTTGCAACTGAATAGGTTGTGGACTATCTCCTTGGTCACCCTGCCATCGGTTTTCTTTTTCTCCTTTCCGGAAAACAAATGCCATTCGTGAAAAATTAATCGTAACATGCCCCAAAGTAGCCATCCATGCAACCCTAAGAACCATCTCAGTCCCCCTCCAGAGGTATGGCGTAGAAGTCAGCTATCAATTATGTGCCTTTGACCTTTACTTTCAAATCACGAATGCAACCTTCATTCTAAAATTTATCACCATTACCCACCAAAACCCAAATATTAGGAGCTATAGAAATTGATAACTCAAAATTTTTTTTGCGGTTCTCATCTAAATGAAGTTGTGTGTGCTACCTTCATCGATCAAAACCCGAATCTCACGACCACGGATAATTCCTATGATTTTTAGTGTATTCGGTGTCCTGCAACCTGCAAGAGCATTAAAAGAAACCAAATATTGCCCTTTATCGAACCCCTCCACTTGGTATTCCTCTAAACTATCTTCCTCATGGCTCGATCCTCTATTGTTGCTTTATCATCGAGCAAAAAGATTTAAGGGTTTTCACATGTATGGCCAGGAACAAATTTAACATCACAATAATAAGATAGGCCATTTTCCCATCATGGCTTGTGAATCAGCGGTATAAATACGACGGGGGACAACGACAATAGAGTTGTGTTGTCGAGTATCAGTTGAGGTAATTCTGACGGGCCAACCTTTTGGGACGGTTGAATTTGGGGTAGGTGTGGGTAATAAAGTTAGGGCTTTAGAGCGGAAAGGTTTACCCAATACCCTTTTTGCTTCCAAGATTTTGGCCTCATGAAATCTTGCTAAGGAAATGACATCGTGCAGTGAGGTAGGTCTTTGAGTCAACACCTCATTTTAATGTCGATGCGTAGCCCGTAAATAAACCATTGAGTGAAGAAGGATTCTGGAAGATTGCAAGTTCGCAAGGCTAACTCCTCAAACCTTGTTTGGTAATCCTCTACCGATAAAGTCTGCACCACTTTGGTTAACTGACCTTCCAGGGATTCTATTTTCGTCACAACAAATCACCGGCGAATAGCATCCATGACGTGTTCCAATAAGCCAACTGACGTTACTGTTGCATCCACCGAAACCAATTTTGGCGACGCCCTCCATTTGAGAGAAAGCCATGGTAACTCGATGATTGTCTTCTGTGCCGTAAAAATCAAAAATATACTGAGCGAAGGCTAACCACTCATCGGGATCTTTGCCTGTTAACAAATGAATTTCCACATAGACTGATTTAGGAGGAAACGGAAAGGTATCAGTGGTTTCGTCATGAACCTTTGCTTTGCCTCGAATGAGATGCATCTCCTTTTCGTTGTCTCCATGGGAGGACTGGCCCAAACATGCTGATATCTCGGCAAGTTGGCAACTCAGATCTTGAAGCATTTGTTGAGTTTGTGTGGCAAACACCTTTTGGTCCTCAGTGTGGTTTTGAAAAGACTGTAGATTCCAGTCATGTCATGCTGATGTTTCTTGAAGAGTCTTGATGACCTCGGCATTAGTGACCATGGTTAATGGAACTATGGAAGCACTAATTGTTGTGAAAGAAATAGTAGGGATAAGAAAGAGGAGTTTAAAGTAAGAAGGAAAAGTTGATTCTCACTACATAAAAAAACATTGTTGTGAAAGAAATAGCTTAGATAAAAAACATTCTATCTCAGCCTCTTCCTCCAATCTTTTTTTCGTCTATATCAGTCTTTTACTTTAATTGTTTTTTTTTTTTTTGTAGATATGATTTCCCATTTATGTTTAGTGCCCTGATTTATTTTGTAGTCTTCTATTAATACGAGTAATTCTTTGAGTATTTTTTCGTTGAAAATGTTATCTTTTTATGTTTTCAAAAAATTATTATTTGGCTTTTTGTTATGGGAAATATTTTAGAAAAATGTTTTTCGATTTTAGGGTTTAAAGATTAATTTAAAGTTTATGAGTTTAGATTATATGTCAAAGTATTTAGGAATGACTAGGAGATATTCTTTTTCAGATTTCGCATCGCATCCGTTTCAAAGGGTATGAGTTTGGTGGGTAGTAAGCTGGTGTGGATGTCAAAAGTCGTATACGTCCTAAGTAATCGGTTGGTGGTGAATTTGAGACCTTAAACGTCTCATATTCGCCTGTCCCGCATCCGTTCGTCCACATCCCATCATATGAATACACTTATTTTAATGAAAATTAAATATAATTTTATTTATATTATATATATTATGTGGCGTGGGGTGGCAATCACTGATCGAATAGAAATTCTCTATCTTTTTTTAGTCCACCTATTTATGGCCCACACTAAAAAAATAAATTTATAGTTTATGGTTTAGCTTTAGGGTTAGAGTTTACGAAATTATGGGTAAGGTATTTTTTAGGGTTTAAGATTTAAAATTTGGAGTTTAAGTAATTAGGGGTAGAGTGTACTTTTTAGAGGTAGGGTTTATAATTTACTTTTTTAGTGTTGGAGCATAGAAAGTGACACCGAAAAAGAGGTAAAAGATTTTTGTCCACAAGAACCTTCCATTCTCGTCATATAATTTAGAGTAATTTTGGAATGATTAAAAGAGTCAAAAACTAACTTTATGAAATATGTCCAAGATTTAATGCAAGTGCGGTAAGTTTGAAAATTTACTAAAAATTTTATATTAATAATTAAGAAATTATTCATGTCATTATAACCGTGAGTAAGTCTATTTTCATTTAGAACAAACAAAAATCAGTTTCAATCAGTATGTTAAAAGATTAGAATTTGTAAGTGATTGGAGGTAAAAAAAAAAAACAAAGCAGCCGATTTCTTATGATACTAGTTTGAAAATTATTTTAATTTTCTTTTATAAATTGTACAAGTCAAATTAGAATCATCACCCCATATTGTTAGAAAAATATTTTAGTCTAATTTTTTTGTTTTTGCAAACAAAATGAAGTTTCGAGTTACATATTATGAGATAAATGAATTTCTTTGAAGGTAGTACAAACGGGTACGGGCTTGGAGGTGAATACCCAACTAGGTAGTACGCGTGGGATGTATTTGAGAATATACCCACATAGGGTGTAGTTTTGAAAATTGTACCCGTTATGAGTGGTGGGTAGGTGGTGGATATGGAAATTTTCGGTGGTCATGAATATGGGGAGGGGGTATCTATACCTAAGGGTGTGCAAAAAAAAATATGATTTGATTGATCCGAACCATTTATCCTTTGATCTGATATGAAATATTGGATATCCAAACTATTTTTTTTGAATTTTTCGATAAGTCAGATCGAATATCCAAAAATTTCGGATCGGTTATAAATAGTTATTTCACAATCGGATCAAATATCCGATTATCCTAAATCCAAAAATTCAATTTTTTATAGATACGAATCTAGTTATATTCGATATTTTTACTTGTTATATATGAAAAATTAAAATTTCTATGGATACAAATCTTGTGTTTTGTACAATTTGTTGATTTTTTATATTTAAAAACCCAAAATTTTTATGGAAAGGACCGCCAAATTAAAAAAAATCAAGCCATAAATTCAGATATTCGAATGTTCTATATCCGAAAATTAGATCCGATTTTTTTATCGGATACGAATCGCTAAATTGACGATCCAAAAATTTCAGATCGGATCGAATATCCAAAATGCACACCCTATCTCACTTGTCTACCATGTTTGTCATAACTAGTTAGAATTTAAAGTTTAAACATTATAAATTAGATTTTAATAGAGTTGGGAATTTAAATTTTAGTTTTTAAAATAAAATTAATCACATATATTGAATATCTTTTTCTCGATTTTCGGTATATGGAGTAATAAACCATTTGTTACAGGGATCTACTATTTTAAATTGATTCAATGAAATTATTTTATCCCGGACATATGTGTTTTTTTCCTTTTGTTCTTAAAAAATTTAACAATTAAATAAGTGTTTAATTATACAATTTTTTCAGATGTGTCTAAAGTACTTTTCAACCCAAATATGTGTCTAAAATTTTATTCTGTAACCCTTTTAAAGTTTTTTCGTCAATAATTGTTAAAAAATTATCATCCAATAAAAAACGTGATAGTGACCTATTTCTTAATTTTCATTTAATTTTTGTAAAAAAATCAAATTTAAAAATCCTAAAACTTTAATATTTTTCAAAACAACCTTCAATTCATAAATCTTCCCTCTATCGCCGTTGAACATCACGCTGTCGTCCTTGAAATGGGTCTTCTCCTCTTGACGCACGAGCTAAAAGTTCCAGTTTGTCGTTCGTCCATCCGTTATTTGTTGTTCGTCGTTCATTTGAAGATTTAATGTTTGATGTTTGTGGTTCATTTGCCGCTTGTTAATCGGTTTTTGATTATGTAAGGTTGGGATTATCGACTATGGAGGGTCGACAAAAGAAGTGGTTGTTGGTGGTGGCTGAATCGACGGTCGAAGGAGAAAAATTTATGGTAAGTTTAGGGTTGTTTTTTGGAGAAGTTAAAGGATTCTAATTTTTTTATATAAAGTTAAAGTTTTTCTTATATTTTAAATTAAAAATTAAAGAACATTGTAGAAATAGGCCATGTGTCAGTTTATTACTCGATAACGAAAAAAAATGATGGTTGCGATAGAAAAACCTTACAATGAGAACATAATAAAATGCTAGACACTTATTTTGATCGAAAAATACTTTTGAGACACTTATTTGACTATTAAGCCTTTTTAAAATATTTTAGTTTGTAATAAAGGTGCCGTCGAGCTTGACGCTTTTTAAAATATTTAAGTTCGAGGTACGTTTTCACGAGAACCCCCAATAAAAAAAAATATTTTCTATTTAAAATTCAATTAAAACAAATAAATTCAAGATATATACGAATATATATATATATATAAATATTAAGTAAATATTAGTAATAATAGCAACAATAACAACAACAACAAAATGACTAAATTGTAAAGAACATAAACTTAAAAAACAAAGAAATAAGACGAAATTACAAGGAAGCATAAATATGAAGGATAAAAATGCGGAGGGACCAAAACCGCAATTTCCCCACTTATCCAAAAACGCGAGGATCTTCTTTCGGGTCAGGTCACCACCTCAAGTACAAGCATGAAACTACATCATTTTAGGCTTGAACATTGACGCCCAAAACGACATCGTTTTAAGGAACATATAAGTACCCTTTTTGAACCAAAAACTTCATTTTCCCTTTGTATTAAAAAAAATATCAAGAGCTCTCTCAACTAATTTGGTGCCGGTCGCTTCTCCACCGTGGGCCGCCGTTCAGATATTATCATGCGTATGCTCATTTTTGTGATGGGTTTTATCTTCGGGGAAGTTACATGCACACACGTACTCCACTAAGGATACTATATCTTATATCTATATCTGTCAAAGTTAATTCCATTGAAACCGAGCTTCCTTTTAGTTATTACAATCTCCCTTGCTGCAATAAAGAAAAGTGCCGAGACTCTTGGTGAACTTGTGATGGGATCAGATTGATAACCCCCCTTATCAGTTTCGCTCTACCTTTGCACTACCATCCCCTTGAATGAGCATGAGGTTAAGTTTTTGAAACATAGGACTCCAGATTTGCATCAAGTGAATATGATTCTAGACATTTTGCCGGTGATGAGGATTGTGAAACAAAACCGAGTTAACATTCGGTGGACTGGATTCCCTGTTGGCTATTCTCCAGTATTGATGATGAAGGAAGTGGTGTGGAGATAATCACATAAGCCTATGATATCTCGATCCATCATTTCGATTTTGGTAAAAAAGTTGCCTTTGGTAGAGACTGTTTACATTCATATCTACGATCATGCAGGAAGAGTAACAAACGTACTCTTATTTTTGTCTTGTGCAAGAAACTTAGAAACATAAAGCGGGTTTTGTCTTTTAAGTACAGTTTTTGCTTAAATGGTGCCAGGGAAACCTTGAACATTGTCTTGAAGATTGTTGCAGTTAAAGCTATTATCGAGATTGATTGGTTGATCATCGTTCCAATTCAATATGGCTTCTATGAGGTCTTCATCGTCTGGCCGAATCATTTCCACCTCACTGCTGGGAAGTACAGGCAAACTTTCCTGATTTGAACTTGCAGGGTAGCCATTTGGAGTCAAGAAACCTTCAGGGGTTTGGGGCTGATATCCGAAAGGTACCTCTTGAGTGCCGACATTGGCTTTGCCTGTCGGTGCATCATACATAGGAGGACATGCATTGTGCTGGTTGAAATGAAACCGTGGCAATGCGGCCACAGTGCCAAAATCAGATGGGCCAGGCATTGTTTTGAAACTTCCTAAACTAGCCAAGGGTTCCCCGTAGAAATATGCATTTTCCATAGCTGCACTGCCTAAATGCTGATTGGCCAGTGTAGTGTTCAGATACCTCTGTGCTTCCAGATACCTTCGATAACAGTTCTGAGTCTGCAAAATCATGGTTTTAAATTATCATTGATACCGCACAAAGAATATCTAATCGGCAAAAAGCATAAAAAAACAAACAAAGAACATCTAAGTATTCCCTTGCCAATTTAAGTTGAATAATTGAAATTTCAGATTCTACAAGGATTTAAATTATAAATTTCCTTAACAAACTCACCTGAAGTTGCATATAGAGTGGTCCACGTCTTCCCTTTCTGGTTTTTCGAGCTCTTTTAGCTCTAGGTTTCCTGCATATTGTATGTCAAATAAGCCACAGTAGAGAATAAAATTCTTAAACCAGCTTAACAAATAGGAAAATTTACCTTTTGTGCTCAGTGGTCTGAGTGGTTTGAGATTGTACCGAGCTCAAAGGTCTAAGACTCTGCGGACCACCGTCAAGTTGAGAAGCTGATATTATTCCTCGCATTGAGAATCATTTGAAAACATATAATCAGTTTGAACATCAACATGTTATTCAAAAGTTGCTCATCTAAGTTTAAACATCACCGGAAATAAAAAGATGATAGCCCAAGCCGATAAGTTGCCCTGATATACTTTTTCCGATAATTTTTTTCATCGGAATTTCTAGTTATTCTCTGAGATTCAGGGATGCTAAATATTTACAATTGTTTTTGAGTTAATTAAGCACATGATAAAATGAGTCAACTCACATGTATAATATACATTAAGAATGAAAGCCGGTAGATATAACAAAACGTACCATTTTTGGATGTGTCCTGCCAGTCCTTCACTGAAAACTTTCCGAGTCTAAATTTCTGGAGTTTATTAACATTTGTTAGGGGATCTGATGATAATCCTTAAGTCGGTTTTAAGTGCTAAAATGGAGGAATGATGAAATTTAATACAAAATCTTACTTGTAAATGACTCTTAATATGGACGGGCTTGAGTCCGTCTAAATCCATTGCGTTCAGAATAGCCTTGGGTTTTGCTTCTGCAAATAAGATATGTGGTTAGTTCTTCGGATAATTAACAGTTACTGCAAGTGCAGGGTAGCCTACCAGCAGCAGCAGCAGAGTCCTGTGGTAACTCTAAGAATACAGTAAACTATAGAGGGGAAATATTAACATAGTTGAGTTAAGAGCTCGGAAAACACAAGCCAAGTTCAGTTCATGCATTAGGACTACCCGGAAATACACGTCAGCCGAAAAAAAAAGCACGAAGTTCCTCTGGCACCAAACTTAGGAAAGAATCTCAGAAAAGGATGCAAATTTGTATCACACAAGAATATAAACAATTAAGGTTTATGTCCTATCGTAATTCTCTTTCTATAATCTTGCAGATAGTTAGGGGTTGATTAAAGGATTTTGCTCTACAGCATAGTGTAGTGGTTCAATCTAGAGGAAAAGTTACTTACAAATGCGGCCTTCATCTTGTTGCAAGGTTTAATTTTCTGCTAGTAAAATAAAAGGCCTAAAAAAAAAGTGCATAAGCTGCATTTGTTCCGATCTGCAGACTTGTAGGGATGCCCTATTTTCCGGTAATGTCACCGGTTATAACAATGGGAACAAATCTAACATCATCAGAATATCCATGTGACGGTATACGACAAACTTGCAGTCGGTATCATCAAATACATTAGTGAGGAAGTCACACAATTCATCATAGGTCATCGATGCAAAGTAAAACCGTTAGAAAACGACATAGAGTATTACACGGGCGAAAAAAGCAGGACAAATTACAGGTCGACAGACTTTCCAAAAGCATCTGGAAGTGTTTGAACAACATTCCTAGAATGCAATGTAACAGTACATATGTACATATAGAAACTGGTTTAACATCTATAATTAAGTCGCTAATCGACAAATATATCGTCAGCAGCCATCAAGAAGCTAGACAAACTCCCTAGATTGCTGTTAACTCAATCATTTTAACACGCATGCATAGAAAGGTACAAGGGCATTTCAAAACCTAAACGATCAAAAGAATTCCTTCTTTGAGCCAATCTCACATGAATTTATCAAAAGAACATCTTTTTAGAAACACACATACAAGGTAAGCAGTGGGATATGATAAGAATTTACACTAATGGAGGAAGACAGCAGAAAACCATCTGTGGTTGATGATTTCGTTTGATCATACCTGCTCAAGAATAGCATAATAATTGCATATACACTTGTATTCAAACAAAGAAAGAACTAGCAGCATGCAGTTAAAGAAAAGAGAAGCTATAATAGCCGGGGGGGGGGGGGGGTCTTTGAATGCTTGAAACACATGAATTTCTGTTAAAAGTTAAGAGGAGAAAGAAGAGGAGACCCATTTTATAAACAAGGACCAAAGGATTCCAGTGTTAAAGAATTTAAACACCCTTAAAATCTGATGGAAAAGATTACATTTTGTTAGAATTCATGCTAACAGCAAGCAAGCAGAACTTAATTTCCAAACAAGCAAGCACAGATATAAAGGACAAGAAGAATTTTAAGTGAGCAAAATGCAGCTAGAGGGGAATCCAAGCATTCACCGTAAAATCCAAAGATGGACATGATGCAAATTGCAACCATTCAAGTATTCAGGTGTTATATCATTCATGAATTGATCTAAGATTTGGGTTAAATGAAGTAGACTAGGGGGATAAAAACACTGACTTTTAGGACCACCGAGCCGGTTGACAGCTTCAAGGAAATAATCATGAAGCTCATGAGTCCATCGAAGGCGAGGTTTAATCTCATTAGTTACCATGAGTATAGGTTTCTCCCTTACCACCTCCCCATTACCATCAACATGACCATCATTCATCTTAAAAGGGGCAGAAGATCTCTCGTTTTCTTGCGAAGCAAGCAATGCGTTATTATCACCGACCTGAATTTGCTGGCCCTCTCGGTTATCATCCCCATTCACATCACCTTGATGACCAGACAACACTTCTTTTTCTACTACCAACCTTTTAGATTCACCTGGATTTTGATTCACACCATCGTTTTCATTTGGAACTCTCTTCGCTTCACTCGATATCTCAGCCATTTGCCTAGTATACACCTACAACTCTCTAACTCTTCCCTTTTTCTCTAAACAACACTGGTGTACAGTGTTGCAGGCTAATTTGCAACAGAAACCAAGACTACCCAAGATATAGAACAGGAAAAGTAAACGAGAAAAAGGCAAAAAAACATGACGTAACTCCACAACAAGAACAAAACTGAGGACCCCACCAGGGGAGGTTTTTTTTTTCTTCTTCTTTGGGGCCACAGAACTAAACAGAAATGAAATTAGAGAAATAAATAAAAAGTCAATACAATCCAAAGAAATACACAACTGCTGAATTGTAATCATCTTGGTATTGGTAAGAAAGAAAGAGTTGAAACTGTGGAATAGTGTGGAAGTGTGGGACTTTTGAAGCAGCTGCAGGTGAGTGAACAACGCTGACGACGGTGGAGGGCCGAGGTGGTGGTGAAGTGAGTTGCATTGCAGAGGGGAAAGTTTTTGGGTTTAGTTTGGTGACTCAGTTGCATGAGGGGTGCGACGTGGAGGCAGGGGTTTGTTCGGTGGTTGGTTTTTTGTTCATAATTACAGTCTCAACTTCAGGGGTGGTTTAACTTTTTAAGAGTGGTTTTGGCATTTGAAACGCTCAAAGGTCATTGAAACAAACCCATCTTCATAAGTCAAAAAGGATTCATCCTTTGGATCTAACAAAAAATATAATACTTTTTTTACCTTCAAATACTATGATTGACTTTCTCTGCATGTCTTCCTCGTTGCCAATTTTCTTAAAGGGAAGTTTAAGTAGGAGAACAAAAAACTCACACCCTTTTTTCGGTGTCTTTCTATGGAGTTGTCTAAAATACATCAGGTTAGTGTATGATTAATAAACGGTGGAATGTTATAGCCGTCGGATGGGAAAATTTCAGATTTTGATCGTTAAATTTAGATTTCTATAAAAAACACGCGGAAACGAAAAGAGATCGTTGCCGGTAAGTATCGGGACGTTGTATGAAGTTTCGCAATTGTATGGAAGAAAAATTGTGTTCCAACATAAAAAGATAAAATGACGCATATGTTTCGGAACCAGTAGTTAATAGTTGGAAGAAGATATCTCGAAATTTTATATAAGTAACGAAACAATCTGATGTGAAAGTAACATTTAAGAGTTAACGCGTAACAATTGACGTTTTTCTCCTCATATCGGTACTTTTGTACATGTTGCGTAACCTGTAGAAAAAGTGTAAACTAGAAATGCTTAAAGTAACTTTAAGAATACATGTTTGTATAGTAAGTTTTGCGACCTAAAGTTGAAGATGATAATATTTTCGGTGTAACGATTCATATTTCCAGTATTTCTTTCAAGTCTCGACACGTACGTTGTCGTTTCGCCACTCATAGAGAATAAAACCCTTAGGCTCCTAGAATGAGAACCAGACATTCATAGAGAATCAGACATTCACTTGTTTAATAACATTTTAGGGTTAGAATTTATTTTTCCATATGAAAATCTGGAGAATCCGCTGAAATTGGCAAAAATGTTTCAGTCACTTCAGAGGATCGAAACCTGAACTTAGGTCTGCAACTGAACTTGTGCAATCGTCTCCATTTCGAAGGTAACAAGCAAAGCAAAACCTTAACTTTTTTTTTGTTTATTTGCGGAATACTTGAAATCTACGGTTTGTGTTTTGAAATTTTGGTATGTTTCCATTTATTGTTGGATGAAATCTGTTTAAACTGCAAATTTTCTCTTCTTTCAGTTTTTTTTTAAATGGTAAGTTGTCATCGACTTTAAGTTAAAAAGGTTAGATTTGTTTGTAATGAGGACGAGTATATTTATGAGTGAGTTGGTTTGTTTCTGCACTGACTCATTTGATGATTTAATCCTTAGGATGAGTATTGTAAATCTGAATCTCGTTTTTGACGATGTTGCGGATGATGTTGGTAAAGAAATTGCTGATAAAGATGTTAATAATGAAGTTGGTAAATAAGGGGCTGATGAAGTTGGCAAATTAGTTGCTGAGGAAGTTGCTGATAAAGAAGGTAATGATGAAGATCCTAAAGACTTTGCTGATAAAGATGGTAATGAAGTTGTTGATAACGAAGTTTCTAAGAATGCTCCGCCTGAGATCCTGGCCATAGGTGAGAAGCCGCACGGAAGGAAAATAGTTCCTCCCTACCTGCAATTTTAGTAAGTTGATATTTGCGTGTTCTTATTGAATTGAAATGAAGAATTACTGAATGTATACCTTTGGGGTTTTTTTATGTTTTACAGTGAAGGTGAATGTATAAGGATGAACCAATGTGAGGAAAAAGTGACTCACGAGGTAGGTTTCAGTGCTTTATGATGTGTAAAATGTTAAATTCATTTGAATTTTTCATTCGTAGGTTAATAAAAAGTTAAGCAAGAAATGGAAGGAAATATCGAAGGAAGACAAACAACCTTACATTGATGAAACTAAGAAGGAGAAGACGACATACGAAGAATCTAAATCAGGACAACCGAAGAAGGTAATAGGGAAAAGACATTGTTTCTTTGATAGAGTATAATATTTTACATATTTTGACCTATGTGGGGAATTGATGGAAAGTTTTAATGCTCGAAGGAGTGTTATTCAGTTTCAAGGACACAACATTCCTATATCAGTTGAAGGTGTAGAAGCTATATTGGGCCTGAAGAATGAGGGTGTTGATGTTAATGAAGTGATGTCGAGGGAGAATGGTAAAGAACTGGGTGAAAAGTATAAGCTCAGCACGTTTTTAACGTTTGGTAAAATCAAGCATGATGTATTGTATGGTTTTTTTGAAGGGGATGCTTTGAAAGCTAGGGTGTTGCTATACATTATTGGAGTTTTTCTCTATCGTACTGCTGAGACACGACCATGTCAAGATTTGTTGAAGTTGTTGTGTGATGATTGCTTACAAGGAAAAGTGAATTAGGCCAAATATGTTTACGATACACTTATTGACGGAATAAGTTGTATACAGAGGCCGGGAAGGCACATTTACCTAAAAGGGTGAATTGCAGTCTTAGAGGTAAAGTTTAAATAGCATTAGTAATGAGAAATGCGTGGAACTGAGTATTGTCATATAAATTAATGATGTGCTGTTAAAGATATGGAATTCAAGTTAGGTTGTATGATTATTAGTCTGGAATTGATAGCATAGCCAATACAGCTTCTAATGGTGGTAAGGCTCGCATTCTACACTGGGTGCAGTCAGAGGTCGCGTGTGTTTATGCCTGCTTGATGAGCGTCCAAGCTGTGAATATACCAAAGGTATGTGCTGGATTATTATTCGTCTATTATGTTAATTGCGATCATGGTTAATTAATAATATACTTTCGCGGTGAAAATTTTTGCCTGGAAGCAGCTATTACCTGAAACTGTTGACAAACCTGATGTCATAGAAGAAAGAAAAGGCAGGAAAGCTTCAAAGAGACGTAAGGTAATACGTAATGTGTCATCGTAGTACTCATTTATTTTAGGGAAGGTGAACTTTTAATATTTATTTATTTTGCAAGGTTGCTTCCGTCGAGTACGATGTTGCAGTATACAACCATGGAGATACAACGAGGGAAATGCTGTCGGAGATGCATCGAAAAATGATGTCCGAGGTAAAAGAGGCTGTGAATACGTGAATTGAGAAGAAATTTGAATGTGAGGAGCAACTAATGTCCGAGGTGAATGGGCTAAAAGTGGTTGTGAAAGTGGGAATTGAGAAGCAAATTAAAGGCACATAGAAATTGGACAGTATGAGAAGGGTTGATGATACGATGTTGGAAGGGAAATTTCGTAGTCTTTCTAAACATGTCCGAGCCGAGATGACCAGCTTGTAGAAGATTGTGGAGGAGAACAAAGACTTTTATGAACTGAAAATAAACGATTTAGAAGTCAAAATCGTTGGCCTTCATGAGGTTGTGAAACAAATGCTAGACGACATGAAAGATTCTTTGCAGATGATGTCAAGGAATAGAGAGGTTGATAAGGCCTATATTTTGAGTGAAATTAATAGGGTTGTTGAGCACAAATTTATGTGGAAATCATCTATTTAGAGTTGTATTCCTACACAGACAATAGAAGCTGTTACTCCTTGTTCCAAGTTCAAAACACCCCTAAGAACTCAGAGCATAGATGGAGATATAAATTCTGACAGTCCAGAACCAGTGAAGAAAAAGGTAAAAGCTACAATTAAATTTTAAAGATAAATTTCATCTTTTCTATGGAACTATGGGCTTGGCTTGACTTTAGTACTGTTCCGTTGTAGGCTGATAAGGAAGGCAGGTAGGTTAGTCGAAAATCCCCCCGACTCTCGAAGGATAACCATTCAGCTGTATAAAGTTTCAAAATTTAATTGAGAAAAAAAATATTTCGTGCAATTACCATTCATAATGGTAATTGTTGGTTGTGTGTACCGTGTACGTTAATAATAGCATATGATGCTTGCCATATTGCATTGAACATTGGCCATCGAACATTGGACTTTAAGCCCATCGAAGGGAACATTAGAAACAATACAATTTTGGCCGTTAAGGCCATCGAATTAAATGTTGTCCCTTAAGGGTTATGATTTTTTGTTTTCATTTACATGAATTATGATTGTCGTGGTTACCATCATATCATTCTTCTTGTGAAAGGCTAAAGATGAAGGGTCAAAGATATTACCCTGTGTTGTACTACCTAATGGGCTTGGTGAACTAGAATGAGCCTACTGTGATTATTTATGGAATACCCCATTTCCGCAAGAGTAAGCCTTCATCTCTATAACTTTAATTTGTTATGTTGTGAAATTTAAAATCAAAGGCATACTAGAATGTTTGTTTCCAACTATGTGGTGATTAAATGCGACATCATCGACGGCAATGTAGAAGACATGGATCTATTACGACCACATACATGGGTCGATGATACAATTAGTCACTTAGACTAAGAAATATTGTGAATGCCTTGAAATATGGTGTCCTTGTTCGAGAATCGCAAGGTGGCAAAAGAAGGGAGTAAAGGGCGAGTCTTTGTGACTTCTAGTTTTAATGTATGTTAAATTTGATGGTTAACCTTCTTATATAGTGTTTATGCCATATTTGTTTGTCGATAAATTGTTCTTGATTGTAAGTAATAAACTATATTTACTGTAGAGTTCTGTTCGATAAAATCCAAAGGCAGGAGCGCAATGGTTTGCAATGTTCTATGAGGCGGAAATACAACGTTGGGTGGACATAACTGGTGCTGATATTGTAAGACATAATATGTTAAAGGAAACATGTTAAGTTGTTTGGGGATATGGTAAATTTTAAGAAGATGAGGTCACAATATTTGCATGTATTCTTCCCCATGAATTATAAGAATCCCCACCAGTACTTGTGTGTGATTTGTATGGATCTTGGTGAAGTTTGGCTACTAGATATCTTAGGGGAAACTAAGGCAACTCTGCGTAGGGAGGAAGCAGTTGAGACATTGGTGAGAACTCATCCATTTTCGGGTCTCCTTGTTAGCAATGTATGTTATTAGCGTGCATGAATGAAATTTATTGTTATGATTGTATGTTATTGACATCCAGATAAACACGTTAGCGAAATATGCTAAGAATGAGGAATTTGTTAAGCTGTTTTGCAAATTGAAGGTGGCGTTTGACAAGCTAAAGTTTAAACGTCCTAAAGTCAAGACACAAGGAAATGTGTATCCAACTTTCCATATTCTTTATTTTTATTATCAAATTAATAATTAAATGATTAGAACCGCATCAAACTTGATAGGGATGACTGTGGTATGTTTGTCATTGCATGGATGAGAGCCATACGGTCAGGTACCGAAATAGAAAAGTTGTCAAATATCGTAAATGATTATCATTATTGTTTCATGTATAATCAAACGTTGAGTGGTCTTAATGTTTAGTTTTGAGTTGTAACATATGTGTTTATTTCCAATTATAGGTGGTTGGAGAGTGACATGATGAAGTTGTTGTTCCATCTGTGTACGGATGTAGAAAGCCAGAACATAAAGAATCTGAACGACGAGGTGGTAACGCATTAGAAAAGAGGAAAAGAAAGGGCTATAAACAACTAACAACTATTACGCGATGAAAGAAGGGGCCTTGAACCATATTGGAATGAGTCAGGTTCATTTCTAAACCATTATATTTCGACAATTACATCATATTAATTCGATTTACAGTGATACTTATTGATTTATATTCTATGCTGGTATAACAAAATTGGGTTTTGATAAATTTCTAATGCTGAGGGTGTTAGTCCCACAGTTGGTCCCCACTTTGGCTTGGGTTGACAGCATATTATGCTTCGATTTTTAACTATCGGGAATTTTTTTCCCAAAAACGATAATTGGTCTCATCTTGACGGACGATAAGTGTTTATTTTAAGAAATGTTAGTTTGTTCATTAATTAATTAAGGTCATATAATGCATGTAAGCATGTATAGATTGATGTTCGAAAAGTCAATAGTCGATATTCGTTCATGTTGAGTAGCGGGGATATGATCTCCATTTTTGTGATACAATTTTGTTGTACAGTCACGACCCAACACCAATTGTACAGAAGGCAAATTGTATTGTACAATAGTAGTCCTGTTACGAAAAGTCGATCATTGAAAATTTATGGCACATTTAATAATAATATTATTATTTATTTAAACAAATGCCACGCTGAAAGAAAAATTTGGAAAATAGGTTCTAGAAAGTTTTTGCAAACGTTTGATACTTGTTGTAACAAATGGATATGGCAATTTCTGCGAGTTAAATTTCATTTAAAGCAAAAACGATAGTGCATAAGTGAAAAGGGAAATATCGTTTGTCTTCTTCTACCGTCTAGAAAGCAGGCTAAAAATCAACCTTAATCTCCTTTCGTTTCTTCTTCTCCTACCATTCGCCCAGACTTTCCTTCAGAGTTCAAGAATAAGTTCCTTGGCATGCAGACTCATTGGTGGTTCAGACCATTGGAAAAAAGTACCTGATTTGCGAAATCTATTCCCATGGTTAGAACACCTAAAAAAATATTCTTCTCGAATTGTTATCTGACCAAGATGTCTTCAACACGGTTGGATTTCCACAACTGCAATTGGGAATTTCAGTCGCCTCAGATATAGAGTCCATATATCCACTTTTGTTTCCTCCTTCTTAACTTACGTTGGCAGACACAGTGACCTGCACATTTTAGTTTATTTTGAAAGTAGCAATTAAGGAGTAGGGTATTTTAAGGGGTATTACTTTAATAATATAACTTAGAAGTCTGCATTAGGCGGGAATCAAAATTTCAAGATAGTTTGGAGACTTAATATTGTGGTTTAGACACTTGTAATTTCCAACTTAAACTGAAATCATTAGGCAAACATGTTTCATTTGTGATTTCACAGGTGAAGTTTGAAGCTTAATATAAAGATGTTCGATACTCGTCGAAATACTGAGAAGCCACGTTCTGGCAGTCATAAATGTGACGTTTAATAATATAACTGAAAAGACATTTTCGTGCGAGAACGACACATTAAGTTTAGTATCAAAACTATCAATTAAGGTTTGGATAATTTAAAACCACAACTTAAACTGAAACCATTAGGAAAAAATATAATATTTTAGGTTGACAATAATAATTTCGAAACGTTTTATACAAGCGTTCAATACTTGTCGTATTAATTAAAAGCCACGTTTTGCTTGGCCTAAACCCAAATGTGAGACTTTAATTATTAAATACACTCATGTGCCCAAGTTTAATAATTTTTCTTCATCATTGACGGGTTGACATATGAACAACCACGACATTGTAAAACCCTAATCTAGTATAATATGACGATCATGTAATGTCATAATGTGTGTTTTTTTACTTTGTTAAAATGTTGTGTTCTTAAATTTGCAAATATGCTTTTAAGGATAAATACTTTGTTTATATTATATATAAATTGTTATGTTCTTTTCTCCATTCGCACAATTGATAATATTCATTTGTACTCTTTTTCAAGGATTTTACTATCAATAAAAACTCCATAGTCCTAAAATTCAAGGATTGTAAGTTTATGATTTTTGAATTTAGGTGTAGTGTTTATGGTTTAGAATTTAGGGATGTAGGGTTTAATGTTTAGGGTTTAGCGTTTTAATCTTTAATTATATGAAAAAGTTTAAATTAATGTAGTACAAGTTTTTAGAAATGTAAATAATTACATTCTACAAGATTTCATTGAAAAGTCAAATAAATATTAATGATAGGAATCATGTAGTTCTTATTGACAGTCATGATCAATAGCATAACCCTTTTTTAATATTAATAATTTGTTTAAATGTGAATTAATAATTGAATATAATTTAAGGTTTGATAGATCATAAGATAGTTTGACTGTAAAGCGAAAAACTTTTGAAATTCCTTTTAATAACGTAAATTGATTACAGTTTAAAAAACCACAACTTGATTCACGTTATATACTTAGCAATCAAATTATATTACAAACAAAAGAAATATCCCTAGAGCATCATTAGTATTCTTTTAATTTTTTCCGAGACCATATAGAAGACATCATTGTTGTAGCCTTCATCATTGACTTTCTCCGTTGTCGCAAAACCTTGATAACTTAAATAGGGAAAGGGGAAAATGCCGAAACACATCAAAAGCTTCCACAATCTGCTCAGGATTGGCCGCCTACTCCTAATGTAGTTCAACAAACGAACAACAAGTTAGACAAATGTTGAGAGCATTTTTCCAAATACTCTGTTTGTTGGTGTTCATACCTTGAAAGCCTTTCAAATACCATTGTTTGTCATCACGGAAAACCTACGAACTATGACGACACCATTACCACAACACAAACCACACATATAATGTTGTAGAGATGGAAACTAAAAGTGAAACAAACCAACACTCTCTTCATTAGGTTATGAGTGTAAGATCCCAAAGGATCCTATTTATGATGCGACACTGATCGTGAGAGAAGACGATATAATTGGGAATATGCATCTTTTGAAATTCGAAATCCATTGAACCCGCCAATTTACTTTATATACGCGTCCCAAAGGGTTACTGATGACTAATAGGGTTACATTAAATGACACGATTTAATTTAAGAACTGGGAAGATAACTTTGGTGGGCTCGATAAACTTTTAATAGGTTCGAAAATTCACAAGCACATTTGCAACTGAAATGGTTAGGAGAAATATGAACATTTTACGTTACCGGTGAAATGTTCGAACTATGTTCGCAAAGGTTGATTACATCCTGGCAACTCATAATAAACCCTAAACCTAAGAAAAAATATCTTAGCATAGTACCGCAACACCAATCAGCAACGCGATTCACTGCCTCTGGTTTGCACTTGGAGACTACGAAACCTTGTGTATCAACGATTGCATTCATCTTTTGCATGAGAAGTGAAAATGGATTGGATTTGATGTGTGCACACCATGTGTTTGTGAATATTTTTGAATAAAATTGTGTGCACAATTAAAATTTCAAGAAAGATTTAGTGGCACGCACGCAACCTTAATGGTGAGGAAAACGAGCTCGAGAAATCAGATTCAAAGAGTTTGGACAGTTTTTGTATCAAACTTGCTGGAGCAACTACACTGGCAAGGCATTTGGCAAGTTTTTGACAGAAATGGAGTGGTTGTGGATGTGTTTGTACCAAGAAAGAGAGCGAGAGATGGAACCAAATTCGGATTTGTACGTTTGGGGTCAGAGACGGATGCAAATCGAATCATAGAGAATTTTCATGGATTTCGGCCTTACGGATACAAATTAAAGGTAATGATGGCGCAAAGGGAGACTAGGGATACGTTCCGGAGAAGAAAACATGATAACACTGATTCAAGGATGAACAAGGAGATCCAGAAACAGTGGGATGATCATGATCATACGAACAATTCCAAAAGGAATCCAGTGAGGCGACTTAACAAGGATGAGGATGGTGATGATCGGATCACATCGAAAGAGCAATCTAGAGTGGAAGAGAAACACAAATGCGTGGATGGGGCTGTTGATGTCGATAAATGGGAAATTTTACAGAATTGCGCTTTGGGTTTTTGCCATGAACCCAGCCAAATAGCGGATCTTGCAAAAGAGATTACAAAGGCGAAATTGACAGGTTTTACGTTAATGCGAGTTACAGGCTCTCTTGTATTATTCATGTTTGAAGATAAAGAATCGAGGAAGAGAATTTTGGAGACTAGGCGTCTAGAAACATGGTTTGAAAATTTAATTGAATGGTCCCCTACATAATTTTTACCGAATCGAAGGGTATGACTTTTAGTAAGTGGAATTCCTATTCATGGATGGTCTGAAGAAACATTTCAGAATATTGCAGCGATTTGGGGCGAACTCGTACGGATTGACATTGAGACTTTGGCGCCTTCGACATTTGAACGATGTCGATTTCAGATCGAAACCGACTGGATTTCACACATAGATGAAGTAATGGACTTGCGCATTAATGATAACGTCTTCACAATTTGCGTTACATAAATTGAGGAAACGATTGGCCCTAAGTGTGATTGTAGTTGTGAGGCGGCGAACTGCTCGGAAGATACAGTGAGTACCGAGGATTTGAACATAGATATGTCCAGCCCGTTTAAGGTGTGTATAAGTGGGAGGTCAGCAAATGATACAGTGGTACCCAATTCTTTCTCTTATTCGGCTATGGGATCGAGCCAAATTGATCGTATGTGGAATGAGAACAAGAGAGAGGATTGGCGTGTCATGAGCACGACAAGTTGGATGGCGGATGAAGATGTAAGCTTTGTCCATCGTGAAAGGGAAAGTCAGCGAATTCTAGGTGTTTTGCCAAGTGATGTTGTGGTGGATGTTTTTCCAAACAATGTGGGAGTACCGTGTGCTGAACTAGTTGTCAAAGAACTAGTAGCTGATGAATTGAGCCCACGTGTTGATGGGTCAAGGATAGAAATTTCTAGGGCTAATAAGGCTCAAACAGTTGAATACAATGGAGAGTTTAGAAGGTTACGACAGGTTTTAGAAATCGATTTGATTTTTTTATCGCCTGGTGAGCGAGGTGAGGCTAAAGCAAAGCTGGTAAAAAAGGGTAGAGGTCGTCCGAAGAAAAACCAAAAATCATCAGAGGTAATTGCTAATGGCTCTTTGTCAGATTCGAACTTCTATAACCGAAAACAAATTATTTTAAGAGAAGTGGAGGAAACTTTAAAATTGGGTAAACTGATTCGGGTGAAAACTATTGGAAACGAAAAAGAAATTGTAAAGGATTGAAGCGTAAATCGGTTCAACGCTTTTTGAGACAACAAAGGTGTGCGATGGTCATTTTATATGTGACTAAATTAAAGACATCAAGTGATGGTATGGTGAATATGATATGGTTTACGAATGATTTTGTTTATGTGTTTACGCCTTCTTCGGATGTTTTTGACATTCAAGAGAGGAGACGGATTTGCTCGATTCTTGGATGTCTATTTTTGTGGTATAGTAGAAGTATACGTACCGTGTGTGGGAGGGGGTCGAGCAAGTTTGTTAGGCGATATGTGGTGTGGTAATCTACAATGAGGTGTGGTGGAATTATTCATTGGCTGGGGTGCGTGATTTTCTATGTGTCGATAGAGTGGCGTGGTGTGGTTTGTTAAAAGCGTGAGGATCGAATAGTATGGAAACACGCAATATTGGACCAATTCTTTTGTTGGTGCTTGACGATATCTTTTGGCCCGGAAATTGCATCCGAGGGGGATTATTGTTGAGCTCATGTATTCATGTATTTATCGAGAAGCGAATTGCTTGGATGACTCTTTGGCGAGGGGTGGTGTTGATCTCACATCTTTGTTTTGCATGCCAGCGTTAATGTTTTGTGTTTTGGTTTCTTGCTTTAGTTTTTTCGTGTTTGTTTTGTTGTTTTTAGTGTTTGTTCTTTATCTCATACTCCTCGGTACTCTTTTCCTCCATTTAGGTGTAAGGAGGTTTTTAATGAAGCCATGGAGTGTGATGGCATTGTATGATAGTTATTAATAAAATCATACTCTTTTGCCGATAAAAAAAATGTTCGCAAATGTTCATTACGTGTCGTTTGACTGAAAAGACATTTTCAAGCGGGAATGAAACATTAAGTTTAGTAGAGAAATTGTCAATGACGATTTGGATACTTTAAAATCACGACTTACACTAAAATTATTAGTAATTTTTTTAATATTTTAGGTTATGAATAATAAGTTTGAAACTTTATACAAACATGAGGTACTTGTCGTATTAACGCAAAGGCACATTCTTTTTTAATTTTTTTTAAATGCAAAGCCACACATTAAATAAATACCGACCCTTCACGTACCCATGTGTAATAATTTTTCTTGATCATAACGGGTTGACATATGAACATCCACAATATTGTAAAACCCTAATATACATGAAACGACACGTTATTCCCTATATATACCTCAACAAAGTGTTGTTAATTTTGATTCTCCTCTTTGTCTTATTTCTTCATCCACTTTGTCAGATCATGGATACAGTTGCATTTATTCACGGGAGTTTCGTCAGGCTACCTTAGAGAATCCACTAGTAGCCCCTTATCTGGTTTCTAGTAAACATCTCTCTGTCTTTTTAGGAAACATTTAAATGTTTTCAAATAATTTATAATTTAGATTTTTTTATTTAGTTATAGAAGATGTCGAAGACAATCCGTTTTGTTATCGACTTGAAATGGCTACACCGGAGGGCAGCCCATTCGATGGCCATAATTTCGAAGTTATCATTTTCTTCCCACCTGATTACCATATGAGACCTCCTAGGGTAATGTAATAAACCTCCCAAGATTGTTGTTTTATTATATTTGTGAATATGTTTTACGATGCAACATGTCTAATAAGATATTGGTTATCTGTTTATGTAGTTTGTGTTTTGCTTTCATGGGGCCGTCTTCCATCCCAACTTTAGTGAAATTGGTGGCATTAGGCTGGACATCCTCCAGAAAAGATGGAGCTCTTGTATCAGAGTTGTGGATATTCTTGCTCGTATACTGGTTTTGCTGCATGTTCCAAACCCAGACCACCCTCACCAGGATTGTGAGGGTATTGCTTTGATTTACATGAACAATCCCCATCGCTTTGCAAGGTATGCGAGAAGGATTTTTTATGGTTGAAATGCAATTGGCACATGTTTAGAAAAACGATCATATATGTGATTTTTTTGTTGAAATGCAATTTTAAAGGGGTCATTATCTTATCTTATTGATTTTTACTTTAAATTCAATAAGTTTGAGTACCTAAAATATAATATCAAGTGGGTTATCTACCCATCGGGTAAACCAAGTATATCCACACAAAACATATATATGAAGCATACCATGTAAAGAACCATCGTACAAACTATGTACAAAATTGGCCTAATATATCATTGGAATAATATATGGTAAGACAACCAAGTCAAGAATCACACAAATCATGCACACAATTTGCCTAATAGTATCACATAAGTTTGGTAAGTATAATTAGAATTCTTTCAATTTTTTTTCAATACCACATAGAAGACATCATTGTTGTGGCCTTCATCATCGACTTTGGATACTTTTGAAGCAGAACTTAAACTAAACTCGTTAAGAGAACATGTGATATTTTAGGTTATAAGTACTAAGTTCGAAACTTTATATACAAACGTTTGGTACTTGTGATATATTACTGAAAACCCATATGCTGGCTGTCCTAAATGTGCTACGTTAAATATTTAATAGTGATGCTTCACGTGGGATAATTTAGACAAATATTGCATGTCAAGAATCATATATACGATGACAACCATGTAAAGAATCATCGTCAAAAGTACGTACAAAATTTGCCTAATAGCTCATAAGTTTGATTAATGATATGCATATTGGAGCAATATTGGTCAAATAATAAATACGTACAAGCCCTAAATCTTACAATCACTAATAATTAAAGTACAAGCCTAATCCCCTAATCCCTAAACTAATCTCATAACCCCAATTCCAAGCACTTAGCTTGAAACATATATTGTTCATACCCCTAAACCCTAAACATCAACCCCTAAATCCTACAATCACTAAAATTAGATTATATCGTGTGAAGATCACCATATCAAAAGTAAAATCATATCAAAACCAAAATATTTAGTCAAAACAGTAACAACCAAACATGAAAGGGATGGCCGACCAGATTACCTAAGGTATTTGGAAGGCGATGTTTAGACATTTGTAGGTTTGAACAATATCAGACATAATACTTACAATTCTTATAATTATTTATACATTTTGAAGTAAGTTAGAAATATCATTATAGGGTTTGTACTAATTTACACATTTTCAAAATAAATATAGGTCAATTGTACATCAAAATATTATTTTATGGACTAAATTGAACAAAAATTGACAACATCTTAATTTTATTATAGTTACTTCTAGAAATTAAAAATATATGTGGTTCAGTATTGGGGATATTAAACAACCATTAAGCATTAACGGGGAAATGTCATTTGGAACACGTGTATGGTTGTTGTTGTCATGGGGCAGTGGAATTCGCAGAAGTAGAAGAGGGAGTTAGATGTGACTATTTAGATTCTCTCATGCATCTGAACTCGCGCATGTTCAGCTAGTTCCAGAAGTACGATGACAAGCATTGGTTTATCCACTCAACCCCAAAATGCCAGCCCTAAAAAAATAAACCAGTAACCCAAAACCCTTATCCAAAAGCCTTGTTGATTATTGATTGTCATGAGAACTATAAACCTTACAACATACAATTTAAATCACATACATCACTACCCCTAAACTAAACCTTACACTATACAAATTAATCACATACACCACTAACCCTAAACTATACCTTACACCCTAACCCATCAGTACTAAACTGTAAACGATAAACCCTAAACTTAAAAGCCATAAGAATTCATCCCTTAAATCTTGAAGCCCTAAACTACATCGTAAACCCTAAACCAATAACAATAAGAGGCTAAGAGCTGTAGCCTAATCTCAAAACCTTGTAGCCATAAAAAATCATCTCATAACCCAATAACCCTAAATTACAACATAGGAGCTAGTTCTAACGAATTTGGTTTAGTTTACGTAGGGTTTATGGTTAAAACTTAAAACAGAAAGGAACTAAAATCAACACAAAATACCATCATTTTATTTTATTTTTGGTAAAAAAGAATTATAATGCTTGAAGTTAATCTCATACACAAAGCTAAACAATAAACCGTATACCATACAAATTTATGGCATAAAGCACAAACACTACATAGCGCCACTTTAAAATTGTTAGGCTACAAATTAATTCTTTGAAGTAAAGAAATATGATAAATGCTAATGTTTGTGAGAATGAACAAGTTAAACACCAATTGAAGGAGCAAAGTGTATAATAATAAGAGTATGGAAGGTATGCATATACATTGTCGAACTAGTTTAGGTGAAACCTAAGATATCACATATTTTACTCTTGATTTTAGTTTAAGATTCCATTTATAACTTCTGAAACCCTTTAGAGTAGGATAACACTAGTTTGGCATTTGTGGTTCCCGGTCCGAACTGTCTTTCGAATTACGCATGTTCCCAATATTAAAGTCTTTTCAAAGTCAGTCAGGAATCTTGTTACTCTTTTCGATACGTCAGCTGCAGATAAGTCTTGTCAATGGTTACATTAAGCAAAACATTGTGATTTAAGTCAAAGAAAGAAGTTCCGAAACCGATTCACAACGTTTGAAACACTAACGATGAACTGCAACTTCTAACTGCACTGCAAACTTGTTCGGTTTAAGTATAATGAACAATGTTCCAAAACATTGTAACGAGTACCGAAATAGGTTGACATATAAGCACTGAAAACAAAGGACCATATCCCCGTAAAAATACTTTTTCTCATCATAAATTAATATTAAAATTAGGGTTCGTTATTCTTGCTTCTATTATAAATAGGACTCATTTGGATAGTATCATACCCTCGTTAAACAATTATTTCCTTTGTAGTCTTCGTCTCTACAACATTATACGTGTGGTTTTAGTTTTCTTATTGGAGGGGATGGTTACTGGGCATAAACTTCATTTTATAGACCTTAGAGGAGTGGTGTTTTTTTAGGATCCATTGTCGACAAACAATGGTATTTGAAAATTGGGTCTCCACTCGTCCTTAATGGTTAGGTGCTTCTCACTTGAACCTAGACGAGGTTTGATAGCATTGACATACAAACAAAAAAATGAGTATTTCAAAGGCTATGATTATCCATTTGTAGCGATGAACAACAATAAACATAGTATTTGGAAATCCTTCTTTCCTTGGTCTGAAGTATTTTCAAATCCTATTGTTTGTTGTTGTTTGGAACTACATCCGCAGGCGGCCCACATATAACGGACTGTCAAAGATGTGTTATGCGACCTTACGTTAGGTAAATCAGACATTGAATATCTTCTTCTCCCATCAAATTACGTGGGCCAAATTTCCCCTGATTTATTGGTATTCGGTTACTTTTGTCATGATTTCTTATTTAAAGGCCTGAAATTATCACAATATTTGGAAAGCCCTGATACAAACCAACATTGGGTGGTTATGCACTTGCATGATTCAGAATTCGTTGGTCTCTACACCCCACAATGCCTTACCATCAACACAGATAGTATTTTGATTACTTATTTTTTTGTAGGAATGTAAGATTACAAATGTTTGGTAGAGGGAATACTTAATTCTCAATACAAACTCGGTATTGTCCTTCTGATATATAATATATTTAACTTTTTAACAAACATAGTATGATCACCTTGGCTCTGTTTGAAGCATTTTCCCAACATTACCTTGGTAAATCTCCCAAACCAAGCTCTTGGGGACTGTTTTAGTCCATCTAAAGCTTTCCTCAATCTGCAAACATTCTATCCAGTAGTCGAAGCAAATCCAGGTGGAATATCCATGCACACTTCCTCTTCAAGGTCTTCATGTAAAAAAACATTTTTGATGTCAAATTGTTGCAGATTTCATCCCTAGATAGCTGATAAAGAAAGTAAGACCCTCACTATGTTCATCTTTGCAACATGTGCAAATGTTTCAAGATAGTCGATCCCATAGGTTTGAGAGTACCCTTTTGCCACCAATCTTGCTTTGTATCTTTCCAAAGAGCCATTTCACTTGTATTTTACAGTAAAGACCTACCTGCATCCCATTGTTTTCTTCCCTTCTGGTAGCTTTACTAACTCCCAAGTCTTGTTTTTTTTTCTATTGCCTTCATTTCTTCTTTCATAGCCTTTTTTCAGTTCTCATTTTCTAATGTCTTTAATGCTGTTTTAGGAAAAGTGATATCATTCAGGCTAGTAAGGAATGCTCTGTGACTGGGTGAAAGGTTTTTAGAGGTCATAAACAAATAGGAGGGATGTTTAGTGGTGCGGGTTCTTTTTCCTTTTCTAATGGCAATGGGAAATTCGAAATCAGAAGCAGTGTCATTATGTTCAGAAGCATATATAACATTGTCATTATCTCTATATTTAGAAGAAGTTTTAGAATGTACCTCAAGTTGTATAGGAATATGAGTAGGATAAGGGAATGATTGAATCTTCATAGGTGCCTTCCTCTTCGAATAGGTCCTTAGAGCACAAGTAGTGTCTTGAATATTGGGTTGTGACATGTATTTTTGCAGTAAGAGGAGTAATAAGAGGCTGATCAAGAAGGGGCTAAAGTAAAAAAAGATATGCTTCCTTATCTTCCCTAAAAGATATCCTCCCCTAAAGATAAGGAATAGTAAAATAACTCTCCTTTTCAACAAAAGTAACATCAGCAGAAGTGTAAAATTTTCTGGTAGGTGGGTGATAGCACTTGTAGCCCTTTTGAGATGAGAAATAGCCAATGAATATGCATTTCAAAGCCCTTGGATAAAGTTTACCTCGATTTTGAGAGTGGATGTGAACAAAAGCAACACACCCAAATACTCTTGGTTGTAAATGAAGAGATCGACTGAAATTGGGAAAGAATTTGACAAGGGTTTGAAGAGGACTTTAGGATGAAAGGGTTTTAGAGGGTATTCTATTTATCATAGAAGTAGCAGTCAATGCAACTTCCCCAATATTTTTAGGGACGTTGTTCTGAAACTAAAGGGCTCTAGTTATAGCAAGGAGGTGTCCATTCTTTCTTTTTGCTACCCATTCTATTGGAGAGTATTTACACAAGATGACTCATGTATAATACCTTTGTCTAGAAATAAGGGTTTAGGAATTGATTAAAGCAATCCCTAGCATTATCAGATCTGACTTTCTTAATTTAAGCCCCAAATTGAGTCTTAATCATGGTGTAGAAAGTTTTAAAGGTAGAGGCAACATCTGACTTTTATTTATGAAGATAAATCCAAGTAACTATGCTGCAATCATCTATAAAAGATACAAACCATCTAGCCCCAGTTATATTAGGAATGATAGAAGGTCCCCAAACATTACTGTGAATAAGATTGAAGGGATGTCTGGTTCGTTTATTACTTGCTGGAAAAGAGGAACGTTTATGTTTCGCAAGTTCACAAACTTCACAATGAAATTCATCAATATTTATGGTTTTACATAAAAAAGGAAACATAGTTTTTAAAAGTCTAAAAGGTGGGTGACCAAGGCGAAAATGATGGAGTCATATCTGGTCTTTATTGGCTATAGAATTGGATAAAAAAGACAATGGTTGAGTATTCAAAACACTAGCCGGTCCACCAAGAACCTCAAGGTAGTATAGGTCTTTTGTTTCCCTAGCACGCCCAATCATCTTCTTCGTTTCTTGCTCCTGAAAAATACATTGTGTTGGATAAAATAGAACACTGCAATTAGCATCTTTAACAAGCTTTGGTATAGGGATAAGGCTAGTAAACAGCTTTGGCACATGTAGAATATTTTTAAGTAGAAGAGTTTTACTAATGGCAATATCACCTTGGCCAGCAACAATTACCATAGTACCATCTGCAACTGTCATTTTCTTGTTGATAGGACAAGGTGTATAGGTGATGAAATTTAGAGAAGAATTGGTCATATGATCAGTGGCTCCTGAGTCTATTACCCAGGAGTTTTGGATAGGTATGTGGGTAGATGCTTTCAAGGCATTAGAATTCTGAGAAGAGGAAGAGGATATACCTGAGAAGACCAGATTGCATGTACCTGTAGAGGATGCTTTCTCTAAAGATTCCAGAATATTTTTCAACTTTTCTACTTCTTCTCGGTTGAACTCAACATATTGTTCATCTGACTCCTTAACCACTTGTCTGGTTGCAAAAGCTCTGTTCTGTCCCCTTGCTGAGCCTCCTCTTTCTTTGAAATTTCTATTTGTTGACTGAGGCTTCCCATGTAGCCTCCAGCATTTCTCTTTGGTGTGACGAGGCTTTTTGCAATAAGTATGCCATAAGGAGTCCTTGTTCACTGTCTTGGTTATTCCTGGTCTGTCATCAATATTTTACAAACGTGTGAACCCCTCAGAGACAGTCCTGGTAGCCAAGGTTGAGCTCTCTACTTGACTGTTTTCAACCACCATCACTCCTCTTCTTCCTTCTTCAGCACGAATGGTAGCAATAGCCTCATTTAATGAGGGTAGATCTTCCTTTCCCAAAATATGGGCTCTCACTACATAAAATTCTATATTTAGTTCAACAAGAAAATCATAAATTCTATCTTTTTCGACAAACCTCTTTAGAGTTGTTGCATCCTCACTGCATTTCATCTGAATGCATTGGTAGTGATCAATTTCCTACCAGAGATTCTGTTGCAAGTTAGAATATTCTGTAATGGATTTGCTTCCTTATTTGGTGGCCGAAATCTTGCTCTTGATTTCATAAATCTAGGCAGCATCTCTAACTTTTGAATAGGTTTTTTTACAGCCTCCCATATCTCTTTTGTTGTACTGAGGAACATGCAAGTGTCACTGATTTCGGGCACCATTGAATTCCACAACCAAGTCATGACTAACGAATCTTGTTCATCCCAAACCTCAAATCTGGGATCTCCTTCCTTAGGGCCAGATCCAAGAAGATGGCTAAGCTTACTCCTTCCTTTGAGGAAATTTCGAACCAATTGAGACCAAAAAAATGAGTGACTCTGATACCATTTTAAAAAGCCTAATTTTCGCTGTAATTTTCTTGTTATTTCAACAATGAAAAACTTACAAATAAATACACAAACCTAGGATCTATCTTAGGTAACTTCTAAACTAGGTAAGAAACTAATTCTAGTAATAGAATACAGACCCTTAGAGCAAGCTATCCTAATCAAATAAAATATTTACAAATCTTTTAATTAAGGAAACAAATCTTTGGCAATATATCTTGATGGTATTTTGGGTAATGCAATATTATGATGCATCTTCCCTGATTAATTTTTTTATGTAATCATTGCCTTGTCTTTGATATCCACTAAAGGGTCACCTTCTTGTCATTGAGAACTATAATCCCCTTCAACTGAATCATGGTTCGATGGAAGTTGGTTATGTTGATTATATTTTGATTATCGTAAATTTAATCCATCCTAGGAAGCAACTGTCAGTTTGCTGGGTTCAACACCGAGGTAGATGACTCTATTGTTCTTCATATATGGAAACGGGCTGGAGAGTTCTTTCCCAAATTAAAAGAACTGGTCCTTACAGATTTCATCGAGAACAGAAAAGTGAGAGTAGGACTACGCCCTTACAGTAAGTCCATATGTACTTCGTCTTACGGAATATTGTGTATCATTGGAAGATAGCCATTTTGAAATTTATACCTGTAGAACAGTTTTATGGACACAACATTCCTAAAACAATGTATTTACTTATATATCAGTGCCTGATGGGAAGTCCGCCATAGGACTTGTTCCTGGTTTGTCAAACTTGTTCCTCGCAACTGGTCACGAAGGAGGAGGGCTCTCTATGGTAACTTCCTTCTGTTCTACATTCTATTTAACTTTTATATTGTTCCATCTATGGGTCTTTCCATGTTTGTTTGCATCTGAATCAATGAAACAACGATCAGTGGAGCACTGATCCTACAAGGTCTTGTTCTTTGCTACCTCAACATCTTGTATGTTGAAGAAATTTATTTGTGATGTTTGTTTAATTTTCAGGCTTTGGGAACTGCAGAAATGGTTGTTGATATGGTATTGGGCAATCCCACTTGTGTTGATAAGTCACCATTTGCTGCTAATGGTCGATGTTGTTAGTTCAATGTCCCTATGGAACAGTAAGGAGGAAAAATATCATGAACGTCCGGTCTACTTGGACCAATCCAAATGTTAAGCCGCTGGTTGGACTTTGAACCTTTTTTTGTCTCAAATGTCAAATGTAAGTTATCAAAATAAGCGAAACTTCAAATTTATAAATTTAGCCTTGTCAACTCTTTGGTTTCTGGGGAAATAAAGTTGTACTCAAAACTTAAGTTTAGTTTAATTAATTTGTTATATTTCATGTTTTAAAGCTGAGACACGGTCATGTTTACAGATCAAAGATAGTTTGTATATTCTTTAAACCAGAGAAAACATTCATGTACACATAATTATTCAGACAATATATTTAAAACAATGGTATAGCGCATAAAGAACACGCCTCATAGAAGTAGGCCAGTCGAAAAAGTTTACCGAGGAACACACCTCATAGAATTAGGCCAGTCGGGAAAGTTTACCGAGCACCGGCCTCACACATTAATGCAATGCTAGAACATAAGACATAACAGAACAGAGTTACTAAGACATTATAATTCTAATCTAAATATTTACTAGGCTTACAGGAAAGACCTTTTGAGTAACTGCGAGTTCGTGCGGTCGAGCGAATCGGATGAACTGGGCTAGGCAGTCGATTAGTCAGAAAAAACCTAAGTACCTTTAAATAACAATATTTTAAGTCGGTCTTTAAGTCAATTTTAGATACTCTTAAATGAAAAAACTTAAAACATATGCATGCTCAGATTCAAAGTCAAATTCGAATGATTTCGGGTTAGAATTTTAGAAAAACGGACTTCGGAATCGGACCTCAAAAAAGCCAAATTAAGATTTTTTTTTGGAAAAAGTCAATTTTAGTTAAAGTCAACCCAAAAACTCAACATTCAAATTCAACTCAAAAGTCCACGGTTAACGGGTCGGGTCAGATAGGTCAACCCGATTTGGCTCACTAGTTTGGTTCGGCCAGTCTGGTTTGGTTCAGCTGGCCAAGTTTGGTTCGGGGTCACACTCTGGGCTCACATCACAGGCTCACACGAATTGGGCTAAGTTGGTTCGATTGGTTTGATGCTGATGGGCTCGGTTCACAGATCTGGATTTCACCAGATCGAGTCGCACATATGGGCTCGACCAACCCACACAAACACACAACAACCCAACTCTTTAACCATTTTCAACATATATAGAGTTAGAGTTTTTAAACCTTGAACGAAATCTCACCAATTACACACATCACAGACCTCAATGGTTATTCCAACCACAATTCATCTAATATATCCAAAAAATAAGGGAAGGGTAAGGTACAACTTATCATCACCGGTGGCAGAGGAACCGACAGTGGCGCAACAATGATCAAAGATGACAACTAAACGATTTTATTGTCGTTTCACACTAACAATATATAATGGTGGAACATGGTCAACAGGATTTTGATCGTCGGTGATGGAGAACACGAAGGTGTCTGACAAAGGTACAAGTCACAAGTCGGCAAAAATGAATGGCCAAAGCTCGAACAGAAAGATTGGGAAAGAGATGGGCTTGGCAATCCTTGAAACTGATTTCTACGACGAACAACATGAATATTCGGTGAATGAATTACGGGTTTTGATCGAGACGACACAATGTTTCTGGTGATGCATGCACAATCATACACCGACAATGAAGGGGTTGGACAGGCTTCTTGGTATTCTCTCTCTCACTCTTAATTTTTTTTCAAATGAAAAATAAGCAATAACGATGGTAGATGAGGAGGTTGATTGACTTTTATTTTATTTTCGGTAGCCTACAAAGAATAACTTAAAGGTAAGTGGGGATAATTCATACCCATACATGGCCTTAGCTCAAATGGCTAAGGCTCAGCTCACCGTGCAAGGGTTATAGGTTGAACATCCCCTGGTTGCAACTCTCTTCTATTTTCCTTCCATTATTTTCGCAAGGTAATAAAATCAATTGGCTAAACGGGCATAGGGCCTAGAATTGTTGAAGAAATCTCAAAACAGATTTACAAGGTTTAAAATTAATCAAATTGGTCCGTAAAAATAAAACAATCGATAAATAAGAAGTCCATAATATTTTGAAGTGTTAACGAAGGAGAAAATATATTATTTGGTTTAAATACAATCTTAAAAAATGTTTATTTGTAAAAATGTGTTTCATTAAATGTTGTTTCTTTAATTCAAATAAATGTTATTACAAGCAACCTTCATTCAGACTCTTTTTTTTTATTTCGGTTAATTCTATCTTACTATGAAACTTTAATGTTAAAATTCTTCATCCATAATAAAATGAAAATTGCAGTCTTTAATTCAAATAAATGTTATCACTTGACATGAATTAAATTAATAGTTACTTAATAACTTCATGTCACAATATCTAAACCAAAACAATAGTACGTATTTGAAGGCGTTATGCCTTAAATTCTTTTACTAATTTAGGCAACACTACGTCTTCAAGGAGTCGGAGATGGTGAATGAGTCAATACAAGGCAGTTGTTCCAAGTCTTAATACATTTTTGTATGATCGTATTTCGGTTCAAGTTTATGAAGTGTGGACGTTCTAGTGTCCTCAATACCAACGCAGAGTGACACACTTTTCCTCATACAAGGAGTTCACCACAACACTTTTTTGTAACACTCCATGTTTTGAATATATTATTGAAAACTTCCCAATCACAAGGCATGCTCATTTTAGCTTCCCAATTATTTTTCATAATAGTCTGGTCATTCTCCTTTGTAGCAATCACCGCGTCACTTGTTATGAATAAAACCACCAAGAGAAAATAAACACTGAGACTTGTCATTGTGTGTAAGAATTTCGTTGCTACAATATAATGGTTCGTAAGATTAATTTCGAACGAGATTTGTTATCAAGAAAATTATCATTTATAGGCAGAGTTAAAAGCTTTCGGGAATGAGATATGTTACAGTAAAAGAAAACATTCTATGTTTTAGGTTAATCGACTTTAATTGTAATTAATATGCGACAACGTTATAATTTAAAGGCATACATTTATCCACAATTTAATATTCTACCACATTAAGTAGAACACGGATTGAGGTCCTGCAATGAAACTTACATCATCCATAGGCTTGACATGGATAAAAACCCTAATTTTCCAAAAAGAATTAATCGTCAGGCTAATTTTACACTCGGTTTTAAAAAAATGGTCGCATCATTTTTTTCTTATAACAATCATGCATTCGAGTCCTTAGTTTCACCAAGCATTACTCCATTCATTCGAATAGTGGTACAAGTAGGACCCTATTAAATGTATACCAAATAAAGTTCCTATTACAAGCATACCAATATATTTAAAAAACATCTCATGATCAATCTTACGTGTTTTCTTATATTCATGGCCATGGAAATTTTATCCATGTAATAATATTTTCAATCCCTACTTCATGTCACAATGTATTGGTTAACATGTACTTACCTTGTATCCAAGCTTAGCCATTCTAACACAACTTATAACCTTAAAATCACACCAAAGAATTCAATTAAAGGTTTAATAAGGATGCTCGAGACATTTTCACTTTAACCCGAGACTTTGAATTGCACTCACAATTTGATCTAAGCTAAGTTTGCTCCGGTTCACAATCCATTTATGCTTATCTACAACTTGGACTATTTTAGGCCTTATTCTTCAACTCCTTCTTGATCTAGATGTAACCAAAATTCAACTACATATTAGAATCACAACCACTAATCTTAGTGTACTCTAAGATTTCAGGTTAAAACAATCCTCCTTCTTACTAAACAATTCGACACACACATATATACATACATATACACCAAACAATTCATCGAGCCTTCATACACATATGCAAAGTAGATTAATACTCTTTCATACTAATCCATGTTCATTAAGATAGTTCATTTTATGCAAAATAGTCATGTGCACAAATATTCTCATAAATAGACTAAAACAGCCCCTTGCTCTTTTATTTCTATTTGAAACAACCCTATTTTCATGCATTGACCTATGTGTGTATCAAACAATCCAATTAACATCCATACCAATTTAAAACAATTCTCTAACATACATGTTTATATGCTTACTCACAAGGCAGTCATATTTTACTCATTCTATATTTCCAAAACAGTTTCCATTTCATATATGTACATGCTCAATCACATGTTCGAACAACCCAAAACATTCTTCTTTTTTGGGTATAAACCAGTCCCATAACAGCCTTTGTAATTTCAAATCAGTCCTTAACGTTCATAAGCATTCAGAAATAGCCCCTAGATCAGTCCATGTTATTTTCAATTGTTCAAACAACCTCTAATGGTTATAAAGATGCAAAAACAATCTTATACTCACTTAAGCATATATGTGCACATGTATTCATCCAAATTAAACCACTAATTCCATGAACAAGTAAATTTGACATTTTAATCATGGTGTGAATTTACATAACATGGCAATTTTTATTATATATATAATTCAAATGACTTAAACTTCACTAAAGCACATAAAACGAAACTTAAGGAAATGATACACGCCACTTTACAAACTTCACACATAATCTAGCTTAATGCATGCATCAAACACTTGATCTAAAATTCCCTAGCAAAATTGGTCATTCAAACACTAATAAAAAAATGTGGCATCAAAGAGTTCAACAACTAGACTCTAAATGATTCTCCCATTCGAAAGAAGGGTTGAACTTGCTTACCCTCTTCATTAGCAAACCGATTGTTTTCCAAAACTTGAAGCAACAATAGCACCACCCTTCTCAAAACCATGGAATCCTTTCTTTTTCTCTCACAAACTGATCATTCAAACACTAATTAAAAAATGTGGCATCAAAGAATTCTTTAATGGACATGTGTAGGTACCAAAGATTATAATTTCCTTAACATGAAACACACAAGTTTTCCATGTTTTGCAAAATGGGACATTACATAATTGTCACCTCATTTAGTCCTTATTTCAAATCGGTCCAAATTCTTTTGCTTTTAAATCTGAATTGTAAAGATTAAAACCATTTTATTAAGATATAATTGACATCGCTTTTCTAGGCCATATTTAGGGATACAACGCAACATCGGGAGGATCTTAAGAGTGTTTGGAGTAGCATCAGGATTGAAGCTTAATATAAAAAACAATGTTATACGGTGTTAATGTTGATAAGAATGTTATCCAAGAGTCGGCATATTCTATTAAATGCAGCAGTGACATTTTCCCTACAAATTACCTTGGACTTTCCCATGGTTATGCTCGGAATTCATCTATTTTATGGAAGCCAAAAGTGGATAAATTTTAGTCGTGTCTAGATGGATGTAAAGGGAAAATGATGTCTTTTGGAGGGCGCATCACGTTGGTCAAATATGTTTTTATCAAATATGCTCATATTTTTTATCGTTGTTTCAAATGCGGGGAGAGGTAGCTAATAACTTGAACAAGATAATAGCTAAATTTATCTGGGGAAATGTGCCTGACAAACCTATTCATTAGGTGAAATGGAAGAAAATGTGTAAACCAAATAATTTCGATGGATTGGGGTTTTTTCGATTTCAAATTGAGAAGTAGGTATTTACTAAATAAATGGTCTTGGAGATTCGGTAGTGAAACAGATCTGTTGTCGAGGAAGGTCATCATAGCAAAATATGACTATGATTCAAACTCATTGTTGCCAAGACCAATTCGTGAAAATTCTTGTTCCTGGGTGTGGAGGAACATCACTAGTCCTCTGTTAAATGAGGAGGACGTCTTTGTCTCCAATTTCGGAGTTGTTATTACTGACGGAAAATTCATTGATTTCTGAGATGACTACTGAACCGAAATTACGTCCCTTCGAGCCTTTTTTCCAAAAAAAATTCTCTCGCTACAAATAAATCTGATAAAGTTAATGAATATGGAGCTACTAGTGGAGTATGGGTGTGGAACATTGAGGTTCGGAGACGCTTGTTCGATTAGAAACAAAAAAAATTGGAAAATTTTTATTAATGTACTTAATAGAGCATCCAGGAATTTTAATCCTATTGATGGTATTACTTGGTGTGGTGCTTCTAACAGGATGTATAAACCAATAATTTTTTTGTGATAGAGTATCTGTGATGGATTTGGAGGAAGACAAAATTTAAAAAATAGTGTGAGCGAATTTTGCTCCTCTAAATTGGAAGCGCTCACTTGGAAGGTTGTACTTGGGAGAATTCCCACATTTGTTGAACTGGTTAAACGTGAAATTCACTGCTCGAAGATTTTACTGTGTGTTTTTTGCTTAAAAAAATTCGAGAGTGCAAACCATATTTTTTGTCATTGCAATTTTACATGGACTATTTGGAAGAGATGGTGGCATTTATAGAACCTCCATGTGGCTATTCCGGGTTAAATATTTTTTGAGGAATATTTCGGGTTAGATCCTTTCACCTACTTTGGGGCAGCCAATCTATCAAAGTTTCTTCAAAACCTTTATGGAGTATTATGGTTCTCGGTTTCATTTGGACTATATGGTTGAGCAGAAATTAGTTAATTTTTAATAATAAGGGTATGTCGACCGATCATATTTTTATTTTTATTTTTTTACGTATATAATATTTTTGATTTAGCTCTACTAAGAATCAGCCATTGGGTTAAATGTAAGTGGCCTTCTTCAATTTTTCTATTCTAGATTTTATTCGCAATTCGTTTTTCTGCAGGCTCATGTGTTAAGCTTAGATGCAACTCAATTATCGGTTCTTGGGTGGCACCTAATAAGGGCTGGCTGAAATTTAATGTTGATGTCGTAGTTTAGGGGAGTTTTGACAGCGTAGGGGTTAGGGTATACTCCGAGATGATGAGGGTAAGTGTTTGCTCCATTTTTCAAAATCAATTAAGATGTTTAATCCGACAAATGCTTAATTATGTGGAAGCTACTTTGATTTTTTCTTCTTTGAAATGGTATGATGTCTATCCCCTTTATATTAAACCAGACAACCAAATGGCAGTGCAATGGATAAATAAACCATCTTTGTCCCTATTCTATTTTTGGGCACATTCAAGCTTTACATTTCGATATGTTTAGCTAATTATCGGGGAGTCAAATTCGAGTACATAGAATTCAACTGTGAGGCTTATGTTCTGGCTCAACAAGGAATTGGTAGGATCGATGACTTTTTGTGGATGGAGCAGTGAAGTTTGGTAGCATGCATTTATGTTTTGGTGTATGATTTAATGTATGATTATGGCGGCTTTTTGATTTTTTTGTCCTTATGCAAGCTCTCTTGGTTTGCTGTGAACGAGTGTTGCGGTTAATGTTTTGTACGAACTCTTTCAGTAATAAAATCAGGGCACTCTTTCCTCCCAATAAGATTTAAAGGGCATTTTAACAAGGCCCACTGCTTTATAAAAAATTATAACTTAAAATATTTTTTTTTTGAAAAGCAATATGATTTTATTAAAGCAAAATCATACAAAGCACTACTAATAGCCTCGTTAAAACCCCCTAATCCTAAATGAGGGAAAAGAGTACCATTAGTAGTGTCAAAATAAAGGACAAACACGCATACAACTCACGCCGTTATCCAAAGCCACGATCTCCGATCGACACCCCCCTTGGCAAGGGCATCCGCCAATTGATTACCTTCCCGGAACACATGCGCGAAACACACATTTGGCAAAGACTCACAAGCGTCGTCGATCTGAAAAAACCAACGCCACAAACGCCAAGGCCTCCGTTCAACCCCTTGAATCCACGCAAGTGCCACCCTCGAATCAGATTCAATGACTATCGACTGTACCCCCTCCCACGACGATTCCCTCAACAGCTTCAGAGCAAATGCAATCGCTTGGAACTCGGCCTCATTCGATTCCGCCATTCCGATCGCCCCAGAAAACAAGCCTTGGATTCGACATTCCCAATCTCGGAGCACTCCCCCACACCCCGCCAAGCCCGGCTTACCCCGAGCTGCCCCATCGACATTGAACTTCCACATTCCTTTCCAAGGGGGTACCCACGCCACAGCACCTCTAATCGATTGCCCCCCCGCTGCGTCGTTTACGCACAGCAAAGGGCATTCCCACCATGCTGCCTCACGGATGTCTACCTTATCAAACCGAATACGGGTCCAATGGAACGAACGCAATTGAATCAAGAAGAAAATCCCCCCAACCGGCAGTCTCTTGTCCTGGAACATTAGCGCATTTCGTGCGAGCCAAATAGACCACAACACACTCGTGCATCCGATAAGCCACCACTCCCTCAAATCACCATAAAAGAAACTGTTGAAACACATAACAATAAACTCCCTCACCTGCCTCGAACGTGTCACTGCCACTCCCCACCACGCAAAATAACAGTCCCAAATCTTCCACGCCGTCGAACAGTCCCATAGAATGTGATCTATCGCATCCTCGCCTGCCCCACAAAAACGGCATACAACGGATGTTTCCCCCAACGATAAACCTCGTGCTAACAACATAGACAAAGTAGGCAGGCGATCAAGTAGAATAAACCAAATAAAACATTGTAATTTTGGCAACACCGGTAGACGCCACGGCCAATTTACTTCCGACATGTCCGACACACCCAATGCTGACATTAATTTATTTAACGCCTTTACCGAAAATTCCCCCGTTGTCTCCGGGGTCCAAATGAGCCGATCCGCTACGCCATGTCTCAGCACAAAACCTTGAATACAAGCCAGCAAGTCCCTAAGCATACCCCCCTCGAACGCCCTCAATTCTCTGCGAAAACAGCCACTCCAATCTGCCTCTGTCCGTCCCAGCACCTCACCAACACGCTCAATTTTATCCACAACCAGCCCATACAATCGCGGGAAAACCAGCTTCAACGGCTCGGCCACACACCAACGATCATGCCAAAACATCACTCTCTCACCATTCCCTACAATCCACACGAAATGAGAAGAATTCATGAACCTTTCGACCACTTCATTTTGCTGAACATCAACCACTTGTTTCCACATTGATGACATAGACCGTGAACTTCGCTGATGGATCCTCCAAGACAGCACCTCGGAACCATATTTTGCGGCTACAATCTTCCTCCAAAGTGATCCCTCTTCAACCACATATTTCCATGCCCATTTTGCCAACAATGCTAAGTTTCGGACGTGTAAATTTATCACCCCTAAACCTCCAAGCTGTTTTGGACGACAAGCCACTTCCCACCCAACTCGACTCAATTTAACACGCTCTTCTTTACCTCCCCATAAGAAGTTTCGCCGAATCCGATCGATTTTCAGAATGATACGCTTTGGTATCATAAAGACACCCATGTAATATACCGGAAGGGCCGATAACACCGAATTTACTAACACTAAACGCCCCGCAAACGAAAGCGAGTCGCGTTTCCATCCCGCCAAACGCCGACGAAATCGCTGAATTAACGGCTCCCATAATTCCATGCCCCTAGGGCTTACCCCGATGGGAATTCCCAAGTATTTCATCGGCAGTTCTCCTTTCGGACAACCCAAAACTCTGCTCACTCCATCAAGAACCGATTCCTCTAATCCAACTCCAATTAGGCATGACTTATCATAGTTGATCTTTAAACCTGTGGTAAGTTCAAAGCAAGTAAGCACCCTTTTTAAGTTTCGAGCCATCTCTACATCGCCTCGTATAAATAGCACAGTATCATCCGCGAACTGTAGGTGCGACACCGATACCTCCCCTACTACCCGAACCCTAGTAATCAATCCCCTACGTTCAGCATTAGACAAAAAAATGTGAAGCACCTCGGCCACAATAACAAACAGCAATGGCGAAATTGGATCACCTTGCCGTAACCCTCTCCTCATAGGGAATTCCTATGTCGGACTGCCGTTAATCAACACTGAAAGCCTCGCTGTTTCCACACATTCCGATATCCATCTACACCATGTCTCCCCAAACCCCATTTTAGTGAGTACAATCCGCAAACAGCCCCAATCAATGCAATCATAGGCTTTAGCGAAGTTAAGTTTCAGCACATAGCTACCCATTCGATCACCCGAAGACTTCATAGAATGAATAATTTCATTAGCTAGCATGATCCCATCCAAGATTTGTCGCCCATCAATAAATGCGGACTGTACGTCACTAATAAGATGAGGCAATACCACTTGAAGGCGACGAGCTAAACATTTAGCTAAAATCTTATACACCGAGTTAAGTAAGCAAATCGGACGAAAATCCCCCAACATCTGAGGGTGCTCCTTCTTCGCTATCAACACAGCAAAAGTCAAATTATAACCCCGCGGAAGCCGACCAGTACCATGAAAATCCTCCATAAAAGCCATTAAATCACCACGCACAAACTCCCAACCCTTTCGAAAAAATTCAAAGGGAAAGCCATCCGGACCCGACGCTTTAGCCCCCTCGCTACTCCATATCGCTTTTTTAACTTCCTCTTCCGTAAACGGTCTTTCCAGCACATCTCGTTGTTGTGTCGAAATATGAGAAAAACAAACGTCAGGCACTAGAATACCACCTTCCGGCAGCTGCCCAAAGTGCTTAATAAAATCCATTCCCACCATCTGCTTTAGGCGCCCAATTTCCGTGACCCATACCTCACCAAATTGGAGACCTCTAATTGTGTTTTGTGCTTGTCGGATTTTTGCCGCTTTGTGAAAAAATGAGGTGTTTCTGTCACCTTCCGCTAACCATAACGCCCTCGATTTCTGACGCCAAACGGATTCCCGCAAACTCGCCACCTTCCATAATCGAGTGTGTAAACGCCGATATTCTACTTCCTCGGCCCTCGTCCTAGTTATAGTATTCAGCATATTATCACAACCCTCAATTTTTTTCGCTAAAGCCTCATACTCCCTATCCAAATCACCAAATTGAGATCGATTCCAACCCTTCAAAATCTGTTTTAAGCCCTTCAATTTCAATCGAATTGACATACGTTCAGCTCCCGAAGATAACTGCTTCCATTCCTTTTCTAAGCGTGGTATATCATTCAACCAAGCATTAACAAAGCGAAACGGTTTGGGGCCACTGTCCTCCATCTCGCTCACCAAGACAATAGGCGAATGGTCCGACAATTCCTTCAGCAGATGCAAAATCACTAACGACTCAAACCTCTGAATCCAACCATCCATGACCAAAAATCGATCTAGTCGACTACACCTCCCCTCAGGACCGAACCACGGAAGAAATTCCCTTTTACCGGAATGTCAATCAATGCAAGATGCTCAATAAACTCACAATAACTGTCCACCCCCGGATATCCATTCCCCCTCCCACGCCTTTCCTCTTGACATTTTACCACATTATAATCACCTCCCAAACACCATTCGATTGGCCTACGTTGAACAATCACTTTAATTCTCTCCCCAAAATTGACCTGTTCCGTTACCCCACATGGCGCATAGACCCCAATAAAACCACAATCCCACTCTTCTCTCGTCCATTTCCCAATGACCATAATTAAATTACGCCCAATCTCTGATTCCGAAACATGAAAACTCGTAGGATCCCACACCATAAGTACCCCTCCCGACCGACCCTCCGATGGAGCAAAAAGGAATTCAAACGAATCAGAAAACCATAATTGGCTAACTAACCTCTCTGAGATGCTTTCCATCTTTGTCTCCTGAAAGAGAGCCAATCCGCATCGTTGTTGCCGTAGAACACGTCCAATTGAACGACGTTTCGCCGCTGCCCCTAGACCCCGCACGTTCCACGACAACAACCTCATAAGCTGCTATTTCGGAACCTCTCGCGCCTCCAATAAGCGCGCGATATCTTTTAGCACTTCGTCTTCTCTACCTGCTGTCACCGCCCCAATTAAATTGCCCACTCTCGCTGTTTCCGCAGCCTCACGAATAATAGCTTGCTTCCGACAGATAAAATCCGAATCAGACAAAGATCCGTTTGCTATTTCAATCGGTTGTTGCTGTCCTTCTTCTTTATGTTTTCTCGGACGGCCACGCCCCCTTTTCACTACTTTGGTCTTTGACGAAGAGTCAACCACTTGGGGAGGGTTGAGTTCCGATAGGAGTCGAACTCTTCTCCTCTCTCCATTTACCTCAAGCACACATGCCTTCGACTTTCGGCTGTCCCCGCCCATGGACTCAACATGCACCTGCTCCGCGATCATAAGCACACCCTCCTCGTCCGAGGCAACCACCTGCCCCTCTTCCCTCCCTCCCCCAATCGCTGTAGCCTCCACTAAACAACGTTCCTCACCAGCCGGTTGTTCCTCTAAATCTTGATTTATTAATCCCAATGACTCCTCCTCACATCCGCTATCCGGTATAAGGTTTGGATGAACATCCCCCCTAGTTATCGCCTCCCTCTCCAATTCATCCACACGTAGACTTGATTCGCACGGCAACGACACCTCTAAATCCCTATTCAACAAAACCAGCTGCTCCTCTTCACTTACCCTCTCCATTGATCGCACCCTATCATCCTCCCTAACATTGTCTTCCCACATGTGATCGATATAAGACTTATCTCGAATATTTCTGGTTTCCATTTGGTGTTCCTTCCGATCGATAGAATTCGGCACAATGGTTTCATCATCGGAATCATCATCCTGTGCAAACACCGAATTGGACTTCCATTCCACTTCCCCCTCCCTAAGGCTATCCCTTTTTTCCGAGCACGACCCCGTGTCACAATTACACTCCCTCTTCATGCCAAAACCTTCCTCAAAATCAGAGACTCGGATTAAGAAATTCGTATCTCCTTCTTTAATTTCCACCATTTCGTCAATCCGATAGACCCAATCCGTTTCAACTAGGATTCGAGCTCGCTCGAATGATGAAGGAGCATTCGTTTCCGAATCCACACGCACTAATTCAACCCATAAATTTGCAATATTTCTAAACGTATCATCCGACCATAAGTGGATGGGCAGTCCACACAAAGAGAGCCATACTCGTCGGTTTGGTATTGCCATCGACGGCGTCCATTCCATCACATTTTCCAGCCACCGCTGCAGTTTCCCTGATTTAATCGTCAACTCTCGTAGATGGCAATTGTCGAACATCAATAGCACTAGCGATCCCGCCACTCTCATCACGGATAACCCCTTCAACTCCTCCCGTTTGAACTCACTAGCCAATTCCTCAATTGAGCAGATTTGACTGCAAAAACCTATTGCACAAGATTGCGAAATTCGCCATTTATCCATATCAACAATTCCTGTAACTTGTTTAATTTGAGGTGTCGACACTGGGGAATGTCCCCTATCCTCCCATCGCCTAGATTGATTGATGTCCTTTGGTCGAATCCCCTTATTATCTCCATTGGTTTTGGGCGAAATTCCTTTTTCCCTTTCTTTATACCGCTGCTCACGTCCTCCATCCCTAGCTAGCGATACCCTGATTTTCGAACCGTAGAGACGAAAACCATCGAATCGCTCGATTACTCTCTCCGCGTCCTGTTGCGATTCCATTCGAACAAAATCGAATCAGACTCCATCTTTTGATCGCTTTGTAGGTACGAAAACATCCACCACCACTCCGTGTCAATCAAATACTTGCCAAACACCCTTCCAATGAAGTTGATCCGGAAGATTATAGACGAATAGAGACCAACCCCGTCTTCTACCGTTGCCCCAACGTGAGATTGTTTCTCTTCCGCCGTCGACCTTTTTCCCCTGTGCCGCCATCTCCTTCATTAAATTTTTATTATATCTTAATATTTTTAGGTTTTTATATAATTTTTAGATTTTTCAATTTCTTGAATAGTTTTTAAGAAAAAATTTGATTAATCAAATATTATCACGTGAACAAATTTAATGATCATTATTTGTGGTCAACGAACTATTGTAATTAGATTGTGTTATTTTATCAAAACTTTACAAATGAAAAATTATTTAATATATGATTAAAGCGAGTCTAAGGGACTCTTTGGCATGACTTAAAAATAGCTTTTGCTTAAAAAAGTTACTTTTCACCCATAAGTAATGCCAAACACTTTCAAATTGGTGTGAAAAATAACTTAAAAAATTGATTTTCCACCCAACCTTAAAAGCTATGATTTCTAGCTTTTAGGGTTTAGAATTTCTGGTTTATGGTGAAAATTAGGGTTTAAAGTTTAGGGTAAAAATTGGTCCTTAAAAATAAATCAATCAATAAATAAATATTCCATAATATTTTGAAGTGTTAACGAAGGATAAAATATATTATTTGCTTTAAATACAATCGTAAAAAAAAGTTGATTTGTAAAAATGTGTTTCATTAAATGTTGTTTCTTTCAAATAAATGTTATTATAAGCAACCTTCATTCATACTTTTTTTAGGTTAATTCTACCTTACTATGAAACTTTAATGTTAAAATTCTTCGACCATAATAAAATGAAAATTACAGTCTTGTATCATGGAACATTATCATGTGGCTTGAAAAATATAAGATCTTTCGTGCAATTAATCAAAGATGTTACTACACATATAAAATCTTATTGTATTAAGTAGTGGTTTCAAAAGAACTGTTTTATTCTTCCATAGAAATACATTTTTTTCTTCAACTTGGCATGAATTAAATTAAGAGTTACTTAGTAACTTCATGTCACAATATCTAAACCAAAACAATGGTACGTATTTGAAGGCGTTATGTCTTAAATTCTTTTACTAATTTAGGCAACACTACGTCTTCAAGGAGTCGGAGATGGTGAATGAGTCAGTACAAGGCAGTTGTTCCAAGTCTTAATACATTTTTGTATGATCGTATTCCGATTCAAGTTTATGAAGTGTGGACGTTCTAGTGTCCTCAATACCAACGCAGAGTGACACACTTTTCCTAATACAAGGAGTTCACCACAACACTTTTTTGTAACACTCCCTGTTTTGAATATATTATCGAAAACTTCCCAATCACAAGGCATGCTCATTTTAACTTCGCAATTATTTTTCATAATAGTCTGGTCATTTTCCTTTGTAGCAATCACCGCGTCACTTGTTATGAATAAAGCCACCAAGAGAAAATAAACACTGAGACTTGTCATTGTGTGTAAGAATTGTGTTGCTACAATATAATGGTTCGTAAGATTAATTTCGAACGAGATTTGTTATCAAGAAAACTATCATTTATATGCAGGGTAAAAAGCTTTTGGGAATGAGATGTGTTACAGTAAAAGAAAACATTCCATGTTTCAGGTTAATAAACTTTAATGGTAATTAATATGCGACAACGTAATAATTTAATGACATACATTTATCCACAATTTAATATTATACCACATCAATTGGAACACGGATTGAGGTCCTGCAATGAAACTTACATCATCCATAGGCTTGACTACAAAAACTTGCTAAGTACAATAATGTTGACTATATACCATAAACATTGAAATAAGGGAATACATTGACACAAAAAGTACAAAGCGATAGCACAAATGACGTAATATAACAAAGCCTCGATTATGAATTTTAGTATTCCAATCATAATTTCATAGTAATCTACGTAAAACGAAAGGTAAACAAGCAATGTTGCTAATTTCTCGGGATTAGTATAATAATATGAAACATAAAGAATCACACTAAGGTCGTATTCACAAGAAGACCTGCGACATATGTTCAAAAACTTTAAGAAACATGCAATCTTATAAGCTTTATTTGCTTAAAAGTTCATCATGAAGCTTAACATATTTGACTTAGATACATTATAATATGATATGCAAAAAAATTAATTCGTCCGAAATAACGAATAAAATTTGACCTAATCAGAATTTATTTATGCCGATAATTGATCTACTTAACAATAAGATGTTGTTTTTGAGAAAATATTGTTGGAATTACTCATTATTTGTTCGTTTTTGTTTATGTGTAACATTTTTTTATCATCATTAGGTGAAGCGTATGACGTGTTTGTGTCAGAAAAGCTACAACGTTTTGTTGACAATCTTATAAAATGTTGTTACATATAGAAGACTAACTAGTTTACATATTAGCCAAGTTATAAATAACCATTTCCATTTTAGGTCCAAAGCATTTCTATTCAATTTACACTACATAACTTGTATAATTGTGAATTAAACTGATTTCTTAAAACTCAGTTTTTCTATTTTCCCTGTGTTTTATTGTCTTTTATTAGGTTCTTCTTCTATCCAATGTTGGGCATGAATAAATCTAAAATAAGTTTCAACATAATAAGCCCGAATTATGAATTTTTTTTACTAACACTACACCAGACTTGTTCTATTACGGCGTTTGCTGCGGCTTTTATACGACAAACGCCTCTAATATTCAACTTATCCTGACATTTAAATGACAAACGCCACAATATGACAAATTTAGCCGCGCTTAGGAAACAAACACCGCAATAGAAAAACAATTAATGGCGTTTATATTAAAAAGGGTGCAATAAGTCTTTTTGTGATGGCGTTTGGTTTCATAAACGCCGCAAAAAGTCTCGTTTTCATGGCGTTTTTGTAACAAACGCTGCAATAGGTATCTTATTAGTGGTGTTTGTTATAAGAAACACCGCAACAGGAAAAACTCACCTTTTTTTATCTCTAAGTTAGACTTTATTTCATTTTCCCCAATCTAATAGTGCACTCCCTAACTCTCCCTACCTCTCTATCGTGCTGCCCTTCACCGTCGTTCCTGCCCGTTTTTGTCGTCGTTCTTCTTGCCGTTCGGCTCGTCGTCGACCGTCCAAGGTCGTGCTGGCATAAAGCTTCCGTCGTTGTGTTGGGGCTCATATCCTGTATATATTTATTCTTCTCCATTTTTATTTTCTCCGTTTTAATTCCGTCCAACTATTATTCTATCCATAAGATTTGAATCTATCGAACTTTGAATCAACAAAATTAATATGTCGATTTATTTGTTTTGCTAGAATTATGTTCAATTTGTTTATGGATGAACTGAGCTGAGTATGATTGAGATTAAATATGTAGATTTATTTTGTACCTTTGCTCTATTTTTCTTTTCTTTTTCTTTCTATTCTTCAATATGAATATTTTTCTAACTCGGATAAATTAAATGAATTTTCTACATCACCATATCAACAGAACAGGAAACTAGTACTCAAAAATAAAAACAACAAAACAATCTTCTTCAAAGCAATTTTCTACAGACTTATAGGTTATCTAGGCTAGGCTACCACTTGTTCCACTTTCCCTTGTATCTGGGTTTTACACAGGTACTCGCTTGCCCTGGTTTCGGTCTAACCACGATCGGATATATGGTTTTTGAGATTAAATATACATTTTCATTATACTTTCTTGGTGAATTTTATTCTTTACTTAGAAGAAAAAGAAAAGGATTGCAAAAGAATATTATTAGCAGCCCTTGGAAGGACGTGTGGTGTAGTGAGGAGCCCTTGGAAGTGATGTTCCCAAGACTTTATCGTCTTGCGATTGACAAGAGAGCGAAGGTTAAAGAGTATACAAGGGAGGGGAAATTCGAGCATGAGGAATGGGGACAATTCTTTGGTAGATCATTAAGGTCCTTTGAGGTATCTCAAATCTAGGATATTCGTGCTCTTTGTTGGGACCTCCGCCTATATCCGAATCGAGTTGATAGGCTTGTCTGGATGCATTCAGCTACGGGAGAGTTTTTCGTGGCGGGACTATACAAATTAATGCAATCTTTTAGCCTTGAGGTGAACGTTGAGTTAGCCATGATTTGGAGGCTGCCCATCCCGCCCAAAGTGCAGTTTTTTCTGTGGTTTGCATGGATGAATAGATTGCCGACAATGGCGATGTAGATAGGCCGAGTTGTGAGTGTGGAGGGGGATGCTTCTCGATGTGTGTGGTGTCGGGCAGTTGAGGAATCGCTGGACCACATTATGGTTCAATGTCCGGTAATATGGGAGGTATGGTTATGTTTCTTTCGTTGGTGGCAAGTAGCCATTGTGCAGCCGTGTGGGGTGATGGAGTTACTGGCAATATGTTTTGATTGCTTGTTTTTCGGACAGGTGCGCGGATGGTGGATGGCAGGGTGTGCAACGACATTATGGTCGTTGTGGTTGGCGAGAAACAATTGCTTGTTTAAGGGTACACGGGCGACATCGGGTGAAATTCTTTTCTTGATAAAGATGCGCTCGATGTATTGGGTGCGGATGGGATGTCCTTCAGGTGTTATTTTAGAGTCTACTTGGTGGGAATGTCCATGGCAGTGTGAGTTTCAGCCTCGTGATGTATCGTTACGAGTTAATGTGAAATGGGAATGACCACCTATGGGAGTGCTTAAATTCAATATCGATGGATCTGCTAGGGGAAACCGGGTAAAGCTGGGTGTGGAGGTGTTCTGCGTGACGAGTTTGGGCATATATTAGCTTTGTTCTCAGGTCCGATTGGGATACCGGATTCAAATGAAGCGGAACTCCAAGCAATATGCTTTGCGTTGGAATGCATGTTAGAATCGAAAGGTAGCCAGTGCCCGTTGGTGGTCGAATCGGATTCTACAGCGGCTATTGCCTGGGTTTTGCACTTGGAAAATAGGCCGTGGAAATTTTGGCGTTGGTTGCGGAGAATTAATGAGGCGTGTGAAGCATTGAGTGATGTGTGTTTCCATCATGTCTATAGGGAGGCGAATAGGCTTGCGGATGCATTAGCGAAGAGTGGTGTGGATCGGCCTGTTTGGTTTAAACAATTTGCATAAGTGTGTTGTTCCCGAATCGAGTTAGTTTGGACCTGTTTGGTGTATGGTTTTTTTTTGTTTCACGCGTCCATGAGTACTCTTTTCCTCTATAGGATTTAGAGAGGTTTTTAACGAGGCTTATGGGCGTGAAGGTCATGTATATTCCTATTTTCTAATAAAGCATACATGTTGCCGAGTAAAAAAAATAAGTTTTTCATGGAATTTTTTTTCAAATATTGTATAGATTGTTGTGAATAAAATAATGAAGAACAAAGAACAAGTATAAACGAATAAAGAGATGAGAGAAAGAGGGAGATTCATATTATTATCAAAACTAGAATTGTGCACAATGCCTTCATCTATTTATAAGCATAAGAAGTACATAATACATTAAACTCTAATTAATAGAGATAATATTCCTAATAATAAATAAATCAAACTCCTTAGATAAAGTTCTAATCATGATAGACATCCACATAGATAAATATTCATAACACTCCCCCTTGGATGTCTATGAAAATAATGTGCCTCGTTAAAACCTTACTAAGATAAAAACTCAGTGGGAAAAAATTCTTTAGTGAAGGAAAAAGAGTACACACATCTTTGATATGCATAACATGATGCCTCATTAAAAACCTTACCAGGAAAACCCATTGGGACAAAACCTCGGTTAAGGGAAAAAGAGTGCAATGCATATTTACTCCCCCTCATGAAAACACCACAGAAGATCTTTGAATCTTCATAATTCAATCTTGAATACTTTTTCTAAATATCGCGAGGGATGAAACTTTGGAGTAATATGTTTCATGATGTATCCACCTTTCATTATCTCTACACAAGATAGCATTTGTATCATATCTTGTGAAAGTAAATCACATATCTTCTGGATATATTGGGTCAATGGTCTTAGCCAAACACATTTTTGGTTTGTCTCGTGCATAATAATTATTTCTTCAAGATTTGAGGAGGCACCGACGAATATTTGAAGATCTAAAGGTAATGATCTTTATATATCCATAGATATTTCTTGACCAACTAATATATGGTGCTTCAAGATCAAGAAAATATATTATTATCTTTATTCACATCCAACTACCTTAAATTATTGAGATACTCAATAGATATGCTTTATCCATATTGAATCTTCTTTAAGATTCTTTCAGCTTATGTCCATTTATAGACAAAAACGCATATTTAAGTGCTCGATCTTTAGGTCGAGACAAAACCACATCTCAAGATTTTTTTTCTCAAATACTTTCATCAAATGCTTTGAAAGTTCTTCATGAGCTTTCAATTTGAAGGTCTTCAGGAGTTTTAATGAAATTCAAATTATCATAATAAATCTTTATCCAAAACTCCTTTATAAAATACATAAGGAAATCTGATCATTCTTGCAATATTTCTTAAATTAGTACTCACTAAGGCGATTATACCAAATGCGCCAAAATATTCAATGATACATGTCTAAATAAATTTTCTCAGAATTTTCCAAATAATTCTAGCATTTTAAATCCTTTAAGGATAAATAGGGATCCATAAATAATTAGACGCATGTAATATATTTCATAACTATCAAATTAATTGCATCCACCATGAAGTAATTAAAACTCTTCATAAATCATAAGTCAAGATGTATTTGCGACTACTTATTTGTGTCTCACTTGCATTACACATTTAGGTGTTTGGACTGCTAGTCCAAATACTTCACTTTGGGAAGTTCAAAGCGTCTTTCTATATTGGCCAATCATTTCAACATCTATAAATTCTTATAAAAGATCCTCGTTTTCTTTCTTTACTTCTATAGAAGTATTCTATGTAAAATTGTTTGCAAAATCGTTGTCGACAACTTTTTTATTTTGGTTCCATTCTCTTATTGAAATAACTCATCGAGATCTCTTCAAGATTTCAATCTTTATTTTAGGTACCTGAAACTCTTCTAGAGTTTTATTATTAGTTATGTCTTGGGTCTCTTGGGAGCACCCGCCTCCAATATATGATCATCTCATTTTACTTTCCATTTACGAGAATTTTGATCATTGGAACCATTTCAACTATCACGCTTCAGGCATGATTTACATCCTCTCGCACTAACATGTAATTTAAACTTAGAGCATTTCAGCTGGTATATGAGACTTAGTTACTCTCATTAGTTCAGTAAATATGACTGGTAGTTGACATGTAATAACATGAATTATCTTATGAACTTCTAGTTCATATACGAGGATCTAGATAACGATAATTCATTTTCCTTTATCCAGCTAATTATTATCTCCCCTGATGTTGAGAAAAATCATGTCATAAATGATTCTCCAATTAATGTTTAAGAGTTTAAACATAAAAGGAGACTCGTACTCAATATATATTCTCAACCTTTTTTATTTACCCATTTTGTGTGTTGTGGTGGAGCAATTGATATCGAACATTCAAAAATTATAAAATGTGAAATGTATGGCTTCTAACCAAAAACCAATCATAACAGGGAGTTTATTATAACTCGTTGGCTTGATGCGTATAAGTGTTGCTATATGGAAAAACCATATAAATAATAACTCTTTTGTTCTCATAGTTTAGCTATTATATAAGAGGCATCCAATTGAAATTTTGCTAAAGTATATTTTTTTCATAATCAAAGGCTTTGTAACAACTGATATAGCCTAAAATATAAACCCACTAGCTTTTGCAAGACGAATAGTCTAACTGCATAATCTGAATCCTTTTATAATCAATCTCACAAACTTCTGGTTGTAAGTTGATAAAACAATGTAGATGCATCTGCTAAAATCATATAAAACTTTCCACATTTGTGGATATATGGGCCTATATTTCGTTCAGATATGCAAGACATGCAGTCTCAACTTCAGCACAAGAACATCAAGTTCTAATTCTTTTGGTAAGTGGGATCAACTATATCCTTTGAGAACAAACAACACAAGAACTTCAGGTTCTTTTAGTAAGTGGAATTTATTCAATTCCTTTAAGCAACACAAGAACTTCAAGTTCTTTAATAAGTGGAATTTAATCAATTCCTTTGAGAATAAGCACCACAAGAACTCTAGGTTCTTTTAATACATGTGCATATAAATCTCAATAATTTCTGCACCATTATTGTTCAAGATGGTCTAACCGATCATGCCAACTATATATATATATATATATATATATATATGTGTGTGTGTGTGTGTGTGTGTGTGTGTGTGTATCTCTGAATTTGTAAACTTCTTGTTTAACATAACATGTAATTCAATCTCACTCGTACATGTCTAGTACGACCATCAAAATTTGTAACCCCCTCGTCCTGGTCTAGCCGACAGACCGGTCCGAACAGGTTACACGGGGAAAACCGAAGCGAAACCCGTTAAGATTCCACTCTGATTAGCAACCCTAGAAAATTTCTTATAATGTTATCTTGTCTAGATGCTTTAATGTATCCTATGTGAAAGGACACACAGCGGAAAAGGCACGCGGTTACAAAACACACAGATATACAATTAAACAACCCTTCTTAAGCCTTTACAACAGGTCGTATCGATACGCTAGAAGACCGTATCGATACGGTTCGACTTGGTCAACAAACCAAAGTCAACCTAGGGAGACCGTATCGATACACCTTCAACGGTCAACTTCTCACGGTCAAACTATGAAGACCGTATCGATACCCCTAGAACCCATACCGATACGCCAAAATCTCGTCAATTTCTAAGATTTTTCAGAGAGCTTTATGAGTATCGATACACCCCTGTGTACCGATACGCATAGCCTAAAAGTGGGTTCAGAGCATACGACCGTATCGATACGACCCTTACGCGTATCGATACGCCCTGCACTACAAACCTTATTTTGGCTGCTAAAAACACAAGGACTCAACTCTAAAAGCATTTAACGACTCGAGGAGCAACATACAAACACTCATACATCACAAGGCAACCATAGATAAGCATACGGAGCGATTTAAACATTCAACGAAGCAACGAATCATACAATCCAAACTAGAGGCATCAATTCCTACAAAAGAGCATGGTCAAACATATTGTTGAGTGTGTAAAAGTCCTATTATTTACACCCTTTTTAACCCATATTTCTGCTGCATTCAAGCATCATTTCATTGCATTTAGGTTAGTTTACAGCAAAACATCACAAATATACTAAAGGCACAGATTCTACTAAAAGATGGCTGATTTTGCAGGTTGCCGCCATAGTGGACGGAGAAGGCAGGCGCAGGGCAGAGAAGCAGAAGAGCTGAACTGAACAAGCAGACAAAGAGGACGATGCTGCCATGGTGCTGCCGTGACAGCAGAGGACGACAGCAAGTTAGTGGAAAAAAAGCAAAGTGGACCTCGATAGATAGAGAAAATTCTGCTCGTCTGTCGTGTGAAAACCAAATATTTTTCCAAGCCCCGGATCAAAAGATATGTCAAGCCCAAAGCTCAAGGAGAGAAAATCCCAAGAAACAAGGAGGACGGCTGAAAAGTAGGATCCTTGAAGATTAAGTCTTTATTAGAATCATACTTTCAATTAAAGTTGTAATCCTTGTTAACTTAGATAACTTGAGCCCAAAGCTTATATAAGGGCATGTATTTTAACCTAGAGAGAGATCTCATACCCCATAACCGACAACCAAAAACCCCTAGCCTTTACCCACCGTCGACATGTTCTAAATACCCCCTAGGGCCACGGGTTGATTTGTAAAGTAGTTGAAAGGGTTGTTTTGTTTTAGGATTTTTCAAGTTCAATAAAATAAACTTCAAGTTCTCTTATTTTGGTTATTAATATCTTGCAAGAGCATCAGGAGAGCATTGTGAGGTTATCCATTTACTTAGCATCGGGAGAGTTAAGTATACGAAAGAAATAAGAGCAAGTTCTCTAGTTTATAGTTGAACTATCTTGTGCCTAGGGATAGGGCAAGGTTAAGTGGCTAAAGAAGAATTCATACACATCGGTGTTCATCCTTCGATTCACGCCGGGAGGTATCATCAAAGACGTGATCATCGACAGACTTGGACCTAGGGATAGGCCAAGGCAGATCTGGGATTCTTGCCAAACTTGAAGTACTGAGTTGGTGTGTTTGCTGCCGCAACGATCAACGGACTGCTGCCGCGACGGGCGCAACGACAGAACTGGAGTTCCTAAGCATTGCAATACCTGCACTACTGAGCAATTCAATACCAGCCCATTCTCTCTATCTTGATATTTCTACTCTTTTATTTACTTTTACTTTATTATTCTCGTGACAACTTTCTCAAATATTTCCTTTACTTTCGTGCAGTAAACTAAGGTGAAGCTATTAGCCCAATCCCTGTGGAGACGATATCTGATACTTCGTATCACTTTACTACTTGCGTCGTGTATACTTGCACTACCATTGCGATAGACTATTTTACACGCAACAAGTTTTTGACGCCGTTGCCGGGGATTGGCAACATAACTCTACCTTTTTTTATTGCACTTTTCGTTTTTGTTTTTGTTTTTGTTTTTCTTTTTTTTTTCTTTTTCTGTTTTTCGTTGGTGCTTTCAACTCTTGCTTTTCACGAGGTTTTCTTGTTTATGCGCATATCTAAAAGAGGTGAAGATCCTGAGTATCCATTAGATCCGGAAATTGAACGTTCCTTCAATCTCAAGAAACAAATTCGTCACCTTTTAGCCAGGAACGAGTACCTTGAAGAACAGCTAGAGAAGATGGCCGACGACCCACCTGCTGGCGATGTTATACCGCCTGCCGATAACCCTGCCGCCGCCGAACGACTGTCATGTCGTGACTACATGTTGAACGATCATGTAGAGCTGGAGACCACGCTGCCGGATATTGATGTTGACAACTTCGAGCTTAAACATGTCATGTTTAGTATGATCAACAATGCCAGGCAGTTTAGTGGTGCTGTTACAGAGGATGCTAGGGAGCATCTCAAAACGTTCCAGGAGATCTGTGGTTCGTTTAGACTGCCAGGAGTAAATCCGGAGATACTGAGGCTTCGGTTATTTCCCCATTCATTGAGGGACAGAGCTAAAACTTGGTGGAACAAACTTACGCCGGGTTCAATTAGAACTTGGGCAGATCTATCTCGTGAATTTTTATCTCGTTTTAATCCTTCGCATTTATCTGAGCGATTACGTAATGAAATTGCTACTTTTCAACAGGAAGATGACGAGCCAATGCACGAGGCTTGGGACAGATTTACTACTCTTCTACGGAACTGCCCAATGCATGGATTCCTCGTCTAGAATCAGGTAACTAAGTTCTATAACGCTGCCAACCTACAAACTCGTATCCGAATTGATTCAGCGGAAAATGGACTATTATTGGATAAAGATCCGGACGAGGCATTGCAAGTTTTGAAAAATCTTGCCAAAAATGAGGAGCAGTTTCCGACAACAAGAAGAGGGGGTAAACGGGTACTTGCTGTTAAGGATTATGAGGCCGACAGCACAATGAAATCACAGGTAGCATTCCTTACTAAAGCAATGAAAAGGTTATTGAATGATGATGGACAACATGGATTTGCTGTTGAGGAAGTATGTGACATCTGTGAGGGAAATCATGGTCGGGATGAATGCCCAATACAAGTAGAAGAGGGAAAATATGTTGGAAACTACAAGCCAAATTACAATTCCAACAACTACAATCCCAATTGGAGGAAGGATCCCAAATTTTCTTGGAGTAATCCTAATAATGCCCTGAATCCTCAAGCACACAATCAGAATCAGGGAGGACCTAGATTGCTGACGCGACAACAACTGCCGCCGCAGCAGCAACAGCAGCAACCAGCTGCCACGAGCAGTATACTGGAACAGACTCTGGCCACTTTTATGTCTCAGACAGGTACTTATATTGAGAATATGAATCAGTTTGTCAAGAAGACAGAGAATTTCATGGATAAAACAGAGATGAGGATGACGAATCATGAAGCAACTCTGAAATAACTGGAGACACAAATGGGTCAGGTATCTCAACATATTAAACCGAGGCAGACTGGAGGATTCCTTAGCAATACTGAAAATGCTAGGCAGCCCACACATGAGCAGTGTAAGGCAATTACTACTAGGAGTGGGAAGCAATTATCAGGGCCGGAAAAGGAAGCTGAAATAGTAAGAAAACCTGCCTTAGATAAACCTGCCGAGGAAGCTGCCCCGACAAGTGATAAACAGACTGCTGCCGATGAGCTTGTCACGACAGCAGAAGCGACAGAGTAGAAAATTGATGAACCTAAACCTCCTCAGATTCGTATGCAGTGGGAAGGACGTATTGCTGATTATCGTCCCCCACCTTCTTTTCCTCAACGGATACAGCAAGCTAAGCAAGAATCTCAACTTAAAAAGATTTATGATATTTTTAAGCAGGTTCATATTAATATTCCGCTGTTAGATGCCGTTAGGGAGATGCCCGGTTATGCTAAATTTCTCAAGGATGTTATGTCAAAGAAATCTAAACTTGGGGAGTTTGAAACGATAAAGATGACAGAAGGTTGCATGAGTATTCTTCATCGGCAGCCACCCCAGAAAAAGAAGGATCCGGGGAGCTTCATCATACCTTGCGTAATCGGAAATAAATTCGTGGGTAAGGCACTTTGTGATCTTGGTGCTAGTGTTAATTTAATGCCAAAGTCTGTTTTTCAGAAATTAGGTATTGGAAAGGCGCGGCCCACGACAGTAACTCTGCAGCTGGCAGACCGCTCTTACGTTCATCCAGAAGGAAAAATTGAAGATATTCTGGTAAGAGTGGATAAATTTATTTTTCCTGTTGACTTTCTTGTTTTAGATTGTGAGGCAGACAAAAACGCACCAATCATCCTTGGGCGACCCTTCTTAGCCACGGGAAGATCACTGATTGATGTGGAGAAAGGAGAACTCACCATGCGAGTGAACGATCAAGAGATCAAGTTGAATGTTCTCCAAGCGATGAAACATGCTGATGTAGACGAGGAATGCAAGGCTATCACTGACGTTACCCTTGATCAACCCTGCATCAGGTCGGGCTGTCACGATATCAAATTTGGTCACTGTCGCGGCAGCCACCTACAGGACTGTCACGACAGCACTGACGACAGCACCGACGACATCAACTCCTCTGAATCCGATACATCTGATACTGAAGATCAGAAGGAGGTAAACTGGTTAGGCAATCGTCTAGGTAAGTTATTCGAACCTTTGAATTATACTTCGGATAACCACTTAATCCAAAAGCCATCTACTGTTGAACCACCTGCCTTAGAACTGAAGCCCCTGCCAGGGCAGCTAAAATATGCTTTTCTTGGTTCAAATGACACACTGCTCGTAATCATCTCTTCTAAGATGCCGCAGGAACAGGAACGACAGCTAATAGGCATGCTAAGGCAGCACAAAAAGGCAATTGGATGGACGATAGCAGACATTCAAGGCATTAGTCCGGCGTTATGCATGCACAAAATCCTTCTAGAGGAAGATCATAAGCCGACTATTGATGCCCAAAGGCGGCTAAACCATGCGATGAAAGAGGTGGTGCGTAAAGAGATAATCAAGTGGTTAGATGCTGGTATTATTTACGCCATCTCCGACAGCAAATGGGTGAGCCCGGTGCAATGTGTTCCCAAGAAAGGAGGAATGACTGTGATAACCAATGAGAACAATGAGTTAATCCCAACCAGGACTGTGACCGGTTGGAGGGTTTGTATGGACTATCGGAAGCTTAACAAAGCTACCCGAAAGGACCATTTTCCTTTGCCCTTTATTGATCAAATGCTTGATAGATTAGCGGGAAAACCTTACTATTATTTTCTTGATGGTTATTCAGGTTATAATCAAATTGCTATCGCACCGGAGGATCAAGAAAAGACGACTTTTACATGCCCATACGGAACGTATGCCTTTAGAAGGATGCCGTTTGGACTATGCAATGCACCCACCACCTTCCAAAGGTGCATGATGGCCATATTCTCCGATATGGTAGAGGACTTCCTTGAGATTTTTATGGATGATTTTTCCGTCTTTGGAGACGATTTTGAGAGCTGCCTCGGCAATCTACAAAAGGTACTGGAAAGATGTGAAAAAGCAAATATTGTTTTGAATTTGGAAAAATGTCACTTTATGGTGGATGAAGGGATAGTCCTTGGCCATAAGATTAGCTGCCGTGGCATAGAAGTCGACAGGGCCAAAATAGAAGTGATCGAGAAGCTGCCGCCGCCAACCACAGTCAAGGGCATTAGAAGTTTCTTAGGGCATGCTGGTTTTTATCGGAGATTCATTGCAAATTTCTCAAAAATCACCAAGCCCATATGCCATCTTTTGGAGCAGAACCGACCCTTTGACTTTAATGATGAATGTACTGAAGCATTCAAGGTTCTGAAGGAAAAACTGGTAACAGCCCCAATAGTACAGCCACCAGACTGGACACAGCCATTTGAGATTATGTGTGATGCTAGTGACTATGCTGTCGGGGCAGCACTTGGGCAGCGCAGAGATAAGCTGTTTCATGTCATATATTATGCCAGCAAGACACTGAATGACGCCCAAGTGAACTACACCACCATAGAAAAGGAGCTATTAGCTGTGGTGTTCTTCATCGACAAGTTTCGTTCTTACATACTTGGGACGAAGGTAATAGTGCACACAGACCATTCTGCCCTGAAGTATTTGTTCGCGAAAAAGGATGCAAAGCCTAGATTGATACGGTGGATCCTGCTATTGCAAGAATTCGACCTAGAAATCAAGGACAAAAAAGGGACAGAAAATCAGGTGGCAGACCACTTGTCAAGGTTGGAGAAGGGACAAAGTATGCCAATAGATGAGACAAACATACTGGAGACCTTCCCTGATGAGCAGCTCTTTGCTGCCGCAATCGCTGCCGCAACAGTCATGGCGGCAGGTAAGTCTTCTGAACTCCCCTGGTATGCTGATTTCGTTAATTTTATAGTTAGCGGAATACTTCCTTCTGATCTTAATTATCAAGCCAGGAAGAGGTTCCAAAATGATGTTAAACATTATTATTGGGACGAACCTCTTCTTTTCAAACTATGTGCAGATCAAGTTATAAGGAGGTGTGTACCACAAGAAGAGCAAGAAGACATTCTTCATCACTGCCATGCTTCACAATATGGAGGTCACTTAGGAGGCAACAAAACTGCTGCCAAGGTGCTGCAGTCAGGGTTCTACTGGCCGACACTATATAAAGATGCACAGGACTTCTACAAGAACTGTGACAGGTGCCAGCGGACAAGTAACATCTCGAGGAGAAACGAGATGCCACTGCAGAACATTCTAGAAGTCGAGATCTTCGACGTTTGGGGGATTGATTTTATGGGACCTTTTCCATCTTCATGCGGAAATCTATACATCCTCCTAGCAGTGGATTATGTCTCTAAGTGGGTTGAAGCTATCGCCACTCAAAAGAATGATGCCAAGACAGTCCAAAAGTTTCTACACAAAAACATTTTTTCTAGATTTGGCATCCCTAAGGCGATTATCAGTGATGAAGGGAGACATTTTGATAATAGGGTTATTGCTGCCGCCTTGAAGAAATACGGACAATGGCCTACGACAATGCAATAATCTACAAGGAGAAAACTAAGAAGTGGCATGACAGGAAGTTGCTGCCACGACAGTTCTGCCCAGGGCAGCTTGTATTGTTGTTCAATTCTAGACTGAAACTTCTCCCAGGGAAACTGAAATCTAGATGGTCTGGCCCATTCCAAGTCGTACAAGTTTTTCCCCATGGTGCCATCACAATCCGATCATTAAAAGACGGGCACCAATTCAAAGTCAATGGACAGCGCCTCAAGCATTATCAGGGGACTGAAGCCCCAGGAATACAGGAAGTGGTTACCTTAGGAGATGCCCCACAAGGCATCCCTAATTTAACCTAAATTTTTATTTTTATTTATTTCTATTATTTATTATTTATTAGGAAATTAGGTTTATTTTATTCGAATAATGTTTTTTATGTTTTTTGTTTTTAGGAAATAAAGGAGTCAAGAAGAATAAGAGAAGTGACCCAAGCCCATCATCCATCCATCAGCCCAATATAGCCCATTATTGAAGCCTGTCGTTCCAGCTGTCGCCGCAGACACGGATATGACAGGCTGTCATCAGACTGTCGCGGCAGATGCAGAAACGTGTGACAGACGCGTAACAGACGCATAAATGCGTGTCAGACACGCTAAAGCTCAACAGTCGCCCCGTTATTCACGCCTGCCGTTACAGCATTAAACGGGCAGCAACTCTTCCTCTATAAAACCCCGTTTCATTTTCATTTTCCTCACTTCTGCTTATTCTTACTTGCTCTCCCCTCTCGTTTTTCTTTGTTTTCTTTACTTTCACAAAACCCTTGCAACTAACATGTCTTCCAGAAGAACCCGCCGCAGTGCTGCTTCAACCTCTTCACCGGAAGCACCCACCCCGCAGTCCTTCGCAACTAAGGACCTCTGGGAAGAACGAGGATTTATCTACACTCGAAAGGCAGAGAATATGGGGCTCAAACCGTTCATCGCAAGGGCGATAAAGGCTCTGCTGTGGGAGCAATTTGCAGAGCAACCAACAGAAATGAATGAAACGCTGGTGAGGGAATTCTATGCTACCATCGGCAGCAGGACGACAACAACAGTGAATGTCCGAGGGACAGAAGTGCCATTCACAGCAGAACGCATCAACAATTTTTATGGCCTCTACTTCGGCCCCAACGATGATGCTCACCAGCAGTTCCTGGACACCCTAGACAACGCTGCCTTCGATGTTGTCATGGCAGAAGTGACAGAAGAAGGAACTGAATGGAACACGAGCAAGAAAAACCCCCATACCGTAAGAAGAGGGCAGCTGCTGCCAGAAGCGAAATTGTGGAACGCCTTTATTAAGAAGAGGATTCTGCCATCCTCCCATCACACCACAGTGGACCAGCAGAGGCTAGCCCTAATCCATTCCATCATGAACAAACGGCCCATAAATGTGGGACGCTACATGAGGGAGAGTATCTTGGACTGCACGCACCGATCAACAGCCCTCCTCTGTCTGCCCTTACTGATTACATCCCTCTGCCGCTGCTCTGCCGTACCAGAAGCCACCATCGATCGACTAGTGAAGGGACGAGGCTGGACAGACAAGAATATTATCAGCCTCATGGAGCTGACAGTAGCAACCCCCATCTCTTCCGTCAACCCTAATGCCGCCCCAGCAGAATCATCAGAGGAGCCCAACACTGAACCTACTGTAGCAGCTGCTCCGACAGACACATCCACTCAAATCCTTGATGTCATTCAGAGGGTGGAAGACAGACAACTGGGTCTGATGACATTCATCAGGGATTTTGCCAACTCGACGGTAAATTTTATTAACCATACTTTAAATTATCCCGATGTTGTCTTTCCCACCTTCCCTGCCCACTATTTCACCATCAACACCCCTGCCCACACACCTACACCTGCTGCCACACCTCATCAATCTGCTGCCTCCACCCCATCACCTGCCCCGACGGCAGCCGGCAGCCCTCAGGCCGACACATCCGCCCGAGGGACGAAGCGACCGCCCTCGGATGACATTGCCGCCTTCGTAGCGGGATTTTCTTCTTCCTCTGTCTGGGCTGAAAGCGAGGCAGAACCCTCTATTCGGAGGAACCTGGAGAAAGAATTCACGCCTATCAAGAGGCAGAAAAAGATTGCCAACAGAAAGCTTATGCCAAAGGCCAGCACCACCACCACCAGCAGCAGCACTTGGGACAGCGGCAGCAGCTCTGACATCCAGGTCGTAGAGCAACCAGCCCAGCCTGCCCCACAGCCCAGAATCCGCCGCCAAATCCGTGTCAGCAGCAGCAGTGAAGACAGTGCTTAAAATTTAATTCTTTTATTTTCTTCTTATTGCTGCCTGCTTTATCTATATTTTGTGATGTATTGCCTTCATTTTTTCTGTCATTTGCATTGAGGGCAATGCAACCCTCGAGTTTGGGGGTGGAAACCCTCCATTTTAATGGAGTCTAAGTACATCTTCTTAATTATTTACTGTGTCTTAGTTATTCTCTTAAAAAAATCAGAAAAGACTGAAAATTTTGGCTTAAAACTGTGAATTGAACTTACCTGTCATGACAGCTCTGTCGTGGCAGCATCTTTAGGACAGTTTAAGGAGAAGTTTAGAGCCTTTCTATAGTTCTGAAAAACTTTAACACCATTGTGACTGTTATACTGCTTAGATTTCTTTTAGCCAAACTAGAATAGGAAGCTTAGTACTTGAATAGCCCCTAGAGGTGCCTAACACTGGCTCTAGGAAAGAAGTTTAGAAAAAGAGACTCAAAAACCCTAGAGGTGCCCGAAACCGGCTCTAGGAAGCTAACTAGAGGTGCCTAACACTGGCTCTAGAAAAAACTTAGCTTGAAAAATAGAAGAATCAAGTCAAAACAAAAGAAGCATGAAAATGTGTCTTCAAAAATAAACTTTGGCATAAAAATTCGAGTTAAAGAGTTGAATATTCTAGTGAAACTAAGAGAGTCTTAGCATATAACTGTTCACAAGCATGCACACACTGCACGAGGACTATAGTGAGATCCCGGACAGATCCTAATCTATCCGACAGTTTGCTGTCGTCACAGAGAATGAACGACGGGTAAGGGAAAGTTCACTGTTGAAAGCCAAAAACAAAAATATTCATTTTTCTTTTAGGTCTTAATTGCTTGAGGGCAAGCAAAAACTTGAGTTTGGGGGTGTGTTGAGTGTGTAAAAGTCCTATTATTTACACCCTTTTTAACCCATATTTCTGCTGCATTCAAGCATCATTTCATTGCATTTAGGTTAGTTTACAGCAAAACATCACAAATATAGTAAAGGCACAGATTCTACTAAAAGATGGCTGATTTTGCAGGTTGCCGCCATAGTGGACGGAGAAGGCAGGCGCAGGGCAGAGAAGCAGAAGAGCTGAACTGAACAAGCAGACAAAGAGGACGATGCTGCCATGGTGCTGCCGTGACAGCAGAGGACGACAGCAAGTTAGTGGAGAAAAAGCAAAGTGGACCTCGATAGATAGAGAAAATTCTGCTCGTCTGTCGTGTGAAAACCAAATATTTTTCCAAGCCCCGGATCAAAAGATATGTCAAGCCCAAAGCTCAAGGAGAGAAAATCCCAAGAAACAAGGAGGACGGCTGAAAAGTAGGATCCTTGAAGATTAAGTCTTTATTAGAATCATACTTTCAATTAAAGTTGTAATCCTTGTTAACTTAGATAACTTGAGCCCAAAGCTTATATAAGGGCATGTATTTTAACCTAGAGAGAGATCTCATACCCCATAACCGACAACCAAAGACCCCTAGCCTTTACCCGCCGTCGACATGTTCTAAATACCCCCTAGGGCCACGGGTTGATTTGTAAAGTAGTTGCAAGGGTTGTTTTGTTTTAGGATTTTTCAAGTTTAATAAAATAAACTTCAAGTTCTCTTATTTTGGTTATTAATATCTTGCAAGAGCATCGGGAGAGCATTGTGAGGTTATCCATTTACTTAGCATCGGGAGAGTTAAGTATACGAAAGAAATAAGAGTAAGTTCTCTAGTTTATAGTTGAACTATCTTGTGCCTAGGGATAGGGCAAGGTTAAGTGGCTAAAGAAGAATTCATACACATCGGTGTTCATCCTTCAATTCACGCCGGGAGGTATCATCAAAGACGTGATCATCGACAGACTTGGACCTAGGGATAGGCCAAGGCAGATCTGGGATTCTTGCCAAACTTGAAGTACTGAGTTGGCGTGTTTGCTGCCGCAATGATCAACGGACTACTGCCGCGACGGGCGCAACGACAGAACTGGAGTTCCTAAGCATTGCAATACCTGCACTACTGAGCAATTCAATACCAGCCTATTCTCTCTATCTTGATATTTCTACTCTTTTATTTACTTTTACTTTATTATTCTCGTGACAACTTTCTCAAATATTTCCTTTACTTTCGTGCAGTAAACTAAGGTGAAGCTATTAGCCCAATCCCTGTGGAGACGATATCCGATACTTCGTATCACTTTACTACTTGCGTCGTGTATGCTTGCACTACCATTGCGATAGACTATTTTACACGCAACACATACAAGCATGCATATCAAGTTTATTTAGCCAAAAGAACCATGCATCAACATATGCATTACATAAACGAGGTTTACATCACTTCAACATAAAACATAAGCATCAACAACATGAAAGCCAAACATAGGAGTCTAACAAACGCTCCTACAACACATAGCATCCCCATTGCTATCTTTACATTATTTAAGAAATCATACTTAAGCAGCTACACACGCTCTTGGGTGCCCCTTCCATGCTCCTTGCTAACTTCCACACTAATGATCTGCATTGTCAGAAATGAGAGTGTAAGCTTGGAAGCTTAGTGAGGGAGCTCAAAAACAAAACATCGACAATACAGGGTCCAAAGCATGATATCCATAAGACATTCACAAGGCATACATTAACATCAACATAACGACATAGCCGCCCGCTACTAGAATGCGTGAACATGGCATCTTACCTCATATTATGCTAAACAAGGATGTAACAAATCATCTTACACAACAACCACACATGAACTCCTAGGAAGGTGGCAAAAAAATTGAACTAGTCTTTTGTACCTATTTTGTTATGTCTATAATGTGTATAAGTTTAAAAGATGTTAAAGTCCTAATTATGACTTTTGGTGTTGTTAAAAGTTGGCAAAAATTGCATATATGGCTCACATAGGTGAAAAACTAGTAAACATACTCGAATGATCTTAAAATTTGGCATGCCAGTAGTTTATAGCATTGAAATATTGTGTGTAAAGTTTCATTGCATTTGAACACCGTTTGGTAGGTCAATTCAATTAAAAACCAGCAAAAATCTGTCATTACAGGCTAGGTCGTATCGATACGGTTTGGAGCTGTATCGAAACGTTTTACCACTAGAATTCCCTATTTCGATACGAGCCTAACATGTATCAGAACGAGTCAAAGTCAACGAAAGTCAACGAAAGTCAACCCGTACTGAAACAGAGCTTACTTGTATCGATACGCGGTATGGGCAAAGTCAACCCAGGTTGACCATCGTACACCCATATCGAAACGGCATCAAGGTGTTTCGATACAGGGTTAGTTAAGTTGGTTAAAAGTCATAGATTAAAGGTTTACAATGTTCACAAATTGGTCACTATATTTTGGATGATTCAATTGGACGAGTAAATAAACTCTGAATAGTATGAAAATTCACAGACTTACTATTATTGTATTGAATTTCATTGTAGTATAATAAATTGCATCTAAGGACCTCTAATTTATCATATTTACGATTTAGCCCCTAAAACTTGTAACAGTTAAGAATTGGTCCTAAATGATTAAATAATGGATAAATTGGAATAAAATGTATATATGGTAATGTTTTATAGTATAACAGTGATCATATGTTGATTATGGATTGAAATTGTATCACACCGACTATTGTACTGTTCATCGGTAGCACCTTCCGACTCGGTTCTCGACTAGGCCGGGAAGGGGGTGTTACAAGGTCTACTTGAGAGTATCATACTTATACTAAAAATATTAGGCTTAATGACTCCATTTCACCCTAAACTATGCATTTTTTCCCGAGTTCGCCCTAAAGTATTTTTCAGAGCGTTTTGCCCTCTTAACTAAAAATCGTGACCTCATATGCCTCATCCGTTAAAAAAACTTCTCACAGGCCAATCAAAATTGTTCATCTTATTAACAAAAAATAAGCTGACTTAAATAAAAAGGGTGAACTGTACATTAGGTATGCCAAATTTTATTTTTTGTTCTTTTTAGTCCCTCATATGAAATGTTCATCTTCTTCCTCCAAAATTAAACTATATGCAATTGAAAGTAACAGCTAGTAAGAAAAAGAACCAGTCAGTTTTTTTCACTCTTCTTTTATCAACCGTGTCTAGTTTTTTCAAGGGGTTGAGGGGATGATTAACTAATTGAATGACCCTCGATCATCGATTTACTTATTATGGTTTCTATTGCATTGGTGCTTGCAGTTCTATATGTGATTAGTAGCTCTATTTATTTTTTATGATTCCATTTTGTGAGTTAGTTTTCAACCAACTAGCTTGGGTTAGGTAAAAATGGAGAGAACACGAGTAATAAAAGTCTTAAAGTTGGGATTCCATGAATAACACGTTTGCAACTGTAAATTTTGGAAGAAGAAGATGAACAGTTCATATAAAGGACTAAAATGAATAAAAAAATAAAATCGGGCATACCTAATGTGCAATTCACCAATTTTATTTAAGTTTTTATATTTTTGTTAATAAAATGACACATGGCGTGTTCTGATTGGCTCGTGAGAAATTTTTTAACAAAGGGGGCATATGAGGTCATGATTTTTAGTTAAGGGGGCAAAACATCCCAAAAAATACTTTAGGGCCTAACTCGAGGAAAAGTGAGTAGTTTAAGGGGCAATGGAGTTATTAAGCTAAAATATTATTTAATCTATCTTTACATTACTCTTAAATAATAGGGTAAAGTACACATACGGTCATTGAACTTTGGTATAAAAAACAAAATGGTAACCAAACTTTTAAAAATCATAAAATGACAATTAAATTTTATGTTTTATAACAAAATGGTAACTAGACGTTAAATGTCGTTAAGTGACTGTTATAAAATTTGGTATAATAACACATTTAGTTCTTCATATTTATACATTCAATCAATTTAGTCCTAATTCGAAACAATTTACTAAATTTATCCCTCGTTATTTACGCATTCTTTCAATTTGGTCCTTAAAGCACAATTTCAAAGTATGGTAACATGATAAATAATTACAATTAAATTTTTATAGGAAATCAAAAACTCGACTCGACTCGAATCGAAAAAATTTCAAATAAAGTTTGAGTTGTTAAATATGACGCGTCAACTCGAAGAACTTGAAAATTTTTTACTCGACTCGATCGAACGCTCATCTTTATCTTAAGATATGACGCGTCAACTCAAATAACTCGAAATATTTAAATATTTTAAATCATTTTTTCCTTTTGAATCGTATATTTTTTAAAATAAAATATTTAATATTTTCATATTTAAATCACATCGAATATTTAATAACTAATTTAAATATTTAATTTAATTTAAAAATATTCGATTTAAAAGAAAAATGATTTAAAATATTCAAATATTTAATACTTATTTTAAATATTTTTATTTTAAATGTTAGAATATTTAATAACTACTTAAAATATTCGAATATTTTAAATCATTTTTTTCTTGTAAATCGGATATTTTAAAATTAAATCGAATATTTAAAGCATTTATTAAATATTCGATGTGATTTAAAAGAAAAATGATTTAAAATATTCGAATATTTCGAGTTATTCGAGTTGACGCGTCATATCTTAAGATAGAGGGTAAAAAAATTTCAAGTTATTCAAGTTGACGCGTCATATTTTACAACTCAAACTTTAATTGAAATTTTTTCGATTCGAGTCGAGTTTTCGAGTTCCTATAAAAATTTAACTAAATATTCGAATATTTTAAATCAATTTTTTTCGTTTAAATCGAATATTTAAAGTTGTTGTTAAATAATCGATGTGATTTAAATATGAAAATATTAAATATTTTATTTTAAAAAATATTCGATTTAAAAGAAAAATGATTTAAAATATTTGAATATTTTGAGTTATTCGAGTTGACGCGTCATATCTTAAGATACAGATGAGCGTTCGATCGAGTCGAGTCAAAAATTTGGAGTTATTCGAGTCGACACGTCATATTTTACAACTCAAATTTTATTTGAAATTTTTTTAATTCGAGTCGAGTTGAGTTTTCGAGATCTTATAAAAATTTAATTGTAATTATTTATCATGTTACCATACTTTGGAATTTTGCTTTAAGGACAAAATTAAAGAATACATAAATAACGAGGGCTAAATTTAATGAATTGTTTCAAATTAAGACTAAATTGATTGAATGTATAAATATGAAGGATTAAATGTGTTATTATACCAAATTTTATAACAGTCACTTAACAACGTTTAACATCTAGTTATCATTTTGTTATTAAATATAGAGTTTAATTGACATTTTGTGATTTTTAAAAGTTTAGTTATCATTTTATTTTTTACCAAAGTTCAATGACCGTCTGTCTACTTTATCTTAAATAATAAAAAGTAAACGCTATTAATACACTTGCGGAATAAAACCTTAAGAAAGCTTTAAACATGGCTTGGGCTTAGTTGAGGCATATTGAAGGGAACCCTTTCCCCAGCCGAGCTTCCATTTTCCCTCGCAAAACGAACCCCGGTTTCCCTCTCAATCGTGGAAACCAACGCTGTTTAAGTTTAACTCGCTACCACACTGAATCGGCGATTCCCCACAAAGCAATCTCCACTCCTTTGAATTTGAAGTAAAATGAAAACAAAAACTCCGGTCTTCAAGCGCAGGCCAAGAAAATCCATCCCTCCTTCATTTGCCTCACTCATCTCTGCACTCCTCTATCAGGTACCCTTTCCTTCAATCTTTTTTTGTTTGTTTCCCGGGAATCTACGACACCAGAGTGACCGATTCTGAGAATATTTCCTTCTTTTCTTTCAGTAGTATTCTAAAATGTGCTTGGAAGCTTGAGGATTCTTGTGCTGTTTTATTATTGGTGTTGTTATAACTCTGTTTAAAATTTGATATCTATATAAGTTTTAACACCTTAATAAATTTTAATACATTTTCCACAAATTCGCATATTGTCAAACTGTGTTATGCGTATGCGTGCTTGTGTTTGTATGTCGCTTCGGATGCCTAAAAGTTTAGCCGTATTAAAAAATAATGATTGTTTTACTGGATTTTTTCATGTGTTTGGTGTAAAAGAAAAAATACAAAGGAGGAGGATGATTGTTTTCATTTATAATGCATGAGAACAAATAATTTCCAATTGGAATGATAAGAGTAGGTAAAATGAGAGAGATGCAAGTTCGCAAATGTATGAGATGAGATAAAATGGAACAGGTGAGTTATGTAAGATATTTACTAGATTATCCATCATCTTTAATTTCTCTTTATTTTAGTTATAAAGGGTATAATGCAAAAATAGTGTAATCATTATTTTTCTAATATTTCAATTTAATGTGGGTGAAAAGAATCTTCCTACCAAGCATACTAATGAAAAGAAAACAAATGTTCTATGTTTTTTCCCACTTTTCTCTGCTTCCAATTTTTAATCTTTTCGATTCTTTCACCCCGCCATGTAAAACCGAAGTTTTGAAGCCTTTTTCTATGTATTGTCAAAGTGAAGCATTGTACATTGTCGAAATGTCAACCTTAAATGACTCCTTTATGCATTTCTTTTATATCATCTTTTCGAGTAGGATGAAGATAATGAAGAATATCATTTACATGGTAATGATAATGGGGAATCAATGGACACTGGTTCTAGTGAAGATAATGATAATAATAACAACGATGATGTTGATGATAAGGATGATGACGAGGATGAAGGTTATGATGACGGCAGTGGCAAAGGCATTGCTGGTGCTTATGATAATGATTTGGTTCCTGGTGATGTTAATGAGGAGGTTGAGGATGATAATGTGGTTCCTGATGATGTTAATAAGGAGATTGAGGAAGATAATGTAGTTCCAGATTGTGTTGAAGTGGGTGAATCTGCAGGAGTGAAATGTGTCCTTGCTGATTGGTTAGGAGTGTTTTCTTATAGCTGCAGTGGTGGAAGTAGTCAGGTCTTGGTTTGCAGCGAAAATGGCTGCCCAATTGCTATGCATGAGGTGTGCATGAATACTGAACCTGACTTTGATGATACTGGTAAATTCTACTGTCCTTATTGTTGGCACAATCGAGTAGTTGCAAGGACTTTAGACTTGAGAAGGGAAGCTTTGTTGGCAAAGAGGGAATTGTTAAACTTTATACATTTGAAGCGGGATGTTGGAAACGAAGAGAAGCACGAAGATGGAGCTGACAACATGAAAGCAGCTAGTCTATCAACAACAGCAGGGGAAAAGAATTCTGGAGATTGCGAAAATGGGCTGAATGATGATGCTAATGAGACAATATATTATAATCAGGAGCAAACTATGTGTGTTGTGTCTAAAGGCAAGGGGAAACCTGATGATGAAAGTACCTCCAAAATTCATGGTGCTGACAATGTTGCAGATGTACAAATGATGCAAGAGGAGGATATAGAAAATACTTCTGATAGTAAAATTGATGGAAGTGATGAGAATCCTTGGCGTATATAATCATACAACCCAAACTATTTTGAAATTGTGAATGCTACACTTTATCTCTCAACTAAAGGAACGTCTGAAATTACAGGTGCATTGGAAGATAACCAAGGGAAGAGCAGAACCTCAGCAAAAGATGCTACATCCAAGGTGCCTGCAATTGAAAGTTTTGAGCATGTATCATCTGATTTGGATACTGGGACACTTGTGCGTCAAAAGCGCATCAAACACACAGCTCAAAGGGCACGACCTCGGCAAGTAGATTCACCTAAGAGTCTCTCTTTTCAACCAGGTACCAGTGCCAAGGATAAGATGACAAACCTCCAAGGAAACGCTAGAACAGAAAAAAACTCGGTCCAATGTCGAGAATTAAACAAGCAAATGTAAGTTGTTCATGATGTTACATTGTGGTTAAGGTATCATTAAAGTAACCATGTTGGGCAAGTCAATATTTGTTGATAGATTGTAGTCAGTGTTCTGGTTCTCTGTTAACTCATATTATACTGATATTACCTTGTTTATTTAATCTAAATTGCCATAGGATCCCGATAACGAGTAATGGAAAACGTAGACCATTACCTTGGACTACTGAAGAGGTAAACATGCTGAAGGTATATAACTATGAACACTATATTCACCCCCTTTTTAAATTCTGTATTTGCTAACATGTAGATATTAACTTTTGGGATCTATTCAAACTGATTTATGCAACATTCCTGTTTCCTTTCCGTTGTATTTGAAACATAAACTTTCTTTTGCCAGCTTATTAACTGCTTGGCTAACCAATCAATTTATTTTCTTTGTAACATCAACTTCTTTTATTGACTGCCGCTGTTTTGCATTACAGGAGGGGGTGCGGAGATTTTCATTAACATCAAACAAAAACATGCCCTGGAGGAAAATTTTGGAATTTGGTCATAATGTTTTCGACGGCAATCGTATTCCCGTTGACCTTAAGGATAAGTGGAAGCAAATTATGGCCAAAGAGGACCCAAAGAGTAATATGGGGACACTGATTCCTTCCGAGGAATAAGGTAATGTTTGTAGATGTTAATACGTCTGTTTTGTTGTAATTATCTGTCACTAAATCAGGTTGGTTGTTGGGTGCCTGATAATGTAAAAAAAGTAGAAGTTACTGTTCTATAAACTAGATAACATCTCTTCTCCTCTTTTGCCTATAGTTATGGAGAATTTGCTACAATGTAATTATTTTGAAAAGCTTTGGAAATCTGGAATTAGCATTCCCCGTGAGACCGAATTTCGCTTGATTTGATGCAGTTGCGGAGATCCAAAAGGTCATGTACCCTTGAAGGCCGAAAAGGAAAAATCGTTTAGATTTAACTTCTCTGAGCTCCAGGGCAGGGTGTAATGTCTGCAGCGTTAGACGTTAGTGTGTTACAAATATATATAATGACGTGTTAATTGTGAACCGTAATCAAATCGAAATAATTTATTTAAAAATCTGTACTAGAATCATTTTTTTCTATTTGTATAATTATGTCATTCGAGAGTGACAAAAATAGAAACAATTCGAAAGTTGAATTATTAAACTAAAAAAGTTAAACTATAGTTACCAAAATAGGAATGAGAAGAAAGTAGAATGATGATAGGTGTAGTTTATCCATTATTTTATTAAGAAAAAAAATAAAAATTAACATCAACATCTAACTTATGGTATTCTCGACGGATAGAGGATTTCAAGCCGGTTTGTCGTAGACCACTCCTATATTTTTCTGAGCCCTAAAGCAGAATGAAGGTCAAACCCAAAGTTCAAGGAAGAAACTCAAGGAAAGAAAAGAGGATGAATTCAACGCATCTACTCAGAAGATTTATTCTTTAATAGAGTTGCACTTTAATTCGAAATTGTATTCTTGCATATTAGAAAACTTGGACCCAAGGCCTATATAAGGGCATGTAATTCGACCTAAGGAAGGATATCTCACTTCTAGCTGTCTTCCCCCAAAACCCTTGTCGTTTTCCCTTCTCCATAATGTTCTAAACTTCCCCTAGGGCTAAGGGTTGATTTGTAAAGTAGTTGCAAGGATTGTATTGTTTTAGGAATTTTCTGTCAAGTAATAAAAACTTCAAGTTTATTTACTCTGGTTTTCATATCTCATAGGAGCATCGGGAGAGCATTGTGAAGTTATCCATTTGTTTGATATCGGGAGAGTCAAGCATAAGAAATGAGTAAATACATGTTTTCCAGCTTATGGTTAAACCATCTTGGCTTAGAGATAAGTAAAAGGTTAAGTGGCTAAAGAAGAATTCAACAACATTGGTGTTCACCCCTTGATTTACGCCGGGAGGTATCATCCAATAAGTGTTCATCAACAGAACTTGGACCTAGGGATAGGACAAGTCATAACAGGGATTCTTGCCAAGCTTGAAGTACAGAGTTGTTGATCGCTGCCGCGACATCAACAGACCTCTGTCGCAACAGGTGCTGCCGCGACAGGAATGACGACAGACAACAGAAGTTTCTCTAATAGTGCAACACTTGCACTACTGAGCAATTCAATACCGGCCTATTCTTTAAATCTAATTCCTTATTCTTTTACTTTAGTTTTTACTCAAGATTTCTTCACCATTCACTGAAACTATTTCTTTCTCTTGTGCAACAATTCAAGGATAGAGTTATTTCTAGTCCCTGTGGAGACGATATCCGATACTCTAGTATCACTTTACTACTTGTGTCGTGTACACTTGCACTATTTGCGATATGACTCTTTTACACGCAACAATTACCGCTAATGGTAATAATATCGTCACCACTAGAAGTAGAAATTTTAAGAGAGCAATATGAGTTCGCAAAATATTATTTTTGGAATTATAGATAACATATGTTATCAATTGGCATTTGAAATAAGCCAATATGGATATAAGTTCTGGTAGCCAAAAAGTCAGTTGAAAGCTCTAGAAGAGCTATATATTGCTACCAAAAGATAATTTCAATCGAAAGCTCCGAAAGAGCTAAATATATTCCTATTTAAAGGAACAATTTTGATGGTCGTACTAGACATGTACGAGTGAGATTAAATTACATGTTATGGTAAACAAGGAGTTTACAAATTCAGAGATACATACACACACACATATATATATATATAGTTGGCATGATCGATTAGACCATCTTGATCAATAACGGTGCAGAAATTATTGAGATTTACATGCACATGTATTAAAAGAACTTGTAGTTCTTGTGGTGCTTATTCTCAATGGAATTGGTTAAATTCCACTTATTAAAGAACATGAAGTTCTTGTGTTGCTGAATGAAATTGATTAAATTCCACTTACTAAAAGAACTTGAAGTTCTTGTGTTATTCGTTCTCAAAGGATATAGTTGATCTCACTTACCAAAAGAATTAGAACTTGAAGTTCTTGTGCTGAAGTTGAGACTGCATGTCTTGCTTATCTAAACGAAATATGGGCTCATATATCCACAAATGTGGAAAGTTTTATATGATTTTAGCAGATGCATCTACATTGTTTTATCAACTTACAACCAGAAGTTTGTGAGATTGATTCTAAAAGGATTCAGATTATGCAATTAGACTATTCGTTTTGCAAAAGCTTGTGGGTTTATCTTTTAGGCTATATCGGTTGTTACAAAGCCTATTGATTATGAAAAATACGGTTTAGCAAATTTTTAATTGGATGCCTTCTATTTAATAGCTAAATCGTGAGAACAAAACATTTATTATTTATATGCTATTTCCATATAGTAACACTTATACGCATCAAGCCAACGAGTTATAATAAACTCCCCATTATGATTTGACTTTTGGTAAAAAGTTATATTTCCCATTTTTGAATTTTTGAATGTGCGATATATAGTTGAATTGCTCCACCATAACGCACAAAATGGGCAAGTAAAAAGGGTTGAGAATATATATTGAGTACGAGTCTCCTTTTATGTTTCAATTCTAAACATTAATTGGAGAATCATTTATTAGACGATTTTTCTCAACATCAGGGGGAGAGAATAATCAGCTAGATAAAGAAGGAAATGAATTGTCATTATCTAGATCCTCGAATATGAACTAAAAGTTCATAAAAAATTCATGTTATTTCATGTCAACTGTCAGACATATTTACTGACCCAATGAGAGTAATTAAGTCTCATATACCAGCTGAAATGCTCTAAGTTTAAATTACATGTTAGAGCAAGTGGATGTAAATCATGCTTGAAGCATGATAGTTGAAATGGATCCAATGATCAAAATTCTCGTAAATGAAAAGTATTATGAGATGGTCATATATTGGAGGCGGGTGCTCCTAAAGAGATCCAAGACATAACTAATAATAAAACTCTTGAAGAGCTTCAGGTACCTGAAATAAAGATTAAAGATTGAAATCTTGAAGAGATCTCGATGAGTTATGTCATTACGAGAATGGAACCAGAAAATTGGAAAGTTATCGACAACGATTTTACAAACAATTTTACATAAAATACTTCTATAAAAGTAAAGAAAGAAATCGAGGATCTTGTATAAAATCTATCCAGAAGTATAGATATTGAATTGGCCGATGTTGAAAGACGCTTTGAACTTCTAAAATATAAGTATTTGGACCAGCAGTCCAAACACGTAAAGATGTAATGCAAGTGAGGCACAAATAAGTAGTCGTAAATACGACTTGAACTATGATTTATGAAAAGTTTTAATTACTTCATGGTGGGTGCAATTACTTTGGTAGTTACGAAAAATTTTGCATGCGTCTAATTATTTGTGGATCCATATTTATCCTTGAAGGATTTAAAATGCTAGAAGCATTTGGAAATTTTCGAGGAAATTTATTTAGACATGTCTCATGAATATTTTGGCGCATTTGGTATAATCACCTTAGTGACTACTAATTGAGAAAATACTATAAGAATGATCAGATTTCCTTATGTATTTAATAAATGAGTTTGGATCAAGATCCATTATGATAATTTTAGAACTCCTAAAGAGCTTCAAATTGGAAACTCATGAAGTACTTTCAATACAAGTACTTGAATCTTGACATCAAGTTTATCTCGACCTGAAGATCAAGCATTTTTATATATTTCTTTTTGTCTATGAATAGACATAAGTTGAAAGAATCTTAAAGAAAATTCAATATGAATAGAGCATATCTATTGAGTATCCCAATAGTTGTAAGATTGTTGGATGTGAATAAAGATAATTATATCTTTTCTTGGTCTTGAAGCACTATATATTAGTTGGTCAAGAAATATCTATGAATATACAAAGATCATTACATTTAGATCTTCAAACATTCGTCGATGCCCCCTCAAATCTTGTAGAAATAATTGTTATGCACAAGGCAAGCCAAAAATGTGTTTGACTAAGTTCATTGACCTAACATATCCATAAGATATGTGATTTACTTTTACAAGATATGATACAAATGCTATCTTATGTAAAGATAATGGAAGGTGGATACATCATGGAAAATATTACTCCAAAGTTTCATCCCCCGCTATCTTTAGAAAATAGTATTCAATGTTGAATTATAAAGATTCAAATATCTTTAGTAGTGTTTTCATGAGGGGGAGTAAATACGTGTTGCACTCTTTTTCTCTTGACCGAGGTTTTGTCCCAATGGGTTTTCCTGGTAAGGTTTTGAATGAGGCAACATGTTATGCGTATCAAAGATGTGTGTACTTTTTTTCCTTCACTAAATTTTTTTTCCCACAGGGTTTTTATCTTAGTAAGGTTTTAACGAGGCACATTATCTACATAGAAATCCAAGGGGGAGTGTTATGAATATTTATCTATGTGGATGTTTATCATGATTGGAACTTTATCTAAGGAGATTGATTTACTTTATCATTAGGAATATTATCTCATTTAATTAGAGTTCAATGTAATATGTACTTATTATGCCTATAAATAGATGACTTAATGAAGGCATTGTACAGAAGTCTATTTTTGAGAATAATACAAATCTTCCTCTTTCTCTCATCGCTTTGTTCTTCCATTCTTCTTCTTTGTTCTTATTATTGTTCTTTGTTATTTTATTTATAACAAATCGAGTATTAAGATTTCTTCCCGATTTATCATCATTTGATTCATTGATTAGGCATAAGGTTTATACATCAATGCAACAACAAAAAAATCATTGTATATATATACCACTTAAACACTTTGGAACGGACCTAAAGCTTAGGTTGGGAGCTCCGACCCCCTCAAATATTTTTGATTAAAAAATGAATGCAACTTTTACTTATTTGGCCTCTAATTTTCAGTTCATTTGAATTGTGTCCCCTATTTTTCATAGTTAATTATACTTTATTCTTTTTTTTTAATTGAAATGATAAGAGAAACTAAAAGTATTACATCAAGCTGAGCCTATCATACTCCAAGAGTTGTAGCAGTTGCACAGGCGGGTCAACAAAAAGGGAAACTGTGAGGCTAGGAAGATTACTAAGCTTTGCAATTGCATCACCAGGCTTATTTGCTTCGCGGGGAGACCATTGGAATTTAGTCACCCATCCAGCACATCGCTGTCTATCGATGGCACGAACAATGGCATTTGGATCAGTTCCCGCAACAGGAGAGTTCAGCCGGTTGATTGCTTCTAGGCAATCTGATTGAATCAAGAGGCGTTCAAAGCCAATATCCCAAGCAACCTTCAGCCATGTGTAGATCGCCCATAGCTCAGTCTGCAAAGGTGAAGAGACCTCAATTGTCTTATTAAAGCCAAGAATCCAACTGTCATCGTGTGCACGAAAGATCCCTCCAACAGAACCAATCCATGTAGAGGAGGAAACAGTATCGTCCATGTTGAGACAGACCAAGCCCTCATCCGGATGCTACCAATGAACCGGTGTGATTGAGGTGAGATGGGCAGGTTCAACAGTGATGCGAGACTCGACATAATATTTCGCCCAGGTAACACTTATGCAAAAGACTAATTCAACAGATGAATTACATATTTGCCAGAGTGTGGAAGCAAATAATGTCGGCCACGGTAAATCCCAAGTGGGAGCTATATACGTAGACTCCAAATTAGACCGTAACCAGTCCCGAAGGTTGGATTGGAAGAAATTGTAACATAGATGTGTGGTAACAATTTCAACCATATCTCACTTGCGTTCGGGCAATCTCAAAGAATATGAAGAACAATATGTTCATTAATATGACAAAACGGACAGAAGAGATGCTGGCAAATTAAATGACGACAACGCTCCATGTTTGTCATTAACTTTTCCTTGTATGCAAGCCATATAAAGAAGCAAAGGCATTGTGGTACCGACATTTTCCAAAACACCTTCCAACAAGATGAACTGGGCTCCCAAGTGAAGCTCACCAACGAGGCATAGGCAGATTGAATATCAAATGAATGCTTAGTATTCAAGAGCCAGATCGGCATATCAGCGATATCAATAGGATCAGGACATTTAATTGACATAATATAGGGAATTACCTCAGGCTTGAACATAGCCGAAAACATATTAAGATCCCAATTTCCATTGTCATTCATGAAATCCGAGAACGAAAGCTGAGGATGAAATTGAATGTCGTCTAAAAGATGAAGGCGCAATGGCCCTAATGTCGGCACCCAAACATCATCCAAGAAATTCATGGTCCCGCCATTGTCGATGGACCAAGCTATGCATGATCGGAACTCACTCCAAGATTTAGAAATTGCCCTCCACAAAGGCGTGCAGTTTTGGCGATGCACCATTTCAGGACATAACTCTGCAACCTTATACTTTTGACGCAATAAGCTTACCTATAGAGCATTGGTATTGGACACTAGAGCAAAACTAAGATTCAGGACAAAGGCGACATTGAAATCGTACATACACCTGAAACCAAGCCCTCCCCGATTAGATGGCCGGCATATAGACTCTCAATTTACAAGAGAAAGTTTGGAGACAGTGGCGGATGAGCCCTAGAAGAATTTCCTTATAATTTTTTCAATTTCATTACAAACCCGCTTAGGGAGAATAGAAGTTTGCATGAAGTAGACGGGGATGGCAGATAAAATTGATTTAGCAAGAGTCACTCGTTCCGCCATAGAAAGCGCCCGACTAGCCCACTCGTTTAGTTGTTCCTGAATTTTGTCCAATCATGTAGAACAAATAAGCCCAAATATTGCCCCAAAGACTCCACATGTTGACAGCCAAAGAAAGAACATATAATTCTTTTTATCGCGGGATCATTATTGAGCGAAAAGAAAACCTACGACTTCTGCTTATTTACACGGTGCCCCAAGAAACTACCAAATGTTTCCAAAATATCCCAAATAACCACAACTTGTTGTAGGTCGGCTTTAGCATAAAGAACGATATCATCCGCGAATAACAAATGCGAAAGCGGGATGCCATCTTTAATAAAGCGAAAAGGATGCCATGTTTTGGTGGAAATAACATTTTTGATCAGGTGGCCCAGGCGCTCCATAACAAGGACAAATAGATAAGGCGAAAGAGGGTCACCCTGTCTAACACCCCTAAACGGGAGGAATGGTTGTGAAAGCCCCATTCCATTGAATCTGAAAAGTGGATGAGGATACAAAATTCACGATGATCTGATGAATTATTGAAGAGAATCCCACTTCAACTAAAGAGTCAGAAATGAAATCTCATCTCACTTGATCAAAGGCTTTTTCAAGATCCACCTTGATCGCCATCCAACCATCTTTACACTTGCATTGTTTCATTGAGTGCACCACTTTCTAATTAATAATGATATTCTCCGTGATATTTTTGCCAGAGATGAAGTTCGTTTGATTGTGATCAATAAGCTTCATAAATAGAGGCTTTAACCTGTGCACAATCACTTTGGTAATAAGTTTATATAGGACTATGCATAGGCTTATATGCCTAAAATCAGCGAAGGAAATCGGGCTATCACACTTCGAAAGAAGCACAAGAATCATCATGTTTAAATCAGGTTCAAGCACATCCCCACGAAAAATACCCTGAATCATATGAACTATCGATGCCCCTATAGTTGCCCACTGCTTCTGGAAGAACTCACCATGCAAACCATCCCAACTTGGTGACTTTAAAGGGGACATTTCCATTAGTGCACCATGGATTTCATCACCAGACGGAATGGAGTCAAGAGAATGTAAATCATCACTCGGTAAATGCGGAAATGCACCAAAGATCGAAAAAATTCCTATTGGAGGGCCATCGTCCGAGAAGAGACTTTGAAAAAATATTGCAGCTTCTTCTTTAAGAATAAGACTCATCCTCACACCATGATCCGTCTGCCAGCATAAGCGAAGAGATTTTGTTCTTTTGCCTGCGACATATCGCACGTCCATAGAAGTGCCGCGTATTGCAATCATCATGAGAGATCCAATCGGAGTGTGATTTTTGTCTCCAAAGAAGCTCCTCTTGATCTATGAGATGCTCAAGTTCAATTAAAAGTTCAAACTCTACGATACTCAGGAAGCGAGATGGATGACGACGAAGGGATCTTTGTATGCCTCGCAACCTTGCCATAAGCATGCATTTCTTAGTGCCCAAATAGCCAAAGATAGTTTTATTCCAAGTGTCCTCTGCCATAGTGAACCGTTTCAAAGTTACGAACATTGATGAACCCAACTATCATTAACCATACGCGAGAAATTAGCATGCGTTTGCCATCCCAAAAAATACCAAAAAGGTGATGGACGAGTGTTCCTAATAGAAGTCCCAATGCTAAGAAGAATAGGTCGATGATCTGAACGCATTCGCAGAAGATGCGGAACATCGGACTCTTGGTATACCTCATCATAATAACTATTGCAAATGAATCTGTCTAAACGAATAGACGCTAATCTCTGAGACCACGTGAAGTCAGGCCCTTGGTAACACATGTTACGCAAGCCATAATCAAAAAGAAGGTTTTGAAAGGCACTACTCGGCTTTGAAGATGGAGCACAACCCAATCTATCAGCAAGTGTGAGCGTTGCATTGAAGTCACCAAACATAATCCAAGGGGAACGGATTGACGCTGCTAGTCAACAAAGATTAGGCCATAAAACTTTCATGCCAGTAGCCGAAGGACTTGCATAAACAGACGTAGCAAAGAGAGAGGAGCCAACTCTCTTGTTTGTAACACGCAAGTGAAGGAACTGGAAGTGAGTAATGGCGATATCAACTATTAGAGTATCATACCAAGCCGCCCAAATTCCTCCTGAAAACCCAATTGCCTCAACACAATAAGAGTGCGGAAGACCTAAAGTTGAGATCACTGAATCCGCTTGGCGACCACTAATTCTTGGTTCAACAAACAAGATAAGGTCAGGTTTATAATCCCTAAGTATTGTTTAGCTGCATGTAAGAAACGTAAGCCCCCACGGCCTTGTACATTCGAATAGAAGATTTTTAAATCCATCAAACAAAAAAATAGAAGAGGAAAGGCATTTATCATTCAATCATGGCCACTGCCTAGCCTCCTTCAGACCTGTGACTATTATCATCCACGACATTTTCAATGGAACTTTGGCATAGAGGAGCAGTTAGCTGTAGGTCTTGTACACCACTATCTGCCTGTTGATTCGAATCATAGGGGTCTCCCATAGGTGATGTGGAAAGGGAATCTGTGTGCATACTAGAAGGCAAGGTATCGTTAACAAAAACATTAGGATCAACATTCTCCTTCATTATCGTAGTTGAATGTTTGGCTTTATCAAGAATAATGCTTTGGTGATCGACTGGAGCTATTTTAGATGTGGATGCCTTTTGAGATAGCCGAGAGAGTACTGGGAAATCAAATAGAGTGATCGTGGGGGGCTTTCGGAGCCTTGCCTGTTACGGTTGTCTTCTTTTTTGACATTGTCTTTGTTGCCATTGACTTTGGGATTGTGCAAGGCTAGGGGTGAGCGGGGGCAGGAGCAGTGGCTTCAGTTTGCTGAACATAGTCACGATCAGGGTCTGACTCGAAGATTGGGTTAAAGCATGACCCTTGGCCAAAGCTTGTGGGTACTGGAGTCTTTGGAGCATTCAAAGTTCTTGAGGGTTTACATGTGCGACGTTCGACAACCATCCATGGACCGAAAGAGCTTGTATCGACCGAGGCAGTGGCGGTAGGAGGGACCACAGAGGACTGGTCCATATCAGCATCACCTGGTATTTTTCCAGCACGCAAATCAGGACATCCCTCCTGAGCGTAGCCATACTTGCCACAATGAAAGCAGATCACTGGAAGCATTTCGTACTCAACCAATTGGATATCACCATTCACTAGTAGCTTTAAAATCAATGGCTTGGATAAATCAACAAAAAGTGCCATTCGGGCGAAACGACCCCTACATCTCGATTCAATTTGATAATCCAGTTTAACCACATGACCAATGGATTCGCCAATTTCCTCTATAATACTTCATTTGTACAATGTTATTGGCAATCCTGGAAGCCTGATCCAGACCATAGCGTTTGTTGGGTATGGGTGGACGTAGAAAACTCAGGAGACCACTGTTGAACCGTGAGGTAATGCCCGAAAATAGTCCAAGGGCCACCGAATAGGGCATGAAGATAATCCGATTGAGATCGAAACGTTACAAAGAAGTAGTTATTTTTATGTCCATTAATCGCATGGCTTGCTTAGGTTTCCGAAGATCAAAGATGTTGGATCATAACGTTGCATATCCAATCCCGCGACCTAACAATTTGACCACAGGAGTCTGATCAAGACTTTTCTCGGCAAGGGCTTGGACATGGTCAAAAAACTCAATGGAAATTAACCCATCGACAAGGGAGCGAGTAACATCCCCTTCTTGGAGATCAATATCGTCATCCTCGAAAAAAATCCTCAATATCCTGATCGCCATCAGGATTGTCTTTCAGTAGTGAGTCTTTATAGGAAGGGATAGGCTTAGCTGCAGACGCCGCAAAAGGATCAGAGCCGGACGTGCAACTTGCACCGCCACCAGGGGGTCATCATCCAAATGCCGGTGTTTTCTGGGGTTTCGAGGGGTATCCACGCCGGGATCGAAGATACCTATCATTCTAGGGTTTTTCATTATTCAAGGGCTATTTTTTGAGTATTATACTTTATTCTTTGATCTTGATTTCTGACCATATCATTGTAAATACATGAACGAATAATCGTTTTCTTTCTCTCTTTTTTCACATGCAACTGACACAATTTCTAGGCAAATAACATTGGCATTGCAGATAATTTATTGCCAATAGTTTCTATTTAAGCTGAACTATTGATTTATTGCAGATTTCTTTAAGGGCATCATTTCATTTTGCAGGTCCTCTCACTATTTAATAGTACCTAGAAGTATACATCACATTAGAAGAGAAAAGAAAAACATGAGGGGGGGAAGTGGAAGCAATTTGCTATTGCATTACTTGCTCAAAGAAAAACCAACGGAACAGTACCTCTGGCTTTGCAATCATAATTGCAAGCCTTGTTAGATTACAGTTCCACTGGGAATCAAGGCATCCTTGATTACTGTCACAATCCCACTCTTGATGAAATATCCATCTGTTTCCCTTGCAGCTTCTTGCACGTTGTCGCTGTTGATGATCTGTAAAAAAGAAAACCAACATTCTTAGTTAAGATCTAACCTCGAGAACTTCGTAAACATGGAATTATTAAATCTGACAAATAAATAAATAGTTTCCAAAGCTGTGAGTCAAAGATTACTGCTGCAAAACTTGTATTTTTCTTCTTTTTTTACTATTGCCTTGGGATTCAAGTACGGACAGTGTCATAAACTAGGGAATGGAAGTAGGGGGAGAAGAACTTTTATTCCAGCTGAAGTTCCAAGAAGCAGAAGCAGCAGCAGCATCAAGGTAATATTTTGTTAGCAAATGGTCAATAAAACCCATGTCTCTTTCAAGGAGAAGGGTTTAATTACTGTGTTGAAACCGAAAAAGAAATCACAGTACCAACCTTCACATTGTCTCCGATTCGAGCATTCTTGTCAATAATGGCTCTCTTGATATGCGAGTTCTTTCCAATACCGATTGGAACACTGCCCTTTGCAGACAAAAACCTCCTGTCAGCATCAGTCTGGAGGAAGACAATGAGGAAATACATTTTACTTATAGTGACTCACAGATGAAAATGATATGTTAAAAAAGGGGAAAGAAAAAGAGAGCTAATAAGTCCCTGGTTACACTACCTCATAATAATCTGCTCCCATCAGTAAGGTATCTTCTATGATTGCACCCTCAGAAATGCAAGATCGAAGACCAACGACAGAATGGTGAATTTTACAGTTCTGTAATTAACCATAATATGCAGATGATTAACTCATAAAAGTTGTATAATTTCCATTAGCCTGTGAATATTAGAAACCATGTCCAACCAGAAAAACTAAGCAAATTATCAACCTAGCCCAAGGGGACCTCACCTTAATAACACAACCCTCGCCAATAACACTATCTGTAACATCGGCATCAAGCATTTTGGAAGGTGGCAAATACCGAGGTTGGGTGTAGATTGGAGATGAACGGTCATAGAAGCTGAAGTTCAAAGCCATCACAGTAGTTAGATTTATAACCAAGCTAGTCAAATACTAATGCATTTATAAACTGGAACTACCTGAAATCTGGCACTGGCTTTTTGGTGATTCCCAGATTTGCATTATAAAATGCCTCAATGGTACCAATGTCCTCCCAGTAGCCATCATACAAGTAAGCTTGCACCTAGATAGGTTAACAAGCAATTAGACCTCCAGAACTAGTATTCAGTGTGATTTGAAGAAAAATAAATGTGACAACATAATCGAACTCCAAGCAAAAGTGCCGAGGCATTAGTTAAGTATACATAACAAATTTGTTGCAAGAGTCTAGGAGATACTTCAAGCATGAGTACAATCCCACTTAAGCTGCTCACAAAATGAATGTATATCTTGGAAATAGTCTTATTGTTTTAAAAAATTCATTGCTAGAAACAAGACAAGACGCAGTTCAAATCTCCAGAGAATCGACTTCTTATAAAATATGCTGAATTTCTAATGCTGCAGACGTATATCATGCTTAAACAAGATGACAGCTTTCCATAAAAGTGAAACAAGATTGACTGCTATATACTGAAATGCAAACAAACAAGTTACTTTGTTATCAGATAAGCTCCTGGCATATATGAAAAGAAGCTTACCCTCAGTCCAATGGAAGTAGCACCTGGAATGACTTCACTTCCGAAATCATTGGCACCTGGAAACTTATCTCGAAGAAGATTCAACATGACATCTTTACTGACAACATATATGCCCATACTAGCAATGTAAGGCATCTCTTTTGCTCTCTCATCATCAAGTCCTAAAATTGTCGTATCAACCTAAAACAACAGCATAAAATCAAAACAGAACCAGAAAAACAATAGCAGCTCTTAAAGTTAAAGTCATAACTTCCATACATCATTTGAGAATCTCATCTGAAGGAGGCTACCTTCATAGCTTTTAGTTGGTCGCCTTTGGGTTTCTCGGCGAATTCAATTATACGTCCTTCTTCATCAATCTTCATCAGACCAAAAGCGGTAGCCCGTTTTTCATCCATCGGTAATGCAGCCACAGTGATATCAGCATCAGTCTCTCTGTGCGCCTGAATGAACCTTTCATAGTCCATTCTATATAAATGGTCCCCAGCAAGAACCAAGAATTCCAAAACATTATGCTCCTCAAACAACCACAAATATTGCCTCACCGCATCTGCTGTCCCCTGTACATTCAAGCATAATTTCCTACAAAATCAAAATCCAAAATTCCAGAAAGAATATAAAAACCATTCCAGTAGCAACTAACCTGGAACCAGTTTGGGTTCTCAGGACTCTGCTGAGCAGCAAGAACCTCGACGAACCCTTCGTTCTTGTAACCACCCATGTTACTAGCATATGCGCGGGAAAGGTGGCGGTTCAGAGAAGCAGAATTGAACTGAGTCAGAACGTAGATTTTGGAAATGTTACTGTTCAAGCAATTGCTAACAGGAATATCGATAAGCCTATAATTCGCTCCTAATGGAACAGCCGGCTTAGCTCTCTTCTTTGTTAGTGGGTAAAGCCTTGTCCCTGCTCCACCTCCCAAAATAATCCCCAAAACACTCTGCCAAAAACAATTAAAATTCCCAAAACAAAAACAAAATATAAATCCTTTCGCCTTTCTAATTGATCAATCAAATACGTCTCGATTTTTTTTTCTCATTATTGAATCAGACAAAATACACGGTGATAATAATAAGGTGAAGCTTACTCGACTAGCATCGGGGTCAAGGCATGTCTGCGAGTTCTGGGAATCGGAAACCGCTTTCGGCGAAACGATTGACGGAGCTCTTTTGGTTCCACGAGAACCGGTAGCCCTTTTTGAAATAAGCTTATCACCGGAAAGAGTGGAAGCTGAGAATGACAAGCTCCGAGTAACGGAGGATTTACGACTCAACGGAATAGAAGAAGCATTAGATGTTGTAGAAGGTAACCTTAAAGCACCGATGGCAGCCATACTCGCCATTAGTATTGTCGCGATTTCACTCGGAGTACAAGTGAAAATGTAGTGGCAGTTTTAAGGATGAGAAATTGATGCGACTTTGGGAAATGAATTTGACGTTATTGTTTCCGTAAAATTACACTTCCAAGATTTGGTGTATTTCAGATGTGGGAATGAACGAAGGGGTGTTATGGGAATTACGAAGTGTTTAAATTGATATTTAAAGAAACTGGGGATGAATAATTGGGTGGCTGTCATTTCACAAGCAGACATGGGTCACATGGTTTTAAGTATAGATGGCAGCCATTAGACACCGTCAGTTTTTATGATTTCTTTTTTATGTTTTAAATTAAGAAAAATAAAAAGATACTAAACCCAACTAGCTGTCCACTGAAAAAGAGGATGATTCTTATTTTTTAGGAGCTTCGGGTTCTAAGAATATTATTTGTCTTTACGTGTATTAATAAAAGGTTAAAATAAAATAAAAAAGATGTTATTTTGTAAATCACTTTTAAGAGTATTTAAAAATATAATATTTTAAAATTGTGTCACTCAAATTATTAATTTAAAAAATTCAATAACTTTTATAAAATAAATTTACTTTTCTATATTTTTTAGTTTCTCAATAAAATATAAAAGATAACTTTTTAAAGGTAAACTTATCATTTACATTATCTTACACTACTTAATTTTTACTTTTTAAATTTTCGTAAAAAGTTAATATGTGACAAAATAAGTGAGACAAAAAGAGTATTAGATTTGATCATATTTTTGCGCATGTCGATTTTTATCTTATATATTAAAATTAAAATTTACTTTATTTCATGGATAGTTTTAGACATGTATATTGTATTAAATGATAAATAAACCCTAATTTATATATTATTTTTCATCACTCTAACTTTGACAAAGTTCACAAAATCGATAAACAAAAGAAATTAGATAGCAGAATGTCAGTGTAATTTTAGTTAATAATTTAAATTGGATTTATATTTTGGTTTCTAGGGTAGTTTGAGGGAAATTTTGGGAAGTAGGCCAAAAACTACAGTACCACGCCACCTCCTTATGGTGTGGTTACTTTGAAGGCTAAACTCGCCACCTCCTCCTGGCGTGGTGCCTGGTGGCTGGCTTGTGGCTAGCTGGTCGGCTCACATGATGGCTAGAGGAGCTGCTTCAACAAAGGCAAGGCTGACCTCGCCACCTCTTTATGGTGAGGTCACATGGCCCTACATGCATGAGTTTTACGTGGCCTGGATAGGGTTCATGCATGGTATGTATGGTTTAGGGTTTAAGTAAATGTTTAGGGTGGTTTAGGGTTTCGATATTGGTTTATGGTTTAGGGTTTGTGTGGATTAGGGTTTAGGGCTAATTTGCGGTCAAGGCATACCTATTTTTAAGTATAGGTTTAGGGTTTAAGGTTAAGGACGAGTATTCTAATGAGAATTTATTTTTTGAACCACCAAATAATCTCCATTAGGCTTGGTGCATGCTTCTCATATCGGTATCAATTATCGTCCTAAAAGTTTAAATTTTGTTGATTTTATTGTAAGGTAGTAAACTAACCTTGAGTAAAAAAATTTAGTTTTTGAAACGTTAAAAAAACACTCCTATTGAATCTATCTAAAACTAAAAAATTCAACACTCTAATTTCATATCATATTATTATTATTATTATTAGGTTTAATAGTGAAAAAATGCTCAAACTATACATTTTTTACATAGGCAACGACAGAAGTTAGATTTGAAGATCTAAAGATTTTAGGTTTATTTTTTAAATTTTGTAAATTAAGCTAAAAATAAAAATAAAAAAAACAAAATCAAAATTATGTGCATGTTTTGATTGGTTAAAGAAGTTTTTTAAAACAAATGTTAACGGTGAGGCTCCTAAAATGGTAACGATAAAAACGTTACACATCTACTTAAACTGAAAAGTATTTTAAACACATATCTGAATTTATATATATATATATATGTATGTATTTTAAACTAAATATATATATATATGTATTTTAAACACACATCTGAATATATATTATAATATCTAAGTTTAAACCGAAAATTGAAATTTTTAAAAAATAATTGTTTTTACTCTACAACTAAGATAAATTAACGTTGGGTCATGTCAATTTTTTAGTATTTTAATTCAATTATAATATTATAATATCTAAGTTAAATTTTAAATTTGGACGAATTTATAGATATTTGCAGGTTTTATTGTCCGAAATAATTAAATGAGTTTGGATACGATAACTAAAATTAAATAAATAAAAAATACAAACCTTGTCAAATTCATATGAAAATACATAACATATCACAATGAAAATATTATAAAAAAAATAGAAATATTTTACAATTAAATAAATATAATATATTTCCTACAGGTCCTCGGTAATACCTGCCGGTGGAAGGATGATGTTTGATCATATAACTGCGGGGGTCGAACTTGTCTTCGTAGTTGATTCGGAGTCTGCTCATCGTTGTCACATTGGTCACCCATCATTTGCATAGAAGGTGGAGTACTATACATGTCTTGCAGATCTAATGGCGAGCTATTGATCGTGGTAGTTGTAACCCCCTTAGCCCAGCCTAGACGGTTGACCCGAACTACGAAGATTACACGGGGAAAACCAAAGTCAACCCGAAAGTCAACCTTGATTAACGACCTTTTTTTTAACTTGTCTAAATGCATATTAACCCTAGGTGAACTCTTGGGGTAAACATACTCAAAGATCACAGCAATCGAAAAACATTTAGGGACTCAATTGCACAACATACAAATTTAGGGACCAAATTGAAAATTCTGGAAATTAAGAGGACTTAACCAATTTTTAAGTTACCATTATGAAATTAATCATATTTCATGCTTCTCTGTCAAATTTCATCTCAAACAGATATCTCAAACTCAACCAATTGCATTTACAAAGATTGGGACCAAAACGTGAGAATTCCAAAACATTTAACCATCAGATTCAGTGCCCAACGGTCGAGTGTTCCGAAACGGGGATGATTTGTTCCGAAACGCGGGACCGTTTCGAAACAAGTTGCGGAACAAGGCTTGGCAGTGGCAAATCCGTTTCGGAACAGCTCTACCTGTTTCGAAACGCCATGGCCATTTCAAGCCACATGTTCCGAAACAGTAGCACCCGTTCCGAAACGAGTTGCCCAGAATTGCAGAATTCTTCTGGTTTTACACACTTTCAGCCCATCAAACACATCCATATTACCTCCATATCATACACACAAGTCATCAAACACTTAAGGAACATATTAGAACCATCTAATCTCAATCATAGCATCATTCAAGGAAAACTCCAATTCTATGGGCATGCATCCTATAATTGAAATCATGCAAACATCAAAACACCAAACCAAATACCAAAAGGCCATTTACATGTTCCAACATCATCAAAAGCATTAACCAAACTTAGGGAGTCCAAAACATCTCCCAAAACCACAATCTAGGTTCCCATTGCCAAATGCTAAAAGCTAATAGTGTTAGGAAAACATTCACCATACATGAGCTTAGTCTTTCACTTGGATCCTTGACCTCCTTGCTGCCCTTTATGCACTTCAATGCTCTGCATTATTGGTTTAAGAAAGAGAGAGCGTAAGCACATAGCTTAGTGAGGAATGCTCAATTAAAACATCACAATAATGCATTTGTAAAAGCACCTTTTCAAGGCCTTTAGTTTCAAAACAACATTTATCATGCAATTATGCATACAACCAAGCATCTCATGCTTCAATCCATCATCATGTCATATTGGCTTACAAGTGATAATCCATAACATTTTACAACTCAAAAACACAATCGGATACGCGGATTACAAGCGTTGTCCCATACGCTTCATACACACTACCAATATCAAGGTGGAGTATACGGTACAATCACAACCCCTCAACACCCGTGATGGAGACTATGGTACAATCACAACCCCTCCACATCACTCATTGGTAGTTGTATAACATCACTAACGAGAACACGAGACACACAACACAAGATCCACACATGGACTTTTAACCACCATTGTGATCTTAACACAAGATCCACTCATGGACTTTTAACCACCATGGTGATCTTAACCATCTCGTTAGTGTACTTGGATGGAGTTTACGGTACAATCACAACCCCTCAACATCCAAGGTGACTTGATTCATGGTGCACCCAATCCTATAGCCGGCTAACTATATCCGATTCAAGTACTTTAAAACCAACACATCACTTGCCAATATACACCATTTACCTTCATTAATCCACTGTTTTAAAGCATTTAACAAAGCCATTAAATCAACATGCATCACTATGCATCAAAACCACATTTATCAATGTCAAACCAAGGACCTCTTACCTTGAGCATCCTTCAACACATGGCTTACAAAACCAGCATTAAACATGCTAAAATATGCTTTCAAAACAGAATTTAAAACATGCAAAATATCACATTGAATTTATTGAATATTGGTATATCATTGATCATCGAAATGAATATGTACATTATGACCTTGGATTGGAATGGACTTGGGATACAATTGGCATGCCATAGAATTCATGAGCTTAGTTTACGGGTGGATTACAGTCTACATTGATTTGGCGAGGCGAAGGGATGTGTATTGATATTGGTCATATTGGCGAGGCAGAGGGATTAGACTATTCATTGATTTGGCGAGGCGTAGGAATTCTCGTATCCACGATCTTGATTCAATCCAAGGATTAAGAATGAAAAGAGAACATGTTTATTACTTTATGCATTGTTACATGGCATTGATTATGTTAACATGAGATTAAGTATCATTGTAGCTATGGCATTTACATCATTTATGTTATTTGTGACTACCTCACTAGGCAAAGTGTTCCTAACGTGTCTCATCTCATGCAATTTCAGGTTAAAAGGGTTGTTCATTGAAAGATCGGATCGGCCACCAAGACAAGTCACTACTAAGCTACAAGTAATGTAATTATGACCTTTGAACTCCTAGGAAGGTGGCAAAGTAGTTAGACTAGTCATATATGCCCGTTTTGTTATGTTGGTGCTATGCCTATTTTGTAATATGGTCATTGGCCTTAAATGGCCCTTTTGGTTCTTAGAAGATAACTTAAATATGCATGTCAGGCTTAAAAAGGTAAAAACCTAGTAGACGTATTTGGATGGTCATGAAATTTAGCATGCTAGATGTTCGTTCCAATAAAATTTTGCATGTAAAGTTTTGTTGCATTTGAACATCGTTCGATAGGGTAATTCGAGAAAAAAACCAGCAAAAAATCTGTCATTACAGGCATGTTTGTATCGAAACGGGTGATGTCGTTTTGATACGGGTAACCATCTTTGAACATGAGAATAAGGGCGTTCCGGAATGAAGTGATGCCGTTTCGGAACATTTTGGCTTTGGAGACCCTTGTTTCGATACGGGTTTCGGAACGGTCAGAGTCAAAGTCAATGGTGGTCAATCCGTTCCGATACGGGTCAAGCCTGTATCGAAACGGTCTAAGGAATTAGGTCAATAAGGTTGACTTTCGTACACCCGTTTCAAAATATCTTAGGGTGTTCCGAAACGGGGTTAGGTAAGTTTGTTAAGCCTCATTGAACAATTTGAAAATGTTATAATCTAGTCACAGAACCTTGTAAAGTCTAATTGATGGTGCTATCGTTCTCCGAATTGAATGAAATTTGGTAGGCATAATCCTTAAGTAATAAATTCTATATTGGTAGAGTTGTTACAACGAAGGACCTCAAACTTTCTAAAATTTACAAATTAGTCCTTAATACTTGTAATAGTTGTAAAATGGCTCTAGATTGATAATTGTATGTTCTATTTGTTAAATTTGGCTAATGGGTGCGTTGGTCATACATTGTATGCTTTCTATTGATTTATCGTATGATTAAGACGAATTTATAACTCTGTTTGTCGCATCATCCTCCGGTAACACTCTTCGTCCCTATTCTCTACCAGACCGTGAAGGGGGTGTTATAGATTAAATGTGTTTTGCGTTGACACGATCTACTGCCTTGGCGGATAATGGCGGATTGATGCGGCAGCAACTTTCGATGCCACGGCGGAACTCTGCGCTTGCAACATTTTGTCACTGCGTGATGTAGGCAATACCTAGCAATCTCAGCGTAAACCTAACACAGGCAATCGATGTTTGGTTGCTCCTTTTAGCCACTGAAATTCTAACTTATGTCTAAGACGAATTAGTCAACGCCTCGTCATGATGAGACCGTACTTAATTCTTTCGTGAGTTTGACACTCGCATGCCCGACAAATGGATTTCTTCAATTTGACTTTTGGAACTAATTGAAGAAGTAAAGTACATGAATTAAGCAAACTTGAGAGTATTTTATTGCAAAACAACTTAAAATATTACAATCATTTCTCACAACTACTTTACATACAAAAACCTAAACCCTAAGGTGTACTAGACGCAACCTCTCTCTCTACACGCCCCTATACCCTTACATGCATGGGTATATATAGGGCTCATGGCCTTATGTATGAGTCCTCTTTGGAGTAGAAGTCCTTAAAGTAACTTTACATTAAATGTTGACTCCTTTTTTACTTGAATGTGGACTCTTTTGATGTTGCCTTCTCCAGCAAGTAAAGATAAGTCACTTTACTTATCCCTCTTCAATCAGCTCTTCAGGCCGCTACAGGCTTCAGAAAACTGCAAGACTGGGCTCATTAGACTCAGGAAATTGTCCTCTTTCAATCGGAACCCATCTTGACTAAGTCGGTTTATCTCCTGCCTGGTTGGCAGTCGGCGGCAATGCTGCGGCGGCGTCCTTGGAAGCACTTTGGAACTGCTTCAGTACAACTTCTTTTGCTCCCTGCTTTCTCGTCCTCTCCTCCTCTACACAGCTACAACACCTGAAAATGAAAACTAAGCTAAAACAGTATCTTTTCTTAACCAAACATACAATATTCAATAAAAGCATGGTAAAAGAGAAAATATTGTTATTATGCATGCAATGCACCTAAATATGCCTAAATGAGCTTAAGAATAGCAATAATAAGGGCAGGGATGTGTACAAAATTTAGAACTTGTGGACATTTTACATATTCGATTTCAATCTCTTTATTTACTTTCTCATTTATTTTACTTATTATTCATCTCTACCAATCTATTTCTTTTACAACGCAGTAACTTAACCAAAGTGTCCCAAACCAATCCCTAAGGAGACGATACTTGATACTTATCATTTATTAGTTGCGATGTGTTCACTTGCACCATTTGCGTAGCACTTAAAACACGCAACCAGTTTTTGGTGTCGTTGTTGGGGATTGGCATTTGGTGTTAGTTGTTTTGTTATTGCATTTTTCTTCTTCTTATTTTTACTAACTTTTCCTCTTTTTTGTTTTTTTAAATTCAGGTGCGCTACAAAGTTAAGGGACACCAACATGCGGAGAAATAAAAGTCGATCTATTCTAGAGTTGATGTGGGAAGATGGGAATCAATCTATTAAAGAATTTCTAACATTGTTCGATGATTACCTATACCAACCGAGAAAAGCCCAAAGAGCCTATACCATGGAAAAATATTGCGCTTGTTATGGAGAACATCATGTGTTTGGAAATTGCCCTCATAATCCCGGTGCATATGATTACTTGGAGGACCAAAGATGGAACCAGCAGCAAAATCCTTCATGATTTGAACAAAAAGCTCAATTTTTTTACCATGATAGTTTTACCATGGAAACAGATATGTCATGGCAATGTAGTCCTCGTCAAGAGCTATCAAATTCCATGGATGCGAGTATAGCCAGGATGGATGTACTCTTGAGAGAAGCGGAAGATCGGTTGAGGAGATTAACATATCTCTTAGATAACATGCACCGAAAATTCATTCCTGAGGATACTAAAATCCCAAGGCAATAGGACAAGGAAAAATGAGAAGAGAGCTCTCTGATGTGTGAGGAACAACTAAAACCTCCAAGTTGAGAGCATGCCAATGAGAAAGATTGTCCAACAATTGATGAAACTAAGTAGCAAATTGCCACGGTAATGATTGAAGAGCCTAAACAGAGCAATGCCGCGAAAACATTCAGTGAAGCTGAGAACAACAATGCAACATCAGATTCTGAGGAATTTGATGCCCATAATGTAACATCACTAATGCTACAACAAAAATTTGTGGATTCCTCTTATCCACCATTTCCACGACAATTACACGACCACGTGCATGATCAACGAGATGGCAATACTGTGTTAATGGAATATGAGCATGTGATGACTGAACCTTTTGAATTCTTTAAAAATCACCTTCTCCATCGCAGGTACTTCTTGAGGAACCAAAGCTGGTAGATTTGAAGCCATCGACATCTCTACTGATGGAGATATATGAGAGGCCTAAAGAAAATGGTGTTTGGACTCGTGAAGCTTTTTAGAAAATCGATCTTTCCATTGACTTACATCGAATTTTGGCAGAAGATTGCCACAACAATTTCCATGACAACGAAGGCTACATCCAACCATGATGGAAGCCGATGAGAGTGAGATAAAATGGTTGGGTGTTGATATAATTTTTCTATTAATATACTCATGCCTTCAAGAACAGTCGCAAAGTGGAGTGTATACATGGGACTACAAGGGAACACGGAAGAAAGACACCTCCACCATGGTACCACAAAGGGGAATAGATGCAAACACATTGGCCCAACTCTCCTTGGGCAATATTGTCACTCGATGGAGGGTACGAATGGACTATAAGAAGTATAAAAAATGACCCTCCTGAAGCTTTCTCAAATATGCATGAAAATGCACTTTCTAAGAAATTTTAATTTTTCGTTTTTAATTTTTTGGAACTTTATTTTATTTTCGGTTATTTTTTAATTTGTTTTATCTTTCTTTATTTATTTTCGGAAATTTTAGGAGATGTTTTATCTTATTTGTCTTCATTATTTTTAGTTTTCAAGTTTTCTCTGTTTTCTTTTCTTTTCCACATCAAGAATCAAAACCACCATGGCCAAGAATCTCAAGACTATGTCCAAGCGGAGTTCTTCAAGAGAAGTAGAACCATCTTTCAAGATGCACCATCACCAACCGCCACGAGATGGAAAGAGAACAAAGCAAATGGCTTGAAGGAAACTAGTCATTCGGGGTAACGACCTCTCCGACTAACTCATTCGCAATCCATTTCAATTTTTTAAAAAATTTGTGAAATTTCATGCATTAAGGATAATGTTTCTCTCGAGTTTGGGGGGGATCTTGTTTTTATTGTTAGATTATTGCATTAGTTGCATTCATATCATATAGTTCGCATAAAGTTTTCATATGTTACTTGCCAAATCTTTTGCCGGATTAAAATGTCTAGACCTCTTGGATATCCAATGATGAATTTTTCCACTGCACTTAATTTTTATAACCCTTAATTTTAGGATTTGCATGGAAAGCACTTAGAATTTTACTATAATGCTGAATTTTATTTGATGTTGTTGTGACTTTTCGATTACAAGGGACTTAGTGAACTTAGGTTGCTTAAAAATTGGGTGAAAATTGAACTTAAAAACTTGAGCTAGAGGTGCCTATTCGGCTCTAGTTATCACACATTAGAAATTACTAGAGGTGCCCAAAATTGGCTCTAGTAAACTAAAAAACCCTAAGGATTAAATTGACAAAACCTATTGTTCACATTTAGACCCTTGTAACCCCTCGACCCGGCCCAGACGCCCAACCAAACCGAATGGGTCACACAGGGAATATTGAAGTAAACCATAATGTTTACCTTAAGAAACGACCTTATTTTCTTTCTTTTTATCTTGTCTAGATGAACATTGTTACACTAAGTGTCTAGACTCGCAGCGGAAGAAACAACAACTCAAACTAACATCGATTAGGCATACAATTAATTACAAATATGTGTTAGAGACCAATATGTAATTTTAGAAAATTACAGGGGCTTATTCAAATTTTAAGTTACCAACCTTTAATTAGTCACATTACATGCCATTGTATCAAATCTTAGTTCAATTCGATCATTCAAACACATTTAATTGCATCCACAACATTTAAGGACTGAAACGTAAAGAAACAAAACTTCAAAAGAATATGATTAACTAACTTAACAACTTGGTGTATCGAAACACTTAGACCTGTATTGATACACCCTATTTTGGAACAGGTCTGGGTGTTTCAAAACACGAGCATGTATCGATACGGTCTCCAAAGTGTATCGGTACAAGAAATTCCAGTAACCAAAATACTCGAGCCTATTTCGATACAGCTTTCCCTGTTTCGAAACCCAATGCCCATTTCAGGCTCACCGTATCGATACGACCTTAGGCGTAACAATACACCTGAGTCTGTAATGTCACATTTTGCTGGTTGTTCACACTTTAATGCACCCATAATTACTCAAGCATGCTTCCAACATATATATAACACCTCCGAACATCAAACCTCAATCATTCATGGCATATTCAACATCATAACATGGCATTTTGCATCAAAGGTAAACTATAGGCATGCAACCTAGTAAACAAGCCAAGCAAGATATCAAAATGCATAGCAAGGCACAAACCAATAACCAAATGCCAATTACAAGTCTAAAATACCAATAACCAATAACCAAATGCCATTTACACAAATCTCCCAAAACACAACGAATCCCCCATTGCCCTTATCATGTATAGTCTAAACCGAAACATACATTCTCAAACGAAGTCTCTTCTGATCTCTTGCTCCACGTTGCCTCCAAAACCTCAATTCTCTACATCGATGGACAAAATAGAGCTTAAGCACACAAGGCTTAGTGAGAAATGCTCAAAAGCAAAACACCGTCAATAAATTAAAACCATTTTCCATGTCCACATTGAAATCTCATTTCAATTAACTTAAATCATCATTTGAAAACCATCAAGCCTTTAAAACCATGCACTTTTCGTAATAAAAAATCAGCAAAATAACCCTTATGCAACATGTATCATGACTCAACATCAAATCCCATTGCTAACACTCAATTTAAGCCTTCCCATTCATAACTACCATATGAAAAGCTTAAAGAGTAAAACATGTATAAATCACAATATTCAACATAAACCATCTCATGATACATCATCAATTATATTGGCTTAAAAGTGATCATTACGCAAGTCCATTTCTCAAAACAACATATACACGGATTATTAAGTGTTGTCCCAACACTTCATACATTCTCACTGGCATCTCAAGGTTCATACATGTTGAGTGTGTAAAAGTTCTATTATTTACACCCTTTTTAACCCATATTTCTGCTGCATTCAAGCATCATTGCATTGCATTTAGGTTAGTTTTTAGTAAAACATCACAAAAGGATTAAAAGCACGGATTCTACTGAAAGATGGCTATTTTTGCAGGTATCTGCCATAGTAGACGATGAAGGCAGGCGCAGGGCAGAGAAGCAGGAGAGCTGAACTGGACAAGCAGACGAAGAAGACGAAGCTGTCATGGACCTGTCGTGACAGCATGGTGACAGCAGATTTATGAAGAGGAAAAGCAAAGTGGACCTCGATAGATAGAGAAAAATCTGCTCGTCTGTCGTGTGAAAGCCACATATTTTTCCAAACCCCGGATCGAAAGATATGTCAAGCCAAAGCTCAAGGAGAAGAAATTCCTAAAAGCAAGGATGCGGCTGGAAAGTAGGAGACTTTAGAGATTTAGTCTTTATTAGAATCTTACTTTTAATTAAAGTTGTAATCCTTGTTACCTTAGATGACTTGAGCCCAAAGCTTATATAAGGGCATAGATTTAACCTAGGAAAAAGAACCGATTACCCCATAACTGAAACCAAAAAACCCCTGTCCTCCACCCGTCACCGACATGTTCTAAATTCCCCCTAGGGCTACGGGTTGTTTTGTAAAGTAGTTGCAAGGGTTGCGTTGTTTTAGGATTTTTTAGTTCAATAAAATAAACTTCAAGTTCTCTTATTTTGGTTTTAATATCTTGCAAGAGCATCGGGAGAGCATTGTGAGGTTATCCATTTACTTAGCATCGGGAGAGTTAAGTATACGAAAGAAATAAGAGCGCGTTCTCTAGTTTATAGTTGAACCATCTTGTGCCTAGGGATAGGGCGAGGTTAAGTGGCTAAGGAAGAATTCATACACATCGGTGTTCATCCTTCGATTCACGCCGGGAGGTATCATCAAAGACGTGTTCATCGACAGACTTGTGCCTAGGGATAGGGCAAGGCAGATCTGGGATTCTTGCCAAACTTGAAGTACGGAGTTGGTGTGTCTGCTGCCGCGACAGCCAACGGACAGACGCCGCGACAGGTGCTGTCGACGACGGGAGCGACGACAGAACTGGAGATCCTAAGCAATTCAATACCTGCACTACCGAGCAATTCAATACCAGCCCATTCTCTCTATCTTGATAACTCAATCCTTTTATTTACGTCTTTACTTTATTATTCTCGTGACAACTCTCAAATATTTCTTTTACTTTCGTGCAGTAAACTAAGGTGAAGTCATTAGCCCAATCCCTGTGGAGACAATATCCGATACTTCGTATCACTTTACTACTTGCGTCGTGTACACTTGCACTACAATTGCGATAGACTCTTTTACACGCAACAAGTTTTTGGCGCCGTTGCCGGGGATTGGCAACATAACTACATCTTTCTTTTATTGCACTTTTTGCTTTTATTTTTATTTTCGTTTTTATTTTTTGTTTTTCCTTTAATTTCTTTTCTTTTGTGTTTTCAACTCTTGCTTTTCACGAGGTTTTCTTGTTTATGCGCAGATCTAAAAGAGGTGAAGATCCTGAGTATCCATTAGATCCAGAAATCGAACGTTCTTTCAGTCTCAAGAAACAACTTCGCCGACTTTTAGACAGAAACGAATATCTCGAAGAACAGCTAGAGAAGATGGGCCATAACCAACCTGCTGGTGGTTTCATACCACCCCTTGGCGATAATAACCCACCTGTCGTCGACCCGCCTGGGGCAGATAGACGACGGTCATGTCGTGACTACATGCTGAACGATCATGTAGAGCTGGAGACCACGCTGCCGGATATTGATGTTGATAACTTTGAGCTTAAACCTGTCATGTTTAGTATGATCAACAACGCCGGACAGTTCAGTGGTTCTGCGACAGAAGATGCTAGGAAGCATCTCAAAACGTTCCAGGAGATCTGTGGTTCGTTTAGACTGCCAGGAGTTAGTCCGGAGATACTGAGGCTTCGGTTATTCCCCCATTCATTGAGGGACAGAGCTAAAACTTGGTGGAATAAACTTACACCGGGTTCCATTATGACTTGGGCAGATCTAACTCGTGAATTTTTATCTCATTTTAATCCTTCACATTTATCTGAGCGATTACGTAACGAAATTGCTACTTTTCAACAGGAAGATGATGAGCCGATGCACGAGGCTTGGGACAGATTTACTACTCTTCTACGGAACTGCCCAATGCATGGATTCCCTGTCTGGAATCAGGTAACTAAGTTCTATAATGCTGCTAACTTACAAACTCGCATTCGGATTGATTCTGCAGCAAATGGACTATTATTGGATAAAGATCCGGACGAGGCATTGCAAGTTCTGAAAAATCTAGCCAAGAATGAGGAGCAGTTTCCGACAGCTAAAAGAGGGGGTAAACGGGTACTTGCTGTCAAGGACTATGAGGCCGACAACACTATGAAATCACAGGTAGCATTCCTCACTAAAGCCATGAAACACTTATTGAATGAAGAGGACTTACGAGGATTTGTTGTCGAGGAAGTTTGTGCTACTTGTGAGGGAAATCATAGTAGGGATGAGTGCCCTATAAATATAGAAGAGGGAAAATATGTTGGAAATTACAAGCCAAACTACAATTCCAACAACTACAACCCTAATTGGAGGAAGGATCCCAAATTTTCCTGGAGTAACCCTAATAATGCCCTGAATCCTCAAGCATATCATCAGAATCAGGGGGTCCTAGATTGTTGACGCGACAGCAACTGCAGCCGCAGAACCTGCCGTCGCAGCAGCAACAACAGCCACCACCTGCCACGAGTAGTGTATTGGAACAGACTCTGGCCACTTTTATGTCTCAGACTGGTACGCATATGGAGAATATAAATCAGTTTGTCAAGAAGACGGAAAATTTTATAAATAAAACCGAGATGAGGATGACAAACCATGAAGCTACATTGAAGTCTCTAGAGACACAAATGGGTCAGGTGTCACAACATATTAAGCCGAGGCAGAATGGAGGTTTCCCTAGCAATACTGAAAATGCTAGACCACCCCCACATGAGCAATGTAAGGCGATTACTACTAGGAGTGGGAAGAAACTACCAGGGCCGGAAAAAGAAGCTGATACAAAAAAGGAACCTGCCCTGGATAAACCTGTCGAGGAAGCTGCCCCGACAGGTGATAAACAGACTGCTGCCGATGAGCCTGTCACGACAGCAGAAGCGACATAGGAGAAAAAAGAAGATTATCGTCCTCAGATTCGCATGCAGTGGGAAGGACGCATTGCTGATTATCGTCCCCCACCACCCTTCCCCCAACGGATACAGCAAGCTAAGCATGAATCTCAACTTAAAAAGATTTATGATATTTTTAAACAGGTTCATATTAATATTCCGTTGTTAGATGCTGTTAGGGAGATGCCCGGTTATGCTAAATTCCTCAAGGATGTTATGTCAAAAAAATCTAAACTTGGGGAATTTGAAACGGTAAGGATGCAAGAAGGTTGCATGAGTATTCTTCATCGGCAGCCACCCCAGAAAAAGAAGGATCCGGGGAGCTTCCTCATACCTTGTGTAATCGGCGACAAATTCGTGGGTAAGGCACTTTGTGATCTTGGTGCCAGTGTTAATCTAATGCCCAAATTTGTTTTTCAGAAATTAGGTATTGGGAAGGCGCGGCCCACGACAGTTACCCTACAGCTAGCCGACCGCTCTTACGTTCACCCTGAAGGAAAAATTGAAGACATTTTGGTAAGAGTGGATAAGCTTATTTTTCCTGCTGACTTTCTTATTTTAGATTGTGAGGCGGATGAGAACGCACTAGTCATCCTCGGGCGACCCTTCTTAGCCACGGGAAGATCATTGATTGATGTGGAGAAAGGAGAACTCACCATGCGCGTGAACGATCAAGAAATTAAGTTGAATGTTCTCCAAGCAATGAAACATGCTGATGTGGACGAGGAATGCAAAGCCATCATTGAGGTGACCTTTGATTACCCCTGCATCAGGTCAGGCTGTCGTGATATAAAATTTGGTCACTACTGCGACAGCCACTTAAAGGCCTGTCACGACAGTGACGACGACAGCGATGACGACAACACTGACGACAGCGACTCCTCTGAATCCGATACATCTGATACTGAAGGTCATGAGGAGGTAAACTGGTTAGACCATCGTCCAGGTAAGTTATTCGAACCCTTGAATTACACTTCGGATAACCATTTAAACCAAAAGCCCTCTACTGTTGAACCACCTGTCTTAGAACTTAAGCCCCTGCCAGGGGAGCTTAAATATGCTTATCTTGGTTGTGATGACACACTGCCCGTAATCATCTCTGCTAAGCTGCCGCAGGAACAGGAACGACAGCTGATCGACATGTTAAGGCAACACAAGAGGGCGATAGGATAGACGATAGCAGACATTCAGGGCATTAGTCCGGCAATATGCATGCACAAAATCCTCCTAGAGGAAGATCATAAGCCGACTATTGATGCCCAAAGGCAGTTAAACCTTGCGATGAAGGAGGTAGTGCGTAAAGAGATAATTAAATGGTTAGATGCTGGTATTATTTACGCCATCTCCGACAGCAAATGGGTAAGCCTGGTGCAATGTGTTCCAAAGAAAGGAGGAATGACAGTGATAACCAACGAGAACAATGAGCTAATCCCAACCAGGACTGTGACCGGTTGGAGGGTTTGTATGGACTATCGGAAGCTTAACAAAGCTACCCGAAAGGACCACTTTCCTTTACCCTTTATTGATCAAATGCTTGATAGATTAGCGGGTAAATCTTATTATTGTTTTCTTGATGGTTATTCAGGTTATAACAAAATTGCTATTGCACCGGAGGATCAAGAGAAAACGACTTTCACATGCCCCTACGGAACATACGCATTTAGGAGGATGCCGTTCGGCCTCTGTAACGCACCTGCCACCTTCCAAAGGTGTATGATGGCTATATTCTCCGACATGGTAGAGGACTTCCTTGAAATTTTCATGGACGATTTTTCCGTCTTTGGAGACGATTTTGAGAGCTGCCTCGGCAACCTTCAAAAGGTACTTGAAAGATGTGAAAAAGCTAATCTTGTTCTCAATTGGGAAAAATGCCATTTCATGGTAGATGAAGGAATAGTCCTAGGCCATAAGATTAGCTGCCGTGGTATAGAAGTCGACAGGGCAAAAATTGAAGTCATAGAGAAGCTGCCGCCGCCAACCACTGTCAAGGGCATTAGAAGTTTTTTAGGGCATGCTTGTTTTTATAGGAGATTCATTGCAAATTTCTCAAAAATCACCAAGCCTCTATGCCATCTCTTAGAGTAGAACCGACCCTTTGACTTTAATGAGGAATGTACTGAAGCATTCAAGGTTCTGAAGGAAAAGTTAGTGACAGCCCCCATAGTACAGCCACCAGACTGGACACAACCGTTTGAGATCATGTGTGATGCCAGTGATTATGCTGTCGGGGCAGCACTTGGGCAGCACAGAGATAAGCTATTTCACGTCATATACTATGCCAGCAAGACGTTAAATGACGCCCAAGTGAATTACACCACCACAGAAAAGGAGTTGTTAGCTGTGGTGTTCTCCATCGACAAGTTTCGTTCTTACATACTTGGAACGAAAGTAATAATACACACCGACCATTCTGCCCTCAAGTATTTGTTCGCAAAGAAGGATGCAAAGCCTAGGTTGATACGATGGATCCTGCTATTACAAGAGTTCGACCTTGAGATCAAGGACAAAAAGGGGACAGAGAATCAGGTGGCAGATCACTTGTCGAGGTTGGAGACGGGACAGAGTCTACCGTTAGATGAGACACACATACTGGAGACCTTCCCAGATGAGCAGCTCTTTGCTGCCGCAATCGTTGTCGCGACAGCCATGGCGGCAGGTAAGTCTTCTAACCTTCCTTGGTATGTTGATTTCGTTAATTTTATAGTTAGCGGAATATTACCTACTGATCTTAATTATCAAGCCAGGAAGAGGTTCCAAAATGATGTTAAGCATTATTATTGGGACGAACCTCTTCTTTTTAAAATGTGCGCAGATCAGGTTATAAGAAGGTGTGTACCACAAGAAGAACAAGAAGACATTCTCCATCACTGTCATGCTTCACAATATGGAGGTCACTTAGGAGGCAATAAGACTGCTGCCAAGGTGCTGCAGTCAGGGTTCTACTGGCCGACACTTTATAAAGATGCACAGGAATTTTACAAAAACTATGACAGGTGCCAGCGGACAGGTAACATCTCGAGGAGAAACGAGATGCCACTGCAAAATATTTTAGAAGTCGAGATCTTCGACGTTTGGGGGATTGATTTTATGGGACCATTCCCATCTTCGTGTGGAAATCTTTACATCCTCCTAGCGGTGGACTATGTCTCCAAGTGGGTAGAAGCAATCGCAACTCAAAAGAATGATGCCAAAACGGTCCAAAATTTTTTGCACAAAAACATTTTTCTAGATTTGGCATCCCTAGGGCGATTATCAGTGATGAAGGGAGACATTTTGATAATAGGGTAATTGCTGCCGCTTTAAAGAAATATGGTGTGAAGCACAGAATCGCGACAGCATACCACCCACAGACCAATGGACAGGCTGAGATATCCAATAGGGAAGTGAAGAACATTCTTGAAAAGATGGTTAAACCAACTAGGAAAGATTGGTCTTTACTTCTGAATGATGCATTATGGGCATACATGACAGCTTTCAAGACTCCATTGGGCATGTCTCCATTTCGACTGATTTATGGGAAAACCTGTCACTTGCCTGTCGAGATCGAGCACAAAGCATATTGGGCAATCAAGGCAGTGAATATGGACTTGGACAAGGCCGACCGGAAAAGATTATTAGATCTGAACGAGATTGAAGAATTACGGACAATGGCGTACGACAACGCAAGGATCTACAAGGAAAAGACTAAGAAGTGGCACGACAAGAAACTGCTGCCACGACAGTTCTGCCCAGGGCAGCTTGTGTTGTTATTTAATTCTAGACTTAAACTCTTCCAGGAAAGCTAAAGTCTAGATGGTCTGGCCCGTTCCAAGTGGTTCAAGTTTTTCCCCATGGTGCCATCACAATTCAATCATTAAAAGACGGGCACCAATTCAAAGTCAATGGACAACGCCTCAAGCATTATCAGGGGACTGAAGCCGCAGCAATTCAGAAAGTGGTTACTTTAGGAGATGCCCCACAAGGCACCCCTAATTTAACCTAAGTCTTATTTTTATTTTATTATTAATATAATTTATTTATTAGGAATTAGATTTATTTTATTCGAATAATGTTTTGTTTTTATAATTTCAGTTTTTAGGAAATAAAGGAGTCAAGAAGGAAAGAAGAAGTGGCCCAAGCCCACCGCCCATCCACCAGCCCAATAAAGCCCATTTATGATAACCTGTCGTTTCGGCTGCCGGCGCAGACGGACTTGACAGGCTGTCAACAGACTGACATTGCAGACGCAGAAGCGTACGGCAGATGCACAGCAGACGCATAAATGCGTGTCAGACGCGTCAGACACGCTACATCCAATCTGCCGCCCCGTTATTCCCGCCTGCCGTTGCAACATTAAATGGGCAGATACCCAACAGCTATATAACCCCGTTTTCCCCTTTCATTTTTCATCACTTCTAATTTTTCTCTCTTGTTTTCTCCTCTAGTTTTATTTGTTTTCTCTCTTTCACAGCCCTTGCAACCAAAATGTCGTCGAGACAAACCCGTCGTAACGCTGCTGTCGCTTCTTCTTCAGCAGCAGCGTCACCCTTCGCCAACAAGGAACTATGGGAGGAGCGTGGCTTCATTTACAACAGAGATGCTCCCTATATGGGACTCCGGCCGTTCATTGTGAAGGCAATCACGGCACAGCTATAGGAGGACTTTTCCGAACAGCCGACAGAGCTAAATGATACTTTGGTCCGGGAGTTTTACGAGGCCATCGACAGCAAAATAGCGACATCTGTCACTTTCCGAGGAGTGGAAGTGCCCTTTACCGCCAACAGCATCAACCATATGTTCGGCCTCTTCTTTGGCCCCAATGATGATGCTCACCAACAATTTTTGGACACCCTCGACGCTGCTGCCTATGATGCCGTCATGGTGGAGCTGACAGAGGCTGGTACGACATGGACTACCAGCAAGAAGAACCCCCACTCCGTCAATAGGGGGCAACTCCTCCTCGAAGCAAAACTGTGGAACGCTTTCATCAAAAAGCGTATCCTGCCCTCGTCCCACCACACGACAGTCAACCGACAGCGGCTGGCCCTCATTCACTCTATTATGCATGACAGGCCCATCAATTTGGGCAGATACATGAGGGGCAGCATCATCGATTGTGCTTTCCACTCAGACTCACGACTCTACCTGCCGTTCACCATCACCGCCCTCTGCTGATGTGCTGCTGTACCAGAGGAGCCCTCCGACAAACTACACCAAGGTCATGGCTGGACCGACAATAACATCTCCAGCCTCATGGAGGTCGTAGCTGCCACACCCATCAACGCCTTCGATCCGAATGCACCACCTGCAGACTCGGATGAGGAACCTGCCACCGAGCCTGCCTCTGAAGCTGCCACCTCCACCGCTCCGACAGACCAGTCGGCACTTATCCTTGCTGCAATCCTACGGGTCGAGGAGCGGCAAATGGGTTTGATGACTTTCATCCGCGATTTCTCAAATGCAACGGTAAATTTTATTACTAATACTTTACATTATTCGGATGTCATCTTCCCCACCTTCCCCGCCCATTATTTCCATATCCCCTCCCCCACACCTACACCACCTGTCTCTCCCCATACACATTCTGCCACTTCCACACCATCCCCTGCCCCGATGGCAGCCGGCAGCCCTCCGGCAGACACCTCCCCTCGAGGAACCAAGAGACCTGCCACTGATGACAGCCCTCTTATCCGGAGGAATTTGGAGAGGGACTTTACGAGGGTGAAAAGAATTAAGCACGTGGCAGATAAGAAAAGGTTGCCCAAGGCCAGCACAACCACCAGCAGCAGCTGGGACAGTGGCAGCAGTTCTGATGTCCAACTTGTAGAGCAACCTGCCACAGCACCTGCCCCTGAACCTGCCCAGACGTCGCCAACAGATCCGTGTGAGCAGCAGCAGCGAGGATAGCGACTAAAATTTAAGTTTTTATTTTTTTTCCCTCTTATTGCTGCCTGCCGTTATATTTTGTGATGTACTTTTTTTTCCTTTCTTTTAATTTCCATGTCATTTTGCATTGAGGGCAATGCAACCCTTGAGTTTGGGGGTGGCAACCCTCCATCTTTAATGGAGTCTTTAGCACATCTTTTTATTAATTGTTGTGTCTTTTTATTTATTTATTTTCTCTTAAAAAAAATCAGAAAATTAAAAATGTTGGCTTAAAACTGTGAAGTTAACTTACCTGTCATGACGGCTCTGTCGTGGCAGCATCTTTAGGACAGGTTAAGGAAAAGTTTAGAGCCTTTCTATAGTTCTGAAAACTTAAACACTTTTGTGACTGTTATATTGCTTAGATTTCTTTTCGCCAAACTAGAATAGGAAGCTTAGAACTTGAATAGCCCCTAGAGGTGCCTAACACTGGCTCTAGGAAAGAAGTTTAGCAATAGAAAATAAAAAACCTAGAGGTGCCCGAAACCGGCTCTAGGAAGCTAACTAGAGGTGCCCGAAACTGGCTCTAGAAAAACTTAGTTTGAAAATAGAAGAAAAGAAGCATGAAAATGTGCCTTCTAAAAAATAAACTTTGGCATAAAAATTCGAGTTAAGAAGTTGAATATTCTAGTGAAACTAAGAGAGTCTTAGCATATAACTGTTCACAAGCATGCACACACTGCACGAGAGATATAGGGAGATTCCGGACAGATCCTAATCTTTCTGACAGGTTGCTGCTACCATAGAGAATGAGCGACGGGTAAGGGACAGTTCACTGTTTGAAGGCCAACACAAAAAAAATTTCATTTCTCTTTCTTCATTGCTTGAGGGCAAGCAAAAACTTGAGTTTGGGGGTGTGTTGAGTGTGTAAAAGTTCTATTATTTACACCCTTTTTAACCCATATTTCTGCTGCATTCAAGCATCGTTGCATTGCATTTAGGTTAGTTTTTAGTAAAACATCACAAAAGGATTAAAAGCACGGATTCTACTGAAAGATGGCTATTTTTGCAGGTATCTGCCATAGTAGACGATGAAGGCAGGCGCAGGGCAGAGAAGCAGGAGAGCTGAACTGGACAAGCAGACGAAGAAGACGAAGCTGTCATGGACCTGTCGTGACAGCATGGTGACAGCAGATTTATAAAGAGGAAAAGCAAAGTGGACCTCGATAGATAGAGAAAAATCTGCTCGTCTGTCGTGTGAAAGCCACATATTTTTCCAAACCCCGGATCGAAAGGTATGTCAAGCCAAAGCTCAAGGAGAAGAAATTCCTAAAAGCAAGGATGCTGCTGGAAAGTAGGAGACTTTAGAGATTTAGTCTTTATTAGAATCTTACTTTTAATTAAAGTTGTAATCCTTGTTACCTTAGATGACTTGAGCCCAAAGCTTATATAAGGGCATAGATTTAACCTAGGAAAAAGAACCGATTACCCCATAACCGAAACCAAAAAAACCCTGTCGTCCACCCGTCACCGACATGTTCTAAATTCCCCCTAGGGCTACGGGTTGTTTTGTAAAGTAGTTGCAAGGGTTGCGTTGTTTTAGGATTTTTCATTTCAATAAAATAAACTTCAAGTTCTCTTATTTTGGTTTTAATATCTTGCAAGAGCATCGGGAGAGCATTGTGAGGTTATCCATTTACTTAGCATCGGGAGAGTTAAGTATACGAAAGAAATAAGAGCGCGTTCTCTAGTTTATAGTTGAACCATCTCGTGCCTAGGGATAGGGCGAGGTTAAGTGGCTAAGGAAGAATTCATACACATCGGTGTTCATCCTTCGATTCACGCCGGGAGGTATCATCAAAGACGTGTTCATCGACAGACTTGTGCCTAGGGATAGGGCAAGGCAGATCTGGGATTCTTGCCAAACTTGAAGTACGGAGTTGGTGTGTCTGCTGCCGCGACAGCCAATAGACAGACGCCGCGACAGGTGCTGTCGACGACGGGAGCGACGACAGAACTGGAGATCCTAAGCAATTCAATACCTGCACTACCGAGCAATTCAATACCAGCCCATTCTCTCTATCTTGATAACTCAATCCTTTTATTTACGTCTTTACTTTATTATTCTCGTGACAACTCTCAAATATTTCTTTTACTTTCGTGCAGTAAACTAAGGTGAAGTCATTAGCCCAATCCCTGTGGAGACGATATCCGATACTTCGTATCACTTTACTACTTGCGTCGTGTACACTTGCACTACAATTGCGATAGACTCTTTTACACGCAACAAGTTTTTGGCGCCGTTGCCGGGGATTGGCAACATAACTACATCTTTCTTTTATTGCACTTTTTGCTTTTATTTTTATTTTCGTTTTTATTTTTTATTTTTCCTTTAATTTTTTTTCTTTTGTGTTTTCAACTCTTGCTTTTCACGAGGTTTTCTTGTTTATGCGCAGATCTAAAAGAGGTGAAGATCCTGAGTATCCATTAGATCTAGAAATCGAACGTTCTTTCAGTCTCAAGAAACAACTTCGCCGACTTTTAGACAGAAACGAATATCTCGAAGAACAGCTAGAGAAGATGGGCCATAACCAACCTGCTGGTGGTTTCATACCACCCCTTGGCGATAATAACCCACCTGTCGTCGACCCGCCTGGGGCAGATAGACGACGGTCATGTCGTGACTACATGCTGAACGATCATGTAGAGCTGGAGACCACGCTGCCGGATATTGATGTTGATAACTTTGAGCTTAAACCTGTCATGTTTAGTATGATCAACAACGCCGGACAGTTCAGTGGTTTTGTGACAGAAGATGCTAGGGAGCATCTCAAAACGTTCCAGGAGATCTGTGGTTCGTTTAGACTGCCAGGAGTTAGTCCGGAGATATTGAGGCTTCGGTTATTCCCCCATTCATTGAGGGACAGAGCTAAAACTTGGTGGAATAAACTTACACCGGGTTCCATTATGACTTGGGCAGATCTAACTCGTGAATTTTTATCTCGTTTTAATCCTTCACATTTATCTGAGCGATTACGTAACGAAATTGCTACTTTTCAACAGGAAGATGACGAGCCGATGCACGAGGCCTGGGACAGATTTACTACTCTTCTACGGAACTGCCCAATGCATGGATTCCCTGTCTGGAATCAGGTAACTAAGTTCTATAATGCTGCTAACTTACAAACTCTCATTCGGATTGATTCTGCAGCAAATGGACTATTATTGGATAAAGATCCGGACGAGGCATTGCAAGTTCTGAAAAATCTAGCCAAGAATGAGGAGCAGTTTCCGACAGCTAGAAGAGGGGGTAAACGGGTACCTGCTGTCAAGGACTATGAGGCCGACAGCACTATGAAATCACAGGTAGCATTCCTCACTAAAGCCATGAAACACTTATTGAATGAAGAGGACTTACGAGGATTTGTTGTCGAGGAAGTTTGTGCTACTTGTGAGGGAAATCATAGTAGGGATGAGTGCCCTATAAATATAAAAGAGGGAAAATATGTTGGAAATTACAAGTCAAACTACAATTCCAACAACTACAACCCTAATTGGAGGAAGGATCCCAAATTTTCCAGGAGTAACCCTAATAATGCCCTGAATCCTCAAGCATATCATCAGAATCAGGGGGTCCTAGATTGTTGACGCGACAGCAACTGCAGCCGCAGAACCTGCCGTAGAACCTGCCGCCGCAGCAGCAACAGCAGCCACCACCTGCCACGAGTAGTGTATTGGAATAGACTCTGGCCACTTTTATGTCTCAGACTCGTACGTATATGGAGAATATAAATCAGTTTGTCAAGAAGACGGAAAATTTTATAGATAAAACCGAGATGAGGATGACAAACCATGAAGCTACATTGAAGTCTCTAGAGACACAAATGGGTCAGGTGTCACAACATATTAAGCCGAGGCAGAATGGAGGTTTCCCTAGCAATACTGAAAATGCTAGACCACCCCCACATGAGCAATGTAAGGCGATTACTACTAGGAGTGGGAAGAAACTACCAGGGCCGAAAAAAGAAGCTGATACAAAAAAGGAACCTGCCCTGGATAAACCTGTCGAGGAAGCTGCCCCGACAGGTGATAAACAGACTGCTGCCGATGAGCCTGTCACGACAGCAGAAGCGACAGAGGAGAAAAAAGAAGATTATCGTCCTCAGATTCGCATGCAGTGGGAAGGACGCATTGCTGATTATCGTCCCCCACCACCCTTCCCCCAACGGATACAGCAAGCTAAGCATGAATCTCAACTTAAAAAGATTTATGATATTTTTAAACAGGTTCATATTAATATTCCGTTGTTAGATGCTGTTAGGGAGATGCCCGGTTATGCTAAATTCCTCAAGGATGTTATGTCAAAAAAATCTAAACTTGGGGAATTTGAAACGGTAAGGATGCAAGAAGGTTGCATGAGTATTCTTCATCGGTAGCCACCTCAGAAAAAGAAGGATCCGGGGAGCTTCCTCATACCTTGTGTAATCGGCGACAAATTCGTGGGTAAGGCACTTTGTGATCTTGGTGCCAGTGTTAATCTAATGCCCAAATCTGTTTTTCAGAAATTAGGTATTGGGAAGGCGCGGCCCACGACAGTTACCCTACAGCTAGCCGACCGCTCTTACGTTCACCCCGAAGGAAAAATTGAAGACATTTTGGTAAGAGTGGATAAGCTTATTTTTCCTGCTGACTTTCTTATTTTAGATTGTGAGGCAGATGAGAACGCACTAGTCATCCTCGGGCGACCCTTCTTAGCCACGGGAAGATCATTGATTGATGTGGAGAAAGGAGAACTCACCATGCGCGTGAACGATCAAGAAATTAAGTTGAATGTTCTCCAAGCAATGAAACATGCTGATGTGGACGAGGAATGCAAAGCCATCATTGAGGTGACCTTTGATTACCCCTGCATCAGGTCAGGCTGCCGTGATATAAAATTTGGTCACTGCTGCGACAGCCACTTAAAGGCCTGTCACGACAGTGACGACGACAGCGATGACGACAGCACTGACGACATCGACTCCTCTGAATCCGATACATCTGATACTGAAGGTCATGAGGAGGTAAACTGGTTAGACCATCGTCCAGGTAAGTTATTCGAACCCTTGAATTACACTTCGGATAACCATTTAATCCAAAAGCCCTCTACTGTTGAACCACCTGTCTTAGAACTTAAGCCCCTGCCAGGGCAGCTTAAATATGCTTATCTTGGTTGTGATGACACACTGCCCGTAATCATCTCTGCTAAGCTGCCGCAGGAACAGGAACGACAGCTGATCGACATGTTAAGGCAGCACAAGAGGGCGATAGGATGGACGATAGCAGACATTCAGGGCATTAGTCCGGCAATATGCACGCACAAAATCCTCCTAGAGGAAGATCATAAGCCGACTATTGATGCCCAAAGGCAGTTAAACCTTGCGGTGAAGGAGGTAGTGCGTAAAGAGATAATTAAATGGTTAGATGCTGGTATTATTTACGCCATCTCCGACAGCAAATGGGTAAGCCTGGTGCAATGTGTTCCAAAGAAAGGAGGAATGACAGTGATAACCAACGAGAACAATGAGCTAATCCCAACCAGGACTGTGACCGGTTGGAGGGTTTGTATGGACTATCGGAAGCTTAACAAAGCTACCCGAAAGGACCACTTTCCTTTACCCTTTATTGATCAAATGCTTGATAGATTAGCGGGTAAATCTTATTATTGTTTTCTTGATGGTTATTCAGGTTATAACAAAATTGCTATTGCACCGGAGGATCAAGAGAAAACGACTTTCACATGCCCCTACGGAACATACGCATTTAGGAGGATGCCGTTCGGCCTCTGTAACGCACCTGCCACCTTCCAAAGGTGTATGATGGCTATATTCTCCGACATGGTAGAGGACTTCCTTGAAATTTTCATGGACGATTTTTCTGTCTTTGGAGACGATTTTGAGAGCTGCCTCGGCAACCTTCAAAAGGTACTTGAAAGATGTGAAAAAGCTAATCTTGTTCTCAATTGGGAAAAATGCCATTTCATGGTAGATGAAGGAATAGTCCTAGGCCATAAGATTAGCTATCGTGGTATAGAAGTCGACAGGGCAAAAATTTAAGTCATAGAGAAGCTGCCGCCGCCAACCACTGTCAAGGGCATTAGAAGTTTTTTAGGGCATGCTGGTTTTTATAGGAGATTCATTGCAAATTTCTCAAAAATCACCAAGCCTCTATGCCATCTCTTAGAGCAGAACCGACCCTTTGACTTTAATGAGGAATGTACTGAAGCATTCAAGGTTCTGAAGGAAAAGTTAGTGACAGCCCCCATAGTACAGCCACCAGACTGGACACAACCGTTTGAGATCATGTGTGATGCCAGTGATTATGCTGTCGGGGTAGCACTTGGGCAGCACAGAGATAAGCTATTTCACGTCATATACTATGCCAGCAAGACGTTAAATGACGCCCAAGTGAATTACACCACCACAGAAAAGGAGCTGTTAGATGTGGTGTTCTCCATCGACAAGTTTCGTTCTTACATACTTGGAACGAAAGTAATAATACACACCGACCATTCTGCCCTCAAGTATTTGTTCGCAAAGAAGGATGCAAAGCCTAGGTTGATACGATGGATCCTGCTATTACAAGAGTTCGACCTTGAGATCAAGGACAAAAAGGGGACAGAGAATCAGGTGGTAGATCACTTGTCGAGGTTGGAGACGGGACAGAGTCTACTGTTAGATGAGACACACATACTTGAGACCTTCCCAGATGAGCAGCTCTTTGCTGCCGCAATCGCTGTCGCGACAGCCATGGCGGCAGGTAAGTCTTCTAACCTTCCTTGGTATGCTGATTTCGTTAATTTTATAGTTAGCGGAATATTACCTACTGATCTTAATTATCAAGCCAGGAAGAGGTTCCAAAATGATGTTAAGCATTATTATTGGGATGAACCTCTTCTTTTTAAAATGTGCGCAGATCAGGTTATAAGAAGGTGTGTACCACAAGAAGAACAAGAAGACATTCTCCATCACTGTCATGCTTCACAATATGGAGGTCACTTAGGAGGCAATAAGACTGCTACCAAGGTGCTGCAGTCAGGGTTCTACTGGCCGACACTTTATAAAGATGCACAGGAATTTTACAAAAACTGTGACAGGTGCCAGCGGACAGGTAACATCTCGAGGAGAAACGAGATGCCACTGCAAAATATTTTAGAAGTCGAGATCTTCGACGTTTGGGGGATTGATTTTATGGGACCATTCCCATCTTCGTGTGGAAATCTTTACATCCTCCTAGCGGTGGACTATGTCTCCAAGTGGGTAGAAGCAATCGCAACTCAAAAGAATGATGCCAAAACGGTCCAAAGGTTTTTGCACAAAAACATTTTTTCTAGATTTGGCATCCCTAGGGCGATTATCAGTGATGAAGGGAGACATTTTGATAATAGGGTAATTGCTGCCGCTTTAAAGAAATATGGTGTCAAGCACAGAATCGCGACAGCATACCACCCACAGACCAATGGACAGGCTGAGATATCCAATAGGGAAGTGAAGAACATTCTTGAAAAGATGGTTAAACCAACTAGGAAAGATTGGTCTTTACTTCTGAATGATGCATTATGGGCATACATGACAGCTTTCAAGACTCCATTGGGCATGTCTCCATTTCGACTGATTTATGGGAAAACCTGTCACTTGCCTGTCGAGATCGAGCACAAAGCATATTGGGCAATCAAGGCAGTGAATATGGACTTGGACAAGGCCGGCAAGAAAAGATTATTAGATCTGAACGAGATTGAAGAATAACGGACAATGGCGTACGACAACGCAAGGATCTACAAGGAAAAGACTAAGAAGTGGCACGACAAGAAACTGCTGCCACGACAGTTCTGCCGAGGGCAGCTTGTGTTGTTATTTAATTCTAGACTTAAACTCTTCCAAGAAAGCTAAAGTCTAGATGGTCTGGCCCGTTCCAAGTGGTTCAAGTTTTTTCCCATGGTGCCATCACAATTCAATCATTAAAAGACGGGCACCAATTCAAAGTCAATGGACAACGCCTCAAGCATTATCAGGGGACTGAAGCCCCAGCAATTCAGGAAGTGGTTACTTTAGGAGATGCCCCACAAGGCACCCCTAATTTAACCTAAGTCTTATTTTTATTTTATTATTAATATTATTTATTTATTAGGAATTAGATTTATTTTATTCGAATAATGTTTTGTTTTTATAATTTCAGTTTTTAGGAAATAAAGGAGTCAAGAAGGAAAGAAGAAGTGGCCCAAGCCCACCGCCCATCCACCAGCCCAATAAAGCCCATTTATGATACCTGTCGTTTCGGCTGCCGGCGCAGACGGACTTGACAGGCTGTCAACAGACTGACGTTGCAGACGCAGAAGCGTACGGCAGACGCACAGCAGACGCATAAATGCGTGTCAGACGCGTCAGACACGCTACATCCAATCTGCCGCCCCGTTATTCCCGCCTGCCGTTGCAACATTAAATGGGCAAATACCCAACAGCTATATAACCCCGTTTTCCCCTTTCATTTTTCATCACTTCTAATTTTTCTCTCTTGTTTTCTCATCTAGTTTTATTTGTTTTCTCTCTTTCACAACCCTTGCAACCAAAATGTCGTCAAGACAAACCCGTCGTAACGCTGCTGCCGCTTCTTCTTCAGCAGTAGCGTCACCCTTCGCCAACAAGGAACTATGGGAGGAGCGTGGCTTCATTTACAACAGAGATGCTCCCTATATGGGACTCCGGCCGTTCATTGTGAAGGCCATCACGGCACAGCTATAGGAGGACTTTGCCGAACAGCCGGCAGAGCTAAATGATACTTTGGTCCGGGAGTTTTACGAGGCCATCGACAGCAAAACAGCGACATCTGTCACTTTCCGAGGAGTGGAAGTGCCCTTTACCGCCAACAGCATCAACCATATGTTCGGCCTCTTCTTTGGCCCCGATGATGATGCTCACCAACAATTTCTGGACACCCTCGACGCTGCTGCCTATGATGCCGTCATGGTGGAGCTGACAGAGGCTGGTACGACATGGACTACCAGCAAGAAGAACCCCCACTCCGTCAATAGGGGGCAGCTCCTCCCCGAAGCAAAACTGTGGAACGCTTTCATCAAAAAGCGTATCCTGCCCTCGTCCCACCACACGACAGTCAACCGACAGCGGCTGGCCCTCATTCACTCTATTATGCATGACAGGCCCATCAATGTGGGCAGATACATGAGGGACAGCATCATCGATTGTGCCTTCCACTCAGACTCACGACTCTGCCTGCCGTTCACCATCACCGCCCTCTGCTGATGTGCTGCTGTACCAGAGGAGCCCTCCGACAAACTACACCAAGGTCATGGCTGGACCGACAATAACATCTCCAGCCTCATGGAGGTCGTAGCTGCCACACCCATCAACGCCTTCGATCTGAATGCACCACCTGCAGACTCGGATGAGGAACCTGCCACCGAGCCTGCCCCTGAAGCTGCCACCGCCACCGCTCCGACAGACCAGTCGGCACTTATCCTTGCTGCAATCCTACGGGTCGAGGAGCGGCAAATGGGTTTGATGACTTTCATCCGCGATTTCTCAAATGCAACGGTAAATTTTATTACTAATACTTTACATTATTCGGATGTCATCTTCCCCACCTTCCCCGCCCATTATTTCCATATCCCCTCCCCCACACCTACACCACATGTCTCTCCCCATACACATTCTGCCACTTCCACACCATCCCCTGCCCCGATGGCAGCCGGCAGCCCTCCGGCACCTCCCCTCGAGGAACCAAGAGACCTGCCACTGATGACAGCCCTCTTATCCGGAGGAATTTGGAGAGGGACTTTACGAGGGTGAAAAGAATTAAGCACGTGGCAGATAAGAAAAGGCTGCCCAAGGCCAGCACAACCACCAGCAGCAGCTGAGACAGTGGCAGTAGTTCTGATGTCCAACTTGTAGAGCAACCTGCCACAGCACCTGCCCCTGAACCTGCCCAGACGTCGCCAACAGATCCGTGTGAGCAGCAGCAGCGAGGATAGCGACTAAAATTTAAGTTTTTATTTTTTTCCCTCTTATTGCTGCCTGTCGTTATATTTTGTGATGTACTTTTTTTTCCTTTCTTTTAATTTCCATGTCATTTTGCATTGAGGGCAATGCAACCCTTGAGTTTGGGGGTGGCAACCCTCCATCTTTAATGGAGTCTTTAGCACATCTTTTTATTAATTGTTGTGTCTTTTTATTTATTTATTTTCTCTTAAAAAAATCAGAAAATTAAAATTGTTGGCTTAAAACTGTGAAGTTAACTTACCTGTCATGACGGCTCTGTCGTGGCAGCATCTTTAGGACAGGTTAAGGAAAAGTTTAGAGCCTTTCTATAGTTCTGAAAACTTAAACACTTTTGTGACTGTTATATTGCTTAGATTTCTTTTGGCCAAACTAGAATAGGAAGCTTAGAACTTGAATAGCCCCTAGAGGTGCCTAACACTGGCTCTAGGAAAGAAGTTTAGCAAAAGAAAATCAAAAACCTAGAGGTGCCCGAAACCGGCTCTAGGAAGCTAACTAGAGGTGCCCGAAACTGGCTCTAGAAAAACTTAGTTTGAAAATAGAAGAAAAGAAGCATGAAAATGTGCCTTCTAAAAAATAAACTTTGGCATAAAAATTCGAGTTAAGAAGTTGAATATTCTAGTGAAACTAAGAGAGTCTTAGCATATAACTGTTCACAAGCATGCACACACTGCACAAGAGCTATAGGGAGATTCCGGACAGATCCTAATCTTTCCGACAGGTTGCTGCTGCCATAGAGAATGAGCGACGGGTAAGGGACAGTTCACTGTTTGAAGGCCAACACAAAAAAAATTTCATTTCTCTTTCTTCATTGCTTGAGGGCAAGCAAAAACTTGAGTTTGGGGGTGTGTTGAGTGTGTAAAAGTTCTATTATTTATACCCTTTTTAACCCATATTTATGCTACATTCAAGCATCATTGCATTACATTTAGGTTAGTTTTTAGTAAAACATCACAAAAGGATTAAAAGCACGGATTCTACTGAAAGATGGCTATTTTTGCAGGTATCTGCCATAGTAGACGATGAAGGCAGGCGCAGGGCAGAGAAGCAGGAGAGCTGAACTGGACAAGCAGAAGAAGAAGACGAAGTTATCATGGACCTGTCGTGACAGCATGGTGACAGCAGATTTATGAAGAGGAAAATCAAAGTGGACCTCGATAGATAGAGAAAAATCTGCTCGTCTGTCGTGTGAAAGCCACATATTTTTCCAAACCCCGGATCGAAAGATATGTCAAGCCAAAGCTCAAGGAGAAGAAATTCCTAAAAGCAAGGATGCGGCTGGAAAGTAGGAGACTTTAGAGATTTAGTCTTTATTAGAATCTTACTTTTAATTAAAGTTGTAATCCTTGTTACCTTAGATGACTTGAGCCCAAAGCTTATATAAGGGCATAGATTTAACCTAGGAAAAAGAACCGATTACCCCATAACCGAAACCAAAAAAACCCTGTCGTCCACCCGTCACCGACATGTTCTAAATTCCCCCTAGGGCTACGGGTTGTTTTGTAAAGTAGTTGCAAGGGTTGCGTTGTTTTAGGATTTTTCAGTTCAATAAAATAAACTTCAAGTTCTCTTATTTTGGTTTTAATATCTTACAAGAGCATCGGGAGAGCATTGTGAGGTTATCCATTTACTTAGCATCGGGAGAGTTAAGTATACGAAAGAAATAAGAGCGCGTTCTCTAGTTTATAGTTGAACCATCTCGTGCCTAGGGATAGGGCGAGGTTAAGTGGCTAAGGAAGAATTCATACACATCGGTGTTCATCCTTCGATTCACGCCGGGAGGTATCATCAAAGACGTGTTCATCGACAGACTTGTGCCTAGGGATAGGGCAAGGCAGATCTGGGATTCTTGCCAAACTTGAAGTACGGAGTTGGTGTGTCTGCTGCCGCGACAGCCAACGGACAGACGCCGTGACAGGTGCTGTCGACGACGGGAGCGACGACAGAACTGGAGATCCTAAGCAATTCAATACCTGCACTACCGAGCAATTCAATACCAGCCCATTCTCTCTATCTTGATAACTCAATCCTTTTATTTATGTCTTTACTTTATTATTCTCGTGACAACTCTCAAATATTTCTTTTACTTTCGTGCAGTAAACTAAGGTGAAGTCATTAGCCCAATCCCTGTGGAGACGATATCCGATACTTCGTATCACTTTACTACTTGCGTCGTGTACACTTGCACTACAATTGCGATAGACTCTTTTACACGCAACAATACACGGGAGCTACCCTCCACCGTTGTGACACCCGTGATGGAGTACTCGGTACACCGTATAAACCTCTCAACACCACTCACCGGTAGATGTATAACCCCACTAACGAGAGACGGTACACCACATACACATACCTCAATCATTAGGGTACTTGGATGGAGTATTCGGTACACCGTATAAACCCCTCAACATCCAAGGCAACTTGTTTATAGTGCACTCAATCCTATAGCCGACTAACTATATCCGATTTTATTTATAAACCATTTTTACAACATCACTTGCCAATATAATTCACATCTAACCACATACCTTACTATTTTCAAAGCATCGTCAATAAATCATTTTCCAAAGCATTAAATCATGCTTTAAATTACAAGTATAAAACATATACTTACAAGGATCACTTACAGTGTGCATCCTTCATCATTTCAACATTGAAAACAACAAACCACGTGCTATAATCATGATTTAACAGTAGGTAAACATGTATTCAAAACCAAGTGCATAAAAACCATTTCGTAAAGAGCATAAGCGAGAGAGAAATTCCTTATACTTACTTCCGAACTTAGACAAGCGTTTCAAGCTTACATCTAAATTCCCAAAACCACCTTTATATATTTCAAGGCTGAAATCCACATTCTCACTCACCGACACGCGAAGCCTTGATTAGCCGACGTGAAACTAAGCATCTGAAGCTTCCAAAACCTCATCAGTTGCTTCTGAAATGTTCTCCCCTGTTTAAACCATATAAGAACAGAGGATTAATTCATCTCAATGCATTAAAAACTCCAGCAAGCAATCCTACCTCGTTGCTCTGCCCAAAACCACCAAAACGCCCATCCGAAACAACCGAAAACACCTTCGATTACTCTACAAACTCAACCCATCCAAAACCTAACACTTCCAACCATTTATAATCATTGATTAACATCCAAAATCATCCTATTATCAGCCTTATACCTCCATCATTCACAAAATCACATTAACACCACAAAAACCCAATTGTAATAACCTAATCAACTAGAGATCCAAATAGCTTCGGGATTACCATGCTTAAACCTCAATCTCAACATTAATAAATTTTCAAAACATGATTAAAATCAATCATAAACCTGCCATAACAGATCCATTACAAAAATTACACAAAATCATCATTTAAAGCTTGATTTAGCCATTTTCTTTAAATCAATCATAAAACCTTTTTAAGAAACATAATTAAAGAGCTAAATACTTGAAAAGTTCATTAAAGAACCTTGATTATAGGAGAAGCATGAAAATTACCTCTAGTCCCTTGTTATTCCTTCAATTTACAAGATTTGATTGAAAATCCTCACGAATCCATTGAAACAAGTTGAGGAAACTCCATGGAAATCAAAGTAAAATGAAAAGGAAAAGATCTCTAGAAGTTTTGAAAAAAAAATGGGTGGTTGGATGATAAGAAAAGAGAGAAATGGAAGTTACGTCAAAAATGAGTTTATAAAGCTTAATTCCCTTTTTAATCAAAACCCTCTTTAATATTTTTAATTAAACACATTTAAAACATGTAAAACTAAAGGAATAATTGATTACAATTACTTTAGCTCCCTAAAGATTCTAAGTCTTGGCTCTTTTACAAAATATCCATTAAAAACAATTTTTCCATTTTATGATTTAGTCACTAAACTGAAATGTCCGCCTTCTAAGTGTCATTTTCCAAAATTGACTTCACCAAACCCTTATATACATTTAAAAAAAATTTAGCAATTTTCCTCATATTTTTATCACTTCCTGAACTACGTTTTCCCTGAACCAATCCCAAACTACCCTAAACTCTAGTCTCGGTTCAACGGACCCTAAACCCAACCTAAAAACTCCTAGGCTCAAAACCTGGGCATTACAACTCTCCCTCGCTTAGGAAATTTCGTCCTCGAAATTTTACCTGGACGAAAAAGGTACAAAAACTGCTTCAACATGTTCGCTTTGCTTTCCCACGTGGCCTCCTCAACTCCTTGATGATGCCACAACACTTTTACAAGTCCAATCGTCTTACCACGAAGAACTTTGCTACTAGAATCAAGAATTTCAACATGTTCCTTATCATAAGACAAATTCGGTCACAACTCAATATCCTCAATTGGCATTACATGTGACGAATCCGACCTATACCTCCGCAACATCCACATATGAAACACATCATGGATTTTCTCCAACTCGGGAGGCAACCTCAACTGATATGCAATAGGACCAACACGCTCCACAAATTCATATGGTCCAATAAACCTTGGACTAAGCTTACCTGTAACACTCGGGTTTTGGGCCTAGAAGCTTTTAGCGTTGGTTCGGGGTTAGTAGAACCTAAACTAGAGATCCGAGTCTTCAGGGACGGTTCATGGAAAACGTTGTTCGAGATGTGATAAAAAAATTTGGAAAATATCCTAAAATCTTCTAAATATATATAAAGGTTTTGTAAAGGCAATTTTAGAAAATGACTTTTGGAAGATTGAGATTTTAGTTTAGTGGTCATTTTGTAAATAGTGAAAAAATCTTTTTTAAGGATTGTTTTGAAAGAGGGCCAAAAATTAGAATCTTTTGGAAGCTAACATTTAATTAATGAACAATTTCCTTTAATTTGACCATTTTAAATTATTTAATAAAAAGGAATTTAAAATAGACTTTTAAGAAAAAAGAATTTTATCATCCAAAAGAGATTTGACGTAAACTTCATTTCCCTCATTTTCCCAAATAGTCAAACACTCTATTTTCTGTCTAAAGTTTAAGAGATCTTCATATTTCCATTTCGTTTTGTTTTACAAATGGTTTCCTTAGTTTTCTCATCATCTACCTTAAAGCAATCTTGAAGAGCTGTCATCAAATCTTGTCATTTGAAGGAAAAGGGCAAATGTTAGAGGTAAATTTCGTTCAACTCCTCTAATAAAGGTTCTTTAATGAAATTCTTAAGTCTTTGGCTCTCTAAATATGTTTAATAACAATGTTTTGAGTTTTAATTGATGAGAATTGGTAAATCTAGCTTTAAATGGTGATTTTCTCAAGATTTTTGAGTGAGTATTGTTTTGAGTGATTTGAGATTGATTTTAATCAAGATTTGGATATTAAATGATGTTGAAATAAAGGTTTTATCATAGCAATCTCGAAATAGGTTGGATCTCTAGTTGTTTAGGTTGTTAGATTTGGGTTTTTTGTCTTAATAATGTGGTTTTGGTATTGTTGGAAGTTTATGGATGCAATTAGGTTGTTTTTAGATGTTAGTTGATGATTATAATTGGATGGAAGTGTTAGATTTTGGTTAACTAATTCGGTTAGGTCCAAAACAATCATATTCTTTGCAGAAACAGTCCCCAAAACTTTATAAAACAGTCCCCTATTTTCCAGCATACAAAACAACCCATAATTTTATCAAAAACAGTTCTTAATATTCCAGTTTTCGATCAAAACCGTCCAAGAATGAATACAAAACAGTCCTGGTTTCATTTTCCACGATTTTAGTCCTCTTAAATCTACTAATTCAGCCCCTAATCAGCCCATTTATAACATAACAGTCCTAATTTATTACCAGCATTCAAGGCGACTAAAATCAAGCCCTAAACTCAACTATTCAACGAACAATATTTCAATTTAACCATCAACTTGTCTTAATAACTTTAGGACTCAAGATCAAGAAATCCTAATGTCTTAAACTAGATTATAAATTCACAAAAAAAAAACATTGCGATCAACATGTATATCGTTCGAGTGATCTAGGATGATTCATAGCGTGATATTATTTCTTTTCCAACAAATCTAATAGCAACTCAGTATATAAGAAATTTGTGGTTTGAATCTTAAATCAATTGAAAGGAAGGAAATCTCTTACCTTCCTGCTCAATTAATCGGTTAATGAGATGAAAAAAGGACCAATGTGAAGCTTCCATTTTACCGACTCTTGAAAGCTCTCTCTCCCTTTTCAACTCTAAATCACGGGCTTCGGTCTCTTGGGGGATGAAGAGCGATGAAGAGATTTTGTATTTATTTTTATTTTATTTTTCCTCTATAACCGAGGCTCCCCTTTTTCCCTACACATGTCTTTCCTAATTTCATGACACATTTATACATATATATATCCAATTGTTTTATCTCAAAGGACCATTTCAAATACAAGAGTCATTGGATACAGTTAACCCGGTTTTAGGGGTATTACAAAAATTTCATCTTAAGTATTTTTTTGACAATGACAACTGAATTTTATTAATAATCACGAAAAATATCTCAAATATAAAGCATCCAAAATGGAGAATAATGAGATCTCGTACACCAAAATCTCAAACAAACCAAAAAATGCAAAGAAAAATGAATACTTTCATAGATATTAGCATACCGAAAAAATTCAGAAGAAGTTTTCCTGAATCTCCTTATCTCTATTCAAACGAGATGTTTTACGATGTGAAAAAGGAGAGGTGAGCGAATAAACTATCAGACAGATTGTTCCACTACCCATGTCTGATTATATCGACAAATAACCATCAATCGAGAGGAGATCTATCTTTCTATGAACACCGACAGAATCAAAATCAGAAACTAGCGCCGCGAAGATCTCTATAAAAGCATCAAACAAACGCTAAGATATGCTGAAATCATGACAAATTGACAAATAAAACGAACCATAAAAATTAAAAAAAAAGCGTGTCACAAGAACATAGGAAACACGTGCCACAAGGGCAGCGATTCTTATTAAAAATATAAAGAATAAAAAGCATGAAAATAATGAACCCGGTGATAGACAACCAGTAACAAAATTAGTTGCCGATCACCGGCCGAAAACCAAAAATAAAAGAGGCGGCTGGGCAAAGAAAACTAAAAACCTAGGGCAAAGAAAAATGGAAGAGGCTATTAATAGATCGTTGAACTGACAAAAGGACTAGATGAAAACGATGTTAATAGTTGAGAACTCAATTACAATATATTGAAGTTTAACAAAGATTTGCCTTAGTTTAACGCCGTTTCTGAAGCTCAAGCATAGGAACGAACAGAAGAGATGCAGTTTCTTGTTTTCTATTCTTTTTTCTTGTTCAAACTTCAGTTCGTCTATGACTTTTTTTTAATACTCAACTAAGAGACATGTTTTATTCAACCAAAGTATCTGCAATGTGTTTTAAACCTTATCTTTTAACTAACGAAATGCAAGGGTGGACCAAGGAAGATTGGAGGAGGTGGTCGACGAGGACGAAACCATGATTTGAAGTTGAGGTTAAACATAAATGTTTGAAAGTGTGGGGACAAATTCATAAATAAATCAATTTTTTTAAAATTAAATAAAGAGATAAAGTTGAAAAAAATTGGGGGTGGGGCAATTGCTATTTGCCCCTCCCCACCCACATATAGTTGTGTCCTTGGCGGTCGACCCGCCAGAAAATTTAGAACTCTTATATAATTTTTAATTTTTTTATATATTTTATATTAAAATTTATTTTCGCTCTCTAAAATTTTATAAGTTTACCCCTACTATAAAACAGACGCAATGTACTGGTCGTTGCTATTGAATCAATGTCCCAGATGGGTAAAACAAAACTGAACTTCACCCTTACTATTTTACGTACCAAGAAAAAGAGAAAACGTCAACCTTCAAGTTTGAATTGTAAATTAAATTATTAGATAAATGACAATTTGTTGAACTTGACAACATTTTCGGGATATATCAACTGATAAAAGGAATTTAATATTTTCAAATACGAATTCGATTGAAAAGAAAATAATTACAAAAACATTTTTATCCTCTACTAGTGGATATATACCGAGAAAAAACAAATAATTATGATAATTAAATATGATAATTAAATATCAAAGAATTTTAAGAAAAAACAATCGAGATAATCCGGCAAACCGCCCATGCCAAGGCTGTCACTTTGTCTCATGCTTTGGCCAGTGCCTCCATGCTCTCCTGTCAATGGCCGTTGTTGGTTTGTCTCCTTTACTTTACAAAGAAAAAACAAACCATCATCTGGGAAGTTACAAGACCAGTAGTCTGTATTATTTTCGCCGTTTAAAAACAGGATATTTTACCAATAACAAATTTGTCTAGCGGGATGAGTTACTAAATCCCTTAAGTAAGGTGAGTTCAAATTCTGACGTTATAAATGGAGTAAATTGGGTTAGAAGGATATAGGACCCTGAACGAAAGCTAATGTTACTCTCGTTCTGAGACGGTACCGCTACTAGTGGTTATATTCAAGTTCTGACGTTATAAATGGAGTAAATTGAGTTGGAAAGATATGAAACCCTGAACGAAAGTTAATGTTACTCTCGTTCTGAGACGTACGGCTACTAGTGGTTATATTCTATACATTATTACCATCTTAGTTAAGAATGAGCCAAGTATTTGTCTTTGCCGCCTAGTTTTTTATCCTCTACTCCTCTCCTTTCGCTTTCCCCGGTGCTTTTGTTGTCTCATTCCTTAGCCGTACTTGACTCTTAAATCCTACATAAATTAATGGAGTCTTGCCACTTATATCATCTCACTTCCAATCATAAAACAACTATGTTTTGATAGAGAGAGCAGTGGTCGGCTTCTTTGCTGCAGTTCGCACCAGACGTTTGATAGCCATGATTGAAGTGTAAGTTTATATTTGGAAGGTTAATTCAAAGATATCTAAAGGTCGCTATTTGCCTATTTTGCATTAAATTTTCTGATTTTTATTTCCATTATTATCACCAAACGTGATTACCAGATTCGAGCAACTTATAGTAAGTGAATCCTTTGAAATTGTGTCACTTTCCTATTTACAGCAAAACCTAACCTCTATAAATACGTTAATCTGTCCTAACTCACGAGTTATTCTCTTCAACATGCAAACTTCTTTCTTCTTTTTACAGCTGATGCAGCCCTTGTTTATTCATCAGGTATTTTTATTTAAATTCTTCTTTTTAAAAAATATATATGTTCCAATTTTCATCCAGCTATTACAAATTCAAAATTGTGTTATAAATAGGTTTTGATTTGTGGATATTGTATGTTCATGTAAATGATACGACCAAAACGAACAGCGTAATTATTTTTAGGTAATTTGGATAAACTGAAATCTGATCTGATCTGCCTGGCTCCCTGGATGCCAACTATGGATGTCGTCAACAAAGATTGGCCCCTTCCTAGTTGGCATCAGAGGAGTCAAGCAGGTCTAAAATTTGACTATAATTTCTCATCATTTTTTTATAGTTTTTATACCCTTCGTTACTATAATCATGCTTTCTTCTTCCTTACTTCTCTCCAATATTTGAATAAATTATATTGAGTAATATTCAGAAATCAATCGAGTCAGAGTCAAATCTTTAAATAAAGAAAAAAGTTTATAACATTATTTTTTTCACCTTTAAGGCTCGAATTTAAGACTTTATTTAAATGATATTAAAATTCTTATCAATCAATCCAATATGTGTTTATTGTCACTTTTAAGTGGATATGCTTATATGTATATATGTGTATGTCTTTCTCCTTTTGTGTTAAGTTTGTTTTTGGTGAAGAACATGTTTTTTATGTTAGAAATTAGAATGTCCGACAATCCAGTAGAAGTACAAGTTCATCAATGTTAGGGTAAAAATTGTCCGAAGGAAGCCCAATACTTAAAGCCCATAACGCATAAAATATTATTTTGTATTTTTAATAATTTAAAATTAAATTATTTGTCAGAATATGACCTAATTGCTATGGAAAATATTTTCAATATATTTTTATTTATTTTAATATATTTCAAAATTTACATTTATCAAAAAAATATAATTACAGCTAGTACTTAATTATAAAAAAATACCATACAAATGTATAATTTAAATTGATCCTTAAAAATTAATTGTTGAAAAATCAAATATTGAAAATTTAGTTGATGAATTCAAATTTTAAATCTATTTGGATTTTTTTCAAAATCGAGTTACTAAATGTAATTATATTGTTTGATAAATGCAAATTTTAAAACATAATATATTTAAAAGAAATAAAAAAATCAACAAGTGGACCTGGTAGAAAATGAAAATATTCGATAAGTGTGAAAAAGTAGTATATTTTAAACCCTTTTAATTAGATTATTATTTAGACCTACGCCCATTTATTTGCATATTTACTTAATCTTGCACTATCTCGTAGTTATTCCAGTTTGGTAGGCTTGGCCTTGCGTTTTGTTATTTTTATGGGAAATTTGCTGTTGATTTTGTTCTTCTTACGCAGGAACGAATTGCCGAACCAATTTTCGAGAGAATGTCATGGCAAGTCGGAGATAAGATCAAGCCTTATCCTTATCACTTCGGATAATAACCTATATTTAAAAATAGTGGATGCTGCAGATAAAGATAAGAGGTTAATCCCTCCAATTCAAAATTCAAATGAATTTCGTCCTCTTCTATAAAAGAGGATCGCAGCTAAAAAAATAATGAAAAAGTTTGATGGAACGAGATCGTTGTGAGAAGATCAAAGATCGCGTGACGCAAAGAGGACATCTACTCGATCCCTCTATATTTATTTTTGTTTTCTCTTTTAATTAATCAATGCAAGGTCTATGATTTTGTGGATTTTTTTGAACCCAATCATGAACTAATTAAATTGGCTTGGGTTATCGGGTATTTGATGTTGTGAACACATGAATTACTTTGATTTTTAATTCAATTTCGATGTTTATCCAATTCATTGTTCTTTTACTATGATTCAAGTAGTTTAGGGATAAATGCTTGATGTGAATTTATTTATCCAGGCTTAGGAGAGATAAATTCAGGAAAGTAATTGGATATAGGTTTTCATTGAAATGAATGTTGGTGGAAGCTAATTCGCCTTTGGGATAAGGAGAGAATTTTAGTGACTAAAAGAAGTTTACCAATCGATGAAGTTCACCTAAGGTTAAGGCAACAATGTATTACCAAAGCCTACACAATCATCAGCTCTTCTGTTAGGGATAACTAGAAGGCACCAAAGACAACTCTGTCGAAAATCAAAGAGACGATTTGTTGGGTTATATGGTGCTCGATTCCTTCAATCGTTCTTGCTCGCCAAGTGGTGTAGAAGTGGAATTTTGGGTGTAAGAGGTGTGGAAGCTAAAATTGATAAGGACAAGATGATTTATAGTGGTTTAACCTTCTAACCAAGGTCTACATCCACTACCTTAGCTTCCCACTAAGGATTTTCAATCAATCCACTATTGATTCGTCCCCTTTTCTAGGCTTAGGAGGAAACCCTTACAAACCGATCAAGCTTTCTACCCAAAGTCTTGATCAAACCCTCTTTACAAGAGATAACAAATAAGCAAACTCAAATCCCTCTAATAGGTATTTGTTTGCACAATTAAGCTCTCACCCAATCCTAAAACAATGGAGCAAATCTAACAATTTTGGCTCACTAGTGTTTGTCTATACAAGAAAATGAAAATTAAGCATTAAGACAATTTCTTGATCATATGTTGTATTACAATTCAAGCATTAACCATTACTAGATGCTTGGAGGTCTCTTTTATACTCCTTAATGAGTTTGCAGCCATTACTAGCTGTTGGGGTTGAATTGGAGCCATCAGAGACTTAATTTCCCACCATTAATGTAGTTCTATAGCTCTCCGTTTCGAAACACTCAAACCTGTTTCGAAACGCTCTTGGAATAGAAAGAGCCGTTGCAGTCTGATGCAGCACTCGTATCGAAACGCCCTTGGCCGTATCGAAACGCTTATCACCGTATCGAAATGATCTGCATTTAAAAGGTAGTTGGGAAATAGCCGTTGGGGGTTTATGACCGTTGAGGTCGATGCCACGTAGGCGTATCGAAACGGCATAGGTCGTATCGAAATGCTTGGCAAAATTCTCATCCAGTAAAGCCCGTTTCGAAACACGTTTCAAAACACTTTGACACTATAAGGACCCGTATCGAAACACATAGGGGTGTTTCGAAACACCTTGATGGTTTTGTTGAATTTGGCTTTGAAAACATGTAAAAACCTTTTAAAACATCCCCTAAACATAGTTTCAAGTTGTTTGGACTTTAGAAATAGTTTTGAATTCTTTTTTTAACTTTTTCCAAAACATTTTTCAATTATTATATCAAAACATTAGTTCTACAATCTACCCCTTTTTGATATAATAAAACCAACTTGACTTCGGCATTTGCTTGATTGCTTCTACCAAAGGCAAGTTGATGTGTACTTGCTTCAAGATGTCGATGAACTTCTTAAATTGGTATTCTTGTTTCTGCCATTTCAACCTCTGTGGGAACGGTGGTGGAAGTCGAATGTCATCAATCCGTTCCTTGCATGGGAATTTGATTTGAGGCATTGAATCAGGACTTTCGGAAGCCTTCTTGTTTTCCGCGGTATCTTTGTCGGGTATTGCCAAGACAATATTATCGCGTATTGCCGAGGCAATATCACTGGGCATTGTCGTGGCAATCGACTCCTTTGATTTTGTCTCCTCTGTTTCATGAACTTGGGGTTCCTTGAGTTGTTTACCACTTCGTATGGTGATTGCCTTGCATTGCTCATGAGTTGTTCCCCTTGCGACCTCAGTATCGCTAGGAAAACTACCCATCAGTCTCTAATTCAAGATCTGAGCGAATTGCCCTACTTGAGTTTCCAATGATTTCAAAGTTGCTTCATGGTTCTACATCAATAAAAGCATCAGTTTTTATGAATTTATTAGTGTTAGCCATATATGCGCTAGTTTGTGACATGAATGCATTTAGAGAGTTTTCCAAAGAACTAGACGGTATTGATTGTTGATGCGGCGTCGATTACTACAACATAGATTGTCGAGGCATGTTCTGTTGGAATCTCAGTGCTGGAGTATTCTGATTGTTCTGATTGAGGGCATTGTTGGGATTGCTCCATGAGAAATTTGGATGTTTCTTCCAGGCCGGATTGTAAGTGTTGGACATCATGTTGTTGTTCCGATTGTAGTTTCCAACATAAAAATTGGACTCTGGGTTCTGTGGACTCTCAGAAGAATCATGGTTACCATTATATAAATCACAAAAGAAACCTACTACCTTGACCTCATGTGTGTTTCTTGGTCGTTGCATGTTCTTAACCAAATTGGTTAAGATAGCCAATTGCGAGAGGATCGAATCTGATGACTCAAGCTCGTTTATTGTAGCATGGCGACTGACTTCTCCTCTTTTGGTAGTTGGGAACTGGTAATCATTTTTAGCAAGCTTGTTCAGGATCTCTATTGCTTCTTTTGGTGGCTTGTCTAAAAGTATGACATTTGTCGAGGCATCTAGCATCATCCTTATCGGTGTGTTTACCGCATTGTAAAACATCGTCACTTGTGTCCATACAAGGAATCAGTGTAGGAGTCACTTGTGTAACAATTCTCTATATCGCTCCCAAGCCTCGTACATGGATTCATCATCTGCCTATCGAAAAGAAGTGATTTCGTTACGTAACTTATCAATCATATTTGTAGGATTAAATCAAGCAAGGAAATCATGACATAAATGAGTCTAAGATCCTATTGATCCGGATAGAATACTATTCAACCACGTTTTCGCCCTATCTCTCAGTGAATAGAGGAACAATTTTAACCTCGAAATATCCTCATGGACTCATTGTAGTTTGAATGAATTGCAAATCTCCAGGAAAGATTTGAGATGTTGTCTAGCATCTTCAGTTGCCGATCCGCCAAATTGACCAATTATGTTGATCATATTGAACATTACTGGCTTTAATTCGAAGTAGGCAGCTTCGATTGCAGGTGTGACAACTCTTGGGTTTAGTCCGTTGAGATCTAACTCTAAATAATCTCGGACGGTTAGGTTTCTTGCTTGAGCAAATTGAGCTGGTAGATTCACTACATCTCCTACCGTGGCAATCTGATTGTCGTTGGCATTATTATTGCCGACTTGATCTCTCATTGCCGCTCTTAGTCTGAGTCTTTGACAGGTATGTTCAATTTCTGGATCAAGAGGATATACTGGAGTTGTCGGATATGCCCTGGTCATACATCAATGCAAAACCAAAATTCTGTTAGCCCTTGAGAAACTAAAAAGATAAAAATAAAAGTGCAAGAAAATAAAAACAAAGTCGCTATTGCCAATTCCCCGGCAACGGCGCCAAAAACTTGTTTGAGATTCGAGTGCTTCGAAATTTGTGCAAGTATACACGTTGTAATGCCCCGGGTTTAGGGGTCAGATGCTACTCGGGTAAATCGGGTTCGAGTCGTGGGCTCATTTTAAAAATTTAATCAAACTTTGGTTTAAATTAAACGGGTTTGAATTCATTAAGGGCAAACTAGTAATTTTAAAATAAAAGGAAATAAGATGGGAAAAGGGGATTTTTGAAAATGCTATCCATCTTCTTCTTCCTCAAAATTTCACGTGAAACCATCCCCTTAACCCCTAAACACTATTTCATCAAATTTCTTCATCAATTAAAGGACTCTCTTCAAGAATCAAGGGAAACCATTGGAGAGGCTTCGGGCACGATTCTGGGGAATATGGAGACTTGAGATCGGTGTTCGGCTTCCGTTTGGGTTGCATCGGTGAGTGAAAATGTCTTGAACATGTTTTGATTACAAAAAGGGTTCTTGGGGGTTTGGGTGGAGCCTTGAGGGCTAACCTAAACCCAAGTGCAAGTTTACTAATCCTACCTTGATAGTTAAGTGATGATGTATGAGTATTTGTTGTGATATCATATGCATTGTGGATTGCTTTTACATCCGTTGTTGCTGTGTAGTCATTGTTGGTGTCGAGCCTCACGTGATGGTTGTCATAACTACGGTGATGAGTGGTCCCACCGGTAGTGACTAGTAGTAGAGTAAGGTGATCTGTGGTCCATCGAAAAACTACTAGTCGAACGGTGATGTGTGGTCTTACCGTGTTTTGGTTGTGCATGTGCAAACCATGTAGTTGTGTTACTTTCGTGCATTCAAATGGTTTACTTATCATTTAAGAAATGTGTTTTGAAAACTGCATGATTGATGAGTTTTTAGAGCTTCGCTCACTAAGCTTCCAAGCTTACGCTCTCATTTTTCCAACATGCAGATCGCTAGAGTTACAGAAGGCAAGTGGGCAAGGGAGGAGCTTTAAAGAGTTCTCAAGTAGCTCATGTATGATTTAAGTCTTGGTAATAATGCCTAGACGATGGGGGTACTAGACTTGTATGGAGTTGGTGTTCAAACTCCTTAGTTTGTTTTGTTGATGTTCTAGCATGTTGAGTTGTTGATGCTATGTTAGATATGTTTATGCTTCTGTGTCGTGGATTGCAAAACATGTTTACCTTGTTGCTTAAATGCCTTGTGTTTGAAGGTTTATGACCTTTTCCCATGAATGCTATGTGTTGTTTAGAGAGCATGTAAACCTTGCTAGTGGATGCATGTATCTTTTGCTAGTTAGACCCTTTATGCATGTTTAGAATGCAAGTTTCTCTTAAGTATGGTTGTCATGGGTTTGATGGTCTGTTGTTTGTTTAATTTGTTCCGTATGTTGAATCATGGTTGCTAAATGTTGTATGAAGGTTTGTTTGTGGCTAGGTGAGTCGTAAAATGCATCTAGAGTTGAGTCTTGGTTCGTTTAGCAGCTAATTTGAGTCTCGCAGTGCAGGGCGTATCGGTGCGCCCAAGGTCCGTATTGATACGGCCATACACTTTGGGGCTCAGTTTAAGCCTATCGTATCAGTACACAGGGGTGTATCGATACGCCAAAAGCTCTCTGGAAATCTTAGATTTTGACGAGATTTTGGCATATCAGTACGGGTCTTGGGTGTATCGGTACGGTCTTATATCGTTGACCGTGAGAAGTTGACCGTGGAGGGCGTACCGGTAAGGTCAATCATTATACCGATACGGTCTCCCTAGGTTGACTTTGGGAAGTTGACCTAGTCAAGGTGTATCGATACGCACTTCTAGTGTATCGATACGGCCTGCTGTACAAACTAAAATGGGCTGTTTTAAATTGTTTGCTTGTATGTTTGTATTAATTCATTGTGTTTCCACTATCGTGTTTCACATAGGAAGTATTACAACCTTTAGACAAGATAATGTTAAAAGAAATTTTCTAGGGTTGCTAACCGAAGGGGAGCCTTAATGGGTTTCACTTCGGTTTTCCCTGTGTGACTCACTCGGACTGGTCAGTCGTCTAGACCGGGAGGAGGGGGTTACATTTGTTGTTATCATAGCCTGAGGTTTCCGAGACCTCGGGTAGGTATGTGAGGTAAGTTGATGTGTTATATTGTTGCTATATCTCGATGAGTGTTTTACCATGTATGCTTGAAGTTTGCTTTCTAGTACGTTGTTTGAAAGCATGTTTTAATGGCCTTTTGATTGGTTAAGGGTTAGTTAAATGTCCCCATTGTTAGGTGTTGTTGTCAAAAAAAGAAAATGGTTTTGGTTTAACGAGCTTGAGAACCTAAGTCCTTACCCTTTTGCTAACCTAACGTTTTCTTGTGTGTTGTGTGTTTGCCATTTTAGATTCTATCTTGATATGGTGTGACCGAGAGAGCGACCAAGAGCGGGTGACCAGGCACCCGGGGGTGAGCCTCTTGTTCCTCCTGCTCCCGGTGGTAATGGAGTGGGTGGCGAAGGTAACGTGCCTCAGGCTGGTGCGCAAGTCGGAGGTGATGGTAATGGGCCTTAGGCCGGTGCTCATGTTGGGGGTGTTGGAGCACAGGCGGGTCTGGGTCCAGCGGGCGCGGACATGACCCATTTGATTCAGACCATAGCCGGAGCTTTTCAGACAGCTTTGGCCGGTGTACAAGTTGCAACAACACCTCAGGGTGCGGGGACAGGATTACCCCTAGAGAGGCTCCGTAGTTTGGGCAGAGTTGAGTTCCGTTGGTTGACTCTCGAGGGTTCAGAGGCGTGGCTTGAGAGTAACACACGCATCTTGGGTCAGATGGAATGCTTAGACGCCCGTAAGTTGGGTTGCATTGTCTCCTTGCTTCAGGGGGACGCATACACTTGGTGGACCACTGTTACTTCGGGTATGGCCGAAGCGGACATCACGTGGGAGTTCTTCAGAAATGCTTTTAAGAGGAAGTACCTCGGAGTTTGGTATTTGGATGAGAAGAAGAGGGAGTTTATTGCCTTGGTTCAAGGTAACAGAACCGTGTTAGAGTACGAGGTTCAGTTTGTGAGATTGAGCCAGTATGCACCTGAGTTGGTTCCTAGTGAGAGGGAGCAATGTGAGCGCTTCAGGTATGGGTTGACTAGAGATATGAAGACCTACATGCTTGCCTCTGACTACACTGAGTTTGATGTTTTGGCCTCTAGGGCCAAGGATATTGAGCAGAACTTAGGCTCCAGTGCACGTGCTAGTGGGTCCGATTCCGGGAAAAGACACGCGAATTGGGACAGAGATCATGCCAAGAGGCATAGGGATAGGAGATACCAGCCTGATTCGAGACATAGGGTGGTAACATTGGATAGGGCCCTCAGGGCCAATGAGCTGTGGTACACATTCCGGAGTGCACTAGATGCGAGAGACGCCACCAGAGCGAGTGTACGAGTACCTTTGGGCCATGTTGGATATGTGGTTCCCGAGATCACATGAGGCACAACTGTCCACACTCGGCTAGGGGCGGACCGGCTCCATCTAGGGGTTTTGAGCATCAGAGAGGCCGTGGGTGCGGTCGTGGTAACTTTCAGCCGAGGAACGAGGGTTAGAGGAACTTGGCTCATGTAGTAGCAGTTCAGCCCGATGGAGGAGGACCGGCTAGGGTATACGCTCAGTGAGAGGCTGGGAATGACGCAGATGTCATTGCAGGTAATTTCTCGTTATAGTCTTTGAGTTTTCTATCTTTGATAGATTCGGGGTCGACACATTCGTACATTTTGGGTGAGCACACAGGGTCATTAGGGTTACCATGTGAATGGCTAGAGGTAAGTGTAAATGTTACTAGCTCTTTTGGTGATACAGTGGTAGTTAGGAAGATGTATAGGAGGTGCCTCTTGATGGTTCAGGGCCACATGTTTCCGATTGATATGACGGAGTTACCATTCTACGATTTTGACGTGATTTTGGGCATGGATTGGCTCGTAGAGCATAGGGCTAGAGTTGACTTTGAGACCAAGAAAGTCTCCTTGAAGCTTACAGATGATTTCGAGGTTGTGGTAGTTTGTGAGAACGTTAGGTTCTTGTCTAATGTTGTTTCTGCTTTGTAAGCTCAGAGGTTGTTGAATTCGGGTTGTCAGCCTTATTTGGCTTATGTGATGAATCTGAATATGAGTGAGGTTAGACCACAAGACATCAGAACAATTTGTGATTTTCCGAGCGTTTTTCCTGAAGAGTTGCCGGGTTTGCCTCCAGATAGAGCAGTTGAGTTTGCTATTGAGACGTATTCTGATTCTGCACCCATGTCTATTGCTCCGTATGGAATGGCACCGAAAGAGTTGAAGGAGTTGAAGACAAAGCTTCAGAAGTTGTCCGATAGAGGTTTCATTAGACCTAGTATTTCTCTGTAGGGTGCTCCGGTCTTGTTTGTGAAAAAGAAAGATGGTAGCATGAGGATGTGTATAGATTATAGGCAGTTGAATAAGGTGACAGTGAAGAACAAGTACCCTTTGCCTAGGATAGATGACTTGCTTGATCAGTTGAGAGGTGCTTCCGTGTTTTCGAAGATTGACTTGAGGTTCGGATACTATCAGTTGAAGGTGAAAGATGTGGACATACCGAAGACAACCTTCCGTACACGTTATGGGCACTATGAGTTCTTGGTGATGTCTTTCGGGTTGACTAACGCTCCAGCAGCTTTCATGGATATGATGAACCGTGTGTTTCACGAGTTTTTGGACAAGTTTGTGGTAGTGTTCATAGATGACATCTTAGTATACTCTAGGACCGAAGAAGAGCTTGATAAGCATTTGCGGATAGTGCTTCAGACCCTGCTAGAGAATCAGTTGTATGACAAGTTAAGCAAATGTGAGTTTTGGATTAGGGAGGTAGTCTTCCTAGGTCACGTAATCTCGGCTAAGGGGATTAGTGTGGATCCCAATAAGATAGAAGCTATAGTGAATTGGAAACAACCGAAGTCAGTGATAGAGATCCGTAGTTTCTTAGGCTTGGCGGGGTATTATCGAAGATTTGTCGAGGGATTTTCTAGGATAGCGGCCCCTTTGACTAAGTTTCTTCAGAAGAATGTCCCCTATGAGTGGTCAGATGCAAAACAAGAAGCGTTTGAGAAGTTGAAGAAAGCTTTGACCGAAGCTCCTATCTTGATACAGTCTGAGTCGGGAAGAGAATTTGTGATTTATAGTGATGCATCATACGTAGGTTTAGGTTGTGTGCTTATGCAAGAAGGTAAGGTGGTAGCTTACGCTTCGAGGCAGTTGAAAGTTCACGAGAAGAATTATCCTACCCATGACATAGAGTTAGCCGCAGTAGTGTTTGCTTTGAAGATTTGGAGACACCACCTTTATGGTGAGAAGTGTACCGTATATACCGACCACAAGAGCTTGAAGTACTTGATGTCTCAGAGGGAGTTGAACCTTAGACAGCATAGGTGGTTAGAGCTTCTCAAGGACTATGACCTTACGATAGAGTACCATCCAGGTAAAGCAAACGTAGTGGCCGATGCTTTGAGTAGAAAAGTGGACGTTGAGTTGTGAGCTATGTTTGCGAGATTGAGTGTGTCCAAGGATGGTGGGTTGATAGCCGAACTTCAGGTTAAGCCTTCGTTAGCTCAGTTGATTCGAGAGAAGCAGTTGGAAGACGAGTCTTTGGCACCCCACGTGCAAGATATAGCCGAAGATAGGCCTACCGATTATTGTTTTGGTGAGAATGGGATCCTATGTTACAAGGATAGGATAGTGGTTCTGGAGGATACCAAGTTGAGACGTGCGATCTTGAGCGAAGCTCATAATAGTCTTTTTGCTATGCATCCGAGTAGTACGAAGATGTATCGTGGGTTAAAGGAAGAGTACTATTGGGTTGGGTTGAAGAAGGATGTGACCGAGTTTGTGAGTAAGTGTATGGTTTGTCAGCGAGTCAAGGCCAAGCATCAGTTTCCTTCAGGGTTGTTACGGTCGTTGAAGATTTCGGAATGGAAGTGGGAACGTATCACTATGGACTTTGTGTCAGGTTTACCGTTGACTCCTTCGAGGAAGAATTCGGTGTGGGTGATAGTAGACAGATTTACTAAGTGTGCTCACTTCATACATGTTCATACCACCTATACCTTAGATAAGTTGGCCGATTTGTACATCTTTGAGATTGTGATACTACATGGGGTACCGAAATCGATTGTGTTAGACCGAGATCCGAGGTTTACAACTAGATTTTGGGAGTGTTTGCATCGTGCCTTGGGTACTTGGTTGAACTTCAGTACCTCGTATCATCCGTAATCAGATGGTCAGTCCGAAAGAGTGATTCAGGTGTTGGAGGACATGTTGAGGTGTTGTATCATCGACTTTCAGGGGTTGTGGGAGAAGCATCTATCGTTAGTAGAGTTTGTATAAAACAAAAATTATCAGGCTAGTATTCGGATGACACCGTATGAAGCACTGTATGGTAGGAAGTGTAGGACTCCGGTTTGTAGGGCCGAAGCCGGACAAAAGCTTGTACCGATGCCCGATTTGCTTAAGGGCACCACCGAGAAGGTAAAGTTGATATGTGATTGTTTGAAGGCAGCTTCAGACCGACAAAAGTCATATGTCGACTTAAAGAGAAAAGAGATAAAGTATGCTGTGGGTGAGAAAGTGTTTTCGAAAGTCTCACCTTGGAAGAAGGTGATGAGGTTTGGTAGGAAGGGTAAGTTGAGTCCGAGATTCATTGGACCTTATGAGGTAGTTGAGAGGATTGGTCCCATTGTATACAGATTGAGACTCCCGACCGAGCTAGAGAGGATTCATGATGTGTTCCATGTTTCGATGCTTCGTAAGTATAGATCGGATCTGTCTCACGTAATGACCGTAGAAGAGATTGAATTGAATCCGGATTTGACATATGATGAGGAACCAGTGGAGATATTAGCCTCAGACAGCAAGGTGTTGCGTGGTAGGTCAATTGAGTTGGTCAAGGTGAGGTGGCATCGTCGAGGGGTGGACGAGGCCACTTGGGAGAGGAAGAAGGATATGGAGAGGCAGTTTCCTTATCTCTTTCAGTCAGGTAATTTCGGGGACGAAATTCCTTAAGTGGGGGAAAGTTGTAACGCCTCGGGTTTAGGGGTTGGATGCTACTCTGATAAATCGGGTTCGAGTCGTGGGCTCGTTTTAAAATTTTAATCAAACATTGGTTTAAATTAAAAGGGTTTGAATTCATTAAGGGCAAACTACTAATTTTAAAATAAAAGGAAATAAGATGGGAAAAAAAGGATTTTTGAAAATGTTATCCATCTTCTTCTTCCTCAAAATTTCACTTTAAACCCTCCTCTTAACCCCTAAACACTATTTTATCAAATTTATTCATCAATTCAAGGGCTCTCTTCAAGAATCAAGGGAAACCATCGGAGAGGCTTCATGCACAATTCCGGAGAATTTGGAGACTTGAGATCAGTGTTCGGCTTCCGTTTGGGTTACATCGGTGAGTGAAAATGTCTTGAACTTGTTTTGATTACAAAAGGGGTTCTCGGGGGTTTGGGTGGAGCCTTGAGGGCTAACCTAAACCCAAGTGTAAGTTTACTAATCCTACCTTGATAGTTAAAAGATGATGTATGAGTATTTGTTGTGATATCATATGTATTGTGGATTGCTTTTACATCCGTTTTTGTTGTGTAGTCGTTGTTGGTGTCGAGCCTCACATGATGGTTGTCATAATTACGGTGATGAGTGGTCCCACCGGTAGTGACTAGTAGTAGAGTAAGGTGATGTGTGGTCCCATCGGAAAACTACTAGTTGAACGGTGATGTGTGGTCCCACCGTGTTTTGGTTGTGCATGTGCAAACCATGTAGTTGTGTTGTTGTGTTACTTTCGTGCATTCAAATGGTTTACTTGTCATTTAAGAAATGTGTTTTGAAAACTGCATGATTGATGAGTTTTTAGAGCTTCGCTCACTAAGCTTCCAAGCTTACGCTCTCATTTTTCCAACATGCAGATCGCTAGAGTTACGGAAGGCAAGTGGGCAAGGGATAAGCTTTACGGAGTTCTCAAGTAGCTCATGTATGATTTAAGTCTTTGTAATAATGCCTAGACGATGGGGGTACTAGACTTGTATGGAGTTGGTGTTCAAACTCCTTAGTTGGTTTTGTTGATGTTCTAGCATGTTGAGTTGTTGATGCTATGTTGGATATGTTTATGCTTCTGTGTCGTGGATTGCAAACCATGTTTACCTTGTTGCTTAAATGCCTTGTGTTTGAAGGTTTAAGACCTTTTTTCCATGAATGCTATGTGTTGTTTTGAGAGCATGTAAACCTTGCTAGTGGATACATGTATCTTTTGCTAGTTAGACCCTTTATGCATGTTTAGAATGCAAGTTTCTCTTAAGTATGGTTGTCATGGGTTTGATGGTCTGTTGTTTGTTTAATTTGTTCCGTATGTTGAATCATGGTTGCTAAATGTTGTATGAAGGTTTGTTTGTGGCTAGGTGAGTCGTAAAATGCATCTAGAGTTGAGTCTTGGTTCGTTTAGTAGCTAATTTGAGTCTCGCAGTGCAGGGCGTATCGGTACGCCCAAGGGCCATATCGATACGGTCCTACACTTTAGGGCTCAGTTTAAGCCTAGCGTACCGGTACACGGGGGTGTATCGATACGCCAAAAGCTCTCTGGAAATTTGAGATGTTGACGAGATTTTGGCGTATCGGTACGGGTCTTGGGTGTATCAGTACGATCTTATATCGTTGACCATGAGAAGTTGACCGTGGAGGGCGTATCGATACGGTCAATTAGTGTACCGATACGGTCTCCCTAGGTTGACTTTGGGCAGTTGACCTAGTCAAGGCGTATCGATACACACTTCTAGTGTATCAATACGGCATGCTGTACAAACTAAAATGGGCTGTTTTAAATTGCTTGCTTGTATGTTTGTATTAATTCGTTGTATTTCCACTGTCGTGTTTCACATAGGAAGTATTACAGCCTTTAGACAAGATAATGTTAAAAGAATTTTTCTAGGGTTTCTAACCGAAAGAGAGCCTTAACGGGTTTCACTTCAGTTTCCCCGTGTGACCCACTCGGACTGGTCAGTCGTTCAGACCGGGACGAGGGGTTTACACACGTTGCAAGTTATAGTATAGAAAGATATCGACTCCACAGGGATTGGTGCCACTTCAAGAATCTATTGTCTCGCACTAAAAAGTAAAAGAAACATAAGTAATAGTTTTGGGTTGAATAATCAACTAAACTAAAATAAACGAGTAAACTAAAGAATTGATTTGACAGAATGAGAGAATAGGCCAGATTATATTGCGTCGTAGTGTGGAACTCGAATGGAACAGTCTTGGTTTTGCATGCAAGAGGAAGCTTGATTGCATTGGCAATGGGCAGAATGGTTACCTCGGCAATGGGCAATACGATTGCCTGGGAAATGCACAAAGTGACTGCTTGGGCAATTGGTAGGGCGGTTGCCCGGGCAAAGAATTAAGCTACTGCTCGGGCAATTGAGCGACAACCTTCAAGGTTCGGTAATGTGTTCTTCAATGGTTTCTTCTTATCCTAAAGTCGAAACTCTATTAATTTGCAAGCCTTGATAATACCTTCCAGCGTGAACCAAGGGTGAACATCAACCGATCTTACACCTCTCTTAGCCGTTGAAATTCGTACTTATTCCTAAGCCGAATTAGTCTTTACCGATTTGAGCAAAAAAACATGCTTATTCGTTTCTTGAATCTAACTCTCCCGATATTAGATAAATGGATGCGATCACAATTTGCTCTCTTGATTCAATTGCAATTAAATATTAACACCAAGAAAAAGCAAACCTTGAACTTAAATTGCATAACAAAAACCTAAACAAGATCCAAATGTTTTCTCATAACTACTAAACAAATAACCCTAGCCTAAGATAGTTTAGTTCGTAGTTGGGACTAGGAACAATACAAGATTAATTCCCAACAAGAACATCAATCGAACAAGAAAGAAAAATAGAAGAACTCAAGCAACCTTGGTCTTCAATTGATCCGATCTCTACCCTCTCGTCTCACTCTTGTCGTCCCTCTTCTAGTTGACGACTAGGCTTTTTATAGGAGATAGATAGGTCAAAGTCATTCTTGAGGAAGAAGCTAAGTTAAAATTAAATACAATAAAAGAAATAAATCTCTTTTATTTTATTCTTTTATTCCTCCTAAAACTCTTCCTATTTTCATGAAATTTAATCTCCTTTAACTCAGCTCATAGAACTTCGATTCCTCTTAGGATTCCTTGGAATTTTCGACTATGAATGGGGCGGAATCCATGGAGAAATCGCCAGCTTCTTCTTGTGCTTAAATCGACAGCCTCAATTTTCCCTTCATTGTCACGACAATGCTTGCCCGGGCAATTATCCTGCATACATCAAAACACATACCAAGCAACACCTTTTTCTCTAAAATATGCTAGTAATGATAATCAAGCATGGCGATGAAGAAAACAATGCAAATATGCATGAATGACTAATAATGCAACCTAAATGAGCCTAAGTCTAACAATAATTGAGACGAAAAAGGGTAGAAGATTAGTACTTTTACACACTTAACAGTAACTAAATTTAATTTACTGATTAAATTGTAAGTTTTAATAATTGAGTGACATATTCTTAACTTCACTAATAATTGAGTGGTCTTTAGTGTATTTCCTGATGACGTTCATTTAGATTTAAACGAGAGAGTGAACCAAGTGTAATTTTTAATAATTGAGTGATCTAAATATAATTTTATTAATAATTGAGTGACCTCTAATTGTAGTTTATACAATTTTTTAATATATATTTTTTTGTTTTGATATATATTTTTAAATAAGTAGATTTTTAAGTTATTATCTACTCCCTCTTGTCTCATAAAACTTGTCCATTTCGTGTTTTAAAATTGTCCCACTTAAATTGTCTCATAGAAAAACTCAACAACTTTTATTAGAAGTATTTCTTTTTCTACCCTCTTTTTAGTTTTCAAGAAAATAAATTTTAAGGTAAACTATACCACATACCACTCAACTATGGCCTATGAGTCGAAAATGCCACTGAACCTTAAAATTGTTCAAAATTATCACTGAACTTTAATATGTGAGTCAAAAATGTCACTCCGCCGTTAACTCTCTCGTTAAGTCAAAACAACGTCGTTTTGGTGTGGCTGTTTTGAAGCCTAATTTAGCCCAAAACGACGTCGTTTTGCTGGAGGAAAAAATATTAGAACCTTGCACTTCAGGGGTTTTGAACCTAGGACCTTTAGGAGAAAAAGCTAAGCTTTAACCGCTAAACCAACATAAAATTATGTAATATTTTACCACAAATATTATATATCTCAAACTACTTCAGATTAATTCAAATTATTTTATTAAATAAATAATATTATAAATAATATTAACATATAAATATATATTATTTGCATATAAATATAAATAAAAATATATTGTTTTTATATATTATTAATAATATAAATATATTAATTTTAAAAAAACCATCAAAATATTTATAAAAATAATATATTTATATTATTAATAATATATAAAAACCATAAATCTTAAATTGTTAACCTACAAACCCCAACCCTCAAGCTCAAATTCTAAACTTTAGAGTTTAGGGTTTAAGGTTTAAGGGTTTTTTATATTTGAATTTTATTTTTTAAAATAATATATTTATATTATAAATAATATAAAAATAAAATATTTTTATTTAAATTATATAAACTTATCTATTTGGTTTAAACAAATTATTTTATAAAAAATAATTCTATAAATAATATAAAATATTTTTTTTAAACAAAAAATATTCATAAAATAATATATTCAGATTATAAATAATATATAAAAACTATAAACCTCAAATCATAAAGTTTAGGGTTTGAAATTTGGGTTTTGTAGTTTAAGGTATAAGATTTAGAGTTTAAAATTTTTATATAATACTTATAATATAAATATATTATTTTTATAAATATTTTGGGGTTTTTAAATAATATATTTATATTATAAATACAAATCATATATTTTTAATATTATTTATAATATTATTTATTTTATAAAATAATTTAAATTAATTTAAAGTAGTTTGAGATATACAATATTTATGGTAAAATGCTATATAATGTTATGTTAGTTTAGTAGTTAAGGCTTAGCTCTTTCTCCTAAAGGTTCTGGGTTTAAAACCGTTCAAGCGTATGGTTCTAATATTTCTTCCTCCAACAAAATGACGTCGTTTTAGGCTAAATTAGGCTTCAAAACAACCGCACCAAAACGACAAAACGACTTAACGAGTAGTTAACGATTAACGGCGGAGTGACATTTTCGACTTACATATTAAAGTTCAGTGATAATTTTGAACAATTTTAAAGTTTAGTTGCATTTTCGACTCAGATACCATAGTTAAATGGTATGTAGTATAATTTACTTTAAATTTTATTTTTTTAAAAATTAAATTATTATTTTAATTATTTTAAAACACATCTCGTACACAATTTTTTTCTCCTAAAACTGGGTAAAAAAATCAACAAGTAACACTTTTTTAGGGACCGAAGGTGCTAGATATAAAATGGTTTTATATTAATATGCGGATTGGTTTCCACTACTAAAAATCTTTAATTTTCTACTTTGTCTTCTTCACCAAAATAAATAAATAAATAAACTAAAGGAAGACCAAGCCAAGCCAACTCAAAAAGATAAAGATAGTGAGTGGCTGACCCAGGAAATAGGGACAAAGGGGGAACTAATACGCGAAACTCGTCGGTATTATTTGTTTTTTCTTTGTCCCAGGCGAAATTCATTCATCAATTGATCTCACCCACAATCCATGGATTCTAATTCCCAACAAAAAGGTCCGATTTCTCTATTCTATTAGTTAGGTTATTTATCAACAATCGATCGATTCAATATAGAAATATGTACTTGTAGGGTTTTCAATTCTCTTATTATTGCTTGATTTGTTTAGTTTTTTCTGCTTGATTGGTGGTTTTGTCAAGGTAAATGAAGAATCCCTCCAATTTATGTTCCAAATTATGGGTTTTTTACCTGATTTTTTTTTATAACGATAGATTAAGGTTAAGAAATTAAAGGATTGGATCTGGTGTTAGCAAATTTGAATATTTGCAGTTCATCTTTTCCTTTTGCTCCCCCCCCCCCCTGAATTTGATTGTAATTTGACATTCTCAACTGCAGCTACCGGTGGCTCTCCGCCTAAACCATGGGAGCAAGCCGGGGGATCGTCTGGTTCCGGACCCTTTAAGCCACCATCACCTGGAAGCACCAGTGATGTGGTCGAGGCATCCGGAACAGCAAGACCAGGTGAAATCGTTTCAACTGCTGATGCGACTGCTGCTGTGAATAGAAATGCTGTTGCTAGGCCTTTACCCAGCAGGCCTTGGGAGCAACAGAATTATGGAAACACTTACGGAGGTAAAGAGTTCATTCATCTATTATAATACAAACGGTTACTTATTGTGGAGCTTGTCTAATTTGGTGTTTGATGCAGGCTATGGTTCTGGCTTAAATTACAATTCGGGGTATGGTTCGGGAATGTATGGTTCATCATATGGTGGAGTAGGTGGTGGAGTAGGTTCTTATGGCGGTGGATTGTATGGAAACAACATGTATAGAGGAGGCTATGGTGGTCTATATGGGAACTCTGGAATGTACGGTGGTGGAATGTATGGCGGTGGTCTCGGTGGGTTTGGAGGTCAAATGGGTGGTTATGGTATGGGCATGGGTCCATATGGTGAGCAAGATCCAAATAATCCTTTTGGTGCTCCCCCATCCCCTCCAAGCTTTTGGATGTCCTTCCTCCGCGTGGTAATTTATTTCAAATCTTATTGTTTATTTTATCTTCATCTGATTAAATGTAAACAATATCAGCTGTTACTTAGAATGTCCGATCCTAGCTGTAATAGAAACCCACCACCTTAGCTATTGACTCTTTTTTGTCATTTGCTCTGTTCTTGAGCTGAAGATATGCACTCCAGGAAGTATTCGCGTACGTCATCATTTCACTGTCCATTTTCTAAAGAACTAAAATTGACACATGGAGAGGAAGGTATCAATTGTAGTTTTGTTGGTTCGAGGTTTGCTTAGGATCTTTCATGGATTTCATGTCCGTTGAACGTTGCGACATTTCTTTAACACTAAAATGTCAGAAACACTTAATGGCTGTTATTTAACTCGGACTTTATTTGACAATCAATTTAGATTCTAGGTTACTGTGCGCTGATCGTATCATACTTGGGAACAAGGTTAGAAGGAAGTGTGTACTAAGAAAAATGAGAATTTATCCTTTTACATTTGGGGCCACTAGTGCATGACATATACTTACGAATGTACACCTTTGTGTTGCATTTCCACTGCATCATAGTGATAATTGCTTCCTTCACTGATTGCAGATGCAAGGTGTTGTTAACTGCTTTGGCCGGATATCTATTCTGATAGACCAGAATACACAAGCATTCCACATGTTTATGACTGCCCTTCTTCAGGTGCTGCTTTTGCTATGCTTACCTCCCCATCTGTCCAACTTGACATGGAGTCATCAAATTGGAGTTGATTTTCTTAAGTAATACTAGTTGAATGAACGAATATTGTGTTTTGGTTTGAAATTTGTTACATGTTGACTCATGGCATCATTATTTGCAGCTTTTCGATCGTGGGGGACTATTGTATGGAGAGCTGGCTAGATTTGTGTTAAGACTGCTGGGAATCAAAACAAAACCGCGAAAGCTTAATCAACCAGGTCCTCCTGGACTCCCAGGAACCCATAATACCCGTGGGAATCAAAACTTTATTGAGGGGCCAAAGGCTGCTCCTAGTGGTGCCTGGGACAATGTATGGGGAGAAAATTAGTTCGACTATCAACAATTCGAGATTGACCTGAAACTTGGAAAGGCTTGGCCAGAGCACAGATGAGACTTGCACCAGTTACTACCCTGCTTGATTATGGCTATGTGGGACTCATCTGAAGCATGTGACCAAAGTGTTTTTTACTCCACTAGTGTTAAAAGAAATTCAGACATAATAATAGCCATTCAATGTGCTTGTAGGCATCTTGAATGCTAAGTCAATAAAAGTATCATGTTTTTTTTAAGAAGTCACAATGATTTCGTTTTCACAGCTAACCATTTGCCTTGATCTGTTCTTTCTTTAGATAGAAGAATGCAGCACATAAAAAATGGATTTTTGGGACAACAAATAAAATAAAAAGCGATGTATAATCAAACCCACAAATAAAATAAAATATAGAATTGGCAAACACAATCTTCCAAAAACCAGAATGAATGAAGAATAATGGAAGTGTGGTAGTCTCGGATAGACCAAACACAAGTGAGGTAGCATAAAGTTATTCAGTAAGGTGTTTTTTCTTTTTTAATCTTGTCCTAACAGAATACAAGAGATTGCAATTCCAATAATAATAAAACCTAGGAAATGTCCCCTGCTGTCTGAAAATTGCCTCAAGTTAACAGGTAGACATAGCACCAAAAGCTTCTATTTCATCCCAAGTAAGGAGAATAATCTTTTACTCATCGCCATCTAAGTTGTCCCAGTTAGGCCCTATCGACATTACTTCTTCGAACTTAATCTTGACATTGCATCTATACAGTTTAAACAACTCCACCGCTGTGTCTGATATCCAGCCATTCCGGTTCATGTACAAAACGGAGAGCCGTTTGCAGCCTTCTCTTAGAGCCTGCAACCCTTGATCACATAAATTTCGGCACCGATTCACATGGAGTTTCTCCAAATTATGGCAGTTTGATCCGATGGAAGCCCATCCCAGAATCCTAACCTCATGACACAATGCCAGGTTCCACTCCCGAAGTTGTGGACACCCTTTTGCAATTGCAACAATGGAACCATCGGTAACACTTCTACACATTCGAAGACTAAGGATTTTAAGCCCCGCTGCAAATCCATTCCCAATTGCTTCCAACCCATTTCTGAAGTTTGAGCAACTTAAACCAGCAATGTTCAAAAACTTAACCCCACCTCCACTAACAATGGCCATTATTCCTTCGGGTTCAAGATTACAGCACTCAGCATCGATGTAAACCACAGTTGACGAACAACTTCTTAAGCCGACACCACTTACACCCCTGCAACTGGATATCTTAATTGCTTGAAGCTCACAGCACCCTTGAGAAAGAGCTCTCAACCCGGAGTCAGAAATATGCGGGCAATAAGCAAGATTCACACGCCTCAAAGCCAAGCAAGTGTTGGCTAAAGCTTCTAGTCCAGTATCGGTAATGTTGCATCGATAAAGACTGATAGTAGTCAAGGAGGGGCAACCATCACCAACCAGGGAAATCCCATGATCGCTGATTCTAAAACAACAGTCCAGACATAGGGTTTGCAATCTTGAACCATAGGGTTTCAAGTAGTTTAGAGCCGAATCTGTTAGCTCTGTGCAACCGGAAAAGGATAAGTACTCTAAATGCTGAAAACGGGTGAGAATCCTGTAAAGGTGGAATGAGCTGATGTCAGTACAACTTTGAGATAATGAGGAAGGGCCGACAATACCGAAAGAACATGGAAATTGTAATGAACGCCGTTTCAAGTTTTGAATATTAAGCCAGCGGTGGCAAGTTAGGCCAAATGATTCTCGGTCCGTCCTACAGTCTAGAAAACTGAAAATGAAACAGAGGCAATCATCAGGTAGGAGCATAATCGATGTAACCCCGTCCACCATGTCAACCTTGTTAGCACTCTTCTGAAGGCTGTACAGCTCTGATCTTTACAGTAAACTTTTTATAAGCAGCACTGGAGGAGTTGGAAGAGTCGAAACCACAAAGAGCAGGCGCATCTCCGTACCCGTATCCTATATGAACTCCACATTTACGGCAAAGGAGTTTAGTTTTTAATCGATAACGGCCCCAACTGACAGGAAAGCAATGTACCTCATCGACTTGTGTGAATCGACTAAGATCAACGGATAGAAAGGAGATAAGACCGTTCTTTATGGATTTGCGATACTCAGAGCCTATGCCGGAGGGGTTTCGATCGGAAGAGGTCAAGTTCAAAGGGTAACCACAAGATCCACAGCTGCATATATCACCATGAAATACAAATAAATTCTACTACAAAAGCTTTGCTAAAAATGAGATGCAAGGGTCAATTATCGACCTTTGATTCAAATACGAGATCGAAACACATAATGAGATTCATTCAACCCAGGAGAGGAAAACAATTGGCAATTGATGAAGAATGTTTCACAAACAAAACCATCGATAGACTCCAATTACTTCACTTCATATATGTTGATAAAAATACATGATTCGGGCCCTAAATAACTGAACGCTAAAGAAGTAAAATTCATAACAAAGATGCTACGATTTCTGGGTTTTAACTGGAAACCCAGATGAGGCGTAGGAATTGAAAGGGGGTATGTTACCTGTAAGAGACGGCAGCTCGGGACATCCTCTTTGAAGATCAGGGGAATACAATGGATCCCATTCTCAGCAAAGATGGTGTTTTTCCAATGGCAGAACCGTTGATTATAGGTTTTGAATGGTTGGGGCCGGGGAAGGCAACCACACGGGGGAAGATTGTGGTTTGGTACAGATTGCAGAGAGAGAGAGAGAGAGTTTGTCTTTCGAGTAATTTGCCTTCGTTTAGGAATTTTCTCTTCTTTATTACTACGTATCACATAAAACTGTAGAATTTGATCTATTTATGAGAACAATTCACTTATCATTTTTTTAATTATTTTAATTTCAGAACAATTTTCCCATCTTAATTTTAGTAGTTCTGAAGTGAAATATAATGGATAAAGACGTAATATTTGAAAAATATCTCATAAAAAAACAGGTAATTATTCTACACAAAAGTTTCCCAAACAATTTAGTTTTAGGGTTTAAGGATTTAATTTAGGGTGTATAATTTAGGGGTTTAGGTGTAAGTATTTAGAAATTAGGTATAATTGTTAAAATTTAAGGTTTAGAGTTTATAAGTTAAAACTTAAATCCACAACATATTATCCTAAAAACTAAACTCTAACCTTTAAACTCTAAACCTTAAATTCTAACCAATATCCTTAAACCCTACGACCTAAACTAAGTCCATAAATCTTAAAACTAAAACATTTGTAGAAACCCGGTCACTGTATTGAATATAAATCCTATAAAAATATACTTAAGAATCAAAAGTTAGACATGTACTATTTACACGTGGCAAAGCACAAGATGAGTTGACACCTAAAGCGGTTGACCCCTAAAATACGTTTTAACTAATAAATTCGTTTACTAATAAAAAATAGTCTTAACTCAAAAAATAGGCAATTATAGGTGAATAATAAGTTTTTAATTATAGGTGAATATCTCGTTCTATACAACGCGATTTCAGTCGACGTCGCATTGTTGTTTGTGTTAACGGTTTTACAGTACCTCGCGTTCTGCACGAGAATTTGAAAAGGCGGCTGAATATATCGCACAGACCTCGCGTTCTGCAGGACGCGAGTTCTGTGCAATTTTGGGCTGAAAAACAAGGGAAAACAAGTGTGGGTAGGCCTATTCGAGCCCAATTTCGGGCGTGTAAATCGTATATTTTTAGCGATCATCGAGTTTGGGGTCGTAGTACTGGAAATTGTCTATCGTATGATACCAACATTGTTAATTTCCGTCCATTGTACAATGATTTAAAATGGCTTCGAAAACCCTATGCTATCATGTCTTTTTTGAATGAAGTTGCATTTCAACTAATGTCGATTTTTGGTTTAGTAATCCCATTAAATTTATTAAAAACTAAAATTAAATAAACATTATAAAGTTTAATTATAATATGTAAACGAAATTATAATATATAAACAAAATTATAATACGACATTATAAAATTCAAATGTGTTTTACATAAATATTAAAAACATAAGTACAAAACAGTAAAAGAAAAGACTAAAAATGCCTATGTCCACCCGTTCCGCAGTCGGGTGGATGACGCTTAGGAGCCGGATACCTCCGATCATCGTGTGGTGGTCCCTGGTCCCCATCATCCTGACCATCGTGCGTGATATGCGGATCTGTGCTGGGCCCAGGCGGGGAGTAAAACAAGCTGCCGATCGGCGTATTCTCCACAATGGGAAACTCATACTGAGAGTGCAGTTGTGGATAATCGATAAGCTGAAGGTCAGTCGTGGGCGTATGGGGACGATAGGCATCAGAGGAGTCGAACTGGGGTGGAGGCATCGTCTGCTGAAAACTCGATGGACCGCTATAAGCATGAAATGGTGCAGCAGAAGATGATGCCCCTGCAGTGTCATATCGTGGTCTCGGACCGCGCTGCGTCGACTGCCTCTGGCTCTGGGTCGCTCGACGGGTGCTGCGTGGGTGGTTTTGGGGTTGTTGGGGAAGCCCTGCATCGCGCTCGACCTGAGTAAGGATATGCAGCATCCCATTGAGCCTATACCACTGATCATAATTGAAAGCGACCGAATTACCCCCTTTCATAATTTGTTGGAGAAACTGTGGGCGTCGGTCAAATTGGTTACCCCAAATCGCTATCCAGGTAGCGTGGTGCTCGGACCAATCAACCTCCGTCTTCCCCTAGCGCGTAAGATTGTGGAAGCGGTCTATATTTTGCGGAGGGGCTGGAACATTTTGGAAGTACCCGAACTGTCGGAGAATCCTATCCGTAGAATGCCACATGCAAATTTCGTAGTTCAGCAGCGGCACGACGGAAATTCAGAGGTCTCGGTCTCGCAGAATATCTGGTGGAGTAATCTGCCGAATCTCCTCTAAATCGTAGGGCCTCCACACGAACTAAAAAGAATGAAAACGTTTGTAATGGTTATATGAAATATTATTGGAAAAAATGAAAAAATTCAAATTAATCGTTGAATTACCTCATGCTCCTTCAAGGCATCGAAAGCATGCATGTATGCTTTCTGGGAGTTCGGCAGGCCGGTGTGGGTCAGTGTGCTGGTCCACCTATAAATAATGAAAAATATCGTTAAATAAAATAATTTAAAAATAAAAAAATATAGTAGATTACGTAGTACCTCCGTAGAAGCGGAAATAACATAGCGGTGGGCTGTCTAAGCTGTGGTCTCAAAGTAGGCATCCGAAACCAAACCCAAGCCTGTAGGAATAAACAACATCCTCCCATCGATGCTCTGGAGGCGTCAACGTTTCTGCAGAGGTCTCTGATAAGAAATGCCAAGACAGTTGACCCCCAAGATTTTCTTCCAGACTCATTTAAATCTGTAAGATGATGAAGCCACATCACGTGCACCTTTGTGCGGGATTTGTCTGACATTAATATCTCGCCAATAATGCGCAAGATGTGGGCTCGCGCACACCGCTGTGAAAATAAAGATTTAATAAAGACATCCTAATTAAAAAAATGTAAGTTCATCCTAAATTTAATAAAGGCATCCAAAGAAATTAGTAACTTAATCCTAATTTGCAAATAAATATTTGTAACTCCATCATAAATATTCAATGTAGGCAACCTAAATATTTAATAAAGTCATCATAAATATTTAATAAAAGCATCCTAATTTTCAAGTAATGATTTGTAATTGCATCCTAAATTTATTAAAAGGATCCTAAATATTTAATGAAGTCATCCTAAAAATTTCATAAACCATCCTAATGTTCAAATAAATATTTTTAATTTCATCATAAATCTAATAAAAGCATACTAAATATATAATAAAGGCATCCTAATTTTTAAATAGAAAAAAATACCTGAAGTGCAACTACATCCGCATTGGGGGGAGGGGTCCCAAACTGGGCCTCCAAATATGATAGATCGATTTTTCCTCTGTCTCACACGTCATCAGGGGGCATCACGCTCATTTGTTCAGCAAAGAGAGTTGGCCAATCTGCCAACGCTACACCCGTAATTACGCTGTCGTTTATAGGCAACCCCAGAATGTAGGCAACATCCTCCAACGTGATTGTTGCCTCGCCAAATGGAAGATGAAACATGTGCGTCTCGGGTCTCCACCATTCTATCAGCGCGCTGATCAACGACGATTTTACCTTCACCCCCTATATACCGAGCTATATACCTAAAACCAGCGCGCTCAATCCACTCCATAACAGCATCAACGGGTGCGGTGTCGATACGGTTAAGGTAACATTATAAATTACGTTCGTATCCCTGCAAAAAAATAAAATCAAATAGTTAGTAAAATAAAAAATATATAATTAAATAAAATATTTTAGAAATTAAAAGGGAAAAAATAATACCTCTGGAGTGTTTCGCCAATATTGACTGCAGTGAGTCGTTTCGTTGCGTAGTAAGGGCTCCATAATATCGAACGAAATATAGAAGTTGCCGATAATTTTTTTAAAAAGCTATAGAACTCGCGTTCTGTGGTTGATTTTGAGAAAAAAACCTCCAATTTATAGAAGACCTCGCGCCTTTTGGGATGCGATGTTAATGAACCTCGCGTTCTGTAGAACGTGATATTCATATACCTCGCGTCCTATAAAACGCGAGGTTCATTGAAAAGGCGCGTCACGAAACAGACGCGTGAACTGAACGGTCAGAAGTGACCTCGCGTCCTATAGAACGCGAGTTTATAAAGACCTCGCGTTATACATAACGCGAGGTCGTGGGGTTTTTTAAAGGAAGACTTCCTAGGCGGGAAAGTCATTTAATATTAAAAATTTATTTATAATAATAATAATATTAATAACAATAACAATAATAATAATAACAACAACAACAACAACAACAACAACAATAATAATAATAATAATAATAATAATAATAATAGAAATAATTATAATTATAATTATAATTATAATTAGAATAATAATAATAATAATAATAATAATAATAACAATAATAATAAATCATACTAATAATTATAATAATAATAAAAATAATAATATTAATAATAATAAAAGTAATAATCATACTAATAATTATAATAATAATTATTATTAGTATGATAATAATAATAATAATAACAATAATAATCGAAAAAAACTTCCTAAATACGCGCTATGTTTTCATTAGTAACTACAAATAACGACATAGCGCAATATTTTGGAAGTTAGTTTGAACAAAACTTCCAAAATACGCGCTATGTTGCCATTAGTAGCTGCAAGCAAAAACTGCTTACGTGAATATGTTTACGTGAATACAGAAAAAAATTTATGTGGGTGCTCCTTGCCTCTCCAAGAGTTTTCTATTTATAGAGGGAGGTGAATATATTGACGTGGAAACCTCGCGTTCTGTAGGACGCGAGGTCCTTCAAACCTCGCGTTGTACAGAACGCGAGGTCCTTTAGATGTTGGTATATATATATGCACGTCGATGAATTTTTGTAACCAATTAAGTTTAGGTCAGTTGAATATGAGTTCGTGTCATGCTGCGTTTTTTACAGTTGAAATTTTTATGTCCGAAATTTTGTTCCTTTATGATAGTTGGAGTTCACTTAAAGATTTTTGTTCCGCGGGGTACATACCCCCGCATGATACGTTCATTGAATAATATTTACCGACATATCGCAATATTTTGGAGGTTGTGTGCTGCAGTAGTGCCTTCAATGGCAGCTTCTGTAGCCGCTGTCGAGAGGATCTGCGGCTACAATTTTGAAACGAAACGACTTTTAGGAAGCGAGGGCGGATTCAGATCGACCATTCTATTGTGGCAGCCCTACTTTTCAGATGCGGCCCGTGCCGATTACATTTGCTAATGTGGATCAAAGCTGCTACCATTTCAGAAGAAATCTGATTATCGCGCTCTGCTTCTTTCAGTCGGGACCTCCGATCACATTTGCCCACCGGACTTTTTGCATATATTGTTTCGACTTTTGTAGATAATTTATCTAGTTGTCTCAATTTACTTATTAAAAAATACATGTTGAAAGTTTTGTTAAATGAAATGCGAATTAAAGTTTTCAATCGAGTTAAATTTACATGTGTTGCGTTTTTTATTTACTATAAATAAAGTTTTGATTCGACTTAAATTTACTTATATGGTGTTTTTCCTTTCCTATAAATACTCACGAATTCCACCATCATTTACTCATTCCAAATTCTCTCTAAACACCCAATCTTTGCTCACCTTATGGCAAAATTTCAGGATACATTTTATTTTCTCGATACTTATTTTGAGTCAACAATCACCGGCAAAATGTCACTGAAAGATTTAATACAGTTGACAACAATCGAGGTTAGTAAACACACCGACAAACAAATTTCTTCCATGGAATGTCGAATCTCAACACCGTCAGCAAACGAAACGCACTACGTTATGAAGCTTACGAACGAAACAGACGTTCGTAACATGTATGACCGGCTCAATTCCATCGGAGCTAGAGACGTCGATTTAAATGTTAAGTTTGACGACGTCAACGCCGGCGAAGGTAGTACGTCTGCACCCGTACAACCTGCTCCGAACACTGAACACGCACCGTCTTCACCGGATGTTGATGCGGCTGCGGAAGAGCTGTAACTTTTTATGTACAGGCGTAGAAAAAGAAAACAACAGCTGCTCGAAGAACTAAACATAAGTTCAGACGTGTCCACTGACTACGATGATTCAGATTAACCATAAACTTATGAAATTATCTTCCAATTATGTTATATGACGTCTTATTTCATCCTTTATTAATGTTCAATGGACCTCAAGTTATGTAAAACTACTACTATTCAATTACATTGATAAACTACAATTGTCTAAGTTATTCAAACATAAATCGAGTTCTTAGTACGAGTTTTATTAATTCTGACGTAATCTCTGTCTCAAAATATATAAAGGGACCTCACGTTATGCAGCACTAGTAGTATTCAATTACATTACCAGACTACAATTGTCTCAATTATTCGAACATGTTCTCAATTACACAAACAAACAAAGAGTAAACAGTACGATTATTATAACTTCTGACGGAATATATGAGACAAAGCAATTAAAGTGACCTCACGTTCTACATAACGCGATATTTATAGACCTCGCGTTGTATAGAACGCGAGGTACTAAATATCGTGTTATGTAGAGCGCGAGGTACTGGTTAAACCTGCCTCCCCGTCAACTTTATCCCTTACTTGTCCAAAGTTAGGGGACTGCCTCCCGGGCACCATTATTCTTGATTTGTTCATCATTTACATGCTTATCGGTTTTAGGAAATGGACAAGCAAAGTTACCTCTCGGAACCATTATTTGCCTTACACAACCAGATTCTCCGGGATTTCAAGTGGCAATAATTTAGCCTATATATGAAGCAGAACCATAAAACGAAAATATATGTTTCAATTGCCAAACAATTCCTAGAATTTTCCAAGTATAAAAAATTCAAAAGTCTTTTAGAAAATATTCAAATGGCCAGACGAGGCGTTACTACGCTAGTTTACTACGATGGGCAGATATTCGAGGGTACCGAACTCGGCGTCCTTTTTCACTGCGAAGATCTGGTAATGCTAAAGCTTCCGAGGAGATTATCGTTCAAGAAGTTGGTCAAGGAACTGGAGGTAAAAGTCCCTCATTTCGATAATCACCGTTTGTCCGACGTGAAGTATCGGATGCCAACATCTATAGACCCTTTAAGGTACTCTGTATGCCAAATTGCGGAAAATGCTGATGTGGACATGATGATGGAAACCCACTTCGACTATTCAATTGGAATGCCCCTCGAGCTGTATGCATCGTTCTCCGAGTCTAATCCAGTTATCCAAATACCAAGCTGGGGCCGGGCGAATTTCAACTTCGATCCAAATGCCAACGTTGATAGCCCGACTGCAGGTCTGTTACATGATTTTAACCTACTGTGCCAAGACAACGAGTTTGGTGCATCGTCATCTGCTCCTCCAAGGCAGTCGTGCGTAGCTAGTATCGGGTTCGACCTGAACCAACCCCAAACGATTAATTCGATACACCAACAAATGCATCATACAATCCATACAATCCTTATAGTTTTGGGGGGAGGGAACATCGGCTCCTTACGTTGCGCACGACCATAAAGCATCATATGGCCGGCACTCAATGTATGTCCCTGGCACCGACTACGGTCAACCATCTATGGGGAGACATTCTTCTTTTGGAGGTGAGGGAGCGTCGTCTTCCTACGCTATGCACGACCATGATTCCTCATATGGGCGACACTCAACGTATGTCCCTAGCACGGAGTACGTTTAACCATCTATGGGAATACATTCTTCTTATGGTGATCTTGATTTTGGTCTTGGAAATGCGGTTCGTGAGCGATCTCGTGAGAGGTCTCCCGCTCATCGACCCCCATCCTCGCCTCCAAGGGTAGTGATCGACGAAGCTCTACTATTCCAGCTCCCGGAGGATGTTTCTAACGAAGAACATATTAGAGAACACGGGCCCGACGGAGACGAGCTGGGGCCATTCTATCCCGAACCAGAAGACTTGACAGTTCTACTGGAAGACACTACCGTTCCACCACCAGATTTGGACGAAGAACTAACTGCCACCAACTTTCCTGTAGACGCAACACCAATTTCTATGTTCCAGCCACCATCCCACTTCACAACGGTTGATATGGATGCAATGGACGTCCCTGATTTTCCGCATGACGGCACAATAGATGGCCGAGTCAACCGTTCTGATGGTGAACTGAGAATTGGTATGGCGCTCTTGAAAAAGGAAATTGCGGTGGCGGCAGTTAAGCAGTACAACCTTCGTCATAATGTTGAGACGGCAGTGGATAAAACCCAATCCAAATACTACAAGGCTTATTGCGTCCAAAAAAATTAAGGTTGTAAATGGAAAATCCGTATATCACAGTTGAAGAAGGCAGGCAACCGTTGGAAAATAACAAAACTTGAGGGGCCCGATACATGCACCGTTGCTAGCCTCAACTAGGATCACAAGAACCTGGATGCAAAGTACCTCGCGGGCATCTTTTCGACACTGGTGAAAACAAATCCCACTGTGTTGGTCCCCACATGTCAGGCTGCAGCTCTAGCTGTCACCAGCTACCGTCCAGGTTATTCCAAAGCATGGTATGCAAGGAAGCGGGCCAAAGAGGAAATGTATGGTCGATGGGAGGAATCTTACAAAGAGTTGCGCCCGTGGCTTAATCTCCTGCAGAAACACATCCCCAGAATGGTTGTCAAACTTGATACGGTTCTGGCATACGAAAATGATCGTATCGTCTGAGGTGTTTCTCAATTCCACCGGTTATTTTGGACTTTCCCCCAGTGCATCAACGCATTCAAGCACTGCAAACCGATGGTCCAAATCGACGACACATGGTTGTACGGAAGATATACATAGACCCTACTTCTAGCTATAGCACAGGACGACAATTGCAAATGCGTTCCTGTTGCATTCGCAATCGTCCCGAAGGAGGATTTGGAGTCTTGGAAGTTCTTCCTTCAGAACCTACGAAAATATGTCCTTGATCCTATAATACGAAGAAGGGATGAAGGGGTGTGTGTTATTTCTAACAGAGACACAGCGCTGTTGTGGGCGATAGAAAATTTGGGTAACTATTGGAAGCTTCTATACATTTACCACCGTTTTTGCTTACGACACATAGCCGCAAACTACCTGCTGCAATACAAGAACCGTGATGAACGTCAAATGGTGCTCGATATGGTTACGTCCTTTATGTCATTTTCATTTACTATTATTTCTTACTCCCTTTGATTTACGACCTTATTGCATGTGTTTTTCGCCTATAACTATTCAACTGTCATCCCGTAGGCAACTCGCACTACAAACAACAGGTGGCTGACCTGCTCGAGGAACTGAGAGCGAGAAACAAAAAAGGCGCAGAATACCTTGAAAAAATCCCAAAGGAAAAATGGCTTCGATCATATGACGAGGGTAAACGTTATGGTCACATGACAACGAACTTGGCTGAGGCAGTGAACTCATCACTGAAGGGAGTGCGGCAGTTGCCTATCACTTCCATTATCAAAGCGACCTATTATCGTTTGGCTACCCTTTTTGCAACCTTGGGAAGGCAAGCAACTGAGTACATGTAAGGTGGACACAAAGTCCATCCAGATTTCCGCACAAAACTGCATACTCAATTGGGCCAATCAAGACAGATGCAAGCAACTCTCTTCTCGCGAGAAGGACACTTGTTTCGTGTTGCAGAATTTTCCAGGCAGTTGGAAGGCATTCAACACAACGCTTACGTGGTAAACTTGAGGGATAGAATCTGCGAGTGCGGAATTTTCCAAACTTTCAAATACCCGTGCGCACACGCCAATGCTGCTTGCACTAACCAACGGATACAATACATGCATATGGTTGATCCGGTATACTTACTCGAAACGGTGTTTAAGGTTTACGAAAAAGAGTTTCCTCCGATCGGAAATGAGGTTGATCCGAATGTTGTGGACACTGAACCGACCATACGCCCAGATCCAGCACTAATACGAGGCAAAGGACGTCCACGTTCTACAAGAATATACTGTGTCAAGGATATGGTCGAACATCGAGAGAAAACCGGACAAAAGAAGCATTGTACTGTATGTCGAAATCCTGGACACACAGCTCCTTAGTGTGTCCTAATCGCTCAGCCCCTCGTCTTAATTAATTATTTTTAATTTGTATATGTGAGTTCGCCCATGACAATCGAATAAATAAAGTCAGTCTACTTCGATTTATACAGTACGTCATCTTATATTTTCAATCATTCAAAAAAATGTGTTATGATAGTGTTTTCGAAGCAACTTTAAGTCAGCGTAAAATGGACGAAAATTGACCGTGTCAGTGTCATGCGATAGAGAATTTCCAGTACTACAACCCCAAACTCGATGTTAGCTACAAATTTAAAATTTCTACGTATGAAATTCTGCTCGAACATGCCTATCGACATTTGTTGAAATGCAACTTCATTAAAAAAAAGGCATGATAGCATAGGGTTTTCGAAGCCGTTTTAAACCATTGTAGAATGGACGAAAATTAACCATGTTGGTATCATACAATAGACAATTTCCAATACTACGACCCCAAACTCGATGATCGCTAAAAATATACGATTTACACGCTCGAAATTGGGCTCGAACAGGCCTACCCACACTTGTTTTCCCTTGTTCTTCAGCCCATAAATGCACAGAACTCGCGTCCTGCATAACGCGAGGTCTGTGCGATATATTCAGCCGCCGTTTCAAATTCTCGTGGACCTCGCGTTCTACAGAACGCGAGGTCTGTAAAACCGTTAACACAAACAACAAGGCCACGCAGACTGAAATCACGCTGTGTAGAACGCGATATCCTACCTCGCGTCCTACACAACGTGAGGTCTACCGACGTGGCAAGTTTGGGGGTCATTTTGCTAAATATTATTTTTTGGGAGCCATTATCCCAAATAATAATTAAAAACTTATTATTCACCTAAAATTGCCCAAAAAATAAGTATCCAAATTATACATTGTTTTAGATAGGTGTCTAGTTTTTTGAGATAAAATATGTGCTTATTTTTTTTGCTGAAATATGTGTTTAAAATTTCATTATACTAGTGTTTATAGATAATATCGTTAAAAAAATTCACCATTTAATAATAGATTGTCTTTATTTATTTAAAATATAAATTAAAAATAAAAATAATTTAAACAGTATTCTAAAATTTTCAAAAATCATAAAATAGTCCCAAAATCTCAAAAATCTGAAAACCTTAAAACCCAAAATTAATGTCATTACTCTTGTCGATAGCCTCGCCGGATCTCACCTTCGTCATCACCTGAGGCCACCGCCTATTTTTTCCACTCATCGCTGGTAATTGACAGGAGGGGTGTCAACTAGGCGTCGGACGACAAACACAAAAAGTTCGACGTCCGATTGGCATGCCTCCCACCGGTTACCAGCGATGAGTGGTTAAGAAAATAGGCGATGGACTCAGGCGACGGCGCGGGTGATCAATTTGAGACTTTTTAGATTTTTTCTTAAAATTATTTTATTTTTACAATTTTTTTATAAAAAAATTAAAAGTAAAAATAAATATACATGTTAAATTTTGATTGGGTGATCAATTTTTTAATGGTGTTATCTCATAACACTTACGGAATGAAACTTTAGACACATATTTTAGCCAAAAAAATAACTAGGCATTTATCTCAGAAAAAGTGTATAATTTAGACACATGTTTCTGAATTAAGCCTAACAAAATAAGAATAAACTTTTATACTTAATTTCAAGTATATTTATTTATTCTTAAACTTGAATTAAAAATGTAATATTAATCTTTTACAAATAGTAATTTTTTTTGAATTTTTGGTGTTAGTATTCTTAAAGTTGGTTGGGATATATATATATATATATATATATATATATATATATATATATATATATATATATATATATATATATATATATATATATATATAATTTTTCAGGTACGATTTATAGTGATACTATTATATTTGACACTGTATAGAATATAGTAAGAGATTGATTACATGAGAAGGCTATAATAGATAGTGATACGGTTAATATTCAACTTTGTAGCGATTGGGGATCATCATTTGATCAATTTCCGAGATTATAATTAGTAGTAGCGTGCTGTTTTTTTGATAATGAAAGCAACATAATTATTTATTTTTTCAAATTGTTTAATATAATTACAACATAACATTCATTCATTAATTATAGCTCTTTAGCAATACACATACTATATAAACAAGCGGCTCAAATCTGTTTATAACCTAATTAAAAGATTAATATTACATTTTTAAGGGCTGGTCACATATCCAAGTATCGTTCCAGAAATCGACCTTTTTGCCATCTCCCACTAAAATCCGGTCTTGTTGTTGAAGCTTGCTAATCCCTTCGTGAATTTACAATCCTAATTAAAAGATCCTAAAACTTAAAAGCTTTATTATAATACTTGGGTTTATTTTTAAAGCCTAAAGAATATTACTTAAACGATTTAAAAGGCCCACGTGAATTAGCACCAAATTGCATCAGGGCATTAATCATCATTGGACTTTTATATCATTTAAAAATATTCAATTAATTAAATTAAAGGGTAAACTATATAAATGACCACTATACTATGAGTTTGGACTCGATTTGACCACTATACTTCTAGGTGGCGACACATGTTGCCACCTTATTGGAGGACTTTATATATATTTTATTAAATATATATTTGATTAAATTAATTAATTTTCCTCCTCCAATCAGGTGATAACACAGAGGATTGGATCCTGGGTCTTTGGTGTGGAAGTGGCAAGTGTTTACCACTGAGCCATGTGTTTTTTGTGTGTTAAAAACTATAACATTTAATATATGTGTTAGATGGTCGTTAATGCATGTAAAAAGGAAGAAAATGTGGTTTTAAGGAATTCGAACATGATAAATTTATGATGCATAAAAGCATCTAACCCAATTAAATAAATGTAATAATTAAATTAAAGTTAACAATATTTTATATATTTTTAAAGTATAGTTAGTGCACCTGTAACCCCCTTAGCTCGACCTAGACGCTTGACCTGAACTACGAAGATTACACGGGGAAAACCAAAGTCAACCCGAAGGTCAACCTTGATTAACGACCCTTTTTTTATTTTACTCTTTTCTAGATGCTCAATATTAGCCTATATGATTAGCAAAATATTTCAGCGGACACGACACAGCGAACGAAACTCAATTAGGGTTTAATTGAAAGAATTAGACTTTTAGGGATCAAAACGTAAACTTTGCAAATTGCGAGGACTTTGCAGATTTTAGGCTTACCAATATGTAATTAGTCATTTTTCATGCATCTCTATCAAATATTAGCTTAATTGGACATTCCAAACTCAACCAATTGCATCCACAATCAACAAGGACTAAAATGTAAGAAATGAGAACTTGAAACAATTCAAAATGCAGACCAACGGTCAACCGTTTCGAAACGCTGACCCTGGTATCGAAACGGTTGTATCGAATTGGAGTTGACCGTTTCGGTACTCGGGTGCGTTCCGAGACTAGTATCGAAACATGCCTCTCCAGTAGCTAAAGTGTTCCGAAACTCTATTACCCGTTCCGAAACACTATGGCCATTTCAGGCCCCTGTTTCGAAACAGACAAGGGTGTTTCGATACTCCCTGCCCTGCAACCATACAATTTTCTGGTTTTCACCTCTTTACACCTTCAAAAACATCCCAAATCACACCATAACACACTAACAACATGATTGAACATCAAAGATCACTATTATGTAGTTTAAGCTAAAGCATGACATCAATCGCATGAACATGGAGTCTATAGGCATGCTTCCTAACCATAAAACCATATAAAGGCCTCAAACCTCAAACCAAACCAAAAAGGACCATTACAACCTCCAAATACCATAATAAACTTGCAGCAAGCATAGGGAGTTTCAAATACATCTCCCAAAATCAACCTTAGATCCCCATTGCCAAATATCAATACTAAAGCATATGAAATCATCGCCATACACGAGCTTCTCACTTCCTTGGATGTCCTTAGCCTTATCGCTGCCTAAACTCGTCTCAATTATTTGCATTGTTGGTAAAAGAGAGCGTAATCATATTTGCTTAGTGAGGAAAGCTCTAAGGAAAACCAACACAACAATGCATCTATAAAACTCTTTCTCAAAAACTATTTTCAACAACATGCTCTTTTTATCTCATGCTTGAAAACCATTTTAAAGCAAATCTCCATTTGAAAACACATGTACCTCTATTCTATCTCATGCATTTAAACCCATGCAAATCTCATGGTAAAGCCATACACATGCTTGCGAAAACTAAAGCATTTCATACACAAATCTCATATTCATCTCCCATAGCACAAATCATCTCAACATTTGGTACATGTGAATCAAATACAATTTCATAAATTATATTGGCATTTCATATTTCATCTTTACTCGGATATGCAGATTAGCTTGACTCGAGGTCAAGTCCTACCACGGTAGAATCTCTCATCACCAGACTCTCATGGCGGTATCTCTCATTGCCACAAAGCTTGGGTGTTTCACCAAGTCCTACCCCGATGGTATCTCTCATCATCGGATTCTCACTTTGGATCGGGATGGCACTACCCCCATTGCCCGACTCCAAAGAGCACGTACGAATTTTAGTTTATAGTGCACTCTCATCCTATTGATCGATCAATTATATCTGGTAATTATCTCATCTTCTATGCCAATATATTATGTCAAAAACATCATCTCACATACTGTTTTTATGCAACATTTCCCAAATCTTTAATATCTCATTTCAAAACCATAACTCATGCTTTGCATTAAATCAAAATCTCAAGACTCTTTAATACAACATGTTATCTCATGAAATCTCTACAAAGCTTCATTTCATGCTACAATCATGCATAAAACAGTAGGAATTTATCTATCTCAAAACAAGAGCATGTAAAAGCATTTAGGGCATCAACCACATATTTGAGAGCAAATCTAGCCATACTTACTTCCGGACTTAGGATGGTGTTTCAAACCAATCCTAAATCCCCAAACCTTGTATCTTTGTCCCTCAAAGACTTCTAAAACCATTCACACTCACCGATTACGTTTCACTTGCTTGCCGAAACGATATCTAAGCTCTCGGCACTTTCGGATCAACACCAAAAGCGTCCGAAGATGTCTCCCCTGTTAACTACACATAAGAGCATAGGATTAAGGCATCATCATGCATTGAAATCACCAGCCACCCAAACAAACTCGTTGCTCTACTCAAAAGCACCATTTCGGCTACCCAAAACAACTGAAATCATCTCCAAACTCTTCCAAAACAAAGCGCAGCCAAGATCTATCAATTCTAATCATTTCTAAACCTCAATCAACACCAAAAATCATCATAAACTTGTCCTTATATCTCCAGTAACAACAAAACACCAAAACCACCCCAAAAACCTAAAATCTAGCATGTAAAACTTAGGAATCTAAACCTATTCGGGATTTGCTTGATAAAACCTCATTTATAACATCAATTATCATCCAAAATACATTAGAAATCAACCTCAAAACAGAGCCTAACCAAGAGTTACGAAAATCATCAAGATCTCACCAAGAATCTTGAGTTTTACCATAATTTTATATTTTTAACATTAAAGCAACTAAAAAATCATTAACAAAGGATTGATAACTTGAGAATTTCAGTAAAGAACTGATCATTAGAGGAGAAGGACGAAGCTTACCTCTAATGGTTGATTTCTCCTCAATTTGGGCAAATTTTCTTGAAAATCCAAGGTAAAAACAAGAGGTTTTGACGAGTTAAAGATTAGGAATCCTTAGGAGAATGAAATGTCAACAAATGAGATGAAAATCAAAGGTCAATTGATGAAGGAATGTGTTTGGCTGAATGGAAGTTGAGAGAAAATGAAATGAGAGAAAACTAACGTAAGGTAGTTATGAAAAGTCAAAATAGATTTTTCTTTTTAATTCTCCTTTATTCCCTTAATTAAAACATTATTAAAAACTCCCAAATTAAAGAGAAATGTGATGAAAAATATTTTGGTAAAATTAGCTCCTTAAAGATTCAAAGTTTCAATCCTTTACAAAACAATCACTAGTCAACTTTTGTAAAAACTGCGATTTGGTCACTACACTGAAATGTAGTATTTCCAAATCATATTTTGTAAAATTGTTTTCACCATAATCATTTATTTAATAAATGAGGATTTTTAGATATTTTCCATATTTTTAAAATATCACGTACTAAGTGTTCCCTAAATCTCCCTTAAAGATTCGAATCGTTCTCGACCGGCCCGATTCAAACTCTAAAACATCTAGGCCCAAAATCAGGGCGTTACAACACCATTTAAAATCAAACGTTTAAAATTAAAAATTTGTTCGTGAGTTTGGATTCGCTAAATGAATTTAATATAATTTTAAACGTTTGATTCTAAATCGTGCACTAACTATACTTTAAAAAATATATAAAATATTGTTAACTTTAGTTTAATTATTAAATTTATTTAATTGAGTTAGATGTTTTTATGCATCGTAAATATGTCATGTTCGAATTCCTTAAAATCACATTTCCTTCCTTTTTCCATGCATTAACAACCATCTAACACATATATTAAATGTTGTAGTTTATAACACAAAAAAACACTTGGCCTATTTGTAAACGCTTGCCACTTTCGCACCAAAGGCCTTAGATCAAATCTTCCTAGTGACATGCTCTTTGCTCTCAATTTTCCTTCTCCAATCAAGTGACATGTGTCATCACCTGATTGGAGGAGGAAAATTAATTAATTAAATATATATTTAATAAAATATAGATAAAGTCAAGTCGCCATATAATTAAATAATCAAATTATTTTATTAAATAAAATTAGGACCAAATTGATGCAAATATGTAAATAGTAGGGACCACATGTGAAATTATACCAATTTTGACTAACGACCACGTCACTCCCTCCGTTGGTTTTTAATGGTTGGTGGTCACATTGAGTCCAATTTAATAGTTCAATGGATTAATTGATGCAATTAGAAGTATAGTGGTCAAATCGAGTCCAAACTCATAGTATAGTGGCCATTTATCCAGTTTACCCTAAATTAAATTATTTAATTCTAGGATCTAATTGGAAGAAATACAAACTAAAGGCTCTAATTAATTTATTTGAAACTAACTAGGTGACCTAATTGGAAAGAAATAAAATCTACATGTATGATTTTAAATGACTAAACACACAAAAGGATTAAATAGCATAAATTTAAAAACAAAGGCTAATATTAAAGACTAAAAGGACAGAATTGATAAGAAATTGAAATTTAAAGCTGAAATTGAGCAAAGTAGGAAGTACATTACGAATACTACAAAATAAGTGCCCAAAGTACAAAGCCTACTAAAATTGGACGCAGATCCTCCTCGGATTCGGGTTACTCCATGGGTCAAAATTAGGGGTGTAAACGAGCCGAGTCGAGCTCGAGTAGTGCTAAGCTTGGCTCGACTCGTTAAGATTTCGAGTCGAGTTCGAGCTTGAGTAATTTCAAATGAGCCTGAGAAATTTGAGCTCGATTCGACTCGTTTAAAACTCGAGTCGAGTTCGAGCTTGATTTGAGCCCAATCGAGTCAAGCGTTGATCGATCTTTGACTGCATTGGACCCCAACTCTTCATCTGTCACGTCTCATTTAAAGTCTGTGAAGAAAAAACTTTGATACACAAAATGTGTAAATTCAAGCTTGTTAAGTTTAGGGTTTAGGGTGTTAATTTAGGATTTATAGTTTTAGTTTGTTGGGTTTAGAATTTAGGATTTAGATTTTGGGGTTTAATACTGATGTTTAGGGTTTTAAGTTTAAGAATTTAGATTTTAAATTATAAAAAATAAAAAATAGTATATTATATTTTCGAGTAGCTCGTGAGCTTTTCGAGTCAGGTAACAAGTAGCTCGGCTCGGCTTGTCAAGAACTTGAGCCGAGTTCGAGCTCGAGTCGAGTCCAATCGAGTCAAACTTTGACCGAGATTTGATCGAGTCAAGCTCAAGTAACTCGCGATCTGTCTCGTCTCATTTACAACCCTAGTCAAAATATTTAAACCCCCACCCATTTGAATTTTGGCCCATTTCTTTCATTTTTTTCAAAATCTATTCTCTCTTTAACCCTTTGTGCAAATAACTCTCTCTCTCTCTCTGAATTTCTCTTTATACTCACACTATCTAACCCAGAAAATTTATCTAAAATGGATCAAAGCCCTTATTTATTTGGTGTTCTACAAGTATTCATCATGAACATGATGAATACGAAGAACACCGGTCATCAACCATCACATATTTTGCTCTGGCCACAGCTTAAATCGCCACCTTGATTTTTCCTACCATCACCTTAGAACCCCGACCACTGATTATCTTTCTCTAACGGTCGTGAAGTAATTTTCGACTATCGTAGAACCCTAAAATCCCCCCCCCCTCCAAATTCATTTTTTAATATAAACTTGATTGAATAGAATCACCTTCTAAAACCTAATATACCTAAAATCGAAATACCTTTTCAATTTCGCCTTGCTCTCCTATCACTGACTACATTTTGACCACCGTCATTTCTTTCTAATCTATTATATTTTTAATTCATTTCTATTTATGTTTTCTTGTATGGATATAAACTAATGTTTTATATTTCTTTTTGCAGGAAATAAAATGAAGGAAAATATACCTTCACTGTGACAAGTTTGTGATTTCGATCCCCTCTTCGACAACAGTTACTTTTCCGATGATGATGACTATTCTTGGTGACTCTACAATTCCCCAGATGGTTCGACTTCTCCTTTAGATAGTTTCTCTCTCCTCTTAATTTCTTTTTTTTAATAATGTCATTATTACCTATCATTATTAATCTGACAACTTTCTCTCTTCCCCTTATATAGGGTTGATCAGAATGACGTCATAATGTTGGCGTCATCCCAAGCTGGAACCAGCTGTTATTTAAGAAAGCACAATATGTGTGCTATTATTTTGGCCAATAGGGAATCATCACGTGTTCTTTTGAACTGTAAATTAGGTGGGAATAGTCTGTAATTAAGTCTAATGGGCTGGAATTTATTAAAATGGGTTGTATAACAAATGTAAAAGGCATTTTGGGCTTTGTAATTAAAATTGACTTTGAAATTGGGTATTTATAATGTAATTGGGCATTTATTTTTTGGAAATGAATATTTTATTTGGGCTTTTTGCTATTTTATTTATTATTTATTTTTAAGAGAATATAATATATATATATATGTATATATATGTCTACCCTGATAAAATTCGAGTATTACAACAACCCCTCTTTGCTCATTGATGTGGAACGAGAATTGGGCAAAGACTGAAAAGACAAGAATTTTGTTCGAGCCATCTGACCATCTTTTGGGTTGCAAGTTCTTCTCATTATGAACTTCCACTCCCCCCCTTCAGAAAGCTTAAACAAGTTCTTCTCATTATGAACTCTTCATTCTTTTTTGGGTGAGTTCTTCTCATTATGAACTTTGTATTCTTTTTTGGGCGAGTTCTTCTCATTATGAACTCTGCATTCTTTGCTAGGAGAGTTCTTCTCATTATGAACTCTATATTCTTTGTTGGGCGAACTCTTCTCATTGTGAGACCTTCATTCTTTGATGGGGCAAACTCTTCTCATTATGAGTTCTTCATTCTTTGTTGGGTAAGCTCTTCTCATTAGGAGCTCTTCATTCTTTGTTGGGTGAGTTCTTCTCATTATGAACTCTATATTCTTTGCTAAGCGAACTCTTCTCATTAGGAGCTCTCAATTATTTGCTGGGAATGCCGATTCACCTCATCCTATGGGGAAAACTGAACCTACAAAAAGAAATATCATCAGTTAATAAAATTCATCCTGAAGTGATGCTTGCAAATTAGGTATACAAATTAGAGCAAGTATACTCGTCAATCAAGTAATAAAGTGATAGAGTAGAGTGTCGAACCTACAAGGATTGGATTGACAAATACGAAGTGATCGTACTTAAGAGTCACTAAGCAAATAATGGTTGATGGTGATTTATCAAAACTAGATGCAATAAAAGTAAAGATAGCAATGATCAAGACAAGCAGATGTTCTAGCAGATATTCAAATGATTATGGAAGTTGGGTCTATTGCCTAGGAATTATGCTTGATTACTCTTCGAATGCTATAGCAGTTGGTGATACATGTCTACGTAAACCAATTATGACTTTACCTATTCATCAGGGTTTTTTGATTAACTTCTTGACTTTCTCAACACATAGAATTTGATAACAAGGATTCTATGGCAATACATGTCTGCGTAGACCCTAACAACTTTATTATCTATTCAAGTTCCCCTTATTAGTCGTTGAAATCCTAAACTTATCTCTAAGACGGATTAGAACCTAAGTTGACAGCTTAAGCTCCACTGTTCGCATTTGTATAACCTAACTCTCTCGATATTAAGCCACATATCAATAGTTAAAAGGCCTCTCTCGATAGCTCTTACAATAACTACACATGAAGTACAATGAAAATAATAGATAAAGGAAAAGACTATAATATCAATCAAGTAATTAAAACATAAAATCCTAAAAAAAATAAACCCAACAAAAGTATTTAGCTCATGTCCGAGCCTAAAACATCCATAGTAAAAGTATAAAAAACATGGCAATTTATCAACCAAGGAAAAAGACAGAATCAAGCATCCTCCACATTCTCCTCCAAGCCCTCTAACTGTGTTGTAGTTCCCGAACTCCTCAAGCCTCCCTCGATGACTCTCATTGTGTGGAGACTCCTCTAGGCCTTCGAATTTGGTGGTTCTCCGGTAGCTGAAGACTAAGGACTGCTGTCTAAGATCAAGCTCCCTTTGTTTGTGGCCCAAGTCTTCCTTATATAGGCTGCAAAGCTAGGGTTTTAAAACCCTAAAGCGTGTGAAGCCTCTTAAGGAGGATCTTGCTTTCTCTCTTCATTCATTGAGTTTCCATATTTGATGGAAATCTACATGTGACAAAGTATGAGTTCATCTCCAACTCTCTTTGTTTCGATGGTTCAACACGAGAGGGATCCATTCCATTTCTCCAGCGCCCCACTGCCTCACTTGCTTCCTGCACAAGCACCACTAAAACACACTACCTTCCCCCATTAAATACATCAATATATATAAATAAGCACATGCATGTCAACTCCATGCAAACTAAAACTAAATGCAATTATATGGGCTTAAAAACATGCAAAAGCTAAGTAAAAAGGGCACAAAAAATAGGTTATCTATACAGTCATCAGATACCCCGAACTTGAATTGTTGCTTGTCCTCAAGCAATGCAAACCTAGACCTAGACTAAAGACTAAAAGAAGAACCCAAAGGTTTCCAAAGTTCCAACTAAACTAAGGTCTTTAAGGTTTTGACTAAACCAAAAACTAAAAACAACCTATTGTGTCCAAAGTTCCAACTAAGCTATGGTTTCAAAAGTTCCAAAACATGTTGCAGCATCAATTCAATCCTCAAACAAATAATGATATGCAATATAACAGAGCTTACAGATTTGTTCCTAGTATCAATTCTATTGTAGGTGCAATGTGTGTTGTGTCGCATGCAATCATCACTTGGTACCGACAAATGTGATCATGTTTTTAGGTTACTTCAAAAAACAACAACACAGGAGTATGAGATAAAGAGTGTCAAACAACTTTGGAAAATATCAAGAAGTACTTGACAAATGATCTGATTCTAGTGGCACATGTACCGGATAGACCGTTGATCTTGTACTTGATGGCCAATGAGAATTCGATGGGTTGTGTACTGGGGCAACACGATGAGTCTGGAAAAAAAGACATCTACTATTTGAGCAAGAAATCCACCGATTTTGAACCACAATATTCGTCAATTCAGAAATTGTGGCATGCTCTAGTTTGGGCTACCAGAAGACTTGGGCAGTACATACTGTATCACACAACTTGGTTGATATCCAGGTTTGACCCATTGGATTTTTTTATGGAAGCACCAACACTAACCGGGAAGATGGTACATTGTCAAATGCTATTGTCAGAGTTTGACATTGTGTATATGAGCAAGAATGCAATAAAAGGGAGTGCTATAGCAGATTTCTTAGCAAGTCATGCTTCAAATGATTATGAATCCCTGAATTTTAATTTTCCAGATGAAGACCTGATGTACAACATGGTTGAAGAAGAGATTACTTCAGAGGATAAGTCATGGAAGCTTTATTTCAATGCAACATCCAATGCCCTAGGTCATGGAATAAGGAGAGTGTTAATTTCTCTAGAGAATGTCTACTACCCTTTCACAAGTAGATTAGAATTCTTTTGTACAAACAATATAGCCGAGTATGAGGCATTGTATCATGGGATTGTATGCGGCAATTGAGAGAAAGATCAAGGTGCTTCAAGCCTTCGGAGATTCATCCTTGGTAATCTATCAGCTCTGAGGAGAATGGGAAACAAGAGACCCAAAGCTAGTTAAGTATTATGATTTGATCCAAGAGCTAATTAAAGAATTTGAGAAGGTCAGTTTTGTCTACCTTCCAAGAGAAGAAAATCAGATGGTGGATGCTTTGGCAACCTTAGTCGCAATGTTTAAGGCGACTACAAAAGAAAAAAATGAAACCGGTTGAAATGCACATCTTTGAAATGTTTGCTCACTGTTGTAGCTTGGAAGAAGAAGGAGATGGTAACCCATGGTACCATGATATCTTGCAGTATATCAAGTCCCAAGCCTACCCTAAGTAAGCGAACGAGAATGATAAGAGAACTATTAGAAGAATGGAAGTTGGATATGTTCTAGATGGTGAGATCTTATACAAAAGAGGCAAAGACCAAGTACTGTTGAGGTGTGTTGATGCCCGATAGGCTAAAAATATTCTCGCAGGAATACATGATGGGTTGTGTGGGACACATGCCAATGACTTTTCAATGGCCCGAAAAATTATGAGATATGGCTATTTCTGGTCAACCATGGAGGGGATTGTGTCGACTACGCCAAGAAATGCCACAAGTGGAAAATATATGCCGACAAGATCCATTTCACGACCATTACCTTTGCACACCATGAATTCAACATGGCCTTTCGCAGTATGGGGCATAGACGTTATCAGACATATTCATCTGAAGGCTTATAATGTGAATCTTTTTATTCTAGTTGTTATTGATTACTTCACTAAATGGATAGAAGCAGCCTCTTATGTCAGCGTCACAAAAACAACGATTTGCAAGTTCTTGAAGAAAGAGATCATTTTCCGGTATGGTTTGCCCGAAAGGATCATCACCGAATGTAAAACCTATGTTTGATTTTGATATAACAAAGTATGTTAAGGATTAAATTGAAAACTTGAAATAGTTTTTTAAGTCCCTCAAATGATTTATAAATCATCAAGGCTTTAATCTGATTTGAAAAACTCAAACTCCAAATATTTTCTAAGTGATCCAAGACCAAAGTATTGAAAAACGTCCAGGCCTATCGATACGCTTCCAGCCGTATTGATACCTTTTTACAAGTTTGGCTACTGGAGAAACGCGTTTCGATACGCCCCTAACCGTATCAAAACAGATTGCATCTGTATCGATACGCTCTCTCTGTAAAACTGAAGAAGTTTGAATGGTGTACCGATACGGTTCCACCCGTATCGATACAGATTTTATGGAATTTTAAAATCGAAAGCCTTTAATGTTTTCGACTATTGGTGTCAGTTGTTAGGTAACTGAAATTTAAAGTGGTGGTTGTCCCATACCAATACGCTTCTTGCCGTATCGATATGGAAACTTCCAGTGAGCTATGTTGAATTAATTACATCGATGCGGATGTTCCCAGTATCGAAACGGTCCCTATCCCGTACCGATACGCTTACACATGTATCGATACGCCCTCTTGTTATTATGCAATGACTCTTTCTGTTTTGAGACAGGTATCGATACAGGTCCTCGTGTATCGATACGGTAAGCTGCAGAAGTGAATTTATGGTGGAAAAAGAAGGTCCCAACGGCTATAATCAATACTCTAATCACCCAAACGACTAGAATTGATAAAAAGGTATAAATTGAAGCTAATCGAAGACCAGCAACAACTATTGCATCAAAGATAAACATCCTAGCAAAAATCCAAGCTCAAAGTGCTTATTTTCCAATCTCTTGTAAAACCCCAAATTGTGTAGTGTTCAATTCTGATCTTGTTATCAAATTTGGGTTGAGTGTTTGTACTTAAAGGAGCAATCTTGTATTGAGAGATATCTTTCTTTCCTTTAATTCTTCTTTGTACTCTTGTGAGGGTTTGATCAAATTTTGGGTAGAAAATTTGACCGATATTGTAAAGGTTACCTCTTAAGCCTTAAAAAGAGGAAGAACAATTAGTGGATTGTTGGAAATCCTTAGTGGTAGCTAAGGTAGTGGATGTAGACTTCATTTGGAACTTGAACCACTCTAAAATTCCCTGTTCTTCATTTTTAGCCATTCTATTTACTCCAACAATTTTTAAAAACCCAATTCACCCCTCTTGGCTTTGATCAATCCTTTGATCCACTCATCAATTGGTATCAGGGCCTACCTCTTCGAAGGATTAATAACCATAAGAGGAGTTCCTAGGAAGAGTGCGATCAACCACAAATCAAGCCATGTCATCTACCTCTGGGTCAAACATGTACGAATCTCAATCAACCACCAAATCGCCCTTCTTCAACGGTGATAATACCCTTTTTGGAAGAACCGAATGTGCCTCTTCATTAAATCCATTGATTATCTAGTTTGGGATGCCATTGAAGATGGTCCCTATATTCTGATGAAGATAGACGATGAAGGAAGATTGGTGTTAAAGAAGAAAAATGAGATGAGTGAAGAAGAGAGAAAGAAGATTCAAATCAATGTAAAACTCTTCACATGTTGTTTTGCTCTTTCGGTCCCAACATCTACTCCAAAGTTTCCTCCATTGAAAGTGCCAAGGAAGTGTGGGATACACTAGAGACTACTTATGAAGGAACAAGTGATGTGAAGGAGACAAAGATTGGAATTTTCAATCTTAGCTATGATAATTTCAAAATGGAGCCCGACGAAACCGTGTCAAAGATGTTCGATCGTTTCTCAACAATCGTCAACGGGCTAAAAGGTTTTGGAGAGATAATCCCGGAAGACAAACTAGTCCGAAAGCTACTCTACTCACTTCTCGAATCTTGGGATGGGAAGAGAACCGCCATCATTGAGGCTAAAAATTTGAAGACACTCAAGCTTGATGAGCTAGTGGATAATGAAGCAAGGAAGGGAAGATGAAAAGAAAAACGAAGAGAGAAGAGTGGAGAAGCTAGAGGTAGAAAAGAAGAAGATAGGAGTGGCTCTCAAAGCTTCACTACATGAGAAGAGAACTTCTAGTGAGGAGGAAGACCTAGAAGAATTGGCTATGATAGCCAAAAGGTTCCCACGGTTTATGAGGTCCAACAGAGGAAGGAAGATTCAACGAAAAATGGACTTCAAAATCAAAAACAAAGAAGAAGAGGGATCAAATCATTTGCTTTGAGTGCAAAAAAATGGGTCACATTCGTTCAGAGTGCCCTCAACTCAAGAAGAAGGGCTTTCAGAAGAAGAAGAAGCTCAAAGCCAAGCTTGCTACTTGGAGTGACGAGGAGTCATCCGAGGATGAGGAACACGAAGTGGCCAACCTTTGCCTCATGGATCTTGAGGAAGATTTCTCCATGGTAACCTCTAACTCATAATCTTTTGATTTTACATTTGATGAATTGCATGATGCTTATGATGAGTTACAAGAGGTATATGATTAGTTAGTTGAGAAGTATAAAGAGTCGGTCATTAGAAATAAAAAGATTATTTCGAAATTAAATGCTAAAAGTGACTCACTTTCTCAAGCTAACTTAAAATTTGATAAAAATATCTTAGGTTTACAAGATGAACTTAAATTCTTTCAAGATGAAAATGTAGACTTAAACAATCTTATTTCTCAATGCAATAGTGAACACCAAAGGGTGTTAGATGAGCTTAACAAGCTCAAGGAGTCTTTAAAAAATGTTGGTAATGTAAGAAATGAGATAGGTGAATCCTCTAAAACTAACCAACCTAAAAGAAAGACATATAACTACAAACAAAGTGGCTTCCATAGGCATAATAGAACTAAGAAGATTAGAAGTGTATGGGTTCCTAAGGAACTCGTCAAGTCTAATAATGTTGTTGCTATGTCACCTTGGATTCCTAAGGGAACCAAACTTTTGGGAGCTAACACTCGTGGACCCAAAATGATTTGGGTACCAAAAACCAAAGTTTAATATCTTTGTTTGTAGGGGTAGCATTGCTACAAGGCCAAAGCATAAAGTCAAAACTCATGGTACCTTGATAGTGGATGCTCGAGGCACATGACCGGAGACAAGAGTCGATTCATGGACTTAAAGCCAAAAAGTGGAGGAGTAGTAACATTTGGTGACAACTCCAAAGGACACATTAAAGGTATTGGATCCATAGGTAATCACTCTACTATTCTCATTGAAAATGTTTTATATGTCGATGGTCTAAAATATAATTTATTGAGCATTAGTCAATTATGTGACAAAGGGTTTAATATCTTATTTGATAAAAATGGGTGCAAAATTGTTGACATTAAATCAAATAATATAATGCTCATTGGTCATCGCATAGGTAACATATACATGGTGCATTTAGATGACATTCATACATCCCATGTATGCTTTGTTGCAAAAAATGAAAATGATGCATGGTTATGGCATATGAAACTAGGACATGCTAGCATTAATGTTTTAGAAAAATTAGTTTCCCTAAATCTAGTTAGAGGTTTGCCCAACATTAAGTTCTCAAATGAAAAAAATTTGTGATGCATGCTCTAAGGGTAAACAACATAAATCATCCTTTAAATCCATTAATGATGTTTCTACAAGTAGGTGTTTACAACTTATTCACATTGATTTATTTGGGCCTATTAAAACTATGAGCTTGGGTGGTAAATCGTATGCATTTGTACTTGTTGATGACTATTCTAGATTTACTTGGGATCTATTCTTAAGTACTAAAGATGAGGCTTTAGAAAAATTCATGACATTTTCAAAATTAACTCAAAATGATCTTGAACTTAAAATTTCTCATATTAGAAGTGATCATGGAACCGAATTTCAAACTCTAGGTTTTGAAGAGGTTTTAAATGAAAATGGTATTAGCCACAATTTTTCTGCTCCTCGAACTCCTCAACAAAATGGAGTAGTTGAGAGGAAAAATAGAACTTTACAAGAAATGGCTAGAACCATGCTTTGTGAAAACAATTTACCTAAATATTTTTGGGCGGAAGCCACAAACACCGCTTGCTACATTGTATACCGAGTAATGATTAGGCCACTTTTAAAGAAAACACCATATGAAATTTTAAAATCTGAAAAGCCTAACATTAGCTATTTTCATCCATTTGGTTGCAAGTGTTTTGTTTTAAACAATGGAAAAGATAACTTAGGTAAATTTGATGCTAAAAGTGATGAAGCTATTTTCTTAGGTTACTCTTTAAACTCTAAAGCCTATCGTGTATTTAATAAGAGAACTTTAGTAGTAGAAGAGTCTATTCATGTTTTATTCGATGATAACCTCATTTCGAGGAAGGACTCTTGTCATGATGATGATGTAGGAATCCTTGATGCCTTTGATGGAGGACAAACTTCAAAGGAGGATGAGATTCCAACGAAAGAAGAAGATACACAAGATCCACCTCTTGAAGCCTTGAAGGACTTGGCTCTTGAGGAAAAGGAAGTGAGCTACCTAAGGGAGTACAAATATGTCAAAGGTGGTGAAATCTTGGGTGATCCATCCAAGGGGGTAACTACTAGATCTTCTCTTAAACTCATGAATCATGTTGCTTTTATCTCATGCATAGAGCCTAAGAACATTAAAGAAACATTAAAAGATGACTTTTGGATTATGTCTATGCAAGAAGAGTTAAATCAATTTGAGAGAAGTAATGTTTGGACATTAGTTGAAAGGCCTAGTAATCAATCTACTATAGGAACTAAATGGGTATTTAGGAACAAACTAGATGAGAGTGGTAAAATTGTGAGAAATAAAGCTAGATTAGTTGCTCAAGGTTACACTCAAGAAGAGGGAATAGATGTCGATGAAACCTATGCACCCGTAGCTAGAATGGAGGCTATTAGGATGTTGCTTGCATATGCATGTTATCATGATTTCAAGCTTTTTCAAATGGATGTTAAAAGCACATTTTAAATGGTTTTATAAATGAGGAAGTGTATGTGGAACAACCACTAGGTTTTGAAGATTCAAAATTTCCAAATCATGTTTTCAAACTAACTAAAGCACTTTATGGTTTAAAACAAGCTCCTAGAGCTTGGTATGAAAGACTTTCAAACTTTTTGATTGAAAAAGGTTTTGAAAAAGGTAAGGTGGACACTACACTTTTCATAAAAAGGTATAAAAATGGCATCTTAGTAGTACAAATATATGTTGATGATATTATTTTCGGATCTACTAATGAGTGTCATTGCAAAGAGTTTGCTAATTTAATGCAAGGTGAATTTGAGATGAGCATGATGTGGGAGCTCTCATTCTTTTTGGGACTCCAAATCAAGCAAAGGAAGGATGGCACCTTCATCAATCAAGCAAAGTATATCAAGATATGCTCAAGAAGTTTGGCTTGGAGAATGCAAAGCCTCAAGCCACACCAATGAGCTCATCTACAAATCTTGATAGAGATGAAGGAGGTAAGTGTGTTGACTCTAAGCTTTATCGCTCTATGATTGGATCTTTGCTTTACCTTACCGCAAGTAGACCGGAAATATTGTTTAGTATTTGCTTGTGTGCTAGGTTTCAAGCTAGTCCTAGAGAGTCTCACCTTATAGCCGTTAAGAGAATCTTCAGGTACCTTATAGATATTCCTTCTCTAGGTCTTTGGTACCCTAGAGACTCAACCTTCAACCTTCATGCTTATTCGGATGCGGATTATGGGGGGTGTAAAATCGATAGGAAGAGTACTTCGTGAAAAATGTTAATTCTTAGGTAGTATGCTCATATCTTGGTTCTCTAAGAAACAAAATAGTGTAGCTATATCTACCACCGAAGCCGAGTACATGTCCTTAGGGAGTTGTTGTGCTCAAGTCCTTTGGATGAAGCAACAACTCTTAGATTATGGTATTAAAGCTGAAACCATACCCCTTAAGTGTGACAACACTAGTGCCATATGCTTAACTAAAAATCCCATCCAACACTAGTGCCATATGCTTAACTAAAAATCCCATCCAACACTCTAGAACCAAACATATAGAGATAAGGCATCATTTCATTAGAGATCGTGTCCTTAAGAAAGATGTTGTTATATAGTACGTTGACACCTTAAACCAACTAGCGGACATTTTTACAAAGCCTTTGGATTAGGAGAGTTTTGGTCCCTTAGGAGAGAGTTAGGTCTAACTAGCCTTCCTTGACCCTTTAGGACTTTTTCTGAGGTTAAAATTGTTTGAATTTGGGAAATTGCATGTTTATATGTTGTTGCTCTTGAAAATATCCATGCTTATAGCTAGGGGGAGTATGCTTCTGTTAGAATATACTTAGAACTGCTCATTCATCAATCACATTCATTTATGAGGTGCTAAAATCGAGCCTTTGGTTGTTTTTAAAGCCTAAAATCCATTTTTGGGTATAAGGTATCGATACGGCATTACACGTATCGATACATGTACTGTATTAGCCTTCTAGACTGCATTTTGCCTAAAATGGGTATCGATACGGTACAACCCGTTTCGATACGAGTTAAAAGTGTTTTGATACGGATTGCATTCGTTTCGATACGGACCATCAATGGGCATTTCAAGGGAATTACAATTTTACCCCCTATCGATACACCCTCAGGCGTATTGATACGCGATTGCGCAGACAGCTTCTTAATGGCATTTAAAGAGTTTCACTTTTACCAAAATTGCAATTTTAAAACCCTAGCCGTTTTCTCTCTATAAAAAGCCTCTCAATCACTCATATTTTCACACCACAGCTCAAAATCTCTTGAGGGTTTTCAACATCAAGCAAAGCTTTTCAAGCTTTTCATCAATTTGGTGCAAAGTTCTTTTCCCATTCCTCTCTATCAATATCAAGGTATAAATCTCTTTTATTCTCTTTTGATTTTCGTTCTAAATTTTCTTTTTTTTGTTTTGGTTTTCTCAACAACAATTTTTTTTTTTAAAAAAACCTTTTGTTTTTTTTTATTTCTAAATTTTTTTAACAAAAAACCTTGATTATTGATTTTCAATGGGTTGAATGAGAAAGTTAATGCATACACTGTTTTTGATATTTTTTCTAGTCAATGGCACCTAAAAAGAGAGCACGTACTAGTGAAGCCGGTGAAGGTTCTAATGCCGGAGATGGTACTCGCCCAAACCTCACTCTTATCTATCAACAGTGCTTCAAGACTTCCGGAGATCTCACATAGTTCCGACAATTTCAAAGCTACAAAATCCGTCCGGAGAGGGTAATTTCCGTTCCTTTTCTCAACTCGGAGCGCTTCAAATTTGTTTACTTACCGTTGCTCCAAGAATGGAAATTTATGGATTTTATTCAAATTCCCGGCTTTTTCTATCGCAATTTGGTATTGATTTTCTATGCTAATGTCAAGTGTGTCGCCAATACTTCGGGTGTTGTTACGGCTGTTAATTCCTATCTAATGGGTTAAAAGGTCACCATCAATGTTCAGTCTCTTTGTGATGTGTTCAAGTTAGATGATGAAGGTCTTGATGATGAGAATGCTCTTGGCCATGTCTTAAGTGGTTCCGTCACCGCTCTTAATGCTCAAGATCAGATCCTACATTTAATGGTTTCTTGGTGGTTTAAGCCCTCGGGAGGCAAGTATTCCACTATCCGCCAAGTTGACAACTTTTGGATTCGTTGCTTCCGTCAAAGACAACAACCAAACCTTGCTCAGATTATGTTTGTGGAGATTGTCTATCTCGTGAAACATCGCCACACTACTCTTGTAACTTCATTCACTTATGGAACGACCTTGAGTTATTTCTTCACACAAAAGGAGATAGATTGCTTACATGACTACCCGACTCCCCTCACCGATCCTATCGATGGAAGATCTCTTTCAAGGGGTAAGTTCATGTACTTCAATAGAAAATGGCTTCGTCTATCCAAACTCCCTAATGATGCTATTCCGGAAGAAATTGCTAATGCTCAAGCCGCTCAAGCTCCTCAAGCTCCTCCACCTTCCATGGATGCCCTCATGAACTTTCTCAACGAGCAATTCACGGGCTTGCGCATGAGAATTGCTTCCATGGATCAAGCGATAAGTTCAGGATTTGCTGCTATAGACACACGTTTTACAAGTCTTGAAGATCATGTGAAGAATGTGGAGACGTGTCTCACTTCCCTTGAAGGCGATCACAACTCAATGAACATATCCCTTACCGCTTTCCATGATAAGTGGCGCCAATCTCGAAGGAATGATGATGCACATGATGAGGACGATGAAGATGATGAAGATGGCGATGGAGATGCATAGTAGTTCATCTTTGCATATCATTCATGTCATTTAGGATATTTATGCTCTTTCAATTATGTTTTTAGGACTAAGTTTGCATTCTAAAACCTATGCTTTGATTTTCTGTTTCTTATTTTATGTTGATGTTATCTTTATTTTGAACTTAATGATTATCAATATTATGTTGCTTGGTTATTATTTATGCATTTTTCCTATGTTTATCAAATGTCTCTATTTTTTTGATCTAACAAAAAGGGGGAGAGGGAACAAGCTCACACTTAAAATTTTGATTTTCAACTTAAAGTTTACCTAGCTAATATTAAGGGGGAGTTATTTTGCAAAGTTTTTCTAAGTGTCAAAAATTTCAAGTTTTGGTTTTGTTATATCAAAAAGGGGGAGATTGTAAAACCTATGTTTGATTTTGATATAACAAAGTATGTTAAGGATTAAATTGAAAACTTGAAATAGTTTTTTAAGTCCCTCAAATGATTTATAAATCATCAAGGCTTTAATCTGATTTGAAAAACTCAAACTCCAAATATTTTCTAAGTGTTCCAAGACCAAAGTATTAAAAACGTCCAGGCCTATCGATACGCTTCCAGCCGTATCGATACCTTTTTTACAAGTTTGGGCACTAGAGAAACGCGTTTCGATACGCCCCTAACCGTATCGAAATAGCGTATCGAAACAAATTGCATCTGTATCGATACACTCTCTCTGTAAAACTAAAGGAGTTTGAATGGCGTACCGATATGGTTGCACCCGTATCGATACGGATTTTATGGAATTTTAAAATCTAAAGCCTTTAATGTTTTCGACCGTTGGTGTCGGTTGTTAGGTAACTGAAATTTAAAGTGGTGGTTGTCCCGTACCGATACGCTCCTTGCCGTAACGATACGGAAACTTCCAATGAGCTATGTTGAATTAATTGCATCGATACGGGTGTTCCCCGTATCGAAACGGTCCCTATCCCGTACCGATACGATTACACATGTATCGATATGCCCTCTTGTTATTGTGCAACGGCTCTTTTTGTTTTGAGATAGGTATCGATACGAGTCCTCGTGTACTGATACGCTAAGCTGCAGAAGTGCATTTATGGTGGAAAGAGAGGGTCCCAACGGCTATAATCAATAATCTAACCATCCAAACGGCTAGAATTGATAGAGAAGGTATAAATTGAAGCTAATTGAAGACCACAACAACTATTGCATCAAAGATAAACATCCTAGCAAAAATCCAAACTCAAAGTGCTTATTTTCCAATCTCTTGTAAAACCCCTAATTGTGTAGTGTTCAATTCTGATCTTGTTATCAAATTTGGGTTGAGTGTTTGTACTTAAAGGGGCAATCTTGTATTGAGAGATATCTTTCTTGCCTTTAATTCTTCATTGTACTCTTGTGAGGGTTTGGTCAAATTTTGGGTAGAAAATTTGACCGGTATTGTAAAGGTTACCTCCTAAGCCTTGAAAAGGGGAAGAACAATTAGTGGATTGTTGGAAATCCTTAGTGGTAGCTAAGGTAGTGGATGTAGAGTTCATTTGGAACTTGAACCACTCTAAAATTCCTTGTTCTTTATTTTAGCCATTCTATTTACTCCAACAATTTTTAAAAACCCAATTCACCCCCCTCTTGGCTTTGATCAATTCTTTGATCCACTCAACACTAAACAAGTTTCCAATTTGAATAATACAATGATGTGATGTGTGTGACCAATTCAAAATAATGCACCATAATTTCACCACCTATCGTCCTAAGATGAATGGAGCAGTGGAAGCAGCAAACAAGAACATCAAAAAGATCATATAAAAAATAACAGACACCTTTAAAGGTTGGCATGAGAAACTATTGTTTGCTCTGTTCGCCTACCGAACGTCTGTGCATACATAAATAGGAGCAACGTCATACTCTTTGGTCTATGGCACAGAGGCAATATGTTGCGTGTAAAAGAGTCTATCGCAATTGTAGTGCAAGTGTACACGACGCAAGTAGTAAAGTGATACGAAGTATCGGATATCGTCTCCACAGGGATTGGGCTAATAGCTTCACCTATTTTCACTGCACGAAGTAAAGAAAATAGTTTAGAAAGTTGTCACGAAAATATTAAAGAAAACGTAAATAAAAGAGTTGGAATATCAAGATAGAGAGAATGGGCTGGTATTGAATTGCTCAGTAGTGCAGGTATTGCAATGCTTAGGAACTCCAGTTCTGTCGTCGTGCCCGTCGCGGCAGCACCTGTCGCGGCAGCAACACACCAACTCCGTACTTCAAGTTTGGCAAGAATCCCAGATCTGCCTTGGCCTATCCCTAGGTCCAAGTCTGTCGATGATCACGTCTTTGATGATACCTCCCGGCGTGAATCGAAGGATGAACACCGATGTGTATGAATTCTTCCTTAGCCACTTAACCTTGCCCTATCCCTAGGCACAAGATAGTTCAACTATAAACTAGAGAACTTGCTCTTATTTCTTTCGTATACTTAACTCTCCCGATGCTAAGTAAATGGATAACCTCACAATGCTCTCCCGATGCTCTTGCAAGATATTAATAACCAAAATAAGAGAACTTGAAGTTTATTTTATTGAACTTGGAAAATCCTAAAACAAAACAACCCTTGCAACTACTTTACAAAACAACCCGTGGCCCTAGGGGGAATTTAGAACATGTCGACGACGGGTAAACGGCGGAGGGGTTTAGTTGTCGATTATGGGGTATTGGATATATGATATCTCCTAGGTTAAAATATATGCCCTTATATAAGCTTTGGGCTCAAGTATTCTAAGATAACAAGGATTACAACTTTAATTAAAAGTAAGATTCTAATAAAAACTTAATCTCTAAGTATCCTACTTTTCAGCCGCCTCCTTGTTTCATGGGATTTCCTCTCCTTGAGCTTTGGCTTGACATATCTTTTGATCCGGGGCTTGGAAAATTGTTTGGTTTTCACACGACAGACGAGCAGATTTTTCTCTATCTATCGAGGTCCACTTTACTTTTCCTCTTCATAAGGCTGCTGTCACCTTGCTGTCACGACAGCTCCATGGCAGCTTCATCCTCGTCGTCTGCTTGTCCAGTTCAGCTCTCATGCTTCTCTGCCCTGCGCCTGCCTTCTTCGTCTACGATGGCATCATCCTGCAAAATCAGCCATTTTTAGTAGAATCCGTGCCTTTTACATATTTGTGATGTTTTGCTGAAAACTAACCTAAATGCAATGCAATGATGCTTGAATACAGCAGAAATATGGGTTAAAAAGGGTGTAAATAATAGAACTTTTACACACTCAACACACCCCCAAACTCAAGTTTTTGCTTGCCCTCAAGCAATTAAGACTTAAAAGAAAAATGAATATTTTTGTGTTGGCTGTCAAACAGTGAACTGTCCCTTACCCGTCGCTCATTCTCTGTGGCGGCAGCAACCTGTCGGAAAGATTAGGATCTGTCCGGAATCTCACTATAGTCCTCGTGCAGTGTGTGCATGCTTGTGAACAGTTATATGCTAAGACTCTCTTAGTTTCACTAGAATATTCAACTTTTTTAACTCGAATTTTTATGCCAAAGTTTATTTTCTTGAAGACACATTTTCATGCTTCTTTTTCTTCTATTTTCAAGCTAAATTTTTCTAGAGCCAGTTTTGGGCACCTCTAGTTAGCTTCCTAGAGCCGGTTTCGGGCACCTCTAGGTTTTTGAATTTCTTTTGCTAAACTTCTTTCCTAGAGCCAGTGTTAGGCACCTCTAGGGGCTATTCAAGTACTAAGCATCCTATTCTAGTTTGGCTAAAAGAAATTTAAGCAATATAACAGTTACAATGGTGTTTAAGTTTTTCAGAACTATAGAAAGGCTCTAAACTTCTCCTTAAACTGTCCTAAAGATGCTGCCACGACAGAGTTGTCATGACAGGTAAGTTAACTTCACAGTTTTAAGCCAACAGTTTAATCTTTTCTGATTTTTTTAAGAGAACTTAATTAAATAAACGACACAACAATTAATTTAAAGATGTACTAAGACTCCATTAAAATGGAGGGTTGCCACCCCCAAACTCGAGGGTTGCATTGCCCTCAATGCAACATGACAGATAAAGATGAAGACAGGTACATCACAAAATAAGGATAAAGCAAGCAGCAAGAAAAGAAAAATAAAAGACTTAAATTTTAATCACTGTCCTCGCTGCTGCTGCTGACACGGATCTGACGGCGGCGTCTGGGCTGTGGAGGAGGCTGGGCAGGTTGCTCTACGAGCTGGACGTCTGAACTGCTGTCGTTGTCCCAAGTGCTGCTGGTGGTGGTGCTAGCCTTGGGCATTAACTTTCTGTCTGCCACGTGTTTCTGCCTCTTGACCGGTGTAAATTCCCTCTCCAAATTCCTTCTAATAGGAGGCCCCTCCTCGCTGTCGGCTGTGGCTGGCCGTTTCGTTCCACGTGCGGGGCTGTCGGCCGGAGGACTCGCAGCTGCCGTCGGGGCAGGTGATGGGGTGGAAGCGGTGGAATGGGTATGTGGGGAGGCAGGTGGTGTAGGTGTGTGGACAGGGGTGGGGATGTGGAAAAAATGGGCAGGAAAAGTAGGGAAATTAACATCGGGATAATTTAAAGTGTTAGTAATGAAGTTTACCGTCGAGTTGGTGAAATCCCGGATGAAGGTCATCAATCCCATTTGTCTCTCTTCCACCCGTTGTATCGCAGCAAGGATGTGAGCAGTTTGGTCTGTCGGGGCGGTGGCAGTGGCAGGTTCAGGGGCAGGCTCCTCGGATGATTCTGCTGGGGAGCCGGCTGGGTTGAAGGAGGAGATAGGTGTTGCGACTATCAGCTCCATGAGGCTGGTGATGTTGTTGTCGGTCCAGCCTCGACCTTGGACTAGTTTGTCGGTGGATGCCTCGGGGACAGCAGCGCAGCGGCAAATGGAGGTGATCATAAATGGTAGGCAGAGGCGGGAGGCGGAGCGGAATGTGCAGTCCAGGATGCTTTCCCTTATATAGCGGCCCACGTTGATAGGCCTGTCGTGCATGATTGAATGAATGAGGGCGAGCCGCTGCTGGTTCACTGTCGTGTGATGGGAAGAAGGCATGATACGCTTTTTGATGAAGGCGTTCCAGAGTTTGGCTTCTGGGAGTAGCTGCCCCTTTTTGATAGAGTTGGGGTTCTTTTTGCTCGTGGTCCATGTTGTTCCTTCCTCTGTCACCTCCGCCATGACAGCTCCATAGGCGGCAGCATCGAGGGTATCTAAAAATTGCTGATGGGCATCACTGTTGGGGCCAAAATATAGGCCATACATGTGGTTGATGATGTCAGCTGTAAATGGCACCTCTACTCCTCGGACGGTGACAGATGTTGTCGATCTGCTGTCGATGGCAGCATAGAACTCCTGGACTAATGTATCATTCAGTTCTGTGGGTTGTGCTGCGAACTGTTCCCATAGCAAATTCCTTATTGCCTTCGCGATAAATGGTTGGAGCCCCATGTTGGCTGCCTTGCGGACGTAGATGAATCCTCTTTCCTCCCACAATTCTTTGGTTGCGAAGGGCGACGCTGCTGCTAAAGAAGAGGCTGAGGCAGCACTGCGGCGGGTCTGTCTAGACGACATATTAGTTGCAAGGGTTGGGAAAATAAAGAAAGCAAATAAAAACTAGAGGAGAAAGCAAGGAAGAATAAGCAGAAGTGAGAAAAATGAAAATGGAAACGGGGTTTTATAGCGGTCGAGTTGCTGCCCGTTTAATGCTGTAACAGCAGGCGTGGATAACGGGGCCATTGATGAGATTTGGCGTGTCTGACGCGTCTGACACGCATTTATACGTCTGTTGCGCGTCTGCCACACGCTTCTGCGTCTGCCGTGTCAGTCTGTTGACAGCCTGTCTTATCCGTCTGCGGCGGCAGCCGAAACGACAGGCTTCAATAAATGGGCTCTGTTGGGTTGATGGATGGATGGTGGGCTTGGGTCACTTCTCCTTTTCTTCTTGACTCATTTATTTCCTAAAAACAGAAAATATAAAAAACATTATTCGAATAAAATAAACCTAATTTCCTAATAAATAAGAAATAATAAAAATAAATAATAAAAATAAAATTTAGGTTAAATTAGGGATGCCTTGTGGGGCATCTCCTAAAGTCACCACTTCCTGTATTCCTGGGGCTTCAGTCCCCTGATAGTGCTTAAGGCGCTGTCCATTGACCTTGAATTGGTGCCCGTCTTTTAATGATCGGATCGTGATGGCACCATGGGGAAAAACTTGTACCACTTGAAACGGGCCAGACCATCTAGACTTTAGCTTCCCTGGGAAGAGTTTTAATCTAGAATTGAACAACAACACAAGCTGCCCTGGGCAGAACTGTCGTGGCAGCAGTTTCTTGTCATGCCACTTCTTAGTCTTTTCCTTGTAAATTCTTGCATTGTCGTAGGCCATTGTCCGTAATTCCTCAATCTCGTTCAGATCTAATAGCCTTTTCTGGCCTGCCTTGTCCAAGTCCATATTCACTGCCTTGATTGCCCAATATGCTTTGTGCTCGATCTCGACAGGCAGATGACAGGTTTTCCCATAAATTAAACGGTATGGAGACATGCCCAATGGAGTCTTAAAAGTTGTCCTATATGCCCATAATGCATCATTTAGAAGTAAAGACCAATCTTTCCTAGTTGGCTTAACCATCTTCTCAAGAATGTTCTTAACTTCCCTTTTGGATATCTCAGCTTGTCCATTGGTCTGTGGGTGGTATGCTGTCGCGATCCTGTGCTTGACACCATATTTCTTCAAGGCGGCAGCAATTACCCTATTATCAAAATGTCTCCCTTCATCACTGATAATCGCCTTAGGGATGCCAAATCTAGAAAAAAATGTTTTTGTGCAAAAACTTTTGGACTGTCTTGGCATCATTCTTTTGAGTTGCGATTGCTTCTACCCACTTGGAGACATAATCCACTGCTAGGAGGATGTAAAGATTTCCACATGAAGATGGAAAAGGTCCCATAAAATCGATCCCCCAAACGTCAAAGATCTCTACTTCTAGAATGTTCTGCAGTGGCATCTCGTTTCTCCTCGAGATGTTACCTGTCCGCTGGCACCTGTCACAGTTCTTGTAAAAGTCCTGTGCATCTTTATATAGTGTCGGCCAGTAGAACCCTGACTGCAGCACCTTGGCAGCAGTTTTATTGCCTCCTAAGTGACCTCCATATTGTGAAGCATGGCAGTGATGGAGAATGTCTTCTTGCTCTTCTTGTGGTACACACCTCCTTATAACTTGATCTGCACATAGTTTGAAAAGAAGAGGTTCGTCCCAATAATAATGCTTAACATCATTTTGGAACCTCTTCCTGGCTTGATAGTTAAGATCAGAAGGAAGTATTATGCTAACTATAAAATTAACGAAATCAGCATACCAGGGAAGTTCAGAAGACTTACCTGCCGCCATGGCTGTCGCGGCAGCGATTGCAGCAGCAAAGAGCTGCTCATCTGGGAAGGTCTCCAGTATATTTGTCTCGTCGATTGGTAGACTCTGTCCCTTCTCCAACCTTGACAAGTGGTCTGCCACCTGATTTTCTGTCCCCTTTTTGTCCTTGATCTCAAGGTCGAATTCTTGTAATAGCAAGATCCACCGTATCAATCTAGGCTTAGCGTCATTCTTTGCGAACAAATACTTTAGGGCAGAATGGTTGGTGTGTATTATTACTTTCGTTCCAAGTATGTAAGAACGAAACTTGTCTATGGAGAACACCACAGCTAACAGCTCCTTTTCTGTGGTAGTGTAGTTCACTTGGGCGTCATTCAATGTTTTGCTGGCACAGTATATGACATGAAACAGCTTATCCCTGCGCTGCCCAAGTGTTGCCCCGACAGCAAAGTCACTAGCATCACACATAATCTCAAATGGCTGTGTCCAGTCTGGTGGTTGTACTATGGGGGCTGTTACTAGTTTTTCCTTCAGAACCTTGAATGCTTCAGTACATTCTTCATTAAAGTCAAAGGGTTGGTTCTGCTCTAAGAGATGACATAGGGGCTTCGTGATTTTCGAGAAATTCGCGATAAATCTCCGATAAAAACCAGCATGCCCTAAAAAACTTCTAATGCCCTTGACTGTGGTCGACGGCGGCAACTTCTCTATGACTTCTATCTTAGCCCTGTCGACTTCTATCCCGCGGCAGCTAATCTTATGGCCAAGGACTATCCCTTCGTCCACCATAAAGTGGCATTTTTCCCAATTTAGAACAAGATTAGCTTTTTCACATCTTTCAAGTACCTTTTGAAGATTGCCGAGGCATCTCTCAAAATCGTCTCCAAAGACGGAAAAATCATCCATAAAAATCTCTAGGAAGTCCTCTACCATGTCGGAGAATATAGCCATCATGCACCTTTGGAAGGTGGCAGGTGCATTACAGAGTCCAAATGGCATCCTCCTAAACGCGTATGTTCCGTAGGGGCATGTAAAAGTCATCTTTTCTTGATCCTCCGGTGCGATAGCAATTTGGTTGTAACCTGAATAACCATCAAGAAAACAATAGTAAGGTTTACCCGCTAATCTATCAAGCATTTGATCAATAAAGGGTAAAGGAAAGTGGTCCTTTCGGGTAGCTTTGTTAAGCTTCCGATAGTCCATACAAACCCTCCAACCGGTCACAATCCTGGTTGGGATTAACTCATTGTTCTCATTGGTTATCACGGTCATTCCTCCTTTCTTAGGAACGCATTGCACCGGGCTCACCCATTTGCTGTCGGAGATGGCGTAAATAATACCAGCATCTAACCACTTTATTATCTCCTTACGCACTACCTCCTTCATCACATGGTTTAGCCGCCTTTGGGCATCAATAGTCGGCTTATGATCTTCCTCTAGGAGGATTTTGTGCATGCATAACGCCGGACTAATGCCTTGAATGTCTGCTATCGTCCATCCAATCGCCTTTTTGTGCTGCCTTAGCATGCCGATTAGCTGTCGTTCCTATCCCTGCGGCAGCTTAGCAGAGATGATTACGGCCAGTGTGTCATTGGAACCAAGATAAGCATATTTTAACTGCCCTGGCAGGGGCTTAAGTTCTAAGGCATGTGGTTCAATAGTAGATGGCTTTTGGATTAAATGGTTATCCGAAGTGTAATTCAAAGGTTCGAATAACTTACCTGGACGATAGCCTAACCAGTTTACCTCCTCTTGACCTTCAGTATCAGATGTATCAGAATCAGAGGAGTCGCTGTCGTCGGTGCTGTCATCGTTGCTGTCGTGACAGGCCTGTAAGTGGCTGTCGCGGCAGTGACCAAATTTTATATCATGGCAGCTCGACCTGATGCAGGGTTGATCAAGGGTCACCTCAATGATGGCCTTGCATTCCTCGTCCACATCAGCATGTTTCATTGCTTGGAGAACATTCAACTTAATCTCTTGATCGTTCACTCGCATGGTGAGTTCTCCTTTCTCCACATCAATCAGTGATCTTCCCGTGGCTAAGAAGGGTCGCCCAAGGATGACTGGTGCGTTTTCATCTGCTTCACAATCTAAGATAAGAAAGTCAGCAGGAAAAATAAGCTTATCCACTCTTACCAGAATATCTTCAATTTTTCCCTCTGGGTGAACGTAAGAGCGATCGGCCAGCTGCAGAGTTACTGTCGTGGGCCGCGCCTTTCCAATACCTAATTTCTGAAAAACAGACTTTGGCATTAAGTTAACACTAGCACCAAGATCACAAAGTGCCTTACCCACAAATTTGTTTCCGATTACACAAGGTATGATGAAGCTCCCCGGATCCTTCTTTTTCTGGGGTGGCTGCCGATGAAGAATACTCATGCAACCTTCTGTCATCTTTACCGTTTCAAATTCCCCAAGTTTAGATTTTTTCGACATAACATCCTTGAGAAATTTAGCATAACCGGGCATCTCCCTAACGGCATCTAACAGTGGAATATTAATATGAACTTGCTTAAAAATATCATAAATCTTTTTAAGTTGAGATTCATGCTTAGCTTGTTGTATCCGTTGAGGAAAAGGTGGTGGAGGACGATAATCAGCAATACGTCCTTCCCACTGCATGCGAATCTGAGGACGGTAATCATCTTTTTTCTCCTCTGTCGCTTCTGCTATCGTGACAGGCTCATCGGCAGCAGTCTGTTTATCACCTTTCGGGGCAGCTTCCTCGGTAGGTTTATCCAAGGTAGGTTCCTTTTCTGTTTCAGCTTCTTTTTCCGGCCCTGGTAGTTTCTTCCCACTCCTAGTAGTAATTGCCTTACATTGCTCATGTGTGGGCGGTCTAGCATTTTCAGTATTGCTAGGGAATCCTCCATTTTGCCTCGGCTTAATATGTTGCGAAACCTGACCCATTTGTGTCTCTAGAGATTTCAAGGTAGCTTTATGATTTGTCATCCTCATCTCGGTTTTATCGATAAAGGTTTCTGTCTTCTTGACAAACTAATTCATATTCTCCATATACGTACCGGTCTGAGACATAAAGGTGGCCAGAGTCTGTTCCAATATACTGCTCGTGGCAGGTGGTGGCTGATGTTGCTGTTGCGGCGGCAGGTGCGACGGCAGTTGCGGCGACAATTGCTGTCGCGTCAGCAATCTAGGTCCTCCCTGATTCTGATTGTGTGCTTGCGGATTCAGGGCATTGTTAGGATTACTCCATGAAAATTTGGGGTCCTTCCTCCAATTGGGATTATAATTGTTGGAATTATAATTCGGTTTGTAATTTCCAACATATTTTCCCTCTTCTATTTGTATTGGGCACTCATCCCGACTATGATTTCCCTCACAGATGGTACAAACTTCCTCAACAACAAATCCTTGTAATTCATCATCGTTCAATAACCTTTTCATTGCTTTAGTAAGGAATGCTACCTGTGATTTCATAGTGCTGTCGGCCTCATAGTCCTTGACTGCAGGTACCCGTTTACCCCCTCTTCTAGCTGTCGGAAACTGCTCCTCATTCTTGGCCAGATTTTTCAAAACTTGCAAAGCCTCGTCTGGATCTTTATCCAACAATAGTCTGTTTGCTGTTGAATCAATTCGAATGCGAGTTTGTAGGTTGGCAGCATTATAAAACTTAGTAACCTGATTCCAGACAGGGAATCTATGCATTGGGCAGTTCCGAAGAAGAGTAGTAAATCTGTCCCAGGCCTCGTGCATCGGCTCGTCATCTTCCTGTTGAAAAGTAGCAATTTCATTACGTAATCGCTCAGATAAATGCGAAGGAATAAAACGAGATAAGAATTCATGAGATAAATCTGCCCAAGTTACGATTGAACCCGGTGTAAGTTTATTCCACCAAGTTTTAGCTCTGTCCCTCAATGAATGGGGAAATAACCGAAGCCTCAGTATCTCCAGACTAACTCCTAGCAGTCTAAACGAACCACAGATCTCCTGGAACGTTTTGAGATGCTCCCTAGCATCTTCTGTCACAGCACCACTAAACTGCCCGACATTGTTGATCATACTAAACATGACAGGTTTAAGTTCGAAGTTATCAACATCAATATCCGGCAGCGTGGTCTCCAGCTCTACATGATCGTTCAGCATGTAGTCACGACATGACCGTCGTCCATCAGCCGCAGGCGGATCGCCGACAGGCAGTATAACACCTCCACTAGCGGGCGGATTACGGGCCATCTGCTCTAGTTGTTCCTCAAGGTACTCGTTCCTGGCTAAAAGGTGGCGAAGTTGTTTCTTGAGATTGAAGGAACGTTCGATTTCCGGATCTAATTTATACTCAGGATCTTCACCTCTTTTAGATCTGCGCATAAACAAGAAAACCTTGTGAAAAGCAAGAGTTGAAAGTACTAACGAAAAATAGAAAAGAAAAATTAAAAGAAAAACAAAAACAAAAACGAAAAGTGCAATAAAAGAAAGGTGTAGTTATGTTGCCAATCCCCGGCAACGGCGCCAAAAACTTGTTGCGTGTAAAAGAGTCTATCGCAATTGTAGTGCAAGTGTACACGACGCAAGTAGTAAAGTGATACGAAGTATCGGATATCGTCTCCACAGGGATTGGGCTAATAGCTTCACCTATTTTCACTGCACGAAGTAAAGAAAATAGTTTAGAAAGTTGTCACGAAAATATTAAAGAAAACGTAAATAAAAGAGTTGGAATATCAAGATAGAGAGAATGGGCTGGTATTGAATTGCTCAGTAGTGCAGGTATTGCAATGCTTAGGAACTCCAGTTCTGTCGTCGTGCCCGTCGCGGCAGCACCTGTCGTGGCAGCTGTCCGTTGGCTGTCGCGGCAGCAACACACCAACTCCGTACTTCAAGTTTGGCAAGAATCCCAGATCTGCCTTGGCCTATCCCTAGGTCCAAGTCTGTCGATGATCACGTCTTTGATGATACCTCCCGGCGTGAATCGAAGGATGAACACCGATGTGTATGAATTCTTCCTTAGCCACTTAACCTTGCCCTATCCCTAGGCACAAGATAGTTCAACTATAAACTAGAGAACTTGCTCTTATTTCTTTCGTATACTTAACTCTCCCGATGCTAAGTAAATGGATAACCTCACAATGCTCTCCCGATGCTCTTGCAAGATATTAATAACCAAAATAAGAGAACTTGAAGTTTATTTTATTGAACTTGGAAAATCCTAAAACAAAACAACCCTTGCAACTACTTTACAAAACAACCCGTGGCCCTAGGGGGAATTTAGAACATGTCGACGACGGGTAAACGGCGGAGGGGTTTAGTTGTCGGTTATGGGGTATTGGATATATGATATCTCCTAGGTTAAAATATATGCCCTTATATAAGCTTTGGGCTCAAGTATTCTAAGATAACAAGGATTACAACTTTAATTAAAAGTAAGATTCTAATAAAAACTTAATCTCTAAGTATCCCACTTTTCAGCCGCCTCCTTGTTTCATGGGATTTCCTCTCCTTGAGCTTTGGCTTGACATATCTTTTGATCCGGGGCTTGGAAAATTGTTTGGTTTTCACACGAAAGACGAGCAGATTTTTCTCTATCTATCGAGGTCCACTTTACTTTTCCTCTTCATAAGGCTGCTGTCACCTTGCTGTCACGACAGCTCCATGGCAGCTTCATCCTCGCCGTCTGCTTGTCCAGTTCAGCTCTCCTGCTTCTCTGCCCTGCGCCTGCCTTCTTCGTCTACGATGGCATCATCCTGCAAAATCAGCCATTTTTAGTAGAATCCGTGCCTTTTACATATTTGTGATGTTTTGTTGAAAACTAACCTAAATGCAATGCAATGATGCTTGAATGCAGCAGAAATATGGGTTAAAAAGGGTGTAAATAATAGAACTTTTACACACTCAACACAATACTACCTATTGAAGTAGAGATCCTATCACTTCGAATTTTGAATGAAGTAAAGTTGGACGAAGCTAAATGGATACAAGTTAGGTTTGATCAGTTGAATTTCATCGAGGAAAAGAGGTTGAAAGCTATCTGCCATGGTTAGGTGTATTAGAAGAGAATAATGCGGGCTTATGACAAGAAGGTCCACCCAAGAGAATTTCGAGAGGGGACTTGGTGCATAAAAAAAGATCTTGCCAATTCAAAGAGATTTCCATGGGAAATGGATGCCTAAATGAGAAGGGTCGTATGTCGTCAAGAATGCCTTTTTCCAGAGGAGCGTTGATCTTAACAGAGATGAACGGGGATGAGTTGTGCAATCCAATGAACTCTAACTCGGTCAAAAAATACTATGTTTGAAGAAACAAAAAAGAAAAGAGGAAAAAGAAAAGAAAAAAATCAAATCAAATAAAAAAATGGGGGTTCAAGATGAAAACCCGAAAAGGGTGTCTTGAAACCAATAGAGGATTTGAGTTGAAAACCCGTAAAGGGTAGCTCAAATGAATTTTAAGATTAGGCATCTGGCAAACAAGCCCTCTAAAAAATTTAGATATCTTAGTAAAGAGCTTCTGGCAAAGATTCTACCTCAGTTGATGGGCTCACGCATCATTCATGCAATGGATGTCTGAGACATTGCACCATGTTTTTTTTTCTCATGTTTTCCATGACCTTTTAATTTATCCCCAAAATTTTAAACCTTAATGAAATACTACTTTGTGCCTTCTATTATCGTTTCTATAAGCATCCTGCAAGTAGGTTAATATAGATTCATGATAAGCAAAAGATTTTTTGGTATTATTGTGTTCTAGCCTTTTAAGTGTATATGACATTTAGGTTTTCTGCGGAAAAAGTATACCAAGGTATAACCATAAAAAGACCTCAGGTGCCAAGATATGAGAATGCGCCGAAGTAAGGCGACTAGTGTCAGCTACATCAAGACTTAAGCTTATTAGAGAAAAGCAAGAGAAACATGGAAACAAAAGAACTGCAAGGTGAAAACACGAAAAAGGTGCCTTAGAAGAAGAAGAAGAAGAAGAAGAAGAAGAAGAAGAAAACCAAAGTGAAAACTGAAAAGACGCTTTGAGAAAGTAAATCTAAAGTGAAAACTTGAAAATATGCTTTAGATCAAAGATTCAAAAGCTCGAAAGGAAAGAACTAAAAGGGTTGAACCCAAATGTGAGATGAGGTACCGCCACTACAAAGAACAAGAAGGAGAAGGATGCAAGTAGAAAGCCAAGATTGATCGACCAGAAAAGTGAAAACGTTTGAGCAATCTGGAGATGTCATTATCCATGCATCAAATGTAGTTAGGCATCCCTAAGTTAGGAGCATGCTAACTCATACCATCAAAACATCTTATCTATTTTCTTGACAGGTACTAAAGAATTAGCAAAAGACTGGACCCTTTACTTCACGGTCGGAGAAGTAGATCTCAATAAGAAATCAAAACTCTTTGAACTGACCCAACTATGATTTTCAAAAATCTTTTGACCTTCAGCTTTTAGAGCAATGAACATCTTTTCATGCCGACAAGATAAGGTGAAATTTGGGCATTGTTTGAATATTTTTCAAGCTTCAGCCTTTTGGGAAGCAGGGAAAAGTTCTTTGGTACTCATGAGTCATGCCATGAGAAAATAGGGTGTCATTTCAGAGCAAAAAATTTTTATATATGAAGAACTCGTAGCTCCAAGACTCTAAAGCAAAGAGTTCTATATATGAAGAACTCGTAGCTTCATGATTTTAGGGCAAAAGGTTATGTATAAGAAGAACTCGCAGCTCGAAGAATCTACCTAGAGAAAGCAAAATGTGCTATATAGGAAGAACCTATTGCTCTAAGACTTAAAGGTGAAAAAATTCTATATAGGGTGAACTTGCAGCCTGAAGAGATGTCATCAGGGACAAGCTAAATGTTCCATATAGGAAGAACTTGCAGCTCCAAGGTTTCGGACAGAGGCAGAGTGAACCGCTTCCATATAGGAGGGACTCGTGACTCCGGTTTTCTGAACAGGAAAGTGGGATAAAATTAGTGCTTATGATCTTTGCTTTATTGTCGTTTCACCAGAATGAGCAAAGAGGAGCAGCTGTAATTCTGTAAACATTAATTTTATCTAGGTTCGTTGACCAGGAATTATTATTATTATTATTATTATTATTATTATTATTGTTATTGTTATTGTTATTGTTATTATTAGACTTTAAAATAAACAGATCAATGAAAAATGAAAACTCATTTAAATTATTAATGTCTAAGTCCAATTACAGCTTAATAACCCAAAAAATATTACATGATGCATAGGCATGTTTGACCCAAGTACAAAAAACCTTAATCTGATTTATTTGTGCAACCTATTCCTGGCTGTTGGATCAAATTTAATCCAACGATCTAGATCGAAGGGAGAGACTCTTCAGTTGACCGCGTGTGATGCACGCCCCGCCCTTCTAACTCCCACGCGCGCGTGCAATGGACGCCCGAAACTGCTGGACTCCCACACGCCATGTGTCTTCATCTAATGTTGCCACATCATCCTCCTAGGCCATTTAGGCCGTCCACTCCTGGTTAGATCAAATTTGACCGTGATAGACTCTCTATCTCCCTTCAGTCGATGGACGCGCGACGGTGGCCCTTTCTTCGTGGACCGAGGATATTGTGCTGACGTAGTCCGCTCACCGGCTCCCCAACCACCGTGCTGGACAGAAATAATAAAAAAAGGTTGGGAACCGGTAGACTTAATGACAGACTAATTAAACTTATTGATTTTTCATCTATTATCTTTAGATGTATCTCATTGAATTTTCCTTTTCACAGACTGCTTGCGAGGAATTGAGAACCAGTAGGATGTTTTTGAAGCTTGGTTTACAAGTTGTTTCTGGTCTCAGTTCAGAGCTCATCAATGTGAAGAAAGCTGCTGCAATGGATTCTGAGGTACTTAACAGTGATGTCTTGAAGCTTTCTAGACGCGCATCGAAAACATCAGCTATGTTCTAAAATTAAACGAAACTGTGGGGTCAGACGAGAGCAAAGAGAATTTTTCAGAATCGATGAACAGGTTTATGAAAATGGCGGAGGAAGAGATTATAAGGATTCGAGCCCATCGCTAGTAAAGGAGATCACAGAATACCTCCATGGAAACTCAACAAGGGATCTTTATGGTGGTGAGGGATTTCCTTACGGTTCTTGAACGAGTCTGCAATGAACGAAGCATGGTTAGTTCTGCCCATAAATTCCCAGTTCCAGTGAATCCAATGATGTCCCAAGCTTTTCATGGATTTCAGAGGAGACCACAGGATGGTTCTGGTTCTGATGATGAGACTGCATCACCTTAGTTGTGTGCAGAAGCTGTAAAATAGAAGCTGCCAAAACTGGGTGGTTTGGGTTTTGATTGATGCTTGTATGGCCTGGTCTGCAATATAAGGTCGCTGTAATTTATTTATTTACATTCTGTATAAATGTACGATAATTCTGGAACAATTTTGTTAAATACGCATGATATAATATACTAGAGGAATTTTCCTGGGAAAAAGAAGGTAGTCTGCTGATTTACTTGGATGTCTTGTAAGTAAAGCTCTGTATTAAACTCTGAATAACTGAGAAAGCGGCATTCATAGGTTCATGCCTGCAAAAGTATAACATGCCACAATAATTTATGTTCATTCTTGTTTCAAATAATCTTTGACATTACTAATAGCATCAGATTGCTTATATTAGAAAACGGTGTTGATCTGCTTTTGCCTCACTGCTTTTATTGTGTCAGCATGTCGGCATCCATGCGTTCTAGAATACGGCGTGCTTCTTCCTCTGTTGCAGGAACTACTTTTCGAATCTTAAATCCGTTCTTCTTGGCCTTTGCCTCTGGCCGGACAGTGAATGAGAAATAAAATGTATTTGATACCTGCTTCATGGATACATATACAAAAAGAGGTAATATGTAGCCATATTATCAATGAAATTGTGAAAATGGAATCGAGAACATATAGTAGCCTTTTGTTCAATAATAGTTCATTCAGGAGGGTTTTACCTCACTAGATCTAATCTCCGGCCTTGTAACATGAGCAACAACTTCAACGTTAATTAAAGGTTGATCCGGGTTCTCAAGTTCAGTGTACAGAACGCACGACGTCAAACGAAGGAAGTCGCCTACATCAACCTGCTCGAAATACAAGTATTCTTAGCATAAGTTATAAAAGTTCCCTGAAAGATGAACGGATAACAACCCTGTCTTTTATATGATGTTCACAATTAATGAACTAAAGATAGACCCAATTCGAAGCGCAAATGCAAATCAAAGATGCTGGAAAGAGTATTGAATCTGAAAGTTTATTCTTGTCTTCCATTTGATGAGTATATGCTTGAAATAATGTTTGAAGACCGAAAAAAAGAGGGATTAAAAGATTGCATCAAATTCAAACAATATCGAATAACACTGAGCATGAAAGGCAAAGAAGAAAAAACCAGTCACGACTGTTGTTTGCATAGACGTAATTAGCAGTGCAGCCATTCTATAAATGGTTCGGGATCTCTATCTCTCTCTATCAGAGACACAATTAAGTTAATGCTAAAAGCTCTATAGAAAGTAGGAAGGTACTTACAGGCCTTAAGAAATCAACATGATCAACTTCTAGAAAGCAAGGCACTAATCCAGCGAACGCATAAGCTGTTGAGAAAGCTATCTCGAATGCTCGATGCATTAAGAAACCTCCGAAAATTCGACCATGGATGTTCCTCTGCTGTGGTTGGCAGATCAAAGCATTTTCAAGACGGGTATCCCTTAAAAGAATGCTGTCTCTATCTGCTAATGCCGGCATATCACAGAAGATCCGGCCCTCAGCCAAAAGCCCTTCCAGTCTCTTTGCCTCATTGTCGAATTCTCTTCTACCTACTCTTTTCTTTTTTCTCAATTTGCTTCTAGCTTCAGCTTCTTCAAAAAGAAACTTCTCGCGTTCTGTTTCTGGTGAAAGCCGGTTAACAGCTGCCGCTTTCCCGCTCTCAGAGTCACGGGCCACAAAGATGAAGTTGGCTGTTAGAGCTACTGAATCAGAAACATCCGAGTTTTCTGCGTGAAATAACAGTATCTGATCAAAGTCTATAGCATAGCCAAACTTCAATCTGACATATCTATAAATGAAAAAGATAATCAACGGAATCACATCGCTAGCAGCTGGTGCAGTTGGGTAAACTACCACAAATTACTTTTCAATAACTCCAAGAACAGTGCAAGTTATAGAAGTTCAGTGCCATTACCAACACTACAAAACACTGTCAGTTCAAAGTAGTATCTGAGTAAGGGCAAAGTATCATTTAAGTAAAAAAGTTCACCATCACAAGAAAATTCGAAGTTGTATAAAAATGCAATAGAACAAGATAGTGAAAGTGTGCAGTATGAAATAAAAATGGAAATCAGAGATATGAGAAAGCACCATTTGTGGATTGAATGACTTCTAGTTGAATCTCAATGGATGATGTCCCAACCCATATGACAGAAGCAACAATTTTGAGATCAATGTCAACACTAATAGCCTTCTTCAAAACAATCTTGTCAACAGCAGCTGTTACCAGCAAGAGAGGCCTCGTTGTGCTATCATCATCTGAACAATGCTAATTTGACAAACCAAAAACACACACTTTAGCAATCCCAAAAAGGGTCTATAAAACCAACAGTTAAAAGAAAAATGAAACCTTGACAGAGATGGTCCCAGCTAAAGCATCAAGGTCTTCAAGCAACTTCCCGATTCTAACTTCATTCCAGGGATCCCTGTACTGTTCTCTCAAGATATAATCCGATGAGAAATTGTAAAAGATGCTGGTCCTGCTTTGAGAGGGAGTTCTGGTGAGCAACTCACTTTGTGGAGGCGCATCTTTTGGTGGGTCAAGCAGTCTCTCGAATATTTTGGACCTTGCTTCCCACAGAGCATTGGTGACCGGTGAATGGTACATTCCAGGCCATAGGCTTATTGGTTTCTTGGTGGAGCTGGAATCTGGGGACCTGTCAAATGGAGACGACAAAGTTGAAACTACCGGGATGGATTTAGGAGATGAGCAATTCAAATCCATGGGGAAATTCGGATGCTTTCAGGGGTTCTGCAAAACCCTTGCTGGGAATTTTGTTTTGTTCAAAGAAGGAATTTTGATTTCAGGTTTGGGTTTGTTGTTCTTTTTATGTGAAAAATTGACTCAAATAACTCAGATCTTCTTGAAAATATATTAGTTACATATTCGAGGAAAAGAATTTGTTTATTGTGTTCAATTTTGTTGTCTAAAAGGAAAGGGCTCGGTTACTTCGTTCCAACGATTACGGGATTTCTTAAAGAGGAGAATTATTATTTTTGGATAAATTACACTGGTAGTCACTAAATGTTTAAGACATTGACATTTTGGTCACTGAAATTGAAAAATTTTCATTATAATCATTAAATTTTTAATTCATTATTAATCTGAACCGGCCCGACCTAAACATGTTTTTTCACTTGAATTTTGGTTCTGGGTGAGTCGGGGGAGAATTTTGGTAAAGATTGAGTTGGTTAGGGCGAGTTTGGGTGAAAATTTCCCTTCCGACATATTATATTTTTTTGGGTAATATGCATGTCTGTCTTATGGTTTATGTTCGGTGTACAAGGTTGTCCATTCTAACAATGTTGTCTCCAAAGTTTGAACTCATTTCCTTTCCTTGAGAGTGCAATGTATCTTATCAATGCACCCAACACTTGTTGGTAAAAATATTATATATATATATATATATAATATTTTTAATATTGAATTTTAAATATTATGGATAATTGTTGGGATTTTTGCTTAAAACTAAAAACATATTAATTGTATAATTTGGTTTCAAGTTGATTGAAGATTAACAAAGGCAAACGAATAGATTTAATTTTAGTTTCGGTTGAGATTTTTTGTTATGATTTACCACTTTTAATCGTCAGATCGATTTGAAATTAAACTATATTAGTCTTTTGGAAAAGCATATCTTCCCATGGTTAGGATTGACCGACGAACGCTTTGTTCGTCGAAATTTTGACTTTGGCGACAATTATAAATTTAAAAAATAAGGGTTCATTTCGGAGAAAAATATTTTAAGGTGTCAACATTTATAATAAAAGTTAAGGATATTGACCGTAATAGAAGTTAATTAAAAATTTAGATCCTATATGACATTGTTGGTCTAATAAATTGTTTGATCGTTGCAATTTGCAACATGTGTCACGAGCTTACATTTTTTTCATAGACAAGTGAAAACTCAGCGTCTTCTGTAAGTGTTCCGACAAGAAGATGCATTGCAATCTCAAGAGGAAACAAGGAAAGCTTAGGGGCTGCCTTCTTGGTACACACAAACTACTCCATAACATCAGTGATGAGATGATGGAAACAGACCAAGTTACTAAAAAAAATGCTGAAATTAAGTGGTTCCACTAACCAAAATATGCCACACAAATCATTTGCAATAATTTCATTTCCTTCAAAAACTGAGTTTATGAAAAATGTTCCAAATCCCCTTCCATCTCATCAATCACATGACATGCCACCTCAAAGTCACATGGATGCCTAAATGGCATAAATCCCAGCCCACAAAGTTTAAACCAGCTCCACTTTTTCTTGGCATAAATTCTTGTAAATGAAAGAGTAGCAAGTTAGCCTGCAAAATCCAGAATAAAGAAAACATGGATCCAGAAAGTGCAAACAGTAAACAGCAGTGAAACACACATTTCATCAATTAAAAAGACTTGATGTTCCATAATTATAACATGTCTAGTTTATTTTACACAGCAATCACTAGATCAACATCTTATCATTCTGCAATTATCACATTAATGAAGAACGAAAACATATCCCACAGGCCACAATTATATAAAGTGATCTTACTTACATCTCATGTACCATTCGATCGGTGTGAAAATAATAATTCTACATACATAATAGTTTAGGGAGAAAGCCAGGAAAGATAACGTCGAATCTAAAGCTTTTTCTCCGGGACACAAGTGAAGGATTCTAGTGTGAAATAAAAGACACCAAAGACCTAATGTGGATGCTTAAAAATGTAAACGATACAATTACAGTGAGTACTGAATGTAAAAAGTTAAAATAGTAAGTAAAGCATTATACATGTAACCTCAAGCTTTATTTAAGCATGCACAAGAACATATACTTACACATGCAGTAAGCTAAGATACAATACTCACTGTATCCATATTGCTTCACTGACTCTCGTTACTATCTCGAGCAACAATAAGTTCATCTAAATACCCAACATCACCAGTATCTGAAGGCATCAAAATTTCATCCTCGGTGGTAAAATGGTATCGCTCCCCAATAGCTCTTAAAAGCTGGTATACTTCAAACATGGTAGGCCTCTCCTTGGGAGGTGGCAATACACAATTACATGCAACTTTAAGAAATTGGAGAAGTTCATTATCTACACCCTTCCCGACCAACGATGCGTCAATAGCATCTCGAAGTTTTCCACCATTTGATAGCTCCGAAATCCATTCGGCCAGACTTCCCTTGAAGCTCTCAGGAGCTTTGGATACATGGGTAGGTTTCTCACCAGTCACCAACTCAAGAAGTACAACTCCAAAGCTGTAGACATCTCCTTTTGGAGTGGCCACTAGAGTTCTGGCATATTCAGGAGCAACGTAACCTAAATCTCCAAACTCACCATTCACAAAGGTGCTTAGATGTGTATCAATTGGGTTCATCAGCCTAGCAAGACCAAAATCAGATATCTTGGGCTCAAAATCTGCATCCAGTAAGATGCACTTAGAGCTTATATTTCGATGAAGTATACGCGGATTGCAGTTGTGGTGGAGCCATGCAAATCCTTTGGCAGCCCCTATACCGATTTTAAGCCTTAAGGACCACTCCATAGCCTTGTTAGTATCATCTGCAGGATGCAAATTATCATTGAGTGTACCATTTGCCATGTATCTGTAAACTATAAGCCTCTCTTTTTTTGCCATGCAGAAACCTAGAAGGGGAACTAAGTTACGGTGTTTCACATTTCCCAAAGTAGCCATCTCAGATGAGAATTCTTTGTCAGAGTGTTGAGAATCCTGTAACCTCTTAATCATAAGTGAGGTTCCATCTTCAAGTACTCCTTTGTACATAGTCCCTGTTCTTCCTGATCCGATGATATTATTTTTGTTGAAACTATCAGTGGCCTTCATAAGATCATTTAGTTTCATCTTGGAAACTCCCTTTTCAAACAAGGAAACCTGAAACAGAATTACCTTATAAGTAAATCATGGAGAAGAAACCATAATCAAAGGAAAAAAAAAGATCAGTGTTAACTCAAATCTGATGTGGAGGTATTAGAGTAGCTTGCCTTAATGCCTTTTTCTCCCTTTAAGCTCTTCGCCCATTTGTTTCCATCTGGATCATCATTCTTCTTCCTCATGGCAGTCATTCTACGGTAATAGAAGAACACACCAATAGTCACACCTATCGCGGCAACTGTCACCCCACCAACAGCAGCCCCAGCAATAATTCCAGTTTTAGGGCCTCCTGAAGTCGACTGGCAAGGATCCAAAGGCTTCCCACACAGTCCAGGATTATGTGCAAAATCCTCCGCTGTTAATGAAGCATTAAAAGGTGGAATTGGACCTGACAAGAGATTATTAGACACACTAAATGTTTTCATCCTATCCAGCAAAGTGAGAACCGGAGGAATTGAACCCGTCAATCTGTTGTTGTCAAGTCTCAAAAGGTTTAAGAAGCTACAATTCGCGAGGGCTGGTGGGATCTCTCCAGAGAAAATATTAGATGAGAGATCAAGGGTAGTGACAAAATGGATAAGGCCAGAAATATTAGATGGAATATTTCCATGGAGTCTGTTGCTCGAAAGATCTAAGCCTGTCATACTTTTGCATTTCTCGATTCCTTGAGGGAACACACCCTTAAGTCCCATATCCGAAAGCCTGATATTCAGAACCCTGTTCTCATCCGGGTGCCAACAATCAATCCCGGCGAATCTACAAATAAACCCTTCAGTGTTGTTGTTGAAATTCCATGAGGAATTTAAGTAGCCAAAGGGGTCCTCAAGTGAATCTTTGATGCTCTTCAAACAATCGATATCGTCTTGAGACGCGTGGCTGAAACTACAGCCAAGCAATAACCACACTAAAACACTGACAAACACAGCACAAACTCGGCTACGCAACACCATGGTTTTGAATAAACCCCTCAAATCGAAACCGAAATGGTGGATTCCAGAAAGCAATTTGTACAGCTAATAACAGCTTTAACGTGCCAAATCTACTAAACCATAATTCAAAATTAAAACCTGAAAAAAGTTAAAGAAAAAAGAGGAAACAAGATCAAATCCACCTTTCATAAATATCCAAAAACACCAAGAAGAAAAGGTATAAAAAAGGAAAGAGCATAGATAACATAATTCAGCTGATAAACCACTAAATTCACAAAGACCAACACAAAAGATAGAAAACTTTTACACAGATCAAATTAAGCAAACCGGGTGCAGTTGAATACTTGACCTAGATTCTGATCAATATAAGGGAATATCAACAAAACCCAAAAAGGGAAATTAAAGCAGGATGAAGCTTTGCAACAAAAATTCAAAGACCCACCTCTGATTTCTCGAATATTAACCGAAGAAGATCCAAGAAGAGGCAAAAGGGTACTGGAAACTACAAGGAAGCATCCACCTTTTCTACAGAGAAACTAAGAGAGAAGACCTCCCAATACTTCATATGTGAGGAAGAGAAAAATAAGGCAAATTCAACATCATGGTTTGAGTAGTCAAAATCATAATTCAAAACAAGAAAAATAAAAATAATAGGTGAAAAAAAGGAGAAATAAAGGAATGACCAGTTTAAGCTCTTCGGTTGTTTTCTCTTTTCCAAGCTATGGAGACGACTGGCCTCCAAGATGGGGCAAAGACTTTTAGTGCTCTTTGCTTGACTTGCTTTCCGTTGAAAAAAAATTTGCTAAAAAATTATTATTAATAAAATATAATAGAAAATTAACTTCTAGTTAATATAACATGAACAGAGATTCGAGTTTAAAAAATAGGAAAATTGATTAACTGAATGTTATTTTTTTTTAAAAAATAGAGTTTAGTTTGTTAAAAAAAGAGTTTAGTTAGTTTTTGTTATTGATGTATTCGTCTTCGGAATTTGTAAGTCACCGGAACCTCAAGCCTTCAAAATTCGAAAGTTTTTTATTCTACATGACATTTTTCTCTATAGCTTCAATTATTCGGATCACACTTCATACTCAATTGTTGCTTCTCGACATGATATTATCGAGTCTACTTATCAGACAATTCAGTCTATAATTTGGCAGTCAAATTTATTATGTTGCTCATCAATAGGCATCATACGCTAGGTCTAGTACATTGGCGGATTCAAAATCTAAAAAATAGGTCCAAAATTTTAATACACCTTTTTTTCTTTCTTATAAATGAATGTAAAATAATTTTTTTTACAAATTACACAATATTTTAAAATTTTCTCAGAAGTGGGATGCATATTGTCACGCCCCACCAAGGTGCACCAAGGTCGACCGAGGGGTGCCACCTAGGTGCACTCGGGAACAACCAAGGCCAAATGAAGGTCCTTGGACGTTTTAAGGCCAAATATGAACCACGAAAGGTTCTAGATTAGACTAGAGAGGCCTACAACCCTTTCAAAACGTTGCCACAAGGTTCTAAGAGGTTTCAGGACGCTCCACAACCCTCTAGGCTCACTTGGAAGGACCTACAAGGCTCGGGAAGCTCGAGGAAGCATCGAGACAACTCTGGAAGGCTCGAGACTCGTCTGGACACATTCGAAACATTCTAGAAGGCTATAGACAAGTGTAGATCTATAGGGAGTTATCTAGAATACTTTAGAATACTTGAGACATATATAGATAAGTATGGACTTATCTAGAATATTGTAGGCTTGTAAGATATTTTAGGAGGCAACATAATAATCGTCAGATCAAAACGATCATGGTCGTCCATTGAGGAGGTGGGAGCCTATAAATAAGACCACCCCTGTAACACCCTAGTTTTGGGCCTAGATGTTTTAGACATCGGATCGGACCGGTCGGAAACGGTTCGAATCGTATTAGGATGTTTAGGGAAATCAAGGAACACGAAGGGATAAAAATATGGTAAAAATTACTAGAATCCTCTAAAATTATGTTTAAGAGATTGGTCAAATAAATTTTACAAAAAGAGCTTCGAAAGTGGTACATTTTGGGTAGTGACCAAAATGTAAAGTTTCAAACTATGGAAAATTGCAAACTTTCAAAAAGGAGACAAAATCTTATATTCTTTAGGGAGCTATGGTGCAATTACACTTTCCTTAAATTGACATGTGTTTTAAAATGGTTTTTAGATAATTAAAATAGAAATAGTTTTTATTTAATTAAAATGGATTAATTGGGAAATTGAGTTTTCATTTCAGCAAAACCATTTTCCCAACTCTTTTCTCCAGATTTCTTTTCTCCCAAACACTCTCTCTTTAATTTCTAAACCAATTTCAAGAGCTCTCTTCAAACTCTCTAAGTTTGTGAAGGAAAAACTTGTCATTCACTAAGGAATGCAAGGATTGGAGGTAATTCCCGTTCTCAACCTTCAATCTAGGTTCTTTATTGAAAATCCCAAGATCTTTGGCTTATAAATATTTTTGGCTGAGTTTTTATTATAGTTTTGATTTGAGATCAAAATCTTGCAAAATTATGTTTTAAATCTTAATTTTTGGATAAGTATTGATGAACTCTGTTTTGGATTGGTTTTAATTGAGTTTTGAGTTGATTATAATATTGAGAGAGGGTTTTGATAATATAGATCCCGAAATCCTTGAATTCTTGAGTTTCTTGATGGTTTTTGTTGGGTTTTTGAGGTGAAATTATGAAGTTATGCTTGCTGGAGGTATAAGGATGGGTTTAGGTTGTTTTTGAATTTGTTTTGATGTTTATAAATGATTGAAAGTGATGTATGTTGGCTGGGCAGGGTTTAGGAAGCAATCGATTGAGTTTTCGGTTGTTTCGGATGGGTAAATTAGTGTAGTTTTGGTGAGCAACGAGTTTGTGTTTAGTTGTTGATGTTGAAATGCATTTTAATGCATTTGGATCTATGTTTTGGTGATCAAAAAACAAGGGATCTTGATCCGGAAGCAAACGAAGCATTTTTGGAGGCTTCGAAAGGGTGATTTTCGCGTCGGCGAGCAAAGTTTCGCGTATCGGTGAGTGGAAATGGATTTTCCAGCTTTGTAACGCTTTGAACGTGGTCTTGGGAGCTTAGTGTAAGTTTGAAACCCTTAGCTAAGCTCAAGAGTAAGTGGTTCAAAAGTCTCTCTCGGAATGTGTTATGTTTTTGTTGGAAAATGTACTTGAATTAAATGTGGTTATATTTACTGTTTTAAAGCATGTTTTGAACATTGATATTGCTGGTGTTAGATTCCATTTTGTTAAGGGTGCACTTGGTAGATGTCCCTTGGATTTATGAAATGTATGCATTTGGGTTTAAGCGTGTTTATGCTTGTGAAAATGACAGTGTGATTTATGCTTATAAAACAATGGAATAATAATGTTAAATAATTATATTGGCAACTGATGGTAATGGTTTGTGGTACTTTAATCGGATATAGTTAGCCGATTATAGGATTTGGTGTACCGTGAATAAAGTCGCCTTGGATGTCGAGGGGTTGTGAATTGTGCCATAAACTTCACCCAAGTATCCTAACTATTGAGGCTAAGATCACAACGGTGGATGGTTTAATCCCGTGGGTGGATCTTGTGTTTTGAGTCATGTACTCTCGTTAGTGGAATTATACAACTATCGAGGAGTGGTGTTGAAGGGTTGTGATTGTACCGTTAAACTCCAACACGGGTGTCACAACGGTTGATGATCTCATCCCGTGTGTGAGCCTTGTGTAGTCTGGTAGTGTGTATGAAGCGTGTGAGACAACGCTTGTAGTCCGCGTATCCGATTGTGTCTTTTGTTGTGGTTATGATATGGTTTGAGGTTGATCACTTGCGAGCCAATATAATGTTGATGATTAGTGTTTAAGCATGAGTTGCTTGGAAATTATGCTAGAATGCATGTGATGCTTGGTTTAAGCATGATCAAAGGATTTTGTTGTTGTTTTAATGATGCTATGAGCATGTGGCTTAAAAGTGAATTGATGCTTTAGAAAGCATGTTTTAAAGGAAGGCATGAGTTTCCAAATGGTGTTATCTTGATTTTATAAAATGCATTGATGAATGATTGGTTTTAGCGATCCTCACTAAGCTTTATGCTTACGCTCATTTGTTTCATCAATGCAGATAATTAAGCATTTGAGGCAGCAATAAAGCAAGTGGAATCCAAGCATTTTTTTATTAAGCAATGTATGTGGTTTTACCTTAGTGTTATGGGAGGCAATGGGAGGGATTTCTACTCATGGTTATATTTGGTGATGTTAAACACCTTGAGCATGTTTATTTTGCTTATTCGATTCTGTAAATGGCCTTAGAGTGCTGGTTTGAGCTTGAATGTGGCTTTTAGCCTTTTTGCTATTTTGATATCTAGGAAGCATGCCTATAGACCAATAGCTTACAAGAATGATGCTATGTTTTAGCTTGTGTTTCGCATATGTGGTCTATGTTGTTTATTCATGTTGTATGTGGGTTGGGACAAGTGTCGGAATGGTTCCGGAGATGAAAACTTGATTTAAACTAGCAATTTGGAAAGTTGCAGGCCCAGGCGTTTCAGAACGCCCTTATCTATTCCGGAACGGAGGCTTGTAATGACCATGGTGTCTTAGAACAAGAAGGCACGTTCTGGAACATTTCGCCACTGTAAACCATCATATCGAAACGGGTTCCTTGAAATTTTTAAACGCCCCCGCGTATCGAAACGATCACTCTTGTTCCAAAATGGTCGTTCCGATACATGGTTCTGTGTTCCGAAACACTAGACCGTTGGATGCTGAATTTTGAATTGTGCTAAGTTCATGTTTCTTACGTTTTGGTCCCTGAATGATGTTTTTCCAATTGGTTGAGTTTGGATGGTCCGTTTGAGTTGAGATTTGAGATGCTAGCATGTTATATAATTAATTTTGGATTGGTAACTTTAAAAACCAGATAGTCCTTGTAATTCTTGAAATTTACAAATTAGTCCCTAAAAGTCAAATGACTACAATTGAACCCTTAATTGAACTCTGATCGCTGTGCCATTTTCTTCTATTCGCTTTGTTAATCACATAGGATAATAATGTGCATCTAGAAAAGATAAAAAAAGGTCTTTAATCGAGGTTGACTTTTACGAGTTGACTTCGGTTTTCCCCGTGTAATCTTCTTAGTTCGAGTCGGGCGTCTGGGCCGGGCTAAAAGGGGTTACATTTATTGGTATCAGAGCCAGGTTACGAAAGAATTGAGGATGATGGTAAGTGAAATTGGTATGTTTTAATGCATGATTGTGTGAAAAAACATGTTTGGATTGAATGTTAGAGCTTATGCTATGCCTGATTGTTATAAATCATATGTGAGATAAATATGAATGTATGTTGATAATGTGATGAGGATGTATGCTGATTTTGGATGATGTAAAGCATGTGGAGTATGAAATGCTATTGTATGCTATGTTATGTTTGAGGGAAATCGGGGTGCTCATTGCCTTATTACACTAGTTAAATGTTTTTGTGGACTTGGATCCTTGCTTGAGGCTGGCCTAAATCATGATTTGATTTGTTTTTGTTGTTATGCCTTGTTAAAAATAGCACTATGGGTCCGAGGAGAGAGCTTAGGTCGAACACGGTAGTGCCTGCGGCTGAGCAGGGCAACCAGGGTAACCAAGGGGCTAATGTTCCTCATGGTGGAAACTTACCTCCTCTGCCACCACATGGGGTGGAGAGTCGGATCAACAAGGACAAGCTGGTCCAGGGTTGGGTGATCAAATGCCATTGGTTCAGGCGATCATCGGAGCATTTCAGGCCGTGGTATCCAGGGCGCATGTTCAGGCCCCTACAGCTAGGCATGTGGGTTTGCCTTTGGAAAGGCTAAGGAGTTTAGATGCTGCCGAGTTCTATGGAATGTCTCCTGAGGCGTCGGAAGCCTAGTTGGCTAGCACGATCCGTATCATGGATTAGATGGGATGTAATGATGTTCGCAAGCTGGGATGCGATGTTTCTCCAGGGTGATGCTTATAGTTGGTGGACGACCACCACGGCTGGAGTGGAACCCAATGAGGTAGATTGGGAGTTTTTCGGAGGTGCCTTTAAGAGGAAGTATCTGGGAGTGAGATGATTGGATGAAAAGAAGCGCGAATTTATGTCGCTTGTTCAGGGAAACCTTTCTGTGGCTGAGTACGAGGTCCAGTTCGTACGTCTGAGCCAATACACCCCTGAGTTGATGCTGAGTGAGAGTCATCGTTGTGATCGCTTCCAGTATGGGATGGTGCAGGAAGTAAAGACTTATATGTTGGCTGCGGATTACACCGATTTTGATGTGCTTGTATGTCGAGCTAAGGACATCGAGCAGAATTTTGGTCTATCATCTCATGGAGGTGGTTCTAGCTCTGGAAAGAGAGCAACTGAGTCTAGTTCCGGTGGTGGATGGAACAAGAGAGGTTGAGATAGGAGATATCAGCCTACTACTAGGCGAGGTAACATTGGACATGGTGTATCGGCTCAGGGAGACCGGATGAGGGCAGGACAAAACACGTGCTGGACGTATGGTTCTCGGGGTCATCTGCGGCGAGATTGTCCTCGTGCGGCTAGGGAGGCACAAGCTCTTGTTGTGGTGGCAGAGAATTCTTGCTGGAACTGTGGTTCAGCAGACCATTTGAGGCGTGAGTGTCCTCTGTTGGCCGGTGGAGGCCAGGGACGTGCACCTGCTGTGGCTGCACCTTTGAGAGGCCATGGGCGCGGCCGAGGGAATTTCCAGAGGAGAGATGAGGGGCAGTGAGGCATTGCTCATGTTGTAGCAGTTCGGCCCGAGGGAGGCGGTTCTGCAAGGGTCTATTCTCAGCGCAAGGAGCGCAACGATACCAATGTCATCGCAGGTACATTTGTTCTACAGTCTTTATCATTGTTGGCTTTGATTGATTCTGGATTCACACATTCATATATCTTGAGTGAGCATGCACATTTGCTTGATATACCTTTTGAGTTGCTTGAGGTAGGAATGCAAGTGACTAGTTCCTTTGGTGAGACTGTAGTCACTATGAAGTTGTATCGGAGGTGTCCCTTATATGTTCAGGGTCATGTTTTTCTTGTGGATTTGATGGAGTTACCCTTTTATGGTTTTAACGTGATCGCTGGTATGGATTGGCTATCTGAGCATAGGGCAGTGGTTGATTTTGATGTTAAGCGAGTCACCTTAAAGCTTGTTGATGATTATGAAGTGGTGGTAATAGGCAAGAATGTGAAATTCTTGTCTAATTTTGTTTTAGCTATGGAAGCAAGTCGTATGCTAAGGATGGGTTGTGATGCTTATCTTGTGTATGTGATGAATCCTGGTACAAAGGATGTACATGTGCAGGACATCAGAATCATTTGCGATTTTTTAGGTGTCTTTCCGGAAGAATTGCCTAGGTTGCCGTCAAACAGAGAGGTTGAGTTTGGTATCGAGTTGTATGAGAATACGACTCCGGTGTCCATTTCTCCTTATCGCATGGCACCGAAAGAGCTGAAGGAGCTGAAGACACAACTTCAGGAGTTGCTTGACCGAGGGTTCATCTGGCCAAGTATTTCACCTTGGGGTGCGCCCGTGTTGTTTGTAAAGAAGAAAGATGGGACGATGCGGATGTGCATAGATTATCAGCAACTGAACAAGTTGACGATTAAAAACAAGTACCCCTTGCCAAGGATTGATGATCTCTTTGATATGTTTCGAGGAGCTTCCGTGTTTTCTAAGATTGACTTAAGGTGTATTACCAGTTGAAGGAAAAAGATGTAGACGTACCTAAGACTGCTTTTCAGGCAAGGTACGAGCATTACGAGTTCTTAGTGATGCCGTTTGGTTTGACCAACGCACCTGCTGCTTTCATGAACATGATGAATCGCGTGTTCCATGAGTTCTTGGATCAGATTGTGGTGGTATTCATCGATGATATCCTTGTGTACTCTCGTACCAAGAAGGATCGTGATAGACATCTAAGAATAGTTTTGCAAGCGTTGTTAGAGAATCAGTTGTATGCCAAGCTAAGTAAGTGTGAGTTTTGGCTTAAGGAAGTGGTCTTCCTTGGGCATGTTGTATCGGCTGAGGGTATTCGTATTGATCCACATAAGGTTGAGGCAGTGATGAGCTGGAAGGTGCCTAAGTCGGTGATGGAGGTGCGGAGTTTTCTTTGTTTGGCTGGATATTACTATAGGTTTGTCGAGGGTTTCTCGAAGCTTGCTGCACCTTTGACCAAGTTGTTGTAGAAAAATGTTCTCTTTGAGTGGACGGATGCGAGGCAGCAAGCTTTTGAGAAGCTGAAGGAAGCTTTGACGCAAGCTCCTGTCCTGATTCAACCAGAATCTGGTAAGGAGTTTGTGGTCTATAGTGATGCGTCCATTGTTGGTTTGGGCTGTGTGTTGATGCAGGAGGGTAAGGTAGTAGCCTATGCATCTAGGTAGTTGAAGGTGCATGAGCGTAACTACCCTACTCACGATCTTGAGCTTGCAGCTGTTGTGTTTGCCTTGAAGATTTGGAGGCATTATCTGTATGGCGAGAAGTGTGTGGTGTTCACGAATCATAAGAGCTTAAAGTATCTTATGTCTCAAAAGTAGTTGAATCTTAGGCAATGTCGTTGGGTGGAGTTGCTTAAGGATTATGATCTGTCGATCAGTATCACCCGAGAAAGGCCGATGTTGTGGTCGATGCTTTGAGCAGAAAAGTGGCTGTAGAGTTGAGGGTGATGTTTGCTCGCTTGAGCATATCTCGAGATGGTGGTCTTATTGCTGAATTTCAAGTGAAACCATCTCTGATCCAGTTGATCACAGATAAGTAGTTGCTTGATGATTCTCTTGTCCCCCATGTCTAGTATATTGCGGAGGGTAAACCTTCGGATTTTTGTTTTAATGGTGATGGTGTTCTGTGTTTGGGACTCCAATAGTGGTGCCAGATGATGCTGAGTTGAGGCACACTATTCTGACTGAAGCTCGTAGTAGTCCTTTCGCTATGCACCTTGGTAGTACAAAGATGTATCGTGATTTGAAAGATGAGTACTACTAGGTGGGGTTGAAAAAGGATGTTGCTGAGTTCGTTAGTAAGTTCTTGGTGTGTCAGCGAGTGAAGGCTGAACACCATGTACCTTCAGGGTTGTTGCAACCCTTGAGAATTCCAGAATGAAAGTGGGAAAGGATTACCATGGATTTTGTGTTTGGTTTGCCTTTGTTACCATCGAAGAAGAATTTGGTTTGGGTGATTGTTGATCGCCTTACGAAGTGTGCACATTTCTTGCCTGTGCATACTACGTATACCTTGGATATGCTGGCAGAGCTGTATATTGCTGAGATTGTACGGTCGCACGGGGTGCCAAAGTCCATAGTGTCAGATAGGGATCTGAGGTTTACATCACGATTTTGGGAATGTTTGCATCAAGCCTTGGGTACACGGTTGAATTTCAGTACTTCTTATCATCCTCGGACGGATGGACAATCGGAATGTGTAATCCAGGTGCTTGAGGACATGTTAAGATGTTGCGTTATAGATTTTTAGGGTTCTTGGGAGAAGCACTTGATGTTGGTTGAATTTGCGCATAACAATAGTTACCAGGCAAGTATTCAAATGGCTCCGTACGAGGCTTTGTATGAGAGAAAGTGTAGAACCCCTATTATTTGGGCATAAGTTGGGCAAAGGTTGATTTCGATGCCGGCTATGTTAAAAGAAACCACCGAGAAGGTGAAGCTCATTTGTGAGCATTTGAAGGCAGCATCGGATCGGCAAAAGTCTTATGCGGACCTAAAGCGTAAGGAGATTGAGTTCGCGGTTGGTGAACGTGTTTTCTTGAAGGTATCGCCTTGGAAGAAGGTGATGAGGTTTGGGCGTAAGGGTAAGCTGAGCCCGAGGTCTATTGGACCATATGAGGTTGTGGAGCGTATTGGTCCTGTGGCATATCAGTTGAGGTTGGCTCCCGAGCTGGAAAGGATACATGATGTGTTTCATGTCTCGATGTTGCGGAGGTACAAATCGGATCCTTCGCATGTGATCCTTGTTGAGGAGGTAGAGTTGAATCCAGATCTTTCTTATGATGAGGAACCAATGAGGATCCTGGATGTGAGCAGAAAGGTTTTTCGTGGCAAGACGGTGGAGCTTGTGAAGGTGTTGTGGCGACACCGAGGAGTTGAGGAGGCCACTTGGGAAAGCAGGGCGGACATGCTGAAGCAGTTTCCGCACCTTTTTCCTTCAGGTAAAATTTTGAGAACGAAATTTCTTAAGTGGGGGAGAGTTGTAATGTGCTGGTTTTGGGCCTAGATGTTTTATACATCGGATCGAGCCAATCGGAAACTGTTCGAATTGTATTAGGAGGTTTAGGAAAATCAAGGATCGGGAAAGGGATAAAAATTGCTAATATCCTCTAAAATTATGTTTAAGAGATTGGTCAAATCAATTTTACAAAAAGAGCTTCAGAAGTGGTACATTTTGGGTAGTGACCAAAATGTAAAGTTTCAAACTATGGAAAATTGCAAAATTTCAAAAAGGAGCAAAAATCTTAGAATCTTTATAGAGCTATGGTGCAATTACACTTTCCTTAAATTGACATGTGTTTTAAAAGGGTTTTTAGATAATTAAAATAGAAATGAGTTTTATTTAATGAAAATGGATTAATTGGGAAATTGAGTTTTCATTTCACGTAACTAACTTTCATTTCAGCAAAACCATTTTCCCAACTATTTTCTCCAGATTTCTTTTCTCCCAAACACTCTCTTTTTAATTTCTAAACCAATTTCAAGAGTTCTCTTCAAATTCTTCAAGCTCTGTGAAGGAAAAACTTGTCATTCACTAAGGAAGGCAAGGATTGGAGGTAAATCACATTCTCAACCTTCAATCTAGGTTCTTTATTGAAATTCCCAAGATATTTGGCTTCTAAATGTTGTTTTTGGATGAGTTTTTATTATAGTTTTGATTTGAGATCAAAATCTTACAAAATTATGTTTTAAATCTTGATTTTCGGATAAGTATTGATGAGCTCTGTTTTGGATTGGTTTTAATTGAGTTTTGAGTTGATTATAATGTTGAGAAAGGGTTTTGATAATATAGATCCCGTGCAACCCCCTCGTCCCGGTCTGGACGACTGACTGGTCCGAGTAGGTTACGCGGGGAAAACCAAAGTGAAACCCCTTAAGGTCCCGCCTCGGTTAGCAACCCTAGAAAATTTCTTTTAAACATCATCTTGTCTAAATGCTTTAATAGATCCTATGTGAAGTACGACAACGGAAAGACAACGAAACGATACAAGCATACAAAACAAGCAACTTAAACAGCCCATTTTAGCCTTTACAACAGGCCGTATCGATACGCTAGAAGACCGTATCGATACGCCTAGACTTGGTTAACTACCCAAAGTCAACCTAGGGAGACCGTATCGGTACACTGGTTGACCGTACCGATACGCCCTCAACGGTCAACTTCTCACGGTCAAACAACGAAGACCGTACGGATACACCTAAGACTCGTACCGATACGCCAAAATCTCGTCAATTTCTCAGATCTCCAGAGAGCTTTTGGCGTATCGATACACCCTCGTGTATCTGTGCGCTAAGCCTAAAATGAAGTCCAAAGTGTAGGACCGTATCGATACGGCCCTCAGGCGTACCGATACGCCCTGCACTGCAAACTGCATTTTAGCTGCAAAACGCACCAAGACTCAACTCTAGATGCAATTTACGACTCGACTAGCAACATACCAACTCTCAAACATCATTTAGCAACCAAAACTTAACATACGATGCTACCTAACCAACGAACATAGCATTCAACACAAGATAAGCATTTAGGTAGGAGTCTTGCATAAAGGCATACATAACTAAACCATTTCTTTCATAGGAAGGTAAACACTTACATAAACATTGCATATCAAGGTTTACATGCTTTTAAACAAACACATAAACATCATAGAACATGGTCATAAGCCCTCAAGACACAAGGCATTTAGGTAACAACATAAACATGGTTTACAATCCACATTAAAGGCATTAACATCAAAACCAACACATACGAGTCTAACAACGCTCATAAAAAACACATAGCACCATCAAACCAAGCATGCTAGAACATCAATAAGCCAAACTAAGGAGTTGAACTCCAACTCCATACAAGTCTAATACCCCCATTGTCTAGGCATTATTACAAAAACTTAAACCATACTTGAGCTACCCGAGAACTCCGAAAAGCTCCTCCCTTGCCCACTTGCCTTCCAAAACTCTAATGATCTACATGTTGGAAAAAGGAGAGCATAAGCTTGAAAGCTTAGCGAGCGAAGCTCTAAAAACTCATCAATAATATAGTTTTCAAAACACATTTCTTAATTGAAAAGTAAACTAATTAAATGCACGAAAGGAGGCACAACAACACAATTACATGGTTTGCACATGCACAACCAAAACATGGTGGGACCACACATCACCGTTCGACTAGTAGTTTTCTGATGGGATCGCACATCACCGTACTCTTCTACTACTCACTGCCGATGGGACCACACATCACCGTAGTAACGACAACCATCACGTGAGGTTCAACACCAACAACGACTACACAACAACATCAAACGGAAGTAAAGGAAATCCACTTCACACAATATCTCAACAATTGTTCATACACCAATACTTAACAATCAAGGTAAAATTTAGCAAACTTACACTTGGGTTTAGGTTAGCCTTCTAGGCTCCACCCAAACCCCCAAGAACCCTTTTCGAAATCAAATCATGTTCAAAACATTTCCACTCACCTATAAAACCCAAATGGAAGCCGAAACACCGATCTCAAGCCTCCAAATTCCCCGGAATCGTGCCCGAAGCCTCTTCAACGGTTTCCCTTGATTCTAACTATTCAAAAACAATACATTACTCAACTGAATCATCAACAAACATTGTCACAACCCCAAACCACAACCACAAGCCAAATTCTTACAATTTCAAACCAAAGCCAACACCAAAACTCCAATTTTCGTACTCCCTAATAACCAGTAGAAAACCAATGATTCCAACACCCAAAATACCACTAAACACCTTCAAAACAACCTTCTAACATTGCTATAACATCAGCCCCACTCTCCAACACTAAACTACTTCAAAAACACACATTTTCACCCTTTTAAAATACCCATAAAACTCATTTCGGGATTTTTGATAAAAACCCACCATTTTAAGATATATTACATCTAAGGGCAAGACTAAAACATAAATTAGCTTTACAAATCAAGGCTCCATCAAAACCCCATTAAAGCTTCTTACTTTTACTTCAAAACTTGAAAACTTCAAAAACTTTAAAAGTGATTTCTATGAAAAATTAAATGTATAGAAATGTTGAAAATGATGAGGAGAAATCAAAAATATAATTACCTTGAAGAGAGCCCATGAAACGATGAAGAAATTTGATGCAATAGTGCCAAAGGTTTTGAGGAGGTTTTAACGTGAAGTTGTTAGAGGAAGAAGAAGACGGATAGCATTTTCAAAAGTCCCTTTTTCTCACCCTATTTTACTTTATTTTAAAATTACTAATTTGCCCTTAATGAGCCACAAACCCTTTTTAATTAAAACCAAAGCCCAATTTAATTTAAAACGAGCCCACGACTCAAACCTGATTCACCCGTGTAATATCCGACCCCTAAATCCAGGGCGTTACATCCCGAAATCCTTGAGTTTCTTGATGGTTTTAGTTGGGTTTTTGAGGTGAAATGATGAAGTTATGCTTGTTGGAGGTATAAGGATGGGTTTAGGTTGTTTTTGGATGTGTTTTGATGTTTATAAATGTTTGAAAGTGATGTATGTTGGCTGAGCATGGTTTAGGAAGCAATCGATTGAGTTTTCGATTGTTTCGGATGGGTAAATTGCTGTAGTTTTGGTGAGCAACGAGTTTGTGTTTTGTTGCTAATGTTGAAATGCATTTTAATGCATTTGGATCTATGTTTTGGTGATATAAAAGCAGGGGATCTTGATTCGGAAGCAAACGAAGCATTTTTGGAGGCTTCAGAAGGGTGATTTTCGCGTCGGCGAGCAAGGTTTCGCGTATCGGTGAGTGGAAATGGATTTTCCAGCTTTGTAACGCTTTGAACGTGGTCTTGGGAGCTTAGTGTAAGTATGAAACACTTAGCTAAGCTCGAGAGTAAGTGGTTCAAAATTCTCTTTTAGAATGTGCTATGTTTTTGTTGGAAAATGCACTTGAATTAAATGTGGTTTTATTTACTGTTTTAAAGCATGTTTTGAGCATTGATATTGCTGGTGTTAGATGCCATTTTGTTAAGGGTGCACTTTGTAGGTGACTCTTGGATTTATGAAATGTATGCCTTTGAGTTTAAGCATGTTTATGCTTGTGAAAATGGCATTGTGATTTATGCTTGTAAAATAGTGGAATAATGATGTTAAATAATTATATTGGCAAGTGATAGTAATGGTTTGTGGTTACTTTAATCGGATATAGTTAGTCGACTATAGTATTGGGTGCACCGTGAATAAAGTCGCCTTGGATGTCAACGGGTTGTGATTGTACCGTAAACTCCATCCAAGTACCCTAACGATTGAGGCGAAGATCACAACAGTAGATGGTTTAATCCCATGGGTGGATCTTATTTTTTGAGTCACGTACTCTCGTTAGTGGAATTATACAACTACCGATGAGTGGTGTTGAGGGGTTGTGATTGTACCGTTAAACTCCACCACGACTGTCACAACGGTTGATGGTCTAATCCCGTGTGTGAGCTTTGTGTAGTCCGATAGTGTGTATGAAGCGTGTGGGACAATGCTTGTAATTCGCGTATCCAATTGTGTCTTTTGTTGTGGTTATGATATGGTTTGAGGTTGATCACTTGCGAGCCAATATAATGTTGATGATTAGTGTTTAAGCATGAGTTGCATGGAAATTATGCTAGAATGCATGTGATGCTTGGTTTAAGCATGATCAAAGGATTTTGTTGTTGTTTTAATGAAGCTATGAGCATGTGGCTTAAAAGTGCATTGATGCTTTAGAAACCATGTTTTAAAAGAAGGCAAGAGTTTGCAAATGGTGTTATCTTGATTTTATAAAATGCATTGATGAATGATTGGTTTTAGCGATCCTCACTAAGCTTTATGCTTATGCTCATTTGTTTCATCAATGCAGAGAATTAAGCATTTGAGGCAGTAAGAAAGCAAGTGGAATCTAAGCATTTTTTATTAAGCAATGTATGTGGTTTTACCTTAGTGTAATGGGAGGCAAAGAGAGGGATTTCTACTCTTGGTTATATTTGATGATGTCAAAAACCTTGAGCATGTTTAGTTTGCTTATTCGGATCTGTAAATGGCCTTAGAGTGCTTGTTTGAGCTTGAATGTGGCTTTTAGTTTTTTTTGCTATTTTGACATCTAGAAAGCATGCCTATAGACATATAGCTTACAAGAATGATGTTATGTTTTAGCTTGTGTTTCGTATAGGTGGTCTATGTTTTTTATTCATGTTGTATGTGGGTTGGGACAAGTGTCGGAATGGTTTCAGAGATGAAAACTTGATTTAAACCATTAATTTGGAAAGTTGCAGGCCCAGGCGTTTTAGAACGCCCTTATCTGTTCTGGAACGAAGGCCTGTAATGACCATGGTGTCTCGGAACAAGAAGGCACGTTCAGAAACATTTCGCCACTATGAACCATCGTATCGAAACAGGTTCCTTGAAGTTTCGGAACACCCCAGCATAGCGAACCGATCACTCTTGTTCTGAAACGACCGTTCCGATATAGGGTTCTGTGTTCAGAAACGCTAGACTGTTGGATGCTGAATTTTGAATTGTGCTAAGTTCTTGTTTCTTACATTTTGTTCCCTGAATGATGTTTGTCCAATTAGTTGAGTTTGGATGGTCCGTTTGAGTTGATATTTGAGACGCTAGCATGTTATATGATTAATATTGGATTGGTAACTTTAAAAACCAGATAGTTCTTGTCATTTCTGAAATTTACAAATTAGTCCATAAAAGTCAAATAAATGCAATTGAACCCTAATTAAAGTCTGATCGTTGTGCCATTTTCGCCTAATCGCTTTGTTAATCACATAGGTTAATAATGTGCATCTAGAAAAGATAAAAAATGTACTTAATCGAGGTTGACTTTTACAAGTTGACTTTGGTTTTCCCCGTGTAATCTTCTTAGTTCGGTTCGGGCGTCTAGGTCAGGCTAAGGGGGTTACAACCCCTTTCATTTGTAAACCATCCCACAAAATCCATAAGTTTCCTTTCTCTTGTAAGCTCTTAAGCTTTAATACAAAGCTTTCCTTTCAAGTTCTTTGCCTTCTCTAGTTTGTGTTGCTTGTTCGCCATAGCGTTTGTGTGGGAAAGGCTTGCTAAAATTGTGTTGGGAGTGTTAGCGCCGCACGGATCGAGTTTGGGAGAATAAGTCTGTAATAGTTGGTATCAGAGCGTGTCCGATTCATCGGGACATGACAAAATTAGGCAAGAACCAAGTGGTAAGCTCATTTGACATGTAGGTCATGCATGAGCAACGAGGGAGAGAGGAGATGGTCGATCCTAAAGTGACGATACAAAGGGCGAAGTCCAAGGATATGATCTCTAGCTTGGAGTAACGCTTGACTCACGTCGAGGAAAGCGTCGGGGGCATGGGTGCCCAAGTGGACGACCTTCAAGATCGAGTAGAAGGCCTTGAGGCGGAAGATGTTGAGCTCCACACAGCCATGAAGGTCGTGATGGTGCAGCTAGAGGAGACCCTACGCGCGGAGATGGGGAAAATCCGCGATCTTCTCTTGGGAGAGCTCTCGAAGGTTCGCGATTCTCTTCAACAAGAGTTAGACAATGCTCGTGCCTGAGTGGAGGCACTACAAGGTGACGTAGCCTTATGCAAACGTTCTTTGGCAGCAGAGCCAAGCACTACTGTGGAGGCTAGAAGGGTCGAGGTGCCCAAGCCTCAAACCTTTGCGAGAGCACACAACAAAAAAGGAAGTGGATAACTTTCTGCATGGCTTGGAACAATGCCTTGGAGCCGTTGGCATCATGAACGAGGCTTCCAAGATCCAAACCGCGACTTTGTATCTCACCGACACCGCCATGCTTTGGTGGACGAGAAGGCGCATTGATGTTTAGAAAGGTACGTGCACCATCTCTACCTTCAACGATTTTAAAAGGGAGTTCAAAAGGCAATTCTACCCCGAGAATGCCGAGGACGAGGCAAGAGCTCGCCTACGAAGGTTGAAGCAATCAGGAAGCATCCACGACTACGTGATGGAGTTCACTAGTTTGGTGCTCGAGATCCCCGTTCTCTCTGAAAAAAGACCCACTCTTCAATTTCATAGATGGTCTCCAAAGTTGGGCCAAAACTGAGCTAAGGCGACAGAAAGTCCACACCTTTGCCGATGCCATTGTCGTGGCCGAGAGTCTCATCGACTACTCTAGCCACAAGGAAACCACCCCTAAGCCGAAGGATAAGAAGGGCGGTCAAGCCAAAGGTGGGGGAGACAAGGGCCATCAAGAAGGCAATTTGCCTAGGCACTGAGACTCGTCCCATTGGAAGGGCAAGGACAAAGGAAAGTCCAAGGAGTTCCAAGGCACGAGGAAGTCACCGCCTAACAATTACTTCATTTGCGATGGTGACCATTAGATTCGTGAGTGCCCACATCGATAAGCCCTTAGTTTACTCTAAGCCAAGCATCAAGAAGGTAGTGACACTGATAGTGGCGACGAGGGTGCACAGATGGGATCCATTCAATTGCTTTCAGCATTTCAATCGGTAGAGGACACCGATAGGAACGAGGGAAGTTCTATCATTAAGGGACAAAACGCTGAGGGACTTAAGCCATGGTCGATGCTTGACGTGGAGTAAGAAGGTGACCAATCATCTCCAGGGGTCAAAGGCAAGGCCTAGTCATTGACCAAGCTTGCAAGGGGAAAGCAAGGTTGTGTCAACAAGGGTAAGCCCACGAAAGGGAATCGTGGCAACGAGAAGGCTAAGTCTGCGCCACAAGGGAAGGTAAGCACAAGGGTGAAGTGCTACCTATGTGATGGGCCTCATGTGATGAAGCCGTGTCCCAAGAGAAGACTACTTGTTTCCATCATCAAGGGAGTTGATTGAACAAGAAGGCTTGGCAAAGGCGTTGATCAAGCTAAGTCATCCAAGGGATTGGAAGAGCACAAGAGGATCAAGGCTTCCCAGTCCAAGAAGACGAGGGCCATAGTGCTCTAACCAAGTGAGCGAACCGGTGCGATAGCCAAGGGACAAGCTGTCAAGCCGAGGGTGAAGAAGAAGCGAGCGAAGAGACGAAGGAAGTACATCGACAATACCCCAACAGCCCAATCGAGGCGCGACGAGGGTGTCGCGAGATCAGGTGGGGGGGGGGGGGGAGAATGTCACCCCCCATCAAGGTGCACCAGGGCCGACCGAGGGGTGCCACCTAGGTGCACTCGGGACAACCAAGGCCAAATGAAGGTCCTTGGACGTTTTAAGGCCAAATATGAACTACAAAAGGTTCTAGATCGGACTAGAGAGGCCTAGTACCCTCTCAAAACATTGCCACAAGGTTCTATGCAACACCCCAATTTTGGGCTTAGAAGTTTAGGGTCTGAACCAGACCGGTCTGATTTTGGGTTCGAATATAAAAGGAGGTTTTAGGGAAAGCCTAGTTCGGGATGCTTTAAAAATATAGAAAAATATCTAAAAACCCTCTTTTAATATATATAAGAGAGTGGTGAAATCAATTTTATAAAATAAGGTTTGGAAATACTACATTTCGGTGTACTGACTAAAATGTGATTTTTGAAAAGTTTAGTGGTGACTGTTTTGTAAGGATTGAAACTTTGAATCTTTAAGGAGCTAATTTACCCAAAAATGATTTCTCCAGATTTTTCCTTAATTTGAGTGAGTTAATTAATGTTTGAATTAATTAAATGAGAAGAGAAACTACCTTTTGGAAAAATCATAACTACCTTTTCCTAAAATTTTCACATTTCTTTTTCTCTCAAAATTCTATCATCCAAACACTTTTCTCTAGCAAATTTTGCATTGATTTTCATTTCAATTGATGAGATTTCTATCATCAATTAGTTCCTAATCAATCTTGCATCAAATCCTCTTGATTTCCTCATTGAATTTTCAAGGAAATTGGCTCAAATCAAGGAGAAATCACCATTTAGAGGTAAGATTGTTCTTCTCCTATAAATACTCAGTTCTTTACTGAAATTCCCAAGTTATCAATCCTTAATTTAAGTTTTTTAAATGGTTTTAATGTTAGAAACTTGATTTTGGCTTAAAACTCAAGATTTGGAAGGAATCTTGAAGAATTTCGTTGTGATTGCTTGGGCTCTGTTTTGAGATGATTCTTAAATGTATTTTGGATGTCTAATGATGTGTAAATGAGGTTTTATCAATGCAATCCCGAATAGGTTGTGTTTCCTAAGTTTTTGCTTATGAAAATGGTGGTTTTCGAGGTGATCTTGGTGTTCTGTTATAACTGGAGGTATAAGGACGAGTTTAGGTTTATTTTGGATGTTGATTGATGTTTTAAAATGGTTAGAAGTGATGGATCTTGGCTGGGTTAAGTTTTGGAAGAGTTTGGAGGTGTTTTCGGTTGTGTTTGGTAGCCGAAATGTTGGCTTTAGGTAGAGCAGTGAGGTTAAGTGTGTTGGCTGAAGATTTCAATGCATGATGATGCATTAATCCTTTGCTTTGATGTGTTTAAAATAGGGGAGACATCTTCGAACACCTTTGAAGTTGATCTGGAGGCTTGATCGGAGTTTCGGCAAGCTTGCGAAACAGAATTGGTGAGTGGAGTTGGGTTTCCAGCTTTGAAACAAATGTTTGAAGGTTTTGGGAGCTTAGTTTAAGTCTAAGCAACTTAACTAAGCTCAAGAGTAAGTTTTCGGGGAAACTCTCTTGGATGAGCCATGAAGTGGTTTGATGCATTGGTTATAATTTGCATGTTTAAATTCTGTTTTGAAAGCATGTTTTAGCATGGTTAATGCTGGTTTTGAAAGCCATGTGTTGAAGGATGCTCGAGGTAAGAGATCCTTGGTTTGACATATTGAAAATATGGATTTGATGCATGGTGATGCATGATGTTAAATGGCTTTGTTTAATGCTTTAAAACAGTGAATTGTTGATGTTATATGATGTATATTGGCAAGTGATGTAAAGGTTTTAAAGTACTTGAATCGGATATAATTAGCCGGCTATAGGATTGGGTGCACCGTGAATAAATCCGCCTTGGATGTAGAGGGGTTGTAATTGTACCGTAAACTCCATCCAAGTACACTAACGAGTATGGTAAGATCACAACGGTGGTTAAAAGTCCGTGTGTGGATCTTGTGTTATGTGTCCTGTGTTCTCGTTAGTGGAATTATACAACTACCGATGAGTGATGTTGAGGGGTTGTGATTGTACCGTTAAACTCCATCACGGGTGTTGAGGGGTTGTGATTGTACCGGTAAACTCCACCTTGTGTTGTTCGGTAGTGTGTATGAAGCGTATGGGACGACGCTTGTAATCCGCGTATCTGATTGTGTTTTGAGTTGAAAATGGTTATGAATTATCACTTTAAAGCCAATATGATGTGATGGTTATAATGAAGCATGAGATGCTTGTTATGTATGCAAGGTTGCATGAAAAGAGTTGAGTTGAAAGTGCTTTCTTTAGAGCATGCCTCACTAAGCAATTGTGCTTATGCTCTCTCTCTCTTGAACCAATAATGCAGATAATTGAAGTTTTAAAGGGCATCAAGGAGGCAAGAGTGTCCAAGGGAACTAAGCTCATGTATGGTGATGTTTTCATACACTACTAGTTTTGGTATTTTGGCAATGGGAACCTAAGATGTGTTTTGGGAGATGTTTTGGACTCCCTAGTTTGTGGCATGATGCTTTTGATGTTTTGTAATTGGCCTTTTGATGCTTGATTTGGAGTTTGGTTGGTTGCTTGGTTTTGGTTTTTAGGATGCATGCCTATAGATTTGTGAAATTCCATGTTTGATGCTAGGAATGTGTTTAGGAGTTGCAAACATGCTCTTTATATGTATGATGACTTGTTGGCATGGATAGGAAGTCATTAGGATGTGTTTGAGTGGTTTTATGTTGGCAAAACCAGCAAAATCTACAGCTTCTGGGCAAACCGTATCGGAACGGGCACTGGCGTTTCGAAACGGGGGCCTGTAATGACCTTCGTGTTTCGTAACGGCTAGAGGCCGTTCCGAAACGATTTGGCCACTGGAAGGCCCTGTTTCAGAACTAGTCTCAAAACGAACCCGTGTTTCAGAACGGTCAACACCGTTTCGAAACAGGTGACCGTTGGGCTTTGTTTTGAATGGTTTTGAGGTTTGCAAGCTTTACGTTTTAGTCCCGGAATTTGTAATTGCAATTGCATGAGTTTGAGATGTCCGTTTAAGATAAAATTTGACAGGGAAGTATGTAATAAGACTAATTTAATATTGGTAACTTAAAAATCAGTTAAGACTTTCAAATTTCTAGAATTTACATTTTGGTCCCTAATATTTGTATATTGTGCAATTGAGTCCCTTATTTGAATCTGATCGTTGTGCTTAATTCGTATATGTATCTCAAGTGTCCACCTATGGTTAACATGTATCTAGACAAGTTTAAAAAAGAAAAAAAAGGGTCGTTAATCAAGGTTGACTTTCGGGTTGACTTTGGTTTTCCCCGTATAATCTTCATAGTTCGGGTCAATCGTCTAGGCCGGGCTAAGAGGGTTACATTTGGTGGTATCAGAGATGAGTTCTCGTGTAAATGGGAGTGGTTATGTGGGTGATGTACGTGTAATTTCATGATATGCTTTTTGGATGAAAGAATGTTTTATGTATTGTGATGTATGGTTGCAATTGTGATGCTATGTTATGTTGAAGCATGTTAGGGGAACCCATTGCCGTATCAAAACTAATAAAAGGAATTGTTTTTGGAAAATGAGCTTGAGTTCTTGGATTACTTACCTTGTTGAGCCTAATTATGTTTAATGCATTTGTGTCAGTGCATAGTTTTCTTATAAATGGGGCCTCGTAGAGAGATGAGGATGAATACGAGAGCTATGGCTCAAAACGAGAATGAGGAACATGCTGATAATGTTGTGGATATCCCTCCTCCCCCTGGTGGTGGACCACCCGGTGGTGGTGGTGCTGGAGGTGAAAATGCTGGTGTTGGTGCTGGTGCTGGGGTCGCTGGACCTGAAGGTGTGCAGGGGCAAGCTGCTCCTGACATGACTGTTTTGATTCAAGCTATTGCGGGAGCCTTTCAGGTAGCAGTAGCTGGAGCTCACGGAGCTGCGCATCAGGGTGATGCTAACGTGAGATTGCCTTTGGAACGTCTTCGCAATCTGGGAGGGACTGAGTTCAGAGATTTATCTTTTGAAGGTTCTGAATCTTGGTTGGAAAGCACCAAGAGGATTTTGGGGCAAATGAACTGCAGCAATGTGCAGAAGCTGGGTTGTGTGGTGTCACTGCTGCATGATGATGCGTATACGTGGTGGACGACCACTGTTTCCGGAATGGAGGAGAATGATGTGACTTGGACGTTCTTTCTAAACGCGTTCAAGCGGAAGTATCTGGGTGTGTGATACCTAGATGAGAAGAAAAGGGAATTTATGTCCCTTGTGCAAGGAAGCATGACGGTAGCTGAGTATGAAGTTCAGTTTGTCCGCCTTAGTCAATACGCACCTGAGCTAATCCCTAATGAGCGGGAGAGGTGTGAATGTTTCCGTTATGGTTTGGTGACGGATGTAAAGACTTTCATGCTTGCTGCTGAGTATACGGATTTTGATGTGCTGGTGAGTAGAGAGAAGGACAATAAGCAGAACTTGGGTTTGTCTCCTAGAGGTGTTAGTTCTAGCTTGGGCAAAAGAGCTGCTGATTATAGTTCTGGTGGTGGACGGAACAAGAGAGGACGAGATAAGAGATATCAGTCTTCTGCTAGGCGTGGTAATGGAGGGCATGGTGCGCCTGTTCAGGGAGATAGGATGAGAGCTTATCAGAACACGTGCTGGACGTGTGGATCACGTGGCCATTTGAGGCGAGATTGTCCTCGAGCAGCGAGGGAGGTTCAGGCTCCTGTAGCAGTGACCGGTAATTCATGCTGGAATTGTGGTTCGGCAGACCACATGATGAGGGAGTGTCCTCTGTTGGCCGGTGGTGGTCAGGGACGTGCTCCTGGGGTAGTTACACCATAGAGAGGTCGTGGGCGCGGCCGTGGTAACTTCCAGCGCAGAGATGATGGTGGGAGGAATGTGGCGCATGTGGTGGCTGTTCAACCTGAGGGTGGTGGCCAGGCTAGAGTGTATGCTCAACGTGAGGGGAGAAATGATACGGATGTGATCGCATGTACTTTTACTTTGCAATCCTTATCATTACTTTCCTTGATTGATTCTGGATCTACACACTCATACATATTGCGTGAACATGCTCAATTGCTTGGTTTACTTGTTGAGTCTTTGGATGTTGGAATGCGTGTAACTAGTTCCTTTGGTGAGACCGTTGTGATACGGAAGTTGTATAGAAGATGTCCTTTGGTAGTGCAAAACCATGTTTTTCTTGTTGATCTCATGGAATTGCCATTCTATGGTTTTGATGTAATCCTTGGTATGGATTGACTTGTTGAACATCGAGCTGTAGTGGATTTTGAGAACAAGCGAGTTTCGTTGAAGCTCGCGGATGATTACGAGGTAGTGGTGGTTGGTGAGAATGTGAAGTTTCTTGCCAATGTGGTGTCTTCGTTGGAAGCAAGCTGTATGCTGAGGCAAGGCTGTGAGGCTTATCTAGCCTTTGTGATGAATCCTAGCTCTAAGGAGCTGCGAGTTCAAGATATCAGGACTGTGCGAGAGTTTCCTGGAGTGTTTCCGGAGGAGTTACCTGGATTGCCTCCTAGTCGAGAGGTGGAGTTTGGAATTGAGTTGTATGAAAACACAACTCCAGTGTCCATTACTCCTTACCGAATGACACCTAAGGAGTTGAAGGAGTTGAAGACGCAACTTCAGGAGTTGCTTGATCGTGGTTTCATTCGGTCGAGTGTGTCACCTTGGGGTGCACCGGTCTTGTTTGTGAAAAAAAAGGATGGCACTATGAGAATGTGCATCGATTATCGTCGGCTGAATAAGTTGACTATCAAGAATCGATATCCTTTGCCGAGGATTGATGATCTTTTTGATCAGTTCCGGGGAGCGGCTGTGTTCTCTAAGATTGACTTAAGGTCAGGTTATTACCAGCTCAAGGTGAAGGATGTGGATGTGCCGAAAACAGCCTTTAGAACGAGGTATGGGCATGAGTTCCTTGTGATGCCGTTTGGCTTGACGAATGCTCCTGCGACTTTTATGGACATGATGAATAGAGTGTTCCATGAATACCTGGACAAGTTTGTTGTGGTGTTCATTGATGATATCCTTGTGTACTCTCGTACTGAGGAGGAGCATGAAGGACATTTGTGGATTGTGTTGCAGGCGCTGTTGGAGAATCAGCTTTATGCTAAGCTGAGCAAGTGCAAATTCTGGCTTAGGGAAGTTGTTTTCCTTGGTCATGTGGTTTCTGCGGAGGGGATTCGTGTTGATCCTCAGAAGATTGAGGCGGTGATGAATTGGAAGCCTCCTAAGTCTGTTCATGAAGTCCGTAGTTTCCTTGGGTTGGCAGGATACTATCGGAGGTTTGTGGATGGATTTTCAAAGATTGCTGCACCTTTAACGAAGTTGTTGTAGAAGGATGTCAAGTATGAGTGGACATAGGCAAGACATCAGGCTTTTGATAAGCTTAAGGCAGCTTTGACGCAAGCTCTTATCTTGGTTCAACCTGAATCAAGGAAAGAGTTTGTAGTGTACAGCGATGCATCCTATGTTGGTTTGGGGTGTGTGTTGATGCAAGAGGGTAAGGTGGTGGCTTATGCATTGCGCCAGTTGAAGGTGCATGAGCGCAATTATCCTACGAATGATATTGAGTTAGCTGCGGTGGTCTTTGCTTTGAAGATTTGGAGACATTACCTGTATGGTGAGAAGTGTACTGTGTACACGGATCACAAAAGTTTGAAGTATCTGATGTCTCAAAAAGAGTTGAATCTTAGGCAACGACATTGGGTGGAGTTGCTTAAAGATTACGATCTGACGATCGAGTACCATCCGAGAAAAGCTAGTGTTGTAGCGGATGCCTTGAGTAGAAACGTGGCAGTGGAGTTGATGGCAATGTTTGCCAGCTTGAGCATCTCGCGAGATGGGGGTCTTGTGGCTGAGTTGCAAGTGAAACCATCTTTGGTTCAGTTGATAAAGGATAAGCAGTTGTTGGATGATTCTTTGGTGCCACATGTTCAGGATATTGCTGAGGATAGACCATCAGATTTTTGCTTTAATGATGATGGGGTTCTATGTTTTGGGAGTCGGATGGTAGTGTCGAATGATGCTGAATTGAGGCGTATTATTCTGACTGAAGCTCATAGTAGTCCTTTTGCTATGCACCCTGGTAGTACTAAGATGTATCGTGATCTTAAGGATGAGTACTATTGGGTGGGTTTGAAGAAGGATGTTGCGGAGTACGTGAGTAAGTGCATGGTTTGTCACCGGGTTAAGGCTGAACATCAGTTTCCTTCTGGGTTGTTGCAACCGTTGAGGATTCTTGAATGGAAGTGGTAAAGGATTACCATGGACTTTGTGTCTGGTTTGCCTTTGTCGCCATCGAAAAAGAATTCGGTGTGGGTGATTGTGGATCGCCTTACGAAGTGTGCACATTTCTTACCTGTGCATACTACGTATACCTTGGACAAGCTTGCAGAGTTGTACATTGCTGAGATTGTGCGACTGCATGGTGTGCCAAAGTCTATAGTGTCGGATAGAGATCCGAGGTTTACGTCGCGTTTTTGGGAGTGTTTGTATCAAGCTTTGGGTACGCGGCTGAATTTCAGTACTTCTTATCATCCACAGTCGGATGGACAGCCTGAGCGTGTTATCCAAGTGCTGGAAGATATGTTGAGGTGCTATGTGATTGAGTTTCAAGGTTCTTGGGAGAAGCATTTGCCTTTGGTGGAGTTTGCTTATATTTATAGCTACCAGACAAGTATTCAAATGGCACCTTATGAAGCCTTGTACGGGAGGAAGTGCAGAACTCCTCTTTGCTGGGCTGAAACAGGTCAGAAGTTGGTTTCGATGCCGGCTTTGTTGAAGGGAACCACCGAGAAGGTGAAGCTCATTTGTGAGCGATTAAAGGCAGCTTCTGATCGACAGAAGTCTTACGCGGATTTGAAGCGTATGGAGATTGAGTTTGCGGTAGGTGATCGTGTGTTCTTGAAGGTTTCGCCTTGGAAGAAGGTGATGAGGTTTGGCCGGAAGGGTAAGTTGAGCCCTCGGTATATTGGACCATACGAGGTGATTGAACGTGTGGGTCCTGTTGTGTATAATCTGAGGTTACCGCAAAAGTTGGAAAAGATTCATGATGTGTTTCATGTCTCTATGCTTCGGAGGTATAGATCGGATCCTTCGCATGTTTTGCCTGTGGAGGAAGTGGAGTTGAATCTAGACTTGACCTATGATGAGGAGCTGGTTGAAATTCTAGATTCGGACAGTAAAGTTCTTCGAGGCAAGACCATTGAATTGGTTAAGGTGTTGTGGAAGCATCGTGGTGTTGAGGAAGCCACGTGGGAAAGAAAGGATGATATGATGAAGCAGTTTCCGTACCTTCTTCCTCCAGGTAAATTTCGAGGACGAAATTTCTTAAGGGGGGAGAGTTGTAACACCCCAATTTTGGGCTTAGAAGTTTAGGGTCTGAACCGGACCGGTCTGATTTTGGGTTCGAATATAAAAGGAGGTTTTAGGGAAAGCCTAGTTCGGGATGCTTTAAAAATATGGAAAATATCTAAAAAACATCTTTTAATATATATAAGAGAGTGGTGAAATCAATTTTATAAAATAAGGTTTGGAAATACTACATTTCGATGTAGTGACTAAAATGCGATTTTTGAAAAGTTTAGTGGTGACTATTTTGTAAGGATTGAAATTTTGAATCTTTAAGGAGCTAATTTACCCAAAAATTATTTCTCCAGATTTTTCCTTAATTTGAGTGAGTTAATTAATGTTTTAATTAATTAAATGAGAAGAGAAACTACCTTTTGGAAAAATCATAACTACCTTTTCCTAAAATTTTCTCATTTCTTTTTCTCTCAAAATTCCATCATCCAAACACTTTTCTCCAGCAACTTTTGCATTGATTTTCATTTCAATTGATGAGATTTCTATCATCAATTAGTTCCTAATCAATCTTGCATCAAATCCTCTTGATTTCCTCATTGAATTTTCAAGGAAATTGGCTCAAATCAAGGAGAAATCACCATTTAGAGGTAAGATTGTTCTTCTCCTCTAAATACTCAGTTCTTTACTGAAATTCCCAAGTTATCAATCCTTAATTTAAGTTTTATAAATGGTTTTAATGTTAGAAACTTGATTTTGGCTTAAAACTCAAGATTTGGAAGAAATCTTGAAGAATTTCATTGTGATTGCTTGGGATCTGTTTTGAGATGATTCTTAAATGTATTTTGGATGTCTAATGATGTGTAAATGAGGTTTTATCAATGCAATCCCGAATAGTTTGTGTTTCCTAAGTTTTTGCTTATGAAAATGGTGGTTTTTGAGGCGATCTTGGTGTTTTGTTATAGCTGGAGGTATAAGGACGAGTTTAGGTTTATTTTGGATGTTGATTGATGTTTAGAAATGGTTAGAAGTGATGGATCTTGGCTGGGTTAAGTTTTGGAAGAGTTTGGAGGTGTTTTCGGTTGTGTTTGGTAGCTGAAATGTTGGCTTTAGGTAGAGCAGCGAGGTTAAGTGTGTTGGCTGAAGATTTCAATGCATGATGATGCATTAATCCTCAACTTTGATGTGTTTAAAATAGGGGAGACATCTTCGGACACCTTTGAAGTTGATCCGGAGGCTTGATCGGCGTTTCGGCAAGCTTGCAAAACGGAATTGGTGAGTGGAGTTGGGTTTCCAGCTTTGAAACAAATGTTTGAAGGTTTTGGGAGCTTAGTTTAAGTCTAAGCAACTTAACTAAGCTCAAGAGTAAGTTTTCGGGGAAACTCTCTTGGATGAGCCATGAAGTGGTTTGATGCATTGGTTTTAATTTGCATGTTTAAATTCTGTTTTGAAAGCATGTTTTAGCATGGTTAATGCTGGTTTTGAAAGCCATGTGTTGAAGGATGCTCAAGGTAAGAGATCCTTGGTTTGACATATTGAAAATATGGATTTGATGCATGGTGATGCATGATGTTAAATGGCTTTGTTTAATGCTTAAAAACAGTGAATTGTTGATGTTATATGATGTATTTTGGCAAGTGATGTAAAGGTTTTAAAGTACTTGAATCGGATATAGTTAGCCGGCTATAGGATTGGGAGCACCGTGAATAAAGTCGCCTTGGATGTGGAGGGGTTGTAATTGTACCGTAAACTCCATCCAAGTACACTAACGAGTATGGTAAGATCACAACGGTGGTTTTATGTTGGAAAAATCAGCAAAATCTGCAGCTTCTGGGCAAACCGTATCGGAACAGGCACTGGCGTTTCGCAACGGCTGGAGGCCGTTCCGAAACGATTTGGCCACTGGAAGGCCCTGTTTCGGAACTAGTCTCGAAACGAACCCGTGTTTCGGAACGGTCAACACCGTTTCGAAACAGGTGACCGTTGGGCTTTGTTTTGAATGGTTTTGAGGTTTGCAAGCTTTACGTTTTAGTCCCGAAATTTGTAATTGCAATTGCATGAGTTTGAGATGTCCGTTTAAGGTGAAATTTGACAAGGAAGTATGTAATAAGACTAATTTAATATTGGTAACTTAAAAATCAGTTAAGACCTTTAAATTTCCAGAATTTACATTTTGGTCCCTAATATTTGTATATTGTGCAATTGAGTCCCTTATTTGAATCCAATCGTTGTGCTTAATTCGTATATGTATCTCAAGTGTCCACCTAGGGTTAACATGTATCTAGACAAGTTTAAAAAGAAAAAAAGGGTCGTTGATCAAGGTTGACTTTCGGGTTGACTTTGGTTTTCCCGTGTAATCTTCGTAGTTCGGGTCAACCGTCTAGGCCGGGCTAAGGGGGTTAAATTCTAGGTGGTTCCAAGACGCTCCACAACCCTCTAGGATCACCCGAAAGGATCTAGAAGGCCTGGGAAGCTCGGAGAATCATTGGAACAACTACGGAAAGCTCGGGACTAGTCTGTACACCTCCGAAACATTCTAGAAGCCTATAGACAAGTGTAGATCTATTGAGAGTTATCTAGAATACTTTAAAATACTTGAGACATATGTAGATAAGTATGGACTTATCTAGAATATTGTAGGCTTGTAAGATATTTTAGGAGGCAACATAATAACCGTCGGATTAAAACAATCTTGGCCGTCCATTGAGGAGGTGGGAGCCTATAAATAGGACCACCCCTCTCTTTTGTAAACTATCCCACAAAATCCATAAGTTTCCTTTCTCTTGTAAGCTCTTAAGCTTTAATAAAAAGCTTTTCTTTCAAGTTCTTTGCCTTCTCTAGTTTGTGTTGCTTGTTCAACATAACGTTTGCGTGGGAAAGGCTTGCTAACACTGTGTTGAGAGTGTTAGCGCTGCACGAATCAAATTTGAGAAAATAAGTCCGTGAGAATATATTCCCTATAGAGCTATATGCATTCGCTACTGATCTGGCACATCCCATCAACAATATGTGCAATAAATACTTATAGAATAAAAAATGAAAGGGAAAAATCAAAGACGAGTTAAAAAGAACAATACACAAAACAAAAGGAAATACTTTTCATTTTCTCTTTCATCTCTCCTTTCTTTCTTACTCCGGCGACTACACTAATTGTCTGTAATTTTCTATGTAAGTTAATTGAAATGAACCGTCTAAATCATCATTAACCTTTTTGATATTTTCTTGTTTTATTCAATGTTTATTTACTTTTAGCATCCGCAATTATATAATATCAATAAATTTATTACTTAAAAAATATTGAGATCATATTATAAAGGGTAAATTATAACGAAGGTCACTCAATTATGGGTAAAGTTACATTTAGATCACTTATTAAAAGTTATATTTGAGTCACTCAATTATGGGTAAGGTTACATTTGGGTCACCCAATTATTAAAGGTTACATTTAGGTCACTCAATTATGGGTAAGGTTACGTTTGGGTCACCCTTTATATTTAAAAAAGTGCATCAATTTAGTCTTTTTTTTTCAAATCACTTGTATACCCTTGCTAACATTAGAATACTTCATTTGAAATCATTAATTAATCTAATACACAAATTGATATATATTTTTTAAATATGAAGGGTGACCCAAATGCAACATTGCCCATACTTGAGTGATCCAAATGTAACATTTAATAATTGGGTGACCCAAATATAACCTTACCCATAATTGGGTGACCCAAATGTAACTTTTAATAATTGAGTGACCCAAATATAATCTTGCCCATAATTGAGTGACCTTTGTTGTAGTTTACCCTATTTTAAATGTTAAAAGAAGTTATTACGGAGAGTTTCAAAATAATTGTTGAAAAGGTTCTAAAGAAAGACTTCTTTCTGCTTTTTGTTCTCTTATTTTTATTTTGATGGCCGTCCATTATAGTTATTGGTTAAACATTAAATGCCTAATAACATTAATGGGGCCCACAGATGAAACAACCATAGAAATTGCAGATTTTTTTTAAAAAATATATAATTTCTATCATGAATTTTAAATCTTATTTTTAGTTTGATATTTCATTGAATGCGTCCTATTGGGGTTAAATAAACTCTCCGAATCTAACAAGTGTCCCAATAGAAAAAAAGAATAATGTTCATCATATAAAATACGAGTTCAATTCGTTATGTTTACATGTTGTATGCTATTGTCAAAAGATTAAAAATATCTATGAACATATAATACCTTGTAATCACATTTAGACTATTTAAAAAATAAAAATAAACACCCGGTTAGAAAGAAAGATATTTTGTTAAATATTTTTTTGAGTAATTGTTAAAATATTATTAGATATACTATTCAAGGAAGTCAAAATTTAACTAGTCAGGTTAAAATAATAACCATTTCCCATTAATTTATTTTAGCATAAGGATAAATTTAGGGATTAGTAATTCGTTGTTGAGTACTCTTATTTATGTCTCACACTAAAAAATTATGTTTAGGGTATAGAGTTTAAGATTAAGGTTTATGGTTAGGGTTTAAAAAATTAAGGTAGAGATATTTTTAGAGTGCAAGATTTAGGATTTAGAAGTTAAGATTAAAACTTAGAAGTTAATTTTTTTAGTGTTGGGCATAAAAAGGGCAAAGAATTTTTATCCAACAATTTAACCTTTTACTTTAGAAATTAAATTTTACTTTTTTTAAAAAATGAAATTACTTTTTGAGTGGTGACTTACATAGTAGCTCACATGTTTTCATGACGATATGAAACTATTTTATCTTAAATGGTAGGTTAATAAATAATTTAAAATAATAAAGTGTTTATACATTAAACTAATTAAAAAACAAAAAAAAACTAAAGAACATTTTACTGAAATATTCATAAATTGTCGTGTAGTATTCTACGTCAATAACATTAAAAATGTATTGGCTCTGATTGACAATTAGCGAATAGCTAATAGCTAATTGTATTAACTAATAATTGATAGCTGATTACAGTAGTTGATTGTATAAAAATATTTAGTAAAATTAACTAATTGTTGATAGTTGTTTGTTTATTTAAGCAACCAAAATGACATATAAGGACGTAAATATATTTAATACGACACGATTGAATAGTTTATTTATTTTTTGATTAATTAGAGATGTATTATATTTCCATACCGTGATTTGAACCCATACAAGATGAGGTAATATGACATCCTTAGCCACTAGGCCAATTAGTGGATCTCGATTTAATAGTTTATTGGTTATCAATATTTGATATCTATATATGTATTAAAAAAATATTTGAAGGATGTATATATTAATTTCTTATTTATGAGTTGTTTTCAATATAATGTTATAAATTATTAAGTTTAGATGCATATATTAATTTCTTATTTATAAAATTAATTTTTAATCTAATTTTATTAATTATTAAACTTAAATGTATGTATTAACTTTTTATTTATAAAATTATGTTTTTAATATTATTAGTTATTCAAATTTTGGTTATTTTGAGAACCTTCTTTGTAATTATCAAAGATAAAATAGTTCTTACAACTATTATATTCGATCCTCTAGCCAAAAAAGCTCATAGAATGAGTCTTTCAGTTTGAAATGTTTCACCCTGTAGAACTAAGTGTTTTGATATAATAATTGAGAAATGTTTTGGACAAATTTGAAAAGAATTTAAAACATGTCTTTAAGTCCAAACAACTTGAAAATATGTTTGAGGTATTTAAAAAGGTTTTGGCAAAGTTTTCAATGTTTTAAAGTAGCCAAACTTAACTTTTCAGCAAGACCGTACCGATACGGTATACCCCGTATCAATACCATTTTCATCCAAGTTTGTTTTTGCCAAAACCCGCACCGATACAGGCTTGCCCGTATCGATACGGATAGGGGTCGTTTCGATATGCCTCTTAAGCGTACCGATCCCTGCTTTAACAACCCCCAACAGCTATTTCCCAACGGTCTTTTAAATTGCAGACCGTATCGATACGCTCTCAAGTGTATCGATACACATACGCTAAAAAAGAGTCCAACGACTAGTTCTGATGAAGGGTGTACCGATACGCCTCCTCGTGTACCGATATGGAAGACTGCAGAACTGCATTTATGGTGGGAAATAAAGTCTCTGTGAAACCAATAAATTGATTTTGATATAAAAAAATAGAATATGAAATTTTAAGTCCTCAAAACCTCTCTATGTATTTAAAGAAAAATATTTAAGTTAAAACCTCAACTTGTCAAATATTTTCTAAGTATTTTTCAAGCCAAAACAGTGATTTTTGAGTCACCGTTTCGGAACGGCCTTTGGGCGTTTCAGAACAGTTTGAAACTGTTAACCCTTGTTTCGAAACGTGTTTCGGATGAAGAACATCGGAACGGTTTGACCCGTTTCGATACGGTAGTATCGAAACGACCAAAAACGTTTTGAAACGGAATTCAAACTTGGTTTTAAAAATATGACCGTTGAAGTTTTATAACTGAATTTAAGATTGTCGTTAAGGCGTATCGAAACGCTTCTAAGTCGTTTCGATACAGGCTTTGACAGTGGAAAAGTGTTTCGAAACGAGCTCTTAGCGTATCGAAACGATCGTGCCCGTTTTCGTACGGTCTATTTATTACACCTCAACAGCTCTTTTTATTTTGGTCTGTTTCGAAACAGGATCGGGAATTTTGGAACGGGTAGTTGCAGACTACATTTATGGAGGGAAGATAACATCCCAACGGCTATATTGATGAATGCAACAACCCCAACGGCTAGAATTCAATGAGAATGTATAAAAGGGACCTCTAAAAGCTCGAGAAACAACTATTGATCTCCAAAGCATTATCCAAACATCAAAGCCAAGCATTTGTGCCAAAATTCCATTATTTCTTGTAAACCCCAATTGTGAACTTTGTAATTTTCATTCATATTTGTTCAAATGGGTTGAGTGCTTGTAAAAGGGCTATATTTTGTATTAAGAGATACTAGTTTTAGCCTTCATATTCTTTGTATTTCTTGAGTGAGGATCGAGTTAAATTTTGGCTAGAAAATTTGACCGGTATTGTAAAGGTTACCTCCTTAGCCTAAAAAAGGAGAAGAATAATTAGTGGATTGTTGGAAAATCTTTAGTGAAGCTAAGGTAGTGGATGTAGAGTTCGATTGGAACTTGAACCACTCTAAATCCTCCTGTCCATCATTTTTAACTTTCCACTCCACCACCAAAAGTTCTAAAAATCCAATTCACCCCATCTTGGCTTATATCGGGTCATTGATCCAGTTAACAATTGGTATCAGAGCCTACCTCTTTGAAGGATTAATAACCACAAGAGGAGTTCCTAGGAAGAGTGTGATCAACAACAAAGCAATCCATGGCATCAACCTCTGGGTCAAACATGTACGAGTCTCAATCAACCACCAAACTGCCTTTCTTCAACGATGATAACTACCCTTTTTGGAAGAAACGGATGTGCCTCTTCATTAAATCTAACGATGATCAAGTTTGGGATGCCATTGAAGATGGTCCCTATATTCCAATGAAGGGAGACGACGAAGGAAGATCGGTGCTAAAGAAGAAAAATGAGGTGAGTGAAGAAGAGAGAAAGAAGATTCAAATCAATGATAAAGCTCTTCACATGTTGTTTTGCTCTTCTCCAAACATCTACTCCAAAGCTTCCTCCATCGAAAGTGCTAAGGAAGTGTGGGATACACTAGAGACTACTTATAAATGAACAAGTGATGTGAAGGAGACAATTATTGGAATTCTCAATCTTAGCTATGAGAATTTCAAAATGGAGCCCGACGAAACCGTGTCAAATATGTTTGATCGTTTCTCAACAATCATCAACGGGCTAAAGGGTTTTGGAGAGATAGTCCCGAAAGTCAAACTAGTTCGGAAGCTACTTTACTCACTTCCCGAGTCTTGGGATGAGAAGAGAACCCCCATCATTGAGGCCAAAAATTTGAAGACACTCAAGCTTGATGAGCTAGTGGGTTCTCTCCTAACTCATGAGATAATGAAGTAAGGAAGGGAAAATGAAAGGAAGAAGGAAGAGAGAAGAGTGGAGAAGCTAGAGGTAGATAAGAAGAAGAAGATAGGAGTGGCTCTCAAAGCTTCTCTACATGAGGATAACACTTCTAGTGAAGAGGAAGACCTAGAAAAATTGGCTATGATAGCCAAAAGATTCTCACGGTTTATGAGGTCCAACCGAGGAAGGAAGATTCAAAGAAAAATGGACTTCAAAACAAAAAACAAAGAAGAAGAGAGGGATCAAATCATTTGCTTTGAGTGCAAAAAACCGGGTCATATTCGTTCGGAGTGCCCTCAACTCAAGAAGAAGGGCTTTGAGAAGAAGAAGAAGCTCAAAGCCAAGCTTGCTACTTAGAGTGATGAGGAGTCATCCGAGGATGAGGAACACGAAGTGGCCAACCTATGCCTCATGGCTCTTGAGAAGGATTCCTCCATGGTAACCTCTAACTCATCATCTTTGGATTTTACATTTGATGAATTGCATGATGCTTATGATGAGTTACAAGAGGTATATGATGAGTTAGTTGAGAAGTATAAAGAGTCGCGTCATAAGAAATAAAAAGATTATTTCGGAATTGAATGCTAAAAATGACTCACTTTCTCAAGCTAACTTAAAATTTTAGAAAAAGATCTTAGGTTTACAAGATGAACTTAAATTCTTTCAAGATGAAAATGTAGACTTAAACAATCTTATTTCTCAATGCAATAGTGAACACCAAATGGTTAGATGAGCTTAACAAGCTCAAGGAGTCTTTCAAAAATGTTGGTAATGTGAAAAATGAGATAGGTGAATCCTCTAGAACTAACCAACCTAAGAGAAAGACATATAACTACAAACAAAATGGCTTCCATAGGCATAATAAAACTAATAAAATTAGAAGTGTATGGGTTCCTAAGGAACTCGTCAAGTCTAATAATGTTGTTGCTATGTCACCTTGGATTCCTAAGGGAACCAAGCTTTTGGGAGCTAACACTCGTGGACCCAAAATGATTTGGGTACCAAAAACCAAATCTTAATATCTTTGTTTGTAGGGCGAGCATTGCTACAAGGCCAAATCACAAAGTCAAAATTCATGGTACCTTGATAGTGGATGCTCGAGGCATATGACCTGAGACAAGAGTCGATTCATGGACTTAAAACCAAAAAGTGGAGGAGTAGTGACATTTGGTGACAACTCCAAAGGCCACATTAAAGGTATTGGATCCATAGGTAATCACTATACTATTCTCATTGAAAATGTTTTATATGTCGATGGTCTAAAACATAATTTATTGAGCATTAGTCAATTGTGTGACAAATGGTTTAATGTCTTATTTGATAAAAATGGGTGCAAAATTGTTGACATTAAATCAAATAATATAATGCTCATTGGTCATCGCATAGGTAATATATACATGGTGCATTTAGATGACATTCATACATCCCATGCATGTTTTGTTGCACAAAATGAAAATGATGCATGGCTATGGCATATGAAACTAGGACATGCTTGCATTAGTGTTTTACAAAAAATAGTTTCCTTAAATCTAGTTAGAGGTTTGCCCAAAATTAAGTTCTCAAATGACAAAATTTGTGATGCATGATCTAAGGGTAAACAACATAGATCATCCTTTAAATCCATTAATGATGTTTCTACTAGTAGGTGTTTACAACTAATTCACATGGATTTATTTGGGCCTATTAGAAATATGAGCTTGTGTGGTAAATCGTATGCATTTGTACTTGTTGATGACTATTCTAGATTTACTTGGGTTCTATTCTTAAGTACTAAAGATGAGGCTTTAGAAAAATTCATCACATTTTCAAAATTAACTTAAAATGATCTTGAACTTAAAATTCCTCTTATTAGAAGTGATCATGGAACCGAATTTCAAAATCTAGGTTTTAAAGAGTTTTTAAATGAAAATGGTATTAGCTACAATTTTTTGGCTCCTCGAACTCCTCAACAAAATGGGGTAGTTGAGAGGAAAAATAGGACTTTACAAGAAATGGCTAGAACCATGCTTTGTGAAAACAATTTACCTAGATATTTTTGGGTGGAAGCCACAAACACCGCTTGCTACATTGTAAACCGGGTAATGATTAGGCCACTTTTAAAGAAAAAACCGTATGAGATTTTAAAATCTAAAAAGCCTAACATTAGCTATTTTCATCCTCTTGGTTGCAAGTGTTTTGTTTTAAACAATGGAAAAGATAACTTAGGTAAATTTGATGCTAAAAGTGATGAAGCTATTTTCTTAGGTTATTCTATAAACTCTAAAGCATATCATGTATTTAATAAGAGAACTTTAGTAGTAGAAGAGTCTATTCATGTTGTATTCGATGATAACCTCCTTCCGAGGAAGGATTCTTATGATGGTGATGAAGTAGGAATCCTTGATGCCTTTGATGGAGGACAAACTTCAAAGGAGGATGAGATTCCAACGAAAGAAGAGGATGCACAAGATCCACCTCTTGAAGCCTTGAAGTACTTGGCTCTTGAGGAAAAGGAAGTGAGCTACCCAAGGGAGTTCAACTATGTTAAAGGTGGTGAAATCTTGGGTGATCAATCCAAGGGGGTAACTACTAGATCTTCTCTCAAACTTATGAACCATGTTGCTTTTATTTCATGCATTGAGCCTAAGAATATAAAAGAAGCATTAAAAGATGATTTTTGGATTATGGCTATGCAAGAAGAGTTAAATCAATTTGAGAGAAGTAATGTATGGACATTAGTTGAAAGACCTAGTAATCAATCTACTATAGGAAATAAATGGGTATTTAGGAATAAACTAGATGTGAGTGGTAACATTGTGAGAAAAAAAGCTAGATTAGTTGCTCAAGGTTACACTCAAGAAGAGGGAATTGATTTTGATGAAACCTATGCACCCGTAGCTAGAATGGAAGCCATTAGGATGTTTCTTGCATATGCATGTTATCATGATTTCAAGCTTTTTCAAATAGATGTTAAAAGCGCATTTTTAAATGGTTTTATAAATGAGGAAGTGTACGTGGAATAACCACCGGGTTTTGAAGATTCAAAATTTCCAAATCATGTTTTCAAACTAACCAAAGCACTTTATGGTTTAAAACAAGCTCCTAGAGCTTGGTATGAAAGACTTTCAAACTTTTTGATTGAAAAAGGTAAGGCAGGCACTACACTTTTCATAAAAAGGTATAAAAATGGCATCTTAGTAGTACAAATATATGTTGATGATATTATTTTTGGATCTACTAATGAGTGTCATTGCAAAGAGTTTGCTAAGTTAATGCAAGGTGAATTCGAGATGAGCATGATAGGGAAGCTCTCATTCTTTTTGGGACTCCAAATCAAGCAAAGAAAGGATGACACCTTCATCAATCAAGAAAAGTACATCAAGGATATGCTCAAGAAGTTTGGCTTGGAGAATGCAAAGCCTCAAGCCACACCAATGAGCTCATCTACAAAGCTTGACAAAGATGAAGGGGGTAAGTGTGTTGACTCTAAGCTTTATCGCTCTATGATTGGATCCTTGCTTTACCTTACCGCAAGTAGACCAAATATTTTGTTTAGTGTTTTTCTTGTGTGCTAGGTTTCAAGCTAGTCTTAGAGAGTCTCACCTTATAGCCGTTAAGAGAATCTCTAGGTACCTTAGAGATACCCCTTGTTTAGGTCTTTGGTACCCTAGAGACTCAACCTTGAACCTTCATGCTTATTTGGATGCGGATTATGGGGGGTGTAAAATCGGTAGGAAGAGTACTTCGGGAACATGTCAATTCTTAGGTAGTATGCTCAAATCTTGGTTCTCTAAGAAACAAAATAGTGTAGCTCTATCTACCACATAAGCCGAGTACATATCCTTAGAGAGTTGTTGTGCTCAAACCCTTTGGATGAAGAAACAACTCTTAGATTATGGTATTAAAGTTGAAATCATACCCCTTAAGTGTGATAACACTAGTGCCATATGCTTAACAAAAAATCCCATCCAACACTCTAGAACCAAACATATAAATAAGACATCATTTCATTGGAGATCATGTCCTTAAGGAAGATGTTGCTATAAAGTTCGTTGACACCTTAAACTAACTAGCGGACATTTTTACCAAGCCATTGGATAAAGAGCGTTTTTGGTCCCTTAGGAGAGAGTTAGGTCTAACTAGCCTATCTTGACCTTTTAGGACCTTTTTGTGCTTAAATTGCTTGATTTCTTGAAAAATGCCATGCTTATGTATTTTTACTCCTAATTTCATCCATGCTAATAGTTAGGGGGAGTATGTTTTTGTTTATACATGTCTTTTCTGCTCATTCATGTCATTTATGCGTATAGAACCTCATGAAACTCATTTTTCTGCAATATTAGAGCCTCATCTGCACCTCCAGGCCTAGGTATATCGAAACAAGTCCAACTGTTTTGATACGGGTGCCTTAAAAGAGTGATCTATGACTAGGGTGTTTCGAAACGCCTTAAAAGGGTTTCGAAACGATTTACCTCTGCCAAGAAGTGTATCGAAATGAGTTTCGATATGGGTCAACACGTGGGATTCGATACGGTCAAAGCCATATCAGAACAATCAACTAGACTCGAAATGTCAGTCAATGTTTCGATACCCACATTTCGGAACGATCATGCCTGTTCCGAAATGGGTATGCGGACAGCTTTAAAAGGGGTATTTAATGATAAATTCACTTTTAATTAAAACTCTTCAAAAACTCTAAAAACCCTAACCGATTTTTCCCTATAAAAACCCTTTAAACCTCATTGTTTTTCATCAAATCTTGAGGGCTTTTACACACAAACTCAAGTCTAAACAAGCCTCAACAATCTTGTGCAAGATTTTCCATTCATTCATCCAAAATCCCCATCTAAGGTATATTTTCTTCCTTTTCTTTTTCCTTTGATTTTATTCGAATTTTAGGTTAGAAAATTTTAATTTTGTATAGATTATATGTTTTGCATATTGGTTTTTTCAAAACTTGTAAAAAATTTCAAAATCTTAAAATTTTTGGTTCGAATATATTTTTTACTCGTATTTTTTTTACAGTTTTTCAAAAGTTGTTTCCTTTAAAAATTTTTAAGTCTTTTTAAACCTAAATGGGATTTGTCATTGGATTGAATTAAGGATGTTCATGCATACACTTCAATTTTTAAAATTGCTTGCTTTATGTTTTTAGGATTTTTCAATGGAAAACGCCAACAAGAAACGTAAGACGAGTCAATCGAGTGAAGCTTCAGGTCAAGCCAATATCCGTCCTAATCTCACCCAACTTTTTCTCAAAAGTCTTCGGACTCAAGAGATGAAGGATCATTTCTCTTACGTCAAGGATATTGCCGTTCGTCGCGAGCGTGTTGTTGATGTCCCATTCCTTGATTCCGAGTGTTTCGCTTTCCGCTATCTAGAGCGTTTGCAATAATGGAACTTCATGGCTTTTTTGAACATACCGGATATTATCTACAAGCACATGGTTCTCATTTTCTACTCAAATGTCGTGCTCGTTGATAATGAAGATCACACCGAGGTCATTGGCATTGAGTCATATCTCTTGGGGAAGAAGTTCGTTATCAACATATCCTTTTTGAAAAATGCTCTTGGGCTCAAGAACGAAGGCATTGAGGATAAGACCCACTTTGGTGCTCACACTGTTTCCGTGCTTTCTTTGGATGCTCATGACCGTTTCCTTCACTTGATGATTTCATGGTTTATCCGCCCTTCCAGAGGTAAATTCTCTCATATTCGTCAAGTTGATTATTTTTGGCTAGAGTTCTTTCGCCGAGGAGAACATCCAAATCTTGTCAAAATTATGTTCGCCGAAATGGTCAATAATGTGAAGCTTCGTGAAACCGATGCTCTTAAATCTTTCACTTATGAGACTGTTTTGAGCTATATCTTTGGCATCATCAACTTTGATTGCTCATATGATTCTCCGGAACCCCGTAAGAACAAGATTGGTGAATCGTCTCTCCATAAGTCAGGGTTCCATTACACTCTTGGCCAATGGGAACGAGTTGATAGGCATGCCCCTCCACCTCAAGTTGAGCCACCATCTCAAGCTCCAAGTTCTAACAATGAAGCTCTTATGGCTTTCCTCACTAAGCGGTTCAACACGATGGATACAAACATGGCTTCGGGTCTTGGTGCTATCAATACTCGTTTGCAATCCGTCGAGGATCGTCTCACCGCCCTTGAGAATCAACATCAATCGATGGACTTGTCATTCTCTACCTTCTATGGTCAATGGATGACCTTTCGTCGTTCTCAAGCTGAGAACGATGATGATTCTTCGGATGTTGATGGTGACGATGATGAGGCTTAGGGTCTTTATTGCATCTCATATTAGATTATCATATTAGGACTAAGTTTGCACCTTTATTTTAGTTATGCTTTATGAACCTATGCTTTGATTGCTTTGTTTGGGATTGAGCTTTAAACTTTATTGCTTTAAGTTTTATGTTTGGATATTTGAACTATATGAATCTATATTATGTTGTTTATTGCTTTTAACCTTGCTTCTTCTCTTGATGAGCCTTGTTTGTTCTTTTTGATCTAACAAAAAGGGGGAGAAGTAATATAAGAGCTAAAAAAATTTAGTTGGTTTTGAGTTTTAAAACTTGTATTTTAAATCTTTTCAAACTTTAAAAACCCATCTTAAATTGAGGGGGAGTTAGAACGTCTTCAAAATTTCAAAACTCTTAAAAATTCTAACTTTGTTTTGTTATATCAAAAAGGGGGAGATTGTGAAACCAATAAATTGATTTTGATATAGCAAAGATTTAAGGACTAAATTGAAAAATGGAATATGAATTTTTAAGTCCTCAAAACCTCTCTATGTATTTAAAGAAAAATGTTTACGTCAAAACCTCAACTTGTCAAATATTTTCCAAGTGTTTTTCAAGCCAAAACAATGATTTTCGAGTCATCGTTTTGGAACGTCCTTTAGGCGTTTCGGAACAGTTTGAAACTGTTAACCCTTGTTTCGAAACATGTTTCGAAACGGATGAAGAACACCAGAACGATTTGACCCGTTTCGATACGGTAGTATTGAAACGACCTAAAACGTTTCGAAACGAAATTCAAACTTGGTTTTAAAAATATAACCGTTAAAGTTTTATAACTGAGTTTATGATTGTCGTTAAGGCGTATCGAAACACTTCTAAGTCGTTTCGATACAGGCTTTGACAGTGGCAAAGTAACAAGATCGGGCGTTTTGGAACAGGTAGTTGCATACTGCATTTATGGAGGGAAGATAACATCCCAAACGACTATATTGGTGAATGCAACATCCGCAATGACTAGAATTCAATGAGAAGGTATAAAAGAGACCTCTAAAAGCTCCAGCAACAACTATTGATCTCCAAAGCATTATCTAAACATCAAAGCCAAGCATTTGTGCCAAAATCCCATTATTTCTTGTAAACCCCAATTATGAACTTTGTAATTTCCATTCATATTTGTTCAATTGGGTTGAGTGCTTGTAAAAGGGCTATATTTTGTATTAAGAGATACTAGTTTTAGCCTTCATCTTCTTTGTATTTCTTGAGTGAAGATTGGGTCAAATTTTGGGTAGAAAATTTGACCGGTATTGTAAAGGTTACCTTCTTAGCCTAGAAAAGGGGAAGAGCAATTAGTGGATTGTTGGAAAATCCTTAGTGAAGCTAAGATAGTGGATGTAGAGTTCGATTAAACTTGAACCACTCTAAATCCTCTTGTCAATCATTTTTAACTTTCCACTCGACCACCAAAAGTTCTAAAAATCCAATTCACCCCTCTTGGCTTATATCGGTTCATTGATCCACTCAACAGTCTCCAACGACTCCAATTCAACCCTAATGGCTAGTAACGACTACAAACTTAATAAGGAGTATAAAAAGGACCTCCAAGCATCAAGAGAAGGCTAATGCTTCAATTGTTACAACATTATGATGAGAAATTGTGTCTAGAGCTTTAATTTTAAATTCCTTGCTTAGACAACACTAGTGAGCTTAAAATTGTTATATTTGCTCAAGTGTTTTAGGATTGGGTGAGAGCTTAATTGTGTATACAAATACCTATTAGATGAATTTGAGTTTGCTTATTTTTTTTAATCTCTTTATAAAGAGGGTTTGATCAAGCTTTGGGTAGAAAGCTTGATCGGTTTTGTAAGGGTTTCCTCCTAAGCCTAGAAAAGGGGACAAATCAATAGTGGATTGATCGGAAATCCTTAGTGGGGATCTAAGGTAGTGGATGTAGACCTTGGTTAGAAGGTTGAACCAGTATAAATCATCTTTTCATTTTCTTTTTAGCTTCCACACCTCTATCACCCAAAAATCCAATCTTCTCCGAACTTGGCAAACACATCGGTTGAAGGAATCAAGCACCATAAAACCAAACACACTTCAATTCACTATTACAATCTTATGTTTAACAAACATCCAAATAATGAATTTGACTAGTCATACCTCTAAAAATAGTTCAAACATCTAATTTTGACTCAAAACATTATTTACCGAACATGGTCAATGTTTTAATCAATAATTTTGTTTAATAGGTAGTGACTCAACATAACAACAATTAAAATGATAAAAATATATAAATATTGAAAACTAAATTTATAATGTACTATTTAATTTAAATTTCAAAATTTATCTCAAGTGATACTTATCGTGATTCTAATTATGCTTGAGGACTTTATTAATTTTCATTGATCATGTATTAATAATAGTGAAAAATTACATATTTCATTATTGAAATTTCTTCTCATTCTTATTTTGATCATTGAAGTTTAAAATTTTCAATTTAATTATTGAAATATTAAATTAATTTTGTTTTGGTCACTCTATCGTTAAATAATTAACGATGTTATGATTGTACATTTTTCTTTTAAAAATTATGAAATGACGTCAAAACTTTCTGTTTGTGAAAAACTATAATTTTGAATTTTCTTTGATTTCCCAATGATGGATCATCTTCTTTCGAATCCTAACGACATGAAGGTGGAGTAGGAGGAGATGAGCTATATATCATGATTCCACGCTGATTAGACGATGAAAATTGTAGATCATAATGGTTATTGATTTTGTGAGTTTTGGTTTTAGGGTTGATTTTTGCGCGTTTTAAGAGATTTTTAGAAATTTAAATTGATAGAGTGGAACGGGACTGTGAGGCAAGTTCATTGGTTTCTTGAATATTCAGAGAAGACACCAAAGACTAGTAGTTCCGATGCCGTGACACATGGATGAAATTGTAAAAGTTTTATCTTTGAAGGAATAAAATAAAATCAAAAAAGAAAAAATTACGTGGACGATATATGGTTACCACATAAGCAAAAAGTAATCTAGATCAGAATATGTGGTTGTCACGTCGACCCTCATATGCCTGATTTAACGCACAAGTGATAAAAATAAGAGCATTTCAAATGTTTAGCGATCAATTTGAATTTTTTTAAAATTTAATAACCAAATAAAAGTGAAAAATTGAGTGATGAATTTTTGTAATTTTCCATATAATAATTTTAAAATAATAATTATTTAATACAAGGAGTTGGAGTTTGAACCCAACAAGTGATCTCAGTAGAAAAGCAGATGATGTTCATCCCAGGAGACCTGGATTCAATCGCTCTATCTACAAGGTGCTTGTGCATTGTCGAAGGGTTAAGAATATGTATGAACATATACTCCATTGTAATCACCTTTAGACTATTTAAAAAATATATAAGGAGTTGGAGTTTTTGACTTTGTAATTAATATATGGGTAGATTACAAAAATTATCAGTAAACTTTGCTCATTGACCTATTTTAGTCATTATATGTTTAAAACGATCAATTTACTCACTAAACTGTTAGAAAATCGTTAATCCAAGAATAAATAATAAGATAAAATATTATTATTTAAACAAAAAATACAAAGATTATGGGGGATACAACAATATGTAAATCAAACTGATTTGAAATGAAAACCAAAGGAGCCGTGTTGAGGCCTGCACAAATGCAATTTTCTTAAGACATATTCGCCCGCTTCTATGGTGCTTGAGAAACATCAGACGTCTATCTCCCAGGATACAACACCATAATGAGCACAACAGTAGCATTTCTACAGTGATCAACGAACTATAACCTCGTCTTCCCCTACCACCAAAACTACTTTTAAAATCGCAGAGTAAAACCATAGAAAAATCTCTGTTTTTAGTTGTGTTAAAACCTCGAAGGTTTACTCCCTATTTATAGGAGTGTCATGAGGGTATAAGTGGAAATTTTGACCTAATGGAGCATTTAATATTGAGAATCAATTGATTCTTCTATAAAGAAATTTCTAAAATTTCTATCTGAATTAAAAGCAACTTTCAATATTTACCCTTTTAACTCCAAGATAAAATTTGACAAATATATGCTCTTATTTGAGGTACAATTCATTTAAAATTTGGGTCAAAATATCTGCAAGCCCACGAAGGACCAAACTAGTTTAGACATTTACGTTACCCACGTCGTGCACGTCTGCACATTTACGAACCAACAAATGGTTCCACATTTTCTTCAATAACGTTTGAATCAATTTCTCATTCAAAGCTCCAAAATTATCGAATTTTTCCAACAATCTCCCACATGAATGAAATTGATTTAATCAAAAACATTTTGACTCGTTGTGGTGATAGATTTTACGATCGATAGCTACATAGGATAGGTAGATGTCCACCCTTAAACTTTCCCTTGTAAAAGTATATTTACTTTACTGGTTGATCAGTAGATGCGATGTCCTTGAACTGCCTGCCATTTGTGTAGACAATGATATACATCACACAACTACCTCTTTTGCGAGATTTTTTAGTTCTCATGGTTATGTTCATATGGTCGTGAACATCTCTCTGGTTCTACTAGAGTTTAAGAGAACTATGCCCCAATGGTCTCCTTGAAGCGACCCCACTTCACTCTCACATAAGCGACTTATGTTGCTTGACTCACCAAAGCACACAATGGTCATTAAAAGCATTGCTTAGCCTAAACCACTTTGATCACCATTTACATCATAGGAATGGACTTGAGGATAAGAACCCCTACAATGACCGCATAGGTCTATCCAATTAGGTTGTCCCTTTGAAACTAGATCTTGGGATCTCTAGTCAACTAGGTAGGATTTTCCTTCACATAGCCTTGAAATTTTCATTGGATTTAGTCTCATTTCTTTCGATGTTTTCTCATCTTGATCTCGATTTAACCCTTTGATTAGTGGGTTCGCAACATTATCCTTTGATTTTACAAAATTAATAGAGATAATTTTATTTGAGATCAATTGTCTAACGATATTATGTCGATAACGCATCTGTCTCTACTTACCATTATACAAAAAGATCTATGCTCTACTAATTTTCGTTTGGTCATCACAATGTATACACATTGTAGGCATTGGCTTTGGCCGTTCAAGAATATCCTCCAAGAAATTCTAAAGCCATTCGACTTCTTCTTTAAACTTGTCTAGAATTATAAACTCAGATTACATTAAGGATCTGGTTATAACCGTTTGTCTTGAGGATTTCCACCCACTTGTGCCATTGATATCTTGAATATAAGATGTTCAACTAGCATCGAAGTATCCTTCTAAGACAACAAAATCTCTGAAATAATGCAATCAATAATTCCGAGTATATCAAAGATATCTCGGCACCCTCACAATCGCTTTCCAGTGATTTTCACCTAGATTGCTTGTGAATTTACTTAAACTGCTCATAGTAAAAGCTATATCTAGTCTAGTGCAGCTCATGAGGTACATTAAACTGCATATGACCCTTGCATATTCCAATTGGTCAACACTTTGGTCTTTGTTCTTGGACAAGCGTTGGCATATATTTATTGGGGTTCTGGTTATGCCAGAAACATCCTTGCCAAACTTCTCTTGTTCACGTAGTGTGACTGTGTCAATATGAGACCTTCAAGTGACCGTTTAATTTCGATGCCCAAAATCAAATATGTCAATCTTATATTTTTCATGTCAATCTTGAATTAAAAAAATCTATGGTGCGTTTACCTTTGCAAGACATCCCACATTTTTAAGTACTTGTAGGAAGAGTTTATTCCCTTTCATAACTCATATGGTATCTTATCTCTTTAATTGTGGGAAACCTTATTTAAAAGGTAATTAGCTTATAGAACAACTTCGCCCACATGTTAGACACATTATAGTACCAACGTTACTGATATAGAACTTTTCCACATCTTATGGCAATTGAAGCATTTCCCAAGAAAATTTGCTTCTTGAACACACCGCCTAATTTTGTGGTTTGAAGTCAATTTTGACTTTCACTTTGTTTCCATGGTAATATTTTTCTTAACAATATTTACCTTAGTAACATTTGAAGGTGGTAACAATATTTACCTTATCCTCTCTAATCATAGGAGGATCACCCTTCAGATATTTGACCAGGTTTATCATGTTCAAACATGCAACATCTTTTATTGTCACGTTTAAAATTCTTTCTAATAAATTTCACTGATTTTTCCATTGTGTCACATATACACAATCCAAAACCAAAGTATTATGAATATGTTAAACGTCAATAATTTAGTCAGAGACTAAAACCAGAAATAGAAACATAATTTCTAACTTTTGTTAGACGATGGAGATTTGGTAAACTAAACCTCAAATCAAAAGTTCACACAGTCTTAATAGAAAGAACAAGAATAAACAGTGCACCAGGTAAGTAACTTATGAAAGAGAGATGGTCCACTAGGCACGCTTAAATATCGAGTCTCTCAAAAAACCAATCCTAGACATGCAGTTTCAAATTTTCTTTCAATCATCGTTTATTAATCCTTGATTATTTCAATTTTATTATCTAACAGAATTATATTTCTGAAACAAAATCAGTAACCAATGTTACTTCTAATGACAATTTTTGTTTAAACAAATTTCTCCACAACAAATCTAAATAAATAGATTTTTGAGATTTTTTTATTTGTTTGAAAGAGAGATCACGTAAACCCGTTAAAACGACATGAATTAAATCCTGAAACAAATTGTTTACGAGATCTTAGTTTCCAAAAGAGATTAAGTAAATCCATTAAAACGACAGGAATTAAATTCCTAAAAACAAATTTAATTACTAGATCTCAGTTTCCAAACTAATCAAGATTCACAAGAAATAAATTCAACGATTTATTTCCTTTTACAAAATTGAATCATACTTTATTCCTATGAAAATAAATTCAACAATTTATTTGCCATACAAAATAGAATCATACAAGATTCATACGGAAATAAATTCAATGATTTATTTTTCTTGCGAGGTTAGAAACTTACATGATTCTCTTGAAAATAAATTCAATGATTTATCTCATTTTCCAAAATTAGAATCAACGTGATTCTAATGAAGAAATAAATTTAGTAATTTATTTTCATTATATCTTCTGTTAAACAACATTACTGCAAAATAGGTTTTTCGCGGCGTTTTTCTGTTCTATAGTGGCGTTTTTAAGTGCCGCTAAAAACCCTCCCGGCGCTAGGAAAAGAGCCGCAAAAAGTATCGCTAGAACCCGCGCCTCAATAGTTAGCGGCGTTTTTGAAACGCCGCAAAAGGTCAAGTTCTATAGTGGCGTTTGGAATTCAAAACGCCGCTAATTCTCTGTCTTTGGTGGCGTTTGACTTTAAAAATGCCGCTAAAAATACCCTATCTATAGTGGCGTTTGTATATCAAAATGCTGGTAATACCATATCGTTAGTGACGTTTGTATTGCAAAACGCCGCTAATACTCTGTCTTTTGTGGCGTTTGAATTTCAAAACACCACAAAAAATACCCTGTCTATAGTGACGTTTGTAATTCAAAACTCCGCTAATGTTTAGTTATAGTGGCGCTTTTCACCAAAACGTCGCTAAATGTGATTGGATATTACAATATTTACTGGCATTTTTGCCACAAACGCCGCAAATTTGTTTTTTTTTTTTGAAATTTTCTTTTACAAATCACCATTTCTTATTTCAAAATGACATAGTTGAACAATTTTAACACTATTGACAATTAAAATTGAATTCTTAAATCTGAAATGTAAATACATTCAATCAAAGATATAAAAAATTAGACCTCAAGGTAGGATAAATACATTTATAAGACTTTCAAAAGAAATTTCAATCCCAAACTTATCATATAAAGTGATTTTTTTCCAAATAAACATTTATTATTTGTTTTCGGAAGTAGATGAAAAGGTAACAACAATTACTTGAGTGTTACAGTCAAATATTTCTTTGAGCTCTTTCCATCGTCTACTTTTAAGTAAAAACAATAACTCCTTCAACTTGTCATTTATCTATTACAAGAAACAAATAACTCAATGTCATCTGAAATGCCAGGTAAAATGGAAAGTTCAAGCAATTATGTAAAAAGATAGGGGAAAACAGTAAAAATTAAACATATAACATAATAGAGTAGCTAGAAGACCGTTTAAACTCCCAACCATAAACATCTAGAAAATAAATTTGCTCATTGAATTTGAACCTTTCACCAGAAGCTCACACCAAAATCATCTTCGTGATAGCATGATCCTACTTGTATTATGGGTAATAGGGGATTCCCAAATCACATAAAATAAGGATTTAAATAAGAGATTATGTTTCTGATTTGAAGGGAGAAGATTAAGGATAATCTGACAATTAGTGATTCTTATTTGTAGATTTTCTTTTCCTCTATGTACTATATATAAATAAGAGATAAAGCAAAGTCAACTTCCAATTTCAATCAAATCTTCAAGAAATCCCCTAAAAATGCTATCATTTACAACAAAAGCATGCAAATCAAAACAAAATGAAGCAAAACCAATTCCCAAACTTTACACTGAAAACCATATCAAACCAACAAAATAAAGCAAAACAACTGATTAAATAAAAAAAGGGGGAAAATGCATACCTCACTGACAAGTATGTTTGCTACACCGCTATTAGCTGTGCGTGCAACAATAATCCTAATATGTAAACTTCCGGTGCTTGTGGGGTATCTTTCACTGGCATTTGGAGGAACAAATGAAGCAGATGCAGCAGCCTGAGATGAGTTCATAGGCCAAAGGCTCCAAGCAGTATCTTCTAGAGCAGTCTGAGCATAAGTTTCTCCAACAGATGCAAGATGCCTCATCATCATATGAACTCACTTAATTCCAATTGATCTAGTATCTATGGAAGGACCAGCTCCATCAACATTCTGGTTTGTCCAAGAATGCAACCACTCAAAATCTAGTCCCGCACTCCTGCAAAGGGCATATAATATATATCCTCGTGAGCACACTGAAGTAGAATGAATAGTGCAAAACTTTGCACCTGTTTGTAAATAGTTGATTCACTACTTGATTTGCAATAAAAATCAGAATCAATTATTAAGGCATCAGAAACTCATAATTCCTTTCCCTCGTTTACACAAACATAAGAAATAATGCACATGGTGCCATTTACTCCTTTCCACAAACTGGTTTAGCATTCAAGCCTAGAAAGGTTTAGCAATTACAGAAGGCTAGGTAGCTACTCAGAGAAAAATGTTTTTGTAGTACACTACTTGAAAACCCAAAAGAAGGGTGTTTATGAATGGTTTTCCTAATTTAAAAAAGTAAGAAATTGAACATTACCAAAAGAAATTGAAGGATAGGGAAAAAAGAAATACAGAAAAGACGCGAAAGTATGCCCATGGTGTAGCAGAAGGGGATGCATTCAAACGCTCAAATCTATCATTGGCCAAAGCTTGAAACATCTGTATTATTTGCTCAACAAAATGTTAGGATGCATAAAAAGCAATTCAATTTCTTCCAATGTGAGCTAAGAACAAGACCTCCATCGCAAATCACATTATATTCCTTTAGGCAACATATAACAATCAACCAAATTGACCAAAGACCTGCTTGGAATATTGTTGGTGAAATTACTAATGGTAGAAAGGCCCTCTGTTTAAAAAATAATCAACATCTATCAGCATTAATGAAGAAGACTAAAAATAAAATATGAATCTCACAAGAAAATAACCCTAGAAAAATGTCTAGATAACTTAGGATTGAAATGAATAAGCAATTTCAAACATGATATTTACCATGAAACTACCAGTTATCAAACATGAGCAACTTATGCCAACTGACACAAGATATATAGCTTCTTTTATCTTTTTTAGTACGCTATTTATTTAGCTCGGTTACTCAATTCAGTGCTAACTATACATCAGTACCCATTGTTCCGTAGAAATGGGTACTCAAAAGAAAAGTTGGGGATACTGTACTTCTTGAATATATTACATGAGGAAGCAAGAGGATTGTAAAAGCAAACGAATTGCTTAAATCATTTAAAACATTTACTTTGTAGATAACATAGTTGATAAGGTGTTCTACTAATATAGTTGTAACCACGAGAACCTGAAAAATAAGCCCAGAAAAAGACCATTAGAAAATAACCAGAAAAGCATCAGAGAGCAAGTATTAGCAGTTAATGAATTTATTGATGTTAATTTTTCAGTTTCTAAATAATCACGTCCTTTCCAGATCTCAATAATCAATTTCTTTGAAATATAACAGACCGAGATGGATCCTAATGCAGCAATCGAATTCACAATAACAAAAGCATAATCATATTGAACGATTTAATTGTATAAGAAGTTAAACCCTAATCAAAACATGGACGTAAAATCAGGAAATGGACATAAGAGGGCAATAGTATTTAGGAAACATTGTTGGTCAAGTGGCGCTGCCCAACCAGGCCTCCAACCCTGTGGTGGAACATCTCCTTTGGGCAAATGAGGTATCCCTATATTTCAAACACAAATAAAATAACAAATCATTACTTTAATCCCAATAATAAAAAAACTTGTTTAACAATAAATATCCGATCAGATTAACAGTGAGAGCAGAGCAATTGGAAACATTCGTATGTTTGTTGAAGAAAATAACCTCATTGACAGTCTCGCCGGTGGCTTCTTCCCAACGGCGATCCAAATCGCCCTCCTCCATAATGCTTTAGTCGTGGTGAAGTAATCGAGCATTTTGATTAGAAAAGCTTTTTATTCCCTAAAAAACATAGAAATGAATGAAAAAACTAAATTAGTGGCATAAATGAAGATTTGAAATACTCAAAAATGAAGAAAAAAAGACATTTTGAAGTAATCGAGCATCATGCTACTTTTCCTCTGGTTCCAAATTCACTGACGAGAGGATTTGAGAAAGGATGCTAGGGATTGTGAGTTTGATTTGGGGATTGGGTGAGGGAGAATGACGAGTAAGGGGTATATCTCGTGATTTTTAAATACCTATTATGGCGTTTCTATCCTCAAATGCCACTAAAATTTTTATACTTGCAGCGTTTTAGCCACAAACGCCGCTACAAACTATACAATTGCGGCATTTTACTCACAAACGCCACTAAAAGTTTTACATTTGCGGCGTTTTCTTAACAAATGCCACTAAAAGTCACACCTACTGCAATGTTTTTATAACAAACGCTACCAAGCCTGGTGTAGTGAACAGAGATATCAATCCAACTTGATTCTGTTTAACCAAAAAAATCAAAAGGAATTTATCTTTTGATTTTAATTTCATTGATTCTTGTTTGGAAGATCAAGTAAGCTCGTTAAAACGACAGAAATTAATTCCCGAAATGAATTATTTACGAGATCTTTGTTTCCAAAACAAATCACGATTTCGCCTAGGAATCATGTTCATCTATATGAATTTCTTACGGAAAATTATTAGTACGAAAAGGAAATCTACAGTGTTTCCATGTAAAAGTAATTATCACATATAATAATTATTATTATTAAGGCAAAATATGACAGAAAAATTTCTTTTGCACGCCATAATTAAACTTCCAAATTAAAAGGCCAAAATATAAGGTAATAACATCTTGAATATTACCATAATTATATTACCAAATAGGGGTGTGAAAAACTGACCCGACCTGGTAACCTGCCTGAAACTCGATCGAGTTAGAACCTGGTTTGACCCGAGAATTCAATGACTGAACCCGACCGAAACGAACCCGAATTTGACCTGTTACTGTAGAAACCGAACTCGAACTGTACCCGACTGAAGTGAACCCGAACCCGAATTTGACCCGTTACTATAGAAACTGAACCCGAACTGCACCTGACCGAAACGAACCCGAACCCGAGATTGACCTGCCAGATAACCGATTTAACCTGACCTGTTTTGAAACCGACCTGGTTTGAACTCGACCTGTTTTGAACCCAACCTGTTCTTGACCTGAACTGATATTGACCTGAACTGTTCTTGACCTGAACTATTCTTTACCTGAACTGATATTGACCTGAACTGATATAGTTATTTGATTTGTTGATGACATTTGAAGAAGTTATATATAATGAATTTAAAATTTTAAAATTAATTAAAAATAATAAGTAATTTTTTATATTTAGTAATAATGTCAATTATTAATAAATTAACTAACTTAACTTTAATTAAAAGATAAATTGAATGAATAAATATCAAGTAGTAATAAATTATCTTTAATTAAAAAATAAATTTAATTAAAAATAATAAAAATAATCTATCGCTTCACTGAAATGCTGAATCATAAATGAAGTGTGTCATTTCCAGGAACATCATAACAATGTTATGCATTGCCCTATACTTGCATGTTGCTTATAGAATCACCTAGTAGTTCCGTATTACTGAGATTTCTCAAGCACATCTTGTTCTTACCATCACATGTTAGATGAAATCCACCATGGTATAGTGACTAACAACAGTGTTGGAGTTCTCTCGGAGTTGCTTCAGAGTATGGTACTGGTATAGTTACTAGGCATGTATGACATGTATTGTTTTATATTAGAGTCTGTAATATGTTTTCTAAATTTCTGTTACATGTTTAAAAAAATTCCTGAAATGTTATTTTGACTGGAAGTTTGTTTTCAGCTTTAATGTGGTTAAAGGAAAACATTGTTATGTGGATTTTTACTGTGGGTCGCTCTCGTGACCCTGATGTGACCTCCTAGATTTAGGTATGTTGCATAGCTTGGTCTAGAATGTAACATTTAGTGGTATCAAAGCTTAGAGTTGTATTATTCTGGGTAGATCGGTCGATCGTCTGTCATAGGGTGTCTTGTTTATGCATGCCCATAGATCATAATCGTACTCCTCCAAGCAAGATTTCTGATGTCGAATCCTTTTTCTGAAATAAGTGAATCCAAGTATTTTGTCCACTATAGCTCAATCGGTACTGGTAAGGGATGTCTTTAACGTTCGTCTGTGATTTGGATTAACTTGATGGATTTGAATCTGGATAAAGAACCTGAGATGGTTCATGCATATGAAATTGAATATCTGATTCAAATTGAGAATAAATGTTAAATTATGTGAGGTAATCGAGATAAGTTTACATGTAAGGCTATTCGGCGATAATGATTATGTTAAGAATATTTTGAAGAAAATTTGATAAAAGTTATATGAAATTGAAAGGAAGGTGTTCATATGCGTAGGCAAGTGTAAAATCTGAAGCGGTTCTAACTGTGTTGCTTTGTAGTTGTTATGTATAAGAAATATGCTTCGAAGGTATATTTATATGAATGGGTGAGTAAGTTATTCTTTACTATCCAATTGGTTAAAGTTTATCTGTGATTGTCTGGGTGAAGTTTTGACAAACAAGATTCTTATGCTCATCTAAAAGATTGTGGCATGGTGCATCATTATATATCACCATTAAGTGAAATTCAATGTTACATCTTGATTCGAGAAGGCCGTGTTGGAGGCCTAGAATACTCGTCTGGATTTCAGGAACATTTTTTTATTCGTAAATTGATGGGTAAGCTAGTAGAGTAATTGAGATTCTAGAGGAGATACTTCAAGGTCTTATGACTAACTTAAGTGGTAGTTGGGAAGGTTTCTTATCCCTGACTGAAATCGTTTATAATAAAAGTTATGAGACAAGTGTTTACTTGGCACCGTATGAAGTTCAGTATGGATTCAAATATTGTGTTCTAATTAGTTGGTCTGAGATGTATGGTGGGAAGATTTTGGGTCCAAGTCAATCCGAGAAACTGATGATATTGACATATTGATATGTGACCGTCTAAGAGTTTCGAGAAATAAGGGTACTCTAATGGATAAGTTTTAGTTCAAAGATGGATGTAAGAGCAGTTTCTGCATTTCTCAGACTCTGGTAAATTTCGAGGACGAAATTTCTTTTTATGGGAGAGTGTTGTAACACCCTTAAATAATAACAATATTAATAAAGAAGTGTATTTATATTTGTAGATTGATTTAAAAAATAGAGAAGTGGTGAGGATGGAAGTTAGGAGGGTTTGAACCCACAACCTCCTACCCAATAAGTAGCCTTCAATATTTAACCGTTAAGCCAAGTGCTCATATTTATCAAGTGTTGAGTTGAAAATGTTTTGAAGTAAAAATTTGAGGGTTTAACCCCAAATTAAATAATATGATACAACCTTTCACCCCATCGAATGAAAATCAAAGTCCGAGAGAGTGATTCTCAAAATTTCTCCCAAGCTCTCACCAACTCACCCTCACCGTTCAAGCTCTAATCTCCCTCGCCGGCGCGGCGTGGTCGCCACCGCTAGCGTGATCGCTGCCCTCTAGTGGGAAGAAAATTCTCTCATTCTCGATGCCTTCGTTCTTAAGACCAAAAGTAGTCTCTAAATAAGGGGTGTCGATGACAATCTTCTTCCCTAAGATAAGAGACACAATGCTAACAACTTCGGAGTGGTCTTCATTATTAATAAGTTGGGCATTCGAGTATAAGATGAGAACCATGTGCTTGTAGCAAATATTCGGGATACTCCAGAAACTAATGAAGCCCCATTCTTGTAAACGGTTGAGATAACGGAAGTGAAAGCACTTTGAGTCACGAAAAGAGATGTCAACAACACGCTCATGACGAACGACAATCTCCTTGACATAAGTGAAACGCTCCTTCATCGCGGTAGTTCTGAGATTCTTGAGAAAAAGTTGGGTAAGGTTGGGACGGAGAGTGGCTTGGTTTGAAGCTTCACCCGATTGAGGTGCCTTATGTTTCTTGTTATAGGGTTCCCTTGAAAAATTCTAAAAACATAAAGCAATCAATTTTAACAAAAATTGAAGTGTATGCATGAAAATCCTTAATTCAATCCATTGGTAAATCTCATTTAGGTTAAAAAAACTTTTAAGAACATAGATACAAAAAAATTTAAGAGAAAACAATTTAAAAAAAACAGTAAAAAAATACGAATGGAAAATAACATATACGAATAAAAAATTTTAAGATTTTGAAAAAAAAATTACAAGATTTGAAAAACCTAAGTAGCAAAACACATAATCTATACAAAATTAAAATTTTCTAACCTAGGATTCGAATAAAAATTGAAGGAAAAAGAAAAATGATGGAAATATACCTTAGATTGGGATTTTGGATGAATAGATGGAAAAACTTGCACAAGATTATTGATGTTTGCTTAGACTTGAGTTTATGTGTAAAAACCCTCAAGATATGATGAAAAACAATGAGGTTTGAAGGGTTTTTATAGGGAAAATTGGGTTAGGGTTTTTAGGGTTTTGAAAGAGTTTTAGTTAAAGTGAAATTTTAAACATTAAAAGCCCTCTTTAAAGTTGTTCGCATACCTGTTTCGGAACAGGGCTCGATCGTTCCGAAACGCGGGCACCAAAACGTTAACTGACGTTTCAAGTCCAGCTGACCGTTCCGATACGGATTTGACCGTATCAAATCCCACGTTGACTCGTATCGAAACATGTTTCGATATACCCCTTGGCAGTAGCAAAAACGTTTCGAAACCCTGTGAAGGCGTTTCGAAACACCCTTCTCTCAGGTGGATTTTTAAGGTACCTGTATTGAAACCGTTGGACCCGTTTCGATACACCTGGGCCTGGAAGTGCAGATGAGGCTCTAAAATTGCAGAAAAATGGATTTTATGAAGTCCTAATTGGCATGAATGACATGAATGAGCAGGAAAGACATGTATAAACAAAAACATACTCCCCCTAACTATTAGCATGGATGGAATTAGGAGTAAAAACATATAATCATGGCATTTTCAAGAGATCAAGCAATTTAAGCACAAAAAGGGTCCTAAAAGGTCAAGAAAGGCTAGTTAGACATAACTCTCTCCTAAGTGACCAAAAACGCTCTTTATCTAAAAGCTTTGTAAAGATGTTCGCTAGTTGGTTTAAGGTGTCAACATACTCTATAACAACATCTTCCTTAAGGACATGATCTCTAATGAAATGATGTCTTATTTCTATATGTTTGGTTCTAGAGTGTTGGATGGGATTTTTTGTCAAACATATGGCATTAGTGTTATCACACTTAAGGGGTATGGTTTCAACTTTAATACCATAATCTAAGAGTTGTTGCTTCATCCAAAGGACTTGAGCACAACAACTCCCTAAGGATATGTACTCGGCTTCGGTGGTAGAAAGAGCTACACTATTTTGTTTCTTAGAGAACCAAGATATGAGCATACGACCTAAGAATTGACAAGTTCCCGAAGTACTTTTCCTATCGATTTTACATCCCCCATAATCCGCATCCGAATAAGCATGAAGGTTGAAGGTGGAATCTCTAGGGTACCAAAGACCTAAAAAAGGGGTATCTCTAAGGTACCTAAAGATTCTCTTAACAACTATAAGGTGAGACTCTCTAGGACTAGCTTGAAACCTAGCACACAAGCAAACACTAAACAAGATATTCGGTCTACTTGCGGTAAGGTAAAGCAATTATCCAATCATAGAACGGTAAAGCTTAGAGTCAACACACTTACCTTCTTCATCTTTGTCAAGCTTTGTAGATGAGCTCATAGGTGTGGCTTGAGGCTTTGTATTCTCCAAGCCAAACTTCTTGAGCATATCTTTGATGTACTTTGCTTGATTGATGAAGGTGACATCCTTCCTTTGCTTGATTTGGAGTCCCAAAAAGAATGAGAGCTCCCCCATCATGCTCATCTCGAATTCACCTTGCATTAACTTAGCAAACTCTTTGCAATGACATTCATTAGTAGATCCAAAAATAATATCATCAACAAAAATTTGTACTACTAAGATGTCATTTTTATACCTTTTTATGAAAAGTGTAGTGTCCACCTTACCTTTTTCAATCAAAAAGTTTGAAAGTCTTTCATACCAAGCTCTAGGAGCTTGTTTTAAACCAAAAGAGCTTTAGTAAGTTTGAAAACATGATTTGGAAATTTTGAGTATTCAAAATCTGGTGGTTGTTCCACATACACTTCCTCATTTATAAAACCATTTAAAAATGCGTTTTTAACATCCATTTGAAAAAGCTTGAAATCATGATAACATGCATATGGAAGCAACATCCTAATGGCTTCTATTCTAGCTACGGGAGCATAGGTTTCATCAAAATCAATTCCCTCTTCTTGAGTGTAACCTTGTGCTACTAATCTAGCTTTATTTCTCACAATGTTACCACTCTCATCTAGTTTGTTCCTAAAGACCCATTTAGTTCCTATAGTAGATTGATTACTAGGCCTATCAACTAATGTCCAAACATTACTTCTCTCAAATTGATTTAACTCTTATTGCATAGCCATAATCCAAAAATCATCTTTTAATGCTTCTTTTACATTCTTAGGCTCTATGCATGAGATAAATGCAACATGGTTCATAAGTTTAAGAGAAGATCTAGTGGTTACCCCCTTGGATGGATCACCCAAGATTTCACCACCTTTGACATAGTTGAACTCCCTTGGGTAGCTCATTTCCTTTTCCTCAAGAGCCAAGTCCTTCAAGGCTTCAAGAGGTGGATCTTGTGTATCCTCTTCTTTTGTTGGAATCTCATCCTCCTTTGAAGTTTGCCCTCCATCAAAGGCATTAATGATTCCTACATCATCATCATCACAAGAATCCTTCCTTGGAAGGAGGTTGTCATCGAATACAACATGTATAGATTCTTCTACTACTAAAGTTCTCTTGTTAAATACACGATAGGCTTTAGAGGTTAAGGAATATCCTATGAAAATAGCTTCATCACTCTCTGCATCAAATTTACCTAAGTTGTCTTTTCCATTATTTAAAACAAAACACTTGCAACCAAATGAATGAAAATAGCTAATGTTAGGCTTTTTAGATTTTAAAATCCCATATGGTGTTTTCTTTAAAAGTGGCCTAATCATTACTCAGTTTACAATGTAGCAAGCAGTGTTTGTGGCTTCCGCACAAAAATATTTAGGTAAATTATTTTCACAAAGCATGGTTCTAGCCATTTTTGTAAAGTTCTATTTTTCCTGTCAACTACCCCATTTTGTTGAGGAGTTCGAGGAGATGAAAAATTGTGGCTAATACCATTTTCATTTAAAACTCTTCAAACCCTAGATTTTGAAATTCGGTTCCATGATCACTTCTAATATGAGAAATTCTAAGTTCAAGATCATTTTGGGTTAATTTTGAAAATGTGATGAATTTTTCTAAAGCCTCATCTTTAGTACTTAAAAATAGAACCCCAAGTAAATCTAGAAAAATCATCAACAAGAACAAATGAATAAGATTTACCACCCAAGCTCATAGTCCTAATAGACCCAAATAAATCCATATGAATAAGTTGTAAACACCTACTTGTAGAAACATCATTAATGGATTTAAAGGATGATTTATGTTGTTTACCCTTAGAGCATGCATCACAAATTTTATCATTTGAGAACTTAATTTTTGGTAAACCTCTAACTAGATCTAGGGAAACTAATTTTTCTAAAACACTAATGCTAGCATGTCTTAGTTTCCTTTGCCATAGCCAAGCATCATTTTCATTTTGAGCTACTAAACAAGCATGTGATGTATGCATGTCATCTAAGTGCACCATGTAAATATTACCTATGCGATGACCTATGAGCATAATATTTTTTGATTTAATGTCAACAATTTTGCACCCATTTTTATCAAATAAGACATTAAACCCTTTATCACATAATTGACTTATTCTCAACAAATTATGTTTAAGACCATCGACATACAAAACATTTTCAATAAGAATGGTAGAGTGATTACCTATGGAGCCAATACCTTTAATGTGGCCTTTGGAGTTGTCACCAAATGTCACTACTCCTTCACTTTTTGGCTTTAAGTCCATGAATCTACTCTTGTCTCCGGTCATATGCCTCGAGCACCCACTATCAAGGTACCATGAATGTTGACTTTGTGCTTTGGCCTTGTAGCAATGCTCCCCCTACAAACAAAGATATTAAACTTTTATTTCTGGTACCCAAATCATTTTGGGTCCACGAGTGTTAGCTCTCAATAGCTTGGTTCCCTTAGGAATCCAAGGTGACATAGCAACAATATTATTAGATTTGACAAGTTCCTTAGGAATCCATACACTCCTAATCTTTTTAGTTCTATTATGTCTAGGGAAGCTACTTTGTTTGTAGTTATTAGTCTTTCTCCTAGGTTGGTTTGTTTTAGATGATTCACCTTTTTCATGCTTCACATTACCAACATTTTTAAAAGACTCTTTGAGCTTGTTAAGCTCATCTAACACCTTTTGTTGTTCACTATTGCATTGAGAAAGAAGATTATTTAGGTCAACATTTTCATCTTGGAAGAATTTAAGTTCATCTTTTAAACCTAAAATCTTTTTCTCAAATTTTAAGTTAGCTTGAGAAAGTGAGTCATTTCTATCATTTAATTCCGAAATAATTTTCTTATTTCTAATGACCGACTCCTTGTACTTCTCAACTAACTCATCATAAACCTCTTCTTCTTGAGTTGAGGGCACTCCGAACAAATGTGACCGGGCTTTTTGCACTCAGAGCAAATGATTTGATCCCTCTCTTCTTCTTTGTTTTTACCCTTGAAGTCTTTCTTTCTTTGAATCTTCCTTCCTCGGTTGGACCTCATGAATCGTGAGAATCGTTTGGCTATCATAGCCAATTCTTTTAAATCATCCACCTCACTAGAAGTGCTCTCCTCATGTAATGAAGCTTTGAGAGCCACTCTCATTTTCTTCTTCTTTTCTACCTCTAGCTTCTCCACTCTTTTCTCTTCCTTTTTCTTTTCTTCTTCCCTTCCTTGCTTCATTATTTCATGAGTAAGGAGTGAACCCACAAGCTCATCAAGTTTTAAAGTCTTCAAGTTCTTAGCCTCGATGATGGTGGTTCTCTTCCCATCCCAAGATTCAAGAAGTGAGTAGAGTAGCTTCCGGACAAGTTTGTCTTCCGAGATTGTCTTTCCAAAGCCCTTAAGCCCGTTGACAATGGTTGAGAAGCGATCGAACATCTTGGACACCGTTTCGTCGGGCTCTATCTTAAAATTCTCGTAACTAAGATTGAGAATTCCAATCTTGGTCTCCTTCACATCATTAGTTCCTTCATAGATGGTCTCTAGAGTATCCCATACTTCCTTGGCACTTTTAATGGAGGAGACTTTAGAGTAGATATCGAGACCGAAAGAACAAAAGAGCATGTGAAGAGCTTTGTCATTTATTTGAATCTTCTTCCTCTTATCTTCACTCGTCTCAATCTTCTTCTTTAGAACCATCTTTACTTCACCATCCCTCTTCAAAGGAATATAGGGACCGTCTTCAATGACATCCCACACAAGGTAATCGTTGGATTTGATGAAGAGACGCATCCGGTTCTTCCAAAATGGGTAGTTGTCACCATTGAAGAATGGTGGTTTTGTGGTGGATTGAGACTCGTACATGCTTGAGCCGGAGGTAGATGCCATGGCTTGAGTTTTGGATGATCACACTCTTCCTAGGAACTACTCTTGTGGTTGTTAATCCTTCAAAGAGGTAGGCTCTGATACCAATTGTTGAGTGGATCGAATGATCGATATAAACCAAGAGGGGGGTGAATTGGATTTTTAGACTTTTGGTAGTGGAATTGACAAATAAAAATGATAGACAAGGGAATTTAGAGTGGTTCAAGTTCCAATCGAACTCTACATCAACTACCTTAGCTTCACTAAGGATTTTCAACAATTCCACTAATTGCTCTTCCTCTTTTCTAGGCTAAGGAGGTAACCGTACAATATCGGTCAAATTTTCTACCCAAAATTTGACTCAATCCTCACACAAGAATTACAAAGAAGTTGATGGCTAAACAAGTATCTCTCAATACACAAAGTAGCCTAATTACAAGCATTCAACCCAATTTGAAAGGATAAGAATGGAAATTACAATCTCACAATTGAGGTTTACAAGAAATAATGGGATTTAGGCTCAATTACATGAATTTGATGTTTGGATGTTTGCTTTTAGATCAATAGTTGTTGATGAAGCTTTTAGAGGTCCCTTTTATACCTTCTCATTGAATTCTAGCTGTAACCCCCTTAGCCCGGCCTAGACGGTTGACCCGAACTACGAAGATTACACGGGGAAAACCAAAGTCAACCCGAAAGTCAACCTTGATTAACGACCCTTTTTTTTCTTTTTAAACTTGTCTAAATGCATATTAACCCTAGGTGAACTCTTGAGATAAGCATACTCAAAAAATCACAGCGATTGGAAAACAATTAGGGACTCAATTGCACAACTTACGAATTTAGGGACCAATTTGTAAATTCTTGAAAATTACGAGGAATTAGCCAATTTTTGAGTTACCATTATGAAATTAGTCATGTTTCATGCCTCTCTGTCAAATTTCATCTGAAACGGACACTCCGAACACAAACAATTGCATAAGCAACATTCAGGACTAAAATGTGAAGATTTCAAAACATATAACCATATGATTCAGTGCCCAACGGTCGAGTGTTCCGAAACGCGGGATGACCGTTCCGAAACGCGGGACCGTTCCGAAACCTATTGCGGAACAGGGCTTGACAGTAGCAAATCCGTTTCGGAACGACTCTACCCGTTTCGAAACGCCATGGCCATTTCAAGCCACCTGTTCTGAAACAGTAGCACCCGTTCCGATACGGGCTGCCCAGAAATGCAGAATTTTTCTGGTTTATCACCCTTTCGACCCAATAAACACATACATAAGACTTCCTTATCATGCCAACAAGTCATCAAACATTAAGGGAACATATTAGCATCATCAAAACTCAATCATGGCATCATTTAAGGAAAATCCAAAATCTATAGGCATGCATTCTATAATGAAAATCATGCAATCATCGAATCACCAAAACCAAATACCAAATGTCCCTTTACATGCTCCAAACACCATAGGCAATAAACCAAACTTATGGAGTCCAAAACATCTCCCAAAAACACAATCTAGGTTCCCATTGCCAAATACCAAAAGCTAATAGTGTTGTGAAAATAGTCACCATACATGAGCTTAAACTTTCACTTGGATCCTTGACCTCTTTGCTGCCCTTTAAGCACTTCAATGCTCTGCATTATTGGTTCAAGAAAGAGAGAGCGTAAGAACATATGCTTAGTGAGGAATGCTCCAATAAAACAACACAATAATGCACTTTGTAAAAACACCTTTCCAAGGCCTTTAATTTCAAAACAAACATTTATCATGCATCAATGCATACAAACCAAGCATCTCATGCTTCAATTCAACAACATGTCATATTGGCTTTCAAGTGATAATCCATAACCATTTTTCAACTCAAACACATTCGGATACGCGGATTACAAGCGTTGTCCCATACGCTTCATACACACTACCAATATCAAGGTGGAGTTTACCGGTACAATCACAACCCCTCAACACCCATGATGGAGTCTACGGTACAATCACAACCCCTCCACATCACTCATTGGTAGTTGTATAACATCACTAACGAGAACACGAGACACACACCACAAGATCCACACATGGACTTTTAACCACCATTGTGATCTTAACCATCTCGTTAGTGTACTTGGATGGAGTTTACGGAACAATCATAACCCCTCAACATCCAAGGCGACTTTATTCACGGTGCACCCAATCCTATAGCCGGCTAACTATATTCGATTCAAGTACTTTTAAACCAACACATCACTTGCCAATATACATCATTTAACATAATCAATCCACTGTTTTAAACATTTAACAAAGCCATTAAACCATCATGCATCACTATGCATCAAAACCACATTTATCAATGTCAAACCAAGGATCTCTTACCTTGAGCATCCTTCAACATATGGCTTACAAAACCAGCATTAAACATGCTAAAATATGCTTTCAAAACAGAATTTAAACATGCAAAATAAACACATTGCATTCAACCATCTCATGGTTCTTCAACAAGAGAGTTTCTCCGAAAACTTACTCTTGAGCTTAGCTAAGTTGTTTAGACATAAACTAAGCTCCCATAACCTTCAAACATTGGTTTCAAAGCTGAAAACCAAACTTCACTCATCGATTCCGTTTCGCAAGCTTGCCGAAACACCGATCAAGCCTTCGGATCAACACCACAAGGATTCGAAGATGTCTCCCCTGTTTTAAACACATCAAAGCAGAGGATCAATGCATCATCATGCATTAAAATCTTCAGCCACCACACCTAAACTCGCTGCTCTCACCAAAACTCACATTTCGGCTACCAAACACAACCGAAATCACATCCAAACACCTCTACAACATTAACCAGTCAAGATCCATCAATTCCAATCATTCTTAGACATCAATTAACATCCAAAAAGAACCTAATCACGTCCTTATACCTCCAGCTATAGCATAACATCAAAATCATCCCAAAAACCACCATTAACTCAAGCAAAAACTTAGGAAAATCAACCTATTCGGGATTGCATTGATTAAACCTCAATTACACATCATTTATTCATCCAAAATACATCAAGAAGACATCTCAAAACAGATTCCAATCATTTAATACGAATTTATTCAAAATTAAATCCAAATCTTGCATTTTAAGCCAAAATCAAGATCACAACATCAAAACCTTTAATAAAACTCAAATTAAGGATTGAGAACTTGGAAATTTCACTAAAGAACTGAGTATTTAGAGGAGAAGGACGTTCATACCTCTAAATGTGGGTTTCTCCTTGTTTAGAGCCAAAATTCTTGAAAATTCAATAAGCAAATGATGAGGATTTGGTGTAGAAATGATTAGAAATCATTTAGAGATTGGAATCTCAACTTTAGATGTGAAAATCAGAGGAAAAGTGGCTGGGGAAATGTGTTTGGCTGAGGGAAAATTGAGAGGAAAAGAAATGGGAAAATTTTGACAAAAGTTAGTTATAAAACCAAAATATCTATTTTCTCTCCTTTCCTTTTATTAAATAACATTAAATAAATCTTTAATATTTAAGAAAAATCTGGAGAAACCCTCCCTTGGGTAAATTAGCTCCTTAAAGATTCAAAGTTTCAATCCTTTTAAAACAGTCACCAACTTTTCAAAAATTACATTTTAGTCACTAACTTGAAATGTCATATTTCCAAACCCCATTTTGTAAAATTGATTTCACCACTCTCTTATATATAATAAGAGAGGATTTTTAAATATTTTTAATGCATCCCGAACTAGGCTTTCCCTAAAATCACCTTTTATATTCGAACCGTAATTTAAACCGGTCCGATTCAGACCCTAAACTTCCAAGCCCAAAATTGGGGTGTTACACTAGCCGTTGTGGTTGTTGCATTCATCAATAGAGCCGTTGGGGATGTTATCTTCCCTCCATAAATGCAGTCTGAAACCACCTGTTTCGAAATGCCCGATCCTGTTTCGAAATAGACCAAAAAAGAAAGAGTTGTTGGGGTTCATTAAAGAGACCGTACCGAAATAGGCACGAACGTTTCGATACGCTAGGAGCTAGTTTCGAAACACTTTGCCACTGTCAAGGCCTGTATCGAAACGGCTTGAAAGTGTTTCGATACACCTTAACGACAAGTATGAAATCAGTTAAAAACTTCAACGGTCATATTTTTGAAATCAGGTTTGAATGTCGTTTCGAAACGTTTGATGTCATTTCGATACTACCGTATCGAAACAGGTCAAACCGTTTCGATGTTCTTAAGCCGTTTTGAAACTCGTTTTGAATCAAAGGTTCACAGTTTCAAAATCGTTTCGATACACGTTCCGAAACATAGGTTCACAGTTTTAAAAGTGTTCCTGAACGCCTAAGGCTGTTCCGAAACAGTGACTCGAAAATCACTGTTTTGGCTTCAAGAACATATAAAAAGTTTTGAGAAATTGAGTTTTTAACTTAACCATTTTCCTTTAAACATATAGAGAGGTTTGAGGACTTAAAAATTCGTTTTCTCATTTTCAATTTAGTCCTTAAATTCTTTAGTTATATCAAAATCAATTTATCGGTTTCACACCATGTTTATGAATGCTTATGTGATGTTTTGAAGTCATGTAACCTTGTTTATGCTATGTGATGTGGATGTATGTTTCTTTAAATGAATGGCCTTGTTATGCATGCTTTATGGTTGATCATGTTTGTAGTAGGATGGATTGCCTATAGATTGTGTAAATGATTAATGCAACTTGATTCTTATGGTTTTGAGGTATGTTTGGGAACACTTGGAGATGCAGAAAACTGTTTTCAGGGTCACACAGAGTGTAGGCATTTCGAAATGCTCATGGTTGTTTCGGAATGGGTGTAGCTCCAGGGATACTCGTATCGGAACGGGGGTGGTGTCATTTCGATACGATTTGACACTGTGAGCCCCCGTTTCGGTACGCATTTCGGTACGGTTTGCCCCTGTGAGTGCCCATTTCGGAACCTATTCTGGAATGTTTTGTTACTACAGACCCACTGTACCAGAATGGAGTGGACCGTATCAATACAACCTGGTCTGGCTTTTGAACTGAAGCCCGCGTATCGAAACGGGCAAGCTTGTTTTGAAACGCATGCTTGTATTTGGGCTTTTTAACATCTTCAAAGGTTCTCGGTTGTCGGGTTTTAGTCTCGTTGGTTGTATGTTCCCTTGTTAATTTTATATGCACCCTTCATGTATGGTTTCGCTTCGTAAGCAATGAAATGGACTAACTTGATACTTGGTAAATTTATATTACCTTACGTTATGCTTATATCTCTTTGTATTGCTTTCCACTGTCGTTTTCACACATAGGACTAAATGATACATTTAGACAAGTTAATTAATAAAAAAATTATAGGGTTGTTAATCGAAGTGGAGCCTTAACGAGTTTTTCTTCGGGTTTCCCCGTGTAACTTGTTCGGATCGTTCTGTCGCCTAGCCCGGGATGAGGGGGTTACATTTGTTGGTATCAGAGCCTGAGGTTTTTGCGACCTCAGGTAGGTAAGTAAGGTAAGTTGAAGTGTTGTGTTGCTATATCTCGGTGTATGTTGTACGGTGAATGTTTTGCTATGTATGCTTATTGCTTGCTTGTTCGTATGGCGTTTGAAAGCATGTGTTAGTATCGTTGTTGTGTTGAGGCGTAGTGTTGAGTTCCCATTGCTACTATTACTTATTTGAAAAGATTTTGTAAAGGAATACTTGAGCACGTTGGACCCTTGACTTTGCTAACTTAATCCTTGTGTGTTTGTTGTTTGTAGTTGTTATCTTGCTAGCCGTAAGATGAGACCTAGAGGAAGGCCTAGGATGGTTCACCCGGAACCACGGGCAGCAACTCCAGGAGTTAAGACTGTTAGACTTATTTTGATTTTGATATAACTTTAAATTAATTTTCAAGGACTAATTTGTAAAAATTTGTAAAGTAAATCTCAAGAAATAAATTTGTCAAAAACTCGATTTAATCTTGATAAAATGTTTTAAAAAAGTTTGACTTTGTATCCATATCGAACTATATTTTTAAAAGTCAATAAATGGCCAAAAATTGAATATTTAAAGAAAAGTTTTGAAACCTTCATTAAGGTTTCGAAACCTCTATGGGCAGTAAGCTACTGTTTTTGAAACTTTAACAAAGGTTTCGAAACCTCTATGAAGTATTCGAAACCTTGGCCCTGTAACGACTAGTTTTTACAAATCCCTTCTTAAGGTTTCGAAACCTCTGGTAAAGGTTTCGAAACCTCTGTGCGGGTGAGCATTTAATGCTTGGTTTTAATGGCTTCCAACGGCTCCAAACTACCTCCAAAGTCTCCCAACGGCTAGAAAAGATCAAGAGCATATAAAAGGGGTCTCCAAACAATATTGAAAAAAACAAGAAAGTCAATCCAAACTTCCAAGCAATCAAATTCCAATTTGTACTCAATTTTCTCATCTTTCTTGTAAACACTAGAGAGTTCTTCATTGTATTTTATTTTCCTAGTGTTTCTTTGGGTGTGTGAGAGAGCTTAAACTTTGCAAACACATTCCTAGTGAGGATTTCCTAGTTTGCTTATTTGTATTCATTTTTGGGATAGGATTCAATAGACTTTGGTGTATAAGTCTATTGAATTGTGTAAGGTTACTTCTTATCCTTAAAGGAAAGACAAATTAGTGAATTTGTGGAAAATCCTTAGTGTGGTCACTAAGGTAGTGGATGTAGACTCCAATTAGGGGAGTTGAACCACTATAAATCTCTTTGCAATTTTTACCTTTGCAATTAGTGTCCACCATTCCTTCAAAAATCTAATTCACCCCCTCTTGGTTTTGTTCGAACGATTGCCACTATCTTCAATTGGTATCAGAGCTTGGCTCATTGGAAGGTCTTACAACCTCTTGAGAATATCCAAGAAGTGTGCAACCATCTACAAGGTCATCCATGGCTTCCACCTCCACCGTTGAAGCTTGGGGCGATTCTCAACCCACCAACAAGCCTCCCTTCTTCAATGGAGTTAATTATGCTTAAAGGAAGAACCGCATGAAGCTATTCATTCAAGCTTTTGATCTTGAAGCTTGGAAGATCATCATGAGTGGTTACACTGCACCAACTAGTAATATGGAGACATGGAGCAATGAAGAAAACAAGAGATTTGTTGAGTGTGTAAAAGTTCTATTATTTACACCCTTTTTAACCCATATTTCTGCTGCATTCAAGCATCATTGCATTGCATTTAGGTTAGTTTACAGCAAAACATCACAAATGGATTAAAGGCACGGATTCTACTAAAAGATGGCTTATTTTGCAGGTTGCTGCCATGGTAGACATAGAAGGCGGGCGCAGGGCAGAGAAGCAGGAAAGCTGAACTGGACAAGCAGACGATGAGGACGATGCTTCCATGGATCTGCCGTGACAGCAGAGGACGACAACAAATTTGTGGAGAAAAAGCAAAGTGGACCTCGATAGATAGAGAAAATTATGCTCGTTTGTCGTGTGAAAACCATATATTTTTCCAAGCCCCGGATCAAAAGATATGTCAAGCCAAAGCTCAAGGAGAGGAAATCCCATGAAACAAGGAGGCGGCTGAAAAGTAGGATACTTAGAGATTAAGTCTTTATTAGAATCTTACTTTTAATTAAAGTTGTAATCCTTGTTAACTTAGAATACTTGAGCCCAAAGCTTATATAAGGGCATAGATTTTAACCTAGGAGAGATATACCCCATAACCGACAACTAAACCCCTCCGCCGTTTACCCGTCGTCGACATGTTCTAAATTCCCCCTAGGGCCACGGGTTGTTTTGTAAAGTAGTTGCAAGGGTTGTTTTGTTTTAGGATTTTCCAAGTTCAATAAAATAAACTTCAAGTTCTCTTATTTTGGTTATTAATATCTTGCAAGAGCATCGGGAGAGCATTGTGAGGTTATCCATTTACTTAGCATCGGGAGAGTTAAGTATACGAAAGAAATAAGAGCAAGTTCTCTAGTTTATAGTTGAACTATCTTGTGCCTAGGGATAAGGCAAGGTTAAGTGGCTAAGGAAGAATTCATACACATCGGTGTTCATCCTTCGATTCACGCCGGGAGGTATCATCAAAGACGTGATCATCGACAGACTTGGACCTAGGGATAGGCCAAGGCAGATCTGGGGTTCTTGCCAAACTTGAAGTACGGAGTTGGTGTGTTTGCTGCCGCGACAGCCAACGGACAGCCGCCGCGACAGGTGCTGCCGCGACGGGCACGACGACAGAACTGGAGTTCCTAAGCATCGCAATACCTGCACTACTGAGCAATTCAATACCAGCCCATTCTCTCTATCTTGATATTCCAACTCTTTTATTTACGTTTTTCTTTATTATTTTCGTGACAATTCTCTTAAATATTTTCTTTACTTCGTGCAGTGAAAATAGGTGAAGCTATTAGCCCAATCCCTGTGGAGACGATATCCGATACTTCGTATCACTTTACTACTTGCGTCGTGTACACTCGCACTACAATTGTGATAGACTCTTTTACACGCAACAAGTTTTTGGCGCCGTTGTCGGGGATTGGCAACATAACTACACCCTTCTTTTATTGCACTTTTCGTTTTAATTTTTGTTTTTCTTTTTATTTTTGTTTTTCTATTTTCGTTAGTACTTTCAACTCTTGCTTTTCACAAGGTTTTCTTGTTTATGCGCAAATCTAAAAGAGGTGAAGATTCTGAGTATAAATTAGATCCGGAAATCGAACGTTCCTTCAATCTCAAGAAACAACTTCGCCACCTTTTAGCCAGGAACGAGTACCTTAAGGAACAGCTAGAGCAGATGGCCCGTAATCCGCCCGCTGGTGGAGGTGTACCGCCTGTCGGCGACCCGCCTGCGGCAGATGGACGACGGTCATGTCGAGACTACATGCTGAACGATCATGTAGAACTGGAGACCACGCTGCCGGATATTGAAGTTGATAACTTTGAGCTTAAACCTGTCATGTTTAGTATGATCAACAATGCCGGGCAGTTTAGTGGTGCTGTGACAGACGATGCTAGGGAGCATCTCAAAACGTTCCAGGAGATCTGTGGTTCGTTTAGACTGCCAGGAGTTAGTCCAGAGATACTGAGGCTTCGGTTATTTCCCCATTCATTGAGGGACAGAGCGAAAACTTGGTGGAATAAACTTACGCCGGGTTCAATCGTAACTTGGGCAGATTTATCTCGTGAATTCTTATCTCGTTTTAATCCTTCGCATTTATCTGAGCGATTACGTAATGAAATTGCTACTTTTCAACAGGAAGATGACGAGCCAATGCACAAGGCCTGGGACAGATTTACTACTCTTCTTCGGAACTGCCCAATGCATGGATTCCCTGTCTGGAATCAGGTAACTAATTTCTATAATGCTGCTAACTTACAAACTCGCATTCGAATTGATTCTGCAGCAAATGGATTATTATTGGATAAAGATCCAGACGAGGCATTGCAAGTTTTGAAAAATCTGGCCAAGAATGAGGAGCAGTTTCCGACTACAAGAAGAGGGGGTAAACGGGTACTTGCTGTCAAGGATTATGAGGCCGAAAGCACTATGAAATCACAGGTAGCATTCCTCACTAAAGCAATGAAAAGGTTATTAAATGATGATGAATTACAAGGATTTGCTGTCGAGGAAGTTTGTACCATCTGTGAGGGAAATCATAGTCGAGATGAGTGCCCGATACAAATAGAAGAGGGAAAATATGTTGGAAATTACAAGCCGAACTACAATTCCAACAATTATAATCCTAATTGGAGGAAGGATCCCAAATTTTCCTGGAGTAATCCTAACAATGCCCTGAATCCGCAAGCACATAATCAGAATCAGGGAGGACCTAGATTGCTGACGCGACAGCAACTGCCGCCGCACCTGCCGCCGCCGCAGCAACAGTAGCCACCACCTGCCACGAGCAGTATATTGGAACAGACTCTGGCCACCTTTATGTCTCAGACCGGTACGTATATGGAGAATATGAATCAGTTTGTCAAGAAGACAGAAACCTTTATGGATAAAACCGAGATGAGGATGACAAATCATGAAGCTACCTTGAAATCTCTAGAGACACAAATGGGTCAGGTTTCTCAACATATTAAGCCGAGGTAGAATGAAGGATTCCCTAGCAATACTGAAAATGCTAGACCGCCCACACATGAGCAATGTAAGGCAATTACTACTAGGAGTGGGAAGAAACTACCAGGGCCGGAAAAAGAAGCTGAAACAGAAAAGGAACCTGCCTTGGATAAACCTGCCGAGGAAGCTGCCCCGACATGTAATAAACAGACTGCTGCCGATGAGCCCTGTCACGACAACAGAAGCGACAGAGGAGAAAAAAGATGATTACCGTCCTCAGATTCGCATGCAGTGGGAAGGATGCATTGCTGATTATCGTCCTCTGCCACCTTTTCCTCAACGGATACAGCAAGCTAAGCATGAATCTCAACTTAAAAAGATTTATGATATTTTTAAGCAAGTTCATATTAATATTCCGTTGTTAGATGCCGTTAGGGAGATGCCCGGTTACGCTAAATTTCTCAAGGATGTTATGTCGAAAAAATCTAAACTTTGGGAGTTTGAAACGGTAAAGATGACAGAAGATTGCATGAGCATTCTTCATCGGCAGCCACCCCAGAAGAAGAAGGATCCGGGGAGCTTCATCATACCTTGTGTAATCGGCAATAAATTTGTGGGTAAGGCACTTTGTGATCTTGGTGCTAGTGTTAATTTAATGCCAAAGTCTGTTTTTCAGAAATTAGGTATTGGAAAGGCGCGGCCCACGACAGTAACTCTGCAGCTGGCAGACCGCTCTTACGTTCATCCAGAGGGAAAAATTGAAGATATTCTGGTAAGAGTGGATAAGTTTATTTTCCCTGCTGACTTTCTTGTTTTAGATTGTGAGACAGACGAAAACGCACCAGTCATCCTTGGCCAACCCTTCTTAGCCACGGGAAGATCACTGATTGATGTGGAGAAAGGAGAACTCACCATGCGAGTGAATGATCAAGAGATAAAGTTGAATGTTCTCCAAGCGATGAAACATGCTGATGTGGACGAGGAATGCAAGGCTATCATTGAAGTGACCCTTGATCAACCCTGCATCAGGTCGGGCTGTTATGATATAAAATTTGGTCACTGTCGCGACAGCCACCTACAGGTCTGTCACGACAGCAATGACGACAGCACCAACGACAGCACCAACGACAGCGACTCCTCTGATTCTGATACATCTGATATTGAAGGTCAAGAGGAGGTAAACCAGTTAGGCCATCGTCCAGGTAAGTTATTTGAACCTTTGGATTACACTTCGGATAACCATTTAATCCAAAAGCCATCTACTGTTGAACCACCTGCCTTAGAACTTAAGCCCCTGCCAGGGCAGCTTAAATATGCTTATCTTGGTTCCAATGACACACTGCTCGTAATCATCTCTGCTAAGCTGCCGCAGGAACAGGAACGACAGCTAATCGGCATGCTAAGGCAGCACAAAAAGGCGATTGGATGGACGATTGCTGATATACAAGGCATTAGTCCGGCATTATGCATGCACAAAATCCTCCTAGAGGAAGATCATAAGCCGACTATTAATGCCCAAAGGCGGTTAAACCATGCGATGAAGGAGGTGGTGCGTAAAGAGATAATTAAATGGTTAGATGCTGGTATTATTTACGCCATCTCCGACAGGAAATGGGTGAGCCCGGTGCAATGTGTTCCCAAGAAAGGAGGAATGACCGTGATAACCAACGAGAACAATGAGTTAATCCCAACCAGGACTGTGACCGGTTGGAGGGTTTGTATGGACTATCGGAAGCTTAACAAAGCTACCCGAAAGGACCACTTTCCTTTACCCTTTATTGATCAAATGCTTGATAGATTAGCGGGTAAACCTTACTATTGTTTTCTTGATGGTTATTCAGGTTACAACCAAATTGCTATCGCACCGGAAGATCAAGAAAAGACGACTTTTACATGCCCCTACGGAATATACGCATTTAGGAGGATGCCGTTTGGACTCTGTAATGCACCTGCCACCTTCCAAAGGTGCATGATGGCTATATTCTCCGACATGGTAGAGGACTTCCTAGAAATTTTTATGGATGATTTTTCCGTCTTTGGAGACAATTTTGAGAGCTGCCTCGGCAATCTTCAAAAGGTACTTGAAAGATGTGAAAAAGCTAACCTTGTTTTGAATTGGGAAAAATGACACTTTATGGTGGACGAAGGGATAGTCCTAGGCCATAAAATTAGCTGCCGTGGGATAGAAGTCGACAAGGCTAAGATTGAAGTAATTGAGAAGCTACCGCCGCCAACTACAGTCAAGGGCATTAGAAGTTTCTTAGGGCATGCTGGTTTTTATCGAAGATTTATTGCAAATTTCTCAAAAATCACCAAGCCCCTATGCCATCTCTTAGAGCAGAACCGACCCTTTGACTTTAATGATGAATGTACTGAAGCATTCAAGGTTCTGAAGGAAGAACTAGTAACAGCCCCCATAGTACAGCCACCAGACTGGACACAGCCATTTGAGATTATGTGTGATGCTAGTGACTATGCTGTCGGGGCAGCACTTGGGCAGCGCAGAGATAAGATGTTTCATGTCATATATTATGCCAGCAAGACATTGAATGACGCCCAAGTGAACTACACTACCACAGAAAAGGAGTTATTAGCTGTGGTATTCTCCATTGACAAGTTTCGTTCTTACATACTTGGGACGAAGGTAATAGTGCACATAGACCATTCTGTCCTTAAGTATCTGTTCGCGAAAAAGGACGCAAAGCCTAGATTGATACGGTGGATCTTGCTATTACAAGAATTCGACCTAGAAATCAAAGACAAAAAAGGGACAGAAAATCAGGTGGCAGACCACTTGTCAAGGTTGGAGAAGGGACAGAGTCTACCAATCGACGAGACAAACATACTAGAGACCTTCCCAGACGAGCAGCTCTTTGTTGCCGCAATCGCTGCCGCAACAGTCATGGCGGCAGGTATGTCTTCTGAACTCCCCTGGTATGCTGATTTCGTTAATTTTATAGTTAGCGGAATACTTCCTTCTGATCTTAATTATCAAGCCAGGAAGAGGTTCCAAAATGATGTTAAGCATTATTATTGGGACGAACCTCTTCTTTTCAAACTATGCGCAGATCAAGTTATAAGGAGGTGTGTACCACAAGAAGAGCAAGAAGACATTCTCCATCACTGCCATGCTTCACAATATTGAGGTCACTTAGGTGGCAATAAAACTGCTACCAAGGTGCTGCAGTCAGGGTTCTACTGGCCGACACTGTATAAAGATGCACGGGAGTTTTACAAGAACTGTGACAGGTGCCAGCGGACAGGTAACATCTCGAGGAGAAACGAGATGCCACTGCAGAACATTTTAGAAGTCGAGATCTTCGACGTTTGGGGGATTGATTTTATGGGGCCTTTTCCATCGTCATGTGGAAATTTATACATCCTCCTAGCAGTGGATTATGTCTCTAAGTGGGTTGAAGCCATCCCCACTCAAAAGAATGATGCCAAGACAGTCCAAAAGTTTTTGCACAAAAACATTTTTTCTAGATTTGGCATCCCTAAGGTGATTATCAATGATGAAGGGAGACATTTTGATAATAGGGTAATTGCTGCCGCCTTGAAGAAATATGGTGTCAAGCACAGGATCGCGACAGCATACCACCCACAGACCAATGGACAAGCTGAGATATCCAATAGGGAAGTTAAGAACATTCTTGAGAAGATGGTTAAGCCAACTAGGAAAGATTGGTCTTTACTCCTTAACGATGCATTATGGGCATATAGGACAGCTTTTAAGACTCCATTGGGCATGTCTCCATACCGATTGATTTATGGAAAAACCTGTCACTTGCCTGTCGAGATCGAGCACAAAGCATATTGGGCAATCAAGGCAGTGAATATGGACTTGGACAAGGCAGGCCAGAAAAGGCTGTTAGATTTGAACGAGATTGAAGAAATAAGGACAATGGCCTACGACAATGCAAGAATATACAAGGAGAAAACAAAGAAGTGGCATGACAGGAAGTTGCTACCACGACAGTTCTGCCCAGGGCAGCTTGTGTTGTTGTTCAATTCTAGACTTAAACTCTTCCCAGGAAAGCTAAAGTCTAGATGGTCTGGCCCGTTCCAAGTGGCACAAGTTTTTCCCCATGGTGCCATCACTATCCGATCATTAAAAGACGGGCACCATTTCAAAGTCAATGGACAGCGCCTCAAGCATTATCAGGGGATTGAAGCCCCAGGAATACAGGAAGTGGTTACCTTAGGAGATGCCCCACAAGGCATCCCTAATTTAACCTAAATTTTATTTTTATTTATTTTTATTATTATTTATTATTTATTAGGAAATTAGGTTTATTTTATTCGAATAATGTTTTTATAATTTCTATTTTCAGCAAATAAAGGAGTCAAGAAGAAAAGAAGAAGTGACCCAAGCCCACCATCCATCCATCAGCCCAACAGAGCCCATTTATTGAAGCCTGTCGTTCCAGCTGCTGCGCAGACACGGATAAGACAGGCTGTCAACAGACTGACACGGAAGACACAGAAGCGTGTGGCAGACGTGTAACAGACGCATTAATGCGTGTCAGACGCGTCAGACATGCCAAATCTCATCAATGGCCCCGTTATTCACGCCTGCCGTTACAGCATTAAATGGGCAGCAACTCGACCGCTATAAAACCCCGTTCTCATTTTCATTTTCCTCACTTCTGCTTATTCTTACTTGCTTTCTCCTCTCGTTTTTACTTGTTTTCTTTACTTTCACAACCCTTGCAACTAAAATGTCTTCCAGACGTACCCGTCGCAGTGCTGCTTCAGCCTCTTCAGCAGCAGCACCTACACCACAGTCGTTTGCCACCAAGGAATTATGGGAGGAAAGAGGATTCATCTACGTCCGCAAGGCAGCCAACATGGGGCTCCGACCATTCATCGCTAAGGCGATACGGACTCAGCTATGGGAGCAGTTCGCAGCACAACCTGCAGAACTCAATGACACATTGGTGAGAGAGTTTTATGCTGCCATCGACAGCAGAACGGCAACATTAGTCACCGTCCGAGGGGTAGAGGTACCATTTACAGCTGACAGCATCAACCACATGTATGGCCTTTATTTTGGCCCCAGCGACGATGCCCATCAGCTATTTTTAGACACCCTCAATTCTGCCGCCTACGGTGCTGTCATGGCGGAGGTGAAAGAGGAAGGAACAACATGGAACAAGAGCAAAAAGAACCCCAACTCTGTAAAAAGGGGGCAGCTACTCCCAGAAGCCAAACTCTGGAACGCTTTCATCAAAAAGCGTATCCTGTCGTCTTCCCATCATACGACGGTGGACCAGCAGCGGCTCGCCCTCATTCACTCAATCATGAACGACCGACCTATCAACGTGGGCCGCTATATGAGGGAAAGTGTTTTGGACTGCACATTTCGGACAACCTCGCGCCTCTGCCTACCATTTATGATCACTTCCCTTTGCCGTTGCGCTGCCGTCCCAGAGGCCACCACCGACAAACTGATCCAGGGCAGAGGCTTGACAGACAACAACATTAACAGCCTCATGGAGCTGATAGTCGCTACCCCCCTCTCCTCCTTCAACCCGGCTGCCTCCCCAGCAGAATCATCCGAGGAGCCTGCCTCTGAACCTACCGCCGCCACCGCTCAGACAGACCAATCTGCCCAGATCCTTGCTGCAATACAACGGGTGGAAGACAGACAAATGGGGCTGATGACATTCATCCGGGATTTCGCCAACTCGACGGTAAATTTCATTACCAACACTTTAAATTATCCCGATGTTATTTCCCCCACTTTCCCTGCCCACTATTTCCACATCCCCTCCCCTGTCCACACACCTACACCACCTGCCTCCCACCATGCACACTCTGCTGCTTCCACCCCATCACCTGCCCCGACGGCAGCTAGCAGTCCAACGGCCGAAACCTCTGCCCGAGGAAGGAAGCGACCTGCCTCTGATGACAGCGAGTCTGACCCTCCTATTAGGAGGAATTTGGCAAAGGAGTTCACGCCTATCAAGAGGCAGAAACATGTGGCAGACAGAAAAAGAATGCCCAAGGCCAGCACCACCAGCAGCAGCACTTGGGATAGTGGCAGCAGCTCCGACATCCAGGTTGTGGAGCAACCTGCCCCACAGCCTAGACGCCGCCACCAGATCCGTGTCAGCAGCAGCAGTGAAGACATCGATTGAAATTTAAGTCTTTTATTTTCTTTTTATTGCTGCCTGCTTTATTTATATTTTGTGATGTATCTGCCTTCATTTTATCTGTCATTTGCATTGAGGGCAATGCAACCCTCGAGTTTGGGGGTGGCAACCCTCCATTTTAATGGAGTCTTAGTACATCTTTAAATTAATTGTTGTGTCGTTTATTTAATTAAGTTTTCTGAAGAAAAAAATCAGAAAAGATTAAACTGTTGGCTTAAAACTGTGAAGTAAACTTACCTGTCATGACAGCTCTGTCGTGGCAGCATCTTTAGGATAGTTTAAGGAGAAGTTTAGAGAATGAGCGACGGGTAAGGGACAGTTCACTGTTTGAAAGCCAAAACAAAAATATTCATTTTTCTTTTAGGTCTTCAATGCTTGAGGGCAAGCAAAAACTTGAGTTTGGGGGTGTGTTGAGTGTGTAAAAGTTCTATTATTTACACCCTTTTTAACCCATATTTCTGCTGCATTCAAGCATCATTACATTGCCTTTAGGTTAGTTTACAGCAAAACATCACAAATGGATTAAAGGCACGGATTCTACTAAAAGATGGCTTATTTTGCAGGTTGCTACCATGGTAGACATAGAAGGCGGGCGCAGGGCAGAGAAGCAGGAAAGCTGAACTAGACAAGCAGACGATGAGGACGATGCTGCCATGGATCTGCCGTGACAGCAGAGGACGACAACAAATTTGTGGAGAAAAAGCAAAGTGGACCTCGATAGATAGAGAAAATTATGCTCGTCTGTCGTGTGAAAACCATATATTTTTCCAAGCCCCGGATCAAAAGATATGTCAAGCCAAAGCTCAAGGAGAGGAAATCCCATGAAACAAGGAGGCGGCTGAAAAGTAGGATACTTAGAGATTAAGTCTTTATTAGAATCTTACTTTTAATTAAAGTTGTAATCCTTGTTAACTTAGAATACTTGAGCCCAAAGCTTATATAAGGGCATAGATTTTAACCTAGGAGAGATATACCCCATAACCGACAACTAAACCCCTCCGCCGTTTACCCGTCGTCGACATGTTCTAAATTCCCCCTAGGGCCACGGGTTGTTTTGTAAAGTAGTTGCAAGGGTTGTTTTGTTTTAGGATTTTCCAAGTTCAATAAAATAAACTTCAAGTTCTCTTATTTTGGTTATTAATATCTTGCAAGAGCATCAGGAGAGCATTGTGAGGTTATCCATTTACTTAGCATCGGGAGAGTTAAGTATACGAAAGAAATAAGAGCAAGTTCTCTAGTTTATAGTTGAACTATCTTGTGCCTAGGGATAGGGCAAGGTTAAGTGGCTAAGGAAGAATTCATACACATCGGTGTTCATCCTTCGATTCACGCCGGGATGTATCATCAAATACGTGATCATCGACAGACTTGGACCTAGGGATAGGCCAAGGCAGATATGGGATTCTTGCCAAACTTGAAGTACGGAGTTGGTGTGTTTGCTGCCGCGACAGCCAACGGACAGCCACCGCGACAGGTGCTGCTGCGACGGGCACGACGACAGAACTGGAGTTCCTAAGCATCGCAATACTTGCACTACTGAGCAATTCAATACCAGCCCATTCTCTCTATCTTGATATTCCAACTCTTTTATTTACGTTTTTCTTTATTATTTTCGTGACAATTCTCTTAAATATTTTCTTTACTTCGTGCAGTGAAAATAGGTGAAGCTATTAGCCCAATCCCTGTGGAGACGATATCCGATACTTCGTATCACTTTACTACTTGCGTCGTGTACACTTGCACTACAATTGCGATAGACTCTTTTACACGCAACAAGATTCTCCACAAATGCTAAGGCAATGCATCTCATATTTTGTGCCCTTGGCCCGGATGAGTATGGAAGGGTGTCATCTTGTTCCAATGCTAAAGAGAATTGGGACAAACTTGAAGTTACACATGAAGGAACAAATCAAGTGAAGGAGACCAAAATCGGGCTTCTCAATCTAAATTATGAAAACTTCAAGATGGACCCCGAGGAAGACATCAAAACCATGTCCGATCGATTCTCCGTGTTTGTTAATGGTTTGAAGGGCTATGGTGAAGTGATCCCGGAAGATAAACTTGTGAGGAAGATGATCTACTCTCTTCCCGAATCATGGGATTCAAAGAAAACAGCGATTATAGAAGCAAAGGACCTCAAGACTCTCAAGTTGGATGAGCTCATTGGTTCCTTGCTTACACATGAGATGATGTCAAAAGGTAAGGAAGAAAAGAAGAATGAAGTGGAAAAGAAGAAATTTGGCATTGCTCTCAAAGCATCTAAAGAAGATATTTATTCTAGTGGAGATGATGAAGATAAAGAGATGGCTATGTTTTCCAAGAGATTCAAAAGATTCATCAGGTCCAACAAAGGGAGAAGATTTCAAAGAGAAGAGGGCTTCAAGAATGACAACAAAGTGAAAGATCAAATTATTTGCTATGAGTGCAATAAACCGGGACATATCAAGTTCGATTGTCCTCAATTGAAGAAAAAGAGCTATGAGAAAAAGAAGCACAAGGTTCATGTAGCTACTTGGAGCGATGGTGAATCATCCGACGAGGACGAGAATGAAATAGCCAACTTTTGTCTCATGGCCATCGATGATGACTCTATGGTAACCTCTAATTCATCTTTTTCAATTGATTATACTTTTGATGAATTGCAAGAGGCTTATGATGAATTAGCTTTGGAGTTTGAAGAGTCAATTTTGAAAAATTGAAAAATCATTTTAAAATTGAAAAATGAAAATGACTCTCTTTCCAAATCTAATAAGGAATTTGAAAGTAAAGTTGAAGAAATGCAAGTTAAAATAAAACAATTTGAAAAGAAAAATCAAGACTTGCACAACTTACTTTCAAAGGTCCATGATGATCATCAAAAGGAACTTGATGATCTTAAAGTTTCTTTCAATAAAGTTGGAACTAAATTTTTTGAAAAAGGTGAAAATTCAAGACCCAACTATGTTAGGAAGAACTTTAATGGGTATAGACAAGGAGGTCATCAAAGATCATTTAATCGAAAGATAATTAGAAGCATTTGGGTTCCAAAATGACTCATTGCTAACAAAGAATATGATCTATTGTCTAAGTGGATACCAAAAGGGACTAAAATTGTAGGAACTAACTGTTATGGACCCAAAAGAGTTTGAGTACCAAAACATGCATAGTTCCCTTTTTGTAGGTGTGTTGGAGGCATGATAAGCAAATTGAAGAAACTTGAAAGCTCTAGACACACTAAATGGAAGGACACTTGAAGAGGATTAAAGCGTAATCAATCTACTTGGCTCGAGTGGTAACATTTTCCTTTACATGCAATATTTACTCTTTCATGTTGCTTTATATATGGTTATTTGTTTTAAAGCATGTTTGAGGTTCCCCGTATGTTGTTTAAACACTTTTAGTAAGGGGGTGTCATGTGTTGCATGTTTACTTAATCTTTGGCCCTATGTGTTTTTGTATGTCTTTTGGCATTAAAATTAGCAATATTGTGTGCTTACATGTTTTTTTAATCATTTGTTTGTTTAAGTGACCTTAGTTAAGTTAGTCACTTTTTGCTCAATTTGAACCTTTTAGGATCCAACTCTTAGCATAAATTCTTTAGTTTTAAAATGTGTATCTTTAGCTTGTGATTTTTTTAGTCATATATGTTTGATCTTAGTTCAAAAGGGTCTTTAATGCCAATAATAATCATAAATTTATTAGAATGCTTTTCCGGACTTAATTGAGGCAAAAATTTGACAAATTTTGTCAATTATGGACCTAAGTTTCGAAACCTTATTAAAGGTTTCGAAACCTTATGGGTTTTCCAGTTTTTAGGAGCTTACTGGAATACGAAGTTTCGAAACCTTTCATAAAGGTTCCGAAACCTTGTGCTCAACAGTTTCGAAACCTTGCACATGGTTTCGAAACCTTCATTAAACCTGGCCGAAATCAGACGCGTTTTTAAGCAAAAATTCCCAAAATTTCAAACCCTAACCTATTATTTTACACACCAAACGGCCACAACTCTTTACCCTCTCAAAATCCTCAAATCTTTTAACTCTCCCTTGCAAGTTTAATCAAGCTTTTGAGTTTTCATCATCATCATCATCATCAATCTTTTGAGGTAATCTCACTTTAAACCTTTTTTTTGTTTCAATTTTTATCTATTCCGAAAATTTGAAATCCTTTGGGTAATCCGACTTTTTTTTTGAAAATCAATTTTTAATGCTAATTTCAATATTGTGGGTTGCTTTAATTATGCTACATATCATGTTTTTTGCAGGAGGTATCACCCAATCCCTCTAGAACTCTTGTCAAAATTTGTTTAAAGTCTTGCCCACAAAGTGTTCGATAAAATTCCTCATCCAATTTTTTAAAGCCAAAACTCTTTTCTTTAACCTCAATCATGCCTCCTAGAACCATCCCTCCTAGAGCCAAACGTTCTCATGTTGAAAGTGGTCAACATTCCGGTTCTAATCCTAATCCTCTATTTGAGGATGTTTGTTTTAGAGATGTCGAAAACCAAAATAGATACCTTAACATTTATGAACCTAAAAAGGTTAGAGAGGAGCGAACTATACACTTCAACTTCCTTATGTCTCTCGAGTATAACTTTGATCTCTTTGAGCTTTTTGTCGAATGGGAATGGCTTGATTATTTGAATATCCCACCATATACCCATCGTAGGTTAGTTCGTGCGTTTCATGCAAATGCCGAATTTATTCGATCCCCTAGTGAGCCTAATTCTATCGTTGGTATTCGATCCTACCTCATGGGTACCGAATTTGTTTTAACACCTCAAACCATTACTGATCATTTAGGTGTTCCACTTGGTGGAAAATCCAATGAGTATGAGGCTCATAACATTCGTGCTTTCCTGGATGATCGCCCCACTCATTTTCCTCTTGAGAAGCGTCTTTTCCACCTCCTCACTAATGGTTTTTTCGTCCTTCCAGCGGAAAGGCCGCTAGTATGAGAGTGATTGACTATTGGTGGCTTCGCCAATATCGTGATAGGTCTCGTCCCTATATCCCTACCATCATCTTTCTCAACCTTATCAAAGTCATCTCCAACCCCACTTCGTTTTCCCTCTCCTTTGGAAATGTGCTTAGCCACATCTTTAGGAAGCTTAACATTGATACTTCCCTTGATCCTCAAGTTAAGAACAAAAGCTACATTGATATCAAATCTTGTCACAAAGCTCAATGGTATCATGGGGTTCATGGTTGGATTCACCGAGGAGGAGTAGAGGAGGTCGACATGGAGGATCCCGAGGCTCCGGTAGATGAGGATGCGCCGGTTCCTTTGACTATGGAAACCATTCTTGCGACCATAGTCACTCATTTTGATAACATTGATGCCCATCATCGTAGCCTAGATGGTCGTGTGGCCTCATTGGAGCGTGACATGCATGATGTTCATAGTCATCCTTTTCCGCCTACATCGCCTCATGACGCACCGGATACTTAGTCTTGTATGCATTCTAGTATAACTTTATGGTTTTATTATAGCACTTTTGGACTTATTTTGATTTAGGCTTCGGTCTTAGTTTTAGACTTTTGTTATGATATTTGTTGGATATCTTTTGCCTATGGATTCTATTGTTTGATTTTATATCTTGGATCCTTTTATTGGATGGATGTTATGCTTTATATGAATATTGTGGTTATCTTGCTATTTCTTTTTGGATTATACCTTATTGCTCTATTAATGTTTGTTCTTTTTGTAGCTATTTATCCTTTTTGCTATAACAAAAAGGGGGAGAAAATTCACATTAAACAATTTCTTTTCTCGAATTTTTAATCATGTCTTTAAAACTTATGTCGAATTTTTAATCATGTCTTTAAAACTTATGTTTTTCAAAAATTACACAAAGAAATTTATTAAGGGGGAGCCTATGTGGGAGATTTGTAAGTTTGACAAATTATTCAAAAACAAATTTTTACAAAAAGGTTTTGTTATATCAAAAAGAGGAAGATTGTTAGACTTATTTTGATTTTGATATAACTTAAAATTAATTTTCAAGGACTAATTTGTAAAGATTTGTAAAGTAAATTTCAAGAAATAAATTTGTCAAAACTCGATTTAATCTTGATAAAATGTTTTGAAAATGGTTGACTTTGTATCCATATCGAACTATATTTTTAAAAGTCAATAAATGGCCAAAAATTGAATATTTAAAGAAAAGTTTTGAAACCTTCATTAAGGTTTCGAAACCTCTTTGGGCAGTAAGCTACTATTTTTGAAACCTTAACAAAGGTTTCGAAACCTCTATGAAGTATTCGAAACCTTGGCCCTGTAACGGCTAGTTTTTACAAATCCCTTCTTAAGGTTTCGAAACCTCTGTGTAGGTGAGCATTTAATGCTTGGTTCTAATGGCTTCCAACGGCTCCAAACTCCCTCCAAAGTCTCCCAGCGGTTAGAAAAGATCAAGAGCATATAAAAGGGGTATCCAAACAGTAATGAAAAAACAAGAAAGTCAATCCAAACTTCCAAGCAATCAAATTCCAATTTGTACTCAATTTTCTCATCTTTCTTGTAAACACTAGAGAGTTCTTCATTGTATTTTGTTTTCCTAGTGTTTCTTTGGGTGTGTGAGAGAGCTTAAATTTTGCAAACACATTCCTAGTGAGGATTTCCTAGTTTGCTTATTTGTATTCATTTTTGGGATAGGATTCAATAGACTTTGGGGTATAAGTCTATTGAATTGTGTAAGGTTACTCCTTATCCTTAAAGGAAAGACAAATTAGTGAATTTGTGGAAAATCCTTAGTGTGGTCACTAAGGTAGTGGATGTAGACTCCAAATAGGGGAGTTGAACCACTCTAAATCTCTTTGCAATTTTTACCTTTGCAATTAGTGTCCACCATTCCTTCAAAAATCCAATTCACCCCCTCTTGGTTTTGTTCGATCGATTGCCACTCTCATCAGAGTCGGTTGTTGAGGCGTAGGCTCCTCCACCTCCTCCTTCTCCTCCTCGTCAAGAGGGAGGTGAGGTGAGAGCCGGGGTGTAGGACCCTAGGTTGGCCAAGGTCCGGTCGGTATAGATTTGGCTCCGTTAGTTAAGGCGATAGCTGGGGCTTTCTAAGCAGCTATGGCTGGGGGACAGGCAGTGGCACAATCTCAAGATGAGGGCACCGATTTTCCACTTGAGAGGCTTCGCAGTTTGGAAGGCGAAGAGTTCTGAGGGTTGGCACTTGAGAGATCTGAGGCTTGGTTTGACAAGACTGTCCGTATTTTGTCTCAGATGGGTTGTACTGGAGCACGCAGACTTGGGTGTGTTATTTCTCTACTTCAAGGTGATGCCTACACTTGGTGGGTCACCATTACTACGGGCATGCCAGATTTCGAGATCACTTGGGAGTTCTTTGAGTCTGCTTTTTGCAAGAAGTATTTGGGTCCCCGTTATCTTGATGAGAAGAAGAGAGAGTTCATGGCTTTGCTTCAGGGGAACTTGACAGAGACCGAGTATGAGATACTGTTTGTTAGATTGAGTCAGTATGCGTCTGAGCTAGTTTCTACTGAAAGGTAACGGTGCAACCGTTTCCGTTACGGGTTGATCGAGGAGATAAAAAGGTACACTTTGGCTACGGACTACACGAACTTTGATGTCTTGGTCGCTAGGGCCAAGGACATAGAGCACAGTTTGGGTTTGACCAAACATTCTGTTGGTTCTAATTCCAGGAAGAGGTCTAGCGACTTCGATAGAGGTGATGCCAAGAGGCATCGTTACAATAGGCATCATTTCGATCATATATATGGTGGTGGTAACCACGGTAGAGGCCATCAGGGCTAGAGAACTGGTGGGCGTTTGCCCGAGTGTGCTCGATGCGGGAGGAATCACACCAGAGAGTGTTGGGGGAACTTTCATCCGTATTGGAACTGTGGAGCTAGAGATCACCTTAGGCGTGATTGTCCACATCATGCTGGGTATGCACCAGTTTAGGTTCAGGCTCCTGCTAGAGCTATTGATTATCCGAGAGGCCATGGGCGCGGTCGAGGTAACTTCCAGCTGAGAAATGATGGCCAGAGGAATATAGCACATGTAGTTGCGGTTCAGCCAAAGGGCAGAGGTCAGGCTAGAGTTTATGCTCAGCGAGAGGGACAGAACGACACGGATGTGATTGCAGGTAATTTCTCGATACATTCTTTGAGTTTGCTTTCCTTGATTAACTTTGGGTCTACGCATTCTTATATTTTGAGTGAGTATGCAAAGATGTTGAATTCACCTTGTGAGGTACTAGAGGTAGGTGTTAGTGTTACTTATTCCTTCGGGGATACAGTAGTGGTTAGGAAGATGTACAGAAGGTGTTTGTTATTGGTTCAGGGGCATATATTTCCAGTGGATATGATGGAGTTACCGTTTTATGGTTTCGATGTAATATTAGGTATGGACTGGCTTACAGAACATAGAGCTATGATAGATTTCAAAACTAAGAGAGTCTTCTTGAAGCTTGCGGATGACTATGAGATTGTGGTAGTAGGTGAGAATGTAAAGTTCCTATCGAATGTTGTTTCAACCTTAGAGGCTCAAAGGTTAGTTGAGTTGGGTTGTGAGGCATACTTGGCCTACGTGATGAATCCGAACATGAATGAAGATAGACCTCAGGATATCAGAACAGTGTGTGATTTTTCGAGTGTGTTTCTAGAAAAATTGTCGAGTTTACCGCCTGATGGAGAGGTAGAGTTTGCTATAGAGACGTATTCAGATTCTGCTCATGTTTTGATTGCTCCATAACGTATGTCATTGAAATAACTGAAAGAGTTGAAGACTCGGTTACAAGAGTTGTTTGATAGAGATTTTATCCAACCGAGTTCTTCGCCTTTGGGCGCTCCAGTTTTGTTTGTGAAGAAGAAAGACGGTAGTATGAGAATGTGCATTGACTATAGACAGTTGAATCAGTTGACAGTGAAGAACAAGTATCCCTTGCCGCGTATAGATGACTTGTTTGATCAGTTGAGAGGGGCATCAATCTTTTCGAAGATTTATTTGAGATCCGGTTATTATCATTTGAATGTAAAAGAGGTTGATGTACCAAAGACCACTTTTAGGACTAGATATGGTCACTATGAGTTCTTAATTATTCTGTTTGGGTTGACAAATGCACCGTCTGCTTTCATGGACATGATGAACATAATCTCCCATCAGTACTTAGTTCAGTTAGTGGTTGTTTTCATAGATGACATTTTGGTGTATTCGCGTATCGAGGAAGATCATGACTGTCATTTAAGGTTAGTTTTACAGACTTTAATAGACAACCAGTTGTACGCTAAGTTGATTAAGTGTGAGTTCTGGATCTGAGAAGTAGTCTTCCTAGGACATGTAGTTTCAGCCAAGGGGATTAGATTTAATCTGAAGAAGATAGAAGCCATTGTTGAGTGGAAGCAACCAAAGTCTGTGACAGAGATTCGTAGTTTTCTAGGCTTAGCCGGTTACTATAGGAGGTTTGTAAAAGGTTTCTCGAAGATAGCCGCTCCTTTGACAAAATTGCTTTAGAAGAATGTTCAGTTTGAGTGGTCAGATGCGAGACAGCAAGCCTTTGAGAAATTGAAAGAAGCTTTGACCAATGCACCGATTTTGATTCAGACAGAGTTGGGGAAAGATTATGTGATCTACAGTGATGCTTCATATGTAGGGTTAGGTTGTGTACTCATGCAAGACAAAAGAGTTGTGGCGTATGCCTCGAGACAGTTAAAGACTCATGAGCGTAATTATCCGACACACGACATAGAGCTAGCCGCAGTTGTGTTTGCCTTGAAGATTTGGAGACATTATTTGTATGGTGAGAAATGCACGGTGTATACGGATCACAAGAGTTTGAAGTATATCATGGCACAACGAGAGTTGAACCTTAGACAGTGTAGGTGGCTAGAGTTGCTTAAGGACTATGATCTCACGATTGAGTACCATCTGGGTAAAGCCAATGTAGTGGTCGATGCTTTGAGTAGGAAGGTAGTCGTTGAGTTGAGAGCCATGTTTGCTAGTTTGAGTTTGTCTGGTGATGGTGGTCTAGTGGTCGAGCTTCAGGTTAAACCTAACTTAGGCCAATTGATTAGAGAGAAACAGCTTTTAGGTAGATCTTTGGCACCTCACGTGCAAGATATAGCCGAGGGTAGATCATCGGACTATAGTTTCAGTGTCGATTAGGTCTTATGCTTCAGAGATAGAATAGTTGTATCGGATGACAGTGATTTAAGACGCACTATCTAGACCGAAGCACACAGTAGCCCATTTGCTATGCATCATGGTAGTACGAAGATGTATCATGATTTGAAGAATGAATACTATTGGGTTGGTTTGAAGAGAGATGTAGCCGACTTCATGAGTAAGTGTATGGTGTGTTAGAGAGTGAAGGCGGAACATCGGGTTCCATCAGGTTTGTTGCAACCGTTGAGGATTCCAGAATGGAAGTGGGGAAATATCACCATGGATTTCGTTTCGGGTTTGCCTTTGACTCATTCGAAGAAGAACCCAGTTTGGGTTATAGTTGACTGTTTCACGAAGTGTGCTCACTTGTTAGTTGTTAATATGACTTACTCTTTAGATAGGTTGGCCGATTTGTACATCGGTGAGATTGTATGGTGTACCGAAGTCGATTGTGTCTGATAGAGATCCGAGAATTACAACCCGATTTTGGGAGTGTTTGCATACAGCTTTGGGTACCCGATTGAATTTCAGCACGTCGTACCATCCTCAGTCAGATGGTCAGTCGGAGAGGGTTATATAGATTTTAGAGGACATGTTGCGTTGGTGCATTATTGATTTTCAGCCGAGCATTCAGATGGCTTCGTATGAGGCATTTATATGGTAGAAAATGTAGAACTCCGGTTTATTGGGCCGAACAAGTTGATCTATAGGAATTATATGTCAGAAGTTGTTACCGATGCTAGATTTGCTTAAGGGAACTACCGATAAGATGAAGTTGATCTATGATCGTTTGAAGGCAGCTTCGGATAGGCAGAAATCCTATGCCGATTTGAAGAGGAAAGAAGTTGAGTATGATGTGGGAGATATAGTGTTCTTGAAAGTCTCTCCGTGGAAGAAGGTTATGCGGTTTGGCAGAAAAGGGAAATTGAGTTCGAGGTACATTGGGTCGTATGAGATTGTGAAGCGAATTGGTCTGGTTGCTTATCAATTGCGTTTTTCATCCGAGTTAGAGAGGATTCACAATGTGTTCCATGTTTCGATGCTTCGTAAGTATAGATCAGATTCGTCGCATGTGATGCATGTGGAAGAGATTGAGTTGAATCCAGATTTGACGTACAATGAGGAACCCGTTGAGATCTTAGCCTCAGACAGCAAAGTGTTGCGTGGTAGATCAATTGAGTTGGTCAAAGTGAGGAACCCGTTGAGATCTTCTTCTTTCATCCCATTTCTACGACACTAAACCCCCCTTCAACCCAAAACACTATTCCATCAAAGTTCTTCACGTTTTCAAGTGATTTCAACAAGGTAAGAGCATTTTTTTACTTCTCCTCATCATTCCTAACACTTCCATGGTTTTAGTTTTTGGTAAACATCATTTTTGGATTTGTCCGTGTTTTCAAAAGTTTAAGAAAAATGTTGAAGCTTTGAGGGGTTTTTGTGTGGCTTTTGATTTATAAAGTTAAGTTTTGTTTTAATCTTGCCCTTAAGTGTATTATATTTAAAAATGGTAGGGTTTTGATGAAAATCCCGAAATGAGTTTTTGTGGGTATTTTAAAAGGTTGAAAATATGGGTTTTTGAGGTAGTTTGATGTAGGAGAGTGGGGCTGATGATATAATGTTGCTTGAGGGTTTTTTTGAAGGTGTTTAATGATGGTTTGGGTGTTAAATTCGAAAGTTTTCTGTCGGGTTGTGTGTGAGCTCGAAAATGGGGATTTTTGTGTTAGCTTTGGCTTGGAAATGTTGAGAAATTGCTTTGTGTTGTAATCTGATTTGTGATAGAGGTTTTGTGGATGAATGGTGTAGTAATATGTTGTTTTTAATTGATTAGGATCAAGGGAAATTGTTGGAGAAGCTTTGGGCTCGATTCCGGGAAGTTTAGAGGCTTGATTCGACTTTCTCGGTTTGATTAAGGGAGTTCGGTGAGTGGTTTTCTTAAAATGGTTTTAAATTGGTTCAAGTGTGTGGTTGTGGTGTTGGATTGTGCTTGGTAGGCCAATCCAAGGTGGAGATTAAGTTGGTAGCTGATAACTGCATAAATATCCTTGTTTTCTACCTTTTTGCTATAGCATTTGCCTGTTCTTGAGTTCATACCATAGCATTTAAACTGCATTTAGGTTGCATTTTCTTCTTCTGAGAGCATCTTTATCTTTGGTGGTTATTGGTCCATATCGAGGGATACTGCTCGGAGGGTTGGTTTTTGGGTTATGATGTGCAGGGAAGGAGTCGAGAGAGAAAGCTTGTGACGGGAATTGCTATAGCATGATGGAAGTGGATATTGGCCAGCACATGAGATACATGTGAGCTGTAGAAGCACGTGAACATGTAGAAAAAGACGATCTGACATGTGCAGCAGCTGGTACCCACCTGCAGACTGTCCTCCTTGTCCCTTCGTGGCAGACCTTGTCAGTGGATATTCCTTGGGATTATCAAGGCATCTTTAGGGCGCCAAACTCTAGAAGCCTCCACTATATAAAGGGGAGAGAAGCTTGGAGAAAAGTGTGGAGTAATATAGCGAAACATAGGTGGAAGAGAGAGAAAGTTACATAGAGAGAGAAGTTACCACCTTCATCTTCTCCAGCTTGGTGTCTTCCATCGTTGAAGCTCCAAGGAGTGGCTTCACCAGCCTCGAGAGAGGCGGTGGGCATAAGACAGTCGGGCAGTCCATGACAGAGAGGGAGTTCACCTTTCTTTTTGTCACTATAGCAATTTCTTTTCATATCTTTACATTTTGTGATGTTATCGCAATGATACGTTGGATGATATTGCCCAGCCACGAACTGTTTTAGGTGGCTTCGGTTTGATGGATGATTTTAGTTTGAGTACTTTTTTAATGCATGCTATGGCTTTTTAAGTGTTTATCATGATTCTATGCTTTGCTTATGCATTTCTCATTTCCTTAAAGTTGTAAGAGCTTAGGGTTGTAAGTGCTTTGAGAGATAGGTCCTACCTTAAGGGCCTTCAAGAGTTGGTCGTTCTTTAAGTGTATGTTGGGGTTAGTAATCGAGAGCGCTGGCCTTAGAACCCTCATAAGCAATGGAGTGACTGTTGAGAGGCAGACTCTAACCTACCTTAGAGATAAGTGATAGGTCTCAAGGGCTAAAAAGGATAGTTCGTGAAGGGTAGGGGAGTGTTAAGAGTTTACGCCGAGAGGTATGGCTGTAGCATTTCTGACTCCCAGTTTCTTGGCTAGAGATAGTTTATGAGCACTCTTAGTAAATCTCGCCTAGCATAGAAGATAGCTGAAGAGCCTTGGTATCGTTAAGAAGCTTGAGTTAGGTTGTCCATCATTCCCAGCCTGTCATTCCGTAATGAGTTTCGCATACGAAAGGGGACTTGTTTATCATATTGTTATCTCATCTTTTTCTGCACTGTTTATCTTCAGCATTATTTTGCACCATCTCTTTTACTTTAGCATTGTCATCTGCAAAAAGTTCAATCTTTATTGTTACAGCAACCGTGAATACCTCCAATATCTGTGGAGACGATACTCACTCATCACTTTATTACTCGTTTGACGTGTATATTTGCACCATTTGCATATCATTTATAGTATTGCAAGATCGCGCAACAAGTTTTTGGCGCTGTTGACGGGGATTGGCAATTGGTTGTTTACGGTTTTTGTTTTTATCGCTTGTTCTTTTTGTTTTTGTACATATTTATTTTAGGTTTTTCATTTTTCTTTTCAGGTGTCTTGCTAGTGTATGACCAGAAGGCGACCTAGAGGACCCCTGCAATCACATATTTCTGAGATTGAGCATTTCTTGAGACTTAGGAGACGTGTTCGAAGAGAAGAGACTAGAAACATGAACGGAGAAATACCACCACCTCAAGGTAACGGAGATGATATGGCAAATGGTCAGGGAGAAACAGCTCGACCACGAGCAATTAGACATCATTTGACACCTATCTTGGATGATCTCTATCCCAGAATAGTAGCTCCAGAAATTCAGGCAGCCCAGTTCGAGCTTAAACATGTTATGTTCAACATGTTGAACACTATTGGTCAGTTTGGAGGTATGCCTCACGAAGATGCAAGACAACATATATGTGCTTTCTTGGAAGTTTGTGACTCGTTCAGACAGCAAAGAGTGCACGAGGATGTGCTAAAGCTTAAATTGTTTCCATATTCTTTACGTGATCGTGCTAGAGCATGGCTAAGCGGAGTGCCAGCTGGATCAATGGAGAGTTGGACAGATCTATGCAAAAGTTTTCTGGACCCAATTAGTTATGTTCTATAATGGGGTAAATTCTCCCACAAGGATGATGCTAGATGCTTCAGCAAATGAGACCTTATTAGACAAATCACCGAGGAAGCATTTAACATTCTTGATAGGGTAGCCAACAATGATTACCAGTTTCCGACCACAAGGCTTGGAACGGGGAGGAGAACCCAAGTAGCTCGAGACAGTGAAGCTGATGACTCGGTAGCCACCCAGTTAGCTACTATCACAAATATGCTAAAGAACCTCCAACGTCCCAACAAAGTCAAGGAAGTGAAGTCCACAACCTCATGTCTCAAATGCGATGGCAATCACCATTTGAGTGAATGCCCTGACAATCAAGAGTCAGCCAACTATGTGTGGAATTATAACCGCAACAACAATCCATACTCCAATACCTACAACCCAGGATGGCGTCAGCATCCAAATTTCAGTTGGGGTAATCAAGGGCACAGTAATTCTGCACAGCCAACGCCACAACAAAATCTAATCGAAGGATCATCTTCTAATCAGATGATGCCATGGCAAGGTCACAAGGGAGCAACATCTTCATCGAATAGTTCGCTGGAGACGACATTCAAAGAATTTATGGCTATGACAAAAGATTTCATGGGAACCACGAAAGTTTTGCTATAGGATCATGCAGCAAACATTAAAAATAAAGGAGCCTTATTGCAAAGCTATACTTCCTCTCTCCAAGCATTAGAAACACAAGTTGGTCAGATATCTCAAACCTTGCATATGCGACCACAAGGAAGTCTGCCTAGTGACACTGAAGCCACTAAGCACCATAGCAAGGAACAATGTAGTGCACCCACATTAAGGAGTGGTAAGGAAATTAGTAAAGAAGACAAGTTTGGGGGAAAAGAGAAGGAGGACTCTCAGCCCAACTTGCCTCAGGAAGAAGATAACTTACAAGATCCTCCAGTTGAAGAGAAGTGTGAGGATGTCATAGCAAAAGAAATATCGGAGGAGGAGCTTGCTTTTGCTACAGCAAAAGATGTAACTCCACCAGTTCAGAAAAATGAAGTTAGACCACCACCTCCTTTTCCTCAACGACTCAAGAAGCAGAAAGAAGACTTTCAGTTCCAGAAATTTGTGGATATCCTGGACAAATTACATATCAATGTCCCATTTTTGGAGGCCATTGATCTGATGCCAACATATGCCAAGTTCCTCAAGGATATAGTCACGAAAAAGAGGGAGGTCGAGAAGCAAGAGAATGTCGCTATAGTAGAAGAATGCTATTCTATGTGGAGCAAGCTGCCACCTAAGAGGAAGGACCCATGTAGTTTTGCTATTCATGTTCTATTGGCAACAAGTTTGTTGGAAGAACACTTTGTGATTTGGGATCAAGTGTTAACTTGATGCCTAAGTCAATTTTTCTAAAACTAGGAATTCGAGAGGCACGGCTCACCAAGGTTGTGCTACAGCTAGCAGATCATTCTCATGTTCGCCCAGAATGGAGAGTTGAAGATGTTGTGGTAAAAGTGAATAGATTTATCTTTCCAGTCGACTTCTTAATCCTCGACTGTGAAACTGATAGCAACACACCCATTATCTTGGGAAGGCCATTTTTAGCCACCGGGCGAGCTTTGATCGATTGTGAGAAGGGTGAATTCACGATGCGAGTGGCAGATCAGACGGTCACGATCAATATTCATGACACCCTCAAGTATGCAGAGAACCCAGGAGTATGACAATATGTAGATGCTACAACACAGAATATGATTGATGAGTTTTACTGTAGCAATGCGATGCAATTGGAAGAGTTTGAAGCACACTGCAAAGATGATGATTTAGACCAAGAAGAGCTCTCAAGGGAACTGGAGCAGTCTAGTCGACTCGAGGCTAGACCAGGTACGCACTTTGAACCTCTTGATTTTTCAGAATTTATACCTCCTAAACCTTCCCTTGAGCATGCACCTTCTTTAGAACTGAAACATTTGACATCACATCTTAAATATGTTTACTTAGGGAGCAATGAAACTTTGCATGTGATAATCTCATCTAGTCTCACACCTAAGCAATAAACTAGTTTAGTAAATATGTTGTTACAGCATAAAAAAGCAATAGGGTGGACTATGACTGATTTGAAGGGTATAAGCCCTGCTATATGTATGCACAAATTTTTTTCTTGATGATTGTCATGGCAATTCAGTTGAGCCCCAGAGGAGACTAAACCCAATCATAAAGAATGTGGTCATGAAAGTGAAATCAAGTGGCTAGATGCTGGAGTAATCTTGTAACCCCCTTGTCCCGGTCTGGTCGGATGACCGGTCCCAAAAGGGCTACACGGGGAAAACCGAGTGAAAACCCCCTAAAGGATTCCCCCTCGGTTAGCAACCCTATAATTTTTTCCATTTTAAAGCTTGTCTAGATGAGTATTTAACCCTATGTGATCACACAGCGGGACATCATAAGCAAGACAATCGAACAAACTCAAAACCACATCCAAAAGACCAATTTTTTTGTTTCTCTGCAGGAGGTATCGATACACCTATGGGTGTATCGATACACCTTGACTAAGTCAAAGAGGTCAGAGTCAACCCGTGGAGACCGTATCGATACACCTTGGGAGTGTATCGATACCCTCTTCAAAGGTTGACTTCCCACGGTCAACGCTAGCTGACCGTACCGATACGCATGAGGCCGGTATCGATACCAAGTTGGACAGTGGCTCCAGTGACCAAAATGGTATCGATACGCCTCCCCGCGTATCGAAACAAAAGGCCTGGAATAAGAAGGCCGTATCGATACGGGTCTAGCCGTATCGATACCCCTGCTCTGCAACTCTTCATTTCACAATTTGGCAAAGACATGAAAGGCCTAGATGCATTCCTAAGCACACACAATCATACACACAACAGCCACAATCGGATTTTAGCTTACAAGCATTGGATATACGTGAATCATACCTATCTAGACTTCAAGCAATATCACAAGAAACCTACTTAACAAGCATAGGCATCATACACATGGTAGTCAAGCTTAAGGCATGCATAGTCCAACCTCATACAAATTCAAGCATAAACAAATAATCCACATAAGAATCATAGAACATAATCCATGAAGCAAAACATAACACAACATAGGTTTAACAATTTCAAGCATAACTTCCTAGGGAGTTTGACCCCAACTCCTAACACTCTATACCCCATTGTCTAGGCATTATTACAAAAGCAAACCATACTTAAACTTGCTTGAGAACTCCAAAAGCTCCTCCTTCGCCCGCTCGCCTCCCGAACTCTAACGATCTGCACGTTGGAAACAAAGAGCATAAGCAAACTAGCTTAGTGAGAGAGGCTCTACAATTCACAACATGCAGTTTTTCAAAATACGGATTATATGCAAGAAAACAATGGATGCACAAGGGTCTATCTCAACCACTACACTCGGTTTGTTCAAGCACAACCAACATACACTTACGGTGGGACTACACATCACCGTTCGACTAGTGATTTCCAATGGGACTACACATCAAAGGACTACCCTACTAGTCACTACCGGTGGGACTACACATCACCGTAGTTTAGACCACCATCACGTGAGGCACGACTCAACTCGACTACACAATTGACAACTCAAAATGCACTTAACGATTACGACATATATGCATTCAACATATCACAACAACATGGGAGTAGAGAGGCTTACACACGGGTTTAGGTGACCTCTCAAGGTCCCACCCAAACCCCAAAAAGGTCCATGTCGAGCATAATGCATAAATCAACAATTCTACTCACCGTTGCTACCCAAGAGAAGATCGAAGACCAAGCTCAAGACTCCGAATTCCCCGGATTTGCCCCCGAAGCTTCTCCGACCAAAATTCTCGCCTCTAGCCAATCCAACACCAAGCAAATAATCTCAAGTCAGTCCATGTTCTAAAATACTCAACCCGGATTACAAACCAATTACAAGATATCAATTTTCACATGGAGAACAAGCCCAAAATTCCAAAATCCGAGCAGCCCTCAAGCACCCCTTAAAACCATTGATTTCAACCTCCAAACTACTCCCTAAAGCTTCCAAAACAGAGCTTACATATACCCTAACCATTGGCCCTCTCATTTCCACATAGAACACCCCCATATTTCAATCCTAAACCTCCCAAAAACCCCATTTCGGGAAAATACCCAAAACCTTGTAAAAATCATTTTGGTTGGCCCTTTTTGGTTGTAGATTACTCATTGAACCTCAACAAATCAAAAACTAGAATCAAAGACCTCAAAGACAACATTTTTAATTCAAAACCCTCCAACTCCAAATTTCAAAACATGTGTAGAAATGAAAATAAAAGACATCAACTTGTAGAGGATAAAGAGGGTAAGTCAAAAACGAAATTACCTTTGCAAAACCTTCAAAAATGAGCAAGCTTTTGAATGGAATAGTATCCAAGGAGAGGGGGGTGTTTTAACGATATTGTGAATAGTGGAGTTAGAGGAAGAAGATGACTCTAGTATTATTTTAGGTTTGTTTGAAATTAAAAAAGGTTAAAAGACTTAAATGCCCTTAATGAAACAAGGGAATTACAATGAATGACATCCATGCCCAATTGGGCTTGTTTAGAAAATGGTCCAATTAAATTTTTGTTGTCTTAAAACCTGGGGCCCAAACCTTTATTTTAATATTTAAAATTTGGAACCGAAACCCGAACCATTTTTAAACTATTATTTTCTCCCGACCCCCGAACCCGGGTGTTACAACTCTCCCCTACTTAAGGAATTTCGTCCTCGAAATTACCTGACGGAAACAAATATGGAAACTGTTCAAGCATGTCAGCTTTCCTCTCCCACGTGGCTTCCTCCACACCTCTATGCCTCCATAAGACTTTGACTAACTCTATAGTCTTGCCACGCAACACCTTGCTATCAGAAGCAAGTATCTCAACTGGTTCCTCATTGTAAGACAAGTCCGAATTTAACTCTATTTCTTCCACTGGCATAACATGAGACGGATCCGATCTATACCTCCTAGGCATCGATACATGAAACACATCATTAATCTTCTCTAGCTCAACTGGGAGTCTCAATCTATAGGCAACCGGACCAATTCTCTCAACTATTTCATAAGGCCCTATGAACCTTGGGCTCAACTTGCCCTTCCTTCCAAACCTCATCACCTTCTTCCAAGGTGAGACTCTCAAAAACACCCTATCCCCCACGGAGTATTCCACCTCCTTCCTTTTTAAATCGGCATAGGACTTTTGCCGATCTGAAGCCGCTTTCAAGCGATCACAAATCAATTTCACCTTCTCGGTGGTTCTCTTGAGTAACTCGGGCATCGGCACTAGTTTCTGTCTGGCCTCAGCCCAACAAATTGGGGTCCTACACTTCCTACCATACAAGGCCTCATAAGGAGCCATCTGAATGCTTGACTAGAAGCTGTTGTTGTACGCAAATTCCACTAATGGTAGGTGTTTCTCCCATGACCCCTGAAAGTCAATGATACAATACCTCAACATATCCTCCAAAATCTGAATCACTCTCTCAGACTGCCCATCTGACTGCGGATGATACGAAGTGCTGAAGTTCAACCAAGTGCCTAGGGCTCGATGCAAACACTCCCAAAATCTAGAGGTGAATCTCGGATCTCGATCTGACACAATTGACTTCGGTACCCCATGTAGTCTCACAATCTCACGAATATACAATTCGGCCAACTTGTCCAACGTATAGGTGGTATGAACCGGTATGAAGTGTGCACACTTGGTGAATCTATCTACAATCACCCACACTGAATTTTTCTTCGAAGGAGTCAACGGAAGTCCTGACACAAAGTCCATAGTGATACACTCCCACTTCCACTCTGGAATCTTCAACGGTTGCAACAACCCTGAGGGAAACTGGTGCTCCGCCTTGACTCTCTGACAGACCATGCATTTACTTACGAACTCGGCTACATCCTTTTTCAAACCAACCCAATAATACTCTTCCTTTAATCCTCGATACATCTTCGTGCTACCCGGATGCATAGCAAAAGGGCTATTGTGAGCCTCACACAAAATCGTACGCCTCAACTCGGCATCCTCCGGAACCACTATCCTATCCTTGAAACATAGAATCCCATTCTCTCCAAAGCAATACTCGGTAGGCCTATCTTCCGCTATGTCTTGCACGTGAGGTGCCAAGGACTCATCTCGCAACTGCTTCTCACGAATCAACTGAACCAGTGATGGCTTAGCCTGGAGCTCGGCCACTAACCCACCATCCGTAGACACACTCAACCTTGCAAACATTTCTCGCAACTCAACGGCCACCTTCCTACTCAAGGCATCGGCCACCACATTCGCCTTGCCCGGATGATACTCTATGGTAAGGTCATAATCTTTAAGGAGTTCTAACCACCTTCGTTGCCTAAGATTCAACTCCTTTTGGGACATCAAATATTTCAAGCTCTTGTGGTCGGTGTACACAGTGCACTTCTCACCATAAAGATGGTGTCTCCAAATTTTCAACGCAAACACCACTGCAGCCAATTCTATGTCATGTGTGGGGTAATTTTTCTCATGAACCTTCAACTGTCGGGAAGCATATGCCACTACCTTACCTCCTTGCATAAGCACACAACCTAGCCCCACGTAAGATGCATCACTATAAATTACAAACTCTCTCCCCGGCTCGGGCTGAATCAAAATGGGAGCTCCGGTCAAAGCTTTCTTCAACTTCTCAAACGCTTCTTGTCTTGCATCTGACCATTCATACGGAACATTCTTCTGTAGCAACTTGGTCAACGGAGCCGCTATCCTCGAGAACCCCTCAACAAACCTCCTATAGTATCCCGCCAAGCCTAGGAAGCTGTGGATTTCTGTCACTGATTTTGGTTGCTTCCAATTTACAATGGCTTCAATCTTCTTGGGATCTACACTAATCCCACTAGCTGAGATCACGTGGCCAAGGAAGATCACCTCTCTAATCCAAAATTCACACTTACTTAGCTTGGCATACAACTGATTCTCAAGTAGGGTCTGAAGCACTAACCTTAAGTGTTCATCATGCTCCTCTTCGGTCCTAGAGTACACTAGGATGTCATCAATAAACACTACCACAAACCTGTCCAAGAACTTATGAAACACCCGGTTCATCATATCCATGAAGGCCGCTGGAGCATTGGTCAACCCAAAAGGCATCACCAAAAACTCATAATGCCCGTAACGTGTACGAAAAGTTGTCTTCGGTATGTCCACATCCTTTACCTTTAACTGATAATACCAGACCTCAAATCAATCTTTGAAAACACAGAAGCACCCCTCAACTGGTCTAGCAAGTCATCTATCCTTGGCAAGGGATATTTATTTTTCACTGTCACCTTGTTCAACTGTCTATAGTCTATGCACATCCTCATGCTACCATCCTTCTTTTTCACAAACAAAACCGGAGCACCCCACGGGGAAACACTAGGCCTAATGAAGCCTCTGTCAGTCAACTCCTGAAGCTGTGTCTTCAACTCTTTCAACTCCTTCGGTGCCATTCTATACGGAGCAATCGACACCGGTGCGGAATCAGAATAAGTCTCAATAGCAAACTCAACTGCTCTGTCTGAAGGCAAGCCTGGTAGTTCTTCCGGAAAAACACTCGGAAAGTCACACACAGCCCTGATGTCCTGAGGTCTCACCTCACTCATATCCGGGTTCATTACGTAAGCCAAGTAAGCCTGACACCCTGAACTCAACAACATCCGAGCTTCCAAAGCCGAAACCACATTGGACAAAAACTTAACATTCTTCCCAACTACCACAACCTCAAAGTCATCAGTAAGCCTCAAAGAGACTCTCTTAGTCTCAAAGTCAACCCTAGCTCTATGCTCCACAAGCCAATCCATGCCCAAAATCACATCAAAGCCATAAAAGGGTAGCTCCATCATGTCGACTGGAAATACGTGGCCCTGAATCATCAAGGGACACCTCCTATACACTTTCCTAACTACCACTGTATCACCAAAGGAGCTAGTGGCATTTACTCCTACTTCTAACCAATCACAAGGTAGTCCTAATGACGTTGCATGCTCACCCAGAATATACGAATGCGTTGACCCCGAATCTATGAGGGAAAGCAAACTCAAAGACTGTAATGTGAAATTACCTGCAATGACATCAGTGTCATTTCCAGCCTCTCGTTGAGCGTACACTCTAGCCGGTCCTCCTCCCTCGGGCTGGACTGCTACCACATGAGCCAAGTTCCTCTGACCCTCATTCCTTGGCTGGAAGTTCCCACGGCCGCGCCCACGACCTCTCTGATGCTCAAAACCCCTCGCTGGAGCCGGTCCTCCTCTGACTGGGTGTGGACAATCACGTCTCAAATGATCTCGGGAGCTACAGTTCCAACACGCCCCAAACATACCCATGCACTCACCTGGGTGGCGTCTCCCGCACCTAGTGCATTCCGGAATGTGCCCAACAGCCCCTTGGCCCTGACGGCCCTGACCATGGTTACCACCCCTAGGCCTCGTATCCGGCTGATACCTCTTATCCCTATGCCTCTTGGCATGATCTCTATCCCAGTTCGCATGTCTCTTCCCGGAGTCAGACCCACCAGCACGTGCTCTAGAGCTTAGGTTTTGCTCTACATCTTTGGCTCTAGAAACCAAGACATCGAACTCAGTGTAGTCGGCGGCCAACATGTAGGTCTTCACATCAGTAGTCAACCCATATCTGAAACGCTCACAACGCTCCTTCTCGTCCGGAATCAACTCTGGCGCGTACTGGCTCAACCTCACAAACTGGATCTCATACTCGGACACGGTCCTATTGCCTTGAACCAAAGCCATGAACTCCCTTTTCTTTTCATTCAAGTACCGAACTCCGAGGTACTTCCTCTTGAAAGCATTCCTGAAAAACTCCCATGTGACATCCACCTCGGCCATACCAGAAATAGCAGTGGTCCACCAAGTATAAGCGTCTCTCTGAAGCAATGAGACAATGCATCCCAACTTACGGGCATCTGAACACTCCATCTGACCCAAGATGCGAGTAGTGCTCTCAAGCCACCCTTCCGAACCCTCCAGAGACAACCCACGAAACTCAACTGCCCCCAAATTACGAAGCCTCTCTAGGGGTAATCCTGTCCCCACACCCTGAGCTGGTGCTGCAGCTTGCATACCAGCCAAAGCTGTCTGGAAAGCTCCGGCTATAGTCTGAATCAAATGAGCCACATCTGGGCCTGCCTGACCTTGGCCCGCTTGAGCCCCATTACCTTCCACATTAGCCCCAGCCTGAGGCCCATTACCATCACCTCCGACGTTCCCTCCATTACCACCCGAAGCATTAAGAGCAGGAGGCGCGTGCTCGGGTGCCTGGTCACCCGCTCTAGGCCGTCCCCTCGGTCTCACCATAGCAATTAATTTAATCTAAAACAACAAACACACAACAACAAGGAAACGTTAGGTTAGCAAGGGGCAAAGGACTCCGGTTCTCAAGCTCTTCAAACCAAAACAATTTTCCCTTTTTATTTTGACAACAATGCCTAACAATGAGGACTCAAACCAACTCTCAAACAACAGAAAAGTCACCATAACATGCATACATACACATTGCTAAAACAAAATTTAGACAGGCATGGAAAAACACTCATAATACCTTAACTTACCTCACTTACCTGCCCGAGGTCTCGGAAACCTCAGGCTCTGATACCAATAAATGTAACCCCCTTGTCCCGGTTTGGTCAGATGACCGGTCCCAAAAGGGCTACACGGGGAAAACCGAGTGAAAACCCCCTAAAGGATTCCCCCTCGGTTAGCAACCCTATAATTTTTTCCATTTTAAAGCTTGTCTAGATGAGTATTTAACCCTATGTGATCACACAGCGGGACATCATAAGCAAGACAATCGAACAAACTCAAAACCACATCCAAAAGACCAATTTTTTTGTTTCTCTGCAGGAGGTATCGATACACCTATGGGTGTATCGATACACCTTGACTAAGTCAAAGGGGTCAGAGTCAACCCGTGGAGACCGTATCGATACACCTTAGGAGTGTATCGATACCCTCTTCAAAGGTTGACTTCCCACGGTCAACGCTAGCTGACCGTACCGATACGCCTGAGGCCGGTATCGATACCAAGTTGGACAGTGGCTCCAGTGACCAAAATGGTATCGATACGCCTCCCCGCGTATCGAAACAAAAGGCCTGGAATAAGAAGGTCGTATCGATACGGGTCTAGCCGTATCGATACCCCTGCTCTGCAAATCTTCATTTCACAATTTGGCAAAGACATGAAAGGCCTAGATGCATTCCTAAGCACACACAATCATACACACAACAGCCACAATCGGATTTTAGCTTACAAGCATTGGATATACGTGAATCATACCTATCTAGAATTCAAGCAATATCACAAGAAACCTACTTAACAAGCATAGGCATCATACACATGGTAGTCAAGCTTAAGGCATGCATAGTCCAACCTCATACAAATTCAGGCATAAACAAATAATCCACATAAGAATCATAGAACATAATCCATGATGCAAAACATAACACAACATAGGTTTAACAATTTCAAGCATAACTTCCTAGGGAGTTTGACCCCAACTCCTAACACTCTATACCCCATTGTCTAGGCATTATTACAAAAGCAAACCATACTTAAACTTGCTTGAGAACTCCAAAAGCTCCTCCTTCGCCCGCTCGCCTCCCGAACTCTAACGATCTGCACGTTGGAAACAAAGAGCATAAGCAAACTAGCTTAGTGAGAGAGGCTCTACAATTCACAACATGCAGTTTTTCAAAATACGGATTATATGCAAGAAAACAATGGATGCACAAGGGTCTATCTCAACCACTACACTCGGTTTGCTCAAGCACAACCAACATACACTTACGGTGGGACTACACATCACCGTTCGACTAGTGGATTTCCAATGGGACTACACATCAAAGGACTACCCTACTAGTTACTACCGGTGGGACTACACATCACCGTAGTTTAGACCACCATCACGTGAGGCACGAACTCAACCCGACTACACAATTGACAACTCAAAATGCACTTAACGATTATGACATATATGCATTCAACATATCACAACAACATGGGAGTAGAGAGGCTTACACACGGGTTTAGGTGACCTCTCAAGGTCCCACCCAAACCCCAAAAGGGTCCATGTCGAGCATAATGCATAAATCAACAATTCTACTCACCGTTGCTACCCAAGAGAAGATCGAAGACCAAGCTCAAGACTCCGAATTCCCCGGATTTGCCCCTGAAGCTTCTCCGACCAAAATTCTCGCCTCTAGCCAATCCAACACCAAGAAAATAATCTCAAGTCAGTCCATGTTCTAAAATACTCAACCCGGATTACAAACCAATTACAAGATATCAATTTTCACATGGAGAACAAGCTCAAAATTCCAAAATCCGAGCAGCCCTCAAGCACCCCTTAAAACCATTGATTTCAACCTCCAAACTACTCCCTAAAGCTTCCAAAACAGAGCTTACATATACCCTAACCATTGGCCCTCTCATTTCCACATAGAACACCCCCATATTTCAATCCTAAACCTCCCAAAAACCTCCCCAAAACCCCATTTCGGGAAAATACCCAAAACCTTGTAAAAATCATTTTGGTTGGCCCTTTTTGGTTGTAGATTACTCATTGAACCTCAACAAATCAAAAACTAGAATTAAAGACCTCAAAGACAACATTTTTAATTCAAAACCCTCCAACTCCAAATTTCAAAACATGTGTAGAAATGAAAATAAAAGACATCAACTTGTAGAGGATAAAGAGGGTAAGTCAAAAACGAAATTACCTTTGCAAAACCTTCAAAAATGAGCAAGCTTTTGAATGGAATAGTATCCAAGGAGAGGGGGGTGTTTTAACGATATTGTGAATAGTGGAGTTAGAGGAAGAAGATGACTCTAGTATTATTTTAGGTTTGTTTGAAATTAAAAAGGGTTAAAAGACTTAAATGCCCTTAATGAAACAAGGGAATTACAATGAATGACATCCATGCCCAATTGGGCTTGTTTAGAAAATGGTCCAATTAAATTTTTGTTGTCTTAAAACCGGGGGCCCAAACCTTTATTTTAATATTTAAAATTTGGAACCGAAACCCGAACCATTTTTAAACTATTATTTTCTCCCGACCCCCGTACCCGGGTGTTACAAATCTACCCGATATCCGATAGCTCATGGGTCAGCCCGGTGCAATGTGTATCGAAGAAGGGAGGCGTGACTATGGTAAGCAACGAGGAGAATGAGCTATTTCCTACTAGAACCGTCACGAGGTGGAGGATTTGCATGGACTATAGGAAGCTCAACAAGGCGACCAAGAAAGACCATTTTCCCCTCCCATTCATTGATCAGATGTTGGATCGTCTAGCGGGAAAGGCATTCTATTGTTTACTCGATAGGTATTCTGGTACAATCAGATTGCTATAGCACCCGAAGACCAAGAGAAGATGACTTTCACATGCCCTTATGGAACTTATGATTTTCGGAGAATGCCATTTGGTCTCTGCAATGCTCCAGCAACCTTTCAAAGATGTATGTTGGCTATATTTTTAGACATGGTCGAGGATTTTTTTAGAAATTTTCATGGATGACTTCTCGGTCTCCGAAGACGACTTGGTGCTCAATTGGGAAAAATGCCATTTCATGGTAACGGAAGGAGCAGTTTTAGGCCACAAGATTTCGAAGCAATGGATAGAAGTTAACAAAGTAAAGGTCAAGGTCATTGAAAAACTACCTCCCCCCACTACTGTCAAGGGAGTAAGAAGCTTCCTAGGGCATGCTGTATCGAAGATTCATCAAGGATTTTTCGAAGATCTCAAAGCCGCTATGCAATTTGCTACAGCAAAATCAACCATTTGTGTTTGACAAAGGTTGCTATAGCGCGTTTCAAGAACTGAAGGAGAAGCTTATCTCAGCACCAGTTGTCATTCCACCTTATTGGAACAAGCCATTTGAGCTGATGTGTGATGCGAGTGACTACGCCGTCGGTGCAGCACTTGGACAACTCCGAGGTAAACTCTTTCATGTTATTTATTATGATAGTCGCACTTTGAATGATGCACAAATCAATTACACCACTACTGAAAAATAATTGCTTGTTGTAGTATTTGCCTTCGATAAGGTTAGGTCATACTTGATAGGCACTAAGGTCATAGTTCATACCGATCATTCAACCATTAAGTACTTAGTGACTAAAAAGGATGCTAAACCTAGACTTATTAGGTGGATACTCTTGCTTCAGGAATTTGACTTAGAAGTTAGAGATAGGAAAGGATGTGAGAACCAGGTAGCTGACCATTTATCTAGGCTAGAAAATGCTATCACACAAGGTAGTGAAACTGAAATTAAGAAGGAATTCCCTGATGAGAAACTGTTAGCTGCTACAGCAATTCCGTGGTATGCTGATATTGTTAATTATCTTGTTAGTGGTATTTTGCCTCCTGGTTTATCTAGCCAAGGACTCAAGAAATTCAGACATGATGTAAGATTCTACTATTGGGATGAACCCTACTTGTTCAAGCAATGTCCCGATCAGATTATAAGGAGATGTGTTCCAGAGGAAGAATACCATAGCATTCTGTACCATTGTCATTCATCACCATGTTGAGGGCATTTTGTTGGTGCTAGAACCGCTGCAAAAGTTCTTCAAGCATTTTTCTATTGGCCTACACTTTTTAAGGACGCACACGAGTTCTACAAGACTTGTGACATATGCCAAAGAACGGGGAACATCTCCAGGTAGAATGAAATGTCGTTGCAAAATATTCTTGAGCTTGAAATCTTCGACGTGTGGGGAATTGACTTCATGGGTTCGTTTCCTGCATCATATGGTGATCTATATATTTTGCTAGTAGTCGACTACGTGTCAAAATAGGTGGAGGTTGTTGCCACCCCAAGGAACGACTCTAAGACAGTCATGGAGTTTCTTCACAAGAACATCTTCACTAGTTTCGGAGCACCTCGAGCCATCATCAGTGATGAAGGAACTCACTTTGACAACAAGCTTATTACTAAAGCATTACATCGCTATGGAGTCAGGCACAAGATTGCTATAGCATATCATCCATAGACAAACGGATAGGCTGAAGTTTCCAACCATGAAATCAAGCAAATCTTGGAGAAAGTGGTTAATCCTAAGAGAAAAGATTGGTCCCCCCAAGTTGGATGAAGCACTTTGGGCATATAAGACAGCCTTCAAGACACCTTTAGGCATGTCACCCGTTAAGCTTGTATTTGGCAAGGAGTGCCATTTACCCGTGGAGCTTGAGCACAAAGCTTATTGGGCAATCAAGAAACTCAACATGGATGCCCAACTTGCTGGTGAAAGGAGGTTGCTAGAGCTTAACGAGCTGGAGGAATTTAGAACCCCAAACATATGAGAATGCTCGCATCTACAAGGAGAAAACCAAGAAGTGGCATGACAAACACATTTTGCCAAGGCATTTCTCAGAAGGTCAACAAGTGCTTCTCTACAATTTCAGGCTAAAGCTTTTTCCTAGAAAGCTAAAATCGAGGTGGTCAGGGCCATTCATCATACACAAGGTGTACCCTCATGGCGCAGTGGATATCAAGAAGTTGGACGACGGTGAAGTCTTCAAAGTCAATGGCCAACGCTTGAAGGTGTACAGTGGAGCCCCTATCCTCAGAGACAAGTCACACCTGGATCTTTACGATCCTTAAAAGTTTGCATCTTTAAACTCTATCTTTTATGCTATAGCATGTCCATAAATAATGTTTTTCTTTTTAGTCTAGTTTTATGATATCTTTGTTTTTAATTTTCATATCTTTTCACGTGACCCTCGTACAAGGCTTTCTCTTTCCTAGTACAATGTCAGGTACAGAGGTAGGAGAGCGTGACGTCTACAGGGTTGGTAGCAAAAGGGAGAAGGACAAGGAGTTTATTTTTATCCATTTTTTGGAGGGACGAAAGAAAAGGGGGAAAAGAAAAAGATAAGGAGGTTTTATCCGAAAAGTGGGGAAGATGAATTAAAAAAAAAAGAAAACAAAAAGTAAGAGAGAGAATGTTCATCTATTTAATGAGGAGAAACCCTAGCCACATAAACTCATATTCTCTCTCCAGACATCAGCCATCGCATTAACTCCAAAAGATTTCTCTCTCTCTTTTAAAACTGACACATGTCCCCATCACCTCTCCTCTTCCATTAATTGTTCAGTTTTTCACCTTTTTCAACCCCCCCTTATTTCCTTCATCATCATCAACCGCCCACTCAACTTCTTCATCTTCAACACTCAAAAGTTTTCCCTCCATCTTTTCGATTTTCTCCCAAACACACAGAACACCCTTCACCATTTTCTTTCCATTCACTCCCCTCCATTTTTCAACAAAAAACTCCATGGCTCGTTGCAAGAACGCCCCTGAGACTTCCGATCGTCCCAAACAACAACTAATCCTAGAAATTCCTAAATTTCTTGACGAGGCAGCAAAGGAGAGATGGACAAAGCTCAAGGACAGGAATGTTCTTCCAGAACTAGGGTTCAAATACACTCAAGAGGAAGAAGATCAGTTCGACCAGTCTATAATGGGCGTCATTGGCACACATGGATGGAAAACCTTCGCTGCTCACCCTGAGGAGATTTGTACATCACTTGTAAAGGAGTTCTATGCACACCTCACAAGTCCAACACAGTCTACGTTTCATGTGCGAGGAGAGCAGATAAAGTTTACTGTCGCAACAATCAACAAGTTCTATGGGCTAAAGCACATTATAGACCGTCACACTTCTTTTGTGATGACAATGGATGCGCAGACGCACCGCAAGGTGCTAGAGGACATCTATTTTCAAGGAACGTTGCTGGACAATAACAAGTCAGTTGAGAGAGGACGCCTCAAACCTGAGGCAAAGGTATGGAACCACTTTGTGAGACATAAGCTTATGCCTACACTATACACTGCCCCCGTCCACATCTCTAGACTTTTTCTCATTCACTCGATAATACATGGTAGACACATAGACATAGGAAAGATAATAGTGGATGAGGTATATGCTTGTTTGAAACGGCCCCGTAGTCCCCTTGTTTTCCCTAACTTGGTCACTGCCTTGTGTAAAAAAAAGACGTCTTCACAAACGATCTTGTAGATACAACTCTTTCGGGAAAGACAGGTTTGACTCCAGCCCTCGTTACGGAACTTCGAGGATTTAATGAAGGCATGCCTCAACAAACAGTGGAGGGAGAAGCTAAAAGTTTTGCTGCAACACGAGTGGCAGCATTGGTGGCAACAACAAAAGAATTGAGCATTGAGCTCAGCCTGATGAAGGCACACCAACGAGTGTACTTCATATATGCCCAACACCGCGATAGTGCCATAGCATCCTGCTTAAGCAAACTCCTACCATATCAGAACGTCTCTTTTCCACTATTCCCTATGGAGTTACTGCAAGCCCCCACCACTGCTACAGCAAGCACAATGTCCCCTAGTGACCCTAGCTCCGTCCAACCTGCTGCCAAGAAGAAGACTCCGAGAAATAAGACGTTTGAAATTCATGTTGCCCAACTAGAACAAGAAACTCCGTCTGCTCCACCCACTACAAAAGAAACCAACCCAACAGCCTCTCCGGCCAAGAAAAGGAAACGCACCAGAAAGGCAACTAATCCTAAACTGTCACGACCAGAAAACCCACTTCCTGAGCCAGAACACATACCAAGTGATCTTGAGGAAACCCCTCAGAAGGAGACCACTACAGCACAAACAACTGAGTCGACACCAGCGTGAACTTAGGATGCTACAGCATCCAAACCAAAAACACGCATCAAACATACTACTAGACGTGGCAGGCCCTCATCTAGTGCTCAGTCAGTCTCCTTAGAGAGTGTGAACGATGTAGCAGACCCACTCCACTACTCCTCTGAGACATCAATGAACAACACTAGCAACACCACGTAGCCTTCGCACCCAGGAGGTAACTAACTTTTTTCTTTTCAATTTTTCATTTTTCATGGCATATAGTGTAGATTAGTTTATGCATTGCGGACACTACATTTCTCAAGTTTAGGGGTGTTAGTGTTCATAGTTAATATTTTGCTTTAGCATATGCATTATAGGATAGAACAAAATTTTTACTATAGCATTCTGTTTAGTCTAGAGACAACCTATGAATGTATTTATGATGTTTGGCGATGAAATCTTAAAGGCCTGAACTAAGTTAGAAAAAACACAACTAGTTGAGATCTGTAGAACTAACTTTAGGACCTAGTTGTTAAAAAAATTGTTACACAACTGCTCTCTTTCTATAAGTAAGTTTGTTAGAAAAAAAATTCAGGAAGAACCCTAGTAAACTCTGATATGTAAACTCTAGAGAACTTAAAAGAAAAACTAGATGAACATGTGCTAAAACAAACGAATAAATGCTACGTCATATCTGTAGAAGGACACTCCGCTTTTCTATAGCTTTTTCAGTGTTAAAAAGAAGAAGAAGAAAAACAAAAAAAGAGAAAAATAAGGCTTTGTTATAGCATATGAGTGAATGAAAGTTGTCACGGGATGACTCTTCCCACTAGCTCGGGGTGAGAGGTTTGCTCCCTACTCATCTAGAGTTAAGGACAACAAGTGTGATGAGCTGACACCCTTCGTAGCAGAAAACCTATATCTTTGGGAGTCTAAAAATTGGAAAATGTAACACCCCAATTTTGGGCTTAGAAGTTTAGGGTCTGAACCGGACCGGTCTGATTTTTGGTTCGAATATAAAAGGTGGTTTTAGGGAAAGCCTAGTTCGGGATGCTTTTAAAATATGGAAAAATATCTAAAAATCCTCTTTTAATATATATAAGAGAGTGGTGAAATCAATTTTACAAAATAAGGTTTGGAAGTGCAACATTTCGGAATAGTGACTAAAATGTAATTTTTGAAAAGTTTAGTGGTGACTGTTTTGTAAGGATTGAAACTTTGAATTTTTAATGAGCTAATTTACCGAAGGAAGGATTTCTCCAGATTTTTCTTAGATTTTAATGATTTAATTAATATTTAATTAATTAAAGGAAAAGTGGAAAAACCAATTTTGAGATTTCATAACTAATTTTTGTTAAAACTTTCTCATCTCATTTTCTCTCAAAATTCCCTTAGCCAAACACATTTCTACAGCAATATTTCTTTGATTTTCACACCAAATGATGAGGTTTCAATCATCAATTGATTCCTAATCCTTTCTACATCAAATTCTATTGTTTTGCTTATTGGATTTTCAAGGAAATTGTCTCTAATCAAGGAGAAATCTACATTTAGAGGTAAGGATGTTCTTCTCCTCTAAATACTCAGTTCTTTACTGAAATTCTCAAATTATCAATCCTTAATTGAAGTTTTATAAAAGGTTTTAATGTTGTGATCTTGATTTTGGCTTAAAACTCAAGATTTGGAACAAATCTTGAAGAAATTCGTGGTGATTGTTTGGGCTCTGTTTTGAGATGGATTTTAAATGTATTTTGGATGTTTAATGATTTGTAATTGAGGTTTGATCAATTCAATCCTGAATAGGTTGAATTTCCTAAGTTTTTGCTTATGAAAATGGTGGTTTTTGGGGTGATCTTGGTGTTCTATTATAGCTGGAGGTATAAGGATGAGTTTAAGTTCCTTTTGGATATTAATTGATGTTTAGGAATGTTTAGAAGTGATGGATCTTGGTTGGGTAATGTTGAGGAAGAGTTTGAAAGGGATTTCGGTTGTGTTTGGTAGCCGAAATGTTAGTTTTGGTGAGAGCAGCGAGTTTAGGTGTAATGGCTGAAGATTTCAATGCATGATGATGCATTAATCCTCTGCTTTGATGTGTTTAAAATAGGGGAGACATCTTCGAATACTTGCGGTGTTGATCTGGAGGCTTGATCGGCGTTTCGGCAAGTTTGCGAAACGGAATTGGTGAGTGAAGTTGGGTTTTCAGCTTTGAAACCAATGTTTGAAGGTTTTGGGAGCTTAGCTTAAGTCTAATCAACTTAACTAAGCTCAAGAGTAAGTTTTCGGGAAAACTCTCTCTCTTGGATGAACCATGAGATGGTTGGATGCAATGTATTTAATTTGCATGTTTAAATTTTGTTTTGAAAGCATGTTTTAGCATGTTTAATGCTGGTTTTGAAAGCCATGTGTTGAAGGATGCTCAAGGTAAGAGATCCTTGGTTTGATATTAGTAAATGTGGTTTTGATGCATAGTGATGCATGATGGTTTAAAGGCTTTGATTAATGCTTTAAAACAGTGGATTACTGATGATAAATGATGTATATTGGCAAGTGATGTGTGGTTTTAAAGTACTTGAATCGGATATAGTTAGCCGGCTTTAGGATTGGGTGCACCGTCAGTAAAGTCGCCTTGGATGTTGAGGGGTTGTAATTGTACTGTAAACTCCATCCAAGTACACTAACGAGATGGTTAAGATCACAATGGTGGTTAAAAGTCCATGTGTGGATCTTGTGTTGTGTGTCCCGTGTTCTCGTTAGTGATGTTATACAACTACCGATGAGTGATGTTGAGGGGTTGTGATTGTACCGGTAAACTCCATCACAGGTGTTGAGGGGTTGAGATTGTACCGGTAAACTCCACCTTGTGAGTTCGGTAGTGTGTATGAAGCATAAGGGACAACGCTTGTAATCCGCGTATCCGATTGTGTTTTATGTTGTAAATGGTTATGGATTATCACTTGAAAGCCAATATGACATGTTGTACTAATGAAGCATGAGATGCTTGTTAAGAATGCAAGGTTGCATGAATAATGATGTTTGTGTGTTAAAAAGGCTTTGAGAAAAGTGTTTTATAAAATGCATTTTTGTGTTGTTTTGTTAGAGCATGCCTCACTAAGCATTTGTGCTTATGCTCTCTCTCTTGAACCAATATTGCAGATAATTGAGGTGTTTGAGGGCAGCAAGGAGGCTAAGAATCCAAGGGAAAGCTAAGCTCATGTATGGTGACTTTTTCAAAACATTATTAGTTTTTGATATTTGGCAATGGGAACCTAGGATGTGATTTGGGAGATGTTTTGGACTCCCTAGTTGTGGCATAATGCCTTAAATGATTTGGACATGTAAATGGCCATTTTGGTGCTTGTTTTGATGCTTTGATGGTTGTTTGGTTTGGTTATTAGGATGTATGCCTATAGACTTGTGGATTTCCCTAATTGATGTCATGAATGTGTTTTAATGTTGCAAACATGTACCTTATATGCATGATGACTTGTTGGCATGATTAGGAAGTCATTAGAATGTGTTTGAGTGGTTAAATGTATGTTAAACCAGAAAATTCTGCACTTTCTGGGCAATCCGTATCGGAAGGGGCACTAGCGTTTCGAAACAGGGGCCTGTAAAGGCCTTCGTGTATCGAAACGGGTAGAGGTCGTTCCGAAACGTTTTGGCCACTGCCAGGCCCTATTACGATACAGGTCTCGAAACGAACCCGCGTTTCGGAACGGTCAACCCCGTTCCGAAACAGATGACTGTTGGGCACTGATTTGAATGGTTTTGTAGTTTGCAAGCTTTACGTTTTAGTCCTGAAAATCGTTTTTGCAATTGCATGAGTTTGAGATGTCCGATTGAGGTGAAATCTGACAAGGAAGCATGTAATATGATTAATTTGATATTGGTAACTTAAAAATCAGCTAAGTCCTTCATCTTTCTAGAAATTACAATTCGGTCCCTAACTTTTGTATGTTGTGCAATTGAGTCCCTTGTTGCATTTCGATCGTTGTGCTTTTCAAGTATGTGTTTCTCAAGGGTACGCTTAAGGTTAATGTGCATCTAGATAAGTCTAAAAGATAAAAAAGGGCCGTTAATCAAGATTGACTTTCGGGTTGACTCTTGTTTTCCCCGTGTAATCTTCGTAGTTCAGGTCAACCGTCTAGGCCGGGCTAAGGGGTTACATTTGGTGGTATCAGAGCTGAGTTCTCGAGTAAACGGGAATGGTTATGTGGGTGATGTACGTATGATTGTATGATATGCTTTTTAAGTGAAAGTTTGATGTATGAATTGTAAGTATGTTGCAATTGTGATGTTATGTTGTGTTGAAGCATGTTAGAGGAACCCATTGCCATATCAAAACTAATGAAATGAATTGTTTTTGAAAAATGAGCTTGAGTGCTTGGATTAGTTACCTTGTTGAGCCTAATTATGTTTCTTGCATTTGTGTTAGTGCATAGTTTTAGTGAATGGGACCTCGTAGAGAGACGAGAATTAATACGCGAGCTATGGCTCAGAACGAGAATGAGAACAATGCTGATAATGTTGTGGATATACCTCCTCCTCCTGGTGGTGGACCGCCCGGTGGTGGTGGTGCTGGAGGTGATGGAGCTGGTGTTGGTGCTGGTGCTGGGGTCGCTAGACCTGAAGCTGGGCAGGGGCAAGCTGCTCCTGACATGACAATTTTGATTCAGGCTATTGCTGGAGCCTTTCAGGCAGCAGTAGCTGGAGCTCATGGAGCTGGGCATCAGGGTGATGCTAATGCGATATTACCTTTGGAACGTCTGCGCAGTCTGGGAGGGACTGAGTTCAGAGGGTTGTCTGCGGAGGGTTCCGAATCTTGGTTGGAAAGTACCAAGAGGATATTGGGACAAATGAACTGCAATGATGTGCAGAAGTTAGGATGTGTGGTATCGCTGTTACATGATGATGCGTATACCTGGTGGACGACCACTGTCTCCGGAATGGAGGAAGTTGATGCGACTTGGACGTTCTTTCCGAACGCGTTCAAGCAGAAGTATCTAGGTTTGCGATACCTGGATGAAAAGAAGAGAGAGTTCATGTCTCTTATACAAGGAAGCATGACGGTGGCTGAGTATGAGATCTAGTTTGTATGCCTCAGTCAGTACGCACCTGAGCTTATTCCTGATAAGCGGGAGAGGTGTGAACGTTTCCGATATGGTTTGGTGATGGACGTAAAGACCTTTATGCTTGCAGCTGAGTACACGGATTCTGATGTGCTGGTTAGTAGGGCGAAGGACATTGAGCAGAACCTGGGTTTGTCTTCCAGAAGTGTTGGTTCTGGCTCGGGCAAGAGAGCTGCTGAGTATAGTTCCGGTGGTAGACAGAACAAGAGAGGACGAGATAGGAGGTATCAGTCTTCTGCCAGGCGTGGTAGTGGAGGTCATGGTGCGCCTATTCAGGGAGACAGGGCGAGAGCTGATCAGAACACGTGCTGGGCGTGTGGATCGCGTGGTCATTTGAGGCGTGATTGTCCTCGGGCAGCGAGAGAGGTGCAAGCTCCTGTGGTAGTGATCGGTAATTCGTGCTAGAATTGTGGTTCGGCAGACCACATGTAGAGGGAGTGTCTTTTGTTGGCTGGTGGTGGTCAGGGACGTACTCCTGGAGTTGTTGTACCACAGAGAGGTCGTGGGCGCGGCCGTGGTATCTTCCAGCGCAGAGATGATGGTGGAAGGAATGTGGCACATGTGGTGGCTGTCCAACCTGAGGGTGGTGGCCAGGCTCGAGTGTATGCGCAGCAAGAGGGGAGAAATGACACGAATGTGATCGCAGGTACCTTCACTTTGCAATCCTTGTCATTACTTTCCTTGATTGATTATGGATCTACACACTCATACATATTGCGTGAACATGCTCTATTGCTTGGTTTACCTGTTGAGTCTTTGGATGTTGGTATGGGTGTTACTAGTTCCTTTGGTGAGACCGTTGTAACACGGAAGTTGTATAGAAGATGTCCTTTGGTTGTGCAAAATCATGTTTTTCATGTTGATCTCATGGAATTCTCTTTCTATGGTTTTGATGTAATCCTTGGTATGGATTGGCTTGTTGAACATCGAGTTGTGGTGGATTTTGAGAACAAGCGAGTTTTGTTGAAGCTTGTGGATGATTATGAGGTAGTGGTCGTTGGTGAGAATGTGAAGTTTCTTGCCAATGTGGTGTCTTCCTTGGAAGCAAGCCGAATGCTGAGGCAAGGTTGTGAGGCCTACCTAGCCTTTGTGATGAATCCTAGCTCTAAGGAGTTGCGAGTGCAAGATATCAGGACTGTGCGGGAATTTCCTGGTGTGTTTCCGGAGGAGTTGCCTCCTAATCGAGAGGTGGAGTTTGGAATTGAGTTGTATGAAAACACAACTCCAGTGTCCATTACTCCTTATCGAATGGCACCTAAAGAGTTGAAGGAGCTGAAGACGCAACTTCAGGAGTTGCTGGATCGTGGTTTCATTCGGCCGAGTGTGTCACCTTGGGGTGCACTAGTTTTGTTTGTAAAGAAAAAGGATGGCACTATGAGAATGTGCATCGATTATCGATAGCTGAACAAGTTTACTATCAAGAATCGGTATCCATTGCCGAGGATTGATGATCTTTTTGATCAATTTCGGGGAGCGGCTATGTTCTCTAAGATTGCTTAAGGTTAGGTTATTACCAGTTGAAGGTGAAGGATGTGGATGTGCCAAAGACAGCCTTCAGAACGAGGTATGGGCATTATGCGTTCCTTGTGATGTCGTTTGGTTTGACGAATGCTCTTGCAGCTTTTATGGACATGATGAATAGACTGTTCCATGAATATTTGGACAAGTTTGTTGTGGTGTTCATTGATGATATCCTTGTGTACTCTCGTACTGAGGAGGAGCATGAGGGACATTTGAGGATTGTGTTGCAGGCTCTGTTGGAGAACCATCTTTATGCTAAGCTAAGCAAGTGTGAGTTTTGGCTCAGGGAAGTTGTGTTCCTTGGTCATGTGGTTTCTGCTGAGGGGATTCGTGTTGATCCTTAGAAGATTGAGGCAGTGATGAATTGGAAGCCTCCTAAGTCTGTTCATGAGGTCCGTAGTTTCCTTGGTTTGGCGGGACACTATCGGAGGTTCGTGGATGGATTTTCAAAGATTGCTGCACCTTTGACGAAGTTGCTGCAGAAAGATGTCAAGTATGAGTGGACGGAAGCGAGACAGCAGGCTTTTGAGAAGCTGAAGGCAGCTTTGATGCAAGCTCCTATCTTGGTTCAACCTGAATCAGGGAAAGAGTTAATGGTGTACAGTGACGCATCCTACGTTGGTTTGGGGTGTGTGTTGATGCAAAAGGGTAAGGTGGTGGCTTATGCATCGCGCCAGTTGAAGGTGCATGAGCGCAATTATCCTACGCATGACATTGAGTTAGCTGCGGTGGTTTTTGCTTTGAAAATTTGGAGACATTACCTGTATGGTGAGAAGTGTACGGTGTACACGGATCACAAAAGTTTGAAGTATCTGATGTCTCAGAAAGAGTTGAATCTTAGGCAACGACGTTGGGTGGAGTTGCTTAAGGATTACAATCTGACGATCGAGTACCATCCGGGAAAAGCTAATGTTGTAGCGGATGCCTTGAGTAGGAAAGTGGCAGTGGAGTTGAGGGCTATGTTTGCCAGTTTGAGTATTTCGCGAGATGGAGGTCTTGTGGCTGAATTGCAAGTGAAACCATCTTTGGTTCAGTTGATAAAGGATAAGCAGTTGTTGGATGATTCCTTGGTGCCACATGTTCAGGATATTGCTGAGGATAGGCCATCGGATTTCTACTTTAATGATGATGGAGTTCTATGTTTTGGGAGTCGGATAGTAGTGCCCAATGATGCTGAGTTGAGGCGTGCTATTCTGACTGAAGCTCATAGTAGTCCTTTTGCTATGCACCCTGGTAGTACAAAGATGTATTGTGATCTTAAGGATGAGTACTTTTGGGTGGGTTTGAAGAAAGATGTTGCTGAGTATGTGGGTAAGTGCATGGTTTGCCAGCGAGTTAAGGATGAGCATCAGTTTCCTTCTGGGTTGTTGCAACCGTTGAGGATTCCTGAGTGGAAGTGGGAAAGGATTACCATGGACTTTGTGTCTGGTTTGCCTTTGTTGCCATCGAAGAAGAATTCGGTGTGGGTGGTTGTGGATCGCCTTACGAAGTGTGCGCATTTCTTACATGTGCATACTACGTATACATTGGATAAGCTTGCAGAGCTGTACATTGCTGAGATTGTGCGGCTGCATGGTGTGCCAAAGTCGATCGTGTCGGATAGAGATCCGAGGTTTACATCGCGTTTCTGGGAATGTTTACATCAGGCTTTGGGTACACGGCTGAATTTCAGTACTTCTTATCATCCACAGTCGGATGGACAGTCTGAGCATGTTATCCAAGTGCTGGAGGATATGTTGAGGTGCTGTGTGATTGAGTTTCAAGGCTCTTGGGAGAAGCATTTGCCTTTGGTAGAGTTTGCTTATAACAATAGCTACCAGGCAAGTATTCAAATGGCACCTTATGAAGCCTTGTACGGGAGGAAGTGCAGAACTCCTCTTTGTTGGGCTGAAACAGGTCAGAAGTTGGTTTCAATGCCAGCTTTGTTGAAAGCAACCACCGAGAAGGTGAAGCTCATTTGTGAGCCATTGAAGGCAGCTTCTGATCGACAGAAGTCTTACGCGGATTTGAAGCGTAAGGAGATTGAGTATGCGGTGGGTGACCGTGTGTTCTTGAAAGTTTCGCCTTGGAAAAAGGTGATGAGGTTTGGCCGGAAGGGTAAGTTGATCCCTAGGTACATTGGACCATACAAGGTGATTGAACGTGTGGGTCCTGTTGCGTACAAGCTGAGATTGCCGCAAGAGTTGGAAAAGATTCATGATGTGTTTCATGTATCTATGCTTCGGAGGTATAGATCGGATCATTCGCATGTTATGCCTGTGGAGGAAGTGGAGTTGAATCCAGACTTGACCTATGATGAGGAGCCGGTGGAAATTATGGATTCAGACAGTAAAGTTCTTCGAGGCAAGACCATTGATTTGGTAAAGGAGTTGTGGAAGCATCGTGGTGTTGAGGAAGCCACGTGTGAAAGAAAGGATGACATGAAGAAGTAGTTTCCGTACCTCTTTCCTCCAGGTAAATTTCGAGGACGAAATTTCTAAAGAGAGGGAGAGTTGTAACACCCCAATTTTGGGCTTAGAAGTTTAGGATCTGAACCGGACCGGTTTGATTTTTGGTTCGAATATAAAAGGTGGTTTTAGGGAAAGCCTGGTTCGGGATGCTTTTAAAATATGGAAAAATATCTAAAAATCCTATTTTAGTATATATAAGAGAGTGGTGAAATCAATTTTACAAAATAAGGTTTGGAAGTGCAACATTTCGGAATAGTGACTAAAATATAATTTTTGAAAAGTTCAGTGGTGACTATTTTGTAAGGATTGAAACTTTGAATCTTTAAGGAGCTAATTTACCCAAGGAAGGATTTCTCCATATTTTTCTTAGATTTTAATGATTTAATTAATGTTTAATTAATTAAAGGAAAAGTGGAAAAACCAATTTTGAGATTTCATAACTAATTTTTGTTAAAACTTTCTCATCTCATTTTCTCTCAAAATTCCCTCAGCCAACCACATTTCTACAGCAATATTTCTTTGATTTTCACACCAAATGATGAGGTTTCAATCATCAATTGATTCCTAATCCTTTCTACATCAAATTATATTGTTTTGCTTATTGGATTTTCAAGGAAATTGTCTCTAATCAAGGAGAAAGCTACATTTAAGGTAAGGATGTTCTCCTCCTCTAAATACTCAGTTCTTTACTGAAATTCCCAAGCTATCAATCCTTAATTGAAGTTTTATAAAAGGTTTTAATGTTGTGATCTTGATTTTGGCTTAAAACTCAAGATTTGGAACAAATCTTGAAGAAATTCGTGGTTATTGTTTGGGCTCTGTTTTGAGATGGATTTTAAATGTATTTTGGATAATTAATGATGTATAATTGAGGTTTGATCAATGAAATCCCGAATAGGTTGAATTTCCTAAGTTTTTGCTTATGAAAATGGTGGTTTTTGGGGTGATCTTGGTGTTCTGTTATAGCTGGAGGTATAAGGGCGAGTTTAAGTTCCTTTTGGATGTTAATTGATGTTTAGGAATGTTTAGAAGTGATGGATCTTGGCTGGGTAATGTTGAGGAAGAGTTTGGAAGGGATTTTGGTTGTGTTTGGTAGCCGAAATGTTAGTTTTGGTGAGAGCAGCGAGTTTAGGTGTAATGGCTGAAGATTTCAATGCATGATGATGCATTAATCCTTTGCTTTGATGTGTTTAAAATAGGGGAGACATCTTCGAATACTTGTGGTGTTGATCCGGAGGCTTGATCAGCGTTTCGGCAAGCTTGCGAAACGGAATTGGTGAGTGAAGTTGGGTTTTCAGCTTTGAAACCAATGTTTGAAGGTTTTGGGAGCTTAGCTTAAGTCTAATCAACTTAACTAAGCTCAAGAGTAAGTTTTCGGGAAAACTCTCTCTTGGATGAACCATGAGATGGTTGGATGCAATGTATTTAATTTGCATGTTTAAATTCTGTTTCAAAAGCATGTTTTAGCATGATTAATGCTGGTTTTGAAAGCCATGTGTTGAAGGATGCTCAAGGTAAGAGATCCTTGGTTTGATATTAGTAAATGTGGTTTTGATGCATAGTGATGCATGATGGTTTAATGGCTTTGATTAATGCTTTAAAACAGTGGATTATTGATGATAAATGATGTATATTGGCAAGTGATGTGTGGTTTTAAAGTACTTGAATCTGATATAGTTAGCCGGCTATAGGATTGGGTGCACCATGAATAAAGTCGCCTTGGATGTTGAGCGGTTGTAATTGTACCGTAAACTCCATCCAAGTACACTAATGAGATGGTTAAGATCACAATGGTGGTTAAAAGTCTATGTGTGGATCTTGTGTTGTGTGTCCCGTGTTCTCGTTAGTGATGTCATACAACTACCGATGAGTGATGTTGAAGGGTTGTGATTGTACCGTTAAACTCCATCACGGGTGTTGAAGGGTTGTGATTGTACCGGTAAACTCCACCTTGTGTGTTCGGTAGTGTGTATGAAGCGTAAGGGACAACGCTTGTAATCCGTGTATCCGATTGTGTTCTATGTTGTAAATGGTTATGGATTATCACTTGAAAGCCAATATGACATGTTGTACTAATGAAGCATGAGATGCTTGTTAAGAATGCAAGGTTGCATGAATAATGATGTTTATGTGTTAAAAAGGCTTTGAGAAAAGTGTTTTATAAAATGCATTTTTGTGTTGTTTCGTTAGAGCATGCCTCACTAAGCATTTGTGGTTACGCTCTCTCTCTTGAACCAATAATGCAGATAATTGAGGTGTTTGAGGGCAGCAAGGAGGCTAAGAATCCAATGGAAAGCTAAGCTCATGTATGGTGACTTTTTCACAATATTATTAGTTTTTGATATTTGGCAATGTGAACCTAGGATGTGATTTGGGAGATGTTTTGGACTCCCTAGTTGTGGCATAATGCCTTAAATGATTTGGACATGTAAATGGCCATTTTGGTGCTTGTTTTGATGCTTTGATGGTTGTTTGGTTTGGTTATTAGGATGTATGCCTATAGACTTGTGGATTTCCCTAATTGATGTCATGAATGTGTTTTAATGTTGCAAACATGTACCTTATATGCATGATGACTTGTTGGCATGATTAGGAAGTCATTAGAATGTGTTTGAGTGGTTAAATGTATGTTAAACTAGCAAATTCTGCACTTTCTGGGCAAACCGTATCGGAACGGGCACTGGCGTTTCGAAATGGGGGACTGTAATGGCCTTCGTGTATCGAAACGGGTAGAGGTCGTTCCGAAACGTTTTGGCCACTGCCAGGCCCTGTTTCGATAGAGGTCTCGAAACGAACCCTCATTTCGGAATGGTCAACCCCGTTCCGAAACAGATGACCGTTGGGCACTGATTTGAATGGTTTTGTGGTTTGCAAGCTTTACGTTTTAGTCCTGAAAATCGTTTTTGCAATTGCATGAGTTTGAGATGTCCGATTGAGGTGAAATATGACAGGGAATCATGTAATATGATTAATTTGATATTGGTAACTTAAAAATCAGCTAAGTTCTTCATCTTTCCAGAAATTACAATTTGGTCCCTAACTTTTGTATGTTGTGCAATTGAGTCCCTTATTGCATTTCGATCGCTGTGCTTTTCAAGTATGTGTTTCTCAAGGGTACGCTTAAGGTTAATGTGCATCTAGATAAGTCTAAAAGAAAAAAAAGGGTCATTAATCAAGGTTGACTTTCGGGTTGACTTTGGTTTTCCCCGTGTAATCTTCGTAGTTCGGGTCAACCGTCTAGGCCGGGCTAAGGGGGTTACAGAAAAGAACTAGATAACATAGTTAGGGTATAACTAGGGAGCTTTCTTGAAAATTTGTCTCACCAGCTTAAGTATAGGAGGAAGGCAGCCACGCACATACGCACACATCTTAGTCCTAAGGAATGTTCTTAAGGATCCCACGTCTGGTTGTGCATATTTATTTATTTGCCTAAGTTATTTCTGAGGACTGAAATATTGTCATAGCAATCTTCTAGGTTAAATCTTTGTCGTGGTAATTCATTTGTTTTGTTCTATTCATTGCTTGGGGACAAGCAATAGCTTAAATTTGGGGGTGTGATAACTGCATAAATATCATTGTTTTCATACCTTTTTGCTATAGCATTTGCATGTTCTTGAGTTCATACCATAGCATTTAGACTGCATTTAGGTTGCATTTTCTTCTTTTGGGTGCATCTTTATCTTTGCAGGTTATTGGTCCATATCGAGGGATACTCCTCGGAGGGTTGGTTTTTGGGTTATGATGTATAGGGAAGGAGTCAAGAGAGAAAGCCTGTGCCAAGAATTGTTATAGCATGATGGAAGTGGATATTGGCCAGCACGTGAGATACACGTGAGCTGTAGAAGCACGTGAACATGCAGAAAAGGACGATCTGACATGTGCAACAGCCGGTACCCACCTGCAGACTGTCCTCCTTGTCCCCTCGTGGCAGACCTTGTCAGTGGATATTCCTTGGGATTATCAGGCATCTTTAGGGCACCAAACCCTAGAAGCCTCCACTATATAAAGGGGAGAGAAGCTTGGAGAAAAGTGTGGAGTAATATAGCGAAAGAGAGGTGGAAGAGAGAGAGAGTTACACGGAGAGAGAAGTTACCACCTTCATCTTCTCCAGCTTGGTGTCCTCCATCATTGAAGCTCCAAGAAGTGGCCTCACCGGCCTCGAGAGAGGCAGTGGGCCTAAGACAGTCGGGCAGTCCATGGCAGAGAGGGAGTTCACCTTTCTTTCTGTCGCTATAGCAATTTCTTTTCATATCTTTACATTTGGTGACGTTATCGCAATGATACATTGGATGATATTGCCCAGCCACGAACTATTTTAGGTGGCTTGGGTTTGATGGATGGTTTTATTTTGAGTACTTTTTAATGTATGCTATGGCTTTTTCAGTGTTTATCATGATTCTATGCTTTGCTTATGCATTTCTCATTTCCTTAAAGTTGTAAGAGCTTAGGGTTGTAAGTGCTTTGAGAGATAAGCCCTACCTTAAGTGCCTTCTAGAGTTGGTCGTTCTTTAAGTGTATGTTGGGGTTAGTAATCGAGACAGCTAGCCTTAGAACCCTCATAAGCAATGGAGTGACTGTTGAGAGGCAGACTCTAACCTACCTTAGAGATAAGTGATAGGTTTCAAGGGCTAAAAAGGATAGTTCGTGAAGGGTAGGGGAGTGTTAAGAGTTTACACCGAGAGGTATGGCTGTAGTATTTCTGACTCCCAGTTTCCTGGCTACAGATAGTTTAGGAGCACTCTTAGTAAATCCCGCCTAGCATAGAAGATAGCTAAGAGCCTTAGTATTATTAAAAAGCTTGAGTTAGGTTGTACATCATTCCCAGCCAGTCATTCCGTAGTGAGTTTCGCATACGAAAAGGGACCTGTTTATCATATTTTTATCTCATCTTTTTCTTCATTGTTTTGCTTCAGCATTATTTTGCACCATCTCTTTTACTTTAGCATTGTCATCTGCAAAAAGTTCAATCTTTATTGTTACAGCAACCGTCAATACCTCCAATCCCTGTGGAGACGATACTCACTCATCACTTTATTACTCGTTCGACGTGTATACTTGCACCATTTGCGTATCATTTATAGTATTGCAAGATCGTGCAACAATAGCTTAATCTCTTGTTTGTTTTATGAGTTTTTGCTTAATGTGCATAAATGTGGATTTGTGTAGTATGTGTTCGATTAAGCATGTTGTGTTATATTGATGTTGTATAATGATGAGGATATGTTGTGTTGCATGATTTTGATATCATGGTGTGACTTGCTTAGTATAATTGGCATTAGTTAATTACCGGGTATAAATGATCAATCATTAGGATGAGTGTGCACACGGTAAGAGTCAAATTCGCACATGGCCTTGGTGACGTGTAGTCATCAAGGATGAGTACGTTGAGGTAATATTCCACCGGAAAATGTTAGCATGTGATGATGAGTGTAATCCCATTCATGAGTGAAAACGGTGATGAGTGTAATCCCACCGAAAGGTAATTGTTGTTGAGTATGTTGGGGGTGAAAATCCCAATGGAAGTTATCCGCATATAAGAGTAAGCTAATAGTTGTCAATATATTTGTTCATGTGTGGTTGTTGTGTAAGATAATTGCTATATCTTGTTTAGCATAACATGAGGTAAGATGCCATGTTCATGCATTCTTGTAACGTTTAGCTATGTTGTTATGTTGGAGTATATGTATGCCTTGTGAATGTCTTAAGGATGTCATGCTTGAACTCTGCATTGTCATTGTTTTGCTTTAGAGCTCCCTCACTAAGCTTCTAGCTTACGCTCTTGTTTTCGACAATACAGATCATTAGTGTGTAGTTAGCAAAGAGCATAGAAAGGGCATTCAAGCGCGTTTGTGGTTGCTCGAGTATGGTTGTAGTAAATAATATAGTAGTTTAGCAATGAGGATACTACGTGTTGTAGGAGCATGTGTAGACTCCTATTTTGTTAATGCTTTTATGTTGTGGACTTGTAAATCATGTTTATGAATGCTTATGTGATGTTTTGAAAACATGTAACCTTGCTTATGCTATGTGATGTTGATGTATGTTTCTTTAAATGATTTTCCTTGTTATGCATGCTTTATGGTTGATCATGTTTGTAGTAAGATGGATTGCCTATAGATTGTGTGAATGATTGATGTAACTTGATTCTTGTGGTTTTGAGGTATGTTTGGGAACACTTGGAGATGTAGAAAACTGTTTTTAGGGTCATACAGAGTGCATGCATTTTGAAACGCTCGTGGTTGTTTCAAAACGGGTGTAGCTCCAGGGATACTCGTATCGAAACGATGGTGGTATCGTTTCGATACGATTTGACACTGTGAGCCCCCATTTCGGTACGCGTTTCGGTACAATTTGCCCCTGTGAGTGTCTATTTTGAAACATGTTCCGGAACGTTTTGTTACTGGAGACCCCCATACCGGAACGGAGTGGACCGTATTGGTACGGCCTGGTCTGGCTTTTGAACTGGAGCTCGTGTATCGAAACAGGCAAGCCTGTTTTGAAACGCATGCTTGTATTTGGGCTTTTTGCATCTTCAAAGGTTCTCGGATGTCGGGTTTTAGTCTTGTTGGTTGTATGTTCCCTTGTTAAGTTTATATGCACCCTTCATGTATGGTTTTTCTTCGTAAGCAATGAAATGGACTAACTTGATACTTGGTAAATTTATATTACCTTACGGTATGCTTGTATCTCTTCGTATTGCTTTCCGTTGTCGTTTTCACACATAGGACTAAATGATACATTTAGACAAGTTAATTAATAAAAAAAATTCTAGGGTTGTTAATCGAAGTGGAGCCTTAATGGGTTTTGCTTCGGTTTTCCCCGTGTAACCTGTTTGGATCAGTCTGTCGCCTAGCCCGGGATGAGGGGGTTACATAGGGAGTTAGTTTAGGGTTTAGGGTATAGGGGTTTAGGTGTAGGGGTTTAGAATTTAGGGATAGTTGTTTCAATTTAAGATTTAGGGTTATAATTTAGAATTTATAGGTTAGGGTTTAGTTTTTAGGATAATATGGTGAGGATTTAAGTTTTAACCTATAAATTTTAAATTATAACCCTAAACCTTAAATTGAAACAACTATCCCTAAATTCTAACCCCCTACACCTAAACCCCTAAACCATATACGCTAAACTAATTCACTATACCCTAAAACTAAGGCGCTTGTAGAAACTTTCAGTTTCCACCGCCTGTGTATAGAATATATATATCTTTTTATTTTGAAAATCAATCCACTCATTATTAACAAATTTTGAGTTATTCGAAGCATCATTTTATATTTCGAACTTTATTTAATTTTTTTAGAGTCAAGATTATTAAATTACGATTTGAATTAAGTCTGGTCAAGTTTTTTCACGTCTAATAAAAAAATCGATTCTTCGAGCGTGAGTTTTAATCACCACTATTTTCTGATAACATGCATCCATATCGTGTTGGGATTTTCTTGGTTTGAATTGATTCATACAAGTAATGTGAGGCTATGAGTTTTTATCCCAGATGCCAATAGTAGAAGATTTGCAAGTAAACATTTTTTACTTCCAAAATACAAAAATATTCCAAGAAAAATATATCAAGAGATTCTGGGTTTAAATGCAAAGAAAAAAAAAAGAAAATATTGAATTCATGGGGAAAAAAGGTGCAGAAAAGAGCTGAGATACCTTGTCTGCCATAATTAATCAATTTTCATGCCTCGATACATCCGGTTAAAAAGGGGAAAAACATGTGAACAACACGATCCAAGGACAGTGAAAAATAAAATTTACAAACAATTTTAAAGAAATAAAAGATTTGAAGCTAAGGAAATCAATCTGAAGATGGCTTTTGACATGTGAAAAGGAAAGTCCTTTTATGAATTCAAGGTTTGGATATTTTCTTCCACTTTTTTTCACAGAATAGTTTAAAGATATGTTAAAGGACCAAATTGATGTTTTAATTATAGTTTAAAGATCAAATTAGATATTAATCCTTTTTGTCAACGTGCCATGTCATCTTTGTCATAATTTTATGATCATAATGTAACTTATAAAACTTCAGTAGCAAAAATAAAAATTCATTGATTTCGATCAAAAAAATAAAATAAAAAGTAAGAATTCATTGAAACTTTAATGACCATAAGTGTGGTTTGCCCTTGTTTTAATTTGAATACTGGAATACATATTTATGTATGTATAAATAATAAGGGTTAATTGCACCACTCGTCTCCAAACTACGATTCTTATTTTAAATTGGTCTATAAACTTTTAAATAATCTAATTTCATTCTTAAACTATGACATTCATTCTAAATTGGTCCCTAAGCTTTTGAGCATTTCAATTTCATCTTCAAACTACGACTCTCTTTCTAAATCGGTTGTTAAACTTTTTAAATGTTCTAATTTCATCTCTAAATTATTAGTATATGCTAATCATATCTTATGTTAACAAAACCGTTATAAAAATTGTTAATTGTCATGAAACACTGATTTGTATTATGTAATAATATGATGTGGTATAAACGATAATTTGGGGATGAAATTGAAACATTAAAAAATTTTGGGTACAACTATAATTTGAGAATGAAATTGAAATATTTAAAAGTTTAAAGACCAATTAAATTGAAGTCCATAGCTTGATGACATGCGATGCAATTAACTCAAATAATAAATTAATAGGAACCAGAGAATCCCTATCCTAACACGAATCAAAACAACAAAGGCCAGTTTTTTTATTAGAAAAACATGGTGGCAACGGTTAACCGTCTGTGTGTTTGTCGCAATTCTGTCTTAACGTAATGGCAATCCAAGCCAAGCCTCCAGTTCTCTTCTCTCATCAGTTTCAATGCTCCCTTTGCTCTCCTACTTCTTCTCTGCCACATCTCAATGGCGGGTCTTTCAAGTTCAGGGCTCAACGTTTCCGTAGAAAGCCGCTCAGTCTCCGACTTGGTGCCGGCAGCAGATCAAACGCTAACGAGCCACAAGATGTAAGCTTTCTTTTTACACTCTCTGAGCCGATTCAAACCAATAATTTGTGTGGAAAATGATGTTGGGTTTTCTGTAGGATTATCTGATTGATGCTCCTGTTTCAGCTGGTGATGGGTTTTCTTTTAGTGGGGGTACTTTCATATTTCAGTACAAATTTGTTTTCCACTTAAAATGCAATGCATCAGTTAATGATTGAATAAAAATGTGTTTGAATTTACAGGAAAATATTCAGATGAGCCAAGCCCTTCTGATGAATGGTTTAAGCAAGGGAAATTTGTGAGTAATCCATGCCTATTTTCTGGGTTTATGCCTTGGATTTCTTTGTTTTACTCGAATTACTTTATGGTAGGTTAAAGCTTATCCAGTGGGTGGCACTGGTGAGAAAGCTAAAGATCCAATTTTTGGACTAACCATGGGAGCTGGCTCTCAAGCTTCAGGTGATGTGTTCAGGTAAATTATCTTTTATTATCTTCAAAAGTAAGTGTTACTTATAAATGTTGTTTTTCTATCCATGCCGAGAAGTCTAATATCGGTTTCCTTTTAGTGAGTTTAATTATGCATGAAATTGAGGTCTTATCATTTGCAGGATTAAAACATGCTCTCTATCTATATATGATTTTATGAAATAGATGGTTTAGCGTGGAAAGTGGAAATGCTGATAATCCTACCGTTATTTTGATACATGGTTTCCCATCACAGGTTAGTACCTTTTGGCCTAACACAATATATCACAGGCGGTATGATTTCGATAGTATTCTTTGTAACTAGATTTTTTTCCTTTTGGTTTACTATGTATAATGTTCTATAAATGTGATGGCTCTGCGTTGCTTGCAGGCATACTCTTATCGCAAAGTCCTTCCCGCTCTCTCCAAAAATTATCATGCTATTGCTTTTGATTGGCTAGGTAAGATCATATATTCATTGTGAATCATATCAAGAAAGACCAAGTTCTTAATACGATTGCATAGTTCGGGTGCATGTACTTCATTGAATCTGCAAGTATTATATATCATGTGCAAGGTTATCGGTGTTGGACCACTTCTGATGATATCTGAATTGCTTAGTAGTTTGAAGTTTTCATGTTAGACCTGCATTTTGAAAGTTTTTACTTACAAAATGGAGGATCTGGGTATAGTTTTTTTTTTTTTCTTTTTTCAAAGATCAGTTTCCTTTTCAGACTGCATATCATCAAAAAAGCTTTAAACGAATCTAAGTGAATGATGATGGTTTCCTGCTGCCATCCTAAATCCTACCTCTCATGTTCAACAGGTTTCGGATTTTCTGATAAACCTCAACCCAGATATGGATTTGACTACACACTGGGCGGTAGTTGCTTTGCTTTGAATGCCTGGCAATTGAATCTAGTTTCAAAGAACTTGATTAACAATATAAAAGCGAAAGAAACGATGAATAATGCTTATCAACCTTTCCTCAATATATATTTCTTCATCCCTGGCAGAATATGTCTCAGCATTGGAATCCTTTGTCAATGAAGTTACTGCCAGTAAAGTTTCACTGGTTGTCCAAGTATGTTATCTTTCCGTATATGCAGACAAGAAGACATGCGATCAACATTTTTAAATTACTTTGCCGCATAAAACTGAAGTTTTTTGATCTTTTATGTTCTTTCAGGGCTACTTTTCCCCAGTTGTTGTTAAATATGCCAGCAAGCATCAGGAAAAGCTTAATGATTTAATTCTCCTCAATCCTCCTGTATGAATCCTGAAGCTTTATTATTTAAGTTATTGTTTTTCCTTATGCTATTAGCTACAGTTCAATCATATCCCCGTAACCAGTTTGCCGTATACCGACAAAATACTTTACCTTGATTACTACAGCTAACCGCCAAACACACAAACCTTCCCTCGACATTATCCATATTCAGCAACTTCTTGCTGGGTGAAATTTTTTCTCAGGTAAAGCTTGATATATATGGTATTTACTTGGAAATTTGTGCTTGTAATTCTGGAATATAGACATCTATCAGTTCATTTATATGGAATAATACCATATAGCATTAAATTGTTTATGCTTCGTTCTTCGCTGAATAGGATCCTTTGAGGGCCAGTGATAAGGCACTAACGAGCTGCGGTCCATACGCAATGAAAGAGGATGATGCAATGGTTTATAGAAGACCTTATCTTACATCTGGTTCATCAGGGTTTGCACTAAATGCAATTAGTAGGGCCATGAAAAAAGAGCTTAAGGTGGGTTTATTATTTACTATGTTTTATTTGTTTAGTTCAACTTCTGTTTTAATCAGATACAAGTTATTGAATTCAACTCCGAGTTTCCATGTTCCCTCTTTCTTGAGAAAACCCTCTGGCCTCTACCCATAGTACTATGCTTACACTGCCATTTTCTGATTCATTTATATAGTATAATGTTGAAGGTGCATTGGGAAAATTATTCTGGTTTCTTGCTCGGCAGGCATATGTGGAAGACACAAAAGCGATTCTTACGGATGAAAATTGGAAAGTTCGAACAACGGTGTGTTGGGGCCAGAGGGACCGTTGGCTGAACTTTGATGAAGTTGAAGATTTCTGCAAAAAATCAAACCATAAACTGATTGAGCTTCCAATGGTACGAACATGCCACATGCATTTCCATGTTAACTTTAAACTAACATTTCAGTTCAACCTTAGATGAAGCAGTATGTTGGGGCATGTGATCTTAACCTCTACTTTATTGCCTTCCTTTTATTCTCTCAAATGCTAAGATTATTATATAGACAATAACTTACTTTGCTGGTTTGCTTCCTGCAGGCAGGGCATCATGTGCAGGAAGATAGTGGTGAAGAACTTGGAGGGATCATTTCCGGACTTATCAGCCGAAGGATTGTAACATGATAAGTTACAATTTTTTAGAGCTAGTTATATACTTCAAGCATCAATTTTTATATGGTTCAGGAGAGGAATTTTTTTATGGCTTATGCATTTTCAAGCTTGCATTGCAAGCAATACATGAATGAACTATGTTCACATTATGAGAAAACTCATGGCTGGCCTAGTGGTTGAATCAAGGTCAAGGGTTCAACATTGGAACCTCCCTGGACTTGTCCATTCCTACTGAACGAAAAAGTATATATCGAAGGGAGTCTTTCGAAAGCTTTAGAATCATCTTTGGGTTAAATTGAGGCACAGCCAAACAAAATTTAAGCTTTTTAAGCACTTCCAGTTGATTGATCAACAATTTCTTACCTCGGTTGCTTCCGAGCCTGTAAGTGTAGGAAGAGCATCATGAACCAGGTACTCGGAACCAACAGCTTCGATTTTTGGGGTTCGATCACCCTGTCTAATAAAGATTCATTTTCAAAAACATGTTGAGAAAGACTGAATAAGAGCTCTCCATTTTCTTTAAAAATAAATGAAAAGGCATGGTTGGAGGAAATTGCCTGTGCACAATAACCAAGCTGAAAGTCCAATCCCCATCCATAAACCAAGAATGAGATTACGGATGAACTGACTAAGCTTTACGAAACAATATGGTCATGTTAGAACTTAGAAGGACTTGAAGATAATTTAGATGTTGATTCATGTTGGAGAAAAACCATATCTCCAGTGGCAAATGGCAATCATCTTAAGCTGCATTAGTTCTATTCAATCTCCAGTCTTACTATTAGAATTTAGAAATTTAAAACGGAAAAATATCAACATAAGGGAGTAGATTTAACGTATACTCATCAAAAAATGGATTACATATTTAGAATTCTTGTCCAAAATATGTTAAAGCCATTGACATTAGTAATCTATGTTATTCAAAATATGTTTTCCCATGTACCTGGAGGATTCTTGGGCCAATATCCCATTATGCTCTGGACCCATCATTTCTAAAAATCTTGTGTGGGGAAACAATTAATCAGAACTTTAAACTAAAGAAAGACGTAGTGTATTCAAATTTATAAAAATAAAAAGGGTAAACTATCCATTTAGTACCTAATCTATTACTATGTTTCTGTTTTAGTATCACTTTTTTTTGTAAAACGGTGCCGAACGTTACGTTTTTGTTCTGTTTTGATACCCGACGTAAAAAATTAACAGAGATGTATGACTCATTTTTATTTGGGATTATAACAGTTTTAGTCCCAAAACTTATACATCTCTATCAATTTGGTCCAAACTTATCAATTTAACCATCTTAAATATTTGGGTTAAAACTGCAAATTCCCCCCCCCCCCCCCCCTTTTTTCTTTCTTCTTCCCCGAAATCACTAACCCCTCTTTTTCATCAATTTAATCATCGCTCTGCTAAACTTTTGCAAAGAGAACATCTGATGATGCCGAGAGTGCTCGGGAACTAATTGTTGAAGCCCTGAAAATATGCTTGTACTCAGAAAAGTTACTTGAAACGATAGCAGAAGCCCGTTTCATTGTATTTTTATTCGTATTGTGGAAGATGTGAAAATAGATAGTTTTCTGTTTATTTTTAAGCATAAGTTGAATTTAGGCAAATTGTTGGAACAGAATAACATTTTTTGCAATCTTGCAGCTCCGTTAATATGAAGAGGTAATTCAACTGCCGAAAAGAAATCCTTATCATTTGATACCAATGGGCAAAATGGAAAATCCGGATAGTTCTGGCTTCTCAAAGGACTCGACCTTTAGAATTTGGTGGTGCTACATGATCTTCAATTCTCACTTTCATCTAGGAAAGCTTGAAGAGGCTATTGCTTTGCTGGAGAAGAAAGAGCAAGAGCAATTGCAATCATCTACGGATAGGTAAACTTCACTCCTTCAATATATTAATTTATGCATTGTAATACGACATTGTTCTACATTTTTGGACTAAAACTGTTATTATTCTAATTAAAAATGAGTCACATCATCATCTCTGTTAATTTTTAACGGCTGAGATACCAAAATAGAACAAAAAGATAATGTTAAGTACTATTTTGCCATAAAAATAAATGTGGGGTGCTAAAACAGAAACAAGATAATAAGTTAGGTACTAAGTGGGTAGTTAACCCAAATAAAAATGAGGTAAAATAACGACAAAATCTGTATTTGAATAAATATGTAAGAACAAAACAAATTTACGTCGATTTAATAATTTATGGAAAATATTTTGATGCACAAGCTGTGTAAACTTTAGTTTACACAAGCCCTTTAATTTTAGGGTTTAGGGTTTAGGGTTTTATGTTAGGGTTTAGGGGTTTAGTATGTAGGGTATATAATTTAAGGTTTATGGTTAGAATTTAGAGTTTAGAGTTTAGGGCTTAGGGTTTAGGATTTAGGTTGCTAGGGTTTGTGATTTAGATTTTAAATTTTATAAAAGGGTTGTGTAAAAAAAATTTACACAGCTTGTGCATCAAAATAAAACCCATAATTTATTATTATTCTATCACGTTTGGGGTTAAATTAATAAAAAAAAATTAAAACGAGTGTGAATAATATGAAAGCTAAAATAATTGAAGTGATAAAGTTAAGGGATCAAAACTAATGTCCTCCTGAGAATAAATTATCACTTTTGGCCAACAAGACAAGGAAAAATTATATTATGGGTGATTTCTACCACGTCATTAATGAGACTAATCAATGAAAACTACTCACTTCACCATAATTTTTCCATGTCATTTTTTCCAACCAATGAATCTTCACTAAAATTTTTCCATGTTATTTTAAAAATTGTCTTTTTAGAAGTTATTCTATTATTAGATTAATAACATAAAAAATAATAATTAAGTGGGTAGTTTTTATTAGTTGGTCCCATAGATGATGCGGTGGTAATGATATAATTTCTCCGAGACAAGAAACATTCAACCCTACGAAAACGACATCTTTTAAGGCCAACGCTCATTTCCCATCACGTGTCATTCACACCCACGGGCCAGGGCCACGGCCACGAAAATGACATTTCAAATTTTAACGTCGACTCACTCCTCACTGTACGCTTCCTTCACGCGCCCTAAACTCAAGAAAAATGGGGTACGGTAGTGCACAGTGAATTTTGGTCTTGTACTTTTGTGTTTATACGTTGGTCAACATGTCAACACGTACACCGTTGGATCAAATACCTGAGTTAACCAGACAAAGAGGCGGATTTCGAAACGGTACCTTCAAAACCACCGCTTGTTCTTCATCTCTTTCTCCTTTTTTATATATTATCACTTTATCTTTTTAGTGTCGTTTATGTGTAGTAGTTTTTTTCATGGGATTGGATTGAAACATGTTGTAATTTCTGAAGAAATTTCTGCTACTTTTGCACTCTTTTCACCAACAATTTGTTCTTTTTATTACTATGCAGCCGTTAGTGGCAAGCAAGTGCTTCCTGCTTCATTTTAGTGTTTTAGTATGGATTTTTAATGTTTTTTCCTGGTTCAAGAATTGGGGTTTTGGATCTGGGAATTAGGTTCAAGGTTATATTATTCATAAATGCTTTTTCAACTTTTTCTTTTCTCTTCTCAGTGAATCTTCAGGTTAGGGTTTGTTTTTGCTTTAAAAGTTTTAGCATATTTTGAGCCCTTGTGCTTTGAATTGCTTTACCAATACTTTGTTTTTCTGCTTATAGATGTTGATAATTGTTCTAGTTTGGGCTAGGATCTTGGTTAAGAAACATGAAGAAAAACATAAAGACTAGTAAATTTTGGTTTATCCTCTTTAAGCTTTACCACTACTAGGAGTTGAATCAACCCTTGATTTTTTTACCTTTCATTTATCCTCTTTAAGCTTTTTATTTAGAAAATTCAGCTGTTCAACTGTAGTTTTAAAACCCAATAGATTTTTGTTATTGGCCATTTCTTTTCTAGTTTTTTCAAAAAATGCCAACCTTGAATGTTATACAAGTCTTTTAAACACTCCTTCTTCAGTCCTTAAATTTGTTTATAGCTTATGCCAAGCCTTTATAATATGCTTGATTACATACAAAAGTCCCCCTTCTCAAGCTTTGTCCTGGGAGACACCAAAATCTGGGGTGAGTTTTTCGTGAACAACTAGCTGCATTTATACTGAGAAATATAGATTTGATTGTACTTTGTCAGGGACTGAGGCTTTTCCAAGAAAATTCTTTTCATCAGCCTATCATTACTCTGTGTTGTCCGTTTATGATTGCTTAAGAGATTATGTTTTATGGACATATACCGTGTATCTTGTCATTAATTATAAGCTGTTGACTTGATGTTTTAATTTTTGAGTCTGCAGATATGTGTTGAAAGGAACTTCCGTTCCGTCGTCTTCATTCATCTTAGAAGACAATGCACTTCTACATATGCAATACTTTAGATCATTCTATTTTCTTTTGTATTATATTCATAGCAATCATAAGTGTTTGAAGCGTTTTTTGCTTGGAATGTCAATGTTGTAGTGTTTATGGAATGAAATATATTGGAGACTTCAAAGGAAATGTTCTTGGATGTCATAACTGTCTTTATAGAGATTGTATGCATAAAGGAGAATATAGCTTTAATTTTTGTTTCTTCATGTATTTACAATGATTTCTTTGGCAGTTATGTTACATTTCTTGGGATGATACATCATTTTAGAGCATAAGCTTATTTAGCAATATATTTCCTAATATGTTCAAATTTTATTTTGCAGATTTCAGTTTCGGATTTTACACATTATTTGACAATGAGAGAGAGCACACCTGTTTCCATTCATGCAAGGGCATGGATGTGTACAAGTGTGCTCTCTCTCATTGTCATATATATATATATATACATGATTGCGCAAAGATGTCGTTTCTTGGTGTTTATCTTTGTTGTTGCAATGGCTAGGAAGCGAGTTTAGGGCACGGGTAAGCAAATTCTTTTGGAAATATTTTGCTTTCGCCACATTGAAAATTCAATTCAAGATAAACATATATTTTTGCTTTCATTTGATTCAAACATAAATGCTAGGGAAACCTAGAAATTATTTTCGGGTACAAAGGAGACACTAGATAGGGGAGGAGCTGCAAATTCTAGGATTCAAACCCTAGATCATCAGATGACACATAAAGGGTGACTATATGAATCGGGTTTCGGGTTCATGCCTTAAAATCTTTTTTTCATAGGTTATTTAACCTAAAAAGATCGATTTCCAAAAGTGTGTTGAATTTGTCACAGAGAGATGGTTTCATTTCCTTTATTATTACAAGGTTTTTCAACATAAAATTCTAAGATTGGAACACAACTTATGATAAAACGTGAAGATAAATCTATCAGTATATTTTAACATTATTAAACCCTAAAATCAATTTTCAAACTTATTTTACCTGAATGTTCCTGCATCATAAGTGCATTAAACTATGAATTGAAGCTGACACTTATTCTCCTATAAAATACTCTAATAAGAAGAAAAAAATTCATTTGTGTTTATCTGATAAGAAATTTGTAATATCGAGACCAAAGTAACTCTCGTCATAACTGGCACCATTGTTGCACCACAAACAGTTCTTTTATAATATTGTTGTGTTGTGTCGACACTAAATCAATAGGATGCAGAATGTGTCCAACATTTTCATCATAAAAGTGAATATGGCCCTTCTGATTGTTGCAAGTGGAGGAAAGTGAAGTGCAATCCATCTTTTCTCTAGTTTGAACTATACAATCTACTCCCTTAGCCCTTTTCAACTTTTCCCTTTTGATATCCGTATTCGAATACCTAATTCTATTGAAACCGTTAGTCCTCTTGCTTGTTTGAGTTGAAGTTGTGATGGGAATTAGAGAGGAAGATGACAATTGATTTTTTGTATAGGTTGAAAGTGGCGGCTAGGATGAAGCTATGACTGTTGAAGAAGGGAGATTATGACAAAAAGAATGAGCTTGAGAAAAAATATTGTATTTAAATATGAACATAATGATATAAATATTATTTTAAAAATAAAATTAACTTTATCAAACAAAACATATTTTAATATGAACAATTGTGAATGCTATGTTTCATTTAGGCATGTATGGTGAAATTTGTTTTGTGCTTGTTGCTATCTTCCTCATCTTTTTCTCTGTTTATTCACAACATTGACAGATATTGTTAGCACCAAATAGCCTTTAAATCTATGTTGACTCTTCATTTTTCTTCAAGTATCCATATCCGAAACATTTTCGGGCATGGTAGGGGGATGTGGAACCACCCAATACCTCCGAGGAAAAACATAGAAAAGTAGAATCTCTCTCTCTCTCTCTCTCTCTCTCTCTCTCTTTCGTCTCTCGTCTCTCATAAACGTACTTGTATCTGACATACACCCAGGACGGAGTAGCATAGCTTAAACTATTGCATTCAAAGTTTGCTGTTGCATAAATTTCCAGCATACTTTTTATTCTTAATTGGTTCAAACCAAAATTTATTCTTAAGCCTTAAATTCAGTTGCTTCCACTGTTGCCACGAACTAAAAATTGAAAATTCTCTTGGCCCTAAGCCAGACTTGATAAGTCCTAAACATGGTAGTTGTCCTGTCCATGATGCTATAGAATGATTTAATAGCATATATTAGTGAATAACTCTCCTATCTGACTGCAATATTGTAAACATGTGGGGAATTGAATAATGAATATATTGAAGATTATGCCTAAAAATAACTTCAAATTTTCTTGATAGGTGTTAAATTTTATTTGGAAAACAACCAATAAATTTGTTTAGAATATCTGTATATATTGAACTTATCTAGCATGAAATGAAGGCTTGGTTGATCTGTTGATTTGATTTTACTGTTTTCCCTTGGTTTCTAACATGTTTAAGAAATAATTTGTGTGGAATTTGATAATTTCCCATTGGTGGGTATACTTGTTGGAGTAGGAAGAATAGCAGTCTAGAGTGTTACAAGTTGGAATGAACTATCTAGGGCATGAATAACTCAATTTTCAAAGTCTCTTAAGCATATATATTTGGATAATCATATCTGAAACTCATGTTCAAATAGTGTTGGTGCCGAAGGAAATTACCAGTCTTCTATTTTCATCACATTATTAGTTTGCATTAGCCTTAGTTTAAAATTTAAATGCAATGATACAATAATACCCTTTGATTCCTATGAGAAAATACTAATCAAAGTTCTTTTCTTGTGTGAAATATTTGTTCACCAGTCTTGCTCTTGTTTAAAGTCTGCAATGCATCCTTCCCCAGTCTTGCTCTTGTTTAAAGTCTGCAATGCATCCTTCCCCAGTCTTGCTCTTGTTTAAAGTCTGCAATGCTTCCTTCGTCTCCTTCACACTGCTAATTTTGTATGGTTTCCATGTTCTATCTTCTAAATTTGCAGCTCAATTTGTTGTGAAGTGTCAGTATATGAGTTGAGGCCTGCGGGCAAGTTATAAGGTGCTTAATGATCCGAATGCCCTTGCTGAAAATGACTTCATTTCTAATCATTCTTTTTTTGGTTTAGAATCTTTCCCCACCACTGCTCCTAAACTTCAATCATGCAGGTGCAGCCTTTTCAGTAATAAATTAAGGGTAAAGTACATAGATGGTCACCGAACTTTTAATGCGCTTTTGTTTTGGTCACTGAACTTTTAAAACTTTCATTGGGGTCACTCAATTTTTATTTTGCTTTTATTTTGGTCCCTCCCGTTAAAAAATGATGATGTGGCCAGTTAGTTTTTCTTATGCTCAGTAAAATTATATATGTTGAGTCCCACTTTCAACTCATTAAACCCATCCCACGTGAACCATTCTCTATCTTCTTCTTCTCCAAATTCCATTTTTACCCCCAAGAACTTAAATAAACGATCAAATGAAGTTGGATACTCAAATGTTGATGTGTTTTGTTCTTTTCAATGTTTACGGTCATGGGTTCCTGATGTCGCATTTCAAAGAGAGATTTCCCTTTGCAAACAATTTTTTTAGCTTACTTCTTAAAAATTCAAATACGCTATCAGGTTATTCCAGAACCTATCAAAGCAAATGGGTTCCCGATGTGATTTTGTGAAACCGGTAATTAATTTTGATATAACTAAAGAATATAAGGACTAATTTAAAAAAGATAAAACAAAATTTTAAATCCTCAAACCTCTCTATATATTTAAAGGAAAATGGTTAATTTAAAAACTCAAGTTGTCAAAATTTTTCTAAGTGTTTTTGAAGCCAAAACAGTGATTTTCGAGTCACCGTTTCGGAACGGCCTTAGGCGTTCCGGAAAACTTTTGAAACTGTGAACCTGTGTTTTAGAACGTGTTTTGAAACTGTGAACCTTTGTTTTGGAACGAGTTTCGAAACGGGTGAAGAACATCGAAACGGTTTGACCCGTTTTGATACGGTAGTATCGAAACGACTTCAAACGTTTCGAAACATCATTCAAACTTTGTTTTAAAAATATGATCGTTGAAGTTTTTAACTGTTTTTATACTGGTCGTTAAGGCGTATCGAAACACTTTCAATCTGTTTCGATACGGGTATTGACAGTGGCTAAGTGTTTCGAAACTGCTCTTAATCGTATCGAAACGATCGTGCCCGTTTCGAAACGGTCTATTTAATACACCACAACGACTCTTTCTTTGTTGGTCTGTTACGAAACATGATCGGGCATTTCGAAACGGGTGGTTGCAAACTGCATTTATGGAGGGAAGATAACATCCCCAACGACTCTATTGATGAATGCAACAACCTCGACAGCTAGAATTCAATGAGAAGGTATAAAAGAGACCTCTAATAGCTTCAGCAACAACTATTGATCTCAAAGCAAACATCCAAACATCAAATCCAAGCAATTGAGCATAAATCCCATTATTTCTTGTAAACCCTAATTGTGAAATTGTAATTTTCATTCTTATTCTTTCAATTGGGTTGAGTGCTTGTAATTGAGCTACATTTTTGTATTGAGAGATACTTGTTTAGCTATCATCATCTTTGTAATTCTTGTGTGAGGATTGTGTCAAATTTTAGGTAGAAAATTTGACCGATATTGTAACGGTTACCTTCTTAGCCTAGAAAAGGGGAAGAACAATTAGTGGAATTGTTGGAAAATTCTTAGTGAAACTAAGATAGTGGATGTAAAGTTCGATTAGAACTTGAACCACTCCAAATCCTCCTGTCAATCTTTTTATTTGTCAAATCTACTACCAAAAAATTTAAGAATTTAATTCACCCCCTCTTGGTTTATATCGATCATTTGATCCACTCAACAATTGCTATCAGAGCCTACCACTTTGAAGGATTAACAACCACAAGAGGAGTTCCTAGGAAGAGTGTGATCATCCATAAATCAAGCCATGACATCTATCTTCGGGTCAAGCATGTACGAGTCTCAATCAACCACAAAACTGTGATTTTTTAACGGTGATAACTATCCATTTTGGAAGAACCCGATGCACCTCTTCATCAAATCCAACGATTACCTAGTTTGGGATGTCATTGAAGATGGTCCCTATATTCCTTTGAAGAGGGATGATGAAGGAAAATTGGTTCTAAAGAAGAAGATTGAGATGAGTGAAGATGAGAGGAAGAAGATCCAAATCAATGACAAAGCTCTTCACATGCTATTTTGCTCTTTCAGTCCCGACATCTACTCTAAAGTCTCATCCATTGAAAATGCCAAGGAAGTATGAGATACACTAGAGACCACCTATTAAGGAACTAGTGATATGAAGGAGATCAAGATTGGAATTTTCAATCTTAGTTATAAGAATTTCAAGATGGAGCCTGAAGAAACCGTGTCCAAGATGTTCGATCGCTTCTCAACTATCTTCAACATGCTTAAAGATTTTGGAGAGACAATCCCGAAAGACAAACTTGTCCGGAAGTTACTTTACTCACTTCCCGAATCTTGGGATGGGAAGAGAACCGCCATTATCGAGGCAAAAAACTTGAAGACACTAAAACTTGATGAGTTAGTGGGTTCTCTCCTTACTCATGAGATAATGAAGCAAAGAAGAAAAGATGAAAAGAAGAAGGAAGAAGAAAGAGTAGAGAAGCTAGAAGTAGAAAAAAAGAAGAAGATAAGAGTGACTCTCAAAGCTTCATTACATGAGGAGAGCACTTCTAGTGAGGAGGATGATTTAAAAGAATTGGCTATGATAGCCAAAAGATTCTCACGATTCATGAGGTCCAATCGAGGAAGGAAGATTCAAAGAAAAATGGACTTCAAGGGCAAAAACAAAGAAGAAGGGATGGATCAAATCATTTGCTACGAGTGCAAAAAGCCCGGTCACATTCGTTCGGAGTGCCCTCAACTCAAGAAGAAGGGTTTTGAGAAGAAGAAGAAGCTCAAAGTCAAGCTTGCTACTTGAAGTGACGAGGAGTCATCCGAGGATGACGAACAAGAAGTGGCCAACCTTTGCCTCATGACACTTGAGAAGGATTCCTCCATGGTAACCTCTAACTCATCATCTTTTGACTTTACATTTGATGAATTACATGATGCATATGATGAGTTGCAAGAGGTTTATGATGAGTTAGTTGAGAAGTACAAAGAGTCGGTCATTAGAAATAAAAAAATTATTTCGAAATTAAATGATAAAAATGACTCACTTTCTCAAGCTAACTTAAAATTTGAGAAAAAGATTTTAGGTTTAAAAGATGAACTTAAATTCTTCCAAGATGAAAATGTAGACCTAAATAATTTTCTTTCTCAATGCAATAGTGAACACCAAAAGGTGTTAGATGAGCTTAACAAGCCCAAAGAGTCTTTCAAAAATATTGGTAATGTGAAGCATGAAAAAGGTGAATCATCTAAAACAAACCAACCTAGGAGAAAGACTAATAACTACAAACAAAGTGGTTTCCCTAGACATAATAGAACTAAAAAGATTAAGAGTGTATGAGTTCCTAAGGAACTTGTCAAATCTAATAATATTGTTGCTATGTCACCTTGGATTCCTAAGGGAACCAAGCTATTGGGAGCTAACACTCGTGGACCCAAAATGATTTGGGTACCCAAAACAAAAGTTTAATATCTTTGTTTGTAGGGGGAGCATTGCTACAAGGCCAAAGCACAAAGTCAAAATTCTTGGTACCTTGATAGTGGATGCTCGAGGCATATGACCGGAGACAAGAGTAGATTCATGGACTTAAAGCCAACAAGTGGAGGAGTAGTGACAGTTGGTGACAACTCCAAAGGCCAAATTAAAGGTATTGGCTCCATAGGTAATCACTCTACTATTCTTATTGAAAATGTTTTTTATGTTGATGGTCTTAAACATAATTTGTTGAGCATAAACTAATTATGTGATAAATGGTTTAATGTCTTATTTGATAAGAATAAGTGCAAAATTGTTGACATTAAATCAAATAATATTATGCTCATAGGTCATCACATATGTAATATTTACATGGTGTATTTAGATGACATGCATACATCACATGCATGTTTAGTAGCTCAAAATGAAAATGATGCATGGCTATGGCATAGGAAACTAGGACATGCTAGCATTAGTGTTTTAGAAAAATTAGTTTCCCTCGATCTAGTTAGAGGTTTACCCAAGATTAAGTTCTCAAATGACAAAATTTGTGATGCATGCTCTAAGGGTAAACAACATAAGTCATCCTTTAAATCCATTAATGATGTTTCTACAAGCAGGTGTTTACAACTTATTCACATGAATTTATTTGGGTCTATTAGGACTATGAGCTTGGGTGGTAAATCTTATGCATTTGTACTTGTTGATGATTTTTCTAGATTTACTTGGGTTCTATTTTTATGTACTAAAGATGAGGCTTTAGAAAAATTCATCACATTTTCAAAATTAACCCAAAATGATCTTGAATAATGGAAAAGATAACTTAGGTAAATTTGATGCAAAAAGTGATGAAGCTATTTTCATAGGATATTCCTTAAACTCTAAAGCCTATCGTGTATTTAACAAGAGAACTTTAGTAGTAGAAAAGTCTATACATGTTGTATTCGATAATAACCTCCTTCCAAGGAAGGATTCCTGTGATGATGATGATGTAAGAATCATTAATGCCTTTGATGGAGGACAAACTTCAAAGGAGGATGAGATTCCAACAAAAGAAGAGGATACACAAGATCCACCTCTTGAAGCCTTGAAGGACTTGACTCTTGAGGAAAAGGAAGTGAGCTACCCAAGGGAGTTCAACTATGTCAAAGGTGGTGAAATCTTGGGTGATCCATCCAAGGGGGTAACCACTAGATCTTCTCTTAAACTTATGAACCATGTTGCATTTATCTCATGCATAGAGCCCAAGAATATAAAAGAAGCATTAAAAGATGACTTTTGGATTATGGCTATGCAAGAAGAATTAAATCAATTTGAGAGAAGTAATGTTTGGACATTAGTTGATAGGCCTAGTAATCAATCTACTATAGGAACTAAATGAGTCTTTAAGAACAAACTAGATGAGAGTTGTAACATTATGAGAAATAAAGCTAGATTAGTAGCACAAGGTTACACTCAAGAAGAGGGAATAGATTTTGATGAAACCTATGCACCCGTAGCTAGAATGGAGGCTATTAGGATGTTGCTTGCATATGCATGCTATCATGATTTCAAGCCTTTTCAAATGGATGTTAAAAGCGCATTTTTAAATGGTTTTATAAATGAGGAAGTGTATGTGAAACAACCACCGGGTTTTGAAGACTCAAAATTTCTAAATCATGTTTTCAAACTTACTAAAGCACTTTATGGTTTAAAACAAGCTCCTAGAGCTTGGTATGAAAGACTTTCAAACTTTTTGATTGAAAAAAGTTTTTAAAAAGGTAAGGTGGACACTACACTTTTCATAAAAAGGTTTAAAAAAGACATTATTTTTGGATCTACTAATGAGTGTCATTGCAAGGAGTTTGCTAAGTTAATGCAAGGTGAATTCGAGATGAGCATGATGGGGGAGCTCTCATTTTTTTGGGACTCCAAATCAAGAAAAAGAAGGATGACACCTTCATCAATCAAGCAAATTACATCAAGGATATGCTCAAGAAGTTTGGCTTGGAGAATGCAAAGCCTCAAGCCACACCCATGAGCTCATCTACAAAGCTTGACAAAGATGAAGGAGGTAAGTGTGTTGACTCTAAGCTTTACCGTTCTATGATTGGATCATTGCTTTACCTTACCACAAGTAGACCGGATATCTTGTTTAGTGTTTGCTTGTGTGCTAGGTTTCAAGCTAGTCCTAGAGAGTCTCACCTTATAGCCGTTAAGAGAATCTTTAGGTACCTTAGAGATACACCTTGTTTAGGTCTTTGGTACCCTAAAGACTCAAACTTCAACCTTCATTCTTATTCAGATGCGGATTATAGGGGGTGTAAAATCGATAGGAAGAGTACTTCGGGAACATGTCAATTCTTAGGTAGTATGCTCATATATTGGTTCTCTAAGAAACAAAATAGTGTAGCTCTTTCTACCACCGAAGCCGAGTACATATCCTTAGGGAGTTGTGCTCAAGTCCTTTGGATGAAGCAACAACTCTTAGATTATGGTATTAAAGTTGAAATCATACCCCTTAAGTGTGATAGCACTAGTGCCATATGCTTAACAAAAAATCTCATCCAACACTCTAGAACCAAACATATAGAGATAAGACATCATTTTATTAGAGATCATGTCCTTAAGAAAGATGTTGTTATAGAGTACGTTGACACCTTAAACCAACTAGCGGACATCTTTACAAAGCCTTTAGATAAAGAGCGTTTTTGGTCCCTTAGGAGAGAGTTAGGTCTAACTAGCATTTCTTGACCTTTTAGGACACTTTTTGTGCATAAATTGCTTGATTTCTTGAAAATGTCATGTTTATGTGTTTTTACTCCTAATTCCATCCATGCTAATAGTTAGGGGGAGTATGTTTTTGTTTATACATGTCTTTCCTGCTCATTCATGTCATTCATGCAAATTAGGACTTCATAAAATCCATTTTTCTGCAAAATTAGAGCCTCATCTGCACTTCCAGGCCTAGGTGTATCGAAACGGGTCCAACTATTTTGATACAGGTGCCTTAAAGCCTTAAAAGATCTATATGTGAGAAGGGTGTTTCGAAACGCCTTAAAAGGGTTTCGAAACGTTTTTACTACTGCTAAGGGGTGTATCGAAACGAGTTTCGGTACGAGTCAACAAGGATTCGATACGGTTAAAGCCGTATCAGAACGGTCAGCTGGACTTGAAACGCCAGTCAACGTTTCGATACTCGCGTTTCGGAACGATCGAACTTGTTCCGAAACGGGTATGCAGACAGCTTTAAAGAGAGCTTTTAATGTTAAAATCCACTTTAATTAAAACTCTTTCAAAACGCTAAAAACCCTAAATCGATTTTCCCTATAAAAACTCTCTAAACCTCATTGTTTTTCATCAAATCTTGAGAGCTTTTTCACACAAACACAAGTCTAAGCAAGCCTCATCAATATTGTGCAAGATTTTCAACTCATTCATCCAAAATTCCTTTCTAAGGTATATTTTCTACTTTTTTCTTTTTCCTTTGATTTAATTCGATTTTAAGGTTAGAAAATTTTAATTTTGTATGGGTTATATGTTTTTCATCTTAGGTTTTTCAAAACTTGTAAATTTTTTCAAAATCTTAAATTTTTTAGTTCGAATATATTATTTTTTACTCGTATTTTTTTCCAGTTTTTCAAAAGTTATTTTTCTTTTAAATATTTTTCTAAAATCTTTTTAAACCTAAATGGAATTTGTTATTGGATTGAATTGAGGATATTCATGCATACACTTTAATTTCAAAATTGCTTGCTTTATGTTTTTAGGAGTTTTACAATGGAGAACGTTAACAAGAAACGTGAGTCGAGTCAATCAAGTGATGCCGGTATCCGCCCTAATCTCACCCAGCTGTTTCTCAAAAGTCTTCGGACTCCAGAGATGAGGTACCGTTTCACTTATGTCAAGGTGATTGCCGTTCGTCGCGAACGTGTGGTTGATGTTCCGTTCCTTGATTCGGAGCGTTTCACCTTTCGTTATCTAGAGCATCTACGTGAATGGAACTTCATGGCTCTCTTGAACATACCGGTTGTGGTCTACAAGCACATGGTTCTCATCTTCTACTCGAATGCTCAGCTTGTTGATAATGAGGAACACTCCGAAGTTGATGGCATTGAGTCCTTTCTCTTGGGGAAGAGTTTCGTCATAGACATACCATCTTTAGAGACCACTCTTGGCCTTAAGAACGAAGGCATCGAGAATGAGACTCATTTTGGTTCTCACACCGGTTTCATGCTTGCCTTGGTTGCTCATGATAGGTTCCTCCACTTGATGATCTCGTGGTTTATTCACCCATTCGGAGGTAAATTCTCTCAAATTCGTCAAGTTGATTATTTTTGGCTTGAATGTTTTCGCCGTTGAGAACGCCCAAATCATGTAAAGATTATATTTACCGAGATGGTTAACAATGGGAAGCTTCGTGAAACCAATGCTCTCAAATCCTTCACATATGAGACTATTTTAAGCTATATCTTTGGGATGCTCAATTTTGATTGCACTTATGATTCTCCGAAACCCCGTAAGCAAAAGATTGGTGAAGCTTCTCTCCACAAATCCGGGTTCCATTACAACATTAATGGCCAATGGGAACGAGTTGATAGGCATGCTCCTCCACCACAAGTTGAACCACAACCTTAAGCTCCGGCTCCCAACAATGAAGCTCTTATGGCTTTTCTCACCGAGCGGTTCAACACAATGGAGGCGGGTCTTGGTACTATCAATAATCACTTGCAATCCATGGAAAATCGTCTCACCTCCCTTGAGAATCAACATCAATCAATAGACTTGTCATTCTCCACCTTTTATGATTAATGGATGACCTTTCATCGATCTCAAGCTAGGAACGATAATGACTCCTCCGATGTTGATGGTGACGATGACGAGGCTTAGGATCTTTTTTATTGCATCGCATATTAGACTATCATATTAGGATTAAGTTTGCACCTTTATTTCTTTATGTTTCATGAACCTATGCTTTGATTACTTTGTTTGGGATTGAGCTTTGAACCTTATTGTTTAAGTTTTATGTTTGGATTTGGATTATATGAACTTATATTATGTTGCTTATTGCTTTTAACCTTGTTTCTTCTCTTTGAGCCTTTTTTATTATTCTTTTTGATCTAACAAAAAGGGGAGAAAATATAAGAGCCAAAAATTTGTTTTAAGTGATTTTGAGTTTTAAAACATAAATTTTAAATCTTTTCAAAACTTTAAAACCCATCTTAAATTGAGGGGGAGTTAGAATGTATTCAAAAGATCAAAACTCTTAAAAATTCTAGCTTTAGTTTTGTTATATCAAAAAGGGGGAGATTGTGAAACCGATAATTAATTTTGATATAACTAAAGAATTTAAGAATTAATTTGAAAAAGATAAAACAAAATTTTAAGTCCTCAAACCTCTCTATATATTTAAAGGAAAATTGTTAAGTTAAAAACTCAAGTTGTCAAAACTTTTCTAAGTGTTTTTGAAGCTAAAACAGTGATTTTCGAGTCACCGTTTCGGAACGACCTTAGGCGTTCCAGAACACTTTTGAAACTCTGAACCTGTGTTTCGGAACGTGTTTCGAAACGGTTTTGAAACTGTGAACCTTTGTTTCAGAACGAGTTTCGAAACGAGTGAAAAACATCGGAATAGTTAGACCCGTTTCGATACGGTAGTATCGAAACGACTTCAAACGTTTCGAAACGGAATTCAAACTTTGTTTTAAAAACATGACAGTTGAAGTTTTTAACTGTTTTTATACTGGTCGCTAAGGCGTATTGAAACACTTTCAATCCGTTTCGATACGCGCTTTGACAGTGGCTAAGTGTTTCGAAACGGGTTTCGAAACGACTCTTAATCGCATCGAAATGATCGTACCCGTTTCGGTACGGTCTATTTAATACACCCCAACGACTCTTTTCTTTTTTGTCTGTTTCGAAACAGGATCGGGCGTTTCGAAATGGGTGGTTGCAAACTGCATTTATGGAGGGAAGATAACATCCCCAACGGCTCTATTAATGAATGCAACAACCCCAACGACTAGAATTCAATGAGAAGGTATAAAAGGGACTTCTAAAAGCTTCAGCAACAACTATTGATCTCAAAGCAAACATCCAAACATCAAATTCAAGCAATTGAGCCTAAATCCCATTATTTCTTGTAAACCCCAATTGTGAAATTGTAATTTTCATTCTTATCCTTTCAATTGGGTTGAGTGCTTGTAATTGGGCTACATTTTTGTATTGAAAGATACTTGTTTAGCCATCATCTTCTTTGTAATTCTTGTGTGAGGATTGGGTCAAATTTTGGGTAGAAAATTTGACCGATATTGTAACGGTTACCTCCTTAGCCTAGAAAAGGGGAAGAGCAATTAGTGGAATTGTTGGAAAATCCTTAGTGAAGCTAAGGTAGTGGATGTAAAGTTCGTTTGGAACTTGAACCACTTTAAATCCTCTTGTCTATCTTTTTATTTGTCATTTCTACTACCAAAAGTCTAAAAATCCAATTCACCCTCTTGGTTTATATCGATCATTTGATCCACTCAACAGATTTCCATTAGGAAGAAGAATAATGTCTAGGATGCATCAATTGATATCTTAAATTTCAATTTTGACCAAAGTGGGGATAGTTCTTTATTTTTGTGAATGCCTATATTGTTTTCTTACATTACATATGGTGATTGCACTCCTGAATTTTTCTTTATGTATACAATAATACCCAAAGACATTGATATTTGTGGCGACCGTTTTTAAAACCGTGTATAAAAATAGCCTGGCGATTAGAGTTTTGAAATCTTTTTTTTCATTTCTAATTTAGTCTTGAAATTAGGGTTTTTTTCGTATTAAATCAAGTTTTTTTTAAATCAATTTGGAGTTGCCACCGATCACTTCGGTCAGACAACATAAAAATGTACTAGAGATTCTTTTAATAAAATTCAAGTTCGAGAGTCGATTATGTGTAGGGAAGGGTTAACACCCTTACAACGCCCGTTATCGGTACCTTATTAATTCCATGTGGCATTTTGGCATTTCGAACATTAATCTGAATTTTATTAAATCTTTAATTGTTAAGTGAATCTCATTTCGAATGGGGATATCCTTTTGTAAGAAAAAATATAATTTTTGAAATGTCCAAATACATTGGGACATTTCAATTTATATTCAAAATGTATCTCAACACAAAAGGTTTAATGCATGTCTAATTATTGTCTTCTATTTTAAGTTAAATCATAATTAAGGCTCCATTGATTTGGTTAATTAAAGAAACTAAATATTATTAAGTTTAGTGTTTATGCGATAACACTCAAATAATTGGGCCCTATCCATATTAGACCCTAAATTAATAATATTTTTATTTTTAATGTCACTAATTGTTTAATTTTAATTCCAATTTTATTAAACTAAATATATGTGTGACTTTTATTTTCTATATTCAAATGAAGTATTTAATCTCTTACTAAAATATCCCATTGATTAACATCACATTGCAATGTGACACTAATCAACTTAAGACATTAAAACTTTCATTCAATATTCATTTATTTTCTATAATGTCCTTTCCTATCAAATTAATTAAATTTAATCCTAAAAGGCTCTAATTATTTATTTTAAGTGAATTCACCTAAACAAATATACTACATGCTCATTTAAAAATATGCACACATACATATAAATTAAAGCAATTAAAATTAAATAATAATTAAATTTAGGACTAAAGCTGAAATTAAAATAAATCATGACTGAATTGAAAAGATTTAAAATCAAAAAGTCAAATTACAACATCCCACATAAAAAAGGGCGCGGTCCAGGTACAAAATGCACGAGCTCTTTAGCCCTAAAACACACGACCTATTTAAAGGCTGCCATCACATGTAATAACCCCTTTTTCCTTTTTTTTTTATAAAAAAATCCAATAAACTCTCTCTCTTGACTCTCTTTGAAACCAACACTCAAATCTATTCTCACACATTTAATTTCAGATCAAAATTTCACCTTCAACCAAATTCTTTCACCGTTCTTTAGTTTTTAGACCTTTTAATCCAAGTAAACACAAAAAACTCTTTCGTTTTGTGTTTTTCTCGAATCTAACGCCGAAAAACACAAGATCAATCATAACGTTTTCACCTTTCTCTCATTTTACTCTGTAAAAACACTAAACTTTCCTTTCGGTTTAGTTTTTTTAGATCAAAGCTCCCAAATTCCCAAGAACAAACCCTAATGTTCTTCCTATATTCTTAAATCTAAACTCGGAACTCAATTAGTTCATCTCGTTCTTCACCAAGCCTAAATCTAAACCCTGACCTAGCCCAACTACCCGGAAAAAATTGCGGGTTGGGTACCCGGCCCGAAAAATTTGGGTATTTTAAAATAAATACCCGGTAAATTTTAATCGGGTAGACGAGTCAGCGGGTAGGGTAGTTCGTGCCGAGTATTTTTGATCACCCCTAACTGTAGGGTCTGAACTAGCTCTTCTTATTAAGAGCTTTATCTTTACTAGGCGAACTCTTCTCATTAGGAATTCTATTTTCGTTGGGCGAACTCTTCTTATTTAAAATACTTTCTTCGCTGGGGATGAACTCTTCACATTAAAAGTCCTTCATTCTTTGCTAAACGAACTCCTCATATTATGAGCTCTGTCTTTGCTGGGCAAACTCTTCTCATTAAGAGCTCACCATTCCTGCAAAAAGAAATATCATCAATTAAAAAAGATTCTTCTTGGTGTAATATGAGATATCTTCAATTTTCCGCTTGAAACACTGAAATCTTTAAAGTCATTGCTTTTTTGCTTATGGTGTTTTGATCTTCCAATCTGAAACTCGCATCAGATCTCTTATTCCTTTCTCTATTGGTTTATATCTTTCTACACTCAGAAATTACATGACCTGCAAAAGTCAAATCTATTATTAATCTTCCAACATGATTGTAAAGCAAATGTACAACTTGGGTATATTATTAAGAAACTTCTAAGTGTTTCCATGAGAAACGTTAAAACTTTTGACCAATTAAACTACGAATCATTTTCATTTGAGCTCAAAGTTGATCTATCTTGTTTTCATTCTTTTTTTAAATGGTAACCCAAAAGATTAATATATTTGTCGATACCATGCCCAAACTGCCTTACTGTGACACCATCCAAAAAGTTCACATCATTTTTGAAGGAGTCTAGAGGATTAAAAATCACGCCCGAAGGGCTTACTAACGACCCGCAAAATTCAGAGTTGTAATATACTTCCTTTCCTGTGCAAACAATCGAATATCTCTACATAGATCTACCCTTTCAAACGAATTGGAATCTTTACTGAGATTCGCCTCTTCAAACGGGTTGAAATCTTTGTCGAGATCCGCCTCGCCTTTGTAAACGAAATGTCTTGAGATCTGTTTCTTTAAACGAAATGTCTTTAGATCCGCCTCTGTAAACGGAATGTCTTGGGATCTGTCTCTTCAAACAGATTGATTACTTTGATGATATCCGCCTCTTGAAACAGATTGAAATCTTTGTTGTAATCCGCCTCTTCAAACGGACTGAAATCTTTGTTGTGATCTGCCTCTTCAAACGGATTGAAATATTTGCTTCACAAAAATGTGATTGGAATCTTTGCTGGATTCACTTCTTCAATCTCGAAGTTGTAGATTAAAATCTTGCTCGTTCCTTGCTGATTCTTGTAAATTCCATTTGGATAGATTCTAATCTTCTTTGTTTCTCCGTTAAGTTCCCTACTTCTTGTTGCAACAATACCTCATCTCTTGAGATTGTTCTTATCAAGTCTTGCTTTACTTGATCTTTTTAAACTTGAAATGAAACTCCTATTTTCTTCATGCCCCGGCAAAATTTGCCCTAAAATCTTGTTGCTGAGCTCTTATTCTTCTAGAACAAATCTTGATTTCTTTAATGATCAAATTCATTTTAGGCTCAGCATTCTTTCTTTCTTTTTTCTGATCTGCTCTTTTGCACAATGATGCCACACTAATCTATTTGTTTCTGGCTCCGATACGTAAAACTTGTCCATCTTTCATCATTTTGGGCGAGCAAATGCCTTAGGTCCCTGAACTTTCTTCCAATCCCTATACTTTCTCGAAGTCCTTGTACTTTCTTCAGGTTCATTCTTTAGATTCGATCAAAACCCAAGGTAGAAACTTACTTTAGGTCCCTAAACTTTCTAACATATGCATTCTTTCCCTGATATATTAATGAAAAGTGGTGCATGTATGAGCTTCCTTCTTCTGTAATGTCGATTCTGCAAAAAGGAATAACATCAGTTAATAAGAATTCTTCCTGAAGTAATGTGAAATATCTTCAATTTTTCTGCTTGATGCTCCAAGATCTTTAGAATCACTACTCATTCTGCCTAAAGTATCTCGATCTTTCAGTCTGAAACTCGTGTAAGATCTCTTACTTCTCTTCCTTTGTTGCTCGATCTCTTCTACGCTTGGAACATATATTACCAGGTCTAATCCTCCAGTCTTGAAGTTGTAGGTTGAAATCTTTTCTTGTTTCCTGCTGATTCTGATAGATTCCTGCCAAAATGTGCAAAAATGCTCCGAATGTATGAGTTAGCATGCTCCTATCTTATGGATGTCTAACTATATGATGCATGAATGTTGTCAATTGAGAACCACTCAGGTGAGCTTTCATATTCAGGGAACTTAAAAATTTCTTGCTTCATTTTTCATTAAATCTCTTTTACTGCCAAGGTAACCCATCTCACACTCAAGTTCAATCTTCACGATCTCTACATTTTTGCTCTAAAATGCATTTTAAGGTTTTCACTTTATATTGCTTTTCTCAAAGCACCTTTTCAGGTTTTCACTTTGGTTCAGTTTCTTTTTTTTCTCTTTTTTTATCAGGGCGCCCTTTTAGGTTTTCACCTCGATTTTTCTTCTTTTCTTTTCCTTTTTTTCCTCTTTTTCTCTTTTTTTAGGATCAACTTGGCTTCATCAATATCTTAACAGTTGAAAATTCAAATTTCCTTTTTCAACAAAGGAACGTGGGGCTGTGAATTTAAGAAACCGACGATCAATATCCAAGAATCTGCTTCACACTTCATAAATTGTCCCAACTGAGATGCTGCCGAGTAATCACCATTGACTAGAATAATAGCAGAGATAACAACGATGTTCCTTTGATACATAGGACAAAAGAATGGACGAGTTCCGATCATGATAATGTGTTAGCCTTGTGGTTCCAATCATCTTGGCATGGGCACAAAGATAAAAATCATTGTTCTTCGGGTTACAGACTTTGTTGTCAATATCAATTCCAGGTTGCTCATTGTTTGGAGACCCATTTCTGTGTATTTGTTGGCGTGGGTTTTAACAATATCTTCACTTCATACTCTCCTCTTTACTATCCACGAGTTGTGGTTCCCAAAAGAACCAATCACCTTTGGAGCATGACATATTCTTCTAGACTGTTCTTTGTAGTATTGCCCCACTCTTGAATTCAATTGTCATCTTTGCTCACTCTAACATTCACAAAGCCTTCTTATCCCGCACTACCTTAGAAGTAATGATATTTGCTTTTAACGAATTGATCTTGTTGCAGCTTTTGCCCAAAAAATGGTTCATGTTCTCTTTTTACCCCAGGGTTGTCTGCGTCTCTTTCCTGTAGCTTCTGTTTAAATGTTTCTGACAGTCGGAGTTGTGTCTCTTTCTCGTCATACGTTTCATCATTAAACAAGTATCGAGGCCACCTCCTATTCTGTGTGCACTCAAAGGATTAGTACATCATAATAATACCCACGAAATCTGTAAAACCTATGTTTGATTTTGATATAACTAAGTATGTTAAGGATTAAATTGAAAACTTGAAATAGATTTCTAAGTCCCTTAAATGATTTATAAATCACCAACATCTTAATCTGATTTGAAAAACTCAAACTCTAAATATTTTCTAAGTGTTCCAAGGCCAAAGTATTGAAAATTGTCCAGGCGTATCGATACGCTTCCACCCGTATCGATACCTTTTTTACAAAGTTGGCTACTGGAAAGACGTGTTTCGATACGCCCCTCACCGTATCGAAACAGATTAAATCTGTATCGATACACCTCTCTATAAAAACTGAAAGAGTTTGAATAGCGTACCGATACGGTTCAACCCGTATCGATACGGATTAATGGATTTTTTAATTCGAAAAGCTTTAAATGTTTTCGACCGTTGGTGTCAGTTGTTAGGTAACTAAAATTTAAAGTGGTGGTTGACCCTTACTGATACGCTCTTAGCCGCATCGATATGGAAACTTCCAGTGAGCTAAGTTGAGAAAAAGGTATCGATACGGTCTTACCCGTATCGAAACGGTCCCTATCCCGTACCGATACGCTTACACGCTTATCGATACACCCTCTTTATTATTATGCAACGTCTCTTTCTGTTTTGAGACAGGTATCGATACAAGCTTCGTATACTGATACGGTAAGCTGTATAAGTGCATTTATAGTGGAAAGAGAGGGTCCCAATGGCTATAATCAACACCTTAACCACCCAAACGACTAGAATTGATAGAGAAGGTATAAATTGAAGCTTATTGAAGACCAACAACAACTATTGCATCAAAGATAAACATCCAAGAAAAAATCCAAGCTCAAAGTGCTTATTTTCCAATTTCTTGTAAACCCCAAATTGTGTAGTGTTCAATTTCTATCTTATCATCAAATTTAGGTTGAGTGTTTGTACTGGTGTAGAGACCGGCTCGACTTCGATTATCTGCATCATTTTGTAGTAGGTCTCCTTGTCCCACCCCTTCATCTTTGGCGTATATTCATTGGCTGAATTGGTTGGGACCTTTTTTGTTTGCAGAGGCTGGTGATGACCATGAGGAAGTAGAGGACACGTCTCTCTTTTGGGCTGCTGATAACTTGTCAAAATGCTTATATTTTACACCTTTTTACTTAGGTATTTGTTTGTTCTCAAGGTCATTTCATAGCATATAGGTGCATTTAGAGCATATAATTGCATACATCTTTTCTTGTTGGTGGTTTGGTGTAATTTCACAAGATTAGATGCTGCTTGAAGGGTATGTGCTGGTGTTGTGATGTGCAGGTTGAAGCAGGTGTGAAGCTGGACAAGAATGAAAAATGCTACAATAATTTGGACAACAATTTTGGGCTTAGAAAAGGACGAAGTAATGCGTTGTAACACCCTAATTTCGGGCCTAGAAGTTTTAGAGTTTGAATCGGACCGGTCGAGAACGGTTCAAACCTTTAAGGGAGTTTTAGGGAACACCTAGTTCAGGATGCTTTAAAAATATGGAAAAATATTTAAAAATCCTCATTTATTATATAAATGATTATGGTGAAAACAATTTTACAAAATAAGGTTTGGAAATACTACATTTCGGTGTAGTGACCAAATCGCAGTTTTTACAAAATTTGAATAGTGACTGTTTTGTAAAGGATTGAAACTTTGAATCTTTAAGGAGCTAATTTTACCAAAATGTTTTTAATCAGATTTCTCTTTATTTTGGGTGTTTTTATTAATGTTTAAATTAAGGGAAATAATGATTATTAAAAAGAAAATCTATCTTTGACTTTTCATAACTACCTTACGTTAGTTTTCTCTCAATTTCTTTTCAGCCAAACACAATTCCTCCATCAATTAGCCTCTGATTTTCATTCCTTTTGATGAGATTTCAACCTCCTTTTGATTCCTATTCTTTTCCTCACCAAATCCTCTTGTTTTCACTTTTGATTTTCAAGAAAACTTGCCCAAATGAAGGAGAAATCAACCATTAGAGGTAAGCTTCGTCCTTCTTCTCTAATGATCAGTTATTTACTGAAATTCCCAAGTTATCAATCCTTTGTTAATGATTTTTGAGTTGCTTTAATGTTAGAAACATGAAATTGTGTCAAAACTCAAGATTCTTGGAGAGATCTTGATGATTTTCGTAACTGTTGGTTAGGCTCTGATTTGAGGATGATTTCTAATGTATTTTGGATGGTAATTGATGTTATAAATGAGGTTTTATAAAAAAATCCCGAATAGGTTTGGATTCCTAAGTTTTGCATGCTAAAATGGTGGTTTTTCGGGTGGTTTTGGTGTTCTGTTATAGTTGGAGGTATAAGGACGAGTTTATGGTGGTTTTTGATGTTGATTGAGGTTTAGAAATGTTTAGAAGTGATAGATCTTGGGAGGGATTTATTTTGGAAGAGTTTGGATATGATTTCGGTTGTTTTTGGTGGCCGAAATGAGGCTTTTGAGTAGAGAAACAGGTTTAGGTGTGTGGCTGATGATTTCAATGCATGATGATGCATTAATCCTCTGCTCTTATGTGTTATGAACAGGGGAGACATATTCGGACGCCTTTGGTGTTGATCCGGAAGTGCCGAGAGCTTAGATAACGTTTCGGCGAGCAAGCGAAACGTAATCGGTGAGTGCGAATGGTTTTAGAAGTCTTTGAGGGACAAAGAAACAAGGTTTGGGGATTTAGGAAAGTTTTGAAACACCTTCCTAAGTCCAGAAGTAAGTATGGCTAGATTTTCTCTCAATTATGTGGTGGTTGCCCTTAAAATGCTTTTACATGCTCTTGTTTTGAGATAGACAAATTCCTATCGTTTTTATGCATGATTTGTAGCATGAGATGATGATTTGAAGAGATTTCATGAGATAGCATGTTGCATTGAAGAGTTTTGCGATTTTGATTTAATGCAAGCATGTGTTTTGATTTTGAAATGAGATGAGAAAGATTGAGAAACGTTGCATGAAAAACAGTAGGTGAGATGATGTTTTGACATAATATATATTGGCATCGAAGATGAGATACTTACAGGATAGAATTGATCGATCAATAGGATGAGAGTGCACTATAAACTAAATATTTGTACGTGCTCTTTGGATTCAATCCAAAGGGAGAGACCGATGGTGGGCATTCCATCGGGTAGGACTTGGTGAAACACCCAAGCTTTTTGGCGATGAGAGATACCGCCATGAGAATCCGGTGATGAGAGATACCACCGGGGTAGGACTTGACCTTGAGTCAAGCTAGTCCGTATATCCGAGTAATGATGAAATGTGAAATGCCAATATAATATATGAAAATGTATTTGATTCACATGTACCTAATGTTGAGATGATTTATGCTATGAGAAATGCATATGAGATTTGTTTATGAAATGCTTTAGTTTCCACAAGCATGTGTATGACCTTGCCATGAGTTTTGCATTGGTTTAAATGCATGAGATAGAATAGAGGTACATGTGTTTTCAAATGGAGATTTGCTTTGAAATGGTTTTCAAGCATGATATAGAATGAGCATGTTGTTGAAAATGGCTTTTGAGAAAGTGTTTTGAATAATGCATTATTGTGTTGGTTTTTCTTAGAGCATGCCTCACTAAGCAAACATGCTTACGCTCTCTTTTACCAAAAATGCAGTTAATTGAGGTATTTTGGGCAGTAAGAGGATTAAGAACATCCAAGGAGGTGTAAATCTCATGTATGGTGATGTTTTTACACACTTTAGTATTGGTATTTGGCAATGGGGTTTCAAGATTGTATTTGGGAGATGTGTTTTAGACTCCTTATGTTTGTAGTAAGTTTGTTATGGATTTTATGATTTGTAAATGTTCCTAAATGGTTTGGTTGGAGGTTTGAATTCTATATTTGGTTCTGTTGTTAGGAAGCATGCATATAGTTTGAATGATCATGTGTTTGATGCCATGCTTTAGCTTAAGCTTCCCAATTATGTTCTCTAATGGTTAAACTTGTTACTGGTATGTTATGGAAGGTTTTGGAGCATGTTTGATTGTGTTTTGATGTGAAAAACCAGAAAATTATTCTGTTGCAGGACTGGGTGTATCGAAACACCCTTATCTATTTCGAAATAGGGGCCCGAAATGGCCACATCGTTTCGGAACGGGTGAAGGTGTTTAAGAACATTTTGGCTATTAGAGAGGCCTGTTCCGATATTGGTCTCGGAACGCACCCGAGTATCGAAACGGTCAACACCGTTTCGATACGGGCGTTTTGGTACGAAGGTCAGTGTTCCGGAACAGTTGACCGTTGGATTGTGCATTTGAATTGTTTCAAGTTCTCTTGTTTTACATTTTAGTCCTGAGTGTTGTAGATGCAATTGTTTGAGCTTGGAATGTTTTTTTAAGTTGATTTTCAACAGAGATGTATGTAAAGTGACTAATTACATGTTGGTAAACTTGAAATATGCAAAGTCCTTATATTTTCCAAGATTTACATTTTGGTCCCTAAAGGTGTAATTCTTGCAATTGAGCCCCGAATTGTTTTCCGATCACTGTGCCTTTCTCTTGTTTGACTCTTGCGTAACACATAGGCTTAATGTGCATCTAGAAAAGATAAAAAGGAAAAAGGGTCGTTAATCAAGGTTGACTTTTGGGTTGACTTTGGTTTTCCCCGTGTAATCTTCGTAGTTCGGGTCAAGCGTCTAGGTCAGGAAAAGGGGGTTACATTTGTTGGTATCAGAGCCAGGTTAGAGAATGTTTGGGGCTTGGTAAGTGGTTAATGTATGTGATTATGAATGATTGTGACTTTTTGGTGAAAGTGTGATGTATGATTGTTGATGTGTGGTTCTAGTGAGATGAAATTGTGATGCTATGCTGTGTTTGGGGTATAGTTGGGGATCCCATTTCCATATCATTACTAATGAGAAGAATTGTTTTAAAAAATGAGCTTGAGTACTTTGATTACTTACCTTTTTATGCCTAATTGGATTTATTGTATTTTGTCAATTGCATTGTTTTATTATGGGGCCACATAGAGAGCTTTGAATTACTACCCGTTCTACGGCTGGGAATGAGAATGTGGAGAATGATGAGGATCTACCTCCTCCTACCCCTGGTGGACCACCTGGTGGTGGTGGAGCTGGGGTTGGTGCTGCTGGAGTTGGTGCTGGGGTCGCTGGACCCGAGGGAGTTTAGGGGCAAGCTGCTCCTGATATGCCCGCATTGATACAAGCTATTGCTAGAGCTTTCCAGGCAGTAGTAGCTAGAGGTCATGGAGCTGCACCTCAAGATGGTGCTAATGTAAGGTTGCCGTTAGAGCGACTCCGCAGTCTAGGAGGGACTGAGTTCAGAGGGTTAACCGCATAGGGTTCCAAGTCTTGGTTGGAGAGCACGAAGAGGATACTCGGACAGTTGAACTACAATAATGTTCAGAAGTTGGGATGCATTGTGTCCCTGTTGCATGGTGATGCATATACGTGGTGGACAACCACGATATCTGGGATGGATGATGACGATGTGACCTTGACATTCTTTTTGAGTGCGTTCAAGCGAAAGTATTTGGGAGTTCGCTACCTCGATGAGAAAAAGAGGGAATTCATGTCCCTTGTACAAGGGAGCATGACGGTGGCAGAATATGAGGTGCAGTTTGTACGCCTAAGCCAATATGCACTTGAGCTGATCCCTAGCGAGCGAGAAAGATGTGAACGGTTCCGTTATGGTCTAGTGGCGAATGTGAAGACTTATATGCTCGCAGCCGATTATACTGATTTTGATGTCTTGGTCACTCGAGCCAAGGACATTGAGCTGAATCTTGGTTTGGCGAGTCGAACAGGAGGATCTAGCTCGGGGAAGTGAGCTGCAGAGAGTGATCTTGGTAGAGATCGCTTTAAGAGGCATAAGAATAGAAGGCCACATGGTGATGCTAGACGTGGGGGGTGGTAACCCTGGGAGAGGTCAGCAAGGACCAAATGCTTTCCCGAGGACTCCTAAGTGTAACCGGTGTGGTAGGAGACATGCCGGTGAGTGTTGGGGTAATCTGGGTACATGTTGGAACTGTGGTAATCGAGGGCATATGAAGAAAGGTTGCCCTCAGCCGTTGAGAGAGGGTCATGCTCCGGTGAGAGCAATTGAGCCACATAGAGGTCGTGGGAGTGGTCGTGGGAACTTTCAGTGTAGAGATGAGGGTGGAAGGAATGTGGCACATGTGGTGGCTGTTCAACCTGAGGGTGGTGGCTAGGCTCGGGTGTATGCTCATCGAGAGGGAAAAAAATGACACGGACGTGATTGCAGGTACCTTTACTTTGCAATCCTTGTCATTACTTTCTTTGATTGATTCTTGATCTACACACTCGTACATATTGCGTGAACATGCTCAAATGCTTGGTTTACCTGTTGAGTCTCTGGATGTTGGTATGCGTGTGACTAGTTCCTTTGGTGAGGCGATTGTAACAAGAAGATTGTATAGGAGATGCCCCTTAATGGTGCAAGATCATGTGTTTATTGTCGATCTTATGGAATTGCCATTCTATGGTTTTGGCATAATTCTTGGCATGGATTGGCTTGTTGAGCATAGAGTCGTTGTGGATTTTGAAAAAAAAGTGAGTTTCGTTGAAACTTGCGGATGATTATGAAGTTGTGGTGGTGGGAGAAAATGTGAAGTTTCTATCTAATGTGGTGTCGACGCTTGAAGCAAGCTGGATGTTGCGTCAAGGGTGTGAGGCTTACCTAGCCTTTGTTATGAATCCTAGTTCAAAAGAGGTCCGCGTACATGATATAAGGACCGTGTGTGAATTCCATAGAGTGTTTCCAAAGGAATTACCGAGTTTGCCGCCTAGTCGAGAGGTTGAATTTGGAATTGAGCTGTACGAGAACACAACTCCGGTGTCCATTGCTCCCTATCGCATGACACCTAAAGAGTTGAAGGAGCTGAAGACGCAACTTCAAGAGTTGCTAGACCGAGGCTTTATTCGGCCTAGTGTGTCACCTTGGGGTGCACCGGTCTTGTTTGTTAAAAGGAAAGATGGCACGATGGGAATGTGCATTGATTACTGTCAGCTGAATAAGTTGATCGTCAAGAACAAGTATCTTTTGCCGAGGATTGATGATCTTTTTTATTAGTTTTGAGGAGAGGTTGTGTTTTCAAAGATATATTTGAGGTCAGGATACTATCAGTTAAAGGTGAAGGATGTGGATGTGCCAAAAACAACCTTTAGAACGAGATATGAGCATTATGAGTTTCTAGTGATGCCGTTTGGATTGACGAATGCTCATGTTGCTTTCATGGATATGATGAATAGGGTATTCCATGAATTCTTGGACAAGTTCGTTGTGGTGTTCATCGATGATATCCTTGTGTACTCTCATTCCGAGGAGGAGCATGAGGGTCATTTGAGGATTGTCTTGCAAGCGCTGTTAGAAAATCAGCTTTATGCTAAGCTGAGTAAATGTGAGTTCTGGCTAAAGGAGGTTGTTTTTCTTGGCCATGTGGTTTCGACTGAAGGGATTCGAGTTGATCCTCAGAAGATTGAGGCGGTGATGAATTGTAAACCTCCTAGGTTCGTTCATGAAGTGCGTAGTTTCCTTGGGTTGGCAAGTTACTACTGGAGGTTTGTGGATGGATTTTCTAAGATTGCTGCCCCTTTGACAAAGTTGTTGCAGAAGGATGTCAAGTATGAGTGGACGGAAGCGAGACAGCAAGCTTTTGAGAAGCTAAAAGCAGCTTTGACGCAAGCTCCTATCTTGGTTTAACCTGAATCAGGGAAAGAGTTTGTGGTGTCTAGTGACACATCCTATGTTGGTTTGGGATGTGTGTTGATGCAAGATGGTAGGGTAGTGGCTTATGCATCGCGACAGTTGAAAGTGCATGAGCGCAATTATCCTACGCATGACATTGAGTTGGCTGCAGTGGTTTTTGCCCTAAAGATCTGAAGACATTATCTCTATGGTGATAAGTGTATTTTGTACACAGATCATAAAAGTTTGAAGTATCTGATGTCTCAGAAAGAGTTGAATCTTAGGCAACGACGTTGGGTGGAGTTGCTTAAGGATTACGATCTAACGATCGAGTATCATCCGGGGAAGGTCAATGTTGGGGCCGATCCTTTGTGGCGGTGGAGTTGAGAGCGATGTTTGCTAGCTTGAGCATATCGCGGGATGGTGGTCTTGTTGTTGTATTGCAAGTGAAACCATCTCTAGTTCAGTTGATAAAGGGTAAAACACTGTTGGATGATTCTTTGGTGCCACATGTTCAGGATATTGTAGAAGGTAGGCCATCAGATTTCTGTTTCAATGTTGATGGTGTTTTATGTTTAGGGTGTCGGATAGTGGTGCCTAATGATGTTGAGTTGAGGTGCACTATTCTGACTGAAGCTCATAGTAGTCCTTTTGCTATGCACCCTGGTAGTATAAAGATGTATCATGATCTGAAGGATGAGTACTATTAGGTGGGATTGAAGAAAGATGTTGCTGAGTATGTTAGTAAATGCATGGTTTGTCAGCAAGTTAAGGCTGAACATCAATTTCCTTCAGGGTTGTTGCAGTCGTTAAGAATTCCTGAATGGAAGTGGGAGAGGATCACCATGGACTTTGTGTCTGGGTTGCCCTTATCGCCATCAAAGAAGAATTCTGTTTGAGTTATTGTGGATCGCCTTACGAAGTGTGCACATTTCTTGCTTGTGCATACTACGTACACCTTAGATAAGCTTGCGGAGTTGTACATTGCTGAGATTGTGCGATTTCATGGAGTGCCAAAATCTTTAGTTTCGGATAGAGATCCGAGGTTCACCGCAAGGTTTTGGGAGTGTTTGCATCAAGCATTGGGTACGCAACTGAATTTCAGTACTTCTTATCATCCGCAGACGGATGGACAGTCTGAGCGTGTTATCCAAGTGCTTGAGGTTTTGTTGAGGTGTTGTGTTATTGAATTTCAAGGCTCTTGGGAGAATCACTTGCCTTTGGTGGAGTTTTCTTATAATAACAGTTACCAGGCAAGTATTCAAATGGCACCTTATGAAGCTTTGTACGGGAGGAAGTGCAGAACTCCTATTTGTTAGGCTGAAACGGGACAAAAGTTGGTTTCGATGCCAGCTTTGTTAAAAGGAACCACCGAGAAGGTGAAGCTCATTTGTGAGCGGTTGAAGGCAGCATCGGATCGGCAAAAGTCTTACGCGGATTTGAAGCGTAAGGAGATAGAATTTGTTATTGGTGATCGTAGGTTTGGCTGGAAGGGCAAGTTGAGCCCACAATTCTTTGGACCATACGAGGTGATAGAACATGTGGGTCCTGTTGCTTACAAGCTGGACTTACCTCAAGAGTTAAAAAAGATACATAATGTGTTTCATGTATCCATGCTTTAGAGGTATAGATTAGATTCGTCGCATGTTATGCCTGTGGAAGAGGTTGAGTTGAATCCAGACTTGACGTATGATGAGGAACCTGTTGAGATTCTGGATTCGGATAGTAAGGTTCTCCGAGCTAAGACCATCGAGCTGGTTAAAGTCTTGCGGAGGCATCGTGGTGTTGAGGAAGCCACGTGGGAAAGGAAGGAAGACATGAAGAAGCAATTTCCTTACCTCTTTCCTCCAGGTAAATTTTGAGGACGAAATTTCTTAAGAGGGGGAGAGTTGTAACGCCCTGATTTTGGGCCTAGAAGTTTTAGAGTTTGAATAGGACCGATCGAGAACGATTCGAACCTTTAAGGGAGTTTTAGGGAACACCTAGTTCGGGATGCTTTAAAAATATGGAAAAATATCTAAAACTCCTCATTTATTATATAAATGATTATGGTGAAAACAATTTTACAAAATAAGGTTTGGAAATACTACATTTCGGTGTAGTGACCAAATCGCAGTTTTTGCAAAAGTTGAATAGTGACTGTTTTGTAAAGGATTGAAACTTTGAATCATTAAGGAGCTAATTTTACCAAAATGTTTTTAATCAGATTTCTCTTTATTTTTGGTGTTTTAATTAATGTTTTAATTAAGGGAAATAATGATTATTAAAAAGAAAATATATATTTGACTTTTCATAACTACCTTACGTTAGTTTTCTCTCATTTCATTTTCTCTCAATTTCTTTTCAGCCAAACACAATTCCTCCATCAATCAGCCTCTGATTTTCATTCCTTTTGATGAGATTTCAACCTCCTTTTGATTCCTAATCTTTTCCTCACCAAATCCTCTTGTTTTCACTTTGGATTTTCAAGAAAACTTGCCCAAATCAAGGAGAAATCAGCCATTAGAGGTAAGCTTCGTCCTTCTCTTCTAATGATCAGTTCTTTACTGAAATTCCCAAGTTATCAATCCTTTGTTAATGACTTTTGAGTTACTTTAATGTTAGAAACATGAAATTGTGTCAAAACCAAGATTCTTGGAGAGATCTTGATGATTTCCGTAACTATTGGTTAGGCTCTGATTTGAGGATGATTTCTAATGTATTTTGGATTGTAATTGATGTTATAAATGAGGTTTTATCAAACAAATCCCGAATAGGTTTGGATTCCTAAGTTTTGCATGCTAGAATGGTGGTTTTTGGAATGGTTTTGGTTTTCTGTTATAGCTGGAGGTATAAGGACGAGTTTATGGTGGTTTTTTATGTTGATTGAGGTTTAGAAATGTTTATAAGTAATAGATCTTGGCTGGGATTTGTTTTGGAAGAGTTTGGAGATGATTTCGGTTTTTTTTTTGTGGCCGAAATGAGGCTTTTGAGTAGAGCAGCGGGTATAGGTGTGTGGCTGATGATTTTAATGCATGATGATGCATTAATCCTTTGCTCTTATGTGTTATGAACAGGGGAGACATCTTCGGACGCCTTTGGTGTTGATTCAGAAGTGCCGGGAGCTTAGATAACGTTTCGGCGAGCAAGCGAAACGTAATCGGTGAGTGCGAATGGTTTTAGAAGTCCTTGAGGGACAAAGAAACAAGGTTTGGGGTTTTAGGAAAGGTTTGAAACACCTTCCTAAGTCCGGAAGTAAGTATGGCTAGATTTTCTCTCAATTATGTGGTGGTTACCCTTAAAATGCTTTTACATGCTCTTGTTTTGAGATAGATAAATTCCTACTGTTTTTATGCATGATTTGTAGCATGAGATGATGCTTTGAAGAGATTTCATGAGATAGCATGTTGCATTGAAGAGTTTTGAGATTTTGATTTAATGCAAGCATGTGTTTTGATTTTGAAATGAGATGAGAAAGATTGAGAAATGTTGCATGAAAAACAGTAGGTGAGATGATGTTTTGACATAATATATATTGGCATAGAAGATGAGATACATACCGGATATAATTGATCGATCAATAGGATGAGAGTGCACTATAAACTAAAAATTTGTACGTGCTCTTTGGATTCAATCCAAAGAGAGAGACCGATGATGGGCATTCCATCGGGTAGGACTTGGTGAAACACCCAAGCTTTTCGGCGATGAGAGATACTGCCATGAGAATCCGGTGATGAGAGATACCACCGGGGTAGGACTTGACCTTGAGTCAAGCTAGTCCGCATATCCGAGTAATGATGAAATGTGAAATGCCAATATAATATATGAAAGTGTTTTTGATTCACATGTACCTAATGTTGAGATGATTTATGCTATGAGAAATGCATATGAGATTTGTTTATGAAATGCTTTAGTTTCCACAAGCATCTGTATGGCCTTGCCATGAGTTTTGCATTGGTTTAAATGCATGAGATAGAATAGAGGTACATGTGTTTTCAAATGGAGATTTGCTTTGAAATGGTTTTCAAGCATGATATAGAATGAGCATGTTATTGAAAATGGCTTTTGAGAAAGTGTTTTGAATAATGCATTATTGTGTTGGTTTTCCTTAGAGCATGCCTCACTAAGCAAACATGCTTACGCTCTCTTTTACCAAAAATGCAGATAATTGAGGTATTTTGGATAGTAAGAGGGTTAAGAACATCCAATGAGGTGTAAAGCTCATGTATGGTGATGTTTTTACACACTTTAGTATTGGTATTTGGCAATGGGGTTTCAAGGTTGTATTTGGGAGACGTGTTTTGGACTCCTTATGTTTGTAGTAAGTTTTTTATGGCTTTTATGATTTGTAAATGGTCCTAAATGGTTTGGTTGGAGGTTTGAATTCTATATTTGGTTCTGTTGTTAGGAAGCATGCATATAGTTTGAATGATCATGTGTTTGATGCCATGCTTTAGCATAAGCTTTCCCATTATGTTCTCTAAAGGTTAAACTTGTTGCTGGTATGTTATGTAAGGTTTTGGAGCATGTTTGATTGTGTTTTGATGTGAAAAACCAGAAAATTCTGTTGTTGCAGGGCAGGGTGTATCAAAACACCCTTATCTATTTCGAAACAAGGACCCGAAATGGCCACAGCGTTTCGGAATGAGTGAAGGTGTTTAAGAACATTTTGGCTACTGGAGAGGTCTGTTCTGATACTGGTCTCGGAACGCACCCGAGTACCGAAGCGGTCAACACTGTTTCGATATAGGCGTTTCGGTATGAAGGTCAGTGTTCCGGAACAGTTGACCGTTGGATTGTGCATTTGAATTATTTCAAGTTCTCTTGTTTTACATTTTAGTCCCGAATGTTGTGGATGCAATTGTTTGAGCTTGGAATGTCTTTTTAAGTTGATTTTCGGCAGAGATGTATGTAAAGTGACTAATTACATGTTGGTAAACTTAAAATCTGCAAAGTCCTTATATTTTCCAAGATTTACATTTTGGTCCTTAAAAGTGTAATTCTTGCAATTGTGTCCCGAATTGTTTTCTAATCGCTGTGCCTTTCTCTTGTATGACTCTTGCGTAACACATATGCTTAATGTGCATCTAGAAAAGATAAAAAGGAAAAAAGGGTCGTTAATCAAGGTTGACTTTTGGGTTGACTTTGGTTTTCCCCGTGTAATCTTCGTAGTTCGGGTCAAGCGTCTAGGCCGGGCCAAGGGGGTTACATGCTCACACTCTGAGAGCCTACATGTGCGAGCCCCCTTTTTGTGTGATTGTGCCCCACATGCATATGGAATATTCCCTAGGACTTCAAAGAATATTAGGGAACAAAACCCTAGGAGCCCCCACTATATAAGTCAATGAGACCCTCATTAAAGGGAGAGCGCGGAAAAGGTGACAAAAGGCTAGGGAGAGAAGGAAAAGGAGGCTCTTTTCCTTTCTTCTTCTTCCTCCACTTGGTGTCTTCAATCGTTGAAGCTCTAAGGGTTTAACCTTGCTGACCTTGAGAGGGGCAGCAATCCTAGGGTGGTTCGTGGCGTTGCATTCCATCGCGGATCGGGAGTTTCTTCTTCCCTTTCTGTTGTTTTAGCATTTCTTTTATATCTCAGAAATGGGTTGTACAAACAAAGACACTTTGGATGTTTATTTCCCAACCATGTACAGATTTTAGGTGGCTTGGGCTGTTTGGATGATCTATGTTTTAGTTTCTTTAATGCATGCTTATCTATCTCTTGTTTCCATCTATGTTGTTAAACGTTTAGGGTTGTAAGAGCCTTCGAGAGTTGGCCTTTCCTTAGGTGTGAGTTGAAGTTAGTGGTCGAGAGAGCTATCTTTAACCTTCATAGAAAATGAAGTTGGCTGTTGAGAGGCACAAATCTAATCCACCTTAGAGACAATTGATGGGTTTCAACGGCTAAAAGGGATAGAACTTTATGGGTAGGGGAGTGTTAGAGTTTACGCTGACAGGTATTGCTGTAGTATTTCCTACTCCCAGTTTCCTTGCTAGAGATAGTTGAGGAGCAATCTTAGTAAATCCTACCGAGCATAGAGTAAGCTAGAGAGGTAAGCCTGTTGAGTGTGTAAAAGTTCTATATTTTACCCCCTATTTAACCCATATTTCTGCTACATTCAAGCATAATTCAGTGCATTTAGGATAGATTTCTATCATACATCACAATTACATTAAATGGCCCAGTTGCTACTGAAATTGGTTACTTTTGCAGGTAGCTGTTGTAGCAGACGAAGGGCAGTGGAGAAGCTGAGCTGGAACACTGGACTGCAGCCGAGAAGAAGGATGCTGCCATGGCCGCTGCCGTGGCAGCTAAGGACGACAGCAAGGTAAAGGGAAGAAGTAAAATGGAGCTCGACAGAAAGAGGAAATTGAGCTGGTCTATTGTGAAGCACTCTTATATTTTTCTGAGCCCTAGATCAGAATGAAGGCCAAGCTCAAAGTTCAAGGAAGAAACTCCAAGGAAGAAGCAAGGACGAATTAAAGACATATACTCTGAAGATTTAGCCTTTAATAGAGTTGTACTTTAATTTAAACTTGTATTCTTGCCATGTTAGAAAACTTGAACCCAAGGCCTATATAAAGGCATGTAATTCGACCTAGGAAAGGATATCTTACTCTCTAGCCGTCTTCCCTTAATCCCTAGTCGATTTCCCCCTTCTCATCATGTTCTAAACTTCCCCTAGGGCTAAGGGTTGATTCTGTAAACTAGTTGCAAGGATTGCATTGTTTTAGGATTTTTTCTTTTCAATAAAATAAACTTCAAGTTTGCTTATTCTGGTTTTCAACATCTTGCAAGAGTATCGGGAGAGCATTGTGAGATTACACATTTACTTAATATCGGGAGAGTTAAGTATACGAAAGGAATAAGTACGGGTTCTCCAGTTTATGGTTGAACTATCTCGGACCTAGGGATAGGACGAGGTTAAGTGGCTAAGGAAGAATTCAACAACATCGGTGTTCATCCTTCGATTCACGCCGGGAGGTATCATCCAAGACGTGTTCATCAATAGACTTGGACCTAGGGATAGGCCAAGGAATAGCAGGGATTCTTGCCAAGCTTGAAGTGCTGAGTTGTGTGTTCGCTGCCACGACAACAACAAACCACTGCCGCAACAGGTGCTGCCGCGACAGGCGCTACGATAGAATAGAGAAGTCTTAGACATTACAAACACCTACACTACGGAGCAGATCAATACCGACACATTCTTTACTCTGAATATTTTCATCCTTTATTTTCAATCTTCTTTATTATCTCGTGACAACAATTAAACTATTTCTTTTCCCTCTTGTGCATCAATCCAAGGTTAAAGCTATTAGCCCAGTCCCTGTGGAGACGATATCCGATACTTACATATCACTTTACTACTTGCGTCGTGTACCCCTGCACTACATTGCGATAGACACTTTTACACGCAACAAGTTTTTAGCGCCGTTGCCGGGGACTGACAACATATCTTTACCCTATTTTTACTGCACCTTCTTTTATTTTTCTATTTTTACTTGGATTGTTCACCATGTGCTTTTCATAAGGTCTTTTGTTTGCTTATGCGCATATCTCAACGAGGAAAAGAACCTGAGCACCAGTTAGATCCTGAAATTGAACGAACGTGCAATCTCAGGAAACGAGTCCGCCTCCTTGTAGAAAGAAACGAGTAATTGGAGGAACAGTTAGAAGCAATGGTGAACGAAAGACACGAAGACAAGAGGAACAACCAAGAGAATCTCTGAGGTCCTGAAGATCCTGTCGGAGATGGAAGGAACGAATAGCCTGCTGATCCTCCTGCTGCGGCCGCGCGCCGGTCATGCTGAGATTACATGATCAATGATCATGTGGAATTAGAGACCACCCTGCCAGATGTGGAAGCTGAAAATTTCGAGCTGAAACCTGTCATGTTCAGCATGATTAATTCCGCAGGCCAATTTAGTGGTGCTGCTACAGAGGATGCTAGGAAGCATCTGAAAACGTTCCAGGAAATCTGTGGTTCGTTTAGACTACCATGAGTAAATCCAGAGATACTAAGGCTTCAATTATTTCCTCATTCATTGAGGGATAGAGCTAAAACTTGGTGGAATAAACTAACGCCGGGTTCAATACGAACCTGGGCAGATTTAACTCATGAATTTTTGTCTCGTTTTAACCCTTCCCATTTATCTGAGCGATTACATAACGAAATTGCTACTTTTCAACAGGAAGACGACGAGCTATTGCACGAGGCATAGGACAGGTTTACCACTCTTCTGAGGAATTGCCCGATGCATGGATTCCCTGTTTGGAATCAGGTAATCAAATTCTACAATGCTGCCAACCTACAGACTCGTATGAGAATCGATTCAGCAGCAATGGGTTGTTGTTAGATAAAGATCCAGAGGACGCCATGGTAGTGTTAAAGAATTTGGCTAAGAATAAAGAGCAATTCCCCACATCGAGGAGAGGTAAATGAGTACTAGCTGTGAAGGGTTATGAAGCCGATAATTCTTTGAAGACACAAGTTGCATATCTCACAAAGGCAGTAGAGAACCTGCTGAAGAAGGATTCTCAACCTGTTTATGCTGCACAAGAGGTATGTGGAACTTGCGGTGGGAATCATAGTTCAGAGGGCTGCCCACTACAGCTAGAGGAAGGGATGTACGTTGGGAACTATAACAAGCAGAACTATAATTCCAACAATTACAATCCCAGCTGGAGAAAGGATCCCAAATTTTCTTGGAGCAATCCGAACAATGCCTTAAATCCTCAAGTACAGAACACTCAAAATCAGGGGGCACCTAGACTTCTGACTCGGCAACAACCGCAACAGCAGTTGCAATAGCCACCAACAGCCACGACTAGTATACTGGAGCAGACCTTGGCTACGTTTATGTCTCAAACAGGAACTTACATTGAGAACATGAATCACTTCGTCAAGAAGACTAAGTCATTCATGGATAAAATAGAGATGCAGATGACTAACCATGAAGCTACTCTGAAATCACTGGAGACACAGATGGGTCAGGTTTCCCAACATATTAAACCGAGGCAGAATGGAGGATTCCCTAGTGATACTAAAAACGCTAGACAACCCACACATGAGCAATGCAAAGCTATCACAACTAGGAGTGGGAAGAAATTACCAGGGCCAGAGAAGGAAGCTGAACCAGCCCTAGAATCGACTGCCAAGAATGCTGCCCTGGTAGACGACAAACAGCATGCTACCGATGAACCTGTCACGACAGCAGAAGAGACAGAGTAGAAGGATGAAGAACCTAAGCCTCCTCAGATCCGAATGTAGTGGGAGGGACGCATTGCAGACTACCGTCCTCCACCTCCTTTTCCTCAGCGGTTACAGAAGTTGAAACAAGAATCCCAACTTAAGAAGATCTATGATATTTTTAAGCAGGTCCACATCAATATTCCGCTGTTAGATGCTATCTAGGAGATGCTTGGTTATGCCAAATTTCTCAAGGATGCTATGTCGAAGAAATCCAGACTTGGGGAATTTGAGACGGTTAAACTGACAGAAGGATGCATGACTATTCTGCACAAGCATCCACCTCAGAAAAAGAAGGATCCTGGGAGTTTCATAAAACCGTGCATAATCGGAGATAAGTTTGTGGGTAAGGCACTTTGTGATCTAGGTGCTAGTATTAATTTAATGCCAAAATCAGTATTTCAGAAATTAGGTATTGGACGAGCACGACCCACAACAGTTATGCTGCAGCTAGCAGACCGCTCTTATGTACAACCGGAAGGGAAAATTGAAGATATTCTGGTAAGAGTGGATAAATTTATTTTTCCTGCTGACTTTCTTGATTTAGATTGTGAAGTAGATGAGAATGCACCAATCATCCTGGGGCGACCCTTCTTAGCCACATGAAGATCACTAATTGATGTAGAAAAAGGAGAACTCGCTATGAGAGTGAATGATTAAGAGATCAAGCTGAATGTTCTCCAAGCAATAAAGCACGCTGATGCAGAAGAAGAATGCAAGGCTATCACTGAAGTTATCCTTGACCAACCCTGCATCAGGTCGGACTACCATGACATCAAATTTGGCCACTGCCCCATACTGAAGATCATGAGGAGGTAAACTGGATAGGCAATCGTCCAGTTAAGTTATTCGAGCCCTTAAACTATACCTCGAATGAACATATCGTCCAAACGCCATCAACTGTAGAGCCACCTGTTCTAGATCTTAAGCCCCTGCCAGGGAAACTTAAATATGTTTTTCTTGGATTAAATGATACGTTGCCCGTAATCATCTCTTCCAATTTGATGCAGGAACATGAACAACAACTGATAGGGATGCTGCAGCAGCATAAAAAGGCTATTGGATGGACGATAGCTGACATCCAAGGCATCAGTGCGGCACTATGCATGCATAAAATCCTCTTAGAGGATGATCACAAGCCGATCATTGATGCCCAGAGACGTTTGAATGATGCTATGCGAGAAGTGGTCCGAAAAGAAATTATCAAATGGCTAGATGCTGGGATAATTTACGCCATGTCGGATAGTAAGTGGGTGAGCCCGGTGCAGTGCGTTCCTAATAAAGGAGGAATAACCATGGTGACCAATGAAGAAAATGAGTTAATCCCAACCAGGACTGTGACCGGTTGGAGGGTTTGTATGGACTACCGGAAGCTTAACAAAGCTACCCGGAAGGACCACTTTCCCCTGCCTTTTATTGATCAAATGCTTGATAGATTAGTGGGAAAGCCTTATTATTGTTTTCTTGATGGTTACTCAGGTTACAACCAAATAGCCATCGCACCGGAGGATCAAGAGAAAACGACCTTCACTTGCCCGTACGATACTTACGCTTTTCGGAGGATGCCATTTGGACTCTGCAACGCACCAGCAACTTTTCAGAGGTGTATGATGGCAATATTCTCTGACATGGTGGAGGACTTCCTGGAGATATTCATGGACGATTTCTTTGTCTTTGGAGACGATTTCGAAAGCTGCCTAGGCAACCTGCAGAAAGTGCTCGAGAGATGCGAGAAGGCGAACTTGGTATTAAACTGGGAGAAATGTCACTTCATGGTGGATGAAGGGATAGTCCTAGGCCACAAAGTAAGCTGCCGCGGCATAGAGGTCGACAGGGAAAAAATTGAGGTAATTGAAAAGCTGCCACCACCCACCACAGTCAAGGGAATTCGAAGTTTTTTAGAGCATGCTGGTTTCTATCGAAGGTTTATAGCCAATTTTTCGAAGATTACCAAGCCGTTATGCCATCTTTTAGAGCAGAACTGTCCCTTCAACTTCAACACTGAATGTACTGAGGCATTCAGAATTCTGAAAGAAAAGCTGGTAACAACCCCGATAGTATAGCCACCAGATTGGAAACTACCATTTGAGATCATGTGTGATGCTAGTAACTACGCTGTTGGGGCATCACTTGGGCAGAGGAAGGACAAGCTCTTTTATGTTATATATTATGCCAGCAAAACACTGAATGACGCCCAAGTAAACTACACCACAACTAAGAAGGAACTGTTAGCTGTGGTGTTCTCGATTGACAAGTTTCGTTCATACATACTTGGAACGAAGGTCATAGTCCACACAGACCAGTCTGCATTAAAGTATTTGTTCGCCAAAAGGATGCGAAGCCTAGACTGATACGTTGGATTCTGCTACTGCAAGAATTCGACCTTGAGATCAAGGACAAAAAAGGGACAGAGAACCAAGTCGCAGATCACTTGTCAAGATTAGAGAAGGGAAATAGTCTCCCAATAGACGAGACACACATACTGGAGACCTTCCCTGACGAGCAGCTGTTCACTGCCACAAGCACTGCCGCGACAGCCACGACGGCATGTAAGTTTTCTGAACTCCCCTGGTATGCTGATTTTGTTAATTATTTAGTTAGCGGAATATTTCCTCCTGATCTTAACTATCAAGCTAGGAAGATGTTCCAAAATGATGTTAAACATTATTATTGGGACGAACCTCTTCTTTTCAAAATGTGTGCAGATCAGATCATCAGGAGATGTGTACCACATGATGAGCAGGAAGTTGTGCTTCATCACTGCCATGCTTCACAATATGGAGGACACTTGGGTGGTAACAAAACTGCTGCCAAGGTTTTGCAGTCTGGTTTTTATTGGCCGTCACTATTCAAGGATGCCCAGGCATTCTACAAAAGCTGTGATAAATGTCAACGGACTGGAAATATCTTAAGAAGACATGAGATGCCGTTGCAAAACATTCTTGAAGTCGAAATCTTCGACGTTTGGGGGATTGATTTCATGGGACCCTTCTCAACATCATGTGGGAACCTTTATATCCTACTGGCAGTGGACTACGTGTCCAAATGGGTTAAAGCGATCGCTACACAGAAAAACGATGCCAAGACTGTTCAGAGGTTTTTGCATAAGAACATATTTTCCAGATTTGGCATCCCCAAGGCGATCATCAGTGATGAAGGGAGGCATTTTGATAATAGGGTTATAGCTGCTGCCTTAAAAAAGTATGGTGTCAAACATCGGATCGCAACAGCTTACCACCCTCAGACCAATGGACATGCTAAAATATCCAACAGAGAAGTAAAGAACATTCTTGAGAAGATGGTTAAGCCAACTCGAAAGGACTGGTCTCTACACCTCAATGATGCAGTATGGGCCTATAGAACAACGTACAAAACTCCATTGGGAATGTCACCCTACCGGCTGATTTATGGAAAAACATGCCATCTACTTGTTGAGATTGAGCACTGGGCCATCAAGGCAGTGAATATGGACTTGGAAAAGGCAGGACAGAAAAATCTACTTGACTTGAATGAGATCGAAGAAATTCGAGCAATGACCTATGACAACGCAAAAATTTACAAGGACAAGACGAAGAAGTGGCATGACAAGAAGCTGCTGCCACGACAGTTCTATCCAGGGTAACTTGTGTTGTTATTCAACTCTAGGTTGAAACTCTTCCCAGGAAAGTTGAAATCTAGATGGTCCGGCCCGTTTCAGGTGGTGCAAGTTTTTCCTCATGGTGCCATCACGATCAAATCCTTAAAGGACGGGCACCAATTTAAAGTCAACGGACAGAGATTAAAGCATTATTAGGGGACTGAAGCCCCAAGAATGCAGGAAGTGGTTACTTTAGGAGATGCCCCTCCTGGCATCCCTAATTTAACCTAATTTTATTTATTATTTATATATATTTATTAGGTAATTAGAATTATTTTATTTTTAGGAACTAAGTATTTATTTATATTATTTTTAGGAAATAAAGGAGACAAGGAGAAGAGGAGAAGTGAATTAAGCCCACAATCTTTCCATCAGCCCAAAGAGCCCAAAATAGGAGCCTGTCGTTACAGCTGCCGTGACAGACGCGGAAAATCCAGCTTGTCAACACGCTGTCGCGATAGACACGCAAACGCGTAACAGACGCGTAGCAGACACGGAAACGCGTGACAGACGCGTTAGAAACCGCGTAACAGCTGGCCCCGTTATTCGCGCCTACCGTTACAGCTCCAACGGGCAGCAAACTCCTCATCTATATAAACCCCATTTTACTATTCATTTTTCACTCACTTTTACTCTCTCTAGTTGTTTCCTCTAGAATTTCATTTGCTTTCATCTTTTTCTACAGTCCCTTGCAACATGAGTACCAGAAACACCCGACGCAATGCTGCCTCAAGATCTGCCCCAGCAGCAGCCACTCTCAGCTCCTTCCATGGAAAAGATATGTGGGAGGAGAGAGGGTTCATTTACAGCCAACGAACGGAGAATCTCGGGCTAAAACCATTCATAGCCCGTAAGATCAGAGCTCTGCAGTGGCAGACGTTTGCCGAGCAGCCGAAAGAAATGAGTGTGACCTTAGTCCGAGAATTTTATGCTGCCATTGGCAGCAGGGAGGCGACAGCAGTGACGGTTCGTGGAAAGGAAGTACCCTTTGAGGCAGAATACATCAACACCCTTTATGGATTCTACGTTGGCAGAAGGGAAGACGGCCGCCAAAGATTTGTGGAAAGCTTGGAGGCAGCAGATTATGATGTTGTCATGGCAGAACTCACCGAGGAAGGCACCGAATGGAATACCGATCCCAAACATCCAAGGACAGTGAAACGATTTCAACTCACCCCCGAAGCCAAGCTGTGGAACGCATTTGTCAAAACCCCATTTCGGGATTTTTGATAAAAACCCCACCATTTTCAGTTATATTACATCTAAGGGCAAGAGTTCAACATAAATAAAATTTGCAAATCAAAAGCTACATGAAAACCCAATAAAGCTTCAACCTTTTTCCCAAAGTTTTGAAAATTTCAAAATCTTCAAAGGTGATGTTTATGAAAACTAAAACTATAGATACGTTAAGAACGATGAGGAGAACTCAAAAATATAATTACTTTGTTGAAAGCACTTGAGATGGTGGAGGGATTTGATGGAATAGTAACCAAGGGTTTGAGGAGGTTTTTGACGTGAAAATGGTGGAATGAAGAAGATGAGAAAGTTTTTTTTTCAAAAAGCCTATTTCACTCATCTTATTTTCCTTTGTTTAAAAATTATCAAATTGCCATTAATGAAATTCAAACCCTTTTAAAATAAAACCAAAGTCTATTTTAATTAAAACGAACTACTCGAACCCGATTCTCGCACTCGACTCCCGACCCCTAAACTCGTGTGTTACAACTCTCCCCTACTTAAGAAATTTCGTCCTCGAAATTACCTGACTAAAAGAGATAAGGAAATTGCCTTTCTATATCCTCCTTTCTCTCTGAAGTGGCCTCGTCCACTCCTCGACATCGCCACCTCACTTTGACCAGCTCAATCGATCTACCACGCAACACTTTGTTGTCTAAGGCTAAGATCTCCATCGGTTCCTCATCATACGTCAAATCCGGATTCAATTCAATGTCTTCTACAGTCATAACATGCGACAGATCTTATCTATACTTACGAAGCATCGAAACATGGAACACATTGTGAATCTTCTCTAGCTCAGATGGCAAACGTAACTGACAAGCAACTAGACTGACTCGCCTCACAATTCCATACGGTCCAATGTACCTCGGACTCAACTTCCCTTTTCTGCCAAATCTCATAATCTTCTTCCACAGAGAGACTTTCAAGAACACTCTATCTCCCACGGAATACTCAACTCCCTTCCTCTTCAAGTCGGCATAGGACTTCTGCCTATCCAAAACTGCCTTCAAACGATCACAAATCAATTTCACCTTTTCGGTAGTCCCCTTACGCAAATCTGGCATCGAAAACAACTTCTGACCTACTTCGGCCCAACAAATCGGAGTTCTACATTTTCTACCATACAGAACCTCATACGAAGCCATCTGAATGCTCGACTGAAAACTGTTATTATATGCAAACTCGACTAAAGGCAAGTGCTTCTCCCAAGTACCCTGAAAATCAATGATGCAACAACGCAACATATCCTCTAAAATCTGTATAACCCTCTCTGACTGAGGATGATACGACGTACTAAAATTCAATTGGGTGCCCAAAGTTGTATGCAAAGACTCCCAAAATCGTGCTGTAAATCTTAGATCTCTATTAGACACAATCGACTTCGGCACACCATGCAGTCTTACGATCTCATCAATGTACAAATCGGCCAATCTATCTAAGGAGTAAGTCATATTAACAGCTAGAAAGTGAGCACACTTTGTGAAACGGTCAACTATAACCCAAACCGAGTTCTTCTTCGTAGGATTCAAAGCCAAACCCAAAACGAAATCCATAGAGATATTTTCCCACTTCCATTCCGGAATTCTCAACGGTTGCAACAAGCCTGAAGGAACCTGATGTTCCACCTTCACTCTCTGACATACACTTACTCAAAAAATCGGCTACGTCCCTCTTCAAACCAACCCAAAAGTACTCATTCTTCAAATCACGGTACATCTTCATGCTACCCGAATGCATAGAAAACGGGCTACTGTGCGCTTCGGTCAAGATCGTATGTCTCAAATCACTGTCATCTGGCACAACTTTTCTATATCTGAAACACAAGACCCCATCAACACTGAAACTATAATCCGAAGGTCTACCCTCGGCTATATCTTGCACGTGAAGTGCCAAAGATCTATCTAAGAGTTGTTTCTCTCTAATCAACTGGCCTAAAGTAGGTCTAACCTAAAGCTCGGCCACTAAACCACCATTACTGGACAAGCTCAAACAAGCAAACATGGCTCTCAACTCAACAACTACCTTCCTACTCAAAGCATCTGCCACCACATTGGCTTTACCCGGATGGTACTCAATCGTAAGATCATAGTCCTTCAAAAACTCTAGCCACCTATGTTGTCTAAGGTTCAACTCTCGTTGTGTCATGATATACTTCAGACTCTTGTGATCCGTGTACATTGTGCATTTCTCACCATACAAATAATGTCTCCAAATCTTTAGGGCAAACACAACTGCGGCTAGCTCTATGTCGTGTGTCGGATAGTTACACTCGTGAGTCTTCAACTGTCTCGAGGCATAAGCCACCACTCTTCTGTCTTGCATGAGAACACAATCTAACCCTACATACGAAGCATCACTGTAGACTACATACTCTTTCCCCGACTCTGGCTGAATCAAAATCGGTGCATTGGTCAAAGCTTCTTTCAATTTCTCAAAGGCTTGTTGTCTCGCATCTGACCACTCAAACTGAACATTCTTCTGAAGCAACTTCGTCAAAGGAGCAGCTATCTTCGAGAAACCTTCCACAAACCTCCTATAGTAACCAGCTAAGCCTAGAAAACTACAAATCTCTGTCACGGACTTCGGTTGCTTCCACTCAACAACGGCCTCTATCTTCTTCGAATCAACTCTAATCCCCTCGGCTGACACTACATGTCCCAGATAGACTACTTCTCGGATCCAGAACTCGCACTTACTCAACTTCGCGTACAACTAGTTGTCTAGCAAAGTTTGCAAAACTAACCTCAAATGCCGGTCATGATCTTCCTCGGTACGCGAATACACCAAAATGGCATCTATGAAAACAACCACAAAATGGTCTAAGTACTGACGGAAGATTCTATTCATCGTGTCCATGAATGCAGCCAGTGCATTAGTCAACCCAAACGGCATAACTAAGAACTCATAGTGACCATATCTAGTCCTAAAAGCGGTCTTCGGTACATCAACCTCTTTCACCTTCAACTGGTGATAACCGGATCTCAAGTCAATCTTCGAAAAGACTGACGCCCCTCTCAACTGATCGAACAAGTCATTAATACGCGGCAAATGATATTTGTTCTTCACCGTTAACTGATTCAACTGTCTATAATCGATGCACATTCTCATACTTTCGTCTTTCATCTTCACAAACAAAACTGGAGCGCCCCAAGGCGAAGAACTCAGACGGATAAAGCCTCTATCTGACAACTCTTGCAACTGAGTCTTCAACTCTTTTAGTTCTTTCGGTGCCATATGGTACGGAGCAATCGAAACACGAGCAGCATCTGAATAAGTCTCTATAGAAAACTCTACCTCTCTCTCAAGCGGTAAACACAACAATTCTTCTGGAAACACACTCGAAAAATCACACACTGTTCTGATATCCTGAGGTCTAACTTCACTCATGTTCGGATTCATCATGTAGGCCAAGTACGCCTCACAACCCAACTCAACTAACCTCTGAGCCTCTAAAGCTGAAACAACATTCGATAAGAATTTCACGTTCTCACCTACTACCACAATCTCATAATCATCCACAAGCTTCAAGAAAACCCTCTTAGTCTTAAAATCTATCCTAGCTCTATGTTCTATAAGCCAGTCCATGCCCAGAATTACATCAAAGTCATAGAACAGTAACTCCATCATATCCACTGGAAATACATGCCCCTGAACCATTAACGGACACCTTCTGTACATCTTCCTAACCACTATTGTATCCCCGAAGGAACTAGTAACACTAACACCTACCTCTAGTACCTCACAAGGTAAATTCAACGTCTTTGCGTGCTAACTCAAAATATAAGAATACGTAGACCCGGAGTCAATCAAAGAAAGCAAACTCAGAGACTGTATCGAGAAATTACATGCGATCACATCCGTTTCGTTCTGCCCCTCACGCTGAGCATAAACTCTAGCCTAACCTCCACCCTCTAGCTGAACCGCCACTACATGCGCTATGTTCCTCTGGCCATCATTTCTCGGCTAGAAGTTACCGCGACCACGCCCACGGCCTCTCTGAAAATCAGCAGCTCTAGCAGGAGCCTGAACCTGAGCTGGTGCATACCCAACCTGATGTGCACAATCACGCCTAATGTGATCTCTAGCTCCACAGTTCCAACAAGAATGAAAGTTCCCCCAACACTCACCGGTGTGATGCCTCCCGCATCGAGCACACTCGGGCGGACGCCCACCAGCTCTTTGGCCCTAATGGCCCCTACCGTGGTTACCACCACCACGTCTATGGTCAAAGTGATGCTTATTGTCCCGATGCTTCTGTGCATCACCTCTATCAAATTCGCCAGACCTCTTCCCGGAACTAGAACCACTAGAACGTTTGGTCAAACCCAAACTGTGCTCTATGTCTTTGGCCCTAGCGACCAAGACATCAAAGTTCGTGTAGTCCGTAAACAAGGTGTACCTCTTTATCTCCTCGCTTAACTCGTAACGGAAATGGTCACAACGTTCCCTCTCAGTAGGAACTAGCTCAGATGGATGCTGACTCACCCTGACAAACCGTATCTCATACTCGGTCACGGTCAAGTTCCCCTGAAGCAAGGCCATGAACTCTCTCTCTTCTTCTCATCAAGATAATGGGGACCCAGATACTTCTTGCGAAAAGCTGACTCAAAGAACTCACATGTGATCTCGGCATCTGGCATGCCCTTAGTAATGGTGACCCACCAAGTGTAGGCATCACCCTGAAGCAATGAAACAACGCACCCAAGCATACGTGCTCCAGTACAACCCATATGTGACAGAATACAGACAGTCTTGTTAAACCAAGTCTCGGATCTCTCGGGTGCCAACCCTCGGAACTCTTCGCCTCCCAAACTACGAAGCCTCTCAAGTGGCAAACCGGTGCCCTCACCTTGAGGTTGTGCCATTGCCTAGTCCCCAGCCACTGCTACCTGAAAAGCCCCGGATATCGCCTGAACTAGTGGAGCCAAATCTATACCGGTCGGTCCTTGGCCAACCTGAGGTTCTACACCCTCGGCTCTCACCTCACCTCCCTCTTGACGAGGAGGAGAAGGAGGAGGTGGAGGAGCCTACGCCTCAACAACCAGCTCAACTCCCGGAGCTGCTGCCCGTGGTTCCGGATGAACCATCCTAGGCCTCTCTCTATGTCTCATCTCACAGCTAGCAAGATAACAACTACAACAAAAAAACACATAAGGATTAAGTTAGCAAAGGCAAGGGTCCAACGTGCTCAAGTATATTCCTTTACAAAATCTACACTACGTCTCAACACAACAATCATGCTAACACATGCTCTCAAACACCATACTAGCAAGCATACATGGCAAAACATTCACCGAGACATAGCAACAACATAACACTTCGAACTTACCTCACTTGCCTACCCGAGTTCTCGGAAACCTCAGGCTCTAATACCAACAAATGTAACCCCCTCGTCCCGGTCTGGACAACTAACCGGTCTGAGTAGATTACACGGGGAAAACTGAAGCGAAACTCGTTAAGGCTCCACTTCGATTAGCATTCCTAGAAAATTTTTCGTTAATTATCTTGTCTAGATGTATCATTTAATCCTATGTGAGAAACGACAGCGGAACGAACGAAGAAGAACATTCAAACAACGTAAGGTAATTTAAATTTACCAAGTGATATGTTGATACGATTATATGCTTACGAAGCAAAGACCCAACAAAAACGACACACACAAGGCTTACAGAAAAGCTTACGACAAACAGAGCCCCATGCCCAACACTTGAGAACCTTTAAAGAAGCCAAAAGCTCAATTGTCAGGCCGGTGTTTCAAAACAGGCTTGCCTGATTCGAAACTTGGGCCCCAGTTTTAAAAGCCAGACCAGCCGTACCGATACGGCCCACCCCTTTTCAGTACAGGGGTCCATTTCGTCTAAGCGTTCTAGAACTCGTTCCGGAACAGGCCTTCACAGTAGCAAATCATTTCGGTACGCGTATCGGAATAGGGGCTCACAATGTCAAACCGTATCAAAACGCGTTCCGATACGGGTCCCTGGAGCAGCTCCTATTCCAAAACCACCTCACGCGTTTCGAAACGCCTGCAACTTGTAAGACTCTAAAAACAGTTTCTGCATCTCCAAAAGTTCCCAACATGCCTCAAACCACAAGAAACAACAGCATGAATACACATACTCTAGAGGCATTTCACCCTCATGCAAGCATGATCAAACACTTAACATACATTCAAGACCAAACCATTCGAAAGAACATACATCCATGGTTAAACATTTAAGAAACAAGCATTCACCAAGTACATTGCATAATTGGGTTTACATGCCTTTAAACAAAACACATAAGCATTCATGGAACATGGTTATAGGCCTTCAAAACACAAAGCATTTAGGAAACAACATAAACATGGTTTACAAACCCACATCAAAGGCATTAAAAACAAAAACCAACACATAGGAGTCTATCAACGCTTATACAAAACACATAGCATCCCCATTGCTAATCTACCACATTATTTACTAAACCATACTTGGGCAACTACTATAAGCTTGGATGCCCTTTCCTTGCTCCTTGCTAACTCCAGGCTAATGATCTGCATTGTCGAAAATGAGAGCGTAAGCTAGAAGCTTAGTAAGGGAGCTCTAAAACAAAAACAACGACAATGCAGGGTTCAAGCATATCATCCTTAAGACATTTTCAGACATACATATGCACTAACATAGCAACATAGCTACACATCACAAGAATGCATGAACATGGCATCTTACCTCATGTTATGCTAAACAAGATATAACAGTTATCTTAGCAACAACCACACATGAACAAGTATATTAGCAACTATTAGTTTACTCGGATATGCGGATAACTTCCGTTGGGATTTTCACCCTCAACGTACTCGACAACACATTACCTTCCGGTGGGAATACACTCATCACCGTTCCTTGCATGGATGGGATTACACTCATCATCACATGCCCTTACGGATGAGATTCCACTCATCATCACGTAATAATATATATACCGAGGGAATATTACTTCACCGTAAGCCTTCTTGATGACTATACGTCACCAAGGCCACGCGCGAATTTGACTCAATCGTGTGCACACTCATCCTAATGATCGATCATTTATACCCGGTAATTAACTAGTGCCAATCATACTAACAAGTCTCACCATGATATTACCATCATGCATTTCAACATATCAAACTCCACATACATCGATATGTATATCAACATGCATAAACAACACATACTTCACAAGTCCACATTATGCACTTTAAGCAAAACTCATAAAGCATACAAGAGATTAAGCTACCAACTTAATCTCTACCTTGGATTGGCCTACCAAGCACAATCCAACACCACAACCACACACTTGAACCAATTTAAAACCATTTTAAATGATTCCACTAACCACACTTCCTTATGCAAACCCAGAAAAGCCGAATCAAGCCTCCACACTTTTTGAAATCGAACCCGAAGCTTCTCCAAAGGTTTCCCTTGATTCTAACCAATCAAAAATAACATATTACTACACAAATCATTCACAAAACACTGCCACTAATCATATTTCAAACACAAGACCAAACTTCTACATTTCCAAGCCAAGACTAACACCAAAATCCTCATTTTCGTACTCCCTCACAACCCAGCAAAAATCTATCAATTCCATCACCTAAACCAGCATTAAACACCTTCAAAACAACTTTCTAGTATCACTATAACACCAGCCCAACTCCCCTTCACAAAACAACTCCAAAACTCAAGTTTTTACACTTTTAAAAATACCCACAAAACCCATTTTGGGATTTTTGATAAAACCCCACCACTTTCAGTTATATTACATCTAAGGGCAAGAGTTCAACATAAATAAACTTAGCAAATCAAAAGCTACATGAAAATCCACTAAAGCTCCAACCTTTTTCCCAAAGTTGTGAAAACTTCAAAATCTTCAAAGGTGATGTTTATGAAAACTATAACTATAGATACGTTAAGAACGATGAGAGAACTCAAAAATATAATTACCTTGTTGAAAGCACTTGAGATGGTGGAGGGACATGATGGAATAGTAACCAAGTGTTTGGGGAGGTTTTTGACGTGAAAATGGTGGAATGAAGAAGATGAGAAAGTTTTTTTTAAAAAGCCTCTTTCACTCATCTTATTTTCCTTTGTTTAAAAATTACCAAATTGCCATTAATGAAATTCAAACCCTTTTAAAATAAAACCAAAGTCTATTTTAATTAAAACGAACGAATCAAACTTGATTCTCGCACTCGACTCCCGACCCCTAAACTCGGGTGTTACAACCACCACCTATTTTATCACGGTGGCTAACACTCTAAAGAGGCATCAACAACTTTCTCCGGCGATCACAGTAGAAACAGTGGTATACGCCTTCCCGTCCAACGATGCTGGGAAGCAAACGGTAGCAACAAGGGAATGAACAACAACAACAGAATCGTCGGCAGCATCGATGGCGGAGCCAAGCAGGAAAAGGAAGCGGCATATTTTCTCGGCCGAACCAGTGCCAGAGGTTGAGGAATCAGAATCTAAAGCAGACCACAGTGAAGCTCCTCGCCCCACTTCTAAGAGAATCCAGCCGTCGCGCACAGCAAAAATTTCACCTGCCAAGCCTACTACCAGAACCTCTGCCAACCGTCGCCTGGTCATCCAATCATCCTCCTCCTCCTCTGCCTCAAAGACTCCAACATCATCCCTTAAGTCTAAGTTTTGTTTCCCTGTCTCATGTTTATTTTTCAGTTTTTATTTTGTGCATTGAGGGCAATGCCCATCTCGAGTTTGGAAGGGATTAGCACTAATCATTGTTTAGGCATACTTAGAGCATATATGTTGCATAATGTACTTGCCTCTAAAATTAATCAAAAGAAAAAGTTTGTTAAAACTTGTGCCTATGATAGGATAGTCGATTTTAAATTTTTTGCACCAATTAAAAAGAACTTAATTTTGGGGAAAGCATGAAGTATACTTAGAATTTTTCTATAATTGCCAAAAAATTAAAAACACTACTGTTACTTGCTGAATTTGATTGAATTTCTGATAAACATTTCATGCTTGAATTATTTGTAAAATTCTAACATGGTTGCAGGAAGCTGCCGCGACAAACAACAAACAGAAAAAGAAAAGCACTACCACGGCAGGAAAGAAAATATTTATGTTGTCTTTCCTTAGAGGTGCCTGAAAATGGCTCTAGGAAGAATCATGTGCAAGGACACTCCGCTGCTACCAAAGTCTATGAATCTGATTTTTTTTAAAATGATGGACAAATTAGCATGGGTGAATGAAAGTCTTTACGGAATGACTCTACTCAATGGGTTCGGGGTTTTGTAGTTTGCTTTTATCTTAATTTCAGACCTAAAGAGTAGTTGTGATAAGCTGAAGCCCTTACTGCCATGATTATAAACTATGCTTAATTATGTTGCCTTGGTAGCAACCCTATATTACCATGACATCACCTTTGTTTACTTAGAATATTCTTCAGATTCAACTTGTACACAGTTTCTGCACACACTGCACTGGCATTATAGTGTAATTCTAAGGTAATTCATGTTATTATCCTCTCACTAATCTAATGATAGGTGCCACGGCCTTGAGGTGCTAAATCAAGTTTAAATCGGGTTCTTCTTTCTGATTAGTGCCAGGGCAAGTATGTTTAGGATTGCATTGCTTGAGGACAAGCAATAGTTTGAATATGGGGGTTTGTAAAGTGCTCATAAGTCCTATATTTTGTATGCATTCCATCTCATATTATTGCTATTCTCAAGTACATTTTAGGCATAATTAGGTGCATGCATGCATTATTTACAGTATTCTTTGCTTTGCCTTGTTCTTGTTGAATATCTTTGATTTGGTGAGAAAAGATATTGTTTTAGTTTAGTTTTAGTTTCAGGTGCTAGAAGCTGTCAGATAGAGAGAGGAGCTGAGGAGCTGATGCTGAGGCAGCAGACCAATGAGGTGTAATGAAGCAGCTCAACACAGAGAGAGATGCTGCCGAGTAGCTGTCGCCGCCATATCTGCCGCCTAGGGCAGCAACTTAAGGAATTGGTGAAATGGAGTGCGATTGGAAGAGCATAATTTACTAAGTCCAATGAGCCCAACCATGCAAATTATTGATGCTAGAAACGCAATCTGTAAGAAAGGGGACCAATTCGTTCAACTATCTCATACGGACCAATAAACCTCGGACTCAGTTTACCTTTCCTACTGAATCTCATCACTTTCTTCCAAGGTGAAACTTTCAGAAAAACTTTCGCACCCACCGCATACTCTCTTGGCGTTTCAAATCCGCATAAGACTTTTGACTATCCGTAGCTGCTTTCAGGCGATCACAAATCAATTTTACCTTCTCTGTAGTACCCTTAAGAATATCTGGTAATGATAGTAACTTTTGTCCCACTTTAGTATAACAGACAGGTGTTCTACAATTTCTACCATACAAAGCTTCGTAAGGAGCCATCTGAATGCTTGCCTGATAACTGTTATTATACGCAAACTCTACTAATGGTAGATGTTTCTCCCATGAACCCTGAAAATCAATAATGCAACACCGCAACATATCCTCTAACACTTGAATTACTCTTTCCGACTAATCATCTGTCTGTGGATGATAAGATGTGCTGAAATTCAATCGAGTACCCAAAGCATCATGCAGACATTCCCAAAATCGAGCTGTAAACCTCGGATCTCTATCTGACACAATCAATTTCGGTACACCATGTAATCTCACTATCTTCTTGATGTACAACTCAGCTAACTTATCTAATGTGTACGTTGTATGAACAGCTTTGATGTGTGCGCATTTCATGAGATGATCAACAATTACCCAAACTGAATTCTTCCTGGAAGGTGTCAAAGGAAAACCTGATACAAAATCCATGGTAATTCCTTCCCACTTCCATTATGGGATTCTCAATGGTTGCAACAAACCTTACTACCCGCAAAGCCCGTTGGTGATAGCACTACCCCTACCACTCGTATCACAATAGCACTACCCCTATTGAGAAACTGAAGGATACCACACACGCGAATTTTTTATAATAGAGCTCTCCACATCCTATTGATCGATCAACATATCTGATGTATACATAATCATCACTTGCCAATATACAATTTACCTCCAAGATTGTTCACTAATTTCAAAGCATAAACATGATCACAACATCTCAATTCAAAGCATATACAATGCATGGCATTTCTCAACATAATTTCATAACCTTGAAATTATGACATCAACTCATGGGATTTCAAATAACAACATTTAAAACAACTCATTACGCAAGAAAATAGTAGGATTTATCATAACCATCAATGCATACGCATCATCATCACATTAAACCAAAACAATCGAAAACAAAGTAAAAACAAGGGTGTGAAACACCCAAACTTACGCTTGAGCTTAGATTGGTCTCTCGGACACAATCCAAACACTTTAAAACATGTCATTAACCACGTTAAGGCTATAGAAGCATTTACACTCACCAGCAAACCACAAACAATAGCCAAAATGTCGATTCAAGTCTCTGGATCACCCAAAAACGCGTTCGATGATTCTGAATCCAAAACCCATGTTTCTAACCATTGCAAAACAGAATATTATACTTTATTTCAACCCAAAAACTTGTTGGAAAGCAGAGACTCATCGTCTAACAAAAATCGGCCATCAAAACATATCTGAAATAAGCCGAAAACATCGAATAAATCAACTCAAGCAATCTCCAGCCAAAACCCAGCAAAATTATCATCATAAATACATCTAATAGCATCCGAAAACATTAACCCGTCATCAAATAATCACCAGCTACTGATTTCTCACAAATCCAAGCCAAAAACCCAAAAATATCAATATGGAACTTCATCAACTTAACCAAAACTGGGATTCTTTTGATTAACACATTATTTCAACATCAAAAACATTGCCCACAACAATCTAAAACCCAGCAGAACCTGATCCAACAATGAAACTCACTAAACCACCATTTTTAGCTTGATTTCTCACTTTTTCATAAATATCTTTGTAAAACCTTTAATCTAAGACAATAAATGAATCAATAACATGGGAATATCAGTAAATAATCTTACATTAGAGGAGAAAAACGCAACTCACCTCTAATGGTAGAGTTTCCCCTTGATTTTCAAGAAAAGCTTAAGAAATCTAAGAGAAAACAATTGGGTTTTAGAAGGAAATCATAAGGAAATTCTTTGATGATTAGAAATCCACTTAGAAAGAAGTTTATCTTTGAAAACTTTCTGCTAAAATGTTTTTTGATTGAAAAGAGGATGAAGAAAAGCCTTTTTGAAGTTTTAACGTCAAATCTTGAAATGATATAAAACCCTTTTTAAAATATGAATTAAAACCCTTTTTAAAATCACTTTTAGGAATAAAATAAATAAGGGAAAAGTATTAAATTAGACTTGGCTAATTAGCTCCTTTAAGAGTCAATGTTTTGATTCTTTTACAAAACAGTCACTAAAACAGTTTTGAAAATTCTCATTTTAGTCACTAGACACAATGTCCTAATTCCGAAACTTATTTTCCAAAATTGATTTCGCACACGAGATATATATAATATATAAGGATTTTAGAAATTATTTCCACATTTTTAAGAACACTCGAGGGCGGTTTTCCCTGAACTCACCCCAAACTACCCAAACTCCAAAAATAGATTCAACCAACTCTAAAGCCTCCACCGAAACTCCTAAGCCCAAAACCAGGGTGTTACATGGTGCATGTTGAATATGCCAGCACCGATTCCTCCTTTGATTCGAACGACGTTCCTACCATGAAACCAAAGCCTACACTTGTCACACTATATGTCGAGTCTACCAAGAAGAACGAGGATATTGGAGCCTCCACTACCGCCTCAAAGTAGGACTGGAAAGATAAGAAAAGAATGGCCCCTGAACGTGGGAGCCTAACAATGAGAAAGATCTGTGCAAGCCCGTGCCAAACGGGAGAAAGAGGTCTCCTAAAGGGAGTCTTCTTCTACCTAACTCCTTTACATTTCATTTTTGCATCTTCATGTTCATGCATTTTTATTTTTTTATTTTTCTTGTATATAAGTGTTGTTTCATGCATTGAGGACAATTCACATCTTGGGTTTGGGGTGTGCATTTTCTCACATAATTCCATGTCATGCATTTCATGTTTAATTTTTTTGTTTGCCATGTAGTTCATGTAGAGTAGTTGCATACCGAACCATAAAAAAGTGAAAAATAAAATTTTGTCTCGGTAGAAATTTGAAGTTTGTTAACAATTGATTAGGCAAGCTTATTTTGATCCTAGTTGTCTGCCCAATGATGATTTTTTTAATCTTCAGCTTGTCATGCCAGTAGAATGTATGCCAAGTTTGCTTGTCAATTCATCTCTAGTGTAGGAAATTGATTTACACTTAGCGCGTGGTATGTATCTAGTTCCCTAGAAACTTAAACTATTTGAAACCATGCTTAGATTTAAAAAAAATAAGAGAAGAAAGAATGTCAGGATAAAAGAAAATAAGGCAGCAATGTTCTGCCAACGCAAAAAAAATGAACTCTTCTCTACCTAGGGATAATAAGTACTTAGTGTAATACCCTAAAACTGGGTCAATTGTATTTAGTGGTCTTTGTACTTCAAATATTGTTTTGAGATAAAATAAACTTGTATGATTTTAATTAGTTGATATTAGGCCTACTCTAAGTTAGATTAAAGTGTGAAATTAATTTGAATGTTATCACTTCATACGTGACTTAAATTAATCTAAGGATACTTGGATTAATATTGAATGGAATAGATTTAGGACCAAAATGAAAAAAAGTAAAAGAAAGGATGCTTTTAATTACATGACTAAACCGAACAAAGAATTATATAAAGATCTTGCACGTAAAATTTTTGAAAGGATTAGGAGCTTAGGACTCAATAGGATATTTAAACAATATGAGAGCCATTTTCAAAGGACTTAAAAAGATCTATGATAAAAGTGTTAGCTTGCATGTAAAAATTCTAGTAACTTAAGGACTTGGACACCTTTCCAAGCAAGGGTTATGCCAAGCATGATGGAGGGAGAGTGACTTGGCTGATTTTGGATGAAGATTATGTGATGAGAACTCTTCATCATCTTCCTTCTCTCAATTTACCCTCCATGACCGGTCCTAAGAGAGTTGTGAGAAAGAGAGCTTGAATCGGAATAGTAAATCCATTCTAAGGGAGGTTGCATGCATGAAAGCTTATTAGAAAGGTAACCAATCTAATTTCTATGTTGTCCTTGAATGATTAAGCTTGATAATTTAGTTGTTTGGTGTAAACAATTTCTTAGCTTTGAATTAAGGACCATTTTGGACTATTTCTATGTGAAATTTGGGATATGTTTCATGTGTGTGTATGCTTGAATATAGATGAATCTGTTTGAGGGGATATATATGCATTCTAGTAGTTTGTTTTGCATCCGAATTTGGAACAAGAATGTTTGCTATGGTTCTACCATGATTTAAGAAATTATAGACAATCTAAATCGTTGTTAAATTCTGTAAATTTTACTGGAATCTTAAATTATATGACCTATTTGTGTGTTAGTAGCTAAATAAAGATAACTGAGTGAATGAGGGGCTGTTTTGTAGTACTAGAAAACAGGGCAGATTGTATATATGTACATAAGTTCTGGACTATTTTTTATGAATAAAAATTTATATAAATAACTGTTTTGGGACTGTTTTGGTTGGATCGAAACATGAGAAAAGTTGTTAATGTTCTCTAATTAAAAGAAAACAGGGGAAAGTAGTTGTACAAGTTAAGAATTGGATAGCCTTAGTGTTGATCTAGTGAAATCTGCCCAGAATCGGGTACATTGGCAGTGAATTCAAAAATTTACTAAAAATCATGTAGCTCAAATTAAAGAATGATCCTTATATGTGTAGAATCGTGTGTGAATCTAGATTCTCTTATAACAAACGGTGATTAATTTCATTATATATATTTAAAGATATGAATTTTTAAGTAAGGGGAGATTAAAACTGGTTTTTAAAACTGTTTTAAAAATCTGCATTACTAGTAACTTTGGAAATTTGCTATAAATTGTACTGGTTGAATTGGAAGCTATAAGATGTATGGTTAGAAAGCTTATCTTGTCTAGTTTCATTTAGTACAAACGAAACTGAATTTCAAGCTATAGAACAGTTTATAGAGATGAATCTTAAGGGATAGTGTAATCCGCCTGATGGCAGAATTGGGTGTATCTTTGACTAAATTCTATGTTAATTCATAAGGATTAAAACTACAAGGCTTGTATGGTTATAAAGGTAATTGAGTCAGATTTTAACGGTGTAAACAGTTCGAAATTCCGACATATGGAATTCAAGATTTGAGTTTTTAACTCGACTAGTGCACAGTCTGCCTGGCAGTAGTTCTATAGGTGACTTAAAATATCATTGAAAGCTTGAACGAATGTATATGAAATTTGAATTTGTAGTGCTGGTGATACTTTGTTATGCTAATTAATATATAGTTTTGAAACAAATGGTAAACTTAAATGTATGTTGGATTTATAAGCTAGTTATTAAAATTGGAATAGAAGTTGTAATAGCCTGAATTGATTATGAAATGGATTATTTTACATGGCTACCATGTTAATGGATTAAAATGGGACAAGGAAGGGGCTGTGAGTAATTCTAAAAGACTGTTTTGTATGCTTATATGTGACAATTGTATGATAAAAGTTATATTGTATTGTTATGAAGTCTAGTAGACTGTTTTGAATAATCAAAATAGTAGGAATGCTTTAAGAATGAGTATAGGGATTGATTTACAAGTTAGGGATTGAATTGCCATTAAAATAGATGTTTGTTGGATTGATTTTTCTGTGTATACGTATAATTGAGATTGTTTTAATGATTTGTTAAATTGGATTGGTGTACATGTCATGATAAGGAAGATTAGGAGATTGAGTTAGAGGAAGCTAAGGGAAATTGTAGATTCAGGTATCCTGTAACTTTGGGATAAGAGGTGAGCGTAGTTGTTTGTGTCTCAGGTGACACAGAGTCATTCTGAAGTTATAGTTTCATTCTGATTATTTTATTGAATGGTTATAGATGGATTACACTACTTGTTCACATTGTGCATAATGCTCAATTAGAGCAAATTGGGGAGGGGCATCCTTGGTATCATACTTGGTAATACATTACATAATTACTATGTGCCTTGCTATGTTACATTTGTATGAATGATTATGTTTATGTTTACCTTGTAAAAAGCTTGGAAGCTAACTACTGATCAACACTTCCATAAAGCTTAAATAAGAATAACCATCCCTAGTAAAACGATTTATGAATTAATAAGCTTAAAGTATCAAAAGCTCAATGTTTGACATAAGACATTAAGTAAGTAACATGTAAGACTACTCGTGCGATAAGATACTCCCCTTATTATCAAACATAAGACAAGATATCTAAGTTTCTTACTCAATAGAAGCCCTTGGACACTTTGGCATAGTACATGGCATATTTCGGGACTACGGTCCATGAGTTAAGGCTCGGGGGGATGCCTCTTATTATATGTGATATATTGGCGACAATAGGAGGTAATGGGGGAGATGTAGGGAGATGGTGATAGTTTGGTTGGATAGAGAAGAGAAGATAGGATTGTTATAATCAGACACAAGCCATTGCTTTGTGCTTTGAGCTATGTGAAACACGAACCAATGTTACTTACGACCAATGTGATCCAAGGCAAATGATTTCAAAAGAGTTGAATACAATTGAATTCATGATGATTTATGAAAGAATGCCTTTGTGGCAATGTTAATAATGTTATGGAACAATGCTCACTTATGATAAGAAATTCATATAATGAGGATATGTGCCTAATGAGAGGCAATGAGCTTGGAAAAGAATCCATGATAAGCATTCTGAAAGAAATAATAAGAAAATCAAAAGTGGTAATAAGAACTCCGATAAGTCTTGGGAAGACTTCAATGTGATAAAGTTCGATCTTAATAAGATCGATATGAATTTTTAATGAAGCTTTGGTAAGATTTAAAAGTATAGTAAGAACCCCATAAAGCTTTTAAAAGTTAAGTGTTAGGCTTGATAGACTCAATTTCCTTCAACCGATTTAGCTTGCCAAGTGGTGGAGAAGTTAAGCTATTTGGGTGATTGGTGGTGGAAGCGAAAAATAAAAAAGACACGAAGAGTTAGAGTGGTTTGGCTTTCTAACCAAAGCGTACATCCACTACCTTAGCGTCGCACTAAGGATTTTCAAAATTCACTCTTAAATTTCTTCCCCTTTTCTAGGCTAAGGAGGCAACTTTTACACATTCAAAGCTTTCTAACCCAAAGCTTGAGCAAACCCTCTTGTACAAAGATAAATTCAAAGAAAACAAGAAATCTCTCTAAAAGGTATGTGTTTGCACACTAAAGCACTCACCCAAATCCTAGAACACTTGAGCATACATTGACAATTGGAGCTCACATGTGTTTTTCTATACAAAGAATGGGAATTTAGCACTAAGACATGATTTTAATCATAGACATGTTGTCTTGTGGATCATTAGTCTTCCATAGATGCTTGAAGGTCCCTTTTATACTCCTAATTGAGTTTATAGATGTTTGAGACCGTTGGGATTGAATTGGGGCTGTTGGAGCCTTTATTTCCCGTAATAAATGCAGTTCTGGTGATGTCCATTTCGATACGCTCAAAGTCGTATTGGAACGCCATTCTTCAGAACTAGTCGTTGGATTCTAATATATTATGTCATATCGAAACATGTTGGGCCGTATCAGAATGCATGTATCAAAACGTCTAGTGTCGTATCAAAATAGCCTTCAATTTAAATAGTCGTTGGGAAATAGCTATTAAGGATTTTAGCCGTTGGGATCTTTTCCACGTAGGCGTATCGAAACGTACGAGGGTGTTTCAAAACAACCCCTATCCGTATCGAAACGGGTTTTGGTAGTTTCAAAAGAACTATAGCCGAAACCCTAAGGCATTTCGAAACGGGGTGAGTCATTTCGGTACAGTCAAGCTAGAAACTTGGGTTTGGCTACTTTAAAACCTTTTAAAAACATTTTAAAACCTTCTAAACTTCCTCAAACATAATTTCAAGTTTTTTGGACTTTAAAACATTTTTGAAATCTTTTCAATTTAGTCCAAAGCCATTTTTCAATTATTAAATCAAAACAAATATCTCAACAATCTCCCCCCTTTTGATATAATAAAACCAACTTGAAAAAATGTGTTTGGGGTTCTCCCCCTTTGTAAAATAAGTTTTAAAAAAGAGACTAAAGTTTAGAAAGCAATTAAATCTCCCCCTTATTCAATTGAAAATTCAATTTTTCAAAACATTCTCCCCCTTTTTGTTATATCAAAAATGGTTCAAACAAAGTTTGAAAACTTTTAAGTCCATAACAATGGAGAGATAAAAAATTGACAAAATGTTGTTTTTGTTAAAATAGGCTCCCTCTTACTCAAAGAATCATACAAAGGTTAGTCCAACTAATATATGATAAACTAGTTGAATTAAAAGTAAATCAAAATAAAGAAACTAAATTCAACTAGAAATTTACCACTTGAACCAAAGGTAGGATGTGAAGCCTTCCTTCTTCAAGTAATCTTCTTTATGTGTATGGAGCTCCCCATCAATGTTGTATTTTATTGATCATTCTCCATCACACCTAAAACAAGACAATCAAGTAATTTTTTGTGTCCAAATTGCTTTGGATCCATAAACGTTAGTAGCACAAAATTTAGTCCCCTTAGGAATCTATTTTTCAATTTCATCCTTTTTAGTTGAAGTGATTAGTCCTTTTGGGACCCCAAACACTTCTAAAACATTTGCCATTTAAAAATCTAGGGGCACTAGATTTTCTTTGATAAAAATTTGTTTTAACAAAATTAGATTTGGAGCATTCTCCAATTTCACATGTTTGAGCATTTTTGTAAAACAAATTCTTTTTTAGGTCATCAATTTCCCTTTGATGAACCTCTTGAACCTTTTGAAGCAAGTTTTGTAAATCAAGTTTCTTTTTCTCAAAAGCTTCAAACCTTCCTTCAAGTTCAAGATTTGTTTTGGAAAGCAATTCATTTTGAATTTTTAACTTTCAAAGCATTTTTTTTGTTTTTAGAAAATGAAGCCTTGAATTCCAAAAGCAAATCATCATAGACTTCTTATAACTCATCAAAAGTATATGAATTTGAACAAGATGAGTTTGAAGTTACCTCACCCTCTTGGAGGGTCATCAAACATAAGTGGGCTACCTCATCATTGGTGGAGTTCTCATCACTCCATGTCGCCACATATGCTTTGTTTGAAGATGATCCCTATTTGTTGCTCTTGTGGGAATCCTTCATCTTCTTCTTCGATACATGTTTGGATTTAGCCATCTCGCTCTTCATGAATCGTGTGAATTTCTTAAAGAGATGAACCATCTCTTCATCTTTACTTTCCTCCTTGCTTGATTCTTCAGGTTGGCATTCAAAGGAATTGAGAGCAACGACATTCGTGTTAATGCCTAGCATTATGATTTTCTTCTTCCTCATCTTCTTCATCTCTTCCTTCTTCTCCTCTTCTTTTCCTTTTTTCATGATTTCATGAGTGAGAAGAGACCCCAAGAGTTCATCTAGCTTTAAAGTCTTGAGATTCTTGGCTTCGATGATGGCGGTCTTCTTTGAGTCCCATGACTCGAGAAGAGAATAGAGAAGCTTTCGGACAAGCTTGTCTTCTGGAATGATTTCTTCATACCCTTTTAGTTCATTTGTGATGGTGGAGAATCTATCGAACATCTTTGTGGTGCCTTCATCCGGTTCCATCTTGAAGTTCTCATACTTGAGGTTGAGAAGACCGATCTTAGTCTCCTTTACTTCGTTCGTTCCTTCGTATGTGACTTCAAGCTTGTCTCATTCCTCTTTGGCATCTTCACAAGAAGACATCTTCTCATAGATGTTGGGGCTAAATACACAAAAGAGAATGTGCAAAGCCTTGAAATTTAGCTCCATCTTCTTGCAATCATCTGCATTCCATTTCGCCTTGCATCTTTGTGGTACGTATGGACCATCTTCAACAACGTCACAAAGCTTGTAATCTTTGGCCTTGATTAAGAACATCATTCTAGTCTTCCAATAGGCATAGTTGGTCCCATCAAAGAAAGGTGGTTTGGTTATGGATTGCGCCATTTTGCTGGTTAATTGTATTGTTGGTCGAGCTAGCCGGGATCACTTCAATAGGATGTTAATCCTCTCGATTGATCCTCGATCTGATACCAATTGTTAGGCTTTATAGATTCGATTTCCTTCAATTGATTTAGCTTGCCAAGTGGTGGAGAAGTTAAGCTATTTGGGTGATTGGTGGTGGAAGTGAAAAATAAAAAAGACACAAAGATTTAGAGTGGTTCGACTTTCTAACCAAAGCCTACATCCACTACCTTAGCTTCCCACTAAGGATTTTCAAAATTAACTCTTGAATTTCTTCCCCTTTTCTAAGCTAAGGAGGCAACATTTACACACTCAAAGTTTTCTAACCCAAAGCTTGAGTAAACCCTCTTGTACAAAGAGATATTCAAAGCAAACAAGAAATCCATCTAAAAGGTATGTGTTTGCACAATAAATAACTCACCCAAATCCTAGAACACTTCATAATACATTGACAATTGGAGCTCACAAGTGTTTGTCTATACAAAGAATGGGAATTTAGCACTAAGACATGATTTTAATCATAGACATGTTGGCTTGTGGATCATTAGTCTTCCATAGACGCTTGAAGGTCCCTTTTATACTCCCAATTGAGTTTGTAGCCGTTGGAGACCGTTGGGATTGAATTGGAGATATTCGAGCCTTTATTTCTCACAATAAATGCAGTTCTGGTGATGTCTGTTTCGATATGCTCAAAGTCGTATCGAAACGCCCTTTTCAGAACTAGCCGTTGGAATCTGATGCAGTATGCCGTATCGAAACACGTTGGGCCATATTAGAATGCCCATATCGAAACGTCTAGTTCTGTATCGAAATAGCTTGGAATTTAAAGAGACGTTGGGGATTTTAGCCGTTGGGATCTTTTCCACGTAGGCGTATCGAAACGCACATGGGCGTTTTCGAAATAACCCATATCTATATCGAAATAGGTAAGCTCTGTATCGAAACAGGTTTTGGAAGTTTCAAAAGAACTGTATCTGAAACCCTAAGGCGTTTCGAAATGGGGTAAGCCGTTTCGGTACAGTCATGCAGGAAATTTTGGTTTGGCAACTTTAAAACCTTTTAAAAACATTGGAAAACCTTTGAAACTTCCTCAAACATAATTCAAAGTTATTTGGACTTAAAAACATTTTTGAAATCTTTTCAATTTAGTCCAAAGCTATTTTCAATTATTATATCAAAACAAATATTTGAACATTAAGATTACGATATAAGTTAACAAGCACTAACTTATGTTTTTATATCTTGATGAGTTTTCATTGAAAATCATGTATAATGTGCCTTGTCTTCTTGGTGTCACTACCTCACTTAGGCTATATAAGCCTAATGCATTCCTTGTCATGCATTTCAGGGACTTCGAAGCTTTGCGATTTGATCGTGCTCGAAGATTGCAAGATCTATTCTGAAGTTGTTGTGCATCGTATCGTAGTTTTTAGCCTAAAAACTCCTAGAAGGTGGCATATGTATATTAAATCGATCTTGATGCATTTGAATGGCTTTATTGGTTACATATATGTATTTAAAGTCCTTAGGTAACCTATGCTTTTGTAATCAATCTATTAGGTCCTTTGGTAGTATGTTTGATGGGCATGTGAGTTTGTATCCATTATATTCAAACGCTTGCTTGTGGCTTAAGCTCGTTATTATGCTGGAAACACATTTAGATTTTTTTATATACATGATTATCAAACTTTAATGTCTCGAATATAAGGTATGTCAATCTTATGGATTGTATAACGTATGTGTTGGAAATATGGTGGTTTGTATCTTGTAGTTAAAAATATGTGAGATTAATATATGATTGGTTACTTAATGGCTAAGTTACTAATTTTTGTGATGCTGGTCGGGTGGTGGAAAAGGGGCCATATTCAGTTGTGAATTATGAATGACTAGCTAATAACTTGAATGAGCTAATTAAAGGCAATCCTTAAAATTTTGCTAATGGTTGGTTAGTCTTATTGATCATACATAAGCTTTTTAATAACATGAAAATGATTCGGTAAATCGGGTATGAAACATAATTTCTATCTAGTATTGTATATGGCAATATGTATTCACATGGACTAAGTTCGTAATCGAAAGGGAGCCTGTTGAGTAAGATACAAGTATGTTGTACGGCTGGTCTCGATGTGTAAGTCTTGTTAACTTGATAATTACATAGTTAGTTATAGCTTGAGCTATGCTAGTATGGTAAAAGGATAATTGTTTGCTGATTATGGTCTTCCACCGAGTATGAAATGGGCCCTTCTAAAATATTGAATCTGTTGTATGATGGTATGAACATGACTTGCATATTTGTAAAATGAATTCTTTGTCATAAAATGTAAAAATAATTATATGCATGTGGATATAAGATGTTTAAGAATTGATGGCTTAGGTATTATCACTAGCTCTTCATTTTGGCATTAGAACATAAAAAACTTAAGATTGGTAACGATAAGAAGATATAATGATGATAAGTTGATAATAAGTTATTTGATTAACTTATGGTTTAAGAAATTATGTCAGCATGTCTCATTCTGTTTTCAAAAGTTTTAATTTTGAGTACCTGAACTTTGGCTTGCTCTTCTCTATAAAACCCTCAATTCCAGTTTGGACCATAATCAATTTGTGTATATTCCTTTTTCATCAACCAGAGATTAACGATTTGCTTAGTTCATATGTTATCAAAACCCCTCTGGTAATCACGAAGCAAGCTTAAGATAATTCCAGAGACCCTCAGCAAAGAAGAAAAAAATGGAAATGGAAATAAGAATATGATTTTAGGAAGTAGAATTTGGCTAAGATAGTGAAAGGATAATTAGATGCATACTGCCCACACTTTGCGCACAAATCATGCACTTAGACTAGAGTTATATTGTTGCGCTTGAATTATTTTCTGCTTGGCATTGTGCACTATGATTTTTGAGGGCAACATTAGCATCAAACTCTACTTGCCAGCATTTGTTGGCATTTCAACCAAAATTTTGCCGATGTATTATTTTCAGTATTTTTGTTTTTCTTTCTTTTGCATTACTTGAGGACAAGCAGTGAGCTGGGTTTGGGGGTGTGTTACCTCTTCAAAAGTGTTGTTTTTCATGCTTATATTGATATGCTTTTGCTTGTTTTCGGGTACATTTAGTTGCATTAATTTGTTAGGATCATGCATTTTCATCAAGGAGTTAGTAGGTTGCCTATGCCAGAGTGAAGGGTTGTTTTGTGGTTAATTTTTAGGATTGGCAAATGATTTGGCAGAATGGACACAGGAAAGCAACACAGTTAGGAATACCAAGAAGAATGCCAAGTGTTGTTGGCACAAAAGGACCAGACGATGCCAAGCATTTGTTGGCAGAGAGATGCATTTGATGCCATGCCAAGAGATGATGAACCCCCGAAAAAATAGGAAAGGATCATGCTCCTAAAAGATCGTAATTGGATCAACTTCCAAAAAATAGCGGATAAAGTGGTGCCAAGTGATGTTGGCAACGTTGTGCCAAGCTTGGATGCCAAGGTAGCATCGACATGATGATGTCAGCCCTAGCAGATAAGTTCGCACACCGAGCTAATAAGATGTCAAAATGATCGGGTAGAGTTCTGTCTCTTATCCCTTGATCATTTCAAATTCAAGTGCAAAATCTTATCTCATCCTTTCCCACACACGCCTATATAAAGACCAACCGATCAAGAATTGGATGAGAGGAAGGGAGGAATCGAGAGTGATCGGGTGAAGACCTAGAGTGATCGAAGTATGACGTTAGAGTGACCGGCGAGTGACGGCTGGTTGTACTGTAAAGTGCATATTAGTCCTAAATTTTGTACACATTCCATATCATTTTATTGTTGTTTTCAAGTGCATTTTAGGCATAATTAGGTCATGCATTGCATAAATATAATATTCTTTATTCTGCCATGATTTTATTGAATATCTGTTATTTGGTATAATAAAGATGTTGTTTTAGTGTACATTTAGTTTTCCAGGACTAGAAGCTAACAGGAGGAGGACAGACAAGAGGAGAAGATGTTGAGGCAGCAGACGAGGTGCAGCAAAGTGACGCCCAGTGCCGCCCAGTGTTGCCCAGTGCTGAACAGTGCCGCCTAGAACAATAAACTGAGGAGTTGGAGAATTGGAGTGCGATCGAACGAGCAGAAAATCCTAATTCTAACGGTGCTGATCACACAATTTTCTGACACCTAGAGCAGTAGACAGAGCCGCCGGAGGAGAAGAACGAGCTTACTTGTGAAACAAGGCAACGGGAAAAGAAGTCCATACTAAACTCAAAGAAGTCAAATTTTAAAGTTGCATTTAATGCAAAAGCCTTTTGAGGACTTCTACTCCAAGAAGGACTTAGACTAGACCTTTGCCTATATAAACCTCATGTATTTATTAAATCAAGATAAACAATCTTAGGTTTTCTTTAGGCATAGTTTAGGTTTTCTACCGCCGTTACGTTCTAAATCTCTCTTGGGTTTGGGGTTATGTTGTAAATTAGTTGTGAGAATGGTTGTTTAGGTTTCAAAGTTTGTTTTTGCAATAAAATATTCCAAGTTCGTTTAATTAATGTTCTTCACTTCGTCAATTAGTTCCAAAAGTCCAGTTGAAGAAATCCATTTGTCTGGCACGGGAGTGAAACTCACGAAAGAAATAAGTACGGTCTCATCATGTCGAGGTGTTAACTAATTCGACTTAGACATAAGTTAGAATTTCATCGGCTAAAAGGAGCAATCGAATGGCGACTGCCTGTGTTAGGCTTACGCTAAGATTGCTAGGTATTGCCTACATCACGTGGTGAAAAAATCCTTGCCTAGACATAGGAATGATCACTTCATAATTGCTTCGTCGAACTTGGAGTATCTGCCAGACTTGCCACCGGGACTTCTCCCCATCTCACCTGCCAAGACAGTGAAAGTTGCAAGAGAAGAGTTCCGTCGTGGCAGCGAAAGTTGCCGCAGCCTCAATCCTCCATTACCCGCCGAGGCAGCAGTTCGTGGCAGCACAAAACGACTTGGCCTATTCAACGCAGTTTCACACTAAGCAGCAACATAACCTTGCCCTCTCTATCAATCTGATTACTTCCTATTTTACTTGTGCTTTCTTTTACTTTTCTTCTCAACAACTATCTTACTTGTGGAATTTACTTTTCTTGTGCAGGATCGACAATTTGAACCAAGTAGTCCAATCCCTGTGAGAGACGATTCTTATATACTATAACTTGACAAGAGTGTGCACTTGCGCTTATAAATAGTGTACACCTAAAACGCTCTACAAGTTTTTGGTGTCGTTCCCAAGGATTGGTAACAGCGAATTTCGTTTTTAATTTCTGCTCTTTTTTTCTTTACATTTTTTTATTTTTATTTCTAGTCAAAAAACTATGTGGGAAAGCACTTATTCAGGTGCCCCACGAGTTAAGGGCGGCTATATTTGGGAAAGTTCTTGCGACTTTTGTGAAGGCAATCATGCATTCGAAAGTTGCCCTCATCTTTTTGCAGTAGACATGTCGAGAAAATTCACTTGGGAGTGGACGTCTGAATATGAACAGCAGATGCTGCCGCAGCAGCAACAGCGACAGTAGATGCCACCGCAGTAGCAACATGGACAGCAAATGCCGCAGCAGCAGCAATAGGGACAGTTGATGTCACTGCCATAGTTGTCGCCACAACAGCAAGATTTTTCATGGTATGATCAAAAATCTCAAAAAAATTACCATAACAGTTTTGCTGCAGAAATCGACATGCCCTGGCAAAATAGTCTTCTGCATGAAAAATCAAACTCCTTGGAGGACACACTTCAAGCTTTCCTTGCGCTCACGGATAAAGTATCAGCTTCTATGGAAGTCGGCATCGCTAAGATGGATGCACGTTTGAGCAATTCAGTCTTTATTAATGCCATGGATGAACCTAAACATTTAAACCTAAGGAATGCTGATGTCCCAGGGCAAGAGGACGAAGAGAAATGCGAAGAAGGATCTCCGATGTATGATGAGAAATCAGAACCTCCAAACCAAGAGGATGCAGAACACTGCCCAAACAGCAAGATTGACAGCACCTGCCCTGAAGACGAACTAACAGCACTTGAGCAAAGCTACGCCTCAGCAGAGAGGCCCGCCACGACAGAAGCCTCCATAATGACGCCCACCTCGACAGCTATGTATTATATATATATATATAGAAGAGCCGATTCAGGCAGATTTAAAGCCGTCAAAATCTCTATTGATGGAGATTTTCGAGGAGCCTAAAGAGTTTTCCTTTGACCGGCACAACAATATGATAGAAGACTACCACAACAGCTAGTTGCCGCAGCAGATGCCTCGGCAGCAAAAGAAACTTTCCCCTATGACGAACTTTGACAAAAATAAGGTAAGCACATGGTTAGGTAGTTATATAATTTTTCCTAATCACATGTTCATGCCTTCAGGAATAGGAACAAGAAGGAAGGTTCACATGGATTACAAGGGAACAAGGAAGAAGGACTCCTCCACCATGAGGATAATCACTAGATGGAGGGTGCGGATGGATTACAAGAAGTATCGAAAACGGCCCTCTTGAGCTAAACCGATAAGGGAGTAGTTACTTTAGGAGAAGCATATCAATGCACTCTTATAGTAACAAAATTTTGTATAAGTTTTTATTTTTCCACATCTTTATTGTTTTATTTAGGAGTAGATTTTTACTACTTAGGACCAGATTTTATTTGCGTTTTATTCCCGTCTCACAACTACTTACCCAGATTGAGACCCTAAGGAATCTAGCCGCCGAGCACAAGAGGGGGCAGCACTGCCGCAACCTGCAACTGGCGGAAGAGCAGAAAACTCCTCCACATCTTCCACACCATCTGACAACAACTAAGCCTGAGTTTTCTTTCCCTTTCTCATATTTATTTTTCAGTTTTAGTTTTATTTTGTGCATTGAGGGCAATGCCCATCTCGAGTTTTGGGGGTATAGTTCTCATATTTTTGTTTGGCATACTTAGTAGCATGTAGTTTGCATATTTTACTTGCCTTCATATTAATCGGAAAAGAAAAAAATTGTTAGAACTCGTGCCTATGATAGGATAGTCGATTAATTTTTAGCACCAATTAAAAATTGAACTTAAATCGAGAAAAGCATGAATAACTTAGAATTTTCTATAATAGCAAAAAAAATTAACACTACTATTACTTGATGAGTTTGATAGAATATCTTATAAACACTACCTGATTTGTTATTAGAATTCCTTGCAAAATTCTAACATGGTTGTAGGTAACCGCCGAGGCGGAAAATAGAAATAGAAAAATACAGCACTGCCACAGCAGTAGAGAAAAACAAAAAAACATTGTTATTTTTCTCTAGAGGTGCCCGAAATACACTCTAGGAAGAATCATGTGCGAGGACACTCCGCTGCAATCAAAGTCCATGAATCTGAAAATTTTGAAGTGACGGACAAATTAGCCTGAGTGAATGAAAGCCTTTACGATATGACTCTACTCTATGTGTTCGAGATTTTGTAGTTTGATCCTATCTTAATTTCAGACCTAGAAGAGTAGTTGTGATGAGCTGAATGTAACTCCCTTAGCCCGGTCTAGACGTTTAACCCGAACTACGAAGATTACACGGGGAAAAACCAAAGTCAACCTGGAAGTCAACCTTGATTAACGACCCATTTTTTTTTTCTTTTTTTCTTTTCTAAATGCTCAATATTAACCTATATGTTTAATAAATTACTCCAGCAGAAGTGACACAGCAAACAGATCTCAAATAAGGACTCAATTGAACAAAAACGTATTTGGGTAAAGTATACTAATGACCACCGAACTATGGGGTTGGTGTCGATTTGACCACTATATTTTCAATTGTGTTAAATATACCACATAACTATTTAATTGGTTCCAATGTAGCCATCTGCCGTTAAATCCTAACGGAAAGATGATGTGGCAGTTAAAAACAGATTGGTATAATTACACATTTAATCCCTATTACTTAAGCATTCTATCAATTTAGTCCTAATTTTTATTTAATAAAACAATTAATTATTTAATTAAGTGATGCCACGTGTCACTACTTCATTGGAGGACTTTAACTATTTATAGTTGAGTTAATAATTTTATTTTACCCTCCAATGAGGTGGTGACACGTGTCACCACCTTTTTCTTACTCTACAATGAGGGTAGCAGGGTTCGAACTAGGGTCCTCTTGGTGAGAGTTGCACTTGTTTACCATCAAGCCAAACACACATTTATGATTTTTTGTATAACATTTATTATTTATCCTTACAGTTTTTGTATTAGTGAAGTCGGATCTTGTTCGGTGCTAAAAAAACTGTGGCGAGTAAAATGAGAAAGGCATGAGCGAGGTGATATTTACTGCTCTAAACTTGCATGTTATCTCACTTAAACACAACATTAAACTGATTTTTATGATTTAAAAACTTATTATCAGAGAAAGACAGTGCTGGAAAAAGGACAAGCAAATGGAGAAGGAACTTTCATCTATCACTATCCCCTCTGTCCCATAATGGCGGCTGATAAAAGCTTGATTGCCACTGCTCACATGCCATTTTTGTGTTTTCATGCCTTTCCCATGTGAAAGCATAACATAAGCATTAATTGCGACAGCAAATATTAGCTAATGTAACTGCAATTGCATCATTAATTTTGTATACGAACTGTAATTCTAAACAAGAATGCCACAGCATCATTGCAGAATCTATAAGAACAACTTTTATTAGATTACTACTGATGATTACAAGCAACACAAAAAGCTGTTTTTTAACGAGGAGGAGTTAATGAGACTTGCAAAACACTTATGCAGATGTACAGTAAGCAACAACAACAAAAAAAACATTCAAGAATGCCAGAATCCACTTAGAATACTACGAAATCTGTTGGCTGATAACTTCCTGACAAGTCTTTTGGCATCAGTAACTTCAGCCTCGGCAAGTTTTTCTATGTTCTTTAACTAGGCCATACCTGCACCGAAACTGACTGATATCAGTTCTCCTTCTTGATACAAAAACTCTTTCAGACTATTGGCTTGGATATTCTCGAGAACCTCCAACCAAATTCTTTCGATTCTCTTACGGTTTTTGGCTATTTTCTGCCTGCCAATCAAAGAATGTTGACTCCGAGATAAATTTATATTGTTCATGGTATCAACTTCGAATTTCCCTGAACTTCCGGCATGGAGATTTTCCGACCTAGCATTCTTTGAAAAGCCACTAGTGTTATTACGCAGCACAACAAGCTCACCACGTTTCCCGGGTATATCAGCTCCGCCCACGTCAGTTAGATGCAACGAACTATGATGAGAACTTGTGTCAGCGGAAGAACTTGGCAATGTATATTGCTGATCTGGAGCAAGCTGAAGAAAACCGCAACTAAGGATAAATAATAAATGTTGTACAACAAAACATAAATGTGTGTTTGGCTTGATGGTAAACAAGCACACCTCTCACCAAGAGGTTCTTGGTTTAAACCCTACTACTCTCATTATAGAGTATAATTCATTTTCTTCCTTTAATGGGTGGTGACACGTGTCACCACCTCATTGGAGGGTAAAATAAAATTATTAACTCAAATATAAATAGATAAAGTCTTCCAATAAAGTGGTGACACGTGGCATCACTTAATTAAATAATTAATTGTTTTATTAAATAAAAATTAGGACTAAATTGATATAATGCTTAAGTAATATGGATTAAATGTGTAATTATACCAATTTGTTTTTAACTGCCACATCATCTTTCTGTTAGGATTTAACGGCAGGTGACTACAGTGGAACCAATTAAATAGTTATGTGGTATATTTAACACAATTGAAAATATAGTGGTCAAATCGACACCAACCCCATAGTTCGGTGGTCATTAGTATAGTTTACCCAACGTATTTTAGGGACTAAAACGTAAATTTCCAAAATTATAAGGATTAAACGAGTTCCAGAGTTACCATTCCTAAATTAAACACATATCATGCCATCGGGTTAAATTTCAACTCAAACGGATCATTCAAACTCACTAATTTAAGCAGCCAACATTTAAGGACCAAACTGTAAGAAACAGAAACTCAGCACAACTCAGAATTCAAATCCAACGGTCATCTGTTTCGGAACGCCTACCCTGGTATCGAAATGGTCGTATCGAAACTTAATTGACTATTTCGGTACTCGGGCTCGTTTCGGAACCCGTATCGAAACAGGGTCTTCTAGTAGCCAAAATGTTCCGAAACACCCTCATTTGTTCCGAAACACTATAGCCATTTCAGGCCCCTGTTTCGAAACAGATAAGGGTGTTCCGATACACCCTGCCCTACAACAGTAGATTTTGCTGGATACATATCAACAATCATCATATCGAGGCAATAGCTTAAACATAGCAACCAACACATAAGTAAAGGCACTAAAGGCATGCTCCCTAGTTCACCAAAACCATATCAAGCTATAACATCATATAAACCAAAATCCAATCACCAAAGGCCATTTACAACTCAAGTATAGGCAAACCAACATGCTCAAAGTAAAGGGAAAAATCCTCAAACATTCCAAAGTATAAATCCCACCCATTTCCACTTATTACACTAAGGGTGAACCACATACATCTTTTTAACAAAACCCTTGGATTCCTCTTGCTTTTTGGCTGCCTTCAAATGTTCAATTCTCTGCATTGATGAAACGAAAGAGCGTAAGCATAAAGCTTAGTTAGGATCGCTAAACAACATTTATCAATGCATTTAACATGACTTGCAAAACCACCACTTTTATCACATGCCTTTTTATAAAAGATGTCTCCTCAAGACATCAATGCATTTTAAGAACACATGCACATATACAACATCATAAACAACAATTAGATCATTGCTCATGCTTTACCAAGCATCTCATTCATTCTTGCATCATACACAACTATCTCATACAAGCTTGCATCAAATACAAGCATCCCATGCTTCACTTTATTCATTTACATTATATTAGCTTTCAAGTGATAGTCCATAAACCATTTCAACACAAGACACAATCGGATACGCAGATTACAAGCGTTGTCCCTCACACTTCATACAAACTACCGGACTACACAAGGTGGAGACAAATGCCACAATCACAACCCCTCAACACCCGTGATGGAGATTAATGGCACAATCACAACCCCTCAACATCACTCATCGGTAGTTGTATAATTCCACTAACGATAGTATGGGACACATACACAAGACTCACACACGGGACTAACCATTCACCGTTGTGATCTTAACCTCAATCGTTAGGGTACTTGGATGGAGATTACGGCACAATCACAACCCCTCAACATCCAAGGAGACTTTATTCACGGTGCACCCAATCCTATAGCCGGCTAACTATATCCGATTAAAGTAACCAAAAACCATTTTCATCACTTGCCAATATAATCATTTATCCACATTAATCCACTATTTTTCAAGCATAACCACATGCTTAACATCATATGCATTTTCATATGAAAACCAAGGATCACTTACCTAGTGCATCCTTAACATAATGACATTAAAATCCAGCATTAAACCATGCTTACACATGCTTAAAAACAGTAAACGAATCCACTCTTACGTCAAATGCAAATTTCATCAACTTAGCATATTTCCAAGAGAAGATTACTGAAACACTTACACTTGAGCTTAGTTAGTGTATCAAACTTACACTAAGCTCCCAAGATCACACTCATAGCGTTACAAAGCAAGAAATTGAATTTCCACTCACCGATACGCGAAGCCTTGTTCGCCGACACGAAAATTACACCTCTGGAACCTCCAAAATCACCTTGTTTGCTTCCGGATCAAGATCCCTTGTTTTCACATCATCAAAACAGAGATCTGAATGCATTAAAATGCATTATAACACCAGCAACAATTCATAAACTCATTGCCCACTCAAACTACACTAAAATACCCTTCCAAAACAACCGAAAACTCAATCGATTGCTTCCTAAACCAAGCCCAACCATCATACATCACTTCCAAACAATTATCAACATCAAAACACATCTAAAAACATCCTAATTCATCCTTATACCTCCAGCAAGCAAGATTCCACCACTTCACCCCAAAATCTCACTTAAAACTACCAAGAAACTCAAGGATCTCAAGGATTTCGGGATCTATATTAACCACACCTCATTTTAACATATAAACCAACTTAAAAATCAATTAAAATCAACACAAAACAGTGCCCAACTCATCAAGTCCGAAAATCAAGATTTCATCCACAATTTCACAAGATTTTGATCTTAAATCAAAACTATATTGAAAACTCAATCAAAAATAGTTATTAGAAGCCAAATATCTTGGGAATTTCAATAAAGAACTTAGATTAGAGGTTGAGAACAAGATTTACCTCCAATCCTTGCTTCCTTCAATAGATGACAAGTTTTCTTTACAAAAATCTTGAAGAATTAAGGAAGATCTCTTGAAAATGATTTAAGAAATGTTGAGAGGATTTTTAGGAGAAAGAATTCTGGAAAATATGAGAGAAAATGGTGTTTGGCTTAAATGAGAGGGAATTGGTAGTTACGTAAAATAAAAATCCATTAACTACCAATTAGTTAATACAAAATTCTAATTAAAATCAATTAATTAAAACTCATTTAAATCACATGTCATATTGAAGAAAGGTCAAGTTGACTTAAAGCCCCCTAAAGATTCTAAGATTTTGGCTTCCACCTTAGAAATCACATTTTCCCTGTTTTGAAACTTTACAATTTGGTCACTACCCAAAATGTCCATTTTCCAAAACCCTTTTTGTAAAATTGACTTGACCAACCTCTTACTTATATTTTTAGAGGACTTTATCAATTTTTATCACAATTTTATCCTATCCTGATCCTTGATTTCCTAAAATCACTTTACTCGATTCGAACTATTCTCGACCGGTCTGATCCGATGTCTAAAACATCTAGGCCCAAAACCAGGGCATTACACTGAAGCTCTCATTGCCATGATTAAATAATTGTGCTTAATTTTGTTTTCTTGGCAACAACCTTATACATCATTACAACATCTTCGTTTATCTAGTTATTATTCATATTCAGCATGTACACAGTTCTGCACACATTGCACTAGCATTATAGATTAATTCTGAGTTATTACTTGTTGTTTTCTCTATCACTAATCTAATGTAGGTGTCACGGCCTTGAGGTGCGGAATCAAGTCAAAAACAGGTTTTTCTTTCTCATTAGAATAAGGGTAAGTATAGTTAGGATAGTTAGGGTTGCATTGCTTGAGGACAAGCAATAGTTTGAGTTTGGGGGTGTGTAAAGTGCATATTAGTATTATATTTTGTACATATTCCATCTTATTTTATTATTGTTTTCAAGTGCATTTTAGGCATAATTAGGTCATGCATTGCATAAATACAGTATTCTTTATTTTGCCATGATTTTATTGAATATCTGTCATTTGGTATAATAAAGATGTTGTTTTAGTGTATATTTAGTTTTCCAAGACTAGAAGCTGTCAGGAGGAGGACAGACCATAGGAGAAGATGTTGAGGCAGCAGACGAGGGGCAGCAAAGTGCCGCCCAATGCTGCTCAGTGCCGCCTAGAGCAGCAAATTGAAGAATTGAAGAATTAGAGTGCGATCGACAGAGCAGAAAATCCTGATTCTAATGGTGCCGATCATGCAATTTCTTGACGCCTAGAGCAGCAGACAGAGGCGCTGGAGGAGAAGAATGAGCTTACTTGTGGAACAAGGCAACGGGAAAAGAAGTCCATACTCAACTCAAAGAAGTCAGATTTTTAAAGTTGCATTTAGTGCAAAAGCCTTTTGAGGACTTCTACTCCAAGAAGGACTTAGACTAGACCTTTGCCTATATAAACCTCATGTATTTAGCAAATCAAGATAGACAATCTTAGGTTTCTTTAGGCATAGTTTAGGTTTTCTACCGCCGTTATGTTCTAAATCTCTCTTGGGTTTGGGGTTATGTTGTAAATTAGTTGTGAGAACGGTTGTTTAGGTTCCAAAGTTTGTTTTTGTAATAAAATATTCCAAGTTTTCTTAATTCATGTTCTTCACTTCTTCAATTAGTTCCAAAAGTCTAGTTGAAGAAATCCATTTGTCGGGCACGAGAGTGTCAAACTCACAAAAGAATTAAGTACGGTCTCATCATGTCGAGGTGTTACTAATTCGGCATAGACATAAGTTAGAATTTCAGCGGCTAAAAGGAGCAACCAAACGTCGACTTGCTGTGTTAGGTTTACGCTAAGATTGCTAGGTATTGCCTACATCACGTGGTGACAAAATCTTTGCCTAGACATAGGAAGGATCACTTAAGAATTGCTTCGCCAAACTTGTAGTATTTGCCAGACTTGCCACCGGGACTTTTCCCCATCTCACCTGCCAAGATAGCAAAAGTTGTCGCAGCCTCAATCTGCCATTACCCACTGAGGCAGTAGATCGTGGCAGCGCAAAACAACTTGGCCTATTTAGCTCTTGTGGGAATCCTTCATCTTCTTCTTCGATTCATGTTTGGATTTAGCCATCTCGCTCTTCATGAATCGTGTGAATTTCTTGAAGAGATGAACCATCTCTTCATCTTCACTTTCCTCCTTGCTTGATTCTTCATGTTGGCATTCAAAGGAATTTAGAGCAACGACATTCGTGTTAATGCCTAGCATTATGATTTTCTTCTTCCCCATCTTCTTTATATCTTCCTTCTTCTTCTCTTCTTTTCTTTTTTCATGATTTCATGAGTGAGAAGAGACCCCAAGAGTTCATCTAGCCTTAAAGTCTTGAGATTCTTGGCTTCGATAATGGCGGTCTTCTTTGAGTCCCATGACTCGGGAAGAGAATAGAGAAGCTTTCGGACAAGCTTGTCTTCTGGAATGATTTCTTCATACCCTTTTAGTTCATTTGTGATGGTGGAGAATCTATCGAACATCTTTGTGGTGTCTTCATCCGGTTCCATCTTGAAGTTCTCATACTTGAGGTTGAGAAGACCGATCTTAGTCTCCTTTACTTCGTTGGTTCCTTCGTATGTGACTTCAAGCTTGTCTCATTCATCTTTGGCATCTTCACAAAAAGACATCTTCTCATAGATGATGAGGCTAAATACACAAAAGAGAATGTGCAAAGCCTTGCAATTTAGCTCCATCTTCTTGCGATCATCTGCATTCCATTTCGCCTTGCATCTTTGGGGTACGTATGTACCATCTTCAACAACGTCCCAAAGCTTGTAATCTTTGGCCTAGATTAAGAACATCATTCTAGTCTTCCAATAGGCATAGTTGGTCACATCAAAGAAAGGTGGCTTGTCGATGGATTGCGCAATTTTGCCAGTTAATTGTATTGTTGGTCGAGCTAGCAGAGATCACCTCAATAGGATGTTAATCCTCTCGATTGATCCTCGCTCTGATACCAAATGTTAGGCTTCATAGACTCGATTTCCTTCAATTGATTTAGCTTGCCAAGTGGTGGAGAAGTTAAACTATTTGGGTGATTGGTGGTGGAAGTGAAAAATAAAAAAGACACAAAGATTTAGAGTGGTTCGACTTTCTAACCAAAGCCTACATCCACTACCTTAGCTTCCCACTAAGGATTTTCAAATTTCACTCTTGAATTTCTTCCCCTTTTCTAAGCTAAGGAGGTAACATTTACACACTCAAAGTTTTCTAACCCAAAGCTTGAGTAAACCCTCTTGTACAAAAAGAAATTCAAAGCAAACAAGAAATCCATCTAAAAGGTATGTGTTTGCACAATAAATAACTCACCCAAATCCTAGAACACTTCAGAATACATTGACAATTGGAGCTCACAAGTGTTTGTCTATACAAAGAATGAGAATTTAGCACTAAGACATGATTTTAATCATAGACATGTTGGCTTGTGGATCATTAGTCTTCCATAGACGCTTGAAGGTCCCTTTTATACTCCTAATTGAGTTTGTAGCCGTTGGAGACCATTGGGATTGAATTGGAGATGTTGGAGCCTTTATTTCTCACAATAAATGCAGTTCTAGTGATGTTCGTTTCGATATGCTCAAAGTCGTATCGGAACGCCCTTCTTCAGAACTAGCCGTTGGAGTCTAATGCAGTATGCCGTATCGAAACATGTTGGGCCATATCGGAATGCCCGTATCGAAACGTCTAGTTTTGTATCGAAATAGCCTGGAATTTAAAGAGTCGTTGGGGATTTTAGCCGTTGGGATCTTTTCCACGTAGGCGTATCAAAACGCACAAGGGCGTTTCGAAATAACCCATATCTGTATCGAAATGGGTAAGCTCTGTATCGAAACGGGTTTTGGAAGTTTCAAAAGAACTATATCTGAAACCCTAAGGCGTTTCGAAATTTTGTAAGCAGTTTCGGTACATTCATGATGGAAACTTTGGTTTGGCTACTTTAAAACCTTTTAAAAACATTTGAAAACCTTTGAAACTTCCTCAAACATAAGTTAAAGTTATTTGGACTTAAAAACATTTTTGAAATATTTTCAATTTAGTCCAAAGCTATTTTTCAATTATTATATCAAAACAAATATCTCAACATTAAGATTACGATATAAGTTAACAACCAGTAACTTATGTTTTTATATCTTGATGAGTTTTCATTGAAAATCATGTATAATGTACTTTGTCTTCTTGGTGCCACTACCTCACTTAGGATATATAAGCCTAATGCATTCATTGTCATGTATTTCAGGGACTTCGAAGCTTTGCGATTTGATCGTGTTCGGAGATTGCAAGTTCTATTCTGAAGTTGTTGTGAATCGTATCATAGTTTTTAGCCTAAAAACTCCTAGAAGGTGGTATGTGTATATTAAATCGATCTTGATGCATTTGAATGGCTTTATTGGTTACATATATGTATTTAAAGTCCTTAGGTAACCTATGCTTTTGTAATCAATCTATTAGGTCCTTTGGGAGTATGTTTGAGGGGCATGTGAGCTTGTATCCATTATATTCAAACGCTTGCTTGTGGCTTAAGCTCGTTATTATGCTGGAAACACATTTAGATTTTTTTTATATACATGATTATCAAACTTTAATGTCTCGAATATAAGGTATGTCAATCTTATGGATTGTATAACGTATGTGTTGGAAATATGGTGGTTTGTATCTTGTAGTTAAAAATATGTGAGATTAATATATGATTGGTTACTTAATGGCTAAGTTACTAATTTTTGTGATGTTGGTCGGGTGGTGGAAAAGGGGCCATATTCAGTTGTGAATTGTGAATGACTAGCTAATAACATGAATGAGCTAATTAAAGGCAATCCTTAAAATTTTGCTAATGGTTGGTTAATCTTATTGATCATACATAAGCTTCTTAATAACATGAAAATGATTAGGTAAATCGGTTATGAAACATAATTTCTATCTAGTATTGTATATGGCAACATGTATTCACATGAATTAAGTTCGTAATCGAAAGGGAGCCTGTTGAGTAAGATACAAGTATGTTGTACGGCTAGTCTCGATGTGTAAGCCTTGTTAACTTGATAATTACATAGTTAGTTATAGCTTGAGCTATGCTAGTATGGTAAAAAGATATTTGCTTGCTGATTATGGTCTTCCACCAAGTATGAAAAGGGCCCTTCTAAAATATTGAATCTGTTGTATGATGGTATGAACATGACTTGCATATTTGTAAAATGAATTCTTTGTCATAAAATGTAAAAATAATTATATGCATGTGGATATAAAATGTTTAAGAATTGATGGCTTAGGTATTATCACTAGCTCTTGATTTTGGCATTAGAACACAAAAAACTTAAGATTGGTAACGATAAGAAGATATAATGATGATAAGTTGAAAATAAGTTATTTGATTAACTTATGATTTAAGAAATTATGTTAGCATGTCTCATTCTATTTTCAAATGTTTTAATTTTGAGTACCTGAACTTTGGCTTGTTCTTCTCTATAAAACCTTCAATTCCAGTTTGGACCATCTAGGATATAAATCAATTTGTGTATATTCCTTTTTCATCAACCAGAGATTAACGATTTGCTTAGTTCATATGTTATCAAAACCCCTCTGGTAATCATGACAACTTTTTTGTTTGTTCGATTGTTTGTTTATTTAACACTACCTAATTCGGTTTATATTTTAAGTCGGGTTATGGGTGTTACACTTAGGGCTTCGTGGTTTGCTCCCTCTTAGTTCCTAAGTCTAAAACTCTAGAATATGAGTTGAAGAGAAAGCCTAGTGATGTCTGGATTAAGGTGGGGATTCGTGGTATGCTCCCTCTTATCACTCATGCTAAACAGTCTCACGAAGCAAGCTTAAGATAATTCCAGAGACCCTCAGCAAAGAAGAAAAAAATGGAAATGGAAATAAGAATATGATTTTAGGAAGTAGAATTTGGCTAAGAGAGTGAAAGGATAATTAGATGCATACTGCCCACACTTTGCGCACAAATCATGCACTTAGACTAAAGTTATATTGTTGCGCTTGAATTATTTTCTGCTTGGCATTGTGCACTATGATTTCTGAGGGCAACATTAGCATCAAACTCTACTTGCCAGCATTTGTTGGCATTTCAACCAAACTTTTGCCGAGGTATTATTTTTAGTATTTTTGTTTTTCTTTCTTTTGCATTACTTGAGGACAAGCAGTGAGCTAGGTTTGGGGTGTGTTACCTCTTCAAAAGTATTGTTTTTCATGCTTATATTGATATGCTTTTGCTTGTTTTCGGGTACATTTAGTTGCATTAATTTGTTAGGATCATGCATTTTCATCAAGGAGTTAGTAGGTTGCCTATGCCAGAGTGAAGGGTTGTTTTGTGGTTAATTTGCAGGTTTGGCAAAGGATTTGGCAGAATGGATACAGGAAAGCAACATAGTTAGGAATACCAAGAAGAATGCCAAGTGTTGTTGGCACAAAAGGACCAGACAATGCCAAGAATTTGTTGACAGAGAGATGCATTTGATGCCATGCCAAGAGATGATGAACCCCCGAAAAAATAGGAAAAGATCAGGCTCCTAAAAGATCGTTATTGGATCAACTTCCAAAAAGTAGCGGATAAGGTGGTGCCAAGTGATGTTGACAACGTTGTGCCAAGCTTGGATGCCAAGGTAGCATCGACATGATGACGTCAGCCCTAGCCTGATAAGCTATCACACCGAGCTGATAAGTTGTCAAAATGATCGGATAGAGTTCTGTCTCTTATCCCTTGATCATTTCAAATGCAAATGCAAAAGCTTATCTCATCCTTTCCCACACACGCCTATATAAAGACCAACCGATCAAGAATTGGATGAGACGAAGGAAGGAATCGAGAGTGATCGGGTGAAGACCTAGAGTGATCGAAGTATGACATTGGAGTGACCGGCAAGTGATGGCCGGTTGTACTGTAAAGTGCATATTAGTCCTATATTTTGTACACATTTCATCTCATTTTATTGTTGTTTTCAAGTGCATTTTAGGCATAATTGGGTCATGCGTTGCATAAATACAGTATTCTTTATTCTGCCATGATTTTATTGAATATCTGTTATTTGGTATAATAAAGATGTTTTAGTGTATATTTAGTTTTCCATGACTAGAAGCTAACAGAAGGAGGACAGACAAGAGGAGAAGATGTTGAGGTAGCAGACGAGGGGCAGCAAAGTGACGCTCAGTGCTGCACAGTGTCGCCCAGTGCTGCACAGTGCCGCCTAGGACAACAAACTAAGGAGTTGGAGAATTGGAGTGCGATCGAACGAGCAGAAAATCCTATTTCTAACGGTGCCGATCACGCAATTTTCTGACACCTGGAGCTACAGACAAAGCCGTCGGAGGAGAAGAACGAGCTTACTTGTGAAACAAGGGAACGGGAAAAGAAGTCCATACTAAACTCAAAGAAGTCAGATTTTAAAGTTGCATTTAATGCAAAAGCCTTTTGAGGACTTCTACTCCAAGAAGGACTTAGACTAGACCTTTGCATATATAAATCTCATGTATTTATTAAATCAAGATAGACAATCTTAGGTTTTCTTTAGGCATAGTTTAGGTTTTCTGCCGCCGTCATGTTCTAAATCTCTCTTGAGTTTGGGGTTATGTTGTAAATTAGTTGTGAGAATGGTTGTTTAGGTTTCAAAGTTTGTTTTTGCAATAAAATATTCCAAGTTCGCTTAATTAATGTTCTTCACTTCTTTAATTAGTTCCAAAAGTCCAGTTGAAGAAATCCATTTGTCGGGCACGAGAGTGTGAAACTCACGAAAGAAATAAGTACGGTCTTATCATGTCGAGGTGTTAACTAATTCGAATTAGACATAAGTTAAAATTTCATCGGCTAAAAGGAGCAACCGAACGGCGACTGCCTGTGTTAGGTTTACGCTAAGATTGCTAGGTATTGCCTACATCACGTGGTGACAGAATCCTTGCCTAGACATAGGAATGATCATTTCATAATTGCTTCGCCGAACTTGGAGTATCTGTCAGACTTGCCACCGGGATTTCTCCCCATCTCACATGCCAAGACAGTGAAAGTTGAAGAGCAGAGTTCCGTCGTGGTAGTGAAAGTTGCCGCAGCCTCAATCCGCCATTACCCGCCGAGGCAGCAGTTCGTGGTAGCGCAAAACGACTTGGCCTATTCAATGCAGTTTCACACTAAGCAACAACATAACCTTGCCCTCTCTATCAATCTGATTACTTCCTATTTTACTTGTGTTTTCTTTTACTTTTCTTCTCAACAACTATCTTACTTGTGCAATTTACTTTTCTTGTGCAGGAACGACAATTCGAACCAAGTAGTCCAATCCCTGTGGGAGACGATATCTTATATACTATAACTTGACAAGAGTGTGCACTTGCGCTTATAAATTGTGTACACCTAAAATGCTCTACAAGTTTTTGGCGTCGTTCCCGGGGATTGGTAACAGCGACTTTCGTTTTTAATTTCTGCACTTTTTTTTCTTTACATTTATTTTATTTTTATTTCTAGTCAAAAAACTATGTGGGAAAGTGCTTATTCAGGTGCCCCACGAGTTAAGGGCGTCTATATTTGGGAAAGTTCTTGCGAATTTTGTGAAGGCAATCATGCGTTCGAAAGTTGCCCTCATCTTTTTGCAGCAGACATGTCGAGAAAAACCACTTGGGAATGGACGTCTGAATATGAACAGCAGATGCTGCCGCAGCAGCAACAATGCCAAGACAGTTTTTCCAACACGGGCTGGCATGAACCATGTTGAAACCAGGCATTCCTTGCCAACAGTCATCATTCATTTAGAAACACCTTCCTTGCCAATATTTTACTTCATTTTAATTTCCTCTAATTTCCTTAGTAACAAAACCAATTGTTTTAAGCAAGCATATTTTCTTCCAAAGCAAGTAACAATCAAACAATCGAATTCAAGACAATCTTTGTGGGATCGATAACTCAGCTTACCAAGCTATATTACTTGCAGACCGGGTATACTTGCACGCAAAAGACTCTTGGCATAACTTGCCCAATACATACCATTTGCTAGCATTCATTTTACACACTCCCAAAAGAGTCTACATTTGCCCAATTACAACTTCACTCACACCCGAAAAAAAAACTTGAATCAAAAGATTACAATAACTCTCACTCAAGTGGGTTACAAGATTTGACTCTAATAGCTCACAAATTGTTCGATATGTGCATGAATGCTTTAGAGTTGATGAATAGTTGTTGTTGTAACTTTGGAGACTTGATTATATACCCCCTCATTGATTTCTAACCATTTTGGTAGATGAGATCAATATAGTCATTGTGCTTCATTTTTCTCGCAATAAATGCAGTCTGCTAGCATAGGGTATCAGTACATGGTCTCGGGTATCGGTGTCAGCCATAAGAAGAATAGTCATTGTGCAAAGGGGTATCGATACACCGGATGTCGTATCAATGCGAGAAGTGTATTTTACAAAGACGTATCGGTACGGGACGAACCATATCAGTACCGGTTTTGCTCACTAGAATCTAAAGAAGTTGTAAATGGAAAATTTTTATCGATAGCCTCTTAGGGTATCAGTACGCATTAATTATTTTTCAAAGTTGGTGATTACAATAAACTGACAAGGCAACAGTCGAATAATAATTAAAAAAGATTTGGAAAATCTAAACACCATGTATCGATACGCATAAGGTCGTATTGATACTCAAAGGCCAATTTGTTCCCAAGTATGAATGGCGTACCGATACAGCTACACGTGTATTGGTACCCAAAATCCATTAAGTATAAAATGTTTTCCAATAGCTAAAATCTGTATTGATACTGCTAAGGGTGTATCGATACGCCTGGACCAAACTTGGCTATTTAAGTATAAAAATACTTATAAAATATTTAGGGTTTTAGTTTTTTACTTGTAAATAGTTTGAAGTTCGAATCTTTGTCATTTTGTGAGACTTTTTTAGTACTTAAAAATTTATTCAATTTTACAAATTGATCCTTAAAAATCCTTATTATATCAAAATCAAATATTAGTTTTACACCTTGGTTAGAAGAAACGATGCATAAAGGAGGGATTTTTAGATTTGAAACCAAACTTGAAAAATGGAGGGATGTGTGGGAGAAGAAAGATGAAGAGGATGGGGTGATCTCACCTTGTCTCTCTTTTTCACGTGTAGACAAGGGCAATAAAGGGGTGGTCAGCCCTTTTATGCAAAAAGGGTAATTTGCATCATCAAATCCCCAACTTTCTTCCATTTCCACAAAATAGTCACTTCTAAAGCCCAATAAATCCATTTCTCGTCAATTAAGGCCCAAATTCGGCCTAAGGGGTCCAATTACCTAAACTAACACAAAGGTCCATAACCTGGGTCAATGCCCAATCGTTGACTTGGGAATTCGGTTTGTTACATAGATTGTAAGTCTAGCTACCTTTTATCTTCTGCAAGTTGTAATCCAATTTTACAACTTCCTTGTGTAAAGAAGAGGTGGGTGAGAACTCAAAAGCTCAAGAGGAGATGAAGGGTTGAGGAATCAAGCTAGGAGCCTTTTTTTCATCTTTTGGAGTAAGATTAGTACACTACTAACTCTATTGTCTTTATGAACATCCTAATTTGATTGCCTTGTGTGCTTGATTGATGTTTGGGTGTTGTAGGTTGTATAAATGCTTGATAATGGCTTTAATTTGGATTTGGTGTTTAAACCTTATAAAATTAGTAGAAAATCACCTAAAATATATCCCATAACTTGTAGGTTCATTTTGGGGATTTGCCTTAAGGGTTTGAGGCATGAGATGTGATTTTTGAGCTGTAGAATGTAAATTATAGGCTCGTGTACCAATACAAGATGAACCAGTATTGGTATCTCGTGTTCTTGCCAAAAACTGATGAGCATAGAGGGGTGTATCGGTACGGGCTTCAACCTGTATCAATACGATGCTCAAGTCATATCGCTACGAGTTGACCCGTACCAGTAACCAGTGGTGGTTTGAAATTCCAGTGAATAAATTTGTGTGTCGATACGCTTGGGGGTGTATCAGTACTAAAGGTGTACCGATACTAGAGGGATGAGTGCCAGTACTAGGTGGCTGATGACCCCTCTCCCTTGTGAAGTCGCATATCGGTACGTGATGGTTGAGTATCGGTACTTGCAGTACTGTATCGGTACATGAGGTTGGGTACCAATACTGCCTGGATAATTTGTCCAAATTAAGAGTTTGAGTTTGGGGGCTGAAAAATTCTGAGACTTTACTCAATAGGCATCTAAAATGATATGTGTTGCTTTGTGAGATTGGTGCACCTTTTTTATTGTTACGTGTTTAGGCAACTAGTGGTAACGCCATACGTTGGTATTTTTATGTCATCTTTTCTAGCTACATGCTCATATTTATTATTTGTATGAAGCATGGTTGAGTGGAAGTGTATCCACTAAGCTTATTAATTCAGTGTTCGGAATCATTGTTTCCGTTCGAATGTCAGTATGTGGCACATTACATTTTGAGGAGCACAATCGGTGTAGAATTTCAGTATCGCCTCATCAAGAGTACAATACTTAGGTTTATGTGGGATATGTATTCGTAGGACCCTACGGTTTGTATTTGTAACTCATATTTTAAATTTATTTCGTGGGTCGAATGCTTTTATATATGTAAGTTAAATGGAGTAAATGTTTTCAAGTGTTTATTGATGTTTAATATGTTTTGAACTTAATGGATTTTGTGGAAAATTAGTTGTGAATTGGGCTAAACCAAATTGAAATTTTATGGTCGTGGGTTGGGCTTGAGACCCAAATGTGGCACCGAGTTTAAGGTGTTATAACATCCATTATTGAATTAAAATATATAAAACATGTCGAATATAATCCAAGAATTAAATTTGATGCGGTGGTTAGGCATGCTTATAGTTCGTATTAACTCTTAGATTTGAGTCTTCATTTGTTTTTATTTTCCATTTGTTAGACCAAGTAATTGTCTTGGCTTATTGGTTGTGCACACCTTAGCTCCCTAGGAACACCCAAGTTTGATTCTAGCCAAGACTTTTAGTGTGCAATTTATTTTCTTTTAGCCAGATCGTGGCACATGCTATAATTTAGTTAGAGGAAAATAAATTTAGGATAAAATTAAATATTTATCATTATTTCTTATTAAAAATATGACTAAATTAAAAGAATGTATAAATACTGAATGTTAAATTTATTGAATTTTTTAATTGAGAGTAAAATAATTGAATTTGTAAATATAGATAATTAAATGTGTTATTATACATTTTTTTGTAATTTCCATGTCACCAACTTAGCCGTAGTCCGTAGTCATTTTGCAACAAAAACTAAAGTTTAATGTCTATTATGTAACATTTGAAAGTTGGATGACAGTTTTGTACTTTTTGAGATAGTTTAGTGACCATATGAACTTTAAAAAATACTTTGAAAGTTTACCTCAAGCCTTTAGGGTTTAAGGTTTTAGGTTAGAGCTTAGGGGTTTAATGTGTATGTCATAAAATTTAAGGTTTATGGTTAGAATTTAGAGTTTAGGGTTTATGGTTTAAGGTATAAATTTTAGGGTTTGAGATTTATATTTTAAATTTTATAGAAGGTTTGTGTAATTTTTTTAACCGCTTTTGTATCAAAATATAACCAATAAATTTACCATTATTCTTTTTCCGCTGTCCTAAAAGAAAAACGACGCCGTTTAGCGTTACAGGTTATAAGATACAGCTCCCCTCCATCATCATGTTCCATCGTACGCTTCACAAGAACCGTAACGAATATCAATCTTTTCAATCCTAGGGTTTGTTTTCCTTTCCTTTTACTTCCCAGTAAGTAGCTAATCATCTTAAAACCTTTTCTATTTTTAATTCTTTTTCTGCTTTTCTATAAAACAATAGTAATAATTTCCGTTTGGTTTCCGGGAAACCAAAAGAAAAAAAAAGATCGGAAGGCTAGCAGCGCCACATTAACTTGGATTATGCTAGTCACTCCAATTACTTCATGTAAGTCCCTATCTCGTGGTTTGATCCTTTACTGTTCTCCACCGTTCATTTTCTATTAATTGTTGTTGTTTATGCACTTCCATTGTATTTCTGCACTGAAGATAGTGACCTTATGCATTAGTTTAGGATTGGTTTATAATATTTCATTTCTGGGTGTTTTAATTTAGTAAATTCGATATTTTCTGATGATTTTATTGGCTGGTAGTTCCTGCTTACTTCTTTTTTTATGCTGAACTTATTTCCCAAGAAGAAATGAAGTTGCTTTTTGTATTATGGGTTCCAAAACATTAACATTGAAGGTGGAATAGAATGATATAAGAATGATGATACTTGTTGTCAAAAAAAATTGATGATTATTTGGATAATAAATTTAGCTTATTTGATATAAGAATGATGATACTTGTTCTTTGGATAATTCTTCTTCTTTTGCTTCTTAATCTCATTATCTTTATACTTTTCTTTTCAATTCCAGCTAGATCCAAAATTTGTGTGTAAGCAGTCGGATAATGACTTGCCGGCAGCCTTTGCATAAATGAACTATTTGGTCGAAGAAAGAGCATAATGGAGAATGGAGGGATAGATTCTGATGATAGCATGAAGTGTTTGGAACTTGAAAGCTTTGATGAGCAGGAACTGGTCGATCATGAGCTTTCAGACAACATTGATTTACACTTGGGAGAAGTCGACAAGAGTATAGATGACTCTACTGAGAGTTTACCTTTGTTAGGAAATGCTGCAGATCCGTACATTGGCATGGAGTTTCAGTCAAGAGATGCTGCAAGGGAATTCTATGTTGCTTATGGCAGACATGTTGGTTTTACGGTGCGAATCCATCATAATCGACGTTCACGGATAAACAATACGGTTATAGGTCAAGATTTCGTTTGCTCAAAAGAAGGTTACCGTGAAAAGAAATATATGTATAGAAAAGACAGGGTTCTACCTCCCCCACCAATCACTCGAGAAGGTTGCCCTGCAATGCTGAGGCTGGCTTTAAGAGATGGATTAAAATGGGTTGTTACCAAGTTTGTCAAGGAGCATAATCACTCATTGATGTCACCTGGAAAAGTACCATGGCGAGGTTCTGCAAAAAACTTGATCAGTGAGGTATGCTATGTTTTTTTTTAATTATAAATCGAGGTGCATATGAGTTAGCCTACTAGTTCATGCTATCATATTCAATATAGATAAGATGATAAGTATGGATCAAGATTAGTGAACCGTCACACGTCCGGGTTTCACACATAACCGTAAGCATGCTCAAGTATAATGCACTTTGTGTCATCTTCCTTTTTTCTCCTAATGTTTTCCTTCTATAATGGTTTTTCTTCTAGGATGAGAAGGATCGGAGAATACAGGAACTGACCCAAGAACTGAACAATGAGAAACAAAAATGTAAACGACGATGTGCTGCTTACCAGGAACAATTACGCGCGTTATTGAAATTTGTTGAGGAACATACTGATCAATTGTCAAGAAGAGTTCAAGATATAGTCAACAACATAAAAGAACTTGAAGAAGCATAGCTGGGAGATAGAGGTTCCATTTATTCTATCTTCTTGCGAGCCCTAAAAATGTATGATACATTGTACAATTCCTCTATCACCTTTGTTTGGATATATCCAATGGTGATTTTTCTGATGCAAAAAGCAGTTGATTTGGATCATTCCCTGCATATTTGGTTTAGAAATTGCAAGGCCTTTCTGTGAATTGTAGTATTAAATGTAAAAAAGAGTGAACATTGGAACTAGTCTTATGTTGAACCATTCTCAGATAGCTAAACTGTTGTTACAATTGCAATCTTGAGTCTATCCATTGTACTTGGACACAAATATCCCCTTGTTGAGTAGAACTGCAAGCTAAGTCCCCCATTAAGGCCTCTTCTTTGGCGAATGTCAAGGACTTAAAGGCTAAATCCACTAAAGAAACATTGAAACCAATCATAATCTGATTATCAAATTTCCCGGGCAATTTAATTTGCTGTCATACTTTCAATTAGGGGCGAGTATTCGATGAGTTGAGTCAAAAAGTTTCAAGTTAAAGAGTCTTATTTTATAATTCAATTTTTATTTGAAATTTTGTTCGAGTCAAGTTGTTCAAGTTTCTTTTCAGATTTAATTATAAGCATTTATAATGTAGTCGTACTAATTGGTTTTAATTCCACTGATTATTAAAAACTTCGAGTTTTTCGAAATTTCATTTCATTAACTCAAACTTTTTTTTAGATGAGTTTATGAAATTACGAGTTTTTTATAATGTTTAGTTAAAAAATCAATTTTTTATCTTTCAGTATTGAAGACTGAAACTAATTGTTGGCCAGAATTACAAGAAGCAAGCTGAAGGGCCTATAAAAGCCGGCAAACTATTAAAGTCAAAGAATCATAAGCAAGATGAAGGGCCTAAGGGCCTATAAAAGCTAGCAGACAATTGCAGTCAAGCAAGAAAAACACAATTTGCAGTCAAATTTGCCTAAAACTTTTAAATTCATAAAATCCTTGAACGAAAGCATGTCAAAGTAGCATTTGTACAATACTGTTGGATATGTTCAGTAGCTTTGACTGAACCCAGATAAAATTAATACATGGACAATCTGTGGGTATACAATACCGACGAGCCATTTGGCATACTTCTACACCTTCTGCCCGCTGGAAAATGTGTGAACATGGACATTCTACGGATTCTTGATAACAAAGTTACCGAAAACTTGAGCATCATTATGATGATTCCCATTATATACTTCAACTTACCCCATGCATAAGGACTCTCTATGCAATCAAGCCTCAACGAAGGAAGTTAGAGTATATAAACATCTACAGAGCTATTTTGAGGATTAAATTAATCACGAATCCACTATCTCCTCTTTTTCTTTAGGAGTGAAGCAGCACGAAGAAATATCCGATCTACTTCATCAAGGTTTGGTGAGTTAACATCTTCCTCAGAAGCTGTGGGATCTTTTGAGCCCGTAGATATTTGACGTAGGTACTCCTCAAAATCATCGGGTTCCCCGTCACTCTCTCTTGGAAATTTGTCAAATTCATCCAAGAAAAGTGGTTGTTCTTCCCTCTCCTCTGTTTCAGTGTCGGACTCGGTCTCGAAAATATCTGACAAGTCCTCAGAATCTGAAGCCATAAGCAAATCTGTTTTGGATTCATTTTCAGAAAGTTCCTTGCTCTCATCCAACATTTCTTTCAATTTATTTGACCCTTCAAGTTGTACGCTGGAAACCTTCCCAGAATCCACATTGTGATTATCAGTGTTTGGCACCTGTTGCATAGGGTTGGGGTTATTTGCAGCTTGAGCACGTAGCAACTCGAGATCCTGCTCAAGCTTTGGGATATGCTTCCTGACAGCTCTAAGGCCATCCCTGTATTTGGATTTATCCAAAGCCTGTATGGCAGAAATGGAAGAAAATAATGTGAAGGCACATTTAGACGATTGAGTACAAACACCAATGACATGCAAGCCCTCTTTCCGATATTGTACCAAATGTGAGCTTAAATAGTAACATGCTTGACATATAAGACAACATTCTCAAAGCTGGCCGAGATTCATAAGGTGAAGAAATAAAAAATACTCACACAAGAAAAAACTTTTCCAAGATCTGGAAATCCGTTTAATGTAACTAGGATGTAAACCATCACAAATTTCTTCTTTGTGGGACAAATTAGAAGAGTAGAGTTTGTCATATTAAGGAAATACTCAACTTGAAAACATCGACTTTTTTACTCGACTCGAAAAGAATCAAATAAAGTCTGAATGATAAAATATGACTTGAATAAACCAAACAACTCAGACTCGAAAAAATTTCAAATAAATTTTGAATGATAAAATAAGACTGGTTAACTCAATATTAGGGTGAAAATAGAATAAAAAAAAGACAAGGAGAGAAGAATGACCTTCTTCCTAGAAAGAGTGGCCCGAGGTGACATAATCTCTGTCGGTGGCTGAGAATAATTCTTCCCTCTATACATAATTATTGTATTATCTTCATGAATGTCGAGCACAATTCCACCTGTCAATCTCGCGAGCTCAGCAGCAATCTCCTTAACTTCCTCCGGTGAGAATGTCTTAACCACCACCTTCAAAGTCTGATGCTTCTTCCAATGAAGGTGCATGTTCAAAATTACACCCTGGTAAATTCCTCGTCTTCCAACCGGCACATAATTTTTGCACTTGAGGCCCATCTTCAAAAAGAAAAAATGCTCTTCTGGAGTCAATATTTCTGGATCATGGGTTGTTTCTGATGACTCAGCAGGCTCAATCTTATTTAAAGCTGTTACAAGTCTTTCTTCTTTCTTTCGAGCCTGAAGAACAAATGGAGGAAATGCACATGAAAAAAAGTTGGAAACAGAAGAATTTACAGGTACTAGCATATATATGACCATCTAAACAGCCCCAACTTCAAAATCACTGACTCAAGTGGGAGAGAGTGCAGTGGCTTGAATTACCCTAATCAATATGCAAGCATTTTTGTAAAGAAACTGGAAATAACCTTTCTAAGTTTGTAAAGAATTTTTTCTTCAGCTGTCATTCTTTCATAATCTTTCTTCTTCTTCCACCTGAAGAATTTCAGCCACCTTACTACAGCTCGTTTACCCTTCAGCTTCTTCCTCTTTGCCTTAAGGTTATCACTACAAGCATCATCAGTGCCAGCACCTCTCTCAAAATGGTCGGGCAGCCTAACAACTTTTTCAGAAGCATTCAGAAATGGAGCTGAATGAATCCAGCCATGCCCCGCAATCAGAAACCTCTTTATGTCGTAGGTTGGACCAAAAGCCTTGCATATAACATCACCCAAACTACTTCATAGTCAGTACAAGCAAATTGTTTAAGGATTTGTTGTTTTTCAAGTGAATTACAGAATTTTAAAAAATATGCACACAAATGTTATATTAAGCACATTCTTCAATAGGGATAAAGCCTAAAGGTTACATCTTAACTCAGCCATCTGATAAGTTTTTACCAGTATGTTACCCAGAAAACAGGCAATGGGCTTTTGAAAACAAGGGGAGAAAAAGAATCCAACAAAAATACAACATGATTCATATTGCATACATTAATGCCAACGAGATCAACTGAAAAATCATGAAGCCTTTTTCGATTCTATGAAAGCAAAGGAGCAATAATTAGCATGGTTTTCCAATGAAACCAAAGCCAAAAGGGTTCTTAGTTGGACCGAAAACAAATAGTGAACCCCAATTAAATTCTTACAATAAGATCAAATATTATGAGGGACATCAAATTCCTAAAATGCCAGTCACAAAGATTACTCATTTCATGTTGAAATCATCAGAAATTGCCAAAAAGACAAGCTCTTTTACATGATAAAAACTGCGTTTGCTTCACTGAATTTAACACGTTAGCTATTCAAACAGACTGACATTGGGACACGGAAAAGAACCCTATCGCAATGGGAAAATGGTGCCAGCTTAGAACCTCTAAAGGAACAAATTCATAGCCAAAGAAAAACGAACAGATTCAGCTCCATTGTAGAACAAAACATATAGAAGAACAAACACAGAGAGAGGTACCTGGTTTTGGGAAGGGACTTATTCGGGATGGAAATGAATGAATTGGTGAAAAGAATACTGAGCCTATGAGATCTTCGGAGACCTGCTGAAGCTGAAAATAAAACCCTACCCGCCATTTCAATATTTCTCTTCTTCACCCTGTGTGTTTTTAGGCTCAGATTTTGGATTTGCCTTTATAAGCTATTAACCGGTTTAATACCGGCCCACACGCACGGCGGGTTTATCAAAGGGGACCAAAGAGTTGAACACCTAGGGACGGTAAAATAACCCGGTCCCGTCGTGCCCGACCCGATATGGGTGGATTTTTTATTTTAAAAATTCAGGTTTGGGTGGGATCGAAATTTGAAGAAATAAATCTAGTCGGGTGGGGTGGATTTGGGTTTCTTCCGACCCGACCTAATTAGATATATTTTTATACATAATATGTATTTTTTTATTAATTTTTCGAGATGGGTCAGGTTAGTCGTGTTTTGGTTAAAATTATGGGGTCGAGGGTCAAATTATATTTTTACTATGTCAGGTCGGGAATAAAATATATTAACCTTAAGTCGAGTTAGGATTAGATTGAAATATTTAAATTTCGAGTCAAGGTCGAAGCGGCAAAAAATTCACCTCGTCCCATTATCATCCCTACCAACCAACTGTTGTTATATAATAATGTTCGGGTTAATTTTCTTATTAGTTTTCATAGATTTAGTTTTATACTTTAATTTTTTTAATCAAATAATAAATAAGTTATATTATTAAATTATAATAATTTAAAATAATTAAATTAGAGAATAATAATAATTAAATATATAATTTAAATATAATATTGAGTTTAATAGTATAATTAGAAAATATCGGCTATTTTACAACTTTAAAGCATATTGTTTTATTGTTAAATTGAAGGTTTTGAATAAGAAATTATGGGTCTATATTATATTTCACGGGATTTTTAAAATGGTATATAATATGTTTAAAATAATTAAGTGAAGAATGAAAATCAATGTTCAAATTAAGTCATTTGTAAACATTATTGAAGAAAATATGATAGTCAACAACACTTTCGCCCCGCATGAATAATGTACAGAGTTTGGAAGGTGTTTGTAAGCTAAAATTACTTTGTAAGTTAGTGAATTAATTCCAACCATGGTTGGGTGTTGGTTGTGCACTTGCATGATGTTGGTGACATGAAATGTCTGGATAGCTTAGTCATTGATAGGATTTACCTAATTATATTATTTTCTCTTTCTCAACAATAATTTTGTCTCTTGGTGAATAGATTTATTATTTTTTGTTTAATTTTACTTATATTCATTGTGAATATAGTGTTTGTTTATTATTTTCTGTTAAATTTTCAACAAACATTTTCATCGATAAGTCCAATCTCTTCATCTACATATTCATTCATTTCCTTTGCTCTATATAAAATCAAGTTGGCATATTTCTAAAACACATCAACTAGAACTGTAACACCCAAAATTCTCACAAATTAAAAACCCTAAATTTGTTAAAATCTCTAATTCTTAAACCTAATTTTGGGAATTTAAATATGAAATCCTAATTGAATTTCAGTGACTTAATTGTGAATTTCGAAACTATGGTGACCCTTGTGTTATGCGGGTTAAGTAGAGACCCTTATGGGGTAATTTACCCATTTGTTCAGGTTATTTAAACCCATTTTTAGTTCTAATCAATTTTTCGGTTTTCCCCTTATTTCAGCCGCTCCGTCCTCTCTCTCTGTTTCGTCGATAACCCTATAAGAAACCCCCATCATTTTTCGATTTAGCTCTAGTGAAGGCCCTACCATCGGTCGTTCGACAATCCAAAACCATCACTCGACTCCTCGTCGTTGTTCGAACAAAACCCACCCTCCATCGCCCTTGCGCCGTCGTCTTTTGCCGTAAATCGGTGTAAGACCCTTCGAAATCCGTCTCACCATCGTTGTTCTCTATTTCCGTCCGATTTTGGTGTGTGGGTAAGCTTCGAAAGTTTATTTTGGTCATATGGGTTGTGTATAGTGTTTCGGGTTTGTGTAAATTGGCCAAATTTTGACCATTATGGTCACCGAAAAATGTTGTCGGTGTCGCGCTGTTTAGGGTAATAAACCTTAATTTTCTGGTTGGCAAAAAGGGTGAGAGTTATCGGGTTTATGTGTGTGGGGGGTTTGGGTTGAACCCAAACAAGTGAAGTTCGGGCTGAGAGAGAGATATTAGCCCAATCTGTTGGGTTGCCAAACCGAACCGGTCCATCGATGAGAACCCGAATCGAACTGGTTCAGAGAATCGAGCCCGGTCCGTGAACCGATATGTCGACCCGTGGTTGACCTTTGACCGTTGACTTTTTTGGTCAAAGTTAACTTTATGTTTTTCGACGTCCTGATTTCAAATCTGTTGTCCGTTTTTTCCAAATTCAAACTCAAAAGACCGTTTTGCTATTTACATTTAATTGTATTTAGTATTTTGAGCATTGTGTATATTAGAATCTGATTCGAGTTATTCTTGTGTTCAGGCGACATTAATTCGGACACTGAGATCTTACCTCCTTCTCCACCTAGTCGACCTCTTGCAGCTCAGCCTGCGAGTTCCACGCGTACGTGTAATTGTTTAGTTTATGTACATTAGATTTGTGGCATAGTAGTGAAATTTGATTTATTGTTACCCTTATAGGTGTCGATTATGTTTAGCCCGTTACTAGATTTGAGCGTGAGAGACGTCATCACCGACGTTGAGCTTTTAGTTATCTGAGGTGTGTTCTCTTCTGGTGCTACATATTTTGTGCCTTATGTTTGTATGTGATTGTTATGTGTTATGATTTTTGATGTGATGACTATGAATTGTGATATATGTCATGATCTATATGACTTATGTTTGTGACATGCTTGTATGATGACATGACATGCATACATCAGAATCGAAATAATAAATTAATATCGGAATATTGTACATGCATATTCGGAAATAAACAAGTATGCAATCATATATAGAAATCAGATCATCATGTCATATCATATGAGCTGGGAAATGTACGAGGAAGATCAGTGATTTCACCCTTCGGGCTGAATTCCACTTCAGACTTGCTGACGATGTAGAAAGTGGTTCAGGAGAACCTTACTCTTCGGACAGTAATGTAGTTGGGGTGCACTGCATTGTATCATGTGCATCATGTTCTATATGTTGTGTATCAGAATGTTTATATGAGTTTGAGCGTGTTGTTGGATTATTCTTGTGATTGTTTTCTTAGGCACTTAGAGACACACTGAACTTTATAGCTGACTCCCCCTTAGTTTCTATTTCAGATACTCAGACTTAGGCTATAGTACTTGGAGGACCTCGTTTGTCAGACTTATTTCAACTTATCAGTATGGATGATTCAATTTTATGGATTTTATATTTTACTTTATTATTACTTTGTGATTATTATGTGATTTCAAACTCAGTTATTTTATTGGGGATTTATATCATTTTAGCATGCATTATATTCTATGATTAGTTAATTTATCAGTTTTTCGGAATATTTGATTATATGATTTTGTTACTACAACGTCAGTTAAATGGAGTTGACACTGTTTTATTACTTGCCTTAATTGTCTGATTTCAAACACAATAACTTTACTTGAGGGTCAAGTTTTTAAACCCGACTTCCTATATTCAGCCCATTTCTTCTGGGCCGGGTTTAGGGGTTACAAGAACGTTTAGAATTAGTAAAGAAACATGTCTTTTGAGAGTCATTCTTTATGGTGATAAAAAAAGTAAAGATCATGTTTGGTTGTTCACTGTTGTGATCTTTTGTTAGTGTATTCTGGGAGGTAGTCGTTCAGCGTTATTTAAAGCACCGAAAAGAAACTAAATTTGTCTTAAAGAAACCGCTCATACACACCTCAATAAAATTCTTCTTATTATTTCCAACTATGTCCGATTACATGTATTTTGTTGTGTTACTGCTACTACATTGTATCGTTTAAATGTTACTACATAACAATGTTATTGTATTGTATTACATTATTATAGCTATTGTCAATTTTAATACTTCATATGATTTTATATTTTCTTACATAATTTAAATTAATTGATAATTATTTAGGATTGAAATTTTAAAATTTTAAAGACAATAAAATTTTAGGATTTGATTCAAGATTTGTAGGGATTGAATGTAGAGCAGAGAAAAGGGAGAGGTTTAACACTAAACACGTTGTAATTATTGTAGGAAAAACTAATGCTGCAAAATAGGATGTCAGTAATGTCAAGTAAAATAAATAGAAAACTGCACAAAAAATAAATCGGTTTATTGTGTCGTTGTAAAAGTCACTGCCTTAGAAGCAATTTTACTCAGATGGTGTAATCATGATAATGGATGTTGCCCCCCAAGGCTAACACAGTTTTCCAAACATCATACACCCAAAGTGAGGAAGTGAAACTCGCTTGGTGTTGCACTCTTCGAAGAAAAAATGAAGGATCAAATGTTTCAGTGTATAAAACAATGATTTGTGCTCTCTATTTATAAGGTAAAAGTAAGGGCAAATCAGTAAATAAGAAGAATCAATTATCGCAAAAATCTCAACCTCCCTTCAAATATTTACTATATTTAAAAAATAAAATTTTGTTTAAAATAAATAAGATTACATATATTTTATTTGCATTATCCAACAATCTCCCACTAATGTAAAGAAATAGAGAATTAAAAAGCGAGAAAAAAACAACAACAAAATTAACTGCTTAAGTACTAGTGAACGTATCTAGAACTAATACATAGTGGAATGAGTAATTCTTCTCTTAACAAGTGAACGATTCTAGAAATTGTTAAAATAGGAGTGAACTCACAACACACAACTAATTTCTTCTTCAGATTAGTTTTGCGATAGATAAAAAATTTAGCCAATATACCTTAGGATGCTGGTAAGTGCTCTAGAAAGACAACTCAAAGTCTTTCAAGGAAGGTGGCTAGTTCTTCACACTTACGTAGGTGAATTGTTCAAGTCTATCTCAATATAGACCACCTGAATTAAGGCTGTAACACCCGGGTTTGGGAGTCGGGTGAAAATAATAATAAAATAATGTTTTGGAGTTTCAGTTTTATAATTAAAATAATAATATATTATTTTAAGGCTTCATATTTACAAAACAAACCTTTTGTGTTGGACCAAATTGAATTGTTTCTCAATTTCCATAGAAATTTGCAACTATTGAGATTTGCCATCTCATTAATGGCAAATCTGTAAATAAGTGAACTTTCATTTAAAACCCCTTTTAATTAAAAGTGAGCTTTGTCTTCATCTTCCTCACTTCTCCCAATTTTCATTTTGAACGACAAGTGAGAGAGCTCTTCCCATTTCACTATCCCATCTCCCTTCTTCACCATTTTTGGTCGGTTTTGAAAGGTAATTACATTTCCATTTTGCTCTCATCTTCCTCTCTTTGAAAGTACCATTAGTTTTCATTTTTGTCCATGATCTTAGAATTTGAGTTTTTGGGAGTTTTGATTAAAAATGCTACCTTTGTTGTTTTTAACTAAAGATTTTGGTTTGTTAATAATATATGAGTTGTTTATGAACCATGAGGTCCGACATATATGATTTTTTAAGTGTTTTATTGAGATTCCCGGATTTGGGTTTTAATGGGTTTTTGAAGGGTTTTAGAAGGAGTTTTGGGTGTGTTTAATGTTGGAAATTGAGGGCTTATGTTAGTATGATAGTTGGGGGTTGTTTTGGAATCATTTAAGAGTGTTAAAGAGGTTGAAGTCATGAGTTTTGGGTTGAGTTTGAGGGCTGCTCGGGTTTGATGTTTTGGAGGGTTGTTCATAGCTTGAAATCTTGTGGTTGATGCTTGAGTAGTGTTCCGGGTTTGCTACATTGATGTATGGACTGATTCGAAGTTTTTTGTTTGTATTGAGTTGATTAGAAGCAAGAGTTTGTGTTGGTGAAGCATCGAGAGTGAATCCGGAAGCTTGAAGGTCTTGGTTGCTTGGTTGTTGAGCTTGGAAGTGAAGGTGAGTGGTTAAATGCTTTTAAATGGTTTTCAATGAGTTGGTTCAAGCATGTGGACTAGGTTGGGCTTGGTAGACCCACCTAGAGTTTGGATTAGAGTGGTAGCCTAATCCCAAGCTTTAGTTAGAGACATTGGTTGAACTCTAATTGTTGTTTATGCCTCATGATTATTTGTGCTTATGATAGTTATGTATAAATGTGTTATACATGTATGTTGAGGTATGGTTGTGATGCATTGTTATATGCATGTGGTTTGTGCATGATGTTAATCATGGTGAGTACGTGCTAAGCACGGAAGTGATATGAAATGATATTGTGGATTGTGTTTAATGTTGGCACTAGTATGCTTAGGTGCAAATGATCGATCATTAGGATGTTTAGTGTGCACACGCGAGTCAAATGCGCGCGTGGTCATGGTGATGGTAGTCATCAAGAAGGAGTACGGGTTCGCCCGGAAAACCTTCTTATATATATATTAGTCGATGATGAGTGTAATCTCATCGACGGGGCGTGAGGATGAGTGGAATCTCCTCCGCGTGAACGGTGATGAGTGTAATCCCACCGTAAGGTAATGGTTGTGCTGGATGTGAGTTCCAACGTGTTATCCGCGTATTTGAGTCATAGTTAGGTGCCAATATGATATGAAGTGTGATTCTTATATGGATTATTATATGTGTTTACATATGATGTGGATTTGAGCTTGTTGAGCATGGCATAATATTGAATTTATGTTCATGCATCATTGACATTTTGGCTCATATGGATTGAAGGTAAGATCATGCATTCTACCTTGGTAGTGCTCGTGCTTGGACCCTGCATTGTCGAGGTTTGTTTTTAATGAGCTTACCCTCACTAAGATTTATGCTTGCGCTCTCTTTTGTTCGACAATGCAGATCCGTAGTTCATGGGTTGCTAGTGCAAGAAAGGGCCTCCAAGTGTGCTAGTTGGGCTTTTGAATCTATCAAGTATGGATTTTATGTTAATGATGTGATGGTCAAGCAATGGGGACTTGTGTGGTTGATGTTGGTTTGTTTAGGAGCATGCTAGACTCCTTTTATATGTTATGTTGGTTGGCTTGTGGTTGCCTTGTATTGCTTGTAAACCATGTCTAATTTGCCACCTTAAAGGCTTAGTGTTGACCTTGTGTAAGCATGTTATCTTGAATGCTTAAGTGTATGCCTTGTATGATCTTTTGAATGGATGCCCTTATCTTATATCCTTATGTAACTTGAGTATGTTTGCAATAGGGTGCATGCCTCTATAGTGTGTTTGTATGTTATGTATGCTTCTTGGGGTCATTTCGGGCATTTGGGGATCATTTAGAGATGTTTAAAACTGATTTTGGGAATTTACATATTACAGGTGTTTCGAAACAGGTTGCGTCGTTTCAGAACGGGTGTGGTTCCAAGGCCCCCGTATCGGAACGCATTTCGGTATAGTTTGGCTACTGTGAGCCCCTTTTTCGAAACAAGTTTCGAAACACTTTGGCTACTGGAATTGCATGTTCCGAAACGGGTATCAGAATGCCTAGGAAAAATGGAACCCTGTTCTGAAACAGGGTGGATGCGTTTCGGTACTAGTGTCTGGCTTTTATAACTCGAGCCCGTGTTTCGAAACGAGCGATGTCTGTTTCAAAACACATGCCTGTAAATGGGCTTTTTGACATCTATAAAGGGTCTCAAGGGTTGGGCTTAGGCCCTGTTTGCTGTTAGGCTTCTCGTGAGCCTTGTTTCCGCTGTCGTTTCACACATAGGTTAAATTAACGCATCTAGACAAGTTAATAAATGAAAAAAGTTTTCTTCGGTCGGTAATCGAAGTGAAGCCTTAACGGGTTTTGCCTCGGTTATCCCCGTGTAGCCCACTCGAATCAGTCAAGCATCCGGACCGGGACGAGGGGGTTACACTTGTTGGTATCAGAGCCTAAGGTTTTCGAGACCTTGGGCAGGTAAGTGAGGTAAGTTGAGTTTTTGTGTTGAAAATGCACGGTGTTTGCTTGCTATGTAAGCATGTTTGCTTGTTTATCAAGTATGCTTGTTGTTTTGTTTGAAGCATGTTGTTTAGAGTCCTATTGCTACTATTACATCGGAAAAAGGATTTTTAAAGTGAGGGAACATACTTGAGCCACTTGGAGCCCTTGCCTTGCTAACCCTATCTTTTGTGTTTTCTTGTTGTTGTTGTAGTTGTTGTTTGTGAGCACGTATGTCGAGGCCGAGGGGTAGACCGAGAGTGGTTCGTCAGGAACCACGTGTTGTGGCTCCTGTTAATGAGCCGGTGGTTGGAGTTGAGGCTCATGTGGAAGAGCCTGCTGCTGCTGGAGTTGGAGCTCCTACACCACCACCACCACCTCCTCCGCCTGGTGAGGGAGGCGAGCCTGGAGTCGAGGGAGAGGGACCTCGGTTTGGCCAAGGTGGCCAAGGTCCAGCCGGAATAGATATGGCTCCACTTGTGCAAGCTATAACGGGAGCATTTCATGCCGCAATTGTCGGAGCTCAGGCTGCAGCTCAGCCTATGGGCGATGATGCTATTTTACCGTTGGAGAGGCTCCGTAGCCTAGGGGCTGAAGAGTTCAGAGGGTCTACACCGGAGAGGTCTGAGTTGTGGTTGGAGAAGATAATACGCATTTTAGCTCAGATGGGTTGCGTTGGTGCCCGTAAGTTGGGCTGTGTGATTTTTTTGCTTCAGGGTGATGCCTACACCTGGTGGGTCACCATTACTACTAGAATTCCTGAGGCTATTGTTGAGTGGAAACAACCTAAGTCCGTGACCGAGATTAGGAGTTTCTTAGGATTAGCCGGTTACTATAGGAGATTTGTTGATGGTTTCTCTAGAGTAACTGCTCCTTTGACTAAATTGTTGCAAAAAGGAGTTAAGTTTGAATGGTCAGATGCAAGACAGAAGGCCTTTGAGAAATTGAAAGAAGCTTTGACAAATGCTCCAGTGTTAATGCAACCAGTTTCAGGTAAAGAATTTGTGATATATAGTGATGCTTCCTACATAGGTTTAGGTTGCGTTTTGATGCAAGAAAGAAGAGTTGTTGCTTATGCTTCGAGACAGTTGAAGGTACATGAGAAGAACTATCCTACTCATGATATAGAGTTAGCCGCAGTGGTATTTGCATTGAAGATTTGGCGTCACTACTTGTATGGTGAGAAGTGTATAGTTTACACCGATCATAAGAGCTTGAAGTATTTGATGACTCAGAGAGAGTTGAACTTGAGACAGAGAAGATAGCTTGAGTTGTTAAAAGACTATGATTTGACCATTGAGTACCATCCGGATAAGGCAAATGTAGTAGCCGATGCTTTGAGTAGAAAAGTTGCAGTTGAGTTGCGAGCTATGTTTGCTAGATTGAGTGTATCTGGTGATGGTGGTTTGATCACAGAGTTTCAAGTGAAGCCTTCTTTGATTCAGTTGATTAGAGAGAAACAGTTGCAAGATGTGTCTTTAGTTCCTCGTGTTCAGGACATAGCCGAAGGTAGACCGGCCGAGTATAGCTTCAATACTGAGAATGTGTTATGCTTCAGAGACAGAGTTGTTGTGCCTGAAGATGTTGAGTTGAGACGTATGATTTTGAGTGAAGCACATTCGAGTCCTTTTTCTATGCATCCGGGTAGTACCAAGATGTATCGTGACTTGAAGAATAATTATTTCTGGGTTGGTTTGAAGAAGGATGTAACCGAGTATGTGAGCCGTTGTATGGTTTTTCAGAGAGTGAAGGCAGAACATCAGGTTCCTTAAGGTTTGTTACAGCCTTTGAAGATTCCGGAATGGAAATGGGAGAGAATCACCATGGACTTTGTGTCGGGGTTATCGTTGTCTCTTTCGAAGAAGAATTCTGTTTGGGTGATAGTTGATAGATTCACTAAGCGTGCTCACTTCTTAGCAGTGAACACCACAGATTCTTTAGACAAGTTGGCGAACTTATACATCCGTGAGATTGTGAGACTTCATGGAGTTCCGAAGTCTATTGTTTTAGACAGAGATCCGAGATTTACTTCGAGGTTCTGGGGTTGTTTGCATAGTGCTCTAGGTAGCCGTTTGCAATTCAGTACTTCTTATCATCCGCAGTCCGATGGACAGTTAGAGCGAGTGATACATATTTTAGAGGATATGCTTCGTTGTTGTGTGATTGATTTCCAGGGTTCTTGGGAGAAGCACTTGCCCTTAGTTGAGTTTGCTTACAACAACAGTTACCAGGCTAGTATACAGATGGCTCCTTATGAGGCTTTATATGGTAGACGGTGTACGACTCTGATCTGTTGGGCTGAAATGGGTCAGAAATTGTTACCTATGCCGGATTTGCTTAAGGGGACTACCGACAAAGTGAGGTTGATCTGTGACCGTTTGAAAGCAGCTTCTGATCGTCAGAAATCTTATGCAGATTTGAAGAGAAAAGAGATTGAGTTCTATGTGGGTGAGAAAGTGTTTCTGAAAGTATCTCTGTGGAAGAAGGTAATGAGATTTGGCCGGAAAGGCAAGTTGAGTCCGAGGTTTATTGGTCCGTATAAGATAGTTGAGCGGATTGGGCCTGTAGCTTACCATTTAAGATTGCCTTATGAGTTAGAGAAGATCCATGATGTGTTTCATGTGTCGATGCTTAGGAGATATAGATCAGATCCTTCTCATGTTATGCCTGTTGAGGAGATAGAGTTGAATCCAAATTTGTCATATAATGAGGAACCAGTTGAGATACTTGCTTCTGATAGCAAGGTGTTGCGTGGCAAGACCATAGAGTTGGTCAAGGTGTTGTGGAGACATAGAGGTGTGGAAGAAGCCACGTGGGAGAGGAAAGCTGATATGCTTGAGCAGTTTCCGTACTTGTTTCCGTCAGGTAATTTCGGGGACGAAATTCCTTAAGTGTGGGAGAGTTGTAACACCCAGGTTTGGGGGTCGGGTGAAAATAATAATAAAATAATATTTTGGAGTTTCGGTTTTATAATTAAAATAATAATATATTATTTTAAGGCTTCATATTTCCAAAACAAACCTTTTGTGTTGGACAAAATTGAATTGTTTCTCAATTTCCATGGAAATTTGCAAATATTGAGATTTTCCATCTCATTAATGGCAAATCTGTAAATAAGTGAACTTTCATTTAAAACCCCTTTTAATTAAAAGTGAGCTTTGTCTTCATCTTCCTCACTTCTCCCAATTTTCATTTTGAACGACAAGTGAGAGAGCTCTTCCCATTTCACTATTCAATCTCCCTTCTTCACCATTTTTGGTCGGTTTTGAAAGGTAATTACATTTCCATTTTGCTCTCATCTTCCTCTCTTTGAAAGTACCATTAGTTTTCATTTTTGTCCATGATCTTACAATTTGAGTTTTTGGGAGTTTTGATTAAAAATTATACATTTATTGTTTTTAAATAAAGATTTTGATTTGTTAATAATATATGAGTTGTTTATGAACCATGAGGTCCGACATATATGATTTTTAAAGTGTTTTATTGAGATTCCCGGATTTGGGTTTTAATGGGTTTTTTGAAGGGTTTTAGGAGGAGTTTTGGGTGTGTTTAATGTTGGAAATTGAGGGCTTATGTTAGTATGATAGTTGGGGGCTTTTTTGAATCATTTAAGAGTGTTAAAGAGGTTGAAATCATGAGTTTTGGGTTGAGTTTGAGGGCTGCTCGGGTTTGATGTTTTGGAGGGTTGTTCATAGCTTGAAATCTTGTGGTTGATGCTTGAGTAGTGTTCCGGGTTTGCTACATTGATGTATGGACTGATTCGAAGTTTTTTGTTTGTATTGAGTTGATTAGAAGCAAGAGTTTGTGTTGGTGAAGCATCGGGAGTGAATCCGGAAGCTTGAAGGTCTTGGTTGCTTGGTTGTTGAGCTTGGAAGTGAAGGTGAGTGGTTTAATGCTTTTGTATGGTTTTCAATGAGTTGGTTCAAGCATGTGGACTAGGTTGGGCTTGGTAGACCCACCTAGAGTTGTGATTAGAGTGGTAGCCTAATCCCAAGCTTTAGTTAGAGACATTGGTTGAACTCTAATTGTTGTTTATGCCTCATGATTATTTGTTCTTATGATGGTTATGTATAAATGTGTTATACATGTATGTTGAGGTATGGTTGTGATGCATCGTTATATGCATGTGGTTTGTGCATGATGTTAATCATGGTGAGTACGTGCTAAGCACGGAAGTGATATGAAATGATATTGTGGATTGTGTTTAATGTTGGCACTAGTATGCTTGGGTACAAATGATCGATCATTAGGATGTTTAGTGTGCACACGTGAGTTAAATGCGCGCGTGGTCTTGGTGATGGTAGTCATCAAGATGGAGTACGGGTTCGCCTGGAAAACCTTCTTATATATATATTAGTCGATGATGAGTGTAATCCCATCGACGGGGCGTGAGGATGAGTGGAATCCCCTCCGCGTGAACGGTGATGAGTGTAATCCCACTGTAAGGTAATGGTTGTGTTGGATGTGAGTTCCAACGTGTTATCCGCGTATTTGAGTCATAGCTAGGTGCCAATATGATATGAATTGTGATTCTTATATGGATTATTATATGTGTTTACATATGATGTGGATTTGAGCTTGTTGAGCATGGTCGTAATATTGAATTTATGTTCATGCATCATTGACATTTTGGCTCATATGGATTGAAGGTAAGATCATGCATTCTACCTTGGTAATGCTCGTGCTTGGACCCTGCATTGTCGAGGTTTGTTTTTAATGAGCTTATTCTCACTAAACTTTACGCTTACGCTCTCTTTTGTTCGACAATGCAGATCCGTAGTTCGTGGGTTGCTAGTGCAAGAAGGGGCCTCCAAGTGTGCTAGTTGGGCTTTTGAATCTATCAAGTATGGATTTTATGTTATTGATGTAATGGTCAAGCAATGGGGACTTGTGTGGTTGATGTTGGTTTGTTTAGGAGCATGCTAGACTCCTTTTATATGTTATGTTGGTTGGCTTGTGGTTGCCTTGTATTGCTTGTAAACCATGTCTAATTTGCCACCTTAAAGGCATAGTGTTGACCTTGTGTAAGCATGTTATCTTGAATGCTTAAGTGTATGCCTTGTATGATCTTTTGAATTGATTCCCCTATCTTATATCCTTATGTAACTTGGGTATGTTTGCAATAGGGTGCATGCCTCTAGAGTGTGTTCGTATGTTATGTATGCTTCTTGGGGTCGTTTTAGGTGTTTGGGATCATTTATAGATGTTTAAAACTGATTTTGAGAATTCACAGATTGCAGGTGTTTCGAAACGGGTTGTGCCGTTTTGGAACGGGTGTGGTTCCAGGGCCCCCGTATCGGAACGCGTTTCGGTACGATTTGGCTACTGTGAGCCCCTGTTTTGAAACAAGTTTCGAAACACTTTGGCTATTGGAATTGCCTGTTCCGAAACGGGTATCGAAACGCCTAGGAAAAATGGAACCCTGTTCCGAAACGGGGTGGATGCGTTTCGGTACGGGTGTCTGGCTTTTTAAACTGGAGCCCGTGTTTCGAAACGGGCGATGTCTGTTTCAAAACACAAGCCTATAAATGGGCTTTTTGACATCTCTAAAGGGTCTCAAGGGTTGGGCTTAGGCCCTGTTTGCTGTTAAGCTTCTCGTGAGCCTTGTTTCCACTGTCGTTTCACACACAGGTTAAATTAACGCATCTAGACAAGTTAATAAATGAAAAAGTTTTCTTGGGTCGGTAATCGAAGTGAAGCCTTAACGGGTTTCGCCTCGGTTATCCCCGTGTAGCCCACTCGAATCGGTCAAGCGTCCGGACCGGGACGAGGGGGTTACAAAGGCTATGGAATCATTAAGAGCATTTAGTAAGCTCATCGTCTCAATTCTTAAAGATTCAGTGAATTCATCAAGTTCATCTCACAAAGACCACCCAAAATTCGAGATACGAAATCATTAAGAGCATAAAAATCCATCCTTTACATCGGTGAATTCATCAAGTCCGTCTCTCTAAGACTACCCAAATCCTGAGCTATGAATCATTAAGAGCAAAAGTTCAACTTTATGCATGTACATTGTTCGCCATAGGGATAAGTAAAATATGTACACTATGAGTCTTTTTATGGCTTCGTTTGACCACATGGAACTTAAAAAACTAAATTGGGCATCCATCATAAATTTTTCAACCAATAGGCTTAAGCCTCACCCCCTCGATGAAACGTCAACCACTTTCCATACTTATCTTTTAATAAAGGAATCAACAAGGTTTCTATTTGTCCTCATGTACTATACAATGGATACTTCATCTTTATCAAATGTTTCATGGACTCATGTCTAATTTATTTGAGCATTCCACTGATCAATATGTTATGCCTCATTTTTAACTACACAAATTGTAGCTTGTGAGTCACGTAGTAAATACAACCGTGTGAACTTTTTCCCATAAGAAAACTCAACAAGTTGATTTAAAGAATCACTCGACTTCTTGTTTGGCTAAATCTCGAGCTATAAACTCAGACTTTATAATAATACAAGCAACGTATGTCTATTAATAGACTTCTAAAAAATTGCTCTACTAATAAGAAATAAATATACCCATTAGTAATCTAGTTTACTTCACAATCCTTTTTAAGATTATATGATATCTAAAAATTATAACCACAAGTTATTATCCCTTTGAGAGCTCTAAGCAAACATTTCAATGTTCATTACATGGTTGTGGGTATATCTACAACATTTATAAAGTCATGTCGAATATAGTTCGTTTAAGAATATACAACTCTCAATAAATTTTAGCATACTAAGATTTATGAAACATTGTATCTTTTATTCCTTCCTTCAGTATTATGCTAAAATTATATAGAGAGTTCTTTATGAAACATTGTTTCTTTACAGGAATCATTATAAAACTAAAACTTTTACGGAGAGATTATTATTAAAAAAAATATCCTATTAGTTTTAGTATCTTTCAATTATAAGATTTCGTTTATCTCACCCAGGCCATACATTTCAAACTAAAAGGACAACATTTTCATGCGGTCATATAAAATATCATTTATGCATATAAATTTATATGATACACAAAAAACACATGTGATACCAATTCATGACATAATTTTAGACACCCCACGTTCACCCTCCATATTTCCAATAATTTTAAGGTTTGAAATAATATACACAAAATAAGATGTCTAATTATTTTTTAACCCCTAAACCCGGTCCAGAAGGAATGGGCCGAATCTAAGAAGTAGCGATTGGAAACTTGTCCCTCAAGAAACAATTTAGGTTAAAATATTTTGTAATTCAAAAGAATCGATTAAATAAGTAAGACTCAACAAATACTCTGATTAAAATAAAACCCAAATTTTAAACAATGTTCCGATAATTAATTAAAAATCTAAAAGTAACGTCATAGATGCATGCATTTAATAAAACACAAATTAAAACAGTTTCAATGTCCATATTACACAAAATCCCAAACAATATTAAAATAGTAATTCTGAGGTAACAGAAAGGTTCGTACTGAATAATAATTTATCTGAATAAACAAGAGATGTTCCAAGTATCGATCGCCTAAAAAGTTTGAGATATCTGAAAAGTAAAAACTAAAGGGTGTAAGCTAAAGAGCTTAGTGTGTCTCTAAAGTGCAACCGAAAACAAAACAGTATTTTATTTTCTGATAAAGACTTTTCTGAAAACACAACAAAACTGATTCATGATGTTATAATGTCTGATGCACATGAATCATAGTACCCATCTCCGATACACCGAAAAGTAAGGTTCCCCAGAACCTACTTTCTCCATCGTCACCATCCGAAGTGGAACTCAGCTCGAAGGGTGGAACCACTGATCCAAATCGGAATTCAGCCCGAAGGGTGAAACCACTGAACTTCCCCGAACAAATCCCAAACCATATACCCATAATGATATGATGCAGATTTTAAAATCCGAGTCTGATCCGAAACTTGAATCATGAAAATTCAAGTTGCACAATACTATAAATCTAATGTTTTATGATTCCGAAAATTTGATATTTCACAATTTGGTAAGTTTGATTTCTCATTTAAATCACAATATGACATGTTATGCATGATCTCTGAAAACATTCACCCAATCACAACAGAGTATGCACACAAAATGTACAAAACATTTACTTATATTAATACCAGAAGAAGCACATAAAATTTATAGCACAAAAAGAAACACACAAGTTTATAAAACAGGAAGAGACACAACTTTAAGCAACAGTAGCTCTAATGCCGAGAAAAGCGCATCTTATGCTCAGATCTAGCTAAATTAGAACGTAAAGATCTCGAAGAACGTACACGGGTCTGAACAACTGGAGGTAACCCAACGATCTCAAGGTTGGCACCTTTAAGCAACAATAGCTCTAATGCCGAGAAAATCGCATCTTACGCTCAGATCTAGCTGAATCAGAACGTAAAGATCTTGAAGAACGTGCACAGTCGGTCTGAACAACTGGAGGTAACCCAACGGTCTCAAGGTTGGCACCTTTTTCAAGAATCCGATGCTAGGGTTTCAACCCTTGTCGGCGGTGGCACAACAAAACGAGAACCGAACAGAATCCGATAACAACAATGGAGGAGACGACGGCGGAGAACAACGACGCAAGGGGAGTCGAACGATTTCCCTTTCACAAACTCAGCAACGACGATCGATGGGGCGAGCCGATGGTCGGGTTTTACTCGCGACAACACAAGGGGAGGAGGATGGCGGCGGATGATGGCACAAGAGAGAACCGAAAGGTTTATCACGATTTCCGAGCAAACCACGGGGAACGATGGTGAGCGGACGGGTGAGTTATGGTCAGACGGTGAAAGGGATTAGAATGAGGGTGGCAGCGCTCTAAACGACGGCGCTGACACCCTCGCCAGAGCTTGATCAGAGCAAGGGTGAGGGGTGATGCTTACGTCGGGAGAGGGATGAGATGAGAGGCGGCTGAGAATTTTTCAAAGAAAAAAAGAAGCTGAAAAGGTTTAATGGGTTTAAATTACCCTATTAAATGGTTAAATCACGTATGTGGCCACCAAGCTTTTTAGGGTTTACGAAATAACATCAAAATTTCCCCAACTTTACCAAATAACCCCCAAACTTTCTAATTAAGCCCTAAAATTCTGATGTATTTCAATTTAACCCCTTAATCAAATTAGGGTTTCAAAATTAAAATTCCCAAATTTTAGGGTTTCCGAATTAGAGTTTTCAAATTTTAAATTTTCGAATTATGGGAATTTTGAGGTGTTACAATTTTCGTGCAAAGACATGTAAACATAATTTTTGCCAACTTTACTCATATACACCAGAGTAAATTTTATAATAGGCATTAAAACTCAAATATTAATATAGACATAAAATTATATTGTTTACAAAGAATTTATATTGAAAACATCATGTCATGATTTTAAAATTGAAGGGAATTTTTTATTACTCTAAATTTTCTAATAATTGATGTTCATTACCAAAAATTTTCATCTATTAAGGAGTACATTAAGAGGAATTTTCAGTCTTTTTTGATCTACATTCCCTTTCTCTTTTATTATAAAGTTGTATCAAGTTACATCGAGCTCTATTTATTTTATAATAATTATAAATTAGAATAGTGAGCATAGTTCTGAATGATGCACCAAATAAATTTTCAAGAAAGAGAGGTGGTGCACAAACCACTCTCAAATACCAAGTCTTTCCTAAAATCAATCCCAGCCACACATTTTCATAGTATCAGACATTCACACTGCTCTCCAATAATTATAAATGGATTGCACAATATATTTCCTCCACTTTTTAATATATTGTGTATATAATAAAACATAATTAAAAATATAAATTATGTTTAATAATTTTCTTAGTATAGTTTGGTCAAACTCATACTATTTTTCATTTTAAAGACTATTTTTTAAAAGCTTACTCCTTATAAATGATATACTATTCATACAATAGCTAAATCATGAATTAACAACCAATAACTTAGATTAAGAAATTAATCTAATTTCATAGTCAAAGCTCAAGTAAACTTGTTTACCTTTAGTTTGCACGAAGATGGATACAAGTGTTTGAGTCCTCAATCGGTTTATCTTTGTTCTCAATCAAATTGACCTCAAAGAGGTTGTTCACCACTTGATCTTTTAACTGTTATGATGTCTTTATAAGTATGTATCTTCTCAAAGAGTAAAAGTATTAGTACCACAAATGTAGTGATATACTATAGCTATAACGACAAAAGTTCAAAAAGTTATGTATACGCTCATATAATTAATAAGTGACATTCAAACATGTGATATTATTTTATGTACTTTTAAACATATTAGAATAAAATTAAATATACATCGAAAATTGTCACAAAAAAGACTAACCATAGTAGTAAAATAATTGATGTTCGATCCGACTCGAAAACATAGATCCTTGGTTCAAAGAGTGTAAATTTGGTCTCATCGTTAATCTGAAATGTGGGAACTATTGCTTCCACTAAAATAAAATCAGAGAAATTTAAGAAAGAAAATAAATAAGGAAAATACTTTGATGCACAAGCTTGTGTAAATTTTAGTTTACACAAGCCCTTTAATTTTAGGGTTTAGGGTTTAAGATTTTAGGTTAGGGTTTAGGGGTTTAGTATGTAGGGTATATAATTTAAGGTTTATGGTTAGAATTTAGAGTTTAGAGTTTAGGGCTTAGGGTTTAGGTTTTAGGTTACTAGGGTTTGTGATTTAAATTTTAAATTTTATAAAAGGATTGTGTAAAAAAAATTTACACAGCTTGTGCATCAAAATAAAACTCAATAAATAAATAAATAAAGATGATAATAACCGCCTTTAATAATGTCGGACACTATAGGAACCAACAAACTGTTTCTCAAAGCCACATAATCATTAAATGTTTCTCAAATAAGCGTGGGCGCTGCACTTTGGTTCCATGATCTGCGTCTTTAATCGAAATAGAAAGCTCAAATCACCAAGTGCATCTCGCAGCAGTAAAAATTGCTTCAAAATAGTAGGAAAAACCACTGCTGTAAAATAGGACGTTAGTAATATCAAGTAAAATAAATAGAAAACTACACAGAAAATAAATCAATTTATTGTGTGCTGTGGTAAAAGTTATTCTCTCAGAAGTAATTTCGCCTGGATAGTATAATCATGATAGTGGGCGTTACCTTTTAAGGTTAACACAATCTTCTAAATATCGTACACCTAAAGTAAGGAAGTGAAACTCGCTTGATGTTGCTCTCTTCGAAGAAAACATGAAAGATCAAATATTTCAGTGTATAAAACAATTATTTGCGCTCTCTATTTATAAGGTGAAAGTAGGGGCTAATCAGTAAATAAGAAGGAATCAGTTATAGTAAAAATCTCAATCACCCCTATAATATTTACTATATTTAAAAATAAAATTTTATTTAAATAAATAACATTATATATATATATATATTATTTGCATTAGCCAACAATTATCTCACTGGAGCATAGTGGTGGAGGGATTAGGAGCGTCGACAAAAGGATGGTCGATTTACTAAAAGTGTTTTTACCCAAAAAGAAAAAGAAGTGGATTATTTTTAATTTAAAATTTCAATCTCATTAAATTCAGCTAATTCAACTATTCGAAAAACATACTAAACTATATAGTTTTACGCTCAAGTGTATCATATCTCGTATGTTATTTGTATTTTCTTTAATTTTAAATTTTTCATATGAATCAAATTCAGTCTAAGAAAACATTTAAATAATCAAACTAATTAATTCTAATTGTTCTCCAAATTGGTAGGTTTAGACTGATAATGAAAACTGTTGAGTGTGTAAAAGTTCTATTATTTACACCCTTTTTAACCCATATTTCTGCTGCATTCAAGCATCATTGCATTGCATTTAGGTTAGTTTACAGCAAAACATCACAAATGGATTAAAGACACGGATTCTACTAAAAGATGGCTAATTTTGCAGGTTGCTGCCATCGTAGACGAAGAAGGCAGGCGCAGGGCAGAGAAGCAGAAGAGCTGAACTGGACAAGCAGACGACGAGGACGAAGCTGCCATGGATCTGTCGTGACAGCAAGGTGACAGCAGCCTTATGAAGAGGAAAAGTAAAATGGACCTCGATAGATAGAGAAAAATCTGCTCGTCTGTCGTGTCAAAGCCAAATATTTTTCCAAGCCCCGGATCAAAAGATATGTCAAGCCAAAGCTCAAGGAGAGGAATTCCCATGAAACAAGGAGGCGGCTGAAAAGTAGGAATCCTTAGAGATTAAGCATTTATTAGAATCTTACTTTTAATTAAAGTTGTAATCCTTGTTAACTTAGAATACTTGAGCCCAAAGCTTATATAAGGGCATAGATTTTAACCTAGGAGATAATATAGATCTTACACCATAACCGATAACCTAAACCCCTCTGTCGTTTACCCGTCACCAACATGTTCTAAATTCCCCCTAGGGCCACGGGTTGTTTTGTAAAGTAGTTGCAAGGGTTGTTTTGTTTTAGGATTTTCCAAGTTCAATAAAATAAACTTCAAGTTCTCTTATTTTGGTTTTAATATCTTGCAAGAGCATCGGGAGAGCATTGTGAGGTTATCTATTTACTTAGCATCGGGAGAGTTAAGTATACGAAAGAAATAAGAGCAAGTTCTCTAGTTTATAGTTGAACTATCTCGTGCCTAGGGATAGGGCGAGGTTAAGTGGCTAAAGAAGAATTCATACACATCGGTGTTCATCCTTCGATTCACGCCGGGAGGTATCATCAAAGACGTGTTCATCGACAGACTTGGACCTAGGGATAGGCCAAGGCAGATCTGGGATTCTTGCCAAACTTGAAGTACGGAGTTGGTGTGTTCGCTGCCGCGACAGCCAACGGACAGCCGCCGCGACAGGTGCTGTCGGCGACGGGAGCGACGACAGAACTGGATTTCCTAAGCATTACAATACCTGCACTACTGAGCAATTCAATACCAGCCCATTCTCTCTATCTTGATATTCCAACTCTTTCATTTACGTTTTTCCTTATTATTTTCGTGACAATTCTCTTAATTATTTTCTTTACTTCGTGTAGTGAATTAAGGTGAAGCTATTAGCCCAATCCCTGTGGAGACGATATCCGATACTTCGTATCACTTTACTACTTGCGTCGTGTACACTTGCACTACCATTGCGATAGACTATTTTACACGCAACAAGTTTTTGGCGCCGTTGCCGGGGATTGGCAACATAACTACACCCTTCTTTTATTGCACTTTTCGTTTTAATTTTTGTTTTTCTTTTTATTTTTAATTTTCTATTTTTCGTTAGTACTTTCAACTCTTGCTTTTCACGAGGTTTTCTTGTTTATGCGCAGATCTAAAAGAGGTGAAGATCCTGAGTATAAATTAGATCCGGAAATCGAACGTTCCTTCAATCTCAAGAAGCAACTTCGCCACCTTTTAGCCAGGAACGAGTACCTTGAGGAACAGCTAGATCAGATGGCCCGTAATCCGCCCGCTGGTGGAGGTGTACCGCCTGTCGGCGACCCGCCCGCGGTAGATGGACGACGGTCATGTCGAGACTACATGCTGAACGATCATGTAGAACTGGAGACCACGCTGCCGGATATTGAAGTTGATAACTTTGAGCTTAAACCTGTCATGTTTAGTATGATCAACAATGACAGGCAGTTTAGTGGTGCTGTGACAGACGATGCTAGGGAGCATCTCAAAACGTTCCAGGAGATCTGTGGTTCGTTTAGACTGCCAGGAGTTAGTCCGGAGATACTGAGGCTTCGGTTATTTCCCCATTCATTGAGGGACAGAGCTAAAACTTGGTGGAATAAACTTACACCGGGTTCAATCGTAACTTGGGCAGATTTATCTCGTGAATTCTTATCTCATTTTAATCCTTCGCATTTATCTGAGCGATTACGTAATGAAATTGCTACTTTTCAACAGGAAGATGACGAGCCGATGCACGAGGCCTGGGACAGATTTACTACTCTTCTTCGGAACTGCCCAATGCATGGATTCCCCGTCTAGAATCAGGTTACTAAGTTTTATAATGCTGCCAACCTACAAACTCGCATTCGAATTGATTCAGCAGCAAACAGACTATTGTTGGATAAAGATCCAGACGAGGCATTGCAAGTTTTGAAAAATCTAGCTAAGAATGAGGAGCAGTTTCCGACCGCAAGAAGAGGGGGTAAACGGGTACTTGCTGACAAGGACTATGAGGCCGACAGCACTATGAAATCACAGGTAGCATTCCTTACTAAAGCAATGAAAAGGTTATTGAATGATGATGAATTACAAGGATTTGCTGTCGAGGAAGTTTGTACCATCTGTGAGGGAAATCATAGTCGGGATGAGTGCCCAATACAAATAGAAGAGGGAAAATATGTTGGAAATTACAAGCCGAACTACAATTCCAACAATTATAATCCCAATTGGAGAAAGGATCCCAAATTTTCCTGGAGTAATCCTAACAATGCCCTGAATCCGCAAGCACACAATCAGAATCAGGGAGGACCTAGATTGCTGACGCGACAGCAACTGCCGCCGCACCTGCCGCCGCAGCAGCAACAGCAGCCACCGCCTACCACGAGCAGTATATTGGAACAGACTCTGGCCACCTTTATGTCTCAGACCGGAACGTATATGGAGAATATGAATCAGTTTGTCAAGAAGACAAAAACATTTATGGATAAAACCGAGATGAGGATGACAAATCATGAAGCTACCTTGAAATCTCTAGAGACACAAATGGGTCAGGTTTCTCAACATATTAAGCCGAGGCAGAATGGAGGATTCCCTAGCAATACTGAAAATGCTAGACCACCCACACATGAGCAATGTAAGGCAATTACTACTAGGAGTGGGAAGAAACTACCATGGCCGGAAAAAGAAGCTGAAACAGTAAAGGAACCTGCCTTGGATAAACCTGCCGAGGAAGCTGCCCCGACAGGTGATAAACAGACTGCTGCCGATGAGGCTGTCACGACAGCAGAAGCGACAGAGGAGAAAAATGATGAATATCGTCCTCATATTCGTATGCAGTGGGGAGGACGCATTGCTGATTATCGTCCTCCGCCACCTTTTCCCCAACGGATACAACAAGCTAAGCATGAATCTCAACTTAAAAAGATTTATGATATTTTTAAGCAGGTTCATATTAATATTCCATTGTTAGATGCTGTTAGGGAGATACCCGGTTATGCTAAATTTCTCAAGGATGTTATGTCGAAAAAATCTAAACTTGGGGAGTTTGAAACGGTAAAGATGACAGAAGGTTGCATGAGCATTCTTCATCGGCATCCACCCCAGAAAAAGAAGGATCCGGGGAGCTTCATCATACCTTGCGTAATCGGCAATAAATTCGTGGGTAAGGCACTTTGTGATCTTGGTGCTAGTGTTAATTTAATGCCAAAGTCTGTTTTTCAGAAATTAGGTATTGGAAAGGCGCGGCCCACGACAGTAACTCTGCAGCTGGCAGACCGCTCTTACGTTCATCCGGAGGGAAAAATTGAAGATATTCTGGTAAGAGTGGATAAGCTTATTTTTCCTGCTGACTTTCTTATCTTAGGTTGTGAGGCAGACGAAAACGCACCAGTCATCCTTGGCCGACCCTTCTTAGCCACGGGAAGATCACTGATTGATGTGGAGAAAGGAGAACTCACCATGCGAGTGAACGATCAAGAGATAAAGTTGAATGTTCTCCAAGCGATGAAACATGCTGATGTGGACGAGGAATGCAAGGCTATCATTGAAATAACCCTCGATCAACCCTGCATCAGGTCGGGCTGCCGTGATATAAAATTTGGTCACTGCCGCGACAGCCACCTACAGGCCTGTCACGACAACAACGACGACAGCACCGACGACAGCGACTCCTCTGATTCCGATACATCTGATACTGAAGGTCAAGAGGAGGTAAACTGGTTAGGCCATCGTCCAGGTAAGTTATTCGAACCTTTGAATTACACTTCGGATAACCATTTAATCCAAAAGCCATCTACTGTTGAACCACCTGCCTTAGAACTTAAGCCCCTGCCAGGGCAGTTAAAATATGCTTATCTTGGTTCCAATGACACACTTCCCGTAATCATCTCTGCTAAGCTGCCACAGGGACAGGAACGACAGCTAATCGGCATGCTAAGGCAGCACAAAAAGGCGATTGGATGGACGATAGCAGACATTCAAGGCATTAGTTCGGCGTTATGCATGCACAAAATCCTTCTAGAGGAAGATCATAAGCCGACTATTGATGCCCAAAGGCGGTTAAACCATACGATGAAGGAGGTGGTGCGTAAAGAGATAATTAAATGGTTAGATGCTGGTATTATTTACGCCGTCTCCATTTACATCGATCTTATCGACCATCTGATTTAGTTCTTTCTCATTGATGAAAATGCCCAAATTTATTAATGAATCACTAAGCTCCTTCTTAGTGATCTTGCCGTCTCCATTCTTATCGAACATCTGAAACATACGTCGAAGTTCTGCCGGATCTGGTCCTTCTTCCATCGGAGAATAGATTTCAATTGTAAAAAAAAGGAATTTGCAAGTTGAGAGGGAAAAATGAAATGAGAGATGGGAGAGTTAATTATTAAGAAGGAAAATTCGAAGGGACTAAATGATCGACAAATAATGATATGAAAAGAAAAACATGAATAAGTTGGTAATGGACGAGAATGAAATGAGATTTTAAGCATCCAAATCCCACACTAAAAATGGTAAAAGAAGGTTATGAAAATTAATGGCTATTAGTTTAGATCTAAAATTAGATTCTTTCTGGTAGTAAATTTCTTGTTTATGGGGTTAAGATTTTAACGTAATATGATAATAGTTGTGTGGAAGTTAAGTTAAATACATATATCTTATTTATAGAATAAAGGTTTAATGTATTTTTTTTTGCTCCCTAACGTTTATCAATTTTCTCAAATTAGTACCTAAATTTTTTTTGGGGTCTTATGCCCCTTAAAGTTTACGTCATTAACCAAATAACCCCAAAAACTCACGCCATGTAAAAAAGAACGTAATAACCAATGAAATGTCGCCACATCACTCGATTTATTTATAATTTCTTATTTTCAGAAATTACCTCAAACTTATATAAAAATAAATATAATATAATATATTAATAAAACAAAATCCCCCAAAAGTAAACCCGATTAACCTAAACCCCTTTTCAGTTTTTACCCAACTCATTTCAAACGCAATTATCCTAACCACTCTTCAGTTTTTACCCAAATTTCATCTCGACAAAATTGTGGAAGAAATCGTTTCATTGAATAAGATTAGGGTTCGTGAATCGATCGCCAATAGTGTTTGGATTTGATCTCCACCAAAATTTTGATTCTAGTGAATCAATTGTTTTGGGAACTGATTTCAGTCAGTTGTGTAAAAACCCTTAATAGAAAAGAACTGATAAAGTAAGTGTAACGCCTGAGTTTTGGGCATAGTGGTTTATGTGTTAATTAGACGGTCCGGTAGATCGAGTTAAAGATTCGAGTCAGATTCAGCATTGAATATTTTTGATACGAGATAAAAGTATGGGAAAATGGTTAAAATTCCCTTTTTAATATGTTAATGATTTTGGTGGAATCAATTTTGGAAAATGAGTTTTGAAAAATTGACATTTTAGGACTAGTGACCAAAATGCGAAAGTGAAAAATTGTTTTAGTGACTATTTTGTAAAAGGGTCAAAACTTTGAATCTTTAAGGAGCTAATATACCTAAGTGTTTTATCATATTTTTCTCTCAATTGGATTAGTTTTAAATGTTTTAATTAAAGGATTAAAAGAAATTAATTAAAGGAAGGTAGTTTTTTTTTATAAAAATTAAAGGTAGGTAGTTATTTTCACAAAAAACCAATTTGATGTGATTTTCTATTCTCCAAACTTTTCTCTCAAAGTATTTTCAGTCAAGCATATATTTTCCAGCAAAGATTTGAGATAATGTTCTTGGTTTCTTATATTAAATATTCCTAATGGATTTCTTAACTTGTTTCTACAAAATCTCATTGATTTCCTTTACTTTTCGAGATGTAAAATCATCCAATTGAGAGGAATTTCAATCATTGTAGGCGAGGTTCCTTCTTCTCCTTTAATGAATGATTCTTTACTGAAATTTCCAAGTTCTCGATCCTTTATATATGTTTTCTAATGAGTTTTAATGATTTAATTGTGGAAATTTGGTTTAATTGAGATTTAATTGGTGAAATTTATTGAGTTTCATTTTGGATCTATTTTGCTGGGTTCTTGATTAGATTAGAATATGATTATGATGTTTTATAATGTTAATAAGTTGATTTTAACATTGGAATCCCGAAATTAATTGAATCTCTAATTATTTAGGTTTCTTGTGATGAGTTTTTGAGGAGTTGTGGTGGTTTTATGCATGTTGGAGGTATATGGTTGTTATTTGATGTTGATTAGATGTTATATTTGAGAGTTTGTTGCTGGGATTTGTTTAGCTTGAGTTTGATATTGGTTTTCGGTTGTTTTGGATGGGCATTTGGTAGTATTTAGCAAGACAATGTTGTGGATTGTTGTTGTTGGGTTAATGAATGCATTGTGATGCATTGAGCCTCAATTTTTGTGTGATTAAAACATGGGAGGTTGATTCTGTAGCTATCGGTGAAGCTTTGGAGGCTTCAGAAGCTTGATTCGTGTCGGTGAATTGAAGTTTTGCGTGTCGGTTTGTGAGAATGAAACCTACAGCTTTAAAAACGTTTGAAGGTGGTTTGAGAACTTAGATTTGAGCTTGAAACGCTTGCCTAAGTTTGGAAGTAAGTATAAGTGAATTTTCTCTCTCGGTTGTGCTTTTACGAAATGATTTTATGCACTTGGTTTTGATTCTATGTTACCTCTTGTTTATGCATGAATGAAAGTATGTTTTATACTATTTTAATCATGAATTGATGATGGATGCACGTGGTAAGTGATCCATGTAAGTATATGTTTTATTCTTGTGTTTAAAGCATGGTTTATTGCTTTGGAAAAATGGTTTTGTGATGATGCATATGAAAACAATGAGGTATGTGATTATAGTGAATTATATTGCCAAGTGATGTGGTTTTAAAATGTTATCAGATATAGTTGGCCGACCATAGGATTGAGTGCACCATAAATATGCCACCTTATATGCAGAGGGGTTGGTATCTCGTAACTCCATCTAAGTACCCTAACGGTTGAGGGGTTGGTATCCCCTAAACTCTCATTAGTGAGTTAAGCGTCCAACCGATAATCAGGGTTGGTGTCCCCGTGGATTGTAATTGTACCCGGTTGTTAATGTACCGTGATTGTGATTGTATCGCTATTCCGATTGAGATGGCTTCAAAGTGTTGTGTGAACACTTGTTGAATCCGTGTATCTAGTGAACTATTTTGGAAATGGAACTTGGTTAATGATCACTTGAAAGCCAATATAATTGTTGATGTATCATGTTGTTGTATAATGTTGATTCATACATGTTTACTATTTAAGCTTTGCATATGGTTTGTTATGCATTGGAAGGCTTAAATTGAGGTTTAGCAATGGTACTTGCTGTTTAACTATGATACATGATGCATATGGTTTAATATGCTGGTTTTGGAAAGGTTTAAATGCATGGTTTTCAAGGCATGGTGTTTTATAAATGGATTGAAACGATGGTTTCAATGGTTTTGAGAAATTGGTTTTAAATTGCATTGATGGTGTTTTGTCTTGAGCACTCCTCACTAAGCCTTATGTGCTTACGCTCTCGTTGTCCATCAATACAAATAATTAAAGGAGTTGAGGTAGCAAGTGAGCAAGGAGGATCCGAGGGTTTCGTTCTTGAAAGTATGGTTTCAAACTAGACTATTAGTAATTAAGTCAATGGCGGTTACATTGCTGTTTTGGGAGTATGTTTGTTAAACTCCCTATTTGAGCAAGTTTGTGTTGCTGTTTTAGACTTGTAAATGACCTCTAATGGTTGGTATTTGCTTTGATTTGATTTTGAGCTTGGCTTGGCTTGGTTTATAGAAAGCACGCCTATACTTTACCAATTGAAGCATGATGCTATGAATTGATGTTGACTCTAGTAGTTTTGGTTGAGGATAAATCCTTGAATATGATGAATACATGTTAGAAGCATGTTTAAGTGAATTGGATTGCCTTAAAGTATGTTAAACCAGTAAAATAGAACATTTCAGGCCCAAGCGTATCGGTACACGTGTCCTCGTATTGGTACGGGTAAGCCATTCCATGCTTAGAATTTCGGTATACGGGCTAAGCGTATCGGTACGGGTAAGCCAGTGCAGGCATAGGGTTTCGGTACGCGGGCTACCGTTTCGATACGGGCCTTGTGAAAAAGGCAATGTGTTTCGGTACACGAGGGCTTATCGGTACGAGTTTTGGCTACTGGAATTATGGGATATAAAATCAAGAAAAGCGTATCGATACAGGTCCTAGTGTATTGTTGCATGTAAAAGTGTCTATCGCAATGTAGTGCAAGTGTACACGATGCAAGTAGTAAAGTCATACGTAAGTATAGGATATCATATCCACAGGGATTGGGCTAATAGCTTCACCTTGGATTACTGCACGAGAGGAAAAAGAAATAGTTTAAATGTTTGTCACGAGAATAATAAGAATACTGATAATAAAAGAGTAAAAGATTCAGGATAGAGAGAATGGGCCGGTATTGAATTGCTTAGTAGTGTAGGTGTTGCAAAGTCTAGGAATATCTGTTATGTCGTAGCGCCTGTCACGACACCGGTCTGTTGTTAGTCGCGGAAGCGATCACACAACTCTGTACTTCAAGCTTGGCAAGAATCCCTACTGTGCCCTGGCCTATCCCTAGGTCCAAGTTTGTCAATGAACACGTCTTTGATGATACCTCCCGGCGTGAATCGAAGGATGAACACCGATGTTGTTGAATTCTTCCTTAGCCACTTAACCTCGTCCTATCCCTAGGTCCGAGATAGTTCAACCATAAACTGGAGAACCCGTACTTATTCCTTTCGTATACTTAACTCTCCCGATATTAAGTAAATGTATAATCCCACAATGCTCTCCCGATACTCTTGCAAGATGTTGAAAACCAGAATAAGCAAACTTGAAGTCTATTTTATTGAACAGAAAAATTCCTAAAACAAATGCAATCCATGCAACTTCTTCACAAATCAACCCTTAGCCCCAGGGGAAGTTTAGAACATGATGAGAAGGGGAAAACGGCTAGGGTTTTGGGAAGAAGGCTAGAGAGTAAGATATCATTCCCTAGGTCGAATTACATGCCTTTATATAGGCCTTGGATTCAAGTTTTCTAATATGGAAAGAATACAAGTTTAAACTAAAGTACAACTCTATTAAAGACTAAATCTTCAGAGCATAAGTCTTTAATTCGTCCTTCCTTCTTGCTTGGAGTTTCTTCCTTGAACTTTGGGCTTGGCCTTCATTCTGATATAGGGCTTGGAAAATTTTAAGGGTGCTCCACGACAGACCGGCTTAATTTTCTCTTTCTGTCGAAGCCCACTTTGCTTCTTCTCTTCACCACTGCTGTCGTCCTTGGCTGCCACGGCAACGACCATGGCAGAATTGTCCTCCTCGTCTGCACATCCAGTTCCAGCTCTGCTTCTTCACTGCCCAACGTCCGTTTCTCCATCTGCTACAGCAGCTACCTACAAAAGCAACCAATTTCAGTAGAAACTGTGCCTCTTAATATATTTGTGATGTATAAATGAAATCTAACCTAAATGTAATGAATTATGCTTGATTGCAGTAGATATATGGGTTAAATAGGGGGTAAATTATAGAACTTCTACACACCCCCAAACTCAAGTTTTTGCTTGCCCTCAAGCAATTCAGACCTAAGACAGAAAAACAAAATTTTTGTTTGGCTTAAATAGTGAACTTTTCCTTACATACCATTCATTTCCTATTGTGAGCAACACCTTGTCGGATAATTCAGGATTCATTTGGAACCTTGCTATAGTTCTCGTGCAGTGTGTGCATGCTTGTGAACAATTATATGCCAAGACTCCCTTAGTTTACTAGAATATTTAAGCCTCTAACTTGCATTTTTATGCCCATTTTTCATCTTTTTGGAGGAAATTCTTAGGCTCCTTCAGTTTTTATGCAGACTCGATTCTATTTTCTCAAGCTTAAGTTTGACTAGAGCCGGTTTCGGGCACCTCTAGCTAACTTCCTAGAGCCGGTTTTGGGCACCTCTAGGTGTATTGAGTCTATTTTTCTTAACTTCTTTTCCTAGAGCCAGTGTTAGGCACCTCTAGGGGCAACTCAAGTGCTAAGCTTTCTATTCTAGTTTACTAGTAGAGTTCTAGGCAGTATAAAAGTCACAAATGATGTTTAAGCTTTAGAACTATAGTGTAACACCCCAAAAATTACATCCAAATTGTAAACCCTAGATTCGCAAAATCTCTAATTTTGAAATTTCTAATTCTTGAAACCCTAATGATTTGGGAATTTAATTAAAAAAACCTTATTTGAGTTTGAGGGTTAAGTTGAGAAAAATCGAGATTTATAATTATTAATATAGAATTTTAGAGTCAATTTGTAAATCATGAAAAGTCTAGGTACTAGTTTGAAAACTCTATTTAATTCAATGTCTTCCCTTGTGATTTACTCTCTCATCAATTTGAATTTTAATAAACTTTAATTTTCTTCCTTCCTACCGTCTTCTTTTTTTTTGTTTTAATATATATATATATATATAATATATATATATATAATATTTTTAATTTCAATTTGAATTCTAATTCTCTTTCTTTATTCTCATGGTTGAATTACCTTTTTCAACTTAAATTCCTCTTTTTTATTATAATTATTATTATTATTATTACTACTACTACTATTATTATTATAAACCTAATTTGTTTAGATTACCAACTCTTAACTCTCTATATATAGTCATAGTTATTACGTACAGAAATAAACATAAGCCTTAAGTCTTAAAGTGTTGTCGCTCTTAGTTATTTCCATGTTTTATAAATTCTTCTCGAATTGACGTTGTCATCACCTTACATCGAAGTCGTAACCTCCCTTTGTTCGTCGTTAGAGCTATTGCCGCTTAAGATGTGTTTCTTCCGGTGCTATAAATAAATAATTTTTATGTGTGTTCTCTTTCTGTGGTACATACTTTGTTTTTGTGACTGAGATTTTACGCTTGATGATTTTCAATTGTGTTGTGATTTTACATTATATTTTCTGTGCATACTATTTTCAGATTGTGAATAAAATTGTGATTTAAAGTAAATGAGTTGTGAATCTCGGATTTATTATCGTACTGTGTTGAGACTGTGAAAACTGTGATATCTTTTTACTGTGTTATCATGGGTTGGGATTGTATGGAGGAAGTTAGTGGTTTATACCACTTGCGCTGGTGACTATGTAGCGAGAGGTAATGGGGAACCTTCTCTTTTTGGTGACTATGGAGTATGGGTGCATTGCATTGTGATTTCATAAAACCGTGTTCAAACTTGCTTGTGTCTTTTAAATATTTTTGTGAAAATTTATTGTTGTGGAACTGAGTTTGTGATTGCCTACACTTTAGAGACACACTGAGCTTATTAGCTGACTCCCCCTTAGTTCATGTTTCAGATTCTCAGACATAGGCTTTTGGTACTTGGAGGACCACAATTTATCAGATTTATTTCAGTTTTTAGTATGGACATTTTGAATTTACAAAATTATTTTATTTTAGTTATTATTTTGGGATTTATGTAATTTCGATTACTTATACATTTATTTGGGATTTTTAACTGTTTTAGCACGCATGAAAATTTTTATTTCATATTTAAATAATTTTTTATTATATTTTTATTTTTACGGCCGCGTTTTTTTAAATAAACTTATTGTGGAACAACACTGTTTTCAATAAATAACATATTTTTTTTTGTTTTATATATTATTTAAACCTAAAATTTATTACTTGAGGGAAAAATTTTCAACTGTGACTTCCTAAATTCGGTCTTTTCTTTTAGGCCGGGTTTAGGGGGTTACATATAGTAAGGCTCTAAACTGCTCCTAAAATTATCCTAAAGACACTACCATGATAGAGGCTGTCACTGCAGGTAAGTTTAGTTCAAAGACTTAAGCCAAATTTTCTTCATTTTTTAAAGCAAAAATAAACTAAGTGAAAGACACAATTTTTTGCAACTTAAAGACTCCATTAATGGAGGGATGCCACCCCCAAACTCGAGGGTTGCATTGCCCTCAATGCAAATGACATAGATGAGAAAAAAAGAAAATAAAAACTACATCAAAAAATATAAAAAAGGCAGACAACAATATAAGATAAGAAACTTAAAATTTTAGGTGCTGTCGTCGCCGCTGCTGAGTTGGATTTGCCGACGGGCAGTGACTTTCTTTGCTGGTGCTGGCAGATGGATGGGGGAGGCAGAAGTGTTCTTGGTTTTGGCCTCCCGTGGAGGTTGAATACGGGTAGGAGAGATATGAGGTTGTTTCTCCACTACCTGAACCTTAGAGCTGCTGCTGCTCTCGCTGCTGCTGCCGCTGCCGCTGCCAATGTCAGATTTTTCTTTATCGGCTACTGTTTTCTGTTGTTTCTCTGGTGTGAACTCCTTGGACAAGTTTCTCTTGACAGCGGGTTCGTTGTCGGATGCCGCCTAGATTTCAGAAGAAGAGAACCCATCAATATACCTATCGAGGTCGTCTTCAGGCTCCTTTCACTTGGTTCCTCGGGCAGATGTGTCGGCTGTGCGGCTGCCGCCGACAGCTGTTGTGGCAGGGGTTGGAGTAGACGCAGCAGATGGCGTTTTTGGTGTGGCGGCAGGGGTAGGGGTGGGGGCAGCAAAATAATGGTTGGGGAATGTAGGGAACAGAGCATTGGGGAAATTTAGAGAAGTGTGGATGAAATGTACCGTGGCGGTGGTGAAGTCTCGGTTGAAACTCATGAGGCCGAGTTTTCTTTCCTCCATTTTGTGTATGGCAGCAAGGATCTGTGAGGAGGTGTCAGCTGGAGGAGTTGCCGCAGTAGGCTGCCTGGGTTCTGTGGCAGCGGGCTCGGTGTCGGTGGGCTCTGTCGGCTCAGCTGCCGTGGCAGTAGGGTTAAAGAACGATAGGGGCGTGGCAGCTTTGAGTTCCATCAAGCTGAGTATGTTCTGGTTAGTCTAGCCTTTCTTTTGAACTCGTAAATCCTCGGCAGCCTCCGGTATGTTGTGGCTGCGGCAGAGGGCAGTGATAAGGTAGGGGTAGAAGAGTGGCCCTGACGGTCGGTAGGCACAGTCCAGTATACCCTCCCGAATGTATCTGCCAACGTTAATTGGCCTCTCATTTAGAATAGAATGGATGAGGGCTAACCTTGGTTGATCGACGATTGTGTTGTGCAAGGAGGGCATGATCCGTTTCTTGATAAACGCATTCCAAAGTTTTGCCTCCGGGGTGTGCTGGACTCTTTTTACCGTTATCGGATGCTTCGGATCGGTGTTCCACTCGGTACCCTCATCTATGAGTTCTGCCATCACAGCATCGTAGTCAGCAGGCTCTAAACTCTCAAGAAATCTTTGGTGGCCATCTTCTCTTCTTCCCACATAGAACCCGTAGAGTGTGTTGATGTACTCAGGCTCGAAGGGTACCTCTTTCCCTCGGACGGTAACTGCTATCACGTTCTTGCTGCTGATGGCAGCATAAAACTCCCGGACTAGAGTCACGTTCATTTCCTCTGGCTGCTCCGTGAATATCTGCCACTACAGGGCTCTGATTTTTCGGGCTATGAACGGCTGCAGCCCTAGGTTCCCCGTTTTGGAAGTGTAAATGAAACCTCTTTCCTCCCACATATCACGGATCTGGAAGGAGCTTGGAGTGGATGCTGCCGGGGCAGATCCTGAGGCAGAGCTTCGGCGAGTGTTTCTAGTACTCATGTTGCAAGGACTGTGGAAAGAAAGTGAAAGCAAGTAAAAATTCTAGAGGAAATAAGTAGAAAGAGTAGAAGTGAGTGAAAAATGAATAGTAAAATGGGGTTTATATAGAGGGGGAGTTTGCTGCCCGTTGGAGCTGTAACGACAGGCGCAAATAACGGGGCCAGCTGTTACGCGGTTTCTGGCGCGTCTGTCACGCGTTTCCGTGTCTGCTGCACGTCTGTTACGCGTTTGCGTGTCTGCCGCGACAGCGTGTTGACATGCTGGATTTTCCGCGTCTGTCGTGGCAGCTGTAACGGTAGGCTCCAAAGTTGGGCTTTTTGGGCTGATGGAAAGATGGTGGGCTGAGTTCACTTCTCCTCCTCTCCTTGTTTCATTAATTTCCTAAAAATAATAAAAATAAAAACTTTAGTTCCTACAAATAAAATAATTCTAATTACCTAATATATATAATAAATAATAATAAAAAATAGGTTAAATTAGGGATGCCATGAGGGGCATCTCCTAAAGTAACCACTTCTTGCATTCTTGGGGCTTCAGTCCCCTGATAATGCTTTAATCTTTGTCCATTGACTTTAAATTGGTGCCCGTCTTTTAAAGATCTGATTGTAATGGCACCATGAGGAAAAACCTGCACCACTTGAACTGGGCCAGACCACCTAGATTTTAGCTTTCCTGGGAAGAGTTTCAATCTAGAGTTGAACAACACAAGCTGCCCTGGGCAGAACTATCGTGGCAGCAACTTCTTGTTATGCCACTTCTTGGTCTTGTCTTTGTAGATTCTTGCGTTGTCGTAGGCCATTGTTCGAATATCTTTGATCTCATTCAGATCAAATAGCCTTTTCTGTCATGCTTTTTCCAAGTCCATATTCACTGCCTTGATGGCCCAGTATGCTCTTTGCTCAATCTCGAAAGGTAAATGACATGTTTTCCCATAAATCAGCCGGTAGGGTGACATTCCCAATGGAGTTTTGAATGCTGTTCTGTAGGCCCATACTGCATCATTGAGGTGTAGAGACTAGTCCTTCCTAGTTGGCTTAAAAATTTTTTCAAGGATGTTCTTAACCTCTCTGTTGGATATTTCAGCATGTCCATTGGTCTGAGGGTGGTATGCTGTTGCAATCCGATGTTTGACACCATACTTTTTCAAGGCAGCAACTATAACCCTATTGTCGAAATGCCTCCCTTCATCACTGATGATCGCCTTAGGGATGCCAAATCTGGAAAATATGTTTTTATGTAAAAACCTATGAACCGTCTTGGCATCATTTTTTTGAGTAGCGACCGCTTCAACCCATTTGGACACATAATCCACTGCTAGGAGGATATATAAGTTCCCACATGAAGTTGGGAATGGTCCCATAAAATCTATCCCCCAAACATCGAAGATCTCGACTTCAAGAATGTTTTGCAATGGCATCTCATGTCTCCTTGAGATGTTTCCAGTCCGTTGACACTTGTCACAGTTTTTGTAGAATGTTTGAGCATCCTTGAACAATGACGGCCAATAGAATCCTGACTACAAAACCTTGGCAGCAGTTTTGTTACCTCCTAAGTGTCCTCCATACTGTGAAGCATGACAGTGATGTAGTATAGCTTCATGTTCATCATGTGGTACACATCTCCAAATAACCTGATCTGCACAATATTTGAAAAGAAGACACTACAAGAAAATAGATTTTTAGTGACATAAAAAATAGTCACTAAAAGTATTAAATTTAGTCACTGAAATTTACAGTGACTATTTTTTAGAGTCGTCACCTGTCGTCACTAATAACTCCGTCACTATTATATTAGTGACAACTTTTATGCATTTTGTCACAATAAGTTATATTTTTTTACACAAAAAATTAATAACAGTGACTAAAATTTAGACACTAATATTATTCTTATTAGTGACAAACATTTTATCACAAATACATATTGAAATAGTGTCTAAAAACATTGTCACTTTCAATAATAATAAAATAATTATATTTTTTTAGTTGCAACCATCTTTTATTCAGGCCCGGATCGGGCATGTCGTACTACACTCGAAGGGACTCATCCCAGACAAGTTAGCCTTATCACATGTCCATTATCCAAGGACTTATCTCGATAGCGTCGTCTCATGATCACACTAAATATCTTTTTCGAGAGGGTAGCGAAATTGCTAGATACCAACCCTTGACTTCTGCGACGAGCGCGATATGAGGCCCTCTGCCCCCAAACTGATCCCTAGAAGGTCATCCACTTGGTCTCAATAGCCCGTACACCTAGGGCCCACATGAGCATAGGAGAAGGTCACTTACACCAAGGTAGCTCGGCTACTAGCCCATGGCGAGGGGGTTAATTATAGATGATGTGACATATTCATATATCAATTTTTAATAAATAAATACAATGCATGGTTTCATGGGGGATCGAACCTGGAACCTTTAAGGAGAGAGTGCAATGTCTATCCACTAGGCTAGGCAAGAAATTTAATATTATTTTGAAAGTAAAATATTATTTAGGTTAAATTGTAATTGAAATTAATTTTATTTATTTTAAAAGTATGTATTAATTATAACAATAATTAATATAATAATAATTTAATTAATTTTTATATGGTTTCCTATACGAAATATGTTTGTTGAAGAAAATATATAAAAATAATTGAGTTTATTTTAAAATATAAACATATGAATATTAAGATTTACACCTAAATTATTGATAGAATTATCCTTTATGTGATAATTATTTACTATACTGACAATGCAAATTTTACCTCCACAAGACAAGTTAAAACAAATATCAAGTGTAAATTTTTTCACAAGGTAAAATTTTGCTATCACATATTATGCCAAGATTACATATTAATCTTTTTACTTTAATTTGTTCGCTTTAAGTTTATGTACTCTCTATTAAAAAAATCATGTACTTTTTAAATTTTGAAATTTCGATCTTGACATGAATGATAGTCTTTAAATATGTTAAGTAAAACTTTTGATTTTTATTCTTTTGTTCAATCATTTTTAGTTATTGTAATTTAATCATATTGTCGTTGTCCCGTTTGGATTAGAATTGAAGTTTTAAAATTTCAAAAATATAGGGACTAGAATTGATCAAAATAGAATGACTAAAACAACAACTTACACATAGTGTAGAGACTAATAGAATTATTTTACCTTTTGATAAACTAGTTTATGCCTTTATGGTAACTTCAATTTTTTATAATTGTTATTATTACTATAATTATAAAAAATAAATTTATTATTGTGACAATATATAACTTCTCATTAAGTTTATTTTTTTATTGGTGACAAAATTTATCACAACAAAAGTAAAATTTTAAATGACAAACAATTGCATTGTCACAACAAATATCAAATTATAGTGACCACTTTATATATCGTCACTATCATGTGTCAAAGTTTAGTGACAATGAAATATGTGTCATAGTTATAGACTTACAGTGAGAATTTAATTGTGAAAAATGTAATCGTCACAATTACTACTATAATAGTGACCAAATAAAAATACATCACAATTACTTATGCTAATAGTGTCGCACAAAAAATCTGTCACAAAAGTTTAATATTTGTGACAAAATTATTGCTAGTCACTGCCAATTTGTCACTAAAAGTCTATATTCTTGTAGTGAGAGGTTCGTCCCAATAATAATGCTTAACATCATTTTGGAACCTCTTCCTAGCTTGATAGTTAAGGTAAGGAGGAGTTATTCCGCTAACTAAATAATTAACGAAATCAGCATACCAGGGGAGTTCAGAAAACTTACCTGCCGCCATGGCTGTCGCGGTAGTGCTTGTGGCAGCGAACAACTGCTCGTCAGGGAAGGTATCCAGTATGTGTGTCTCGTCTGTCGGTAGACTCTTTCCCTGATCTAACCTTGACAAGTGATCTGCAACTTGATTCTCTGTCCCTGTTTTGTCCTTGATTTCTAGGTCGAACTCTTGCAGTATCAGAATCCAACGTATCAGTCTAGGCTTTGCATCCTTTTTGGTGAACATATACTTTAATGCAGTGTGGTCTGTGTGGACTATGACCTTCGTTCCAAGTATATAAGAACGAAACTTGTCGATAGAGAACACCACAAATAATAGTTCCTTCTCTATTTGGGGGCGTGTTGAGTGTTTTGCTGGCATAATATATGACATGAAAGAGCTTGTCCTTTCTCTGCCCAAGTGCTGCCCCGACAGCATAGTCACTAGCATCACACATAATCTCAAATGGCAGTTTCCAATATGGTGGTTGTACTATTGGGGCTGTTACCAGCTTTTCTTTCAGAACCTTGAATGCCTCAGTACATTCAGTGTTGAAGTCGAAAGGACGATTCTGCTCCAGAAGATGGCATAAGGGTTTGGTGATCTTCGAAAAGTTCGCGATAAACCTCCGATAAAAACCAGCATGCCCTAAGAAACTCCTGATTCCCTTGACTGTGGTGGGTGACGGCAGCTTTTCGATTACCTCGATCTTAGCTCTGTCGACTTCTATGTCGCGGCAGCTTATTTTATGGCCTAAAACTATCCCTTCATCTACCATGAAGTGACATTTCTCCCAGTTCAATACCAAGTTTGCTTTCTCACATCTTTCGAGCACTTTCTGTAGGTTGCCTAGGCAGCTTTCAAAATTGTCTCCAAAGACAGAAAAATCATCCATGAATATTTCTAGGAAGTCTTCCACCATATTAGAGAATATTGCCATCATGCACCTTTGAAAGGTCGCTGGTGCATTACAAAGTCCAAATGGCATCCTCCGAAAAGCATAAGTACCGTATGGGCATGTGAACGTCGTCTTCTCTTGATCTTCCGGTGCGATGGCTATTTGATTATAACCTGAGTAACCATCAAGAAAACAATAGTAAGGCTTACCCACTAATCTATCAAGCATTTGATCAATAAAGGGCAAGGGGAAGTGGTCCTTCCGGGTAGCTTTGTTAAGCTTCCAGTAGTCCATACAAACCCTCCAACGGGTCACAGTCCTGGTTGGGACTAGCTCATTTTCTTCGTTGGTTACAACAGTTATCCCTCCTTTCTTGGGAACGCACTGCACCGGGCTCACCCACTTGCTATCTGAGATGGCATAGATTATTCCAGCATCTAGCCATTTTATGATCTCCTTACGCACCACCGCTCGCATAGCATCGTTCAGACGTCTCTGTGCATCAATGGTCAGCTTATGATCATCCTCTAAAAGGATTTTATGCATGCATAGTGCCAGACTGATGCCTTGAATATCAGCTATCGTCCATCTAATAGCCTTTTTGTGCTGCTGCAACATCCCTATCAGCTGTTGTTCCTGTTCCTGCATCAACTTGGAAGAGATGATTACGAGCAACGTATCATTTAAACCAAGGAAAACATATTTTAGCTGCCCTGGCAGGGGCTTAAGATCTAGAACAGGGGGCTCTACAGTTGATGGCTTTGGGACTATATGTTCATCCGAGGTATAGTTTAAGGGCTCGAATAACTTACCTGGACGATTGCCTATCCAATTTACCTCCTCCTGATCTTCAGTATCATATGTATCAGATTCTGAGGAGCTGTTGTCGTCGGTGCTGTCGTGACAGTCTTCAAAATGGCTGCTGGGGTAGTGGCCAATTTTGATGTCGTGGCAGCCCGACCTGATGCAGGGTTGGTCAAGGGTAACTTCAGTGATAGCCTTGCATTCTACTTCTGAATCAGCATGTTTTATTGCCTGGAGAACGTTTAGCTTGATCTCTTGATCGTTCACTCTCATAGTGAGTTCTCCTTTTTCCACATCAATCAGTGATCTTCCTGTGGCTAAGAAGGGTCGCCCCAGGATGATTGGTGCGTTTTCATCTGCTTCACAATCTAAAACAAGAAAGTCAACAAGAAAAATAAATTTATCCACTCTTACCAGAATATCTTCAATTTTTTCCTTCTGGATGAACGTAAGAGCGATCTGCCATCTACAGTACTACTGTTGTGGGCCGAGCTTTTCCAATACCTAATTTCTGAAAAACAGATTTGGGCATTAAATTTATACTAGCACCAAGATCACAAAGTGCCTTACCCATAAATTTTTCTCCGATTATGCATGGTATGATGAAGCTCCCAGGATCCTTCTTCTTCTAGGGTGGATGCTTGTGTAGAATACTCATGCATCCCTCTGTCATTTTAACCGTTTCAAATTCACCAAGTCTGGATTTCTTCGACATGACATCCTTGAGAAATTTGGCATAACCAAGCATCTCATTTATAGCATCTAACAGCGGAATGTTGATACAGACCTGCTTAAAAATATCATAAATTTTCTTAAGCTGGGATTCCTGTTAAGTTGTGTGGGGCTCGATTCGATCAACCAATTTAGCTCACCAAGTGGTGGAGAGGTGGATTTTTGGGTGGAAGGGTTGTGGAAGCTAGAATGTAAAAAGACACAATGATTTATAGTGGTTCGGCCTTCTAACAAGCACCTACATCCACTACCTTAGCTCCCCACTAAGGATTTCTCAATCAATCCACTAATTGATTCGTCCCCTTTTCTAGGATTAGGAGGAAACCCTTACAACCGATCAAGCTTCTACCCAAAGCCTTGATCAAAACCCTCTTTACAAGAGATAAACAAAGCAAACTTAAAACCTCTAATAGGTGTTTGTTTGCACAATGAAGCACTCACCCAAAACCTAAAACACTTGAGCAAATTTGACAATTTTGGCTCACTAGTGTTTGTCTATACAAGAAATGACAAATTAAGCACTAAGACAATTTCTTGATCATTTGATGTTTGACAATATGAGCATTAGCCTTCTCTTGATGCTTGGAGGTCCCTTTTATACTCCCAAATGAGTTTGTAGCCATTACTAGCCGTTGGGGATGAATTGGAGCCGTTGAGGACTTTATTTCCCTTCATAAATGCTGTTCTGCAGCTACCAGTATCGATACACGTGGAACGGTATCGATACGGCCTTCTTGAGGAAATAGCCGTTGGGCTCTTGCCAGCATAGGGGTATCGATACACGTGGAACGGTATCGATACGGCTTGATATTTAAATGGCCGTTGGGAAATAGCCGTTGGGGTAGTTGAAATGGGATCGGTACGCTGACGTGGCGTATCGAAACGACCCCACTCTGTATCGATACACTAAACCCTTGTATCGATACGGGTTTTGACAGTGGCCAAACTGAGGCAAAATGGTATCGGTACGGGTACAACCGTATCGATACTGGTCACGTGAAAATACTAGTTTGGCTGTTTGAAACATGAAAAATATTTGCCAAAAACCTTTTAAAATATCTCAAACATAATTTCAAGTTGTTTGGACTTAAAACAAGTTTTAAATTCTTTTCAAATTTGTCCAAAAACATTTTTCAATTATTATATCAAAACATTAATTCTACAATCTCCCCCTTTTTGATATAATAAAACTAACTTGAAAAATTGTTTGGGATTCTCCCCCTTAAACTTTAAAAATGTGAATAAGAGATTAAATGTATGAAATCAATTAAAGCTCCTCCTTATTCATTTGAAAATTCAATTTTCAAACCATACCATTTCTCCCCCTTTTTGTTATATCAAAAAGAATTTAAACATTAAGTTCAAAATAACAATAGAGGTAAAAATTTTGATGAAAATAAGAATTTTGGTTTTAAAAAGGCTCCCTCTTACTCAAAGCATCATCAAGATGTTAGTCCATCATATATGATCATCTAGTTGAATTTAAACAAAAAAAAGACAAATGAAAGCAAAAACAACTAGAATTTTTACCAACACTTGAATTCAAGGGAGGATGTGAAGCCTTCCTTCTCCAAGTGTTCTTCCTTGTGTGCATGGAGCTCCCCCTCAATGTTTGACTTGTTGAACATTTCTATCACACCTAACAATAGACAATCAAGTAATTTTTGGTATCCAAATTGCTTTGGATCCATGAACGTTAGTAGCACAAATTTTAGTCCCCTTTGGAATCCATTTTTCAATGTCATCCTTTTTAATTGAAGTACTAAGTCCTTTTGGGACCCAAATACTTCTAAAACATTTTCCTTTGATAAATCTAGGGGCACTAGATTGTCTAACATAAAAATTTGATTTTCCAAAATTGTTTTTCTTTTCAAGCTCTTTGGAAATCAAATCTTTTTCTTCTTGAACTTTTTGAATCAATTTTTGTAGATCAAAAACTTTTAATTCAAACTCTTCAAGTTTTGCTTCAAGTTCAAGTTTGGTTTTAGAAAGCAAATCATTTTGAATTTTTAACTTTGAAATCAATTTATTGTTTTTCAAAATGTGGCTTTTAAAATCTAGAACCAAATCATCGTAGGCATCTTGTAATTCATCAAAAGAATAAGAACATGAAGTAGATAAATTAGAAGTTACCCTTGAATCTTCTTCGATGGCCATAAGGCAAAGGTTGGCTTGTTCATCATCGGTGGAGTCCTCATCACTCCAAGTAGCCATATGTGCCTTCTTCTTATGGCTTGAAGTGCTTGCCCTCTCCTTTCTTTTAGGTTCTCGTTCAAGCTCTCTCAAGGCTTTCTTCATGAACGGGGCACACTTCTTGAAGAGATGAACTATCTCTTCATCTTCATCCTCCTCTTCACTTGAGTAGACATGATGACAAGTGGAGGATTTGAGAGCCATGGCACTAGCATTGATGCCAAGCCCTTTGATTTTCTTCTCTCCCATAGCTCTAATTTCTTCCCTCTTCTTCTCATCCTCTTTGTTCTTCTTCATAATTTGATGAGTAAGGAGAGACCCCATGAGTTCATCAAGCTTCAATGTCTTCAAATTTTTGGCTTCGATGATGGCGGTCCTCTTTGAGTCCCAAGACTCGGGAAGTGAGTAGATGAGCTTTCGAACAAGCTTCTCCTCCGGGATGGCTTCTCCATAGCCTTTGAGACCGTTGGTGATAGTGGAGAACCTATCAAACATCTTCTCGATGTTCTCTTCCAGATCCATTTTGAAGTTCTCATACTCCAAGGTTAGGAGCCCAATCTTGGTCTCCTTGACTTCATTTGTCCCCTCGTATGTGACTTCAAGCTTGTCCCATACCTCCTTGGCACTCTCACAAGAAGACATCTTCTCATAGATGGATGGACCAAATGCACAAAATAGAATGTGCAAGGCTTTGCAATTTAGCTCCATCTTCTTGCGATCGTCGACACTCCACTCCGCTTTACTTCTTTGAGGTACGAACGGACCATCTTCAACTATGTCCCATAGCTTGTAATCTCTTGACTTCAAGAAGAATTTCATCTTTGTCTTCCAATGGGCATAGTGGTCTCCGTCAAAGAAAGGCGGTTTGTCGATTGATTGTGCCATTTGAGCCGGTTGATGAAATAGTGATCGAGCTTGCCGGATCTTCTCAATAGGATGTTAATCCTCTTCGATTGAGCCAAGCTCTGATACCAATTGTTGAGTTGTGTGGGGCTCGATTCGATCAACCAAATTAGCTCACCAAGTGGTGGAGAGGTGGATTTTTGGGTGGAAGGGTTGTGGAAGCTAGAATGTAAAAAGACACAATGATTTATAGTGGTTCGGCCTTCTAACAAGCACCTACATCCACTACCTTAGCTCCCCACTAAGGATTTCTCAATCAATCCACTAATTGATTCGTCCCCTTTTCTAGGATTAGGAGGAAACCCTTACAACCGATCAAGCTTCTACCCAAAGCCTTGATCAAAACCCTCTTTACAAGAGATAAACAAAGCAAACTTAAAACCTCTAATAGGTGTTTGTTTGCACAATGAAGCACTCACCCAAAACCTAAAACACTTGAGCAAATTTGACAATTTTGGCTCACTAGTGTTTGTCTATACAAGAAATGACAAATTAAGCACTAAGACAATTTCTTGATCATTTGATGTTTGACAATATGAGCATTAGCCTTCTCTTGATGCTTGGAGGTCCCTTTTATACTCCCAAATAAGTTTGTAGCCATTACTAGCCGTTGGGGATGAATTGGAGCCGTTGAGGACTTTATTTCCCTTCATAAATGATGTTCTGCAGCTACCAGTATCGATACACGTGGAACGGTATCGATACGGCCTTCTTGAGGAAATAGCCGTTGGGCTCTTGCCAGCATAGGGGTATCGATACACGTGGAACGGTATCGATACGGCTTGATATTTAAATGGCCGTTGGGAAATAGCCATTGGGGTAGTTGAAATGGGATCGGTACGCTGACGTGGCGTATCGAAACGACCCCACTCCGTATCGATACACTAAACCCTTGTATCGATACGGGTTTTGACAGTGGCCAAACTGAGGCAAAATGGTATCGGTACGGGTACAACCGTATCGATACTGGTCATGTGAAAATACTAGTTTGGTTGTTTGAAACATGAAAAATCTTTGCCAAAAACCTTTTAAAATATCTCAAACATAATTTCAAGTTGTTTGGACTTAAAACAAGTTTTAAATTCTTTTCAAATTTGTCCAAAAACATTTTTCAATTATTATATCAAAACATTAATTCTACAATTCCCGTTTCAATTTCTGTAACCGCTGAGGAAAAGGAGGTGGAGGACGATAATCAGCAATACGCCCTTCCCACTATATTCAGATCTGAGGAGGTTTTGATTCTTCGTCTTTCTCCTTTGTCTCTTCTGCTGTCGTGACAGGCTCATCGGCAGTAGGCTGCTTGTCGTCTGTCGGGGAAGCGTTCTCGGTAGTTGACTCCAAGGCTGGTTCCTTAACTGATTCAACTTCCTTCTCTGGCCCTGGTAATTTCTTCCCACTCATAGTAGTGATGGCTTTACACTACTCATGTGTGGGTTATCTAGCGTTTTCAGTATCACTAGGAAATCCTTCATTCTGCCTAGGTTTAATATGCTGGGAAACCTGACCCATCTGTGTCTCCAATGATTTCAAAGTAGCTTCATGGTTGGTCATCCGCATCTTTGTTTTATCCATAAATGTTTCAGCCTTCTTGACGAAGTGATTCATGTTCTCATTGTAGGTTCCTGTTTGAGACATAAACGTAGCCAAAGTCTGTTCCAGTATACTAGTCGTGGCAACTAGTGGCTGTTGCTGCTGTTGTTGCGGTTGCTGTCGAGTCAGTAATTTAGGTCCCCCCTGATTCTGAGTGTTCTGTGCTTGAAGATTCAGGGCATTATTAGGGTTACTCCAAGAGAACTTGGGATCCTTTCTTCAGTTGGGATTGTAGTTGCTGGAATTATAGTTCTGTTTATTGTAGTTCCCAACATACATCCCTTATTCTAACTGTAACGGACAATCTTCCGAACTGTGATTTCCATCGCAAGTCTCGCATACCTCTTCAGCAGAGTAGGCAGGCTGTGAATCTTCTTTCAAGAGCTTTTTCATTTCCTTAGTGAGATATGCCACCTGTGATTTTAAAGAACTATCGGCCTCATAATCTTTTACAGCTAGAACTCATTTACCCCCTCTTCTTGCTGTAGGAAACTGTTCATCATTCTTCGCCAGATTTTTCAAAACTGCCATTGCATCTTCTGGATCTTTGTCCAACAACAATCCATTCGCTGCTGAATCAATTCTCATACGAGTCTGTAAGTTGGCAGCATTATAAAATTTAGTTACCTGGTTCCAAACGGGAAATCCATGCATCGGGCAGTTCCTCAGAAGAGTGGTAAATCTGTCCCAGGCCTCTTGCATTGGCTCGTCATCTTCATGTTGAAAAGTAGAAATTTCGTTACGTAATCGCTCAGATAAATGTGAAGGATTAAAATTAGACAAAAAATCACGAGTTAAATCTGCCCAGGTTCGTATTGAACCCGGCGTTAGTTTATTCCACCAAGTTTTCGCCATGTCCCTCAGTGAATGAGGAAATAATCGAAGCCTCAGTATCTCCGGATTAACTCCTGGTAGTCTAAACGAACCACAGATTTCCTGGAAAGTTTTTAGATGCTCCCTAGTATCCTCTGTAGCAGCACCACTAAATTGGCCAGCGTTGTTAATCATGCTAAACATAACAGGTTTCAGCTCAAAATTGTCAACGTCTACGTCTAGCAGGGTTGTTTCTAGTTCTACATGATCATTGAGCATGTAGTCTCAGCATGACCGGCGTGCGGTAGCGACAAAAGGATCGGCAGGTGGACCGTTCCCTCCATCTCCGGCAGGATTTTCAGCACCCTGGGGATTCTCTTGGTTGTTCCTTCTTTCTTCACGTCTTTCGTTCACCATTACTTCTAGTTGTTCCTCTAGGTATTCGTTTCTTTCAACGAGGAAGCGTACTCTTTTCCTGAGATTGTACGTTCATTTGATTTCATGGTCTAACTGATGCTCAGGTTCTTTTCCTCGTTGAGATCTGCGCATACGCAAACAAAAGACCTTGTGAAAGGTATAGGTTGAACAATCCAAGTAATAACAGAAAAATAAAAGTAGTGCAGTAAAAGACAGGGTAAAGATATGTTGCCAGTCCCCGGCAACGGCGCCAAAAACTTGTTGCGTGTAAAAGTGTCTATCGCAATGTAGTGCAAGTGTACACGACCTAAGTAGTAAAGTGATACGTAAGTATCGGATATCGTCTCCACAGGGACTGGGCTAATAGCTTCACATTGGATTACTACACGAGAGGAAAAAGAAATAGTTTAAATGTTTGTCACGAGAATAATAAGAATACTGATAATAAAAGAGTAAAAGATTTAGGATAGAGAGAATGGGTCGGTATTGAATTGCTCAGTAGTGTAGGTGTTGCAAAGTCTAAGAATATATGTTCTGTCGTAGCGCCTGTCGCGACAGCGGTCTGTTGTTAGTCACGGCAGCGATCACACAACTCTGTACTTCAAGCTTGGCAAGAATCTATGCTGTGCCTTGGCCTATCCCTAGGTCCAAGTCTGTCGATGAACACGTATTTGATGATACCTCCCGGCGTGAATCGAAGGATGAACACCGACGTTGTTGAATTCTTACTTAGCCACTTAACCTCGTCCTATCCCTAGGTCCGAGATAGTTCAACCATAAACTGGAGAACCCGTACTTATTCCTTTCGTATACTTAACTCTCCCGATATTAAGTAAATGTATAATCTCACAATGCTCTCCCGATACTCTTGCAATATGTTGAAAACTAGAATAAGCAAACTTGAAGTCTATTTTATTGAACAGAAAAATTCCTAAAACAAATGCAATCCTTGCAACTACTTTACAAATCAACCCTTAGCCCTAGGGGAAGTTTAGAACATGATGAGACGGGGAAAACGGCTAGGGTTTTGGGAAGAAGGCTAGAGAGTAAGATATCCTTCCCTAGGTCGAATCACATGCCTTTATATAGGCCTTGAGTTCAAGTTTTCTAATATGGCAAGAATACAAGTTTAAACTAAAGTACAACTCTATTAAAGACTAAATCTTCAGAGCATATGTCTTTAATTCGTCCTTCCTTCTTGCTTGGAGTTTCTTCCTTGAACTTTGGGCTTGGCCTTCATTCTGATCTAGGGCTTGGAAAAAATATAAGGGTGCTCCACGACAGACCGACTTAATTTTCTCTTTATGTCTAAGCCCATTTTGCTTCTTCTCTTCACCACTGCTGTCGTCCTTGGCTTCCACGGTAGCGGCCATGGCAGCATCGTCCTTCTCGTTTGCACATCCAGTTCCAGCTCTGCTTCTTCACTGCCCAGCGTCTGTTTCTCCATCTGCTACAACAGCTACCTGCAAAAGCAACCAATTTCAGTAGAAATTGTGCCTCTTAATATATTTGTGATGCATAAATGAAATCTAACCTAAATGCAATGAATTATGCTTGAATGCAGCAGAAATATGGGTTAAATAGGGGGTAAATTATAGAACTTTTACACACTCAACATGTATCGATACGGGTAACCGTTAAATTGGTTATTGGCTTGATATGAAGTTCTGATTTCTTAAGTTTTAGTCCTTAAATATTATGGATTCAATTATATGTGTTTGAATGATCGAATTGAGTTGATATTTGACATGTATTCTGAAACTTGGTTAATTAAAGGTTGATAACTTAAAATTGGGCAAAGTTCTTATAATTTTCCAAATTTGCAATTTAGTCCCTTAATGTTCGTGATTGCAATTGAATGCCCTTTTGATGTCCAATTGGAGTGAGACTTGAACCGCCGCTAGCATGTACACCATAGATTAATAATTTGTATCTATATAAGATAAAATAAAAAATGGACGTAATTCGAATAATCTTTTCACGGGTTTGCTTCAACAAACATAATGTAGCTCGTTCGGTTCGGTCGTACGTCTAGGCTGGGTCTAAGGGGTTACATTTGGTGGTATTAGAGCCAGGTTTGTGATAATTAGGAGGTAAGTTGTGATTGATTGGTGTTGTTGTTGATTGCTTAAACCAAAATTGTGATTAAATGGGATGTTGACATTGGTTTAATGTCGTTGTTTGCTATGCACAGTGATTGTTATATGTACATTAACGTGTTGTGCTATGTGGGGATTGTTTTGGGGAAACCATTGACTTTTTACTATAGTCTAAAATGTTTTGATTTATAATGGAAGTCTTGGATCCTTGCTTGAAGCTGACCTGATTGTTTTGTTTTTTTTTGAGATTATTATACCTTAGATATTTGAGCACGATGGTACCGAGGAGAGAGTTGCGATCTAGTACGATTGCTGCTGCCGGAAGGTACGGAAATCAAGAGAATAAAATACCTCTTGGAGGGTTTCCACCCCTCCGTCTAATCCACCTGAGAATGTGGAACATGTACCTTCTACACCAGCTGGGCCAGTGGTTGGTGATTTGAAGCCTTTGGTTCAGACGATGATTGGAGCTTTCCAGGCTACTGTTGCTGGAGGGCAAGTGCTTGCACCTGTTGCTGGAAAAACGAGTTTACCGTTGGAGCGTTTGCGTAGTCTTGGAGGAGTTGAGTTTCGAGGGTTGGCACCCGTAGCATCCGAGGAGTGGATATCTAGCACATATCGTATTTTGGATCAAATGGGGGTGAAATGATGCCAATAAGTTGGGTTGTGTAGTATCCTTGTTGCAAGGAGAAGCATATAGCTGGTGGACTACTATGATCACGGGCATAGAACCTTGTGATGTGATATGGGATTTCTTTCGAGCTACCTTTAAGAAGTATCTGGGAGTTAGGTACTTGGATGAAAGGAAGCACGAGTTTATGGCTCTTGTGCAAGGCCGTATGACTGTGGCTGAGTACAAGGTACAATTTGTTTAGTTGAGCCAATGTGCTCTTGAGTTAGCATCGGACGAGAGGCATCCATGTGATCGATTCCGTTACAGATTGGTACATGATGTTAAGACTTTTATGTTGGCTTCTGACTATATTGATTTGGACGTGTTGGTTACACGGACGAAGGATATTGAGCAGAACATGGGTTTATCTTCTCGTGTGGGAGGTTCTGGCTCTAGTAAGAGAGTTGTAGACTCTAGCTATGGTGGTGGATAGTATAAGAGGCAATGTGTTAAGTGTGCAAAAGTCCTATATTTATGCCCTAGTTTAGCTCAATTATTGTTGTTCTTAAATATAGTTTAGTTGCATTTATGAGGAAAACATACACAAAACTGCATATATTAGATATTCTGCCTTATTTGATGAACTTAATTGATTCTATATAAAAGATAATGCTCAAGTGTGTTTTCTAACTGTGCGCAGGTACCCGCCCAGGCAGATGCCGTCTAGGCAGCAGAGAGGGTAGAAGAGGAGAAGCTGGAAATTGATGGAGGAAGCTGTTAGACCATTTGGAGAGCTGATCGAGGAGGAGAGGCCCAGAATGAAGAGCTGTGCCAACCCATGGACACCAACCCAGACCTCTGCAGAGGCAGACAATAGTATGCCACCGAGGCAACAACTCGAGGAAGGATGCAAAAATGCAAAGTGGTATGCGACTGAAAGAGCTCATCAAGCCTGATTTTTGGAAACCACTTGCACGTGCATTGGAGTCCAGCAGACAAAGAAAATCCATGGTCAAAGTCAAGGTGGAAAAAGTCAAACGGGAATATAGGAAGATTTAATGTTAGATTTGTTCTTTTAATGAGTTGTAATTAGATTCTAACTAGGATTACTGCCCTAAACCGACTTAGACCTAGGCTCCTCCCCTATAAATGTAATCGACTTGAAGGATGAAAAAACACAATTGAGATTAAAGAGAAAACTCATTCTTGTCGAAAAACCCTTGTGTCATCATCCTTCATTATGTTCTAAACCTTCCCTAGGGCTAAGGGTTGATTGTGTAGTAGTTGTGAGAGTTTTGCTTGTATTTGTTTAGGTTTTTAGTTTTTGCAATAAAATTCAAGGTTTGTTTACTCTTGGTTCTTCATTATTGCAATCCTTATCGGGAGAAAAGAAAACATCAATCTATTTGTTCAATATCGGGAGAGTTGGACTCACGAAACGAGTAAACACGATTTTATCCAACCATAGGGTAAAGCTACTTCGGCTTAGGGATAAGTTAGGAGTTCAGCGGCTAAGAGAGGCTTCATAATCGGTTGGTGTTCATCCTTAGATTCACGCCGAGAGTTATTATCCAAGATGTGTTCGCCAATAGCACTTCAAGCTTAGGGATAAGAGAAAGTCATTGAAGGGAGCCTTGCTGAACCTTGAATCATCGCTTGACTGCCTAGGCAGTCACATTGGTCTCTGCCGAGGCGGGCTTCGACCGAGGCATACTCGTGGGCGGCTATTGAAAGTTGTTAAGTTGATATGCAAAATTGTGCCGAGACAGTGCATCAAATCTCCTACTATGAAACATTCCAATACTGACCCATTCTCTCACTGTAACACCCCAAATTTGAGCCTAGATGTTTAGAGTCTGAACCGGATCGGTCTAGGAATCTGTTCGAATCTAAAAGGGGGTTTTAGAGAACACCTAGTTCGGGATGCTTTAAAAATATAGAAAAATATCTAAAAATCCTCATTTAATATATATAAGTGAATGGTGAAGTCAATTTTACAAAATAAGGTTTGGAAATACTACATTCCGATGTAGTGACCAAATCGCAGTTTTTGCAAAGTTTAGTAGTGACTGTTTTGTAAAGGATTGAAACGTTGAATCTTTAAGAAGCTAATTTACCAAAAAAATTTCATCAGATTTTTCCTTAATTTGGGTGATTTAATTAATGTTTTAATTAATGAAATTAAAGGTGATTAAAATAGGAAAACTATCTTTGACTTTTCATAACCACTTTTCTCTAATTTTCTCTCATTTCATTTTCTCTCAAAATCCTATCAACCAAACACTTTTTCTCCAGAAAATTACCTTTGATTCCCATTTCATTTGATGAGATTTCCATCACTCATTGATTCCTAATCAGTCCTTCAACAAATCCACTTGATTTCTACATTGTATTTTCAAGAAAACTTGCCCAAATCAAGGAGATCCATTAGAGGTAAGATTCGTCCTTCTCTTCTAATGATCAGTTCTTTACTGAAATTCCTAAGTTCTCAATCCTTTATTAATGATTTTTAAGTGGTTTTAATGTTAGAAACAAGAATTTGGCTTAAAACTCAATATTTTGGAAGAGATCTTGAAGATTTTCGCGTTGATTGATTGGGATCTGTTTTGAGATGATTTTCTAATGTATTTTGGATGCTAAATGATGTTAGAAATGAGGTTTTATCAATCCAATCCCGAATAGGTTGTTTTTCCTAAGTTTTTGCTTGTTAAAATTGTGGGTTTTGGGGTGATTTTGGTGTTTTGCTATAGCTGGAGGTATAAGGACGTGGTTGTGTTGGTTTTTGATGTTAATTGATGTTTAGAAATGATTAGAAGTGATGGATCTTGGCTAGGTTTTGTTTTGGAAGAGTTTGGAGGTGATTTTAGTAGTGTTTGGTAGCCGAAATGTGGATTTTGTGTAGAGCAACGAGTTTAGGTGTGTGGCTGATGATTTCAATGCATGATGATGCATTAATCCTCCGCTTATATGTGTTTAAAACAGGGGTGACATCTTCAGACACCTTTGGAGTTGATCCGGAAGCTTAGATAGCGTTTCGGCAAGCAAGCGAAACGAAATCGGTGAGTGAGTGTGGTTTTAGAAGTCCTTGAGGGACAAGAATCAAGGTTTGGGGATTTAGGAAAGGTTTGAAATACCTTCCTAAGTCCGGAAGTAAGTATTGGCTAGCTTGCTCTCTAGACTGTGGTGATTTCCCTTAAATGCTTTTACATTCTCATGGTTTTAGATTGATAAATTCCTACTGTTTTTATGCATGAATTATAGCATGAGATGATGCTTGAAATGATTTCATTAAGTAACATGTTGCATAGTTGAGATTTGAGCTTTTATGTTAAAGCATAGCAAATGTTATGATTTTGAAATGAGATGAGAATGTTGAGTTTTAATGCATGAAAAACAGTAGGTGAGATGTTGATTTGACATAATATATTGGCATAGATGTTGAGATACTTACTGGATATAATTGATCGATCAATAGGATGAGAGTGCACTATAAACTAAAAATCCGTACGTGCTCTTTGGTTAAGCCAAAGGGGGAGAACCGATGATGGGCATTCCATCGGGTAGGGCTTGGTGAAATACCCAAGCTTTGTGGCGATGAGAGATTCCGCCATGTGAGTACGGTGATGTGAGATTCCACCGGAAGCTATGTTGCTAGACGAGTGAGTACGGTGATGAGAGATGACACCGGAAGTGTCTAGTGAGATGTCCGCATATCCGAGTAATAAATAGATGTGAAATGCCAATATAAAATATGTTATGGTTTTTGATTCACATGTACCTATGATGTAATGGTTTATGCTATGAGAAATGCATATGTGGTTTGTTTATGAAATGCTTTAGAGTACAAGCATGAGTTTGGATTTGCCATGAGTTTTGCATTGGTTTAAATACATGAGATAGAATGAAGGTACATGTGGTTTCAATGAGAAATTACTTTGAAAGGTTTCCAAGCATGAGATAGAAATGAGCATGTGGTTTAAAATCTTTTAATGAAAGTGTTTTCATGTTGTGCATTATTGGGTTGGTTTTCTTTAAAGCATGCCTCACTAAGCATTTGTGCTTACGCTCTCTCTCTTTTACCAATAATGCAGATAATTGAGGTGTTTTTGGGCATGAAGGAAGCTAATTTCATCCAAGGAAGTCCAAGCTCATGTATGGTGAAGTTTTCATACACTTTAGTTTTGATAGTTTGGCAATGGGAAACCAAGAATTGTATTTGGGAGATGTGTTAGACTCCCTAAGGTTGTGGCATGGATGTTTTGGCTTGTTTGGATTGTAAATGGCCTTAATTGCTTGTTTTGAAGTTGGATTGCCTATTTGGGTTTTGATATTATGAAGCATGCCTCTAGACTAATGAGAGTTTGTGTTTGATGCTTTGATCGTATTTGAGTGTCCCAAATATGTTCCTTATATGTATGTTGACTTGTTGGTGTGATTAGAGAGTCTTTGGGTTATGTTTGAGTAGGCATTTGTTTGAAAAACCAGCATATGCTGCTGTTTCTAGGCAGCTCGTATCGAAACAACCTCTAGTGTTTCGGAACGGGGGCCTGTAATGGCCTTCGTGTTTTGAAACGGTCGAGGCTGTTTCGAAACGATTTGGCTACTATAATGCCATGTTTCGGAACTGATCTCGGAACACACCCGCATACCGAAACGATCAACGTCGTTTCGATACAACGTTTTGATACGGTAGGTGGGTGTTTCGAAACGAGTGACCGTTGGACATAGATTTGAATTGTTTTGATGTTTGCATGCTTTACATTTTAGTCCTAAATGTTTAGATTGCAATTGCTTGAGCTTGAGATGTCTTTTTAAGTTGAAATTTGGCAGAGAAGCATTTAACATGACTAATTTCATAATGGTAACCTTAAAACCAATGAAGTCCCTCTAATTTACATAAATTACAATTTGGTCCTTAATCTTGTGTGAAGTGCAATTGAGTCCCTATATGTCGTCCGATCGCTGTGCCTTTCTCAACTGTGTTTCGTGAGTACTCACTTAGGGTTAACAAGTATCTAGACGAGATTAAAAAGAAAAAAGGGTCATGAATCAAGGTTTACTTTCGGGTTGACTTTGGTTTTCCCCGTGTAATCTTCATAGTTCGGGTCAATCGTCTAGGCCGGGCTAAGGGGGTTACATTTGGTGGTATTAGAGCTAGGTTCTCGTGTAATTGGGGTATGATATGTGGATGATGTATGTGTAATTGCATGATGTGTCTTTTGGGTGAAAGAATGTTGTGTGAATAGTGATGTATGATTCAATTGAGATGTAATTGTGATGTTATGCTATGTTTGGAGTGTGATAGGGGATCCCATTGCCAAATCAAAACTAACGAGAGGAATTGTTTTCGAAAATGAGCTTGAGTACTTGGATTACTTACCTTATTGTGCCTAATTGTGTTTATTGCATTTTTGTCAGTGCATTGTTTTCTATATAATGGGGCCACGTAGAGAGCTAAGAATCAATACTAGATCGACCGCTGCTAATGAGAATGCTGAGAATGCTAAAGATTTACCTCCTCCCTCTGGCGGTGGACCACCTAGTGGTGGTGGTGCTGGAGCTGGTAATGCTGGTGCAGGTGCTGGAGCTGGTAATGCTGGTGCTGGGGTCGCTGGACCTGAGGGTGCGTAGGGGCAAGCTGCTCCTGATATGACCATGTTAATTCAGGCTATTTCTGGAGCTTTCCAGGCAGCAGTAGCTGGAGCTCATGGAGCTGCGCATCAGGATGATGCCAATGTGAGGTTGCCTTCGGAACGTCTTTGTAGTCTAGGAGGGACTGAGTTCAGAGGTTTGTCTCTGGAAGGATCTGAGTCTTGGTTGGAGAGCACCAAGCGGATTTTGGGGCAGATGAACTGCAATAATGTGCAGAAGCTGGGTTGTGTTGTATCACTACTGCATGGCGATGCTTATACGTGGTGGACGACCACTATCTCTGGGATGGAGGATGATGAGGTGACTTGGACGTTCTTTATGAATGCCTTCAAGCGGAAGTAACTGGGTGTGCGTTACCTAGATGAGAAGAAAAGAGAGTTTATGTCTCTTATACAAGGCAACATGTCAGTAGCCGAGTATGAAATTCAGTTTGTCTGCCTTAGTCAGTATGCGCCTGAGTTAATCCCTAATGAGCGGGAGAGGTGCGAACGATTCCGTTATGGGTTGGTAACGAATGTGAAGACTTTTATGCTTGCGGCTGATTATACGGATTTCGATGTCTTGGTCACTAGAGCCAAGGACATTGAATCGAATCTTGGTCTGACTAGTCGAGTGGGCGGATCTAGCTCCGGGAAGCGAGCGGCTGAACGCGATTATGGTAGAGATTGCAACAAAAGGCATAAGGATAGGAGGCCGCATTATGATGCTAGGCGTGGGGGTGGTAACCCTGGTAGAGGTCAGCAAGGACCTAATGCTGTTCTGAGGACTCCTGAGTGTAACCGTTGTGGTAGACGGCATGGTGGCGAGTTTTGGGGTAACCTTGGGACATGTTGGAATTGTGGGAATCATGGACATCTGAAGAAAGATTTTCCTCAGCCTCTGAGAGAGGGACAGGCTTCGGTGAGAGCAGCTGAGCCACAAAGAGGTCGTGGGCGCGGCTGTGGTAATTTTCAGCGCATGGATGATGGTGTTAGGAACGTAGCACATGTTGTGGCCGTTCAATCTGAGGGTGGCGGTCAGGCTCGAGTGTATGCCCATCGTGAGGGAAGGAATGATACGGATGTGATCGCAGGTACTTTTACTTTGCAATCCTTGTCATTACTTTCTTTGATTGATTCTGGATCTACACACTCGTACATATTGCGTGAACATGCTCAAATGCTTGGTTTACCTGTTGAGTCTTTGGATGTTGGTATGCGTGTGACTAGTTCCTTTGGTGAGACGGTTGTAACGTGGAAGTTGTATAGAAGATGTCACTTGAAAGTGCAAAATTATGTTTTTCTTGTTGATCTCATAAAATTGCCATTCTATGGCTTTGATGTAATCCTTGGTATGGATTGGCTTGTTGAGCATCGAGCTGTAGTGGATTTTGAAAGCAAGCGAGTTTCGTTGAAACTTGCGGATGATTATGAAGTGGTAGTAGTGGGTGAGAATGTGAAGTTTCTTGCAAATGTGGTGTCTACATTGGAAGCTAGTCGGATGCTGAGGCAGGGTTGCGAGGCTTACCTAGCCTTTGTGATGAATCCTAGTTCGAAGGAGTTGCGTGTTCCAGATATATGAACCGTACGTGAATTCCCCGGAGTGTTTCCGGAAGAGTTACCTGGATTGCCGCCTAGTCGAGAGGTGGAGTTTGGGATTGAGCTATATGAAAACACAACTCCGGTGTCCATTGCTTCTTATCGCATGACACCTAAAAAGCTGAAGGAATTTAAGACGCAACTTTAGGAGTTGCTTGACCGTGGTTTCATTCGGCCTAGTGTGTCACCTTGGGGCGCACCGGTCTTGTTTGTGAAGAAGAATGATGGCGCTTTGAGAATGTGCATCGATTATCGCCAGCTGAACAAGTTGAATATCAAGAATAGGTATCCCTTGCCGAGGATTGATGATCTTTTTGACTAGTTTCAGGGAGCAGCTGTGTTTTCCAAGATTGACTTGAGGTTAGGGTACTATCAGCTAAAGGTGAAAGATGTGGATGTGCCGAAAACAACCTTTAGAACGAGGTATGGGCATTATGAATTCCTTGTAATGTAGTTTGGCTTGACGAATGCTCCTGCTGCTTTCATGGACATGATGAATAGAGTGTTTCATGAATACTTTGACAAGTTCGTTGTGGTGTTCATCGACGATATCCTTGTGTACTCTCGTACTGAGGAGGAGCATGAAGGTCATTTGAGGGTTGTCTTGCAAGCGCTTCTGAAAAATCAGCTTTATGCTAAGCTGAGCAAGTGTGAGTTTTGGCTAAAGAAAGTTTTATTCCTTGGTCATGTGGTTTCGGCTGAGGGAATTCGTGTTGATCCTCAGAAGATTGAGGCGGTGATGAATTGGAAGCCTCCTAAGTCTGTTCATGAAGTCCGTAGTTTCCTTGGGTTGGCAGGATACTACCGGAGGTTTGTGGATGGATTTTCAAAGATTGCTGCCCCTTTGACGAAGTTGTTGCAAAAAGATGTTAAGTATGAATGGACGGAAGCGAGACAACAAGCTTTTGGGAAGCTTAAGGCAGCTTTAACGCAAGCTCCTATCTTGGTTCAACCTGAATCAGGAAAAGAGTTTGTGGTGTACAGTGACGCATCCTACGTTGGTTTAGGGTGTGTGCTAATGCAAGAGGGTAAGGTGGTGGCTTATGCATCGCGACAGTTGAAGGTGCATGAGTGCAATTATCCTACGCATGATATTGAGTTAGCTGTGGTGGTTTTTGCTTTGAAGATTTGGAGACATTATCTTTATGGTGAGAAGTGTATTGTGTACACGAATCACAAGAGTTTGAAGTATTTGATGTCTCAGAAAGAGTTAAATCTTAGGCAATGACGTTGGGTAGAGTTTCTTAAGGATTACGATCTAACGATCGAGTACCATCTGGGAAAAGCTAATGTTGTGGCGGATGCCTTGAGCAGGAAGGTGGCAGTAGAGTTAAGGGCTATGTTTGCTAGCTTGAGCATTTCGCGAGATGGAGGCCTTGTTGCTGAATTGCAAGTGAAACCATCTTTGGTTCAGTTGATAAAGGATAAGCAGTTGTTGGATGATTCTTTGGTGCCACATGTTCAGGACATCGCTGAGGATAGACCATCGGATTTTTGTTTTAATGATGATGGAGTTCTATGTTTTGGGAATCGGATAGTAGTGCCGAATGATGTGGAGTTGAGGCGTACTATTCTGACTGAAGCTCAAAGTAGTCCTTTTTCTATGCACCCTGGTAGTACAAAGATGTACCGTGATATGAAGGATGAGTACTATTGGGTGGGTTTGAAGAAATATGTTGCAAAATATATGGGTAAGTGCATGGTTTGTCAGCGGGTTAAGGCTGAGCATTAGTTTCCTTCAGGGTTGTTGCAACCGTTGAAGATTCCTGAATGGAAGTGGGAAAGAATCACCATGCACTTTGTGTCTGGTTTGCCTTTGTCGTCGTCGAAGAAGAATTTGGTGTGGGTGATTGTGGATCGCCTTACAAAGTGTGCACATTTCTTACCTGTGCATACCACGTATACCTTGGATAAGCTTGCAGAGCTGTACATTGCTGAGATTGTGCGTCTGTATGGGGTACCAAAATCTATAGTGTCGGATAGAGATCCGAGGTTTACATCGCGATTTTGGGAATGCTTGCATCAAGCTTTGGGTACACGGCTGAATTTCAGTACTTCTTATCATCCACAGTCTGATGGACAGTCTGATGGACAGTCTGAGCGTGTTATCAAAGTGCTTGAGGATACGTTGAGGTGCTGCGTGATTGAGTTTCAAGGCTCTTGGGAGAAGCATTTGCCTTTGGTGGAGTTTGCTTATAATAACAGCTACCAGGGAAGTATTCAAATGGCACCTTATGAAGCCTTGTATGGGAGGAAGTGCAAAACTCCTCTTTGCTGGGCTGAGACAGGTCAGAAGTTGGTCTCGATGTCGGCTTTGTTAAAAGGAACCATTGAGAAAGTGAAGCTCATTTGTGAGCGGTTGAAGGCAACTTCTGATTGACAGAAGTCTTATGCGGATTTGAAGCGTAAGGAGATTGAGTTTGCGGTGGGTGACCGTGTGTTCTTAAAGGTTTCACCTGTGAATAAGGTGATGAGATTTGGCCGGAAGGGTAAGTTGAGCCCTAGGTATATTGGACCATACGAGGTGATAGAACGTGTGGGTCTTGTTGCTTATAAGGTGAGGTTACCACAAGAGTTAGAGAAGATACATGATGTGTTTCATGTCTCCATGCTTCGGAGGTATAGATCGGATCCTTCGCATGTTATGCCTGTGGAGGAAGTTGAGTTGAATCCAGATTTGACCTATGATGAGGAGCCGGTTGAGATTCTGGATTCGGACAGTAAAGTTCTTCGAGGTAGGACCATTGAGTTGGTTAAGGTGTTGTGGAAGCATCGAGGTGTTGAGGAAGCCACGTGGGAAAGAAGAGATGATATAAAGAAGCAGTTTCCTTACCTTTTTCCTCCAGGTAAATTTTGAGGACGAAATTTCTTAAGAGGGGGAGAGTTGTAACACCCCAAATTTGGGCCTAGATGTTTAGAGTCTAAATCGGATCGGTCTGGGAATCTATTCGAATCTAAAGGGGGGTTTTAGGGAACACCTAGTTCAAGATGCTTTAAAAATATAGAAAAATATCTAAAAATCCTCATTTAATATATATATAAGTGAATGGTGAAGTCAATTTTACAAAATAAGGTTTGGAAACACAACATTTCGGTGTAGTGACCAAATCGCAGTTTTTGCAAAGTTTAGTAGTGACTGTTTTGTAAAGGATTGAAACTTTGAATCTTTAAGGAGCTAATTTACCAAAAATGTTTTCATCAGATTTTTCCTTAATTTGGGTGATTTAATTAATGTTTTAATTAAAGAAATTAAAGGTGATTAAAATAGGAAAACTATCTTTGACTTTTCATAACCACTTTTCTCTCAAAATCCTATCAACCAAACACTTTTTCTCCAGCAAATTCCCTTTGATTCCCACTTCATTTGATGATATTTCCATCACTCTGTAACGCCCCGGTTTTGGGCTTAGGAGTTTTGGGCGTTGACCGGTTGGTCAAAGTGCTGTTCGAATCTAAAGAGGTTAAATTAGGAAAGCCTAGTTCGGGTTGCATTAAAAATATGGAAAAATGTTCTAAAATCATCTTTTAATATAATTAAGTGAACTGTGAAATCAATTTTGGAAAATGAGTTTTGGAAGTGTGACATTTTGGCTAGTGACCAAAATGTAATTTTCGCAAGTTTGGTGGTTGTTTTATAAAGGGTTGGAACTTTGAATCTTTAAGGAGCTATTAATCCAAAAGTGGTTTCTCCAGATTTTTCTAAGATATTTTGAGTTATAATTCTGATTTTAAAGTATATCAAAAAGGAGGGAAAAGCCATTTGGCTAATTTCATAACTAACTTCTCAATTTTCTTTCTCTCATTTTCTCTCAACCCAAACACTCCATTTCCAGAGAATTGTTTCTGATTTTCTCACCTAAATCTCTCCTTTCAACTCTCATTTGATTCCAAATCAACATATCTTCAAAACCTCTTCAATTGCTTCTTGATTCATCAAGGTTTTTCATTCCAAAAAGTGGAGAAACACAAGTTTGGAGGTAAGAACGTCCTTCTCCTCTAAACTATCAGTTCTTTACTGAAATTCCTAAGTTTTCAATCCTTAATTGATGTTTAATTAAAGGTTTTAAAGTGTTGAAATGGATCTTGGCTTATTATGCAAGATTTTGATGGTTTTTGATGATTTTCGTTAGATCTGAGTAATCTGTGATTTAAGAGGTGTTTTTGATGTTAAATGATCTCTAAATTGATAAGCAATTGAGTTTTGATTGATGCAATCCCGGATAGGTTGAGTTTCCTAAGTTTAGCTTGTGTTTCAAGGTAGTTTTTGAGGTGATCTTGGTGATCTGATGTTGCTGGAGGTATAAGGATGTTAATAGGTTGTTTTTAGATGTGTTATGATGTTTATGGAAGTGAGGTTTTGCTGGTTTATGGCTGGGCTTTGTTTAGAAGTGGTTTGGATGCATTTTCGGTTGTGTTTGGTGGCCGAAAATGGAGGTTGGATGAGAGCAGCGAGTTTAGATGCTTTCATTGAAGCAATTAATGCATGATGATGCATTAATCCTCTGCTTTGATGTGTTGAAACAGGGGAGGCATCTTTGGATCCAAGAGTTGTTGATCCGGAAGCTTGATTTGGTGCTTTGGCTTGAAGCAAAGTGGAAATCGGTGAGTGAGTTTGTGGAAATTTGATTTTCAGCTTTAAAACCAAGGTTTGAAGGTTTTGGGAGCTTAGTTTAAGTCTAAACAACTTTGCTAAGCTCAAGTGTAAGTTTTCGGATTTTCTCTCTAGTGGTGGCCATGACTTTGATGTGTTGCAAAATGATGATTTGCATGTTTTAATTACTGTTTTGAAAGCATGTTTTAGCATGGAATTTGCTGATGATGTAAGCCATATGTTGAAGGTAACTCTAGGTAGGAGTACCTTGTTTTTATACATTGGAATAATGTGGTTTGATGCTTTGAAATGCATGATGAAAATGGCTTGGTTTAATGCTTTAAAACAGTGGATTAAATGATGAATATGATGTATATTGGCAAGTGATGTTTTGAAAATGTTAAGGTCACTAAGGTGGTTAAAAGTCCTTGAGTGAGCCTTGTTACTTAAGATCATCAAGGTGGTTAAAAGTCCTTGGATGAGTCTTGTTGCGGACACTAAGGTGGTTAAAAGTCCTTGTGTGGTCCTTATTCATGGTGTTTAAAAGTCCATGGCCAAGGTGTTTAAAAGTCCTTGGGGCCAAGGTGTTTAAAAGTCCTTGGCACTACAAAAAAAATGCCCTATACCGACGGACACAAATCCGTCAGTAAAACACCAAAAATCCGTCGGTATATGGTCTAAACACTTTTACCGACGGATAAAAGGAAAATTCCGACAGATAAAGTACCGTCGGTAATACGCTTGTCGGTATAAAGTTATACTGACGGACAAAACCGTTGGTATAGATATACCGACCTTATAGCGACGGACACAACCGTAGGCATAGGTATTGGCTACCCCGACAAATTAGGGTATATATTCCGACGGATTTTATTCGTCGGTATATATTACGACTTTTACTGACGGTGTGTCCGTCGGTATAGGTTCTATCTGTACTGACGGTGCGTCCACCGGTATAGGTTCTATCCGTATCTTTACTGACGCTTGTGTCCGTCCGTCGGTATAGGTATCATGTAAGATCTCTTTAAAATATTTATACCGACAGTTATTCCGTCAGTATAGGTGTAATTGATATTTATTTGTTTTTAAATATTAATAATTATTAATGCATTCTATTATTTTTATTTAATATTTTTTTATTTTAAATATTAAAATTAATAAAGCTATTAAAACAAAAATCATTTCATTTTTTAAAGAGAAAATATTTAATTTAATGTTTAAATAAAAAGTATGTAATACATAATAAGCAAAACATGTACATACATATTTCAAAATATATATACATATATATATATATATATATATATATATATATATTTGAACCTATACTTCAATCTGCGATTCCACTAACGCCGTTCTACTTTTCTCAATCTTCAATTGTAAGTCCTCCAATGACTCCCTTGCTTGATGAGATGATCTCCTTATATCTGACAATCACTTTTGTGTATTTTTCAATAAAACTGACTTCTGAAATCTTTCTTCTCCAAGTTTTTGAACCTGGTCTGAGCAGAACCTCAGCTGCAAAAGGAATTGCTCAAGAATTGAATGCCTTTAAAAGTTTATTTCATACAACATAACTCATTCATAATCAAGGGATGCTTTTAAACTGTCATGAATAGCTGCAAAATAAGCTGCATCTTCAAGCCAACCTAAAAAATAAATAAAAAAATCATGAAAGGCCTCCAGTTTTACAAATTAAATTCAAAGGTAAGGAAAAGAAACATGATAAATCAGTACATCAAAAAGAAATAACCCCCAATACTTTTACTTTATGTGTGTGTGTTTACAATTTTTTCGAATATTACTTAAATAATTAGGATAAAATAAAACTTGTTAACCCGCTCATGCACACAAGTGGAAGTTTTCTTAAAATAATTAATTACTGCTGCAGACAATTCCCTATGAGATCTCTTAACTGTAGACCACTACATATATAATTCATGCTTCTACATGTAGAGAGATGCAGTAATATAGAGATATTCAAAGAGACATGGAAGGATCAGGACATCAAATTAAAACTTCCATAAAAACAACCATGAGGATTTTGCAGAGCAAATTCTGAGAAATTTGGGTGAAAGATCCTGAACCTAATTTGTTTGCAACTTCCAATGATACCGACAAAAGATTTATATAAAAGTCATTTCGTTACAGTAATTTCATTCCAATAAGGCAGAAAACATAGGGAAACAATTTGAGGTTGCACCAAATAAATGACTAGCACACAAGTTAAGAACGAACAAGTAAAAATGTCAAAAATGTGTATTTCCAAAATCTTTGTCAATCCTTGATCTTTATACCAGAGTCAACCCCTTTCAATCACAGAGAGAAGAAAAAAATGTTCTTTTTTCACCAAAAACCTTTCACTCTCAAGCTCCACAAACTCGTCAGATTCATACAGTAATATAAAAATCAAATGCAGATTGAAGCTCAGAAAATATTTAAACTCGTCAGATTCACTCTCAAGCTGAGTTTTAAGTTCTCCATCAGCTAAGAGTAGCCTTTCTGCGGACTAAGAAATGATGGTATGAGTTGAACTGTGCATGGCTAACCAGATAAAAAAGTGACTTCAAAAGATGCTTTACCTTAGTTATCAGAGGATCCTTTAGCTTAGCAACTTTAGAATAGTTCACACGGTCACAATCGCTGCACAAATGACATTGCGAAAACTTAAAATATGTGTTAACATTATGTTATACTACAATTTTAGCCGAATATAACCATATTAAAAAAAATTAAAAAATGAAGAAAAAAATCTCCTCACATTGGTTGTGGAAGCTCTTTCTTTGTTAGCAAACCATCTTTAACAAGCTCTTCAAGTGAAATCAACATAGTGCTGCCGCAGTTTGCATCCTGAAACAATAATCATCAAGGAAACTTACACAATTTCACATACAACAAAGAGGAAACAAATATCAATAAGTAGTAAAAAGAAAAGCAATTAAATCGATTAATTAAGAAGATATTAGAGAAGTAGCACCTGTCCTGCATATGGTGATCTTTCATCATCAGGAGGAACAAGGGGAAGCACCTACATTGGCAATCAATCTTCAATCATTAATATACATTTTGAGTTTTGGCACTCACACATATGCATGTATGACATTTTTCACGTCTTATAAGATGCTTTTCTTTTTCCTCATTAATATACATTTTTCACGTTTTAGCCTCCATCAGTTAAAAAGAATGGTCTTTAATCTCCATTCCTATCTTGTCCTTAATTCATAGAAGTATTGTTTGCTTGAAATTTGTGCAAAAATGAACAGTATGTCTGCATATTATCTTTTTTTTACCGAACATATTATTTCCATTCACTGTACTGACATAAAATTATGCCGAACAAACCATGGACAAGACAATCAATTGAATAGAATTGAAATTCCAAGATAATCAATTGTCGGCAAGACAAGGCCTCAACAGATTATATTTCCATCGGTTAAGAATGAACGAGTTTGAGTAAAAACTAAAGATCTGAATTGAAAGAACTGAAGAAATATACCTCAATGCGGTATATAACTAAAGAACCGGACTTTTCGTGACTCTTCTTTCCAATAGAAACACCATATTGATAAAGCAGACAAACCATAGACTCCCACTGGTTTCTATTCAGTGAATCCCCCACACACATCATCCTTTTTCCACGTAATTTCTCAAGCAATAATCTTGCTCTGAATCTCACAAAATCAAGAAAAAAGTAGCTCAGAAACCAAGTAATTGCAAAAAAATTTCAATTCGTGAAGAAAAAATGTTATGAACTGATAAACTTACTTGAGCAATAATCTTCACCGACTTCCATAGCAGTCAAAGTGGAGACTGACCTTCGTTGCTTACTTGTTGGTGGGACAGAGCGGCCAGAGGGACGCCCGACGGCGACAAGGAGAACAGCGAGGAGAAGCACGAGCAGGGGGATTTAGGGATTTTTTAACTTTCAAATTGATATGGGGATTTTAACTTTTGGAGGAATTCTAAACCGTAGAAACAATTAAATCACGTGTGAAAATTTTAATCCCCTATATCGACGGCCACAAATAACTGTCGGTCTAAACTAAACCTATACCGACATACACAAAAAACCGTCAGTATATGGTTTACCTATACCGACACACACAAAAAACCGTCAGTATATGGTTTACCTATACCGACAAACACAAAAAACTGTCGGTATATGGTTTACCTATACCGACGGTCTCAGTACATCGTCGGTAAATATTACAGCTATACCGACGCATTTTTGTTTCCCGTCGGTATAGATTACATCTATACCGACAAATTTTGTATCCGTCAGTATACATCAGAACTTTTACCGACAGTATTGCTTTCCGTCGGTATATATTATCTATCGCAACGACTTGTGTCCGTCGGTATAACCGGGCGTCGGTATATGTACAATTTTTTGTAGTGTGGGGTGATTCAAGCATTGGACACAAAGGTGGTTAAAAGTCCTTGTGTGGTCCTTATTCATGGTGTTTAAAAGTCCATGGCCAAGGTGTTTAAAAGTCCTTGGGGCCAAGGTGTATAAAAGTCCTTGGGAAGTTGATGAACTTGTTTTATGAAATGAAATGTATCACTTGAGCCAATATGACATGTTAAGTATATTGTGAAGCATGAGATGCTTGTTTTAATGTTTATGTTGAAGCATGAGATTGCTTGTTTTAAGTATGCTTTTGAGCATGTGCAAGATTGATTTTAAGCATGTTTATAAATGATTTTAATTGCATTATTGAATGGTTTTTAATGAGCATGCCTCACTAAGCTTTTGCTTACGCTCTCTACGTTTTCTTAATTCAATAATGCAGAGCATTAAATTACCTTGAGGGGCAGCAAGGAAGGGCAAGCAATCAAGTTCAAGTAAAGCTCAATGTATGAAGGTTTATAAGTACTTTTTAGCTTTTGGGTGATTTGGCAATGGGGGGCCAATGTGTATGTTTTGGGAGGTGTTTGGAACTCCCTAAGTATGTTGAATGTTGTTTTGAATGATGGTTTTTGAATTGGATCATTATATGCTTGTTTGGGAAGTTTTGTGTTTTGTATAGCTAGCTTGTGTAGGAAGCATGCCTATAGAATTGGGGCTTTTTGCATATGATGTTGGTTTGTTGATTTGGTGATTCCTATAAGTCACAAATATGTTGAATTGCATGCTGGTAAAGTTTGGTGACATTTGGAGCATGTTTGAATGATTAATTGCATGTTTTGGTATGCTTGTTTGCTGCAATCTGTGCAGGCGTTTCGGAACAGTGTGCACCGTTTCGGAACGGGTGCCTTACATGAACCCAGGCGTCCGAAACGGTATGCACCGTTTCGAAACGGTTTGGTCTCTGCCAAGGCCGTGTTTCGGAACGGGGTCGATCGGTTTCGGAACGGCCCGTGTTTCGGAACGGGGTCGATCGGTTTCGGAACGGTCGACCGTTGGGGGCTGACATTGGCAGTTATATGTTTTGAATTGTTTATGTTTTGGTCCTGAATCTTGTTTGTTCAATTGCATGAGCTTGGGAAGTCTTTTTGAGCTGAAATTTCACAGAGAAGCATGAAACCTGACTAATTCCAAGTTGGTAACTTTAATTTGGGTTAAGTCCTTTTAATTATTAGAAATTACAATTTGGTCCCTAAAGTTGTAATTTGTTCAATTGGGTCCCTGTTTGATCTCTGATGTTTGTGATCCTTGAGTATGATGTTTGTGTGATCACAATTAGGACTAATGTGCATTTAGACAAGATTAAAAAGAAAAAAAAAGGGTCGTTAATCAAGGTTGACTTTCGGGTTGACTTTGGTTTTCCCCGTGTGACTTTCTTAATTCGGGTCAACCGTCTAGGCCGGATTAAGGGGGTTACATTTGGTGGTATCAGAGCTGAGTTTGCGAGTAATTGGGAATGAGTGTATGCATGATTGAAGCATGTTTGTCTTGTATGCTTGTTGTTTGAAAGCATGTTCAATGGCTTGAGATGTTGATGCAATTGAGATGTATGCTGTGATGTTGCATGCTGAGGGTACCCATTGCCAAACAAAAGCTAATGAAAGGATGTTGATTTTGAATGAAATTGAGCTTGAATACTTGGATTGCTTACCTTGCTGGGCCTGACTTGTTTTATTTTGCATTGTGATTGCATGGTAAAAGTATGGCACCACGTAGAGAGTTAAGAGGTAGTGTGCGAGCTACGGCTCCCAATGAGAATGAAGAGAATACGGGTAGTGTTGTGTTACCCCCTCCTCCGCCTGGTGGTGGTGCTGGAGGTGAGCGAGCTGAAGCTGCAGCTGGTGCTGGAGCTGCTGGACCAGAGGTTGGTCAGGGGCAAGCTATGCCTGATATGTCTATGCTGGTACAAGCTATTGCGGGTGCTTTTCGAGCAGCAGTAGCTGGAGCTCAAGGAGCTGGGCATCAGGGAGATGCTGGAGTTAGACTACCTTTGGAGCGTCTGCGCAGTCTTGGTGGGACTGAGTTCAGAGGTATGTCTGCTGAGAGTTCGGAAGCTTGGCTAGAGAGTACCAAGCGTATCTTGGGTCAGATGAGCTGCACGGATGTGCAAAAGCTGGGATGTGTTGTGTCCTTGCTGCAGGACGATGCGTATACGTGGTGGACGACCACAATAGCTGGGATGGCTGAAGCTGATGTGACTTGGACATTCTTTCAGAATGTGTTCAAGAGGAGATATCTAGGAGTGAGATATCTGGATGAGAAAAAGCGTGAATTCATGTCTCTTACCCAAGGGAGCATGAGTGTGGCTGAGTATGAAGTGCAGTTTGTGCGCCTCAGTCAGTATGCACCGGAGCTGATACCTGATGAGCGGGCGAGGTGCGAGAGGTTCCGTTATGGTCTCGTGACGGATGTAAAGATGTATGTGCTGGCCACTGAATATGATGATTTTGATGTGTTGGTGGGCCGAGCCAAGGACATCGAAATGAACTTGGGTTTAGCTGCGAAAGGTGCTGGAGCGAGTTCTGGTAAGAGAGCTGCTGAGTATAGTTCCAGAGGTGGACGGAACAAGAGGGGACGTGATCAGAAGTATCAGTCCTCAGCCAAGAGAGGTGGTGGTGCACCTGCTAGAGGTGGTTTTGCTAGAGCTGAACCAAGTGCTTGTTGGATCTGTGGTTCGCGTGGTCACATGAAGCGTGACTGTCCTCGTGCTGTGAGGGAGGTGCAAGCTCCTGTTGCGGCAGCTGGGAATGGATGTTGGAACTGTGGTTCTGTTGACCATCTGAGGCGAGATTGTCCGAGGTTGGCTGGTGGCCAAGAGCGTGCTCCTGTTGTTGCAGCACAGCAGAGAGGTCGTGGGCGCGGCCGTGGTAATTTTCAGAGGCGAGAGGAAGGTGGCCGAGGAGTAGCCCATGTAGTGGCTATTCAGCCTGAGGGTGGTGGCCAAGCGAGGGTGTATGCTCAGCGCGAGGGAAGGAATGATGCTGATGTGATTGCAGGTACCTTTACTTTGCAATCCTTGTCATTGCTTTCTTTGATTGATTCTGGATCTACGCATTCATACATTTTGCGTGAGCATGCTGAATTGCTTGGTTTGCCTGTTGAGTCTTTGGATGTTGGTGTTCGTGTCACTAGTTCTTTTGGTGAAACTGTTGTGACTCGAAAGCTTTATAGAAGGTGTCCCTTGGTTGTTCAAGAGCATGTTTTTCATGTTGATCTTATGGAGTTGCCCTTCTATGGTTTTGATGTAATCCTTGGTATGGATTGGCTTGCTGAGCATCGTGCTGTGGTAGATTGTGAGAATAAGCGGGTTTCGCTTAAGCTTGCGGATGATTATGAGGTTGTTGTGGTTGGTGAGAATGTGAAGTTTCTTGCTAATGTTGTGTCTACTTTGGAGGCGAGTAGGATGCTGAGGCAAGGTTGCGAAGCTTATCTAGCTTTTGTGATGAATCCTAGCTCTAAGGAGTTGAGGGTGCAAGATATCAAAGTTGTGAAGGAGTTTCCTGGTGTTTTTCCTGAGGAGTTGCCTGGTTTACTTCCTAATCGCGAGGTGGAGTTTGGAATTGAGCTGTATGAAAATACAACTCCTGTGTCCATTACTCCCTATAGAATGGCACCTAAGGAGCTGAAGGAGCTGAAGACGCAGTTGCAAGAGCTGCTAGATCGTGGTTTCATCCGGCCGAGTGTGTCGCCTTGGGGTGCTCCTGTCTTGTTTGTGAAGAAGAAAGATGGCACTATGAGGATGTGCATTGATTACCGTCAGCTGAACAAGTTGACTATCAAGAATCGGTATCCTTTGCCGAGGATTGATGATCTCTTTGATCAATTTCGGGGAGCTGCTGTGTTCTCTAAGATTGACTTGAGGTCAGGGTATTATCAGTTGAAGGTGAAGGATGTGGATGTGCCTAAGACAGCTTTCAGGACAAGGTATGGGCATTATGAGTTCCTGGTGATGCCGTTTGGTTTGACAAATGCTCCTGTTGCTTTCATGGACATGATGAATCGTGTTTTTCATGAATACCTGGACAAGTTCGTTGTGGTGTTCATTGATGATATCCTCGTGTACTCGCGTACTGAGGAGGAGCACGAAGAGCATTTGAGGGTTGTGCTGCAAGCCTTGTTGGAGAATCAGCTTTATGCTAAGCTGAGCAAGTGTGAGTTCTGGCTTAAGGAGGTGGTGTTTCTTGGGCATGTGGTCTCAGCTGAGGGGATTCGTGTTGATCCTCAGAAGATTGAAGCGGTGATGAACTGGAAAGTTCCTAAGTCCGTTCATGAGGTCCGTAGTTTCCTTGGTTTGGCGGGATACTACCGGAGGTTTGTGGATGGTTTTTCCAAGATTGCTGCTCCTTTGACGAAGCTGTTGCAAAAGGATGTTAAGTATGAGTGGACGGAAGCGAGACAACAAGCTTTTGAGAAGCTGAAGGCGGCTTTGACGCAAGCTCCTATCTTGATTCAGCCTGAATCAGGGAAAGAGTTTGTGGTCTATAGTGATGCATCCTATGTTGGTTTGGGGTGTGTGCTGATGCAAGAGGGTAAGGTTGTGGCTTATGCGTCGCGGCAGTTGAAGGTGCATGAGCGCAACTATCCTACGCATGATATTGAGCTGGCTGCGGTGGTTTTTGCTCTGAAGATCTGGAGACATTATCTGTATGGTGAGAAGTGTACTGTGTACACGAATCACAAGAGTTTGAGGTATCTGATGTCTCAGAAGGAGTTGAATCTTAGGCAGCGGCGTTGGTTGGAGTTGCTCAAGGATTACGATCTGACGATTGAGTATCATCCTGGTAAAGCTAATGTTGTTGCTGATGCCTTGAGTAGGAAGGTAGCTGTTGAGCTGAGAGCTATGTTTGCTAGCTTGAGCATATCGCGAGATGGTGGTCTTGTTGCTGAGTTGCAAGTGAAACCATCTTTGGTTCAGTTGATCAAGGAAAAGCAGTTGCTGGATGATTCCTTGGTGTCTCATGTTCAGGATATCGCGGAGGGTAGACTTTCGGATTTCTGCTTTAATGAGGATGGTGTGCTGTGTTTTGGTAGTCGGATAGTAGTGCCTGCAGATGCTGAGTTGAGGCGTGCTATTCTGACTGAAGGTCATAGTAGTCCTTTTGCTATGCACCCTGGTAGTACTAAGATGTATCGTGATCTTTGTGATGAGTACTATTGGGTGGGTTTGAAGAAGGATGTTGCAGAGTTCGTGAGCAAGTGTTTGGTGTGTCAGCGAGTTAAGGCTGAACATTAGGTTCCTTCTGGGTTGTTGCAACCGTTGAAAATCCCTGAATGGAAGTGGGAGAGGGTTACCATGGATTTTGTATATGGTTTACCTTTGTCTCCTTCGAAGAAGAATTCTGTTTGGGTGATTGTGGATCGTTTGACGAAGTGTGCGCATTTCTTGCCTGTGCATACTACGTTTTCTTTGGATAAGCTGGCAGAGCTGTACATTGCTGAGATTGTGAGGCTGCATGGTGTGCCTAAGTCGATTGTGTCGGATAGGGATCCGAGGTTCACATCGCGTTTTTGGCAGTGTTTGCATCAAGCTCTGGGTACAAGGTTGCATTTCAGTACATCCTATCATCCTCAGTCGGATGGTCAGTCTGAGCGGGTTATTCAGATTTTGGAGGATATGTTGAGATGCTGCGTGATTGAGTTCCAAGGTTCTTGGGAGAAGCATATGCCTTTGGTTGAGTTCGCTTATAACAATAGTTATCAGGCGAGTATACAGATGGCACCTTATGAGGCTCTGTATGGGAGGAAGTGTAGGACTCCTCTGTGTTGGGCTGAAACTGGTCAAAAGTTGGTTTCGATGCCGGCTTTGTTGAAGGGAACCACCGAGAAGGTGAAGCTCGTTTGTGAGAGGTTGAAGGCTGCTTCTGATCGGCAAAAGTCTTACGCGGATTTGAAGCGTAAGGAGATAGAGTATGCGGTGGGTGACCGTGTGTTCTTGAAGGTTTCGCCTTGGAAGAAGGTGATGAGGTTTGGCCGAAAGGGTAAGTTGAGCCCTCGGTACATTGGACCATATGAGGTGGTTGAGCGTGTGGGTCCTGTTGCGTATCGGCTGAGGTTACCTCAGGAGTTGGAGAAGATTCATGATGTGTTCCATGTTTCTATGCTCCGGAAGTATAGATCTGATCCTTCGCATGTGATGCCTGTGGAGGAAGTGGTTTTGAATCCGGATTTGACCAATGATGAGGAACCGGTGAAGGTTCTGGATTCGGATAGCAAGGTTCTTCGTGGCAAGACCATTGAGTTGGTGAAGGTGCTGTGGAAGCATCGAGGTGTTGAGGAAGCCACGTGGGAGCGGAAGGAAGACATGCTGAAGCAGTTTCCTTATCTCTTTCCTTCAGGTAAATTTCGAGGACGAAATTTCTTAAGGGGGGGAGAGTTGTAACGCCCCGGTTTTGGGCTTAGGAGTTTTGGGCGTTGACCGGTTAGTCAAAGTGCTGTTCGAATCTAAAGAGGTTAAATTAGGAAAGCCTAGTTCGGGTTGCATTAAAAATATGGAAAAATGTTCTAAAATCATCTTTTAATATAATTAAGTGAACTGTGAAATCAATTTTGGAAAATGAGTTTTGGAAGTGTGACATTTTGGCTAGTGACCAAAATGTAATTTTCGCAAGTTTGGTGGTTGTTTTATAAAGGGTTGGAACTTTGAATCTTTAAGGAGCTATTAATCCAAAAGTGGTTTCTCCAGATTTTTCTAAGATATTTTGAGTTATAATTCTGATTTTAAAGTATATCAAAAAGGAGGGAAAAGCCATTTGGCTAATTTCATAACTAACTTCTCAATTTTCTTTCTCTCATTTTCTCTCAACCCAAACACTCCATTTCCAGAGAATTGTTTCTGATTTTCTCACCTAAATCTCTCCTTTCAACTCTCATTTGATTCCAAATCAACATATCTTCAAAACCTCTTCAATTGCTTCTTGATTCATCAAGGTTTTTCATTCCAAAAAGTGGAGAAACACAAGTTTGGAGGTAAGAACGTCCTTCTCCTCTAAACTATCAGTTCTTTACTGAAATTCCTAAGTTTTCAATCCTTAATTGATGTTTAATTAAAGGTTTTAAAGTGTTGAAATGGATCTTGGCTTATTATGCAAGATTTTGATGGTTTTTGATGATTTTCGTTAGATCTGAGTAATCTGTGATTTAAGAGGTGTTTTTGATGTTAAATGATCTCTAAATTGATAAGCAATTGAGTTTTGATTGATGCAATCCCGGATAGGTTGAGTTTCCTAAGTTTAGCTTGTGTTTCAAGGTAGTTTTTGAGGTGATCTTGGTGATCTGATGTTGCTGGAGGTATAAGGATGTTAATAGGTTGTTTTTAGATGTGTTATGATGTTTATGGAAGTGAGGTTTTGCTGGTTTATGGCTGGGCTTTGTTTAGAAGTGGTTTGGATGCATTTTTGGTTGTGTTTGGTGGCCGAAAATGGAGGTTGGATGAGAGCAGCGAGTTTAGATGCTTTCATTGAAGCAATTAATGCATGATGATGCATTAATCCTCTGCTTTGATGTGTTGAAACAGGGGAGGCATCTTTGGATCCAAGAGTTGTTGATCCGGAAGCTTGATTTGGTGCTTTGGCTTGAAGCAAAGTGGAAATCGGTGAGTGAGTTTGTGGAAATTGGATTTTCAGCTTTAAAACCAAGGTTTGAAGGTTTTGGGAGCTTAGTTTAAGTCTAAACAACTTTGCTAAGCTCAAGTGTAAGTTTTCGGATTTTCTCTCTAGTGGTGGCCATGACTTTGATGTGTTGCAAAATGAATATTTGCATGTTTTAATTACTGTTTTGAAAGCATGTTTTAGCATGGATTTTGCTGATGATGTAAGCCATATGTTGAAGGTAACTCTAGGTAGGAGTACCTTGTTTTTATACATTGGAATAATGTGGTTTGATGCTTTGAAATGCATGATGAAAATGGCTTGGTTTAATGCTTTAAAACAGTGGATTAAATGATGAATATGATGTATATTGGCAAGTGATGTTTTGAAAATGTTAAGGTCACTAAGGTGGTTAAAAGTCCTTGAGTGAGCCTTGTTACTTAAGATCATCAAGGTGGTTAAAAGTCCTTGGATGAGTCTTGTTGCGGACACTAAGGTGGTTAAAAGTCCTTGTGTGGTCCTTATTCATGGTGTTTAAAAGTCCATGGCCAAGGTGTTTAAAAGTCCTTGGGGCCAAGGTGTTTAAAAGTCCTTGGGGTGATTCAAGCATTGGACACAAAGGAGGTTAAAAGTCCTTGTGTGGTCCTTATTCATGGTGTTTAAAAGTCCATGGCCAAGGTGTTTAAAAGTCCTTGGGGCCAAGGTGTTTAAAAGTCCTTGGGAAGTTGATGAACTTGTTTTATGAAATGAAATGTATCACTTGAGCCAATATGACATGTTAAGTATATTGTGAAGCATGAGATGCTTGTTTTAATGTTTATGTTGAAGCATGAGATTGCTTGTTTTAAGTATGCTTTTGAGCATGTGCAAGATTGATTTAAGCATGTTTATAAATGGTTTTAATTGCATTATTGAATGGTTGTTAATGAGCATGCCTCACTAAGCTTTTGCTTACGCTCTCTACGTTTTCTTAATTCAATAATGCAGAGCATTAAAGTACCTTGAGGGGCAGCAAGGAAGGGCAAGCAATCAAGTTCAAGTAAAGCTCAATGTATGAAGGTTTATAAGTACTTTTTAGCTTTTGGGTGATTTGGCAATGGGGGACCAATGTGTATGTTTTGGGAGGTGTTTGGAACTCCCTAAGTATGTTGAATGTTGTTTTGAATGATGGTTTTTGAATTGGATCATTATATGCTTGTTTGGGAAGTTTTGTGTTTTGTATAGCTAGCTTGTGTAGGAAGCATGCCTATAGAATTGAGGCTTTTTGCATATGATGTTGGTTTGTTGATTTGGTGATTCCTATAAGTCACAAATATGTTGAATTGCATGCTGGTAAAGTTTGGTGACATTTGGAGCATGTTTGAATGATTAATTGCATGTTTTGGTATGCTTGTTTGCTGCAATCTGTGCAGGCGTTTCGGAACAGTGTGCACCGTTTCGGAACGGGTGCCTTACATGAACCCAGGCGTCCGAAACGGTATGCACCGTTTCGAAACGGTTTGGTCTCTACCAAGGCCGTGTTTCGGAACGGGGTCGATCGGTTTCAGAACGGCCCGTGTTTCGGAACGGGGTCGATCGGTTTCGGAACGGTCGACCGTTGGGGGCTGACATTGGCAGTTATATGTTTTGAATTGTTTACGTTTTGGTCCTGAATCTTGTTTGTTCAATTGCATGAGCTTGGGAAGTCCTTTTGAGCTGAAATTTCACAGAGAAGCATGAAACCTGACTAATTCCAAGTTGGTAACTTTAATTCGGGTTAAGTCTTTTTAATTATCAGAAATTACAATTTGGTCCCTAAAGTTGTAATTTGTTCAATTGGGTCCCTGTTTGATCTCTGATGTTTGTGATCCTTGAGTATGATGTTTGTGTGATCACAATTAGGACTAATGTGCATTTAGACAAGATTAAAAAGAAAAAAAAAGGGTTGTTAATCAAGGTTGACTTTCGGGTTGACTTTGGTTTTCCCCGTGTGACTTTCTTAATTCGGGTCAACCGTCTAGGCCGGATTAAGGGGGTTACACACTCATTGATTCTTAATCAATCCTTCAACAAATCCACTTGATTTCTACATTGTATTTTCAAGAAAACTTTCCCAAATCAAGGAGAAATCATCCATTAGAGGTAAGATTTGTCCTTCTCCCCTAATGACCAGTTCTTTACTGAAATTCCCAAGTTCTCAATCCTTTATTAATGATTTTTAAGTGGTTTTAATGTTAGAAACAATAATTTGGCTTAAAACTCAAGATTTTGGAAGGGATCTTGAAGATTTTCGTGTTGATTGATTGGGCTCTGTTTTGAGATGGTTTTCTAATGTATTTTGGATGTTAAATGATGTTAGAAATGAGGTTTTATCAATCCAATCCCGAATAGGTTGTTTTTCCTAAGTTTTTCCTTGTTAAAATGGTGGGTTTTGGGGTGATTTTGGTGTTCTGCTATAGCTGGAGGTATAAGGACGTGGTTGTGTTGGTTTTTGATGTTAATTGATGTTTAGAAATGATTAGAAGTGATGGATCTTGGCTAGGTTTTGTTTTGGAAGAGTTTGGAGGTGATTTTAGTAGTGTTTGGTAGCCGAAATGTGGATTTTGTGTAGAGCAACGAGTTTAGGTGTGTGGCTGATGATTTCAATGCATGATGATGCATTAATCCTCCGCTTATATGTGTTTAAAACAGGGGTGACATCTTCAGACACCTTTGGAGTTGATCCGGAAGCTTAGATAGCGTTTCGGCAAGCAAGCGAAACGAAATCGGTGAGTGAGTGTGGTTTTAGAAGTCCTTGAGGGACAAGAATCAAGGTTTGGGGATTTAGGAAAGGTTTGAAATACCTTCCTAAGTCCGGAAGTAAGTATTGGCTAGCTTGCTCTCTAGACTGTGGTGATTTCCCTTAAATGCTTTTACATTCTCATGGTTTTAGATTGATAAATTCCTACTGTTTTTATGCATGAATTATAGCATGAGATGATGCTTGAAATGATTTCATTAAGTAACATGTTGCATAGTTGAGATTTGAGCTTTTATGTTAAAGCATAGCAAATGTTATGATTTTGAAATGAGATGAGAATGTTGAGTTTTAATGCATGAAAAACAGTAGGTGAGATGTTGATTTGACATAATATATTGGCATAGATGTTGAGATACTTACTGGATATAATTGATCGATCAATAGGATGAGAGTGCACTATAAACTAAAAATCCGTACGTGCTCTTTGGTTAAGCCAAAGGGGGAGAACTGATGATGGGCATTCCATCGGGTAGGGCTTGGTGAAATACCCAAGCTTTGTGGCGATGAGAGATTCCGCCATGTGAGTACGGTGATGTGAGATTCCACCGGAAGCTATGTTGCTAGACGAGTGAGTACGGTGATGAGAGATGACACCAGAAGTGTCTAGTGAGATGTCCGCATATCCGAGTAATAAATAGATGTGAAATGCCAATATAAAATATGTTATGGTTTTTGATTCACATGTACCTATGATGTAATGGTTTATGCTATGAGAAATGCATATGTGGTTTGTTTATGAAATGCTTTAGAGTACAAGCATGAGTTTGGATTTGCCATGAGTTTTGCATTGGTTTAAATACATGAGATAGAATGAAGGTACATGTGGTTTCAATGAGAAATTACTTTGAAAGGTTTCCAAGCATGAGATAGAAATGAGCATGTGGTTTAAAATCTTTTAATGAAAGTGTTTTCATGTTGTGCATTATTGGGTTGGTTTTCTTTAAAGCATGCCTCACTAAGCATTTGTGCTTACGCTCTCTCTCTTTTACCAATAATGCAGATAATTGAGGTGTTTTTGGGCATGAAGGAAGCTAATTTCATCCAAGGAAGTCCAAGCTCATGTATGGTGAAGTTTTCATACACTTTAGTTTTGATAGTTTGGCAATGGGAAACCAAGAATTGTATTTGGGAGATGTGTTAGACTCCCTAAGGTTGTGGCATGGATGTTTTGGCTTGTTTGGATTGTAAATGGCCTTAATTGCTTGTTTTGAAGTTGGATTGCCTATTTGGGTTTTGATATTATGAAGCATGCCTCTAGACTAATGAGAGTTTGTGTTTGATGCTTTGATCGTATTTGAGTGTCCCAAATATGTTCCTTATATGTATGTTGACTTGTTGGTGTGATTAGAGAGTCTTTGGGTTATGTTTGAGTAGGCATTTGTTTGAAAAACCAGCATATGCTGCTGTTTCTAGGCAGCTCGTATCGAAACAACCTCTAGTGTTTCGGAACGGGGGCCTGTAATGGCCTTCGTGTTTTGAAACGGTCGAGGCTGTTTCGAAACGATTTGGCTACTATAATGCCATGTTTCGGAACTGATCTCGGAACACACCCGCATACCGAAACGATCAACGTCGTTTCGATACAACGTTTTGATACGGTAGGTGGGTGTTTCGAAACGAGTGACCGTTGGACATAGATTTGAATTGTTTTGATGTTTGCATGCTTTACATTTTAGTCCTAAATGTTGAGATTGCAATTGCTTGAGCTTGAGATGTCTTTTTAAGTTGAAATTTGGCAGAGAAGCATGTAACATGACTAATTTCATAATGGTAACCTTAAAACCAATGAAGTCCCTCTAATTTACAGAAATTACAATTTGGTCCTTAATCTTGTGTGAAGTGCAATTGAGTCCCTATATGTCGTCTGATCGATGTGCCTTTCTCAACCGTGTTTCGTGAGTACTCACTTACGGTTAACAAGTATCTAGACGAGATTATAAAGAAAAAAGGGTCATGAATCAAGGTTGACTTTCGGGTTGACTTTGGTTTTCCCCGTGTAATCTTCATAGTTTGGGTCAATCGTCTAGGCCGGGCTAAGGGGGTTACACTCACTATGAATTCTCAATTTATTTTATTTGCTTTAGTCTTAGTTTTAGTCAAACCAACTCTCAATATTTGTGTTTTTACTTTTTACCTGTGCAGAAAGGTGAACTATGAAAGGTTGTCACAATCCCTATGGAGACGATATCATAAATACTATAACTTGGCACCGTGTGCACTTGCACACAATTTGCGCATCACTTTTGCACGCAAAAAGTTTTTGGCGTTGTTGCCGGGGATTGGCGTACAACTTTTTGTTTTTGTTTTTCTGCACTTTTTATTTTTCTATTTAACCCCCCCCCCCCCCGATTTTTTTTTGTTTATGACCAGAGCGAATTAGAAATCACCCTTGCGAGACTACGATCCAGAGCCTAGACGGTTGACCCGGATTAAGAAGTTTACACGGGGAAAACCAAAGTCAACCCGAAAGTCAACCTTAATTAACGACCCTTTTTTTCTTTTTAATCTTATCTAAATGCACATTAACCCTATATATGTTCATAAGATCAGCATACTCAAAGGTTACAACAATCATAAAATATTTAGGGACTCGATTGCACAAATTATGAATTTAGGGACCAAAATGAAAATTCTGAAAATTATAAGGACTTAACCAACTTTTGAGTTACCATAATGAAATTAGTCATGTTTCATGCTTCTCTGCCAAATTTCAACTCAAACGGCCATCTCAAACACATTCAATTGCATAAACCAAGTTCAGGACCAAAACGCAAGGATTTCAAAACATATAACCGTCAATTTCAGTGCCCAACGGTCGAGTGTTTTAGAACAGGGATGATCCGTTCCGAAACGCGGGACCGTTCCGAAAATCGTTGCGGAACAAGGCTTGGCAGTGGCAAAACCGTTCCGGAACAGCTCCACCCATTTCGGAACGCCAAGGCCATTTCAGGCCCTCCGTTCCGATACGGTAGCACCTGTTCCGAAACGTGCTGCCCAGATTGCAGATTTTTTCTGGTTTAATTCACTTTCAACCAATCAAACGCATTCCAAAGACCCTCAAATTATACCAGCAAGTCATTATATACTTAAGGAACATAATAGCATCATCCATTCACAATCATGGCATCAAATAAGGAAAATCCCAATTCTATAGGCATATTGGAAAACCATACAAACATCAAAACACCAAACCATCCTCAAAATGGCCATTTACATGTTTCATCATTGTCAAAAGCATAAAACCAACTTAGGGAGTCTAAAACATCTCCCAAAACAACAACATAGGTTCCCCATTGCCAAATGCCAAAAGCTAAGCAAGATATGAAAATAGTCACCATACATGAGCTTAAGCTTCCACTTAGATTCTTGACCACCTTGCTGCCCTTTTAAGCACTTCAATGCTCTGCATTATTGGTTTAAGAAAGAGAGAGAGCGTAAGAACATAGCTTAGTGAGGAAAGCTCATTTAAAACATCACAATAATGCATTATTAAAACTCCTTTTCAAAACCTTTGGTTCAAAACAACATTTGCTCATGCACATATGTATATAAACAAGCATTTCATGCTTCAAATCATTAACATGTCATATTGGCTTTCAAGTGATAATCATAACCATTTTTCAATTCAAAACACAAACAAAAATCGGATACGCGGATTACAAGCGTTGTCCCATACGCTTCATACACACTACCAATATCAAGGTGGAGCAAATGGTACAATCACAACCCCTCAACACTCGTGATGGAGACTATGGTACAATCACAACCCCTCCACATCACTCATTGGTAGTTGTATAACATCACTAACGAGATCACGGGACATACAACACAAGATCCACACATGGACTTTTAACCACCATTGTGATCTTACCATACACAAGGTCCACACATGGACTTTTAACCACCATTGTGACCTTAACACTAGATCCACCCATGGACTTTTAACCACCATGGTGTTCTTAACCATCTCGTTAGTGTACTTGGATGGAGTCTATGGTACAATCACAACCCCTCAACATCCAAGGCGACTTTATTCACGATGCACCCAATCCTATAGCCGGCTAACTATATCCGATTCAAGTACTTTTAGACCAACCACATCACTTGCCAATATACATCATTTAACAACATTAATCCACTGTTTTAAAGCATTTGATAAAGCCATTCATCATCATGCATCATTATGCATCAAAACCACATTTATCAATGTACAAAACAACGATCCCTTACCTTGAGCATCCTTCAATACGTGGCTTATAAAACCAGCAATAAACATGCTAAAATATGCTTTCAAAAACAGAAATTAAACATGCAAACAAATCACATTGCATTCAACCAACTCATGGTTCATCAACAAGAGAGTTTTTCCGAAAACTTACTCTTGAGCTTAGCTAAGTTGTTTAGACTTGAACTAAGCTCCCAAAACCTTCAAACATTGGTTTCAAAGCTGAAAACCAAACTTCACTCACCGATTCCGTTTCGCAACTTGCCGAAACACCAATCAAGCTTCCGGATCAACACCACAAGGATCCGAAGATGTCTCCCATGTTTTAAACACATCAAAGCAGAGGATTAATGCATCATCATGCATTAATATCTTCAACCAAGACACCTAAACTCACTGCTCTCATCAACACTCACATTTCGGCTACCAAACACAACCGAAATCACATCCAAATATCTCTACAACACTACCCAGCCAAGATCCATCAATTCCAATCATTCATAAACCTCAATTAACATCCAAAAAGGATCTAATCTCGTCCTTATACCTCCAGCTATAGCAGAACATCAAGATCACCCCAAAAACCACCATTAACTCAAGCCAAAACTTAGGAAAATCAACCTATTCGGGATTGCATTGATTAAACCTCAATTTCACATCAATTATACATCCAATTTACATCAAAAAGACATCTCAAAACAGTGCCCAATCATTTCATACGAATTTCATCAAAATTAAACCAAATCTTGCATTTTAAAGCCAAGATCAAGAACACAACCATAAAACCTTTAATAAAACTCAAATCAAGGATTGAGAACTTGGGAATTTCAGTAAAGAACTGAGTATTTAGAGGAGAAGGACGTTCATACCTCTAAATGTGAGTTTCTCCTTATTTGGAACCAAGATTCTTGAAAATTCAATAAGCAAATGCTAAGGTTTTGATGTAGAAATGATTAGAGATCAAATGAAGATTGAAATCTCATCTTTAGATGTCAAAATCAGAGGAAAATTTGCTGTGGAAAAGTGTTTGGGCTGAGAGAAAAGTTGAGAGAAAAGAAATGGAAAATTTTGAGAAAAGTTAGTTATGACAACAAAATATCTTTTTCCCTCCTTCTACTTTTAATTAAAAATCATTAATTAAATCTTTAATATTAAGAAAAAACTGGAGAAAACTCTTCTTGGGTAAATTAGCTCCTTAAATATTCAAAGTTTCAATCCTTTTAAAACAGTCACCAAGTTTTCAAAAATTACATTTTAGTCACTAACCCAAAATGTCACACCTCCAAACCTCATTTTGTAAAATTGATTTCACCATTCTTTTATACATAATAAAAGAGGATTTTAAGATATTTTCCATATTTTTAATGCAACCCGAACTAGGCCTTCCTAAAATCACCCTTTTATATTCGAATCGCAACCCGACCGACCCGGTCCAAACCCAAAACTTCTAAGCCCAAAAGTGGGGTGTTACACTGAGCGTACTGCACATAGATTAAGAAAAGCAAACAGAGAAGCCATGGGTAACCAAGCAAACATCCAGAACCAGAATCCACCATCGCCCCCAATCGACAATGCCGTGGCGGGTAATGGCAGGCAACCTCCTACCGCTCGGAGGCTAGTTCGTGACTACTTGGAGGAGGATATCAAAAGGCTGAACTCTAGCGTGATTTATCCAAAAATAGAAGCAGACTACTTTGAACTCAAACCAGTCATGTTCAACATGTTGAATACACTTGGATAGTTTAGAGGATCTGCCACTGAAGATGCCCGCCAGCACATGAAATCCTTCACGGATATCTGCAAATCCTTCAAAATCCATAGAGTCCACCCGACGTGCTACAACTCAAATTATTTCCTTATTCATTGAGGGATAGGGCAAAAACTTGGTTCAACAGTTTACCATCAGAGTCTATTGAATCCTGGACAGAACTATGCTGAGATTTCTTAGCTCGATTCAATCCTGTCAATTTAACTAATAAATTGTGGACTTACATTACTACTTTTTGACAGGCAGATGATGAACCACTGTACGAGGCATGGGAGAGATATTGCGAGTTGCTAAATAAATGCCCCTCCCATGGATTTCCAGAGTGGACATAAGTATCCATATTCTACAACGGTGTAAACACACCAACAAGGATGATGCTGAATTCCTCTGCCAATGGTACATTACTCGATAAGGAGCCCGTCAAAGTAATTCAAATCATGAACATGATGGCCAAAAATGACTACCAGTTCCCTAATGCCTGCCGCGGTGGTAAGGAGGCAAGCCACAACAAACGAGCTAGGAGCATCAGATGCAATCGTAGCATAAGTTGCTCAGTTGAAAAAGTTGGTAGAAGATATGCAAAGGCAGAACAATGCCCAGCAGGTCAAATCCATTAATGCCTTTTGCCACCAATGTGGGGGAGACCATGACTCGTCCGAGTGCCAACAGGGAACAAAAACCAGTGGCTTTGTGGGGAACTTCAATAGGAACAACAACCCTACATCGAACACCTACAATCCAAGATGGAAGAGGCACCCTATTTTTTCATAGAGTAACCCCAACAACGCTCTGAATCCGACTAATCAGATGAACTAATCGCAAGGATTCCATCAAACTATGTCGTGGTAGCAACAACATGCAGCACCCAGTGCTTTAGAGCAGACCTTAAATGCCTTCATGACTCAAACATGTACCTATATGCCCAACATGGATTTATTTGTTAAGAAAACTGATGCTTTCATGGACAGGATCGAGATGAGAATGCAAAATCACGAGGCAACTTTAAAGTCGCTAGAAACTCAGGTAGGGCAGTTTATGAGTTTACTGAATATGTGACACATTGGAGTACTGCCCAGCGATATTGAAGTCGCAGGGAGATCTACTCATGAACATTGCAAGGCAATCACAACCAAGAGTGGGAAACAACTCAAGGAACCATGTGCCACCAAACCAAAGGAGACAGAGCCAGTCGCCGCGGCAGACACTGATGCTACTGCCTTAGCAGAATTAGAACCATCTATTCCGACATCCAATTATGCTGATATCACAGATAAAACTAGAGAGAAAGTAGAAAAACCATAGCATATCACACTCCCTCAATTCAAATTCTATTGCAAGGTGGGTATTGAAAATATTCGGCCGCCTCCCCCATTCCCTCAGTGGTTGAAGTAGCAGAAGCAAGAGTACCAGTTTAAGAAATTCCTGGACATTCTCAAACATGTACACATCAATATACCCTTTGTCGAGGCCATAGAACAAATGCCAAACTATGCAAAGTTCCTCAAGGACATGGTGTCAAGTCTAGCAAGGATAGGGGAATTCGAAACATTGTCCATGACAAAAGGTTGCATGGAAATGTACCAAAACCGAGCGCCACCTAAACTAAGAGACCCAAACATCTTCCTCATTTCATGCACCATTGGGAACCATTACAAGGGGAAAGCCTTATGTGATTTTGGGGCAAGTATTAACTTGATGCCCAAATCGGTGTTTGAAAAGATGGAAAATGGGAAAGCTCAACCCACCACCGTCATGCTTCAGTTTGCCGACCGCTCTTACGCACATTCGGAAGGAAAAATTGAAGACATCTTGGTAAGAGTAGATAAATTTATTTTTCTGGCTGATTTCCTCATTTTAGATTGTGAAGCAGATGAGCATGCACCAATCATACTGGGAAGACCATTCCTGGCCACGGGCAGAACTCTAATTGACGTGGAGAAAGGAGAACTGACGATGAGGGTAAACGACCAACACATAAAACTCAATGTACTTCAGACCCTCAAGAAAGCAGATAGCAAAGAGGAGTACCAGCTGATCCAGACAAAAACGGAACTGCTATTCAAATGACTGCCTTGGCAGCTATTCAAATGATTCACTCGGCAGCTTGCCTGACGTCTTCTTTGATGACACTGAAGAGGTAAACTGGACTGGTACTCGTCTAGGTAAGTACTTCAAACCTCTTAAATATACAACGAAAGAGAGTACCATTGAAAAGCCATCTATTGAACAACTGCCTAAACTGGAAATGAAACCCCTGCCCGAACAACTCAAATATATTTACCTTGGACAGAAGGATACTTTGCCCGTAATCATCTCTTCCAAGTTAACGCATGAACAAGAACGACGGTTAGTTACGATGCTCAGGTAGCATAAACAAGCCATTGGATGGACAATAGCTGACCTAAAAGGAATCAGTCCGACAATTTGCATGCATAAGATCCTCCTAGAGGATGATCATAAGCCGACAGTTGATGCCTAAAGGCGGCTAAATGAGGCCATGAAAGATGTAGTGAGAAAAGAAATAATCAAGTGGCTCGATGCGAGTATCATTTACGCCATATCTGATAGCAAGTGGGTAAGCCTCGTCAATGTGTGCCCAAGAAAGGAGGGATGACAATCATTACAAATAAAGACAACAAATTAATCCCAACCAGGACCGTGACCAGTTGGAGGGTTTGTATGGACTATCGAAAGCTGAATAAAGCTACTCGAAAGGACCACTTCCTCTTACCTTTCTTAGACCAAATGTTAGATAGATTGGCTGGAAAACCTTACTACTATTTTCTTGATGGTTACTCAGGTTACAACCAGATTTCTATTGCTCCGGAGGACTAAGAGAAAACCACCTTCACATGCCCATACTGAACATATGCCTTTAGAAGAATGTCGTTCAAAATTTGCAACGCACCAGCAACCTTCCAACGGTGTATGATGGCCATCTTCTCAGACATGGCAGAAGATTTCCTAGAAATCTTCATGGACGATTTTTTCAGTCTTTGGGGAAAGCTTCGATAGATGCCTCGACAACCTTGAGAAATTGTTCGAAAGATGCGAAGAATCCAATATGGTCTTAAACTGGGAAAATGCCATTTCATGGTAGACAAGGGCATTGTCCTAGGCCATAAAATTTCCCGCCGCGGCATCGAAATTTACAGAGCCAAAATAGATGTTATCGAAAAACTGCCGCCGCCCACCAATGTTAAAGGGATCATGAGTTTTCTGGGAAACACTAGTTTTTATCGACGCTTTATTGAAAATTTTTTGAAAATCACTAAACCATTGTATTCCTTTCTTTAACACGATAAGCCCTTTAACTTCGATGATAAATGCACTGAGGCATTTAAGACATTAAAGAAGAAACTTGTAGCAGCTCCCATTGTAGTACCCCCGGATTGGACTACGCCCTTTGAAATAATGTGTGATGCCAGTGACCACGCTATCGGGGCAGTTCTCGGGCAGAGGAAAAAACAAAGTCCTCCACGTTATATACTACGCCATCATGACGCTCAACGAGGCCCAAGTGAACTACACTACCACTGAAAAGGAGTTGTTGACAGTAGTCTTTGCTTTTGATAAGTTCCAAGCATATCTCCTTGGGGAAAAGGTGATAATGGACACAAATCACTCAACCATCAAATACCTTTTCTCAAAGAAAGATACAAAACCAAGGTTGATACGATGGATCCTCCTTCCGCAAGAGTTCGACGTAGAAATCAAAGATAGAAAAGGGATTGAAAACCAGGTGGTTCGATGGAGACCTACAGATGCGATCAAAATCCAGGAAAACATCCATGATGAGCAAATCCTAGTAATGGCAGCAGCAGATGTCACAACTGCCGAGGTAGCATACGCCATAGCCGCCGCGGCAGACACTCTGGCAGCCAAGATAGACTCCACCACACCCTGGTACGCTGATATCGTAAAATTTTTAGTTAGTGGCATTTTTCCTCCTGACATGAATTACCAAAGGAAAAAGAGGTTCCAAAATGATGCAAAACATTATTATTGGGACGAACCTCTCCTTTTTAAACAATGTGCAGACCAAGTAATTCAGAGATGCATACCAGAGGAAGAATAACTAGAATTCCTCCAACATTGCCACAACTAACCATATGTAGGACATTTTGGAGAAACCAGAACCGCCACCAAGGTTCTCCAATCAGGATTCTACTGACCGACATCATACAAGGATGCCCAGGCATACTACAAGCAATGCGATAGATGCCAGCGAACATGCAATATCTCAAGGAGAAACGAGATGCCATTACATGATATCCTGGAAGTCGAACTACTTGATGTGTGGGGAATCGACTTCATGGGCCCGTTCTCATCATACTATGGGAACTTATACATATTACTGGCAATAGATTATGTGTCTAAGTGGGTGGAGGCCATTGCTACATCAAAGGATAACTCCAAGACCGTGTTGAATTTTCTCCACAAACACATCTTTACATGGTTTAGAGTCCCCAGAGCCATAATAAGTGATGAAGGGAAACACTTTGATAATAAACAAATTGCCAAGGCATTGACAAAATATGGTTGTAGGGCATGTAGATGTTCCCTTTTTGTGAGAGCGCAAGTACACTCTCTTGCAAAGTTATAGTATAAAAGATGTCGAATCCCAAGAGGATTTGACAACTTGTTCCATTTCGTAGTTCCTGCACAATGGTAAAATAAAAGCACAAGTGAATAGATTGGTTGAGAAGGGAAGTAAATAAAAGCACAAGTAATAGAGAAGAGGTGAATCAAGTTGATAGAGCATGTAGGGTTATGCTGCCACGATATGTTGCCTCGGCGGGTATGGCGGGCGGCAAACTACGACCCTGTCACACGACCGCAACAGGTCACTACCACTGAGGGGTGTACTGTATTGGCAGGTGGAACAGAAAGAAGTCTTGGCGGCAAGTCTGGCAGATACTCCATATTCGGTAGGATAGTCGACAGTGATCCCTCCTATTTCTAGGTTAGGATGCTCGAGATGCTAACTTGAGTACTAGTGTGGAACCAAATTAGTCAACTCGGTTGGTGATCCCTTTTAGCCACTAAAACTTGTGGACTAGTGTGGAACCAAGTTAGTCACGCCTTAGCACGTTGTGACCATACTTAACCCTTTCGTGAGCCTTGCACTTTCGTGCCCGACAAATCATTTCTCTCAAACGACTGGTGTAGAAAGATTGAAAGAACAAAGAAAAATGTATTAAGTAAACTTGTAATATTTTATTGAAGAAAATAACTCAAAACCCTAAAACAACCATTTCACACTAGTTACAACATAACCCTAACCCAATTGGAGTTTAGAAGATGTTGGCGGTGAAGAACACAATAAAAGTCTATATAAAACCTAGGATGATTTGAACTAGGAGTACAATGGGTATTTATAGACTCAAAACTAGGTTAAGTCCTCCCTAAAGTAGAAGTCCTCTAAAGTAGCTTTCCTTCTTAAATTTGACTTTAAATGTCGACTTCTTTGCGCGGAATTTGGACTCTATCTCGTTTGCCTTAGCCTGCAAGTAAGCTTAAGAATTTTGCTTCGGTAGCCCTGGCCGCTGCTACAGACGTCAGAAATTCATATGACCACCGGTGATGGATTTAGGAGTTTTTTCTCTACAGATCGCGCTCTGGTTCTCCCAACATCCATAGTCAGCTGCCGAGGGTAGCAAGGTCGGCGGCAACTCTACTCGGCAAGTGCTCGGCAGCAACTTGTCTTCAGCTGGAATTGCTTCAGTACAACTCCTAGTTTTGCTCCTCAGCATTGCGTCCTCTGCTCCTCGGTTCCCTCATTCAGCTATTAGTACCTACATACAAGAATACACTAAAACATTATCTCTTGTTCACCAAATAAATGATAAGTTATAAAAGTAAGGTAGAACAATGAAATACTGTAAAATGCTATGCATGACCCTACTTATGCCTAAAATGTGCTTAAAACAATAATAATAAGAGTTGGCATGTGCATGAAATATAGGACTTTTGGACACTTTACACACCCTCAAACTCAAACTATTGCTTGTCCTCAAGCAATGCAACCTAAAGCACTTGCTCTAATATTAGTCAGAATGAAAAACTTGTCGTTAACCTGATTTACTGCCTCATGGCCGTAACACCTATATATAAAATTTAATGAAGGGAAATAAACAAGAAAATAACTCAGAATTAAATTTCTCATGCCTGTTTGGTGTGTGCATGTCTATAAACAAGCTGAATACGTATAATAAGTATTTAAACAAAGATACTTTTGTGATTTTTAAGGTTGCTGCCGAGGCAACACAGTTAAGCACATTATTTTTAATCATGGTAGTGAGTGCTTCAGTTTATCACAACTACTCTTCCAGGTCTGACGTTGAGATATGAGCAAACTACAGAACACCGAACCCTTGGAGTAGAGTCATCCCGTGAAGGCTTTCATTCACTCATGCTAATTTTTTTGTCACTTTTAGGCTTTTAGATTCATGGACTTCGATAACAGCGGAGTGTCCTCCCACATGATTCTTACTAGAGCTTGTTGCGGGCACCTCTAGGGTATTGCAACTTTGCTCTATGTTTTCGACTTTGCTGCCATGGTAGATCTGTATTTTTCTGTTTATTTTGCCTACCTCGGCGGCTAGCTGCAATCATCGTTAGATTTTTGCAAAGAATTCTAAAAACAAACAGGCAGTGTTCATCAAATATTCTAACACATTTAGCAAGTAACAGAGATGTTTAACATTTTTAGGCAAACAGAAAAAAATCTCAGTCATATTTCATGTTTTCTCCTAAGATTAAGTTCAATTTTAGTTAGGTGCGAAAATAAATTAATCGGATATCCTATCATAGGCACAAGTCATAACAATCTTTTCTTTTCCGATTATAACTAAGGCAAGTACAATGCTACCTATATGCAACTAAGAATGCTTACAAATGATGCGAGAGCTATCCCCCCAAACTCGAGATGGGCATTGCCCTCAATGCACAAAACAAAAAAGTTAGGAAAATAAAATATACATGTTAAAAATAACAATAATAAAACAGAATAAATAAAAAAAATAAAAGTTTGCTGAGGGTTGGGAGGAGGCTGGATTCTAGTCAACTGAGGAGGAGGAGGATGGTTGAATGACGAAGCGGCGGCCGGCAGATGCCTTGGCAGCGGTTCTAGCAGGTGAGGTTTTTGCTTTCCGCGGCGGCTGGACTCTATTTGGCGTATGTTGTGGCTCTTCTTGAGGCTCGGCAGAGGAAACGGCGGGAGTTGCGTCGCTCTCTTCTGACTCCGTCTCGAAGTCCACAGGTTGTTCGGCTATTATGTGACGCTTCCTCTTCTTGGTTTCCTCCTCCGTGGGTACTGTCGGAGGAATGAATGACATAGAGATGGCTGCTGTTGCTGCTACCACTGTTGATTCTGGCTCTGGTGGCGGCTGTTTTATCTCTTCTGATGAGGAGGTGTCTGCCACTGTGTTGGCTGTGCATGCTGGGGAGAGATTCTGCTGGTGCCTCTCAGGTGAGTCTGCCACTGTGTTGGATGGGGTGGCGGTTGAGTAGTGCGGGGAATGCGTAGGAGAGGGCACCTGGTTGTCTGTCTGGTGGGCAACGACGGCTGGTGGAGTTCTTTGTGCTTGTGCTGCTGCTACAAGCTCTGGAGGGAATGGATGCATGGTGGGCACATCGCCGAGGAATTTCTGCAGGAAATAAGCTACCAGGGCTTCTTAGGCCTCCCCCACGTAGTTCATGAAGGCCAATTGTTGTTGCTCTACCCGTTTTGTGTTTTCTAGGAGTGTGTGCAGAAGTGGGAGGACTTCTTTGTCTAGGGTAGCATCAGTACTAGCGGGGGCGGTTGACATTTCAAACTGTGTGGCGGAGGGCTGACTGAGTGTTGGTGGTTCTTTCTTCACATCCTGCATCATTTGAATGCGGACCTTTTTGGTCCAGCCCTTCTTGGCAGTTGTAAGCTCGTCTGTGGGCTCTACCGGGACTCGAATGTTGGTGCAGAGACCTATGATGAGGGATGGGAAGTACGACCTGCCTTTTTTCTTCTTGAAGCAGTTGTGTATTTCTGTGCAGATAATTTCCCCTACGTTGATCGGTCGGTTCATCGAGATATTGTGAATTACGGTGAGGCGCGGCCGGTCAACTGTTGAGTTGTGGGATGAGGGCAACAGACGTCGTTTTACAAACGTGTTCCATAACATAGCCTCAGGCAACAGGTGGCGGCGCTCGACAGATCCCACATGTTTGCCCCCCCAGCCACAGTGTGTTGGGCTTACAGATTCTGGCCTTGATTTCCTCATAGTTGGCAGCCGTCAATGACTGCCTCCATTCCTCGTGCGGGTTGTCGTTCATATCTAGGTCGTAGTAGTTGTTGATGACATCAGCGTTGAGTTTGACCGGCTCCCCACGGACGTAGACGAAAGGCTTCTCCAGGCAGGGCTGATGGGAGTAGAATTCCCTGACTATAGTGATGTTCGCTATATCAGGCTGCTGAGCGAACATCTCCCATCCCTTGTAGTGGATGGTTCGGAACAAGGCATGCTCTAGACCTCGGTCTCCCGTTTTCTGGGTGTAATGGAAGTCTTGTTTCTCCCATACTACTTGCTTGGAGAATTTTTCTCTGTATCTCTTCTCGTTCGCCTTGAAGCAAAACCTTGTGTAGATGGGTTTTTGGGTTGATGTTGAAGCAATGTGAACGGTTGTGCTTTAACTGAAATTAGAAATGAAAGTTGTGAGAGAGCAGAAGAATCAGATAGCAGACAAAAAGAAGGTGAAAGTAAAGTAAAATGAAGTGAGTGACAGGTATATATAGGGGCTACCAAGAAGTGTCGAGGCGACATTAAATGCTCAACGGTCTGATTTTCTAGTGCACGTTACGAATTTTTCTGCCCGTTATTTTTGGAGCCGTTGATGGCTAGCTAGCCGTTATGCATTGCCGCGCTAGCTACTATTTCGGCAGGATGGTGTGCGGGCTTCTTGTTAGGCCTTCTTTATTATCCTGCTCTTTTATTTTTGAACCTAAAATAATAATAAAAATAATTAAATAATTTCTAAAATTCTGAAAATTAATCTAATCCTAAAATAAAATAAACTCTACTCATAATGCATAAAAAAGATAAAAATAATAAAATAAAAAATAAGTTATGTTGGGAGTGCATTTGGGTGCATCTCCCAGACATAACCACTTCCTGAGGTGGTTTAGCTTTTTCTCCCCTCCTGGGGGGTCCTCATGTTCTTTCAGGTGCTGCGTTATGGGGTCATTCAGTCTGCCCCTACCTTTTTTTATCTTGGCAGCTCTTGTATTGTGGCTTTCCTTTCCTTCCTCTGAGGGCTGCAGTACATTCATATTTATGCTCTGATCCTCTACCCTCATTGTAAGTTCCCCGAGTTCCACATCTATCAACGTCTGCTCGTAGCCAAGAAGGGCCACCCAAGGATGATAGGGGCTTTCTCATCGGCCTCACAATCTAAGTTGAGGAAGTCGACGGAAAGAATCAGGCTGCCAACCTTTACCAGTATGTCTTCAATTTTTCCTTCCAGTTGCACAAATGAGTGATCAGCGAGTTTAAGCAAAATGGAGGTCGGTTTAGCATGCCCAATACCTAGTTTGTCGAAGATGGTCTTTGGCATCAGGCTGATGCTGGCTTCCAAGTCACACAGGGCTCTGGTCTCATGCCTGCTGCCTAGCCTGCATGGTATAACAAAGCTGCCCGGATCTGTCTACTTGAGCGGCAGCTTGTTATGCGGCATAGCCACACACTCTTTAATGACGACCATCGTCTAAAATTCCCCTATCCTCTTCTTCCTAGAAACCATTTCTTTGAGATGCTTGGCATAGTTAGTCATGCTTTGTATGGCTTCTATTAGAGGTGTGCTGATATGCACCTCTTTCAGAATATCCAAGAATTTTTTGAATTGGTTCTCATGTTGTTGTTGCTTGAGCTTTTGGGGGAATGGTGCTGGAAAGCGGATGTCCTTTATTTGCTCCTTGCTTGGGGGCTTAGTCCGGGGAGGATCATCATTTTTAGGGCTGCTTTCATGTAACCCCCTTAACCCGGCCCAGACGGTTGAACCGAATTAAGAAGTTTACACGGGGAAAACCAAAGTCAACCCGAAAGTCAACCTTGATTAACGACCCTTTTTTCTTTTAAATCTTATTTAAATGCACATTAACCCTAAGTATGTTCATACAATCAGCATACTCAAAGATCAGCACTATCAGAAGACGTTTAGGGACTTGATTGCAAAATTTATGAATTTAGAGACCAAAATGCAAATTCTGGAAATTACAAGGACTTAACCAACTTTTGAGTTACCATTATGAAATTAGTAATGTTTCATGCTTCTCTGCCAAATTTCAACTCAAACGGAGACCTCAAACTCATTCAATTGCATATACAAAGTTCAGGACCAAAACGCAAGGAATGCAAAACATATAACCGTCAATTTCAGTGCCCAACGGTCGGGTGTTCCGGAACAGAAATGATCCGTTCCGAAACGCGGGACAGTTCCGAAACAAGTTCCGGAACAGGGCTTGGCAGTGGCAAAACCGTTTCGGAACGCCAAGGCAATTTCAGGCCCCCTGTTCCGATACGGTAGCACCTGTTCCGAAACAGGATGCCCAGATTGCAGAAATTTTGCTGGTTTATTGCATAATTGATTCATCAAACATGCTCCAAAGGCAACCAAATTATACCAGCAAGTCATTCAACACTCAAGGAACATAATTGCATCATTCTTTCACAAACATGACATCAATTATGGAAAAACCCAATTCTATAGGCATGCATCCTATATTAAAACCATACAAACACCAAAACATTCAAAACAACCTCAAAAAGGCCATTTACATGTTCCATCATTATTGAAAGCATAAAACCAACTTAGGGAGTCCAAAACATCTCCCAAAACAACCATTTAGGTTCCCATTGCGAAATGCCCAAAAGCTAATAGTGGTAAGAAAACATTCACCATACATGAGCTTAGTTCTTCACTTGGATTCTTGACCTCCTTGCTGCCCTTCCAAGCACTTTAATGCTCTGCATTATTGGTTTAAGAAAGAGAGAGCGTAAGCACATAGCTTAGTGAGGAATGCTCATTTAAAACATCACAATAATGCATTTATAAAACTTCTTTTCAAAACCTTTAGTTCAAACCACATTTGATCATGCACAAATGTAAATAAACCAAGCATTTTATGCTTCAAATCATTAACATGTCATATTGGCTTTCAAGTGATACTCATAACCATCTTTACATTCAAAACACAATGACAATCGGATACGCGGATTACAAGCGTTGTCCCCACGCTTCATACACACTACCAATCTCAAGGTCCTCAAATGGAATTTAAACCACCATTATGACCTTACCATCACTCATTGGTAGTTGTATAACATCACTAACGAGATCACGGGACATACAACACAAGATCCACACATGGACTTTTAACCACCATTGTGATCTTACCAAACACAAGGTCCACACATGGAATTTTAACCACCATCAGGACCTTAACAATACACAAGGTCCACACATGGAATTTTAACCACCATGATGACCTTAACACAAGACCCACCCATAGACTTTTAACCACCATGGTGTTCTTAACATCTCGTTAGTGTACTTGGATGGAGTCTACGGTACAATCACAACCACTCCACATCCAAGGCGACTTTATTTACGGTGCACCCAATCCTATAGCCGGCTAACTATATCCGATTCAAGTAATTTTTAAACCAACACATCACTTGCCAATATACATCGTTTAACAACATTAATCCACTGTTTTAAAGCATTTAACAAAGCCACAATAATCATGCCTTACTATGCATCAAAACCACATTTAACAATGTTCAAAATCAAGGATCTCTTACCTTGAGCATCCTTCAACACATGGCTTATAAAACCAGCAATAAACATGCTAAAATATGCTTTCAAAACAGAATTAAAACATGCAAACAAATCACTTTGCATACAACCATCTCATGGCTCATCAACAAGAGAATTTTTCCGAAAACTTACTCCTAAGCTTAGCTAAGTTGTTTAGACTTAATCTAAGCTCCCAAACCTTCAAAACATTGGTTTCAAAGCTGAAAACCAAACTTCACTCACCGATTCCGTTTCGCCACTTGCCGAAACACCAATCAAGCTTCCGGATCAACACCACAAGGATCCGAAGATGTCTCCCCTGTTTTAAACACATCAAAGCAGAGGATTAATGCATCATCATGCATTAATATCTTCAACCAAGACACCTAAACTCGCTGCTCTCATCAACACTCACATTTCGGCTACCAAACACAACCGAAAACACATCCAAACATCATTACATCACTACCCAGCCAAGATCCATCAATTCCAAACATTATTAAACCTCAATTAACATCCAAAAAGGATCTAAACACATCCTTATACCTCCAGCTATAGCAGATCACCAAGATCACTCCAAAAACCATCAAAAACTCAAGCAAAACTTAGGAAAATCAACCTATCCGGGATTGCATTGATTAAACCTCAATTTCTCATCAATTATACATCCATTTTACAACAAAAACAAATCTCAAAACAGTACCCAACCATTTCATACGAATTTCATCAAAATTAAAGCAAATCTTGCATTTTAAAGCCAAGATCAAGAACACAACTACAAAACCTTTAATAAAACACAAATCAAGGATTGAGAACTTGGGAATTTCAATAAAGAACTGAGAATTTAGAGGAGAAGGACGTTCATACCTCTAAACTTGAGTTTCTCCCTTTTTGGAACCAAAATTCTTGAAAATCCAATAAGCAAATGCTAAGGTTTTGATGTAGAAGTGATTAGAGATCAAATGAAGGTTGAAATCAAATCTTTAGTTGTCAAAATCAGAGGAAATTTTGCTGGAGAAATGTGTTTGGTTTGAGAGAAAAGTTGAGAGAAAAGAAAATGGAAAATTTGAGAAAGTTAGTTAAAATGACAAAATATCTTTCCCTCCCTTTTACCTTTATTTTAAAACCAATAATTAATTGATTAATATTAAGAAAAATCTGGAGAAACTCCTTTTGGGTAAATAGCTCCTTAAATATTCAAAGTTTCAATCCTTTTTAAAACAATCACCAAGTTTTCGAAAATTACATTTTAGTCACTAAACCAAAATGTCACACCTCCAAACCTTATTTTGTAAAATTGATTTCACCATTCTCTTATATATAATAAAAGAGGATTTTAAGATATTTTCCATATTTTTAATGCAACCCGAACTAGGCTTTCCTAAAAATCACCTTTTATATTCGAACCGCAATCCGACCGGTCCGGTCCAAACCCAAAACTTCTAAGCCCAAAATTGGGGTGTTACAACTCTCCCCCCCCCTTAAGAAATTTCGTCCTCGAAATTTACCTGAAGGAAAGAGGTACGAAAACTGTTTCAACATGTCATCCTTCCGCTCCCACGTGGCTTCTTCAACACCACGATGTTTCCACAACACCTTTACCAACTCAATGGTCTTGCCCCGAAGAACCTTATTATCCGAATCCAGAATCTTCACCGGTTCCTCATCGTAGGTCAAATCCGGATTCAATTCCACTTCTTCCACAGGCATCACATGTGAAGGATCCGATCTATACTTCCGAAGCATATAAACATGAAACTCATCATGAATCTTCTCCAACTCTTGCGGTAACCTCAACTTGTACGCAACAGGACCCATACGCTCAACCACCTCGTATGGTCCAATGTACCGAGGGCTCAACTTACCCTTTCGGCCAAACCTCATCACCTTTTTCCAAGGCGAAACCTTCAAAAACACACGGTCACCCACCGCATACTCAATCTCCTTACGCTTCAAATCCGCGTAAGACTTTTGCCGATCAGAAGCAGCCTTCAAGCGCTCACAAATGAGCTTCACCTTCTCGGTGGTTCCTTTCAACAAAGCTGGCATCGAAACCAACTTCTGACCCGTTTCAGCCCAACAAAGAGGAGTCCTACACTTCCTCCCGTACAAAGCTTCATAAGGTGCCATTTGAATACTTGCCTGATAACTGTTATTATAGGCAAGCTCCACCAAAGGCAAATGTTTCTCCCAAGAGCCCTGAAACTCAATCACGCAGCACCTCAACATATCCTCCAAAACCTGGATAACACGCTCGGACTGACCATTCGACTGCGGATGATAAGATGTACTGAAATTCAACCGTGTACCCAAAGCCTGATGCAAACACTGCCAGAAACGCGATGTAAACCTCGGATCCCTATCCGACACAATCGACTTTGGCACACCATGCAACCGCACAATCTCAGCAATGTACAACTCCGCAAGCTTATCCAAAGAATACGTAGTATGCACAGGCAAGAAATGCGCACACTTCGTCAGGCGATCCACAATCACCCACACCGAATTCTTCTTTGATGGCGACAAAGGCAAACCATATACAAAATCCATGGTAATCCTTTCCCACTTCCATTCAGGAATTCTCAACGGTTGCAACAACCCCGAAGGAAACTGATGCTCAGCCTTAACTCGCTGACACACCATGCACTTGCTCACAAACTCAGCAACATCTTTCTTTAAACCCACCCAATAGTACTCATCACGAAGATCACGATACATCTTAGTACTACCAGGGTGCATAGCAAAAGAACTACTATGACCTTCAGTCAGAATAGCACGCCTTAACTCAGCATCATTGGGCACTACTATCCGACTCCCAAAACACAACACTCCATCATCATTAAAACAGAAATCCGAAGGCCTATCCTCCGCAATGTCCTAAACATGCGGCACCAAAGAATCATCCAGCAACTGCTTTTCCTTAATCAACTGAACCAAAGATGGTTTCACATGCAATTCAGCCACAAGACCACCATCACGCGAAATACTCAAACTGGCAAACATAGCCCTCAACTCAACAGCTACCTTCCTACTCAAGGCATCCGCTACAACATTAGCTTTACCCGGGTGATACTCAATCGTCAAATCATAATCCTTGAGCAACTCCACCCAACGTCGCTGTCTAAGATTCAACTCCTTCTGAGACATTAGATACTTCAAACTCTTGTGATCCGTGTACACAGTACACCTCTCACCATACATGTAATGTGTCCAGATCTTCAAAGCAAAAACCACAGCAGCCAACTCAATGTCATGCGTAGGATAATTGCGCTCATGCACTTTCAACTGCCGTGATGCATAAGCCACCACCTTACCCTCTTGCATCAACACACATCCCAAACCAACGTAGGACGCATCACTATACACCACAAACTCTTTCCCTGATTCAGGTTGAACCAAGATAGGAGCTTGCGTCAAAGCTGCCTTAAGCTTCTCAAAAGCCTGCTGTCTTGCTTCCGTCCACTCATACTTAACATCCTTCTGCAACAACTTCATCAAAGGTGCAGCAATCTTCGAAAACCCATCTACGAACCTCCGATAATATCCCGCCAAACCAAGGAAACTACGGACTTCATGAACAGACTTAGGAACCTTCCAATTCATCATCGCCTCAATCTTCTGAGGATCAACACGAATCTCTTCAGCAGAAACCACATGACCAAGAAACACCACTTCTCTAAGCCAAAACTCACACTTGCTCAGCTTGGCATAAAGCTGATTCTCCAACAAAGCTTGCAACACAATTCTCAAATGACCTTCATGCTCCTCCTCAGTACGCGAGTACACGAGGATATCATCAATGAACACCACAACAAACTTATCCAGGTATTCATGAAATACACGATTCATCATGTCCATGAAAGCTGCAGGAGCATTTGTCAAACCAAACGGCATCACAAGGAACTCATAATGCCCATATCTCGTCCTAAAAGCTGTCTTTGGCACATCCACATCCTTCACCTTCAACTGATAATACCCTAACCTTAAGTCAATCTTAGAGAACACAGTTGTTCCCCGAAATTGATCAAAAAGATCATCAATTCTCGGCAATGGATACCGATTCTTGATAGTCAACTTGTTAAGTTGACGATAATCAATGCACATTCTCATAGTGCCATCCTTCTTCTTCACAAACAAGACCGGTGCACCCCAAGGCGACACACTCGGCCGAATGAAACCACGATCAAGCAACTCTTGCAGTTGCGTCTTCAGCTCTTTCAACTCCTTAGGTGCCATTCGATAAGGGGTAATGGACACTGGAGTTGTGTTTTCATACAGCTCAATCCCAAACTCCACTTCACGATTAGGAGGCAACCCAGGCAACTCCTCAGGGAACACACCAGGAAACTCTTGCACAGTCCTGATATCTTGCACACGCAACTCCTTAGAGCTAGGATTCATCACAAAAGCGAGATAAGCTTCACAACCTTGCCTCAGCATCCGGCTCGCCTCCAATGTAGACACCACATTGGCAAGAAACTTCACATTCTCACCAACCACAACTACCTCATAATCATCCGCAAGTTTCAACAAAACTCGCTTATTCTCACAATCTACTACAGCACGATGCTCAACAAGCCAATCCATACCAAGGATTACATCAAAACCATAGAAAGGCAATTCCATAAGATCAACATGAAAAACATGATCTTGCACAACCAAAGAACATCTTCTATAAAGCTTTCGAGTCACAACAGTCTCGCCAAAAGAACTAGTGACACGCATACCAACATCCAAAGACTCAACAGGCAAACCAAGCAATTCAGCATGCTCACGCAATATGTATGAGTGTGTAGATCCAGAATCAATCAAGGAAAGTAATGACAAGGATTGCAAAGTAAAAGTACATGCGATCACATCCGTGTCATTTCTCCCCTCCCTCTGAGCATACACTCTCGCCTGGCTGCCACCCTCAGGCTGAACAGCTACAACATGAGCCACATTCCGTCCACCCTCCTCTCTACGCTGGAAGTTACCACGGCCGCGCCCACGACCTCTCTGTGGTGCAACAACTCCAGGAGCACGTCCTTGGCCACCACCGACCATCAGAGGACACTCTCTCCTCATGTGATCAGCGGATCCACAATTCCAGCACGAGTTACCAGCTGCCACGACAGGAGCCTGCACCTCTCTCGTCACTCGAGGACAATCACGCTTCAAATGGCCACGCGAACCACATGTCCAGCATGTGTTCAGATCAGCTCTTGCCTTGCCTCCCTGAGCAGGCACACCACCACCTCGCTTAGCCGAATACTGATACTTCTGATCACGTCTCCTCTTGTTCCGTCCACCACCGGAACTATATTCAGCAGCTCGCTTACCAGCACTAGAAACAGCACTTCTAGAAGATAAACCCAAATTCATCTCAATATCCTTTGCCCTACCAACCAGCACATCAAAATCATTATACTCTGCAGCCAGCATATAAGTCTTCACCTCCGTCACCAAACCATAACGGAACCGTTCACACCTCTCCCGCTCATCAGGAATAAGCTCAGGTGCATACTGACTGAGTCGGACAAACTAAACCTCGTACTCAGCCACTGTCATGCTCCCTTGAGTGAGAGACATGAATTCCCTCTTCTTTTCATCCAAGTACCTCACACCCAGGTACCTTCTCTTGAATATGTTCTGAAAGAACGTCCATGTCACATCAGCATCTGCCATCCCAGAGATAGTGGTTGTCCACCAAGTGTAAGCATCGTCCTGCAACAATGATACCACACATCCCAGCTTCTGCACATCAGTGCAATTCATTTGCCCCAAGATTCTCTTGGTACTTTCCAACCAAGACTCGGAACCTTCAGCAGACAAACCCCTGAACTCAGTCCCTCCCAGACTACGCAAACGCTCCAAGGGTAGTCTAGCATTAGCATCTCCCTGATGCCCAGCTCCTTGAGGTCCAGCTACCGCTGCTCGAAAAGCTTCAGCAATAGCTTGTACCAGCATTGTCATGTCAGGAACAGCTTGCCCCTGACCAGCTTCAAGTCCAGCGCCCCCAGCACCAGCACCAGCTGCAGCTCCCTCACCCCCAGCACCACCACCACCAGGCGGAGGAGGTAAATCCACCACATTCTCAGCGTTCTCCTCATTCTCATTTTGAGCCACAGCTCGCGTATTAATCCTCGTTTCTCTACGAGGTGCCATTCACTAACAATGCAATCACAATGCAAATAAACAAAGTCAGGCCCAGCAAGGTAAGCAATCCAAGTACTCAAGCTCATTTCCAATTAAAATCAAATCATTTCATTAGCTTTGATTTGGCAATGGGTCCCTCTAACATGCTTCACCACAACATTCATCACAATTGTAACATACTTACAATTCACACAACATGCTTTAATTCAACAAACATACAAAGCATATATACACTCATCACCCACACAACCATTCCCAATTACTCGAGAACCTGGCTCTGATACCACCAAATGTAACCCCCTTAACCCGACCCAGACGGTTGAACCGAATTAAGAAGTTTACACGGGGAAAACCAAAGTCAACCCGAAAGTCAACCTTGATTAACGACCCTTTTTTTCTTTTAAATCTTATTTAAATGCACATTAACCCTAGGTATGTTCATACAATCAGCATACTCAAAGATCAGCACTATCAGAAGACGTTTAGGGACTTGATTGCAAAATTTATGAATTTAGAGACCAAAATGCAAATTCTGGAAATTACAAGGACTTAACCAACTTTTGAGTTACCATTATGAAATTAGTCATGTTTCATGCTTCTCTGCCAAATTTCAACTCAAACGGAGACCTCAAACTCATTCAATTGCATATACAAAGTTCAGGACCAAAACGCAAGGAATGCAAAACATATAACCGTCAATTTCAGTGCCCAACGGTCGGGTGTTCCGGAACAGAAATGATCCGTTCCGAAACGCGGGACAGTTCCGAAACAAGTTCCGGAACAGGGCTTGGCAGTGGCAAAACCGTTCCGGAACAGTTCCTCCCGTTTCGGAACGCCAAGGCCATTTCAGGCCCCCTGTTCCGATACGGTAGCACTTGTTCCGAAACAGGATGCCCAGATTGCAGAAATTTTGCTGGTTTATTGCATAATTGATTCATCAAACATGCTCCAAAGGCAACCAAATTATACCAGCAAGTCATTCAACACTCAAGGAACATAATTGCATCATTCTTTCACAAACATGGCATCAATTATGGAAAAACCCAATTCTATAGGCATGCATCCTATATTAAAACCATACAAACACCAAAACATTCAAAACAACCTCAAAAAGGCCATTTACATGTTCCATCATTATTGAAAGCATAAAACCAACTTAGGGAGTCCAAAACATCTCCCAAAACAACCATTTAGGTTCCTATTGCCAAATGCCCAAAAGCTAATAGTGGTAAGAAAACATTCACCATACATGAGCTTAGTTCTTCACTTGGATTCTTGACCTCCTTGCTGCCCTTCCAAGCACTTTAATGCTCTGCATTATTGGTTTAAGAAAGAGAGAGCGTAAGCACATAGCTTAGTGAGAAATGCTCATTTAAAACATCACAATAATGCATTTATAAAACTTCTTTTCAAAACCTTTAGTTCAAACCACATTTGATCATGCACAAATGTAAATAAACCAAGCATTTTATGCTTCAAATCATTAACATGTCATATTGGCTTTCAAGTGATACTCATAACCATCTTTACATTCAAAACACAATGACAATCGGATACACGGATTACAAGCGTTGTCCCCACGCTTCATACACACTACCAATCTCAAGGTCCTCAAATGGAATTTAAACCACCATTACGACCTTACCATCACTCATTGGTAGTTGTATAACATCACTAACGAGATCACGGGACATACAACACAAGATCCACACATGGACTTTTAACCACCATTGTGATCTTACCAAACACAAGGTCCACACATGGAATTTTAACCACCATCAGGACCTTAACAATACACAAGGTCCACACATGGAATTTTAACCACCATGATGACCTTAACACAAGACCCACCCATGGACTTTTAACCACCATGGTGTTCTTAACATCTCGTTAGTGTACTTGGATGGAGTCTACGGTACAATCACAACCACTCCACATCCAAGGCGACTTTATTTACGGTGCACCCAATCCTATAGCCGGCTAACTATATCCGATTCAAGTGATTTTTAAACCAACACATCACTTGCCAATATACATCGTTTAACAACATTAATCCACTGTTTTAAAGCATTTAACAAAGCCACAATTATCATGCCTTACTATGCATCAAAACCACATTTAACAATGTTCAAAATCAAGGATCTCTTACCTTGAGCATCCTTCAACACATGGCTTATAAAACCAGCAATAAACATGCTAAAATATGCTTTCAAAACAGAATTAAAACATGCAAACAAATCACTTTGCATACAACCATCTCATGGCTCATCAACAAGAGAATTTTTCCGAAAACTTACTCCTGAGCTTAGCTAAGTTGTTTAGACTTAATCTAAGCTCCCAAACCTTCAAAACATTGGTTTCAAAGCTGAAACCCAAACTTCACTTACCGATTCCGTTTCGCCACTTGCCGAAACACCAATCAAGCTTCCGGATCAACACCACAAGGATCCGAAGATGTCTCCCCTGTTTTAAACACATCAAAGCAGAGGATTAATGCATCATCATGCATTAATATCTTCAACCAAGACACCTAAACTCGCTGCTCTCATCAACACTCACATTTCGGCTACCAAACACAACCGAAAACACATCCAACATCATTACATCACTACCCAGTCAAGATCCATCAATTCCAAACATTATTAAACCTCAATTAACATCCAAAAAGGATCTAAACACATCCTTATACCTCCAGCTATAGCAGATCACCAAGATCACTCCAAAAACCATCAAAAACACAAGCAAAACTTAGGAAAATCAACCTATCCGGGATTGCATTGATTAAACCTCAATTTCTCATCAATTATACATCCATTTTACAACAAAAACAAATCTCAAAACAGTACCCAACCATTTCATACGAATTTCATCAAAATTAAAGCAAATCTTGCATTTTAAAGCCAAGATCAAGAACACAACTACAAACCTTTAATAAAACACAAATCAAGGATTGAGAACTTGGGAATTTCAATAAAGAACTGAGAATTTAGAGGAGAAGGACGTTCATACCTCTAAACTTGAGTTTCTCCCTTTTTGGAACCAAAATTCTTGAAAATCCAATAAGCAAATGCTAAGGTTTTGATGTAGAAGTGATTAGAGATCAAATGAAGGTTGAAATCAAATCTTTAGTTGTCAAAATCAGAGGAAATTTTGCTGGAGAAATGTGTTTGGTTTGAGAGAAAAGTTGAGAGAAAAGAAAATGGAAAATTTGAGAAAGTTAGTTAAAATGACAAAATATCTTTCCCTCCCTTTTACCTTTATTTTAAAACCAATAATTAATTGATTAATATTAAGAAAAATCTGGAGAAACTCCTTTTGGGTAAATAGCTCCTTAAAGATTCAAAGTTTCAATCCTTTTTAAAACAGTCACCAAGTTTTCGAAAATTACATTTTAGTCACTAAACCAAAATGTCACACCTCCAAACCTTATTTTGTAAAATTGATTTCACCACTCTCTTATATATAATAAAAGAGGATTTTAAGATATTTTCCATATTTTTAATGCAACCCAAACTAGGCTTTCCTAAAAATCACCTTTTATATTCGAACCGCAATCCGACCGGTCCGGTCCAAACCCAAAACTTCTAAGCTCAAAATTGGGGTGTTACATTTCATGTTCTGCTGCTGGGGCAGTTGGTGTTGCTACTGGGCGGCTAATATTGGTGCTTCTGAGGTAGGCTTGCTTGTTTGATCCGGCTGAACTTCCAGCTATTCTACCATCCTCGGTTCATCCATCTGCTTCTCACTTCTTGTATATATTACCTTGCAATGTTCATATGTGGGCTTGGCTGCTGGATGATGTGTAACCCCCTTAGCCCGGTCTAGACGTTTAACCCGAACTACGAAGATTACACGGGGAAACCAAAGTCAACCTGAAAGTCAACCTTAATTTAGGACCCTTTTTTTCCTTTTTATCTTTTTGAGATGCATATTATTAACCTAAAAGTTCAACAAAGCGATTAGGTGAAAATTACACAACGATCAGAGTTCGATTAGGGATTCAATTGCATACATTTAACTTTTAGGGACTAAACTGTAAATACCATAAAATACAGAGACTTTCATGATTTTAAAGTTACCAATCCTGAATTAGTCATGTAACATGCCAACATGTCAAAATGCAGCTCAAACGGATCATCCAAACACATTCCATTGCACACACAATATTCAGGGACCAAAAAGCAACATTTCCAAACCTTAAAAGATACTTTTAACTGAAATTTAACTACCCGTATCGATACACTTGGCCCTGTATCGATACGCGAGAAGACATTAGCTAAAGTAGGTTCAATCGTATCGAAACGCTTCCTCGCGTATCAGTACGGCCTTCAAACTTGACCCGTGGTGGAGTATAACGGTACAATCTCAACCCCTCAACACCACTCATCGGTAGTTGTATAATTCCATTAACGAGAGCACGAGACACATAATACAAGATTCACAAACGGAATTAACAACCACCGTTGTGATCTTAACCTCAATCGTTAGGGTACTTGTATGGAGTATACGGTACAATCACAACCCCTCGACATCCAAGGTGACTTTATTCACGGTGCACCCAATCCTATAGCCGGGCTAACTATATCCGATTAAAGTAACCAAAAACCATTTTCATCACTTGCCATTTCCATAAGCATCACATGCTTAGTATCATATGCATTCAACACATGCAAACTAAGGATCACTTACCTAGTGCATCCTTAACATAATGGCATTACAATCCAGCATTAAACCATGCTTAAAAACAGTAAACAAATCCACACTTACTTCAAGTGCAATTCCATCAAACATAGCACATTTCCAAGAGAGGGATTCTCGAATCACTTACTCTTGAGCTTAGCTAAGTGTAGAAAACTTACACTTAGCTCCCAAGACCACACTCAAAGCGTTACAAAGCAGGAAATTGCATTTCCACTCACCGATACGCAAAGCCTTGTTCGCCGACACAGAAATTACCCCTTCGGAGCCTCCGAAATCACCTTGTTTGCTTCCGGATCAAGATCCCTTGATTTCACATCACTAAAACAGAGATCTAAATGCATTAAAATGCATTCTAACACCAGCAACAATTCACAAACTCGTTGCTCACCCAAATTACACCAAAATACCCATCCAAAACAACCGAAAACCCAATAGATTGCTTCCTAAACCAAGCCCAGCCAACGTACATCACTTCCAAAGCATTATAAACATTAAAACACATCTAACAAACATCCTAACCCAACCTTATACCTCCAGCAAGCAATATTCCACCATTTCACCCCAAAATCTTACTTAAAACTATCAAGAACTTCAAGGATTTCAAGGATTTCGGGATCTATGTTATCAATAACTCATTTTCACATATAAATCAACTTAAAACTCAATTAAGATCAACACAAAACAGAGCCTAACTCAACAAGTTCGAAAATTAAGATTTCAACCATAATTTCACAAGATTTTGATCTCCAATCAAAACTATAATGAAAACTAAACCAAAAATAGTATTTAGAAGCCAAATATCTTGGGAATTTCAATAAAGAACTTAGATTAGAGGTTGAGAATGAGATTTACCTCCAATCCTTGCTACTCTCAATGAATGACAAGTTTTCCTTAGCAAAATCTTGAAGAATTGGAAAAGATCTCTTGAAAATGATTTAGAAAATGTTGAGAGAGTTTTTGAAAGAAAGAATTCTGAGAAAAGATGAGAGAATTAGTGTTTAGCTGAAAATGAGAAAGAGTTGGTAGTTACGTTAAATGAAATCTCACTTTAATTAATGTTATTAATTAATTAATATAAACCCAATTAAATCCATTTAATTAAAAACCTTTAAAAACACATTTCATATAGAGAAAAGGTTAAATTGACTTAAAGCCTCCTAAAGATTCTAAGATTTAGGCTTCCACATTAAAAATCACATTTTCCCAGTTTTGAAACTTTACAATTTGGTCACTACTCAAAATGTCCCATTTCCGAAATCCATTTTGTAAAATTGACTTGACCAACCCCTTAAACATATTTTTAGAAGATTTTAGCAATTTTATCACAATTTTTATCCTATCCTGATCCTTGATTTTCTTAAATCACCTTACGCGATTCGAACCGTTTTCGACCGGTCTGAACCGATGTCTAAAACATCTAGGCCCAAAACCAGGGTGTTACATGATGCTCCCATGGTCCCGCTATGGTAGATTTCAGTGAACTTCCCAAATTGGGTCTCCAGGTTCTTAATGGAAGCCTCTAGTTGTTCATCTTCATCTACGTCCTGTCCATAAAAGACTTAGTTTTTTCAATAAATTTATTTGTATAAACAATAAATTCACCAGTTTGTTTCATAAAGGTTTGCAGAGTTGATTCTAGTTAATTATTGTGTTGTGGCTGCTGAGTCTGCTGCCGGGACTAATTCTGCTGGTAGCCTCTCTGTAGCTGTTGCGGATTTGCGACATTCTTTGGGTTGCTCGAGGAGAAGTTGGCATGGTTTCTCCAGTTAGGATTATAGGTGTTCTGAGCAGGCCTGCTATTCCTCTCATATCCTCCCATGTAGTTTGCGGATGCAGTGCAGTCAGAGGAATCGTGGTTGCCTTCACATTCGCCACAGAATGGCTCAACAAATTTTACTTCATGGACCTTCCCAAGGGACTGCACCATCTTCATCACCAGCTCCGTCAGAGTGTCAGGCGGGCATTTACGAAATCTGAGGCTTCTACCTCATTTGTTGTGGTTGGCCGCCTCGTGCCGCCTCGGCGGGCTGTCGGGTATTTGTAATCATTTTTTGCGGCTATGTTAAGCAGTCGCAGTGCTTCCTCTAGAGGTCTATCTAGGATGATCCCATTGACCAATGCATCTATCATCATCCGGGTTGGGTAGTTAACCCCATTGTAGAATATGGATACCTGAGTCCAAGCCGGTAGACCATGAAGCGGACAGTTATTCAGCATCTGTTGATATCGCTCCCATGCCCCGTTCATCGGCTCGTCATCCCCTTGTCTAAAGGTTGTGACCTCATTACGCAGCCTATCGACGACGTTGGACGGGCTGAAACGATTCAGAAAGTCTTTGCAACGCTCCGCCCATGAATTAAAAGATCCGACTGGCTGGTTATTTAACCATTGTTTAGCCCTATCCCTTAGTGAATAGGGAAATAGCCTCAGCCGTAGTACGTCCTGGTGAACCCCATGTATCTTGAATGCTCGCCAAATGTCCAGGAATCCTCGTAGATGCTGTCGGGCATCTTCTGTGGCAGTCCCTCCGAAGTGCCCTAGTGTATTTAGCATGTTGAACATGACAAGCTTTAGTTCAAAATGGTCTGCCCCAATCTCTAGTTCTGTAACTATTGGCTCGAACCTTTGGAAGTCATGTTCCAGGTAATCTCTAGTTGTCCGCACCTGTTGCAGCCTAGGCAGATCAAGGGGGTCCTGCCTCTGTTGTTCTTGTGGTCCACTGGGTGGCATGTCATGTTGCCCGCCCCTGCCATTCATGGCATCAATTGGGGGGTCCTCATTTACCATGGTTTCTTCCTTTGCTTTGCCCTTATCTCCTCTGTTCTTTAGAATTTCCCTGAGCTCCCTTTTAATCCTTCTTGTTTCGCGCTCGAGATCGTCGTAAATGATAAGGTTTCCCTTAGGGTTGGCCCTGGTCATGCACTTGCAAAGGACACGGTAAATTTTTTTTCGATTAATAAAAATAAAATAGAAAGTAAATTAAAGGTGAAAAAAATTGAAAAATGAAATTCGATGTTACCAATCCCTGGCAATGGCGTGAAAAACTTGTAGAGCGTGTAGGTGTACCCTTTTTGTGAAAGCGTAAGTGCACACTCCTGCCAAGTTATAGTATAAAAGTTATCGAATCCCACGAGGATTGGACAACTTGTTCTGTTTCGTAGTTCCTGCACAATGGTAAAATAAAAGCACAAGTGAATAGATTGGTTGAGAAGGGAAGTAAATAAAAGCACAAGTAATAGAGAAGAGGTGAATCAGGTTGATAGAGCAGGCAAGGTTATGCCGCCATTTAGTGTGAAAATTGTGTTGTAATAGGTATGAGTTATCCTGTACTGCCACGATATGTTGCCTCGGCGGGTATGGCGGGCAGCAAACTACGACCATGTCACACGGCCGCAGCAGATCACTACCACTGCAGGGGTGTACTGTCTCGGCAGGTGGAACGGAAAGAAGTCCTAGCGGAAAGTATGGTTGATACTCCAAGTTCGGCAGGATAGTCGACAGTGATCCCTCCTATTTCTAGGTTAGGATGCTCGAGATGCTAACTTGAGGACTAGTGTGGAACCAAATTAATCAACTCGGTTGGTGATCCCTTTTAGCAGCTGAAACTAGTAGACTAGTGTGGAACCAAGTTAGTCACGCCTCAGCACGTTGTGACCGTACTTAACCCTTTCGTGAGCCTTGAACTTTCGTGCCCGACAAATGGATTCTCTCAAACGACTGGTGTAGAAAGATTGAAAGAATGAAGAACAATGGATTAGGTAAACTTGGAATATTTTATTTAAGAAAATAGCTCAAAACCCTAAAACAATCGTTTCATACTAGTTACAACATAACCCTAACCCAATTGGAGTTTAAAACATGGCGGCAGTGAAGAACACAAGAAAAGTCTATATAAAACCTAGGATGATCTGAAGTAGGAGTACAATGGGTATTTATAGACTCAAGACTAGGTTAAGTCCTCCTTAAAGTAGAAGTCCTCTAAAGTTGCTTTCCTTCTTAAATATGACTTTAATTGCCGACTTCTCTGCGTGGAATATGGACTCTATCTCGTTTGCCTTAGCCTGCAAGTAAGCTTGAGAATTTTGCTTCGGCAGCCCTGGCCGCTGCTATAGACGTCGGAAATTCATATGACCACCGACGATGGATTCAAGAGTTTTTGCTCTATAGTTCGTGCTCCGGTTCTCCCAACTTCCACAGTCAGCTGCCGAGGGCAGCAAGGTCGGCGACAACTCTACTCGGCAGGTGCTCGGCAACAACTTGTCTTCATCTGGAACAACTTTAGTACAACTCCTAGGTTTGCTCCTCAGCATTGTGTCCTCTTTGGTTCCCTCGTTCAGTTGTTAGTACCTACATACAAGAATACACCAAAACAATATCTCTTGTTCACTAAATAAACGATAAGTTATAAAAGTAAGGCAGAACAATGAAATACTGTAAAATGCTATGCATGACCCTACTTATGCCTAAAATGTGCTGAAAACAGTAATAATAAGAGTTGGCATGCACATGAAATATAGGACTTTTGGATACTTTACACTGGTGTCACGCATAAGCTTGCCACGACTTACCACCCTCAAACCAACGGGCAGGCCAAAATTTCAAACAGGGAACTGAAGAGCATTCTTGAAAAGTTGGTTAACCCATCTAGGAAAGATTGGGCCCTTCAGATCCACGATGAATTATGGGTATATCGAACAGCCTTCAAAACCTCATTGGGCATGTCACCCTATAGGCTCGTATATGGAAAAAGCTGCCACTTACATGTCGAGATTGAACACAAGGCGTAGTGGGCCATCAAGACAGTAAACTTAGACTAGATAAAACCAGGCAGAAAAGACTCTTGGACCTAAATGAAATTGAAGAATTCAGAGTTGCATCGTACAACAACGCAAGGATATATAAGGAGAAAACCAAGAAGTGGCACAACAAAAAGTTGTTGTCGCGGCAGTTCATGCCTGGGCAGCAAGTTCTCCTTTTTAATTCTCGATTAAAATTGTTCCTAGGAAAGTTGAAATCAAGATGGTATGTACCTTTTGAGGTGGTCAAAGCATTACCACATGGTGCAGTCACCATAAAATCTTACAAAGATGACCATGAATTCACAGTTAATAGGCAGCGGCTAAAGCACTATATAGGAACCCACACTACCAAACACAAGGAAGTGGTTATGTTGGGAGATGCATACCAATGCACTCCTAGAATAGCCTAAATCATTGTTCTTTTTAGTTGTTAGTTTTATGATTTATGAACTAGATTTATTTTCTGTTATAAGGATACAAATTTCAACTCAGAATTTATCCTAGTTTATTTTTTCTTTTATTTTTTAGGTTTGTTTTCAAGACTCTCTCACAACTCCACCTTCCCGCCAGCAGTCGTCGAGGGCGGCCAAACGCTTCAAAATGGCAGCTCGAAAGAGGGTGATCATAGACGACGATGATGAAACCTCCTCCGAGACACCATCAATCTAAGCTTCTCTCTCCTTCTATTTTTATTTTTGTCTAATATATGCTAATTTTGTGTATGTAGGCATGCATTGAGGACAATGCTCCTCTCGAGTTTAGGGGGAATTAGTCCTCTAATTTTTTTTCTTTTTTTCTTTTATTTTCTATTTTTTATGTTTTTATTTTTCTATTTTGTTTTTTAGTTGCATTTAGGTTCTAATGTAACATGCCTTTATATAAAATCTAATGAATTCTTAGTTTGAGGAAAATCCTTGAGTAGTTTTTACCCACCACGACAGATGGCCCGCCTGGGCGGCAACCTTAGCATGACTCTATATTTACTTAGAATCCTACTATGATATGAACTTAAAGAAACACTATTTGTGACTAGTTTGATTTTAGGACTTCTAGGAAACTTAGGTATTTCACCTAGTATACTTGGGTTGAACTTGATGTTTGAATAATATATATATATATATATATATCCTAGAGGTGCCCGAAACTGGCTCTAGGATAAGCTAGTGGTCCCCGAAACCGGCTCTAGCAAAAAAATGAAATCATTAGAAGTGCCTATCATCGGCTCTAGTGGTTTAAATACAAAAAAACTAGAGGGAAACCCAAGGGAATTAAGGTGCTTATCGGGAGTTTACTTAGAAGCCAAAGAATCATTCTTATCACAAGGACTGCACACATTCATGAGATACATAGTTCGGTTCCGGGTAAGTCCATTGTCATTCGAAAGGTTGCTATTCGGCGTAAATCTACACGGTATGTAAAGGTTGCTCAAGATGCTCTCTCGACTAAGTTTACATATGATTTTAAGTTTTGCCATGTTATTGTTAGATTGAATTGCTTGAGGACAAGCAATAGTTCGAGTTTGGGGGTGAGTTAAGTGTGAAAATATTCTATATTTATGTCCTAGTTTAGCTCAATTATTCTTGTTCTTAAGTATAGTTTAGTTGCATTTATTAGGAAAACATACATAAAACTACATAGATTAGATATTCTGCCTTTTTGATGAACTTAATTGATTCTATATAAAAGATACTACTCAAGTGTGTTTTCTAACTGTGTGCAGGTACCCGCCCAGGCCGATGTCGCCGAGGAAGCAGAGAGGGCAGAAGAGGAGAAGATGGAAATTGGTGGAGGAAGCTATTGGATCATTTGGAGAGCTGATCGAGGAGGAGAGGCCTAGAATGAAAAACTGTGCTAACCCCTGCACACCAACCCAAACCTCTGCCGAGACAGACAATAGTATGTCGTCGAGGCAGTAACTCGAGGAAGGGTGGAAAAATGCAAAGTGGTATGCGACTGAAAGAGCTCATTAAGCTCGATTTTTGGATACTACTTGCACGTGCATTGCAGCCCAAAGACAAAGAAAATCCATGGTTAAAGTCAAGGTGGAAAAATTCAAACAGGAATCTAGGAAGATTTAATGTTAGATTTGTTCTTTCAATGAGTTGTAATTAGATTCTAACAAGGATTCCTGCCCTAAAACGACTTAGACCTAGGCTCATCCCCTATAAATGTAATCGACTTGAAGAAGGAAAAAAACAAAATTGAGATTAGAGAGAAAACTCTTTCTTGTCAAAAAAACTCTTGTGTCGCAACCCTTGATTATGTTCTAAACCTTCCTTTGGGCTAAAGGTTGGTTCTGTAGTAGTTGTGAGAGTTTTGCTTGTATTTGTTTAAGTTTTTAGTTTTTGCAATAAAATTCAAGGTTAGTTTACTCTTGGTTCTTCATTGATGCAATCTTTATCTGAAGAGAAGAGAGCATCAATCTATTTGTTCAATATCGAGAGAGTTGCACTCACGAAGCGAGTAAACACGTTTTTATCCAACCATAGGGTAAAGCTACTTCGTCTTAGGGATAAGTTAGGAGTTCAGCGGCTAAGAGAGGCTTCATAATCGATTGGTGTTAATCCTTAGATTCACGTCGGGAGGTATTATCCAAGACGTTCGCCAATAGCACTTCAAGCTTAGGGATAAGAGGAAGTCATTAAAGGGAGCCTTGTCGAACCTTGAATCATCGCTTAACTGCCCAAGCAGTCACATTGGTCTCTACCGAGGCGGGCTTCTGCCAAGGCATACTCGTGGGCAGCTATGAAAGTTGTTAAGTTGATCTGTAAAACTATGCCGAGACAGTGCATCAAATCTCCATACTACGAAGCATTCCAATGTCGGCCCATTCTCTCACTCTGAATTCTCAATTTATTTTATTTGCTTTAATCTTAGTTTTAATCAAACCAACTCTCAATATTTGTGTTTTCACTTTTTACTAGTGCAGAAAGGTGAACTCCGAAAGGTTGTCACAATCCCTATGGAAACAATATCTTAAATACTATAACTTGGCACCATGTACACTTGCACACAATTTACGCATCACTTTTGCATGCAACACAATATGACAAGAAGTATCGTTCTGATGCGACGCGTGGTAGAGGTAGTGTTGGTCGTGGATCGTAGGGTCAGGGTGCTCAGACCTGACTGACTTTTAACACTCGTTGTGTGTGCAGGTCATGTGAGCATTTGAGGCGAGACTGTTCACATTTGGCTCATGAGGGACAAGCTCTTGCTTCTGTTGTGACTAACTCTTGTTAGAGATGTGGATCGGCTGACCATTTGAGATGTGATTGTCCGTTGTTGGCTAGTGGTGGTCAGGCTAGGGCACCTGTTGTTGCACCACAAAGAGGTCATAGGCGCAGTCGTGGTAACTTTTAGCATAGGGAAGATAGTCATAGGACTGTGGCTCATGTAGTGGCGGTTGAACCTGAGGGTGGTGGTCCTGTGAGGGTGTACGCACATCGCAATGGACGTAATGATATCAATGTGATTGCAGAAACATTCACTTTGCAACCTTTGTCATTACTATCTTTGATTGATTCTGGTTCTACGCATTCATATATTTTGCGTGAGCATGCACATTTTCTTGATATGACGTTTGAGGTGTTAAATGTGGGAATGCAAGTAACTAGTTCTTTTGGTGCAACAGTTGTTACAAGAAGGTTTTTAGGAGATGTTCTTTTGCTGTTTAAGGTCATGTATTTGTGGTTGATTTGATGGAGTTGTCGTTTCATGATTTTGATGTAATTCTGGGTATAGATTGGTTGTCGGAACATAGAGCTGTAGTTGACTTTGAAACCAAGCGGATTACCTTGAAACTTGCTGATGATTATGAAGTGGTAATTGTGGGTGCGAAGGTTAAATTCTTGTCCAATGTTGTTTCGACTCTAGAAGCGAGTCGTTTGATGGAATCGGGTTGTGAGGCTTTCAAATCTTATGTTATGAATATGGGGTCAAAGGAAGTGCATGTTTAGGGCCTACGTACAGTATGTGAGTTTTCGGTTGTTTTTCTAGAGGAACTGTCTAGGTTACCGCCGATTAGAGAGGCTGAGTTTAGCATTGATTTGTATGAAAATACAGCTCCAGTGTATTTTTCTCCCTATCGTATGGCTCCGAAAGAGTTGAAGGAGTTGAAGACGCAACTTCAGGAGTTGCTCGATCGAGGGTTTATTAGGCCTAGTGTTTCACCCTGGGGTGCGCCGGTGTTATTTGTGAAAAAGAAGGATGGTACGATGCGAATGTGCATTGATTATCAAACACTAAACAAGTTGATGATTAAGAATAAGTATCATTTTTCGAGGATTGAAGTTTTGTTCGATCAGTTTTTAGGTGATTCGATGTTTCTAAGATTGATTTGAGGTTCGGGTACTACAAGTTGAAGGTAAAGGATGTTGATGTGCCTAAAATTGCTTATCGTACAAGGTACGAGCATTATGAATTCTTGGTGATGCCATTTGGTTTGACAAATGCACCTATTACTTTCATGGATATGATGAATCGAGTATTCCATAAATTTTTGGATCAATTTGTGGTTGTGTTTATTGATGATATCCTTGTGTACTCTCGTACCAAGGAGGATCAGGATCGACACTTACAAGTTGTGCTTCAGGCTTTGTTGGATAACCAGTTGTACGCTAAGTAGAGCATATGTGAGTTTTGGCTTAGAGAAGTTTTTCTTGGACATGTTGTGTCAGTCGAAAGAATTCATGTTGATCCACATAAGATTGTGTTACGTGTAAATAGTGCTCCGCAATTGTGCAAGTATACACAACACAAGTAATATAGGGATAAGTATATGAGTATCGTCTCCACAAGGATTGGTACTCAACATTCGGTTCTACTCCCTCGTACTGCAAAATAAATAAAGTAAAAACACAAATTTATTGAGTGATTTGAGATAATCTAAAAATAACTAAACTAAGAGAATCTAGTGTATAAAATAAAGAAGCAATCAAGATGAGAAAATGGACCGGATTAGAGTGTGTCATAGTGTGGAATCCTCTTGACTTCATTCTTGTCTTGAATGCAGAAACGCACTATTGTCGTGGCAGTGACCTAAATCCCTGTCGCGGCCGCAGTGGCTGAATCCCCACCGTTGCAATCCCTTGCTCGTGGGCAGATGTAGTTAAGGCTTGGCAAAACATCCTTGGGTGGTTCCGCCTTATCCCTATGCTTGGAACACTGATTGATGATTGAACTCTGATAATACCTCCCGGAGTGAATCAAAGGGCAAACACCAACTGTTCATACACTTCTTTTAGCCGCTGAAACTCTAACCTATCACTAGGCTAAGTTAGTTAACACCACGTGGGGCGAAAATCGTACTTATTCCTTCGTGAGCTCAACTATCTCGATATTGAACAAATGGATGATCTCACAAACCCTCTCGCGAGTAAAATGCAAAAATAATTAAATCTGGAATAAGAAAACCTTAACTTTTATTGCAAAAAGAATAAAAAATAAGTACAAAGAGTTTTCGCACAACTACTAAACAAAGTAATCCTAACCCTAAGAAATTTAGCATAATTAAACTAATCCTAAGCTCAATCTCTCTCAGGTGATCTATCCTCTCTTCTCTCTTTGTTTTCTTTCTCCATGGCGGCAAGCCCTTATATAGGGGAAGGTGTAGGCACAAATCATTCTTGGAGAGGAAGTTGAGTTGGACTTGGACTAGACTTTATTAAAGAGGTAAATCTCTTTAATTTATTACAATATACACTTTTGTCCAAGAGTCCAACTTTATCCTTCCTTCTATGGTTTCCTTCTCTTCTCGAGCTCCAGCTGCCACGCAAAATGTGTAGCAAAATCCAACGTTAAAGGCTCTACAAGTCGGCTTCCACTTTGCTCATTTTTCCTTATGGCGAAATGCTGTCGCGGCCTGGCTTTTGTTGCCTCGGCATCGGTCTGCTCTTCTCAGCTTCCCTCAGTAGAAGCTGTCATGTGGCTTGGCTCGATCAGGTCTGTTGTCTGCTAATTTTGCCTCATCTTCCCTCCTGCTTTCTGTGTTGTGGCGGCATCTTCTTGCTTTGACAGTGGTCATCTTGCAAAAATACCAATCATGCATTAAATCGTACATTTTTCATAGAATAAACAAAATATATGGCTCAAAGGCATAAATGATGAAATCTATGCATGAAATGCCATAATGTAGCTCAAACGAGTGTAGGTTGAGTGATAATTGCCATGTAAAAGGGGTCAAAATCTAGGACTTTTGGGCACTTATCACACCTCCAAACTCGAACTATTGCTTGTCTTCATGCAATGCAAACCATCAATTGCCAAACCTTAGTTTTAATAAACCGTCTCCTTGGTCTTACTTTTCCTTCTCTCTCCAAACCATGGCGAAGAACGCTTTGGCCCTTAAATCTTTGTATGCCTTAAGAATTCCCTGGAATCAAACTATAAGATTTGTGAGTGTGTGCATGCATTGTGAACAAGATGATTACAAGGATTCTAAGTAAACACTTAAGCATTAACTTACTTAACTTGGGTAATTTAATTTTTTTATATAAGTAATCTAACCAACTAGAGCCAATTTCGGGCACCTCTAGGGCTTTCTTAAGTTGGAGCTAGTGGTGGGAACCTCTAACTTTAACCAATTATCTTTCTAAGCTAGTCTATGTCCTAAGTGTACTAGTATTCCTTAAATCATGCAAGTCACAAAAGTGTTTAAAGTTCTAATCTCATAGCGTGATCTTAAGTTATCTTCCTTTAAGCATCCTAAAAGTAATGACTCTAAACAGTTCTAAAAAATGGTAAGAAGAGAGAATTCTATTGCCAATTTCAGTTAAGGCAGTGCAATTAAAAAAAATTGACAAGTAAAAGCACAAAATCTTCATGGCAATTATATTATACTACTGCGGCATGGTAGTGCCTTGGCCTCTCAACCTACACCCCCAAACTCGAATCAAGCATTGCCCTCAATGCTTACAATTCATACATAAGATAGAAAAAAATTAAATCACAAAATACGAGGGCATAAACAGATAAGCAACAAAAAGAAGAGGAAATTTAAACAGATTTAGAGGTTGCAGAGTCATCCTCCTCTTCACTATCGGACTCCAAAACTAGCCTCTTCATCGGCTTAGAAGCTGCTCGCTTGATTTGTTTATATTTGCGGGGTGGCTAGACGCGTAATGGTGGGGTGGGTTTTGCTGCCGGGGCATCCACCTCTTCAAGGGAGTCAAGGTCGACGTTGTCCATGTTCAGTCTCTTGCGGTTGATCAAATCGAACACCTGGCTAACATAGTGGTCACTATTTGAGGTGGTGTGGTGAATGGATCCAGCCGATGTGTCTAGGCCAGCCTTCCACTTGCCTCTCCTTGCCGTGACAAAAAGTGTATCAGAGGTCGCGGCGGGCTGGGATTGGTGGTGCCTGGCAATAGTGGCGGCATGGGTCTCTTGGGCTCTGTGCTGAGGTGCAGTGGGTGCAGAGAATACGGTAGAATGGAAGATGGGGAATTGGACCATTGGATCAGGGAACCTTCTTTAGATCCACTGAGTTGTTGCAGTGTGGAAGTCCCTGGTATACGCCATGAACAACTGCTGGCGTTGGTCCATTGCCTCCAGCTTGTTCAGAATATGCTAGAAGTTTGCGGCGGTAGGGGCTTGTGGTTGAGGTGTCACCAGGATGGATGTCGAGGCTGCTGCCCTGGCAATACTTTGCATCAGTGTGGCATACAAAGGCTCGGCATCTGAGATCTCCATTATTCCGTGGCAGGTCACCTTGTCCCATCCTTGTTTCTCTTTTTTGAGTTCGTTGGTTTTATCAAACGAGACTTCATTCTCCGTGCAGAGATCGGTGATGAGTGATGGGAAATAAAGTGGCCTCTTTACCGCGTATTTGTAGATTTCATGCACAATTAAATTGCCCACATTAATTTTACGATTTTGCATAATAGAGTGGATGAGGGCAAGCCTGGGTTGATCAACGACTGTGCTGTGAGATGTCGAAAAAAGGTGGTGGCGAATGAACTTGTTTCACAGTTTGGCTTCTAGCCTGAGATTTTTCCGCTGCACCGAACCTTTGTGTGATCCGACCTCTCATGGTGTGCCAGCGAAGAAAAGCTCATCCTTTATGCGCAGGAAATCATCTTCATCTAGGGCTTCCAAAACCTCGGCATGCTCATCTCTTTCAATGTGCAGGCCATAGAACCCATTGATGGTGTTGGCATCGATGCAGGTGGCTTTTCACCTCACATGCACGAATAGTGCGTCGGCACTTGGCCTATGAGCATAAAACTCTCGTACTATCGTTAGATTGGCCTGGGTTCGCTAGAGGCAGAAGACTTGCCACTTCTGGTGTATGATCTTGTTGAAAAAAAAGTGCACGATGCCATAATTTGGTTCACTTGAGGCGTAGAACCCTTGCTCTTCCCACACTTGCCACGAGATGTAGTGCGTTTTGAACCGTTCTTGCACCGATGCCAGTGTGAAGCGAGTATAGGTTGTGTTGCAGCAGCACTGGAAGATGCTCCTTTGGTTTCCATCTTAATTTTATAAGAGCAGTGAGCGTATTGAGAGAGAGTAAAAAGAATTGAGAGCAGAATTGAGCGTGAATAACTGTGAGATTCAAGAAAGTAAAAGAAAGTAGGAAGTGAAAACAAAAGAGAATAGTGGCCCTTTTATAGAGTCTTGGCACATTGTGCCGTTGGAGCGCAATTCGCGGCCGCGACAGTTACTAGCCGTTGCAGCCCGTTGCGATTCTGCCCGTTGGAAAACTAGACGTTGCTGCTCTCTCAGCGCATTGGGTGTCTGGTTCCACGGCAGCTAACAGTCACTTCTCCAAGCCGTTGGTTCCTCCCTTCTTTCTTTCTTTCTTGATCTCCCTCCTAAAAAAACAAGAAAAGAAAAATTATTCTGAATAAAAATGCGAAAATAAATATAGATAACTAAAAATAAAAATTTATTTTGAAAAATAAAATAAAAAATTAATCTAATAAAAATAAAAATAAAGTAAAGAGAGAAAAGATTAGTGCACTAAAGGAGTGCACTTGGATGCATCCCCTAAAGTGTATATTTCATTATCCCTCATAACATGAGCTCTTGTATGTAGTAGCAGCCTTTTTCCATGTTCTACCCCTTGAGTGTTGTGGAATGTGTCATGGCATGGTCCAATATGTTTGCCGCGACATTTTACTGCTTCATTGTTGGGGCCATTTGGTTCCTTATTGCTACCTTGTTGCTGAGTGGCCTGGAGTGTCTGACAAGTTGTTGTATCATTGGCATGTTTTCTATTGTTCAGGACATGAATTTTAACATGCTCATCATTAATCCTCATTGTTGGTTCTCCTTGCTCCGCGTCGATTACAGTCCTCCCAATTGCGAGGAATGGCCGTCCAAGTATCAACGGAGCTCTTTCATTTGCATTGCAATCTAGGATGAGGAAATCAGTATGGAATATAAATTTATTTTCTTTTACCAGAATGTCTTCGATTTTCCCTTCCGGTTGCACATGTGATCCGTCGGCAAGCTGTAGCATCATTGTGGTCAATTGTGCCATCCCGATCCCCAATTTTTGAAAGACGGACTTAGCCATGATGTTGATGCTTGCACCTAAATCACATAGCGCTCTTCCCTCATATGTGTTCCCGATTGTGCATGGTATGAGAAAGCTTCTAGGATCCTTGAGCTTCGGTGGTGCTCGATTGTGTAATGCAGCCATACATTCCTTCGTTACATCCACCATTTCAAATTCCCTAATTCTTTTTCTTTTTGACACTATGTCCTTGAGGAACTTGGCCTAGTTTGGAATCTGCATAATAGCCTCCACCAGAGGTACATTAATGTGTACTTGTTTAAGAATATCCAGGAACTTTTTAAAGTGGTACTCTTGCTTGGATTGTTTCAGCCTTTGTGGGAATGGTGGAGCTGGTGGGCTATCTCTGGCTTTGTGGGTGATGTCACAGGGTCTGCGGTGACAGGACTTGTCTTGACTGGTGTCGCGGCATCTTGTCCTTAGACTGTGTAGGGACAATGGGCTTCTATGGTTCTCATTTGCTGGATGTTTGGCTTGTGTCTCTTTTAGTTGATTGCCACTCCTGGTGGCTACAGCCTTGCACTGCTCGTACGACGTCCCCTTAGCGACTTTAGTTTCGCTCGAGAAACCTCCAACTGGTCTGGTGTTCAGTATTTGAGCGATCTGCCCCACATGCGTTTCTAAAGATTTCAACGTTACCACGTTATTCTGCAGCCGCATCTCTGTTATGTCCATAAAAGTTTCTGTCTTTTTGATGAACTTGTTAGTGTTAGCCATATATGTACTAGTTCGAGCCATAAAAGCATTTAGAGTGTTTTCTGGGGAACTAGATTACATCGGCTGTTGCAACGGCATATGCTGCTGCGGCGGCATGGGTTGTTGAAATCCTAGGGCTGGAGCATTCTGATGTTGCGGGTTGAGGGCATTGTTGGGGTTGCTCGAGGAGAAGTTGGGGTGCTTTTTCTAGGCTGGATTGTAGTTGTTGGACATCTGATTATTATGGTTGAAGTTTCCAACATACTAGGTTGACTCTAGGTTCTGCGGGCATTCAGAAAAGGCATGGTTATGCCCACAATTTTCGCAAAATAAATCTATTACCTTGACTTTCTGTTGATTTCTTTGCGACTATAAGTTCAGAACTAGCTTTGTCAAGGTGGCGATCTGAGATGAAATTGAGTCTGCGGACTCTATTTCATTAATTGTGGGTTGACGGCGAACTCTTCCCCTGATTTCTTACGTTTTAGTCCTTGAATGTTGTGGATGCAATTATATATGATTGGATGATTGGATTAAGTTGATTTTTGACATGTACGTCTAAAACTTGGTTATTTAAAGGTTGGTAACTTAAAATTGGACAAAGTCCTTATAATTTTCCAAATTTTCAATTTGGTCCCTTAATGTTCGTGATTGCAATTGAATGCCCTATTGATGTCCAATTGGAGTGAGATTTGAACCGCTACTAGCATGTACACCATAGATTACTAAATTGCATCTAGATAAGATAAAATAAAAAATAGACGTAATTTGGATAATCTTTTCATGGGTTTGCTTCGGCAAACTCAATGTAGCTCGTTCAGTTTGGTTGGACATCTAGGCCGGGTCGAGGGGGTTACAGTAAGTTAACATTCGTTTAGCTTTATTATTTGGGTTAATTCATGATTAATATAACATTTGTTTTGTTTTTACAGGTTTTTGGGATACCCAACTCAATTAATAGAGAGGCTAATCGAAGCTAAAAGTTTAGCAAAAAAAGTACTATTGTTTATTGATTTGTTTTTGCAGAGTCACATGTTGCATTAGAACAAATTTGAATAAATTAATAGCGTTTACTATTTATTGATTTGTTTAATGATTTATTGTATTAAATTGACAGTGTTCATTAGTTTCATGGCACTGACACACTTTTTAGAGACTAATGCACACTTGTTTGACTGTTTACCATGAATATTTTAATGCTTAAATTGTTTGAATGTTTTGTTTTATCTTGGTGTATTAAATTTTTGTTTTTGGATATTTTTATAGGGTAGATGACACGAGATGAGTATTCTCTTGTAGTACATTTTTGGGGAGGTTTAATAATGTTCCTAAGTTTGAATATGTTGGGGGGAAATAAATAAAAAAGAAAATAAATCATGACTACACATGTTACCCTACTATTGATGCGTTTATTGAGGAAGCAAGAATTTTTAATTCTAAAATTGCCTATTTAGCCTATTTAAAACCTGGTTATAACTTACAAGGAGGTTTCAGGATATTGGGGTCTGATAATGCAAGTTTCATAAAATTGATTAACCACTTGACTTGTGAAGGAAGTATACACATATATGCAAAACTAGTCAATCGATAGTAACTCAACAAACAATGAATCAACAGATACCGAATCAGAAGATTTAAGGGCTGAAGAATGAATGACTGGTGAAGATGATGAGGAGATAAGTCAAATTTTGGAGAACAAAAGAAGACTCAAAAACAAAAATGTAGGGGAAGAAGAGCAACAACAGACATAGGCTAACTTTAGAGGTGCTTGAGAGAAAGAAGTAATATAGAGCATGATAGCAGTGACACAGATTGCATACCATCAGATGATGTTGGTAGTTATGAAACTAATTCTGAAGGGGAGGTTGTTTGTAAGAAAGGTAGGAAAAATTATTTTGATGAGAATAGTGATATTCTTACGTTTGAATTGGGTATTATATTATAAGGTCCAAAACAATTTAAGGAAACATTGGCTGCTTATGTTGTTGGTAATAGATTTGATTATAGATACACTAGAAATGAAAAAGACAAGACTAGAGCAAAGTGTAAGGGGGTAGGTCATCCTTTCATGATATATGCATATAAAAGAAAAAGGGATGAGATTTATTGGATTAGAACATTTGTGAGTAAACATTCTTGTTCTCTAACATTTAAAAATAAAAGGCCAAATTATAAGTTTATTGGGAAACGTTTTCTCAATAAGCTAAAGATTTTGCCAAACTTGAACTTGAGGGACATGATGAGGCTTGCAAGGGATGAGCTGAAAGTAGAGCTAAATAAAAATGTTTTTTAGAGAGCTAAAATTTGAGCAACTCAAAAAATAAGGGCTAAGTTAGAAGATGGGTTTAAAAAATTGTATGATTATATTTTTGCAATGAGAGAAGCAGATTCTAATGGTACATTTGATCTATTTGTCGTGAAACTTATTTCATCTGCTAATCCTATCATTAGAAGGTTGTATGTACGTTTTGGTGGCTTGAAAGAAGGGTTCAATAGATATTGTAAACCAGTTTTGTCCATTGATGGTTGTTATCTGAAAGGTGACTTTAAGGGTAAACTATTAGCTGCTGTAAGTAGGGATGTGAATAACAAAATATATCATGTAGCATAGGCAGTAGTAGATGTGGTGAATAGGAAAACTTGCGCATGGTTCTTAGAACACCTTCAGTATGATCTACAACTGGGATATAGAGAGAAGTTCACTATAATCAGTGATATGCAAAAGGTATTATTAAATTTTGGTAATGTTTTTATTTAAAAATATTAGTATCATTATTATAGTTTAAATTTTTTATTATGTAAACTGTTGCAGTGCCTCTTAGATGATGTACCACTAGTTCTTCCTAAAGTTGAGAACAGATTTTGTGCAAGACACATGTATGCTGCTTGGAGGAAGGAGCACAGTAGAAGTGATATGCATTAGCTATTTTGGGCATGCTGCAAATCAACCACTAAAGAAATTTTTCAGAAGCATTCTACAAGGTTGACAACTTTGAAGGAAACTACAATGTCAAGTCTACTGAAGAAAAATTAAAAACATTGGTCAAAGGCATTTTTTTTAAACACATTCAAAATGTAATTCAATAGACAACAACTTTGGAAAAGCTTTTAATTTGACAATCATTGTTGCAAAGTAAAATAAGTAATATCTTTGTTTGATGACATTAGACATTATGTTATGAATAGAAACCTTACACCAACAAAAATGTTAAAAATGGGAAGGTGTTTTACGCCCAAAATTTGCTAAGTTAGTTGAAAACTATAAATCCTCTTCTTCATTTTGTCATGTAACTTAGAATGGTCAAAATAGGTATGAGATATATTGTAATAGGGACACATATGTTGTGAATCTACAAGGTCATAAGTGCACATGTAGATATTAGGATCTCACAAGCATTCTATGTTCACATGCTATATGTGTGATATTATTTAGTTATGAGCTAAATTAGAGGTATGTCTATCAGGCATATAAGAAATATACATACCAGAACTTGTATGATTTTGCACTACCAACCATTCCTAGTGAAGCTTTTTAGAAGGACACCAATGGGTCTTATTGATCCTCAAATTGAAAAGAAAACTTCCTGGAAGACCTAAAAAAAGAGAAAAGAAAAATAAGCAAGAGGAATAAGCTGTCTAAACAAGGAGACAAGCAAGTAAATGTGTAGATCATGTGAGGTGCTTGAACACAACATCAGAACTTGTCCTTCAAAAGACAAAGTTGTAAGTACATGTCCTTTTAATTTAGTTTTCTAATTTATTGGTTTTGCTATGTGCTTATTATTTTGTTTACTTCACAGTCTCAGCCAACACAACAGTCTACATCCACTTATCCACCACAACCTACACTAGGGGAGTTCATTGTCGGGTACCCAGTTTTCGGGTACCCGATTCATCCGAGCACCTCATTGATTGGCCCGTATTCCGGCCCATTACTTTCAGGTACCCGTTTCTCAGGTACTCGTAAAATATGGGTACCCAGTTCGTATATATATTTTTTAATTTTAAAATTTTAAAAAATACGTATTAAACACAAAAAATATTTAAAAAAAATTAAACTTAAAACCTAAAAGTATATAATACAAATATAGAAAGAATTTAAGGATTTAAATTTAGTTTTGGAGTAAAAATATTAAGAAACTTAAAATAAAAAATATAATTTGAAATATAAAAAATATATATTAAAAATTGTTAGGTCGGTTACCTAGTAAGGGAAAACTTTCGGCCCATGTCCCAAAAAAATTACCGGATTGGGTAATGTTTTTTAAAAAATTACCCATCTTTTTAGGTTCAGGTTGTCGGGTTGGGTATTTTTGAACACCCTTAACCTGCACACAGTCATCCACCACAACCTACAATCACCCCTCAAGCACCATCTGAAACCACTCCTCAAGCACCAACTGAAGCCACTCATCCAACAACACACAAATCAACTTCTACCAACTCTAGAAATACTTCAAGGAGGACTACAAGCTCTAGACCAAGAGAAAAGACAATTATGAAAGGCATTGGACTATACACAAGTGAGAAAATAGAAATATATGTTCTAAATATAAATACTTCTCCATAAGATTCTTTATGATTTTTTAACTTTATTTAGCGATTTTATTTTATTTTTACTAAATCCTAAGGATGGTGTTACATTGTATTGTTGTATTGTGTAGCCTGGCAAACCAAGTCAAATTAAGGATGGACATTTTATCCGTTCTGGTTGAGTTTTGACCCGACCCGGTCTGATCGAGTTGGATTTTTTAATAAAAAAATTGAGATCGGGTTGGGTCATGTTTTTATTGAGGGTGAGCTTGGGTTTGGGTTTAGGGTGGAAAATATCCAACCCGAGACTAATTGTGTAATTTTTCCTAAATTTTTTAAGAATATTTATAATAATACTCCCTTTTTATATATTTTTTATAATTAGGTCTTTAAAATTAATTTTTTTTACAATTTAGTCATTCAAATTATAATTTTTTTATAATTAAGTCTCCTAAAATTATTTTTTTACAATTAGGTCCCTAAAATTAATTTTTTCTAAAGGTCGGCTTTGGGTCGGGTTTGAGTTTAATATATTTATTTTCAGGTCAAGTTGGATCGGTGCGAGTTTAGAGTATTTATTTTCGGGTCAGGTTCAAGTAGGCTAATAACCCGACCCGACTCGTGCCCATCCCTAAGTCAAATAACTGTAAGAAGGCCTAACACCAGAGCCAAAGTGCACTCTGCACCCATGCCTCAACCTCCAACTCCATCACAGTCTGAACCGTCTCATTTTGCACTAGTCACACACCCTTGACTAGTGATTCACCCTGCACCAGTCGGACACCTTGAACTGGTGACTCAAGCACCATCAACTTCAAAGAACCCCAATAGTAGAATCCCTAAATTAATCCCAATGACGAGGTCAACTTAAGCAATTGAGTTGTGATATTTTTTTTGGGTTGAAATGTTGTTCTAAGAACAGTTTAACAACATATTTTGTGTTAAGTTTAAGGGGTACTAAATACAATTGTGCACATGTTAGTCATATTTTTTGTCAACTTAAGCAACATATTTTGTGTTAAGTTTAAGGGGTACTAAATGAAATTGTGCACATGTTAGTCATATTTTTTGTCAACTTAAGCAACATATTTTGTGTAAGGTTGTTTGAAGACACTATTGTGCACTTGTTATGACAGATAACTTATTTTGTGTAATGTTCAATGCATGTTATCCTATGCAACATATGCAAAATTTCTTGAATATATTGTTCTTAAATTCATGTCCACGTGTTTGTAAATTTATATTCAATGTGTATCTCCATTGTTCTTGAAACAAGTGTAAGTTAGTCATAGTTGGTTAGTTAGTTGTAGTTAAGCAGAACTTACACATGTGCAAGTTAGTCATAGTTAGTTAGTTGTAGTTCAGCAGAACTTACACTTGTGTAAGTTAGTCTTAGTTAGTTATAGTTAAGAATAATGTTCCATTATCCCATCTTGAATTCATGTCCCATGTTTTTAAATTCATATATATATATATATATATATATATATATATATATGCAAAAATTCTTAAATTCAGATTTAATATTTGAAAAAAGTTTTAAAGTTCAAATCGAAATGTAAAAATTCTTAAATTCAGATCTAATATTGCATAACAGTACATACTAAAACATTGCATAACAACTATGAAAAAATCAACTTTTATAACATTAAGCCCTAAATTTTCATTTCAACGCTCTAAATGAAAAACTTGATTACAACATAACATAAGAATGAAACAATTAAAATAGTCTTGTAGGACATTGCATCATTTTTTAACTTTCTTATTTCAACTTTAAATTTTTCTTTCACCTTCTCTAGCTTTTTCTTCAATCTTTTAACTTCATCAATATACACCATTTTCTTCAATTTTGCATTCTCAACTTTATTTTCTCTGTTTCAGCAAATAACTTATAAACTTGATTCTATAATTTTTCATTGTCATTCAAATTCGCATCATCATAGTTAATCCACCTAAAGAAAATACATCTCATCTACAAAAATGTAAAACAAATCAAATTATTCATTAATTTAATCGCAATATTTCTAACAGTTAACTAACATACCAAAAATAAATTGCTTACATCTCGGCCTTTAGCACATCCATAGAATCTCCTCCCTTTGCTCCGTGGAACAATTGACGTGCAAATTGGTGATTTCAACTGACAGTTACATTGTACAAGGTCTTCTTCAGCATTAAATTTTGAACTTTCTATTGACATGGTTCAACGAAAAATTTCTGCTTCCTATAAAATTCAATACTCAAACTCACTGCTAATTTATAACCACATTATACCTTCAAGCTAAATCTATTTTAATCTGATGACATTACTACCTTTTAGCTTTTAGCTTCGATTGTGCAAACCCTTCACGAAAGGTTTTTCTCTCCACTGTTAAGTAACTAGGGTATCCCAAAACTTGTAAAAATGCAAGAAATGCTAAGATGGTGGAGAGTCGAACGAATTCACGAACCCTAAATCTTGTGGCGATATTTCATTGTTTATTACATTTTTACGAACAATTTTATTTTACTAAAGGTTTTCTATATTATTATATTATATTTATTTTATTTTTATTTAATTTTGAGGTAATTTTTGAAAATAAAAAATTATAAATAACCCGGGTGATGTGGCGACATTTCATTGTATATTACATTTTTTAAACGGTGTGAGTTTTTTGGGTTATTTAGGTAATGACATAAACTTTAGGGGGCAGAAGAGTCCAAAAAAAACTTTAGGTACCAATTTGGAAAAGTGGTAAACGTTAGGGGTAAAAAATGCATTAAGCCTAGAATAAATATAACGCTACTTTTTTAAAAATATTTTCCGAACCTAAAATTTTGTTAAAATGAATTGAGTATAAAATTATGGTTTAATCAAAGTAAAAATATTTACAAAGCATTATAAATATAATGTTTTTCCTCATAATATTTTTAAACAAAATAAAAAATTATGAAAATGTTAAGTTATAACATTGTGACACGACACATAACATCAATTAATTTGAAAAGAATTATTTACTTTAACCGTCAGAGTTGGATTAAGGAGTGCATTGAAAAAATTTCAAAGTACATAAACATAATTGGGTGCAAAAAAAAATTACACAACTTAATTATTTTTTTTCAAAAGTCTAGGGTTTAAAGACACTCTTAAATCTAAAATTTATAAGTAAAAAGTTTAATAATTATTTCAAAATTATAATTTATTATAGAATTTTTTTAATTTTAAATTATATATAATAATGATATTAGTTTTTTACCAAATGGAGAAATTTTTAAAATATATTTTTAATTTATAAATTATTATAAATAAATTCATTATTTTTAAATAAACCAATTGGGTTTGTCCTAGTGGTAAGTAACTTGATATCGTTTAAGTAGGTCTCGAATTCGATGACTTGTGTATGCATAAAACTCCCACAGGAGACTCACCCACCAAAGTCGTTGTCAATCTGGATTAGTCAGGGTAAAATTTGGGAACCAAAAGAGCAACTAAAAACGACAATAGGATTGTCCGGATCGGATCATCTCAAGTCGGGTTGATTTTTTGTTTGAGTTGTTTTTTTATTTAGGTTCGATTCGAGTTGAACCTAGTCTAAATCGGGTCTATATTATTTTGGGTCTAATATAAAGTCAGGTTAATATCAGATCAGTTGATTTTTTGAGTCAGGTCAATATCAAATCGATTAAATTTGACCTATCTAGTTAATATCGAATCGGTCATTTTTTATTCGGGTAAATATCGAATCAGTTGCCTTTTCAATTCGAGTCAATATCGAATCGAAAGATTTTCTATTTGAGTTAACGACGATGGTCTTTTTAAAAGAGAACATATAAATTTAAACCATTAAACTATTACAATAAAATATACATCTTTGAACAAATTAAATTTGAGTTACTTTCGGTTTGAGTTACTTTCGATCTGAGTTATTTTTTAATTCAAGTTGCTTTCAAGTCTGGCTGATTATTTATTTGGATCAATTGGGTACAATTCGCTCTCGGTTCAACTAAAATTTAAATTATCATTAGAGTATTAAGTGTCGGGTCAAGTTTACCAAATCTACATAAAACTTTAATTCTAGTTGACCTCAAAGCCCAAAGCTCATAGTTCTAATCATAATGGACATTCATAGATGATAAATATTTATAACATTCCCCATTGAAGGCTCATTGAAGATATTGTTTATCATTACAACTAAACGACATTAAAATTATAAATATGAATCAATCAAAATTGAACGTGCATACTTAAATACCAAATTGACAAATCGAAATTCAACATGTGTACTTAATTGCAATACAAGTACTTAATTACCTAATTCTACGAAAAAAATTAAGTACCTAATTACACCATTCAAAAAGCTAAGTACTTGATTGCACCAAAAATATTGGGTACCATATTGTACTTAAGTATCAAAGTTTACCCAATTAGAAAGGGAAAAGAACTCTTGAATGGAACTGGAAAATATATGTAATTCCAGTTCCTTCGAAAATGGTAAGATCTTTGACGCAAGAAGAAGGGCTTAATCTGTATCATCTTGACTTGGTTATAATTTCTCTATTTTCTTTTAAGAATATCAATTTTCCTACTCGTATCGAATAGAACATGCTGAGGCAAACCTTCTTCATATAAAATCTTCTTGATTTAGATCGAGAGAGTTGTACGATTTTAGGAAACCATGTGTATATGGCTCGAATCTGTAGTCAATCCTATTTCCGATAGGAGCAGTTGACAATTGAATCCAACTTTTTTCATTATTTCCGTATATGTAATTGTGCGAAAGGAAAGTTTGGCTCCAAGTTGTTCAAGAACAGTGGCGTTGTTGAGTTTCTCGATCCTTTGACTTAGGATTATTCAGTTCTATTTCTTGATGTGAGCAGGGAAGGGATATAACTCAGCGGTAGAGTATCACCTTGACGAGGTGGAAGTCATCAGTTCGAGTCTGATTATCCCTAAACCCAATGTGAGTTTTTTTATTTTGTCTTGTTCCCCCGCCGTGATCGAATAAGAATGGATAAGAGGCTCATGGGATAGACGTGAGGGGTAGGGATGATTATATAGTGTTTTTATTGTTGTGGAATAAGAAGTCTTCGTATCTTAATCCATGTATTTAATTTATTAGAGCGAAATGCACTTTTTGGGAAATATCAGTGGAAACAATAACAAGAATATTTTTAGTCGAAGCAATTAATATAAAACAATTGGATAAATTATTAAGAGGCCCCTATAATCTTGGTCAAAAAGTTAATAAAACTTAAACATATTTCTGTAGAGAAATGCCACCCGGCAATATTATAAGGATTAATTACCTCACTGGTACATGAATTATACCGAATTTTTAGTTTCATGCATGAATTTATTTTATACATGAACTTTTCTGCCGTCAATAGTTTTGCCCATTTCCATGACGAAATCCGACGTGGCAACATTGAACCACTAAAAAAGTGACACGTGTCAATTATTTTATTTTTAAAATTCTCCATTTATTAAGGGTTAATAATAACAAGATTAGTCCTCAATGTTATTAATTTCTAAATTTAACCCTTCAAATTTTAATTTTTTTTCAAAATAATCAAATATCTATTTCAAAAATTATAAAAATAATAAACCAATCAATGATTGACATGTGGCACCATATTAAAAAAATATATTTAATTTTATTTATTTCTTACATTTTATTTAATTTTTCTTATTTAATCTTTTTCCCTTTTTATTTTCTTTAATTCCAGCATCTAAATTTAATTTTTTTTTTAACAGCCATGAAAGAAATTATGAGCATAGTTCATTCAACACTCAAAGGAAGGAACAACAATTCTTTGAGAAAATCAGAAGGTGAAAGAAGAAACAACGATTCAATGAAAAGAATTAAAACTCGAACAAGTCCTCAATATTGTCCAGTGCATCATCGACAATCATTTTCTGACGCTTATGAGTTATGTCCAGTCGAAATTGTTGTTTCTTCAACACCAAAGGAAGCTTCATTTTCCCCAAACCACAGTCTTTTCCCATATCAATTTCAAACAAAAACCCTAATCTTGACAAAATTCCAACACAACAAACCAAAAAGTCAAACCTTTCAACCCTCTTCTCTATTCTTAATCAATGCAAACACATACATTCAAGCAACAATGGAAGCCGTGCAGGTCCCGTAGCCACTGCATAAATAACTTGCGTCGATAAACTTTTTAAAACGAGTATCAGTTCGCAAGACATTAACCTTTTCATTTAGAAGGAATAAGACCCAGGTCACGGACGCTCAGGCTGACTCCAATAACAAGATTTGACCCAAAGTCAGATTCTTTCATGAGTCAGTTTGCAGGAAAATAATGAAAAGAAAAAGAGAAAAAATGATTTAATAAAATAAAATAAAATTAATCTTTAAACATTGTGCCATATGTCAATAATTGATTGGTCCATTAAGAAAATAAAATCTTAAAAAATAAATTTTTTAAATTTTTAAATCTTAGGGATGAAATTGAAAAATTAAACTAATCTTTCTATATGCCTCAAGTAAATTGAGATGTTTTTTTAAAAAATAATAATGCCACGTGTCACTTTTTGAGTGGTTCAATGTTGCCACGTCGGGTTCCATCACGAAAATGAGCAAAACCGTTGACAACAAAAAAGTTCATGTATGAAATTAAGAATGAAAAAAAGTTAATGTATGAAACTAAGAATTTGGTATAGTTCATGTACCAATGAGGTAATTAACCCATATTATAATAGCCCACATGCCCTACCACATCATACTTAAATAAAATGAAGAGGGGCGAAAACAACTAGAGGTGTGTACATATCAACCAACCATATTATAAGAGGGAAGAAAACAGTGTAGCACCATCCCATATTTTTTAAGGAGAAAATAACTCAAGGACAGTGTTGTAGGCATATACCATGCAGAATTGATTGACTTATTACAAATTTACAAGCATATCAAATATATCACGAAAATATCAGAAATCAGCAAATGGGGGAACTCACGTGGTGAAGGCATCAGCCAGCCAACAATCTAAATGACCAATATAACTACTGAAAAAGAGACTACACGAGGTTCTCATGTACTATGAGTGCATTTCAGCAATTTCATTACTGTAAACAAAGCTTTCAAGAACCGATGTATGCTAAGCATCAGAAGTACATACACCATAATTTCACACTTTTTACTTCAAATAAAGTGCATCAAGCAAGTTACTGAATGAGATGCATTCGAATTCCAAACCATTTTTGTCTAAGAAAAACATTTTATTTTTCCTCCATTATTCTTATCTAGTACGATTGAAACATATATCGTAGTCCAAGCTAACACACTATATCGAAACACTACTGAAGATTGTGAGTATAACATCAAGAAATGAATGGCATGTTAAAGTGCACTTGAGAAGAAAGGTACATACGATTACCCAAGTCTAATTTGGAGACAAAGTTAGTATAACGTTTAATGCTACTTTTGGTTACATAGTTGTTAACACGGGGAAAAACTTAATTATTAAATAAAGAAGAACTAATACAAATCTAAGCTTGAAATTTGAAAGATAAGCAAAAACTCAAGTAAAACATAATGCCTATTCAAAATAACCAATATTTATTCTTTCTCTTTGTTCAAACTAAGTCATGTAGGTGGCGAAAAATTACCAAATGAACGTTAGTTTGTTGTTAACTTGTGTACTAAATCATGGTGAATAAATAATACTCCTACCAGACATAGCTTAAAAGTTTTATTTGGGGACAAAGTTGGTATAACATTTAAAGGGCAAAAATAATGACTTCCACTAAATGAACTACATAAATTTAAGCTAATGAAACTCTAAAAAATCATCCACGTTTACTTGAAATAGAAAATTCATATTACGAACAAGTACAAAAACTGAACTAGAATCAAAGTGCACTAAAAATGATGGCCTTTAACTTGGAATGCCCATGCAATTCAACTTATGTAGGAACTTCTTTTGTTTGTAAGCCATATTATTTTGAACCCATCAGATATAATTCATCTATTCCCTGTACTTATGTGGCTTAAACTAATTGAAAACGGCTTACATCAAAGATAAGGTGAACATTTTGATGGAAATCATTCTTATGTTCCTCAGAAAACCGATACTGGACCAAGTGAAATGAAAATGCAATTACTTTCATGTGGTCATCGTGCTAGCTAAAACAAATCATAAAATTCATTTGATTTGTTTAGCAGTACATAAATCATTGGATTACTGTCAGTTATACATAAACAAAATTTGGCTAAGGTAGGGATAAAGATTAGTGCTTAAACATACAGGAGTAACTAACAAAAACGAAAGATCAAAAGTACCTCCATCACACAACGTTGATACCTCAAATTAACAAATCAGACACCTTCGAAAGAAACAATCTAATGTTCTTTATTTGCTACAGCTTTAGAAACCTATGGGATACCTAATATTTATACTTGAAAACGAACATCTCACATTCACTTGAATCCTAGTTTTCAGTAATTACCACCAGAAGGGCTCATGCCGTTCCAAATTTCTAGCAATTTAATAAAGCATGGAAATGAAGAAATCAAATAGCATAAAAACCCATAAAATATCCTGCATTTAGATTCCAGCGCACCCAAATAACATTGGGCAGCAATGCAGAAAGGTCAGAAATAAAATCCTTTTATTTCAAAGTAACAGAACTATTATTTCCAATAATGCAACAGAAATGCACTAACAATCCTCTCATTCATCTTTTTTCCCTATAAATAAATTATGGAATATCCCAGGGCTTCTGCTCAGGGACAGCGACGACCATACCTTGGAGCTGAGGCGTAAGCACGACCTGACATCCAAGCCTGGAATGCTTGTTCAAGATACGACCCCTCGAATTCCTCACCAACACATATTCCTCATCGTAGGTACGCGGCGGAAGCCTCTCCAGCCACTCCTGGGCGATGTTGACCTCGCATTCGGCGGAGCAAGCGTCGATCTCCTCGAGGCGGTGAGAGGCGGGGTCGATCAGCCCGCAGTTAGTCAAGGCACGAAGTAAGGTCTGGCCCGTTAGGCCCACAACCTCACGCTTCTGGCCTTCAGGGTCAATGGCGAAGAGCTTGACGATCCGGTCGGCAACTTTTTTGGAGGAGGAGGGGGAGGTTAAGGTGGCGGAGGATCGGGTGAGGATTTGGGAGGAGAGTGACGGGAGACGGTGGATTTGGGAGGTGAGTTTTTGGAGCGTGGAAATCGCCATTTTTGGGGAAAAGAGGTAGAAAGATTTTGAGAAGAGGTTCAGTGTTTTGTTTTCAGAAATTTGGTTGGGTTAATCGGAGCCTTCCTTTGCTAAGTGGGCTTCTACTGTTCACAAGCCCGCGACATCTAAGATTATTTGATTTTCTAAGCGTGAGATGAGATTATAATTTAAAATTAAAAATAATTTATTTTTTATTATTAATACCAGTTATTTATTTTTCCTCATCGTGACACTGGTTTTTTTCATGGCCTCAGTTGTCGAAAGAAATTCAATGGATGCCAGCTCTTTCAAGGTGGATTACCTTCTACACTGATAGCTCTGTGTCACGCCCCACCTGGGTGCACCGAGAGCAACCGAGGTGCCCCACCTAGGTGTGCTACGGGCCAATCAAGACAAAATAAAATGTCTTGGGCAATATACAGCCAAGCATGATCCAAGGAAGGATCTAGAACAGCCTAGAGAGGCCCACACTCATCTTAAACGTTTTTACAAGGATCCAAGTGGTTCCAGAACGATCCACAACAATCTAGGCTCACCCGGAGAAACCTAGATGATCCGGGAATGCTCGGGAATGATCAGGACAAGTCCAAAAGGATCGGGACAACTTCGGACGTCTCCGAAATATTCTAGAATACTTTAGGTCCTTAGAGATATATGTAGAAGCCTATAGATATCTCTGGAATAGTTTAGGTCCTTTAGATATTTTGGGAGGTAAAATTGTAACCGTTGGATCAAAATGATCCTAGACGTCCATTGAGGAGTCCCCCACAAGTTCACAAATTAACTCTCTTGTAAAGCCTTCTTAAGTTCAATACAAGGTTCTTTTCCTTGTAAAGCTCTCTTGCCTTCTCAAACTCTTTGTGTTAGCCATAGCGTTTGCGTGAAGTAAGGCTGGTTAGCAAGATCGGGAGTTGCTAACGTCGCACGGATTGGTCTAAGAGAATAAGTTCGTGACAGTTGGTATCAGAGCGTGTTCGAGACTCGGGACATGGCAAAATCGGGCAAGAACCACGTGGCAAGCTCATCTAACACAGAGGTCATGCATGAGCAACGAGGGCGCAAGGAGATGGTCGATCCTACAGTGACGAGGCAAAGGGCCAAGTCCAAGGATATGATCTCTAGCTTTGAGTCACGCTTGACTCATATCGAGGAAAGCGTCGGGGGCATGAATGCCCAAGTGGACAACCTTCAAGATCGAGTAGAAAGCCTTGAGGCGGAGGATGCCGAGCTCCACACGGCCATGAAGGCCATGATGGTGAAGCTAGAGGAGACCTTGCACGCGAAGATGTGGAAATTCGCGATCTTCTCATGGGGGAGCTCTCGAGGGTTCACGAGTCTCTTCAACAAGAGCTTGACAATGCTCGTGCCCAAGTGGAGGCACTACAAGGCGATGTAGCCTTGTGCAAACGTGCTTTGACAACAGGGCCAAGTACCACCGTGCAGGCTAGAAGGGTCGAGGTGCCCAAGCCTCAAACCTTTGCGGGATCACGCGACGCTAAGGAAGTAGACAACTTTCTATATGGCTTGGAACAATACCTTGGAGCCGTTGGCATTGTGGACGAGGCTTCCAAGACCCAAACCACGACTTTGTATCTCACCGACACCGCCATGTTATGGTGGAAGAGAAGGCGCTTGGACATTGAGAAAGGTACGTGCATCATCATAGAAGGAACTCAAAAGGCAATTCTACCCTGAGAATGCCGAGGACGAGGCCAGAGCTCGATTGCGAAGGTTAAAGCAATCGGGGAGTATTCGAGATTATGTCAAAGAGTTTACAAGCTTGGTGCTCGAGATCCCCGATATCTCCGACCAAGATTTTATTGTAATTTGAGATTTTATTGTGTGTTTTCTGCTTAAAAAAAATTGAGAGTACAAACTATATTTTATGTCATTGTAATTTTGCATGGACTATTTAAAAGAGATGGTGGCATTTTAGAACCTTCATGTGGCTATTTCTGGTTAGATCCTTTCTCCTACTTTGGGGCAGTCAATCTATCAAAGTTTCTTCAAAACTTTTATAGAGTATTATGGTTCTCGGTTTCATTTGGACTTTATAGTTGAACAGAAATTAGTTAATTTTCAATAATAAGAGTATGTCGACCGATCATATTTTTATTTTTATTTTTATTTTTTTACATAAATGATATTTTTGATTTAGCTCTACTAAGAATCGGCCATTGGGTTAAATGTAAATGTCCTTCTTTAATTTTTTCTATTCTAAATTTTATTCGCAATCCGTTTTTCTGCAGGGTCATCTGTTAAGCTTAGATGCAGATCAGTTCTCAATTCTTGGGTGGCGCTCAATAAAGGCTGGCTGAAATTTAATGTTGATGTCGCAGTTCAAGAGAGTTGGGGTATACTCCAAGATGATGAGTGTAAGTGTTTACTCCGTTTTTCAAAATCAATTAAAATGTTTAATCCGTAAAATGCATAATTATGTGGGATCTTGGAAGCTACTTTGATTTTTGCTTCTTTAAAATGGTATGATGTCTATCCCTTTTATATTGAATCAGACAACCAAGCGGCAGTGCAATGGATAAGTAAAACCATCTTTGTCCATGCTTTATTTTTGGGCACATTCAAGCTTTAAATTTTGATTTGTTTAGCTAATGATGGGAGAGTCCAATTCGAGTACATAAAATTCAATTGTGAGGTTTATGTTCTGGCTCAACAAAAAATTGGTAGGATTGATGACTTTTTGTGGATGGAGCTGTGAAGTTTGGTAGCATGCAATTATGTTTTGGTGTATGATTTAATGTATGATTATGGCGGCTTTTCGATTTTTTTGTCTTTATGCAAGCTCTCGTGGTTTGATGTGAACGAGTGTTGTGGTTAATGTTTTGTATGAACTCTTTTAGTAATAAAATCAAGACACACTTTTTCCCCAATAAGATTTAGAGGAGGTTTTAACAAGGCCTACTGAATTTTTAAAAAGTTATAACTTAAAATATTTATTTTATAAATTTTTATTATATCTTAATATTTTTAGATTTATTATATAATTTTTAGAATTTTCAATTTCTTGAATAGTTTTTAATTTTTTTTGATTAATCAAATATTGTCACGTGAACAAATTTAATGCTCATTATTTGTGGTCAACGAACTATTGTAATTAGAATGTGTTATTTTATTAAAACTTTTCAAATGAAAAATTATTTAATATATGATTAAAGCGAGTCTAAGGGCCTCTTTGGCATGGCTTAAAAATAACTTTTTGCTTAAAAAAGTTACTTTTCACCCGTAAGCAATGCCAAACACTTTTTAAATTGGTATTACCGCATTAGCATCTGAATGGTTTATTTTAAAAACGATGTTTTGATCTAATTATGTTCTGCCACTTGTAAAAAGAAAATAAAAAAAACATTTATTGTGGCAGAACCTGATTGGGCAGTGCAGTATTTTTTATTAGTAAAATATCAAAAGACCAAAGTGAAAATGAATTGAAAGATGAAGGATCAAACTGGAAAAAAATAGTAAAGAGCTAAAGTGAGATTTTCATTAAGGTAAAGGGACATTTCAGATATTAAGCCATTGAAAATAGCAAAAAGAGTTGCAAGTATCAGCATCAAAACAGAATCAGCAAAAGCCATGGCTTCAGCTTCAGTCGCAGTTAACTCCCCAAACTCTTCCAACTATTTTACCAAAGCAAGAAGATAGGGCGAATTAAAAGACATCTACTCAGAGATTTAGTCTTTAATAGAGTTGTACTTTAATTCAAACTTGTATTCTTGGCAATTAAGAAAACTCAAGTCCAAGGCCTATATATACGCTTGTAATTCGACACGAAAAAGGATATCTAGTTCCTAGCCGTCTTCCCCCAAAACCCTAGTTGTTTCTCTCTCTCCGTCATGTTCTAAACTTCTCATAGCGCTACGGATTGATCTTGTAAAGTAGTTGTATTGAACTGTTTTTAGGATTTTTCTGTTCAATTCAATAAAAGCTTCAAGTTTATTTACTCTGGTTTCAACATCTCATAAGAGTTTCGGGAGAGCATTGTAAGGTTATCCATTTACTTAACATCGGGAGAGTTAAGTATACGAAAAGAGTAAATACGAGTTTTCCAGTTTATGGTTAAACCATCTTGGCCTAGGGATAGGTACAAGGTTAAGCATCTAAGGAAGAATTCACAAACATCGGTGTTCATCCTTCGATTCACGCCGGGAGGTATCATTAAAGACGTGTTCATCGACAGAACTTGGGGCTAGGGATAGGACAAGTCACAACAGGGATTCTTGCTGAACTTGAAGTACAGAGTTGTTGAATGCTGTCGCGACAACAACAGACCTCTGCCGTGACAGGTGCTGTCGCAACAGGCTCGACGACAGGCGCAACAAAAAGCCTTTTAGCAGTGCAATACCTGCACTATTTTACACGTAGCAATTTGTCCAGTGATGAACTGCATTCCAGGGAACCTACTATTAATGTTGGGACTGATAGTGGGGCTGCTTTTGCACTTGATGATTGCCAGTTGGATGCTTATCGTGCAGTTTCATATATCGAAAAGGTGTCTTTATTATTCTTCTTTTAGTCTTTTAACAGCAATTTATTGCTTCAATGTTAGCATATTCCTGTTGTATGTAAATAACATAGATTGTTATGATCCATAGGTTAACGATGTTTTGATCTAATTATGTTCTGCCACTTGTAAAAAAAAAAATAAAAAAAAATTTATTGTGGCAGAACCTGATTGGGCAGTGCAGTATTTTTTATTAGTAAAATATCAAAAGACCAAAGTGATAATGAATTGAAAGATGAAGGATCAAACTGGAAAAAAATAGTAAAGAGCCAAAGTGAGATTTTCATTAAGGTAAAGGGACAATTCAGATATTAAGCCATTGAAAATAGCAAAAAGAGTTGCAAGCATCAGAATCAAAGCAGAATCAGCAAAAGCCATGGCTTCAGCTTCAGTCGCAGTTAACTCCCCAAACTCTTCCAACTATTTTACCAAAGGTGGCGTCCCTTCAGTAAATGTGAATCGATTATGTTCCTTCTCATCCCAATCAGCCTTGTTTGGCTCCAAAATCCCAACCAAAAAGCTTTCACTCTCGGTCAACGGGACCACACCAACACGACCCCAACCCATCCGTCATTCGGGTTCGGAACCGGTGAAGGCATCTTCCCGTTCTTTCGACGTCGTAATTGTGGGTGCTGGAATCATCGGGTTGACAATTGCCCGGCAGTTTTTAACCGGATCGGATCTATCCGTTGCGGTCGTTGATAAGGCCGTACCTTGCTCCGGCGCCACTGGTGCAGGTAAACCCTTATTATTGAAACTGTTATCATCTTCCTCTCCCAAACCCCATTTTTTCCCTTTGCGTTTCCTAAAGTCCGATTGGGTGTAGGGCAGGGCTACATATGGATGGTACATAAAAATCCTGCAAGTGATACATGGGAACTCACTAAAAGAAGTCACCAAATGTGGAAGATATTGGCTGAGACGATACGGGACCAAGGCATGGATCCACTTCAAGTATTGGGTTGGAAGAAGACAGGTATTCAGTTACGTAGTGATTGTTTTGCTTAGCATTTTCGTATGTTGGTGTTCGGTTTCTTTGCACAATATTTTGTCATCTGTTTTAAAAAGTTGAAATTTTGAGTTAACATACTGTGTCTTGAGCTGTAGGAAGCTTGCTAGTTGGTACAACTTCTGAGGATTCAGTCATGTTAAGAAAGAAAGTGAGTCAGCTGTCTGAAGCTGGGTTGAGAGCAGAGTATTTGTCCAGTGATGAACTGCATTCCAAGGAACCTGCTATTAATGTTGGGACTGATGGTGGGGCTGCTTTTGCACCTGATGATTGCCAGTTGGATGCTCATCGTGCAGTTTCATATATCGAAAAGGTGTCTTTATTATTCTTCTTTTAGTCTTTTAACAGAAATTTATTGCTTCAATGTTAGCATATTCCTGTTGTATGTAAATAACATAGATTGTTATGATCCACAGGTTAACAGATCCTTTGCACCGAAAGGTAGATATGCGGAGTTCTATCATGAGCCAGTTACAGGTTTAGTGAGGTCTGTGGTTAACTTTCTGCAGTGCATTAATGATGCGACGAAGAGGCAAAAGATATTTGTATATCATTATTCGGGTATATGTGTAACTTTCCTAACTCCTGTTCAGATCTACTAGAAGTGGGGAATATGAAGCTGTTCAGACTTCCAATAACACCTTGTATGGTAAGGCCATTATAGTTGCAGCTGGTTGTTGGAGTCGGTCTCTGATGCATGACCTGTTCAAAGATTCAAATGTTGAATTGGATGCCCTTGTAATGCCTCGTAAGGTGAGAATCCGAGATATAATGAATTTGTATAATTTTAGTTTTCATATTTCATCTTCTATTAGTCACATTTTTTATTCTGTATATATATTGTTTGAATGGAATGGACCTATGCATATGCAGTTCTTTGATATATATATATATATATATCTTGATGATATTTTGGGTAATGCAATATTGTGATGCATCTTCCATGATTAATTTTTTTTTATGTAATCTTTGCCTTGTCTTTGATATCCACTACAGGGTCACCTTCTTGTCATTGAGAACTATAATCCCCTTCAACTGAATCATGGTTCGATGGAAGTTGGTTATGTTGATTATCAAAATGCTGTGTTTTCTTCAGGGCTGAATGATCAGAGCCAAACCCTGTCTGTTTCAATGACAGCCACAATTGACACAATGGGTAATCTTGTTCTAGGTATAATGTTAAACTTACTTGTTACTCTCAATGCTTAGCTTTTAACTGTTCATCGAAACTTGGTGAAATGATAATTTTGGTATGGAAAAAGGGAAAAAAAGTCTGTTTGTGTTTTTATTATTCCGCTTCTCCTTAGCACCGAAGGAAGTGTAAGAGTCATTGTATTTGAACGTCATAATGTCGTTTGTTTTCACTGATCTTAACAAAGTCTTTAGATGAAATTACCATTGACTTGCATAGTATGTTTTGCATAAATATGGGCGTGTTATGTACGTCTTTCATTACAGTTGATTTTTGTGTTCATGTCCAGTTGATCATGTTAATTTGTTGTTGCACATGCTTTCATCGTAAATTTAATCAATCCTAGGAAGCAGCCGTCAGTTTGCTGGGTTCAGCACCGAGGTAGATGACTCTATTGTTCTTCATATATGGAAACGGGCTGGAGAGTTCTTTCCCAAATTAAAAGAACTGGTCCTTACAGATTTCATCAAGAACAGAAAAGTGAGAGTAGGACTACGCCCTTACAGTAAGTCCATATGTACTTCGTCTTACAGAATATTGTATATCATTGGAAGATAGCCATTTTGAAATTTATACCTGTAGAACAGTTTTATGGACAAAACATTCCTAAAACAATGTATTTACTTATATATCAGTGCCTGATGGGAAGCCGGTCATAGGACCTGTTCCTGGTTTGTCAAACTTGTTCCTCGCAACTGGTCACGAGGGAGGAGGGCTCTCTATGGTAACTTCCTTCTGTTCTACATTCTATTTAACTTTTATATTGTTCCATCTATGGGTCTTTCCTTGTTTGTTTGCATCCGAATCAATGAAACAGCGATCGGTGGAGCACTGATCCTACAAGGTCTTGTTCTTTGCTACCTCAACATCTTGTATGTTGAAGAAATTTATTCGAGATGTTTGTTTAATTTTCAGGCTTTGGGAACTGCAGAAATGGTTGTTGATATGGTATTAGGCAATCCCACTTGTGTTGATAATTCACCATTTGCTGCTAATGGTCGATGTTGTTAGTTCAATGTCCCTATGGAACAGTAAGGAGGAAAAATATCATGAACGCCCGGTCTAGTTGGACCAATCCAAATGTTAAGCCGCTGGTTGGACTTTGAACCTTTTTTTCGTTTCAAATGTCAAATGTAAGTTATCAAAATAAGCGAAGCTTCAAACTTATAAATTTAGCCTTGTCAACTCTTTGGTTTCTGGGGAAATAAAGTTGTACTCAAAACTCAAGTTTAGTTTAATTAATTTATTATATTTCATACTTTTGAATTCGATTTTTTTATTTTCCTTTCAAAAAAAATAGGGAAAACTACACCGGTGGTACCCTAACTATGCCTGTTTTCCTACTTTGGTCCCAAAACTATGTTTTTCGGCAAAAGAGTCCCTTCCGTTACATAGTTCTCCTGTTTTGGTCCCCCGACGTTAAATAACTAACGATTTTGCTGATGTGGTATTTTTTAATATTTTTTAAGGCTGACGTGGCATTTTTAAATATTTTTTTAATTATTTCTCTCTCCTCTTATATATTATTTTTATTTAATTTTATTCACCCAATCATGTTATGACATGTGTCACTACACTATTAGGTTAAAAAAACCTCCCAAAAATCCTTAAAATCAAACTTAGTGCCACCAAAATTCGAACCCAGGACCACCAGCGCACCAAGCATGCGCTTAAACCAACTAGGCTAGGTTGGATAGTTGATTTAAATCTACTAACACTTATATTTAATCTGTACAAATTAACCCAAAAAAACCTAAAAACATATTTATTTATTATAAAATTAATATTTATTAATAATATAAGAACGAGAAAAATAATCAAAAAAATATTAAACTAATGATATTTATTAGTATTAGTTGCAGAACCCATAACAACACACCAGACTGAATTCCACAAAAGTATGCTCGAAGTTATTGATTAAACAAAATTCCAAAACAGGAATGGCTGCCTGGAGACAAATCAACACCATTGAATTAATAGTTAGAAGAGATACAACACCCCAAAAACCACTACTTAACCTAATACAGAACATGATTCAGCATGTTCATTAATAGAACTAAAAACCAACTTAGCCAAACAAATTACAAGCCACAATTTAGACATGAAACATATCCTCTTTATCGTCTATGACTCTAATTGCAGCATCAGCAACAACACACCAAAACTATTTTCAAATTTATCGATTAAACAGGATCTGAAAACAAGGGGATGAGTGTAAAGGAGACAAAACATAATCAAACATTCCAAATCAAAACGTGCATAGACGATAAATTTGTAATAGTTTTGGTGTGTAACTATGCACGTTTATGATCATGCAATCGAACCTTGTTCTTGAATCTTAACAGTATAAAGGAGCTTTAAAAACAATGGTAAAGCCGAAAAACCAACAAACAGTTACAGAAGCTCAATACGACCCAAACATGACAATAACAAGGAATTAAAGAGGACAAAAATACACAGATGAGAAAATGATCCGTTCCTAACAAGAACCACTGAATTTAACATGCAAAAGAGACTAAAACGCAATTTAGACGCAAAAATCGATCAAAATCACAATAAGTACTTTAAATTTGGTCTTGGGTTTTATTTATGTACCGATTTAATCATTATTACTTAATTATTAGTTTAGTTTGCATCAATTCCTTTCGCCTTATACCAATGTTCAATAAACTAAAACAACGAAACCCAGAAGAATACAAAACTGAATAGCAATCAAGCAAAAGAGAATTGAAAGCATAAAACAAATCAGGCGGAGATTAAATTTTTAGTCTGGTGTGTTGTTATGGGTTTTGGAATTTTGTTTAATCAATAACTTCGAGCATACTTTTGTGGAATTCAGTCTGGTGTGTTGTTATGGGTTCTGCAACTAATATTAATAAATATCATTAGTTTAATATTTTTTGATTATTTCTCTCCTCTTATAATATTAATAAATATTAATTTTATAATAAATAAATATGTTTTTAGGTTTTTTTGGGTTAATTTGTACAGCTTAAATATAAGTGTTAGTAGATTTGAATCAACTATCCAACCTAGCCTAGTTGGTTTAAGCGCATGCTTGGTGTGTTGGTGGTCCTGGGTTTGAATCCTAGCGGCACCAAGTTTGATTTTAAGGATTTTTGGGGTTTTTTTTAACCTAATAGTGTAGTGACACGTGTCACAACATGATTGGGTGAGGAGACCAAAACAGGAGAACTATGTAACGGAAAGGACTCTTTTGCCGAAAAACATAGTTTTGGGACCAAAGTAGGAAAACAGGCATAGTTAGGGTACCACCGGTGTAGTTTTCCCAAAAAAATATTCCTATATGAATACACTTTTCAAATTGAGTAAAAAATTAATTTCTATAAATTATACTCAATTTTAAAGAGTTAACTCAGTTATTAAATTCATTTGATCCAATAATTCTATTCGGCGCACAAGTAAATAGTTTGGTTTACACGGTGTAAACTAAAATGTTTCAGATTAGATAAAAGTAAAATTATAGTTAAGATAATCTACTCTTAATTAGTATACCCTATCTAAATCAGTTTAGGACAATAAGCAGTATCAGCATGATCGTAAAACAGTAATCAAGATCATGCTTCAAATCAGACATGGATCATACTTTCAAACAAATATACAAGTCATGCTTTAAAGCTGAGACACGGTCATATTTACAGATCAAAGATAGTTTGTATATTCTTTAAACCAGAGAAAACATTCATGTACACATAATTATTCTGACAATATATTTAAGACAATAGTATAGTACGTAAAGAACACACCTCAAAGAAATAGGCCGTCGGAAAAGTTTACCGAGGAACACACCTCATAGAATTAGGTCAGTCGGGAAAGTTTACCGAGCACCGGCCTCACACATTAATGCAATGCTAGAACATAAGAGATAACAGAACAAAGTTACTAAGACAGTATAATTCTAATCTAAATATTTACTAGGCTTACAGGAAAGACCTTTTGAGTAACTGCGAGTTCGTGCGGTCGAGCGAATCGGGTGAACTGGGCTAGGTAGACGATTAGTCAGAAGAAACCTAAGTACCTTTAAATAACAATATTTCAAGTCGGTCCTTAACTCAATTTTAGATACTCTTAAATGAAAAAATTAAAACATATGCATGCTCAGATTCAAAGTTAATTCGAATGATTTCGGGTTAGAATTTAAAAAAAAAACGTACTTCGGAATCGGACCTCAAAAAAGCCAAATTAAGACATTTTTTTGGAAAAAGTCAATTTTAGTTAAAGTCAACCCAAAAACTGAATATTCAAATTCAACTCAAAAGTCCACGGTTAACGGGTCGAGTCAGATAGGTCAACTCGGTTTGGCTCACTAGTTTGGTTCGGCCAGTCTGGTTTAGTTCAGCTGGTCAAGTTTGGTTCGAGGTCACACTCTGGGCTCATATCACAGGCTCACACGAATTGGGCTAAGTTGGTTCGATTGGTTTGATATTGATGGGATCGGTTCACAGATTTGGGTTTCACCAGATCGAGTCACATATATGGGCTCGACCAACCCACACAAACACACAACTCAACTCTTTAACCATTTTCAATGTATATAGAGTTAGAGTTTGTAAACCTTGAACAAAATCTCACCAATTAAACACATCGTAGACCTCAATGGTTATTCCGACCACAACCTTAGCTCAAATGGCTAAGGCTCGACTCACCATGCAAGGGTTATAGGTTGAACACCCCTGGTTGTAACTCTCTTCTATTTTTCTTCCATTATTTTGGCAAGGTAAGAAAATCAATTGGCTAAATGGGCCTAGGGCCTGAAACTGTTGAAGAAATCTCAAACCGGATTTACAAGGTTTAAAATTAATCAAATTGGTCCTTAAAAATAAATCAATCAATAAATAAAAGTTCCATAATATTTTGAAGTGTTAACGAAAGATAAAATATATTATTTGGTTTAAATACAATCGTAAAAAAATGTTTATTTGTAAAAATGTGTTTCATTAAATATTGTTTCTTTAATTCAAATAAATGTTATTACAAGCAACCTTCATTCATACTCTCTTTTTTATTTCGGTGAATTCTATCTTACTATGAAACTTTAATGTTAAAATTCTTCATCCATAATAAAATAAAAATTGCAATCTTGTATCACGGAACATTATCATGTGTCATGCAAAATATAAGATCTTTCGTGCAATTAATCAAAGATGTTACTACACATATAAAATCTTATTGTATTAAGTAGTGGTTTCAAAAGAACCGTTTTATTCTTCCTTAGAAATACATTTTTTTCTTCATCTTGGCATGAATTAAATTAACAGTTACTTAGTAACTTCATGTCATAATATCTAAACCAAAACAATAGTACGTATTTGAAGGCGTTGTCTTAAATTTTTTTACGAATTTAGGCAACACTACGTCTTCAAGGAGTCGGAGATGGTGAATGAATCAGTACAAGGCAGTTGTTCCAAGTCTTAATAACATTTAAGGTGTTGTCTTAAATTATTCGTGTTCATGGGTGTGGAGGAACATCACAAGTCCTCTGTTAAATGAGGAAGACGTCTTTGTCTCCAATTTCATAGTTGTTATTAGTGATGGAAAATTCATTGATTTCTGAGATGACTACTGAACCGAAATTTCGTCCCTCGAGCCTTTTTTCCAAGAATTATTTCTCTCGCTACAAATAAATTTGATAAAGTTAATGAATATGGAGCTACTAGTGGAGTGTGGGTGTGGAACATTGAGGTTCGGAGACGCTTGTTCGATTGGAAACTAAAAAACTGGAAAAATTTTATTAATGTATTTAATAGAGCATCCAAGAATTCTAATCCTATTGATGGTATTACTTGGTGTGGTGCTTCTTACAGGATGTATAAACCAATATTTTTTTGTGATAGAGTATCCGCAATTGCAAAACTCACCGTTTTGATCTCTAAGTTAGACTTTATTTTATTTTCCCCAATCTTATCGTCCAATCCCTAATTCTTCCTGCCTCTCCGCTGTGATGCCCTTCACCGTCGTTCCTGCCCGTTTTTGTTGTTGTTCTCCTTGCCATTCGGCTCGCCGTCGACCGTCCAAGGTCGTGCTGGCATAAAGCTTATGTCGTTGTGCTGGCGCTCAGATCAGATATATATTTATTCTTCTCCATTTTTATTTTCTCCATTTTAATCTCGTCCAACTATTTTTCTATCCATAGGATTCGAATCTATCGAACTTTGAATCAACAAGATTAATATGTCAATTTATTTGTTTTGCTAGAACTATGTTCAATTTTTTTATGGATAAACTGAGCTGAGTATGATTGAGTTTAAATATGTAAATTTATTTTGTACCTTTGTTCTGTTTTTCTTTTCTTTTTCTTTCTATTCTTTAATCTGAATATTTTCCTAACTCGTATAAATTAAATGATTTTTCTACATCGCCATATCAACAGAACATGAAACTAATACTCAAAAATAAAAACAGCAGAACAGTCTTCCTCAAAGCAATTTTCTACAGATTTATAGGTTATCTAGGCTAGGCTACCACTTGTTCCACTTTCCCTTGTATCTAGGATTTACACAAGTACTCGCTTGCCCTGGTTTCGGTCTAACCACGATCGGATATATGGTTTTTGAGATTAAATATACATTTTGATTATACTTTCTTGGTGAATTTTATTCTTTACTTAGAAGAAAAAGAAAAGGATTGCAAAAGAATATTATTAGATTGTAATATTACAATAAAAAACTAGAAATTCTTGATGAGATCATGGAATCGAATTTGAAATTAAAACTCACTCTAGCTCAGGCCGAGTCTCAAGTTGAACTCGAAACCGAGCTTCCAAACCCCAGAAAATAATCTAAAACGATGGATACGAATACAATAGAAACCAATATACAATTCCATAAGGGCAACTCAAATTCTTGAACTAAGGCAAAGTAAAATCTCTAGTCCTAATTTCTCTACAACTCAACAGGTCTAAACCTAAAATGCAAAAGATCTTTTGCATTGCCAATTCTAAGAATTTCATTGAAAACTCCAAATGACAAAATCCATAAGAACATTTCTTTTCTTTTTCTTCCATAAACAAATTACATAAATTCCACATGTCAACAATTGATGGATGAACCATATGTATTTTCTTCCCAAGTGAAACAAGTTTTTTACTGTCATGATCCAATGGATGAGGGTTGGTATGTTGTCCTCCGTAACACCCCCTAAGACTTGATAGACATCGAAACTTTGCCTTTTGCAGCCCAAAACTTAGATGGAACAATTGCTAGTTCTAGTGCACAATTCCAATGTGTTCGGGAGGACATGGATGTAGATTTTAATGAAAACTGATGACATAACAATGTAGTAACATATTGTAACTCTAACTTGATGTTGAATACATATAGTAATAGTAATATTGTCACTAGTTTCTAAAAATTTTTGTTTATTGCAGATATTATGCCTAGGAGAAAACTGAGTGACTTGCGGATTGTTCAAGTTCCTCGAGAGAAGGAAGTAACAATAATGATGAAATGTCTGGTGTTGGATCTTCACAAGTTCCGGAAACAGCTGAAGAAAATGTAGAAATCGAAGGTAATATTCAACACTTTATTTAAATGGTAAATGTTTTTCTTATTTTGACTTGACTTAAAAATTTTCATTGAATATTTCTTATATAGCTGAAAATGGTCAAGGCGCAAAAGTAGAGGGCGCACAATGTTGACGAATTTATATCATCTTTATCCAGAGGAATGAGTGAAAGTTTCAAGAAATGATGTTGGCCAACCTATTGGGAAAGAAGCAGGTGTTCTGGCCAATTTCATAAGCATGACTGCACGTAATGCATCACTTTTGCCGATCAATTATGAGTCATGGCGTGAGATGCCAAATAGTAATAAAAACCAGGTTGTGGATTATGTGAAGGTAATAATGTCATTGTAATAGATAATTCATTACAATGCGATAGTAATTTATATTTACTTTGGTTGTGTCATTTGTAGGAGAATTTTTGTTTAGTGGTCTCGGACGATTATGTGAAGCATGCGTTAGGGAAGAAATGGAGAGACCATGAGAGTTTTTTGAAAAAGATATATTTCAAGAATAATCTCAGCCTAAAAAAAGATGCAAAATGTCCCACTTGGAATGCTCTGGTATCAATAGGAAGATGCAGTCAGGTTTTGGAGTTCAACGAAAGGAGAGGTATGATCGATGCACTTTAAAAAATACTACTATGTTATTACAATATTGGCTTTATATGTAATAAAAATTTTAAATTTAGGATCAAGAGCGCGTTGGAGTTGCTAGCAGATAGCAACAGAAATTTACTCATACAGCCGGGTCGAAGAGTTTTGCTCGGATAGCTAATGAAGAGGTATTGTTTTCTTTTCGTTTATCGATTATTTTTTAATCTACTACTTGTTCGTAAGTATTAATTTTTATTATACATTGTAGCAAGTTACTATCGGTAATAGAATTGGACGAGTAAAGCTCTTTGACATTACACACACACAAAAAGATGGCTCTTCTATCACTCTTTAAGCTGTAGAAATTATGGTATATTTATTGGACACAAAATATGGATTATTCTATGTTTATATCAATATTATAACATGTTTGTATTAAATATGGATTATGTTATGTTTGAATCCATTTTTCTTACTTGATTATCATGCAAAATTGAAGGATAAAAAGATGGAGTATGAAGCTACGGCTTCAACTAATGGTTCTGCTAATGTGGATGAGATCGACAATCAAGTTATTGCTGAAGTTTTGGGTCCTGAACGATATGGTTGGGTTCGATGCCAAGGATCATTCGTTACCCTAACAAAATACTTTGGTGCTAACTCGTCTTAGTACATGTCATCACAGAATCAGTCTTCCCAAGCAGAAGTTAATCATTTACAACAACAATTAACTCAATTTAAAGCCGAAGTAGAAGCGAGGGAAGCAGAGAGAGTGTAACTCCCGGGTTTGGGGCCCGGAAGATACTCGGGTTGGTTAAGCCGGTTCAGGTTAAGTTAAGTTTTAGGGAGACAATTTAAAATATACCATTTTAGAACTTATGGAGAAAAGGAGATTTTAAAAAGGGTCTTTTGGTAAAATGTGTTCAAATGGGTTTTAGAGATAGGTTTTGAGTTAAAATAAAATACATTATTTCAAATTTGTCATCTCTTCTTCTTCCCCCAAAAGTTTTTCACGTTAAAACACCCAAGCCATAGCCACCACCCACTTTTTCACCAAGCTTCACTATTTTTGGAGTTCTCAAGAGGTAGCAACTTGGTTTTATTCCTCCCTTCCTTCTAACCTTGTTTTTAGCATCTACTCTTCAAGGTTTTGAAGATTTCTCAAGTTTCTTCATTTGGGTAAAAATGGGGTTTTTGAAGGGTTTAAGCTTTTTAGTGAAAATAGTGGTTTGGGTGAGTTTTAAAGGATGTTTTGGGTGTAAAATGGTGTTAAGATGTTGGGTTTAACATGAAATCCCGGATTTTGGGAAAATGGGTGATTTTGATTAATGGGTTTTTGGGTTTTTGGCTTAGAAATGGTGGAGAAGGGTTCCTAATGTTTTGGTATTGTTGGGTTGATGTTTTTTGAGTGTTTGAACGTGGTTTGGATGATAAATTGATGGGGATATGGCCAACTTGAGGAGTTGGTTTGGAATGCTAGACTTACATGTTGTGGAGTTGGTGTCCAAACTCCTATGTTATTGTTATTGTTGTTACCATGTTAAGAATGTTGAAGTATGCCTTGGTTGGCTTTTGACCTCTTTATGGATGTTAAGCATGCTTGATTGAACTTGTTAAACCTTGTTTGTTGAATTGAGTCTGTATGTATGTTTGACTTGCTTTAAATGAGTATTTCATGGTTGCTTTAAGTTAAATGCATGATTAGAAGTTGATCATATACTGGTTTAAGATGTCTAAGTTAGTCCCTTTGTGCTAAAAATGAAATCTATTGTCTTTATGTGTAGGGCGTATCGATACGGTCCCCTATTTTAAGCCTAGCGTACTGATACGCTGGGGCTTATCGGTACCCACTTTGCTCTCTGGAAATATGAGATTTTGACGAGAAATTGGGGTATCAGTACGGGCCTTAGGCGTACCGATACGGTCCTAGAGTTGACTTTAAGAAACAAGACCATTAGGAGCTTATCGATACCAGCCTTGGAAGGTATCGATCCGAGTTCTCAAAGTTGACTTTGGGGGTGTTTGACCGTTGAAGAAGTATCGATACGGGCCCTTGGCGTATCGATACGGCCTGAAGTAAAATGGCTATCAAATAAAGCATTTAGACAAGATTGAATAAAAAATAGGGTTGCTAATCGGAGTGAGACCTTAACGGGTTTCACTTTTGTTTTCCCCGTGTAACTCGTTCAGTTCGGTCTGGTGGCTAGGCCGAGACGAGGGGGTTACAAAGAGAAGCAGAGAGAGAAGCAGCATATAAGAATCTCGAAAATAAGTTTCTAGAAATGATGGCGATGTTCAAGCAGAATCCCCCATCTTAGTTGATTTATTAGGTTTGTTCAAGTTTTGTTTATTGTACTAAACAAATGTTGAATTATATTTCACTTTGACGTTGAACTACAATGTTGAATTGCATTTCACTTTCATGTTCTAGACTTTGAATTTAATTTTGTTGTTAAGTCTTTCTACTTAATTTTTGTAATTATTTTTAGCTTTCGTCTTATAGGTTAATTTGGGTAGTAGTCATAAATGGAAAAATTAGGTTGTTGTAGCAGTACGATTCACGGTGTTTCTAAAATAAAACGCCACTATAGAACGTACTTGTTGCGGCATTTTTTAGGTAAGCGTCGCTAATGATCATACACATGTTGTATCGTTTATATCAAAAACGTCATTATAGAGGAAGGCAATCGCGGCGTTTGATAGACCAAACACCACTATAGAACGTTACCTTTTGCGGAGTTTCATAGCCAAGCGTCGCTACAGAACACACATATTTCGCATCGTTTGTGATACGAAACACCACTAAAGAACATGATATATTGTGTAACACCCGTGTTTTGGGTTAAGAGTTCGGTGTGTGAGTTGGGTTCGAGTCATCAAAACCGGTTTAATTTAGTTAGACATTGGTTTTAATTTAAATGAGATTAAAATTAAAGTAATGGCATTTTTGTAATTATTTCAAAACAATGAAAAGATGAGCCTTTTTCAAATTAAAAGAAAAAAAAAGAAGTCTTCTTCTTCATTTTGCAACCTAACGTGAAAACCCTCCCCAAAACCCAAAATCACTATTCCATCCCTTTTCTCCATCAATTCAAGAGCTCCTTTAAAGGTAATTTTGTTTTTGAACTCTCCTATTCATCCCAATCATTTCCATAGTCTTAGATTTCAAAACCATCTCCATTTTAATTTTTCAAGTTTTCAAGATTGAAGAAAAATAGGAAACTTTAATGGGTTTTCAACTTGATTTTGGTTTGTTTAGTTAAGTCTTGAGTTAATCTCACCTTAATACTCCTTATATTTCGAAATGGAAGGATTTTGATAAAAATCCCGAAATGGGTCTTGGGGGCATTTTTGAAAGTGTCAAAACTTGAAATTTTGGTGTGTTTTTGTGTTGGGTTGAAGGGTTGATGGTATAGGGTTGTTAGGGAAGTGTTTTGGAAGTCTTTATAGGTCATTTGGGTGTTGGAAATGGTAGATTTCAGCTGGGTATTATGGGTGTACGAAAATATGAGTTTTGTGGTTAGTTTGAGTTTGAAATTATGATGTTTTGGCTTGTGATTATGGGTTGGGTTTGTGGCTGAGTTTGACAGTGATTTGGTTGAGTAATACCTTGTCTTTTGATTGGTTAGAAGCAAGAGGAAACATCGGAGAAGGTACGGAATCGATTCTGGAAATTGTGGAGGCTTGAGTAGCTTTGCTTGGTTTGCTTAAGGAAGGGTGGTGAGTGAAACTTTCAAATTTGTTTAAATTGGTTCAAGTGTGTGTAGTGGAGGCTTTGGAATGAGCTTGGTAAGCCATTCCAAGGTATAAGTTAAATTGGTAGTTTAACTTCTTGGGTGTTTATAAGCTTTCAATGTTTATGCCTATTATAGACTTGTGAAGCATGATTTGGTTATGTATGAATATACATTGATGTGTGTGATGATGGATGTGTGCTATAAATGATGGTTGTTATGATGTGGATTTGATAGTATTATTGGCACTAGTTAACTTACCGGGTATAAATGATCGATCATTAGGATTAGTGTGCACACGGTTGAGTCAAATTCGCGCGTGGCCTTGGTGGCGTTAAGCCATCAAGAAGGACTACGGTGATGTAATATTCCACCGGAAATGTTTATATTATACGTGATGATGAGTGGAATCCCATTCGTAAGGCATGTGATGATGAGTGGAATCCCATCCATGCAAGGTCCGGTGATGAGTGTAATCCCACCGAGGTAATGTTGTTGTTGAGTGTAATCCGCGTATCCGAGTAAACTAATAGTGGCCAATATACTTGTTCATGTGGTTATGTTGCTTAGATAAATGCTTTATCTTGTTGAGCTTAATATGAAGTAAGATGCCATATTATTGTCTCTTGTGTTGCTAGCTAGTTTGCTATGCGGATGCTTATGTATGTTTGCGTGTGATGTAAGGATTATATGCTTGAACCCTGCATTGTCGTTGTTTTTGGTTTTAGAGCATCCTCACTAAGCTTCTAGCTTGCACTCTTATTTTCGACAATGCAGATCAGTAGTGTGGAGTTAGCAAGGAGCAAGGCGAAGGGGCATTCCAAGCTTTTGTAGTTGCTCAAGTATGGTTTAGTAAATAAAGTAGTAGTTTAGCAATAGGGCTGATATGTGTTTGTATGAGCGTTGTATGACTCATAAATGTTGAATGTTGTTTATGCTTTGCTTTGGATTTGTAACCATGTTATGTGTTGGATGAATGCTTGTGTTGGGAGGCAATGTTTTTGGATGATTATATGTGTTTGTGAGCATGTAAACCTATGTGTGAAGACATGTGCCTTTTGGCTTTTAAGTTTTTAAGCATGCCTTGAATGATCTTTTGAATGGACATCTTATCTTATGTCTTATGTAAATTGAGTACGTCTTGCAATAGGATGCATGCCTCTAGAGTGTGTTTGTAAGTTATGTATGCTTCTTGGGGTCGTTAAGGGCTTTTCGGATCATTTGGAGATGTTTAAAACTGATTTTGGGAATTCACAGACTGCAGGTGTTTCGAAACGGGTTGTGCCATTTCGGAACGGGTGTGGTTCCAGGGCCCCCCGTATCGGAACTCGTTTCGGTACAGTTTGGCTACTGTGAGCCCCTGTTTCGAAACTGGTTTCGAAACACTTTGGTTACTGTAAATGCTTGTTCCAAAACGGGTATCAAAATGCCTAGGCAAAATAGGACCCTGTTCCGAAACGGGGTGGATGTGTTTCGGTACGGGTGCCTGGCTTTTTAAACTGGAGCCCGTGTTTCGAAATGGGTGACGTCTGTTTCGAAACGCGGGCCTAGAAATGGGCTTTTTGACATCTCTAAAGGATCTCAAAGTTTGGGCTTAAGCCCGGTTTGTTGTAGGGCTTCTCGTGAGCCTTGTTTTCCGCTGTCGTGATCACTTAGGGAATAATTATGCCTTTAGACAAGATGTAATTTAAATGAAAAAAATTTAGGGTTGCTAACCGAGGTGGGGCCTTAACGGGTTTCACATCGGTTTTCCCCGTGTAGCCTACTCGGACCGATCAGTCGGCCAGACTAGGACGAGGGGTTTACATTTGTTGGTATCAGAGCCTGAGGTTACCGAGACCTCAGGCAGGTAAGTGAGGTAAGTTGAAGTGTTAAGTAATTGTTATGTCTCGGTGTATGCTTTGCGATGTATGCTTGTTGTTTGATCGTTCGTATGGTGTTTGGAAGCATGATTGTCGTGTTTGGTGTAGCGTCGAGTTCCCTTGCTACTATTACTTAATTTGAAAAAGTTTTGTAAAGGAGGATAATTGAGCACAGTTGGACCCTTGCCTTTGCTAACTTAATCCTTATATGTTTGTTTGTTGTAGTTGTTATCTTGCTAGCTGTGATATGAGGCCACGAGGGAGGCCTAGGATGGTTCAATCGGAACCACTGGCATAAGCTCCGGGAGTTGAGCAAATTGGTGAGGCGCAGGCTACTCAACCTCCTCTTTTTCCTCCTCACAAAGAGGGAGGTGAGGCGGGAGCCGAGGACGTAGAACCTCAAGTTGGCCAAGGACCGGCCGGAATAGATTTAGCTCCCTTAGTTCAGGTGATAGCCAGGGCTTTTCAGGCTGTAGTGGCTGGGGGTCAGGCAGTGCCACAACCCCAGGGAGAGGGTACTGGTTTACCATTAGAGAGGCTCCGCAGTTTGGGAGGTGAAGAGTTCAGAGGGTCGACACCCGAGAGGTCTGAGACTTGGTTTGAGAAAATCGTCCGTATTCTGGCACATATGGGATGTACCGGGGAACGTAAGCTAGGGTGTGTTGTATCTTTGCTTCAGAGTGATGCCTACACTTGGTGGGTCACCATCACTACGGGTATGGTAGAGGCTGAGATCACTTGGGAGTTTTTCGAGTCAGCTTTCCGTAAGAAATATTTGGGTCCCCGTTATCTTGATAAGAAGAAGAGGGAATTTATGGCTTTGCTTCAGGGGAGTATGACAGTGACAGACTATGAGATCAGATTTGTCAGGCTGAGTCAGTATGCGTCTGAGCTTGTTCCTACTGAGGTGGAATGTTGTAACCGTTTCCGCTATGGGTTGAATGAAGAGATCAAGAGGTACACTTTAGCTTCTGACTACACAGATTTTGATGTCTTGGTCGCGAGGGCCAAGGACTTAGAGCAAAGTTTGGGCTTGACCAAACGATCTGGTGGTTCTAGTTCTGGGAAGAGATCTAGTGACTTTGATAGAGGTGATGCCAAGAGGCATCAAGACAATAGGCATCACTATGACCATAAACGTGGTGCAGGTAACCACGGTAGGGGCCATCAGGGCCAGAGGGCTGGTGGGCATTTGCCCGAGTGTGCTCGTTGCGGGAGGAATCACATCGGTGAGTGTTGGGGGAATTTCCACTCGTGTTGGAGCTGTGGAGCTAGGGACCATATTAGGCGTGACTGTCCACATCAGGTGGGGCAGGCACCAGTTCTGGCTCAAGCTCCTGCTAGAGCCAATGACTTTCAGAGAGGCCGCAGGCGCGGTAGAGGTAACTTCCAGCCGAGAAATGATGGCCAAAGGAACATAGCGCATGTAGTTGCAGTCCAGCCAGAGGGCGGAGGCCAGGCTAGAGTTTACGCTCAGCGTGGGGATCAGCATGACACAGATGTGATTGCAGGTAACTTCTCGATACAGTCTTTGGGTTTGCTTTCTTTGATTGACTCCGGGTCTACACATTATTATATACTGAGTGAGCATGCAAAGTTGTTGAAATTGCCTTGTGATGTATTAGAGGTAGGATTTAGTGTTACTAGTCCTTCGGGGATACGGTAGTAGTTAGAAAGATGTATAGAAGATGTCTGCTTATGGTTCAGGGGCATGTGTTTCCAGTGGGTATGATGGAGCTACCATTTTATGGCTTTGATGTGATTTTGGGTATGGACTGGCTCACTGAGCATAGAGCTAGGATAGACTTTGAGACTAAGAGGATTTCCTTGAGACTCGCGGAAGATTATGAGATAGTGGTAGTAGGTGAGAACGTGAAGTTCTTATCGAATGTAGTTTCAGTCCTAGAGGCTAAGAGGCTAGTTGAGACGGGTTGCGAGGCATATTTGGTCTATTTGATGAATCCAAACATGAGTGAGGTTAGACCTCAAGACATCTGGACAGTGTGTGACTTTCCAAGTGTGTTTCCGGAAGAGTTGTCGGGTTTACCACCTGATAGAGAGGTAGAGTTTTTATAGAGAATTATTCAGATTCAGCTCCTGTTTCAATTGCTTTGTATCGTATGGCACCGAAATAACTGAAAGAGTTGAAGACTCAGTTGCAAGAGTTGACAGATAGAGGCTTCATTCGACCGAGTTCTTCGCCTTGGGGTGCTCCAGTTTTGTTTGGAAAGAAGAAAGACGAAAGCATGAGAATGTGTATAGATTACCGACAGTTGAATCAGTTAACAATGAAGAACAAGTATTCGTTGCCGAGAATTGATGACTTGTTTGACCAGTTGAGAGGGGCATCAGTCTTTTCGAAGATCGACTTGAGATCCAGTTGCTACCTGCTAAAAGTAAGAGAGGTTGATGTACCGAAGACGGCCTTTAGGACTAGATATGGTCACTATGAGTTCTTAGTCATGCCTTTTGGGTTGACTAATGCACCAGCTGCTTTCATGGATATGATGAATAGGATCTTCCATCAGCACCTAGATGAGTTTGTAGTTGTCTTCATAGATGACATTTTGGTGTATTCGCGTACCGAGGAAGACCACGACCAACACTTGAGATTAGTTTTGCAGACTTTGTTAGATAATCAGTTGTATGCCAAGTTGAGCAAGTGTGAGTTCTGGATCCGAGAGGTAGTCCTCCTAGGGCATGTAGTGTCAGCCGATGGGATTAGAGTTGATCCGAATAAGATAGAAGCTATTGTTGAGTGGAAGCAACCGAAGTCAGTGACAGAGGTTCGTAGCTTTCTAAGCTTAGCTGGATACTATACAAGATTCGTAGAAGGTTTCTCGAAGCTTGTCACTCCATTGACACAGTTACTTCAGAAGAGTGTTCAGTTTGAGTGGTCAGATGCAAGACAGAGAGCCTTTGAGAAGTTGAAAGAAGCTTTGACCAAAGCACCGATCTTGATTTAGCCAGAGTCAGGGAAGGAATACGTAGTTTACAGTGATGCTTCTTATGTAGGCCTAGGTTGTGTTCTCATGCAAGACAAGAGAGTGGTGGCTTATGCCTCAAGACAGTTGAAGACTCACGAGCGTAACTATCCGACCCACGACATAGAGTTAGCTGCAGTTGTGTTTGCTCTGAAGATTTGGAGGCATTATTTGTACGGTGAGAAGTGCACAGTGTACATAGATCACAAGAGTTTGAAGTACATCATGACTCAGCAAGATTTGAATCTTAGACAGCGTAGGTGGTTAGAGTTGCTAAAGGACTACGATCTTACGATTGAGTACCATCCGGGTAAGGCCAATGTAGTGGCCGATACTTTGAGTAGAAAGGTAGCTGTAGATTTGAGAGCCATGTTTGCTAGATTGAGCTTGTCAGGGAATGGTGGCTTGGTGGCCGAGCTTCAGGTTAGACCTACTCTAGGTCAGTTAATTAGGGAGAAGCAGCTCTTAGATAGATCTTTGGCACCTCACGTGCAAGACATAGCCGAGGGTAGACCTTCAGACTACAGTTTCAGTATCGATGGGGTTTTGTGTTTCAGAAATAGGATAGTTGTGCCAGAAGACAGTGACTTGAGACATACGATCTTGAATGAAGCACACAGTAGTCCGTTTGTTATGCATCCTGGAAGTACGAAGATGTACCTCGATTTGAAGAATGAGTACTTTTGGGTTGGTTTGAAGAGAGACGTAGCCGACTTCGTGAGTAAGTGTATGGTGTGTCAGAGAGTGAAGGCGGAACACCAGGTTCCCTCATGTTTGTTGCAACCATTGAGGATTCCAGGATGGAAATGGGAGATTATCACCATGGATTTTGTTTCGGGCTTGCCTTTGACTCCTACGAAGAAGAACTCAGTTTGGGTTATAGTAGACCGTTTCACGAAGAGTGTTCACTTCTTAGCAATCAGCACGACTTACACCTTAGATAGATTGGCTGATATGTATATTGGTGAGATTGTTAGACTGCATGGTGTGTCGAAGTCTATTGTGTCCGATAGAGATCCGAGGTTTACAGCTCAATTTTGGGAGTGTCTACATACAGCTTTGGGTACCCGTTTGAATTTCAGCACGTCATATCATCCTCAGACAGACGATCATTCAGAAAGGGTTATACAGATTTTAGAGGATATGTTGCGTTGTTGCATCATTGATTTTCAGGGTACATGGGAGAAGCACTTGCCTCTAGTTGAGTTTGCTTACAATAACAGTTTTCAATCGAGCATTCAGATGGCTCCGTATGAGGCCTTGTATGGTAGAAAGTGTAGAACTCCAGTTTGTTGGGCTGAAGTGGGACATAAGTTGTTACCTATGCCAGATCTGCTTAAGGGGACAACCGATAAAGTGAAATAGATTTGCGATCGCTTGAAGTCAGCTTCGGATAGACAGAAGTCCTATGCTGACTTGAAGAGGAAGAAAGTTGAGTTTTCAGTGGGTGAGAAGGTATTCCTAAAAGTGTCTCCATGGAAAAAAGTGATGAGATTTGGTAGAAAAGGGAAGTTGAGTCCGAGGTACATAGGACCGTATGAGACTGTAAAAAGGGTTGGTCCAGTTGCTTATCAGTTGCGTTTGTCATCCGAGCTAGAGAAGATACACGATGTGTTTCATGTTTTGATGCTCCGTAAGTATAGGTCAAATCCATCACATGTTATGCCCGTAGAAGAGATTGAATTGAATCCGGATTTGACTTATGACGAAGAACCAGTTGAGATCTTAGCTTCAGACAGCAAGGTGTTGCGGGGTAGATCGATTGAGTTAGTAAAAGTGTGGTGGCAACGTCGAGGGGTGGACGAGGCCACTTGGGAGAGGAAGGAGGATATGGAAAGGCAGTTTCCTTATCTCTTTCAGTTAAGTAATTTCGGGGACAAAATTCCTTAAGTGGGGGAGAGTTGTAACACCCGTGTTTTGGGGTTAGGAGTTCGGTGTGTGAGTTGGGTTCGAGTCATCAAAACTGGTTTAATTTAATTAGACCTTGGTTTTAATTTAAATGAGATTAAAATTAAAGTAATGACATTTTTGTAATTATTTCAAAACAAGGAAAAGATGAGCCTTTTTCAAATTAAAAGAAAAAAATTTAGGGTTGCTAACCGAGGTGGGACCTTAACGGGTTTCACATCGGTTTTCCCCGTGTAGCCTACTCGGACCGGTCAGTCGGCTAGACCGGGACGAGGGGGTTACATATTGCAGCGTTTTTCTACGCAAACGTCGCTACCTTTTGTGGCGTTGTTTTCTCCGGCATTTTTGGCGGCAATTTTATAGCGTCGCGGGTGTTTTTTGCGGCGCTAAAAAAACGCCGCCATAGACCTAAAAATCACCGCTACATAACAAGTATGGTGTAGTGTAAGTACAAAATGTACTAAATGAAACAATTAACAAAGGATAAAATATATTTTTTGTTTAAAATACAATCGTACAAAAGTTTATTTGTAAAAATGTATTTTTATTAAACGTTGTTTCTTTAATTTAAAAAATTGTTACAAGCAACCTTCATTTATATTTAGTCCTTGTTCATTGTCCTAGTTATTCCTGGTCTATCTTCAATATTTTCCAGACGTGTTAACCCCTCAGAGACAGTCCTGGTAGCCAAGGCTAAGCTCTCTACTTGACTCTTTTCAACCACCATCACTCCTTTTCTTCCTTCTTCAGCACGAATGGTAGCAATAGCCTCATTTAATGAGGTCAGATCTTCCTTCCCCAAAATATGGGCTCTCACTGCATCAAATTCTATATTTAGTCCAGCAAGAAAATCATAAATTCTATCTTATTCGACAAACCTCTTTAGATTTGTTGTATCCTCACTGCATTTCATCTGAATGCATTGGTAGTGATCCATTTCCTGCCAGAGATTCTGCAGCAAGTTAGAATATTCTGTAATGGATTTGTTTCCTTGTTTGGTGGCCGAAATCTTGCTCTTGATTTCATAAATCTGGGCAGCATCTCTAACTTTTGAATAGGTTTGTTTTACAGGCTCACATATCTCCTTTGTTGTACTGAGGAACATGCAAGTGTCACTGATTTTGGGCATCATTGAATTCCACAACCAAGTCATGACTAACGAATCTTGTTCAATCCAAGCCTCAAATCTTGGATCTCTTTCCTTAGGGCCAGTTCCAAGAAGATGACTAAGTTTACCCCTTCCTTTGAGGAAAGTTCGAACCAATTGAGACCAAAAAATGAGTGACTCTGATACAATGTTAAAAAGCCTAATTTTTGCTGTAATTTTCTTGTTATTTCAACAGTGAAAAACTTACAAATAAATACACAAACCTAGGGCCTGTCTTAGGTAACTTCTAAACTAGGTAAGAAACTAATTCTAGTAATAGAATATAGACCCTTAGAGCAAGCGATCCTAATCAAAGAAAATATTTACAAATCTTTTAATTAAGGAAACAGATCGCTGACAATATATCTTGATGGTATTTTGGGTAATGCAATATTGTGATGCATCTTCCATGATTAATTTTTTATGTAATCTTTGCCTTGTCTTTGATATCCACTATAGGGTCACCTTCTTGTCATTGAGAACTATAATCCCCTTCAACTAAATCATGGTTCGATGGAAGTTGGTTATGTTGATTATCAAAATGCAGTGTTTTCTTCAGGGTTGAACGATCAGAGCCATACCTTGTCTGTTTCAATGACAACCACAATTGACACAGTGGGTAATCTTGTTCTAGGTATAATGTTAAACTTACTTGCTACTTTCAATGCTTAGCTTTTAACTGTTCATAGAAACATGGTGAAATGATAATTTTGGTATGGAAAAAGGAAAGAAAAAAAGTCTGCTTGTGTTTTTATTATTCCGCTTCTCCTTAGCACTGAAGGAAGTGTAAGAGTCATTGTATTTGAACTTCATAATGTCGTTTATTTTCCATGATCTTAACAAAGTACCTTTAAATAACACTATTTCAAGTCGGTTTTTAACTCAATTTTAGATACTCTTAAATGAAATAATTAATACATATGCATGTTCAGATTCAAAGTCAAATTTGAATGATTTCGGGTTAGAGTTTTACGAACGGACTTCAGAATCGGACATCAAAAAACCCAAATTAAGACTTTTTGGAAGAAGTCAATTTTGGTTAAAGTCAACCCAAAAACTCAACAATCAAATTTAACTCAAAAGTCCACGGTTAACGGGTCGAGTCAAATAGGTCAACCCGGTTTGTCTCACTAGTTTGGTTCAGCTGGTCAAGTTTGGTTCGGGTCACACTCTGGGCTCATATCACAGGCTCACACGAATTGGGCTAAGTTGGTTCGATTGATTTGATGTTGATGGGCTCGGTTCACTCAGTTCACAGATCTGGGTTTCAACAAATCGAGTCACACATTTGGGCTTGACTAACCCACACAAACACACAACAACCCAACTCTTTAACCATTTTCAACATATATAGAGTTAGAGTTTTTAAACCTTGAACAAAATCTCACCAATGACACACATCGGAGACCTCAATGGTTATTCCGACCACAATTCATCTAATATATCCAAAAATAAGGGAAGGGTAAAGTACAACTTATCATCACCGGAGGCAGAGGAACCGACGGTGGCGCAACAATGATCAAAGATGACAACTAAACGATTTTATTGTCGTTTCACACTAATAATATATAATGGTGGAACATGGTCAGCAGGATTTTGATCGTCGGACGATGGAGAACACGAAGGTGAATGACAACGGTACAAGCCACAAATCGGCGAAAATGAGTGGCCAAAGCTCGAACAGAAAGATGGGGAAAGAGATGGGTTTGGCAATCCTTTAAATTGATTTCTACGATGAACGACATGAATATTAGGTGAATGACTTACGGGTTTTGATCGGGACAACGCGACGTTTCTGGCGATGCAGGCACAGTCATAGATCGACAATGAAGGGGTTGGACAGGCATCTTGGTATTCTCTCTCTCACTCTTAATTTTTTTTCAAATGAAAAATAAGCAATAAAGATGGTAGATGGGGAGGTTGATTGACTTTTATTTTATTTTCAATAGCCTACAAAGCATAATTTAAAGGTAAATGGGGATAATTCATACCCATTCATGGCCTTAGCTCAAATGGCTAAGGCTCAGCTCACCATGCAAGGGTTATAGGTTGAACACCCCCTGGTTGCAACTCTCTTCTATTTTCCTTCCATTATTTTTGCAAGGTAAGAAAATCAATTGGCTAAACGAGCCTAGGGCCTTGAATTGTTGAAGAAATCTCAAAACGGATTCACAAGGTTTAAAATAAATCAAATTGGTCCTTAAAAATAAATCAATCAATGAATAAAAATTTCATAATATTTTGAAGTGTTAACGAAGGATAAAATATATTATTTGGTTTAAATTCAATCGTAAAAAATGTTTATTTGTAAAAATGTGTTTCATTAAATGTTGTTTCTTTAATTCAAATAAATATTATTACAAGCAACCTTCATTCATACTAATTTTTTTATTTCGGTTAATTCTATCTTACTATGGAACTTTAATGTTAAAATTCTTCATCCATAATAAAATGAAAATTGCAGTCTTGTATCATGGAATATTATCATGTGGTATGCAAAATAAAAGATCTTTCGTGCAATTAATCAAAGATGTTACTACACATATAAAATCTTATTATATTAAGTAGTGGTTTCAAAAGAACCGTTTTATTCTTCCTTAGAAATACATTTTTTTTCTTGAACTTGACATGAATTAAATTAACAGTTACTTAGTAACTTCATGTCACAATATCTAAACCAAAATAATTGTACGTATTTGAAGGTGTTATGTCTTAAATTCTTTTATTAATTTAGGCAACACTGCGTCTTCAAGGAGTCGGAGATGGTGAATGAGTCAGTACAAGACAGTTGTTCCAAGTCTTAATACATTTTTGTATGATCGTATTCCTGTTCAAGTTTATGAAGTGTGGACGTTCTAGTGTCCTCAATACCAATGCAGAGTGACAGACTTTTCCTAATACAAGGAGTTCACCACAACACTTTTTTGTAACACTCCTTGTTTTGAATATATTATCGAGAATGTAGCAATCACCGCGTCACTTGTTATGAATAAAACCACCAAGAAAAAATAAACATTGAGACTTGTCATCGTGTGTAAGAATTGTGTTGCTACAATATAATGGTTCGTAAGATTAATTTCGAACGAGATTTGTTTTCAAGAAAACTATCATTTATAGGCAGGGTTAAAAGCTTTTAGGAATGAGATGCGTTATAGTAAAAGAAAACATTCTATGTTTCAGATTAATCGACTTTAATGGTAATTAATATGCGACAACATAATAATTTAAGGGTTTTATTTTGATGCACAAGCTGTGTAAATTTTTTTTACACATTCCTTTTATAAAATTTAAAATCTAAATCACAAACCCTAGCAACCTAAAACCTAAGCCCTAAATCCTAAACTCTAAATTCTAAATTCTACCCATAAACCTTAAATTATATACCCTACATATACTAAACCCCTAAACCCTAAACCCTAAAATTAAAGGGCTTGTGTAAACTAAAGTTTACACAAGCTTGTGCATCAAAGTATTTTCCATAATTTAATTACATACATTTATCCACAATTTAATATTATACCACATTAATTGGGACACGGATTGAGGTCCTACAATGAAACTTACATTATCCATAGGCTTGACTGCAAAAACTTGCTAAGTACAATAATGTTGACTAAATACCATAAACATTGAAATAAGGGAATACATTGACACAAAAAGTACATAGCGATAGCACAAATGACGTAATAGAACAAAGCCTCGATTATGGCTTTTAGTATTCCAATCATAATTTCATAGTAATCTACGTAAAAACGAAAGGTAAACAAGAAATGTTGCTAATTTCTCGGGATTAGTAATAATGTGAAACATAAAGAATCACATTAAGGTCGTATTCACAAGAAGACCTGCGACATATGTTCAAAAATTTTGGAAAACATACAATCTTATAAGCTTTGTTTGCTTAAAAGTTCATCATGAGGCTTAACATATTTGACTTAGATACATTATAATATGATATGCAAAAAAAATTTAATTCGTCTAAAATAGCGAATGAAACTTGAACTTAATCAGAATTTATTTATGTCGATAATTGATCTACTTAACAATAAGATGTTGTTTTTGAGAAACTATTGTTGGAATTACTCATTATTTGTTCGTTTTTGTTTGTGTAGCATTTTATTATCAGCATTAGGTGAAGCGTATGATGCGTTTGTGCAAGAAAAGCTACGACGTTTTGTTGACAATCTTATAAAAATATTGTTACATATAGAAGACTACCTAGTTTACATATTAGCCAAGTTATAAATAACCATTTCCATTTTAGGTCCAAAGCATTTCTATTCAATTTACACTACATAACTTGTATAATTGTGAATTAAACAGATTTCTTAAAACTCAGTTTTGCTATTTTTCCAGTGTTTTTATTGTCTTGTATTAGGTTCTTCTTCTATCCAATGTTGGGCATGAATAATTCTAAAATAAGTTTCAACATAATAAGCCCGGATTATGAATTTGTTTTACTAAGTACAAAAATGTACTAAATGAAACAATTAACAAAGAATAAAATATATTATTTGGTTTAAATACAATCATACAAAATTTTATTTGTAAAAATATGTTTTTATTAAACGTTGTTTCTTTAGTTTAAAAGAAGAATTGTTACAAGCAACCTTCATTTTTTTCATTTCGGTTAATTCTTTTTTACCATGTAACTTTACTGTTAAAATTCTCCATCTATAATAAAATGAAAATTGCAGCCTTGTACCGTGGAAAGTTATCATGTTGACATGCAAAAATATAAGATCTTTCATGCAACCAATCAAAGCAGTTACTACGCATGCAAAATAGTATTGTATTAAGTAATAGTTTCAAAATAACTTTTTTATTTTCCCTTATAAATACATTTTTTTTTTTGCTTAAATGTAAAATTGGCCCTCAATAAAAAATCAAAAAATTAATTATACCCTTATGAAAAATTTCAGTCAATTTAGCCTTTAAAATTTAAATTGCACCCAATTTGACCCCTTTGTTACGTTGACCGCGTTGAACCAGTACCATTTAACGGTCAATAATGGAAGGACACGTGGCACACTTTGAAAGTGCCACATCATTAAATCGAAAAATTAAAAAAATCTACAATATTATAGAAAAACCTAAAAAACTCTACAAAATCATTAAAAATTTATAAAATTGTAAAAATTAAAATATTAAATTAATTTATTTTTTCTTATTTCCTTTATTTTTTATAAAAAAACAAAAATAATTTTTTTCTAAAAAAATTCCATAAATCCTTAAATCAAGCATTAGCATCGATTTAACCATTGGCCACTCCCCGTCGTAGCAAAACCCCTCCCATCTTTGTCGTCCTACTACCGTCGCCTAAGTCCATTGTCACCCTTGCACCCATTCTCACCATTTGGCACCCCTTGCATCGCCCAACTCGTTCACCCTCAATATTTTTTCTCACCAGCATTGTCTTCTGCCCCAACTCCGTCGTCTGTCATTGTACCAATAACTTCTACCGTCGATTAAATTGATTTGAGGATTTGAAAATGTAGGGTTAAAGTTTTGGATTAGGAATTTGAAAATTTTGGGCATTATGAAAAATTCTGAAAATTTTGGGTTTTATAATTAAAAATATTTTTTTAAAATATAGAAATTTTAAATATTATTTCATTATAAATAATTTTATTTTTTAATAATTATTACAATTATTTTTATATTTTTCGATTTGAAGTAAAAAGTATTTTATATAATTTTATACATAATTTTAATTTTTTTACAAATTTAAATACTTTTAGATTTTTCTTGAATTTTTTAAATGGTTTTTTATATTTTTATTTTTTCTTACAATTTTAAATATTTTTCATAGTTTTTTTTTATAATTTTTGAATTTTAAATATATTTTTATAATTTTAAATATTTGTTGGGTAAACTACTCAGGTGACCACTGAACTATGAGGGTGGACCTATTTTGACCAGCCAACCAACTCGTCAATCAAACCATCAAACTTTTTAATTGGTCTTATTTTGACCACCACCTTTGAAAAACTAACGAAGGGGTGACGTGTCAGTTAACAAAAATTTGTACAATTATACATTTGATCCATGTTATTTACCTATTATATCAATTTGGTCCTAATTTTAATTTAATTAAATAAAATTAACCAACCACACGTCAGCATTTGATTAGACATAATCAAATAAAGCAAATAAAATTGGAGGTAAATGTAAGTAGTGAAAATCAAATCCACGTCCCAAAGCAAAGAGGGCTTAAGCCCGAACCACTAGGTTAACTCAATTTATATAATATGAGATAATAACATATTTTATTAAATAGTTATTTTTTTGGTGAAAATTATAAAAAAATTAGAGGAAATTAATAGGATTCAAACTTGGGACGTAACTTCTTATTCCTCAAACGTATGCCATCAAGGAACAACATACCAGAAAAAGGGAAAAAAAACTCTATACTTAATTCATCAAAAAATGGTTGTTATATATTATATTAAAAAATTAAAATTAAAAATTAGATTAAGTGATTTTTTATTAAATATATATTTTAATCTATAATAAATGAATTAAAATATTTAATAAAAAAATTAAAATTATTAATTAAATTAAAGATGGTGACGCCGTTAAGAAACTAACAGAGGGGTGACCAAATGTGTAATTTTATAAATTTTCGTCAATTGTCACATCATCCTTCTATTAGTTTTTCAACGACAATGGTTAAAATAAGATCAATTTAAAACTTTGATGGTTTGATTGAAGAATTGCTTAGTTAGATGGTTAAAATAAGTCTATCCCATAATTCGGTGGTCAGCTAAGTAATTTATCCTATTTTAAAAAATAATAATTTTTACGATATTTACGACATGGCACTTCCAAAGTGTGCCATGTGTCACCATCATAATAATTAGTTTTAAATTAATGGTCAACTATAACAGTCAACGATACAAAAAACTAAACTAATCATAATTTAAATTTTAAGAGTTTTAATTAATTGTAATTTAAATTATGAGGCTCAGTTATGGGTCAATTTCACCTTTAAGCTCTCTTTTTTTTCAACTTGGCATGAACTAAATTAACGTACGTAATTTTCCTCCAACGTGGAACTTGGGAACATGGGTGATCTGTTTCAAAGCTGAAGAAAAACTGGGTTTCCTCCCTGCAAAATTGTAAGTTGCATCAAAATGTTTTCCTTCTTATCTACCTAGAACGCAAAACATGCATTTGATTCCAAATATGATACGTAATCAAAGGTTAGCATAGTATTAGCAGGGGTACAAGGAAAACACTACCAAATATCGGACAATCCTGCTAACAAGGCAAGTGGTCTACAACAAGATTTTCTGCGTTCTTGCAACTAATTGTCACGACTTAAAGGTTGGTATCAGATTAGTACCAATGTCAATATCAACTCTTAGCGGCTGCAAATACAAATATTATCAAAATTTCCGTACCTCATAAATCATCCAAATTAATAATCAAGTCCTTGCACCAGAAAATCTCTGATGGCTTTGTTTCTGGACCCCTTTGAGAAAAGTGATCAGGCGTTGCAGAGGCTTTGTCTAAGGAATTTGCTAAATCTGTCTCCCATAAACCCAAACTACAAGCCCTCTTGTATGTCTCATAATCCGCTGCTCTTAAGCCTTCTGAGACAAATTCCCTTAATGATCCACTGATTCCTTCGCTGCTCAATACATCCAGGAAAGCTCGAGATAAATTAGGTTGCAAGAAAACCAAAACAGCACAGCTCTTATCTATTAAACACACATCAAATTCTCCATAGAAAACATCATGCGACCCTTGAAGCAGGCTCTTAAGCATTCTGGCAGACAATCTATCCCTAAATCCCCACAAGAACACTAAATCCTTGCAGTCTACTTTTCTTGGGCTATTTGTCCAAATTCTGATACCTCCATCAAGTGATTCTTCACAACTTCCAGAAGATGATCTGAACACATTTGCATATCCAGGGAGAGAAGTAACATTTCCATCACCAGACTGGATAGCACCGGGAGTGATCTTCAGTACAGAGCACAATTTTGCAAACAAATAACATATTCTCACAACAGTTTGCCCGTGAATCTTGCTTGCATCAGAAAAAGCTAAAAAAACAAAAACATGATGTACAAAAGACATAAATGTGAAGCATGGACAATAACACAGTGATGCATAACCAAGTAGACAATAATGAAAGCAGAAATTCATGAAAAACAGCTGCATAACTAGAGAGACACACTAACCTCCATGGGAAAGTTCCATTTCAATGGGAGCAAAGAAACGATTCTTGAGGTAAGATATGGCTGCAGGTATGCTGGTCACATTTTCTAGAGGACCAATTTCCTTCATCATATGGTTAACATCAAATATATGGGGAAAAGCTGATTGTGAAGAGTGAAGAAACTCATCCATATTGAAAGGAAGTGGAGCTATGAATTTTGAATGAATGACGGAAAAATCTGCAGGAGCAAGTTATTGTTTAGGCCGACATTAATCTAAAACATAAACAACATGAAATAGTTTAAAAGTACAGGAACTTTTGCCATAGAGATAGACCATTCAGGGTATTGTGAGAGACAATAGGTTTCTGCGAAGCGGATATCAATTCGATCACCTCTCGAAATCCTCTCAGTTTCTTGTTTTGTTCCTCTTCAACATTCTGAAGCTCCCTCTGTTAATCAAGATCCCCATTTACAGAGTTCAGAAAGAATCAAACCACTCATTGTGATCAAGGATTGAGATTTATTTGCTACCTCAAAAAGACTCCTGTCTTCTTTTGAACTTGTTAAAACAACACGAACTGCCTGGGTTCCTCCACCCTTTGTTGGGATTTTCAAAGCAACAAGGTCATCGGAGAACTCTCTTAACATCTATAAAGTATTAAGAAATTTCAGGATATTAATCACGAAAGAAAAACCCAAAAATTCCCATTTACCATAACTGCATCACATGAGTATCAGGCAAGTCTACCTCTGATACAAGTTGAACTTGACGTTCACTGCAAACATCTATTGTCATGCACGGTCTAGAGCCATACTGTTCACCCCCTGAGACAAGTTTTCTCAGTGATTTTATAAGAGTATCTGCCATCAAAAAGTAAACACTTGAGAAAATAGGAAATGGCGAAAAAGATATTAAATAACCTAATATCTAATACAGTATTATTTACCATCTATCTTTCTGCTTGAGGAGTCTGTGCAGGCTTTTTTCCAATGTTTAATACGGGATTTAACCCTTTCTACAAATACCGTATCAGCAACAGTTGGCGGGGAAGAAGTAGGAATGTGATTTAAAGCAATTGGATTGCCCATTCGAACTTTTGCTACCAACTCTTGTGCTCTGGATAAGTATGATACACCTATCAAAAAAGAAGAAACACATTTGGCTTAGCTCAAAATTCCGCAGATAATTTATATCCTGAATATAATTCCTTTGAAATTATGTGGCAATGCACACAATACACAAGTTCTTTAAAGAGTTTTGTCACTTTTCATCATGTTCCAAATATCATATCAGTAATGGAAGTGTTCAAAAAGTGAAGAGAATAAGATTCTACCATCATATATGCAGGCATTAAAATCGAAACCTTGCCGAGCCATAGCTGTCAAATAAGAAGTTTGGCATGAAAAACTGTAGGAAGGCATCCCAATGTTTAATTCATCTCTTGGGAACAAATGGAAATTATATCTGCAATGACAATTAAAAAAATTAAGACCTAAAAAGGACGGGAGAAAAGCAAAAACTTAATCTTTATAAGTAAAAGCTAATTCTTTGAACCTAAAATTTCCCCCCGTATGGTAATCCCGAAAATTCTCATAGCTAAAATTTTAACTTCTAATTTTCTAAATTAGATTAAGCTTAAAAAGCATTTCTTTTCAAAGATAATATGAATCATCATATAAATAAAAAGGTCGAGAACTCACGGGTGGGCAGTGACTTTGGAGCCAGATATGGTAAAGGGGCAGATGGCGAACTGGAGGAGCTGGAAGCGTTCAGCGGCGCGTCGAACCTTGAGGTAAGCGGTTTCCGGCGTGTCGAAGGAGGAGACTCGATTCCAAGAGGCGGAGAAAGAGCCAGTGTTCTGGAGGGAAACGGCTACGAAGTCGGAAGAGGAGAGATGGGACTTGAACTCCTGGAGTGAGTCGTTGAAATTGGATTTTGTAACCTGCTTTACGCTCCATTGGAGCTTATGCGGATGGCTGTTTGGGGGTATTTTGGTGCAAAATAGGCGTCTCCGTATTAACATCACCATTTCCCCCCCTTATTGGCTTCGACTGGCAGGGGTTTTAGAGCGGTTTTAGTTTCGGAGTTATTAAATAGATTTTCTTTAGGATCGGGTAACCCGTAAACATAGCCCATATATTGGAGCGTACCCGGCAAATTTGATCTAACACCCGAGTTGATTTACTCGATCCGATATACGATATTAATCATAAGATTATGATCTAAATTTGATTCAAAATTCGAAATAAATCAAACAGAACCGAAATAGACCTGAATTTTAGTTGAACTAAAGTGAACTTGAACCGAAAAAAATTCGAACCGAAAACAACCCGAAATAAAGAGAATATATTAAAAAAATAAAGAAAAAATGATATGTGAGCTGCCGTAAAACTCACCAAAAAGTCAAATATACTAGCTTTATAAATCCATATATGGTTGTAAAAAAATTAACCCGACCTAAAAATGATTGATCTTATATTGATTTGACCCGAAATCAACGTACCTGAAATCAACCGACCTGACCTTATATCCAACCGGAATCATCATAGACCTAAAAAAAATTAAACCAAACCCAAACTGAATGTGATCATACTTAAAATAACACAAACCAAAACTGATCCGAATGACCCGCCAATACTCAATGCATCCCAAGTTCCCAACCCACATTTCTCCCCGGGATAAATATAAACTTTTGGTACCTAATCTTGACATTTATACTATGTGGTACCTAACTTCCTTATGAAATTATAACTTCATGTACCTAATTTTGATATTTATGTATAATGTAATATCTAATTTTTTGGGGTGCATTTAGGTACATAATATTTTTAAAATTACACGTATCCAAATTTTAATGCCGTTTAGTAAAATGGATAACGTGTTATAGATTCAAAAATTAGGCGTTAAAATTCTAAAAATGGACTCACGTAATTTAAAAAATAGTAGATACCTAAGTGAACCCAAAATAAAAGTTGGATACCAAATTACATCCAAAAAAAAACGTTAGTGAATAATTGCATTACAAAAAAGGGTAAACTGTTCATTTAGTACTCAACCTATTACTTCGTTTTTATTTTTGTATTCCACCTTTTTTATGGTAGAATGATACCTAACGTTATGTTTTGTTTTTATTTTGGTACCCGTCGTTAAAGAAAATAATGGTGTGTTGATTAGGAGAGAGAAAATTACATATAATAAGCTGTCACGCTATTTTTTCTCTCCTAGTCAGAATGCCACATCAAATATAATTATCAAAAATCACACGTGGTTGGCTGACTAGGAAAGATAAAATGATGTGGCAGTCTGTCACTTGTATTTTTCTCTTATATCGGTAATTTTTTAATGAGGGGTACTTAAATAAAAACAAAATATAACATTAGGTATGATTTTGTTAAAAAAAGTTGAGGTATTAAACAAAAACATCGGTAAAAATAGAGTGTTAAATGGGTAATTTAACCTAAAAATATAGTTACCCATTTGCACCATTAAAAAAGTTGATAACGGATCATCGGATACAAATTACAATGTTATCAATCCTTCGTATGATTGTACGCCTACGGGTAATTGATTTAAGATTTTAATTCAAGTCTTCTTTTACCAAAAGAATACACATTTAATTGCACACAAAAAAAATCAACACTGCACATAAAATATCAAAATAGGAATCGAAAAGTTATGATTTAACAGTAAAGGTGTCCAACTTATATATTTTTTAAGTTTGGTGCCTAATGTTTATTTCGTGTAATTTTAATGCTTAACGTTTTATTTCGTAACCCAAAACATGTATTTTCGTTAATGACCATTAAAAAATATCATCATCTAATTATAACATGACACGTGGCTTGATTTTTTATTTATTTAATTTTTAATTTTCTTTAAAAATATGATTTTTTTTAAAAAAACTCTAAAATTTTAATTTTTTTTCAATCAAACCCTCAAATCACATCTCCCTTACCGTCCGACATCTCCACACATCAGTAGTTTACTGTTTACCTCCCAAGCGTCGCATACCTTACCGTTCGACATCTCCACCCTCTAGTTGTAGGTCAGAAGCCCAATTAATCTATTTTTCTTCATTGTTAGATGTTCGTCAATATAACAATCAACACAAAACTATAATTTTATTTTCGGACTATTATGAACCCACACAATGAGTTAATTACTAAAGGGAAGTTGTGATTGGTTGTTATCAGAGTTTTAAATAGCGGAACACTAACGTGATTGCAGCTGCGAAATTGTGGTCGCGCCGCCGGCCGAATTCACAATTTAAAAAAAATACGATGGGCAATAGAATCACGACGATAGTAGGTTGTCGCGGACGTAAAATAAAGGTATAATGTTCGGTCACGTCGATAATAGGACGCTATCTCTATTTTCAGACCAACCGCGGATGATTCATCAAAAGTTTTTTGGTTCGAATCTCACTAACGACCGACGGGAAAAAACGGTTGATAGAAATTTACTTGGGACGTGACGAGGAGTTGAATGGTGCGTGTGATGTATTTCACGGACGATGAATGATTTGTGGCCAGAGATAAAAATGGGGAGGAAGAGAATGTTATAGAGAATGGGCGAGGAGATAAAGGGAGAAGATAGACTTAAAACATTAAAAAGGGTAAATGGCGGGAAGGAGGGTTCAAGTTTAGTAAATTTCCGGAGAGGCTTAAAGGTTTTAGTACGCTTACAATTTAATCCTTTAATGAAGATTTTTAGTTTAATTAAATGTTTTGTTTTATTCCGTTTCCAATTAAGTCCTCAAATACATAATGAAACTTCCAATTGAGCCTCTAAGTCTTATTTTCTTTCAATTAAATCCTTTTATAAGTGTTAGAAAACACTCTACAAATCATTAAAAGTAACTTTTTATAATTATAATTAAATTCTCCAATTGTTGATATTTACCTTGATCATTTTTTTTAATTTAAGTATTGATCGGTAAAACAAATATATATATATATATTATTCTTGAGTTTGCCGGTGGAAAAGAACTCTTTAATAAAATCGTAAGGAATTTAATCTCTTATCTCACAATTATAATAGATATTTTTTAATCTATTTTAATTTATTTAAGTTCATTTTTGTTTAGAAAATACTCTAAATATCATTAAAAGTGACTTTTTATAATTATAATTATAATTATTATTATGTTTTACAATAAGTTATGCAAATTTTAAAAAATTCACGACCGCGACACCTGCAATGACCGCAATAGCATATGTTATGTCCGCAACCGCGATAACCGCGACGCGACCGAAAACGCTACCGCCGACGCTATTTATATACCTGGCTGTTATAGGTGTAACAGTTGCAAGAAAAGTTATAATTTAAATCAACATCATATATATCAAAGAAAACAACATACATACTTAGAAATGATGTAGATAACCTATCATCAACATTGAATTATAATGCAAAGATTTTCATATAGGTTTCCCTGCCAGGAATCTGCTATAGAAATCCAATGCCTCCTGAGGTTTATATTCCGGGACAGTATGTCCTGCTCCCTGAAGTCATAAAAACATAAAAAGCTTCAATCAAAACTGGGAATTTTTATAAATTTAGAATTTACAACATTATTCATCTGAAAGTCCGCAATGTGATCGATACCTTTATCGTTAAAAAGGTCAGGTTGTGGTCATAGCCTTGTAAGTACCTGCAAATGTAGTCCAAAATAGATTCAAATTCATTTCCGAAGTAGAATACAGCATCACGAGCCTTAGCTCGGGAAAGCAAATGGGAAATCCAGGTAGTAACAGATTGAGCATGAGATTCGGTTCTGGTTATTGGTCCGTAAAATACTTTTGGAAGAAGGAACTGAAATTACCCTGCAACTTGTCCATTGGAAGTCCATGGCCTCCATTCATCCACTATATCGTATCCGACTGATCTTGTCCAGGCTTCGCTCCCGGTGTAGGGAACACACATATCATGATCCCCACTGAAACAAAAGTTAAATGCAAACTATTTATCAGAGAACATTAACCGGTCGAGGACTCATTTTGCCTTAAAACCTGAAACTCAATACAAGGAACCTATAACATTAGAAATGGAGATTTACCTGTATATGAGTGCTCGATATCCCCTGGAAGTAAGATTCTTGTGATACTTGATCATGCTACCGGCATCATGATTATATAAGATGTTGTCCGTACATAATTCCCATTTTCCGATTGCAGTCTCCTATGTGTTGAAAGGATCATAAAATTATTTTTATTGGAAAACCCAGAGAAGAACGGTTTTGAGAGTGCTTACCTTTTCAGCATGAACTGCCTTCCTAACTGCAGGATCATTCAGCCATTTTGTTGCTACTTCATCATCCTTCACAATTGATATAAAATATTATGCAAGTTATCATTTTGTTTCCAATAAGATAGTTCAAGATGAATAAAGAATAAATAAGAAAATCCATATAGGTTATACGAGTCGAATGCGTAAAGGAATAGCATAGAAAAGAACTTGACACCAAGCAGAGGAAACCTAAAAACTGATGGTTATTGACATCAGAAAATCCTTAAGGGCAAAGATATAAAATACATGTGAAACAAGATACAAATAAACAATGTTGACAGAGAATAAGTTAAACTTACAGTGCATGGAACACTTAGGCTATTGAGAAGTTGTGGCCATGTTGGAACAATTCCATCTCTTACAGGAGCTCTAATAGGCCAGGCACGACCAAACATCCTTTTCCTTACAGCAAGAGGCTTGTCGGTCTCACCGAGCTTCCAGAAGCTCGAAGGTAGTCTGATCTTGATATCTGTAATCTCAGGTGTTTCGGGGCTATGATAACAAGGTTCTAGGATGTTGTATATGTTTAAATCCCTTATGTTCTGCAATTAGTCAAAAGCTCAAAAGCAAATAAAAGGGAATGCAAGTTCTAATTATCCAAACTTTCCCGTTAATCAATATAAACATGCTATTACCTGATCAACTTTATCCAGTTTGCTCTCACAGGTTTCAGTGAGTGGATTATTGAAATTACCATTGCACTCATTTTTAGCTTCCTGAAAATATGTAGATTGAACTATCAGAACTAAGTTTTCAGGAAAAAGAACTACGACCTTCTTTTTCAGTCTAGCGCTTATAACAAGTTAGAATGCAGCAGCTTCCAATAATAATCCGGAAACTTTCAAGAAAAATCCATAGAAACAAATGAAAAACTTGGTAAAAGTTCAAGATTTTTGGTACAAAAACTGTGTTTCTAGGTGCACTATAGTTGCACAAGGAGTGGTTGAATGGACAATCTAGAGTCATAAAGGCAAAAGTAACTAGCACTAAAACAAGATATATCAATATCAGGGACTGCTCCACGCACCTCGTATAGGTCATCTGAGATGAGGCCCATGCCATGAACAAACGGAACAAGAGCATTGCCATCAAATTCATCATCCGCAACTCCGTTTCCCACCAAATATCCCTGTGTGTGACATTCAAATTGCAGCTAGAATGCACATGTTCAAAGTTTAAACATCAATCGAAATAGTTTCCGGAGAAACTCGTACCTTGAAATTAAGAACAGGCTTTGTGTGAGCATCAATTCCTTCAAAAGGTTCATACTGCACTTTTAGTTTCATCCTTTTTAACTAATTAAAGTCTAATCTAAGAGGATATACATATACCTTTAACTAGTTCGAAAGAAAGAGTAGGCACATATACTCCAGCATACGACTCTCCGGCAATAAAGAATGGGTTCGAGACGAACTCGGGGTATAGCTCAAACCACTGTCACACAACAGATACTTGAGTATCTCAGCAAATAAAGAACTTGAGCCATAATGAGAAATATTTTTTGTATAACCTTGAGCAGAAATGCATGGGTGTCGATGGCAGTTTGTAGGTCACCGGTGATATAATCGCTTTGATTCTTCGAATACGAAAACCCGACCCCAACCGGAGAATCTAAATATATAATGTTGGAGACCTAAAATGAAAAGTAAAAAAAAAAAGACTGAATTATATTTTTACCACAATGGGGAAATGAACATAAACAAACCAATTCTCCTATCAAACAAAAGTAAAACTTTCCAACCTTGGACCAACTATAGAGATTGAGATGCAATTGGGGCAAACTCTCATTTGCCTTTGCTGCTTCAAAATTGAATGGCCCTGTAATCAACAATTGAAAGAGGAAAAACAGAATATATTCAAAGTCTTAAGGTAAATATGAAATATCTCAATGCCAGACGAGAAATATGAAACATTTTCTGTCTCATATAAGAATTAACAATATACCATGCTCGTAAACAAAGCCGTCAAAGCTGGAACATCCGGGTCCACCATTGAGCCAAAGAACGACAGGATCCTCTGAGGGATTCCTTTCAGATTCCACAAAATAGTAAAACATGTTCTTGCCATGATTTTGATCAATATTCACATACCTTCAAGAACCAAAAAAGAAAAAGGAGTTTGTGATTCCCATTTTATATGAAACAAGAAAAAGCAATGAACTGGGAAAAAAAAGATGAAATTTTTATAACAAAAATATTGAATTCAGGGAATACCCAGAGTAGTGCTTCGAAGGAAAAGTGCCTGAAAACCCAGGAAGTTGAGTGACAAGTGCACCCTCAGGAGCTGACTGAGTTAATACCACTAAGCTGCAGAAGAGGAAAAGGTGTATAAATTTGTTAGCCATTGCTACAGTTTTTTAGTACAAGTTTTCACTATGGATTGATTGATAAAATGGTTTTCGTGTGGGATTTAAAGAGTTGGTTGTTCCTGAAATGTACCAGAGAATCTTTGTTTTGGTTAAGATATTAACACGGAATGATGGAAATTTTTGTTCTTTTGGCAAATTGTTAAAAGATTTTTGATGCTTTCAAGGCAAGAAAACAGAAAAAGGGAATAGAATGACAAATTAAGTGAGGTGACGACTGAGTGAAGTTATCCAAATGATCCAATGAAACCGAAACAACTTGGAACTCACACTCCAGCTCTGAGTTTGAGGTTGCGGTACGATTACCGAAGGTAGGAATCATTGGCCCCATTGTTAATGGTGAACTCGAAAATAATGTAATGTTTAAATTTATCTTTAACTTTTTAACTTTTTATCATTAATTTTTATAGTGGGAACATAAATAGCGACATATGGAGGGACACACAATTTGAATTCTGCACACACAAGTATGCGAACTATTGGTGGATTTAGAAATTCAAAAGTGTGTTCTAAAATATATTTTTTTTCAAATTAGTATGCATGTTTTTCCTTTACACACTAAAAAAAGTAATTTTTAGAAGAAAAATAAAACTAAATTAAACTTATATTTTTTAAAAAAGAATATGCGGATGCTCTTTACTAAAGCTGGGTGCATCTGCCTCCAATAAAAACACGAGTCTCTTAAAATAAATAACATATTTTTTCTACGGAAGCGGGTATACTAGATGCTTAGCTATTATGAAAAGGTTGTGGGTGATAATGGATCATACACAACAGTCAATGTTTATTATTTTAGTTGCTAGTCAATGCCTTAGCAATTACTTTTTTTTTGTTCAACCTTACCATTATTCATTTGTGGCACACGTTTCTTCTGTCCTTGTGACACGTTTTTCTTTAATTTTTTGGTTCGTTTCATCTGTCCTTGTGGCATGATTTTAGCATACCTAAACGGTCGGTTGGTGCTCGTACAAAGATCTTCACGGTGCTAATCTCTGATTATGGTTCTGTCGATGGTCTTAGAAAGATGGATCCCCACTCGATTGATGGTTGGTTGCCGATATAATCAGACTTGGGTAGCAGAGCAATATGCCTGATAGCTTAGTTCACTCACCACTCCTTTTTCACCCCGTAAAACGTCTCGTTTGGATAGAGACAAGGAGATTCAAGAAGGTTTCTGGATTTTAGAATGCTAATCTCAATGGAAGTGTTTGCTTTTCTTTGCACCATAGTAAGAGACTTTTAGGCTCCCTTCGGCGCCGCTGGCGAACCCTTGGTTTGGGTTGAGAAGCAACAGTTGGTGATAAGCTGAAAATCCAAAAGCTGCGTTTAAGAGCAAAAATGGTGGGAAAGTTGGGTGATGAGGGCTGAAAATTGGGTGTTCGGCGACGCTTCTCCAAAAGCGCGGTGAAGAAGCAATGCTGAACGGACCCTTAGTAGACTTATCCCTTTTCCCCTCTTTTTGATGCATTGTATTATATTATCTTTCAAGGTCATTACTAAAATTTAGATGCTATTGTTCAAAAAAGAGAATAAACACTTACGCTTTCTATCGTTTTCAAAAGTGAATGTTTAATATGGAAATCTACATTAATCACTATTCAATAGCTAAAATATAGCAAACTATAGAAGGAATGACACACGATGTGACAACCCAAATTTTCGAGTCAACGGATGAGTGTTGACCTGGATTATGAATCTTTGAGTTAGATTGGGTAATCAAATCCCTTCGATCAAGTTTGGGCCTCATTAGATGAGAATTTAACTATATGAGCTTGAGAGATGACCATTTTGTGACAAGAGTGAAAATGGAGGATTTTATGTTGTGATTTTACCCCTTTTAACTTTGGTTTTTCACGTGGGGGAAGGGTGGGATTGTAACACCCCAAAATCCGGTCTAGTCGAAATTGGGTTCCGGTAATCGAAAACCCTACACCGTAAAAGTCTAAATATTGTATTGACTCTGACCAAATATTTAACTATATCAACCTTGGACTCTAATTGAGTCAATTTATTGAACATAAACTTTATTGAATAATATCGAAACTTATTTAGTGGCTAAATAGTAGAAATTAGAAGTTTGGAGGATAAATCATAGAGTACCGAGAATTGAGGGACTAACCTTGCGATTAGCCCCCCTAATTATAATTCCCACATACGTGGGGCTCTTTGATGAATTTACTTCATTGGAAGGAAAGCTCCCTAATTAAACAAATGAATGACCAAAGATTGAAGGTTTACCTGACACAAAACTTAAGCAAGCATCTTTATCTTCACCATCTTCTTCCTTTATCAAGTTAAGCAAGCACCTCCATTGGAGAGTGGACTTAAACTTAGTTTTTATCGAATCATTGTTATCAAAACATTGTCTTTAATCGGGTAAGCTATTCCCCTGAAACTATTGTCGATGCTCATGGATGTTTTGGGCATATCTCAAATTAGGTTTTGACCATCCATGGAAATTCTTAGTTAATAGATATATTGAGCTTAGATATCGATTTTGATATCGTTATTCTAGTTACGATATCGTGATATTGTTTTTAACACACTCCTATTGTTTCCCTAGCTCAAGAAGTTGAAAGGGAGCATCCACCAAATTCACTGAGAGCTAGGAATAAAGGAGTTGTCATTCGAGAGTCGTAATAGCTTCGAAATATCGAGGTGAGTGTAGTCGGAGTCTCGGGAATAGGTGAGGAGCCTTCCCGAATTCATTATTGTCAATTTTAATTTAATCTCTAACATTGTCTCTAAATATATTGCTTCGGATTGATAAACGAACATATTGGTAAGTTTCGGTAAGTATGGTAAGTACATCAAACATGGATATTGTCATTGTCCTTGTGTATCGAAATTGATATAGTAATTGCTATCAGAATATGGTAAATGAAACATTGGTCATTGAAATTGCCATTGAGGTCATATATATTGATATTATAACATTGATCATAGATGGAAACATTGAAACATTGATCATTGAATTTATCATTGAATGTTGAATATTGATGTTGTTATTGAAACCTTGGATTCGAAAGGACATTAGATACAATTGGCATGCCATAGAATTCATGAGCTCAGTGTACGAGTGAACTACGGTCCTGGGGCTACGGCCTATATTGATTTGGCGAGGCGGAGGGATGTTATGGTATTGGTCATTGGCGAGGCAGAGGGATTAGACCACTCATTGATTTGGCGAGGCGTAGGAATTTGCGTATCCATTATCTTGACTCGATCCAAGGCTTAATAAGGAAACGAGAGGAAATTTAATATTGAATATGAACATTGCATTGATAATATAGATTCATTGCATTGATGTTGTTTAATGCTTGGTTTAGAATTGCGAACCATTGTTTTAATGTTACTTCAGACTACCTCACTAAGACTTTACAAGTCTAATGTATTCAATTTCCATGTATTTTAGGTTAAAGAATTATCGTTGTTGAAGATCGGGGAAGTTGGAGATTGACAAGTTACAACAAGCACAAGTAATGTATTTTGTCCCTGTAACACCCCAATTTTGGGCTTAGAAGTTTAGGGTCTGAACCGGACCGGTCTGGTAGGCAGTTCGAATATAAAAGAAGGTTTTAGGGAAAGCCTAGTTCGGGATGTTTTAAAAATATGGAAAAATATCTAAAAATCCTCATTTAATATAAATAAGAGAATGGTGAAATCAATTTTACAAAATTAGGTTTGTAAATGCTACATTTCGTTGTAGTGACCAAAATGCGATTTTTGCAAAGTTTAGTAGTGACTGTTTTGTAAAGGATTGAAACTTTGAATCTTTAAGGAGCTAATTTACCCAAAATGTTTTTCTCCAGATTTTCCCTTAATTTGGATGATTTAATTAATGCTTTAATTAAATAAAAAGAAAAGGGAAACTACTTTTTGGATTTCATAACTACATTTTCCTAATTTTCTCTCAAAATCCCATCATCCAAACACTTTTTCTCCAGCAAAATTCACATTGATCTTCACTTTAATTGATGAGATTTCTATCATCAATTGGTTTCTAATCAATCTTGCATCAAGACCTTTTGATTTCCACATTGAATTTTCATGGAATTTGGCCCAAATCAAGGAGAAATCATCATTTAGAGGTAAAAATGTTCTTCTCCTCTAAATACTCAGTTCTTTACTGAAATTCCCAAGTTGTCAATCCTTTATTAAAGTTTTATAAATGGATTTAATGTTAGAAACTTGTTTTTGGCTTAAAACTCAAGATTTTGGAAGAGATCTTGAAGATTTTTGTTGTAATGGATTGGGCTCTGATTTGAGATGATTCTCTAATGTATTTTGGATTTCTAATGATGTTAGAAATGAGGTTTTATCAATCCAATCCCGAATAGGTTGAATTTCCTAAGTTTTTGCTTATGAAAATGGTGGTTTTTTAGGTGTTCTTGGTGATTTGTTATAGCTGGAGGTATAAGGACGAGTTTAGGTTTATTTTGGATGTTAATTGATGTTTAGAAATGGTTGGAAGTGATGGATCTTGGCAATGGGAACTTAAGTTTTGTTTTGGGAGATGTGTTGAACTCCCTAAGGTTGTGGCATGTTTGCTTTGTTGGTTTGAATTTGTAAATGGCCTTTAAATGCTTGATTTGAAGTTTGTTTGCTCTTTTTGGTTTGATAATAGGAAGCATGCCTCTAGACATGTGAAATTTCATGTTTGATGCTATGAATGTGTTTAGGAGTTCTAAACATGCACCTTATATGTTTGTTGACTTGTTGGTATGTTTGGGAAGTCATTAGGATGAGTTTGAATGGATTTATGTATGAAAAACCAACAAAATCTGCAGTTTCTGGGCAAACCGTATCGAAACACTCTCTGGCGTTTCGAAACGGCTGGAGGCTGTTTCGAAACGATTTGGCTACTAGAAGGCCTCGTTTCGGAACCAGCCTCGGAACCAACTCGCGTTTCGAAATGGTCAACGCCGTTTCGGTCCTTGTTCCGATACAGCAGGTGGGTGTTCCGAAACAGGTGACCGTTGGGCACTGATTTGAATGGTGCTGAAGTTTGCAAGCTTTACATTTTAGTCCCGAAAGTTGAGTTTGCAATTGTATGAGTTCGAGATGCCCAATTAAGGTAAAATTTGACAGGGAAGCATGTAACACGACTAATTTCATATTGGTAACATAAAAATCAGCAAAGACCCTCTAATTTATAGAATTTACATTTTAGTCCCTAATCTTGTAATATGTGCAATTGAGTCCCTGTTTGTTGTTCGATCGCTGTGCCTTTTTCAAATAAGTTTAATGGGAACTCACTTAGGGTTAATGTGCATCTAGACAAGTTTAAAAAGAAAAAAAGGGTTGTGAATCAAGGTTGACTTTCGGGTTGACTTTGATTTTCCCCGTGTAATCTTCGTAGTTCGGGTTAACCATCTAGGCCGGGCTAAGGGGGTTATAGTCCCTATGAACTCCTAGTGTAACCCCCTCGACCCGATCTAGGCGATAGACCGAACCGAATGAGTCACACGGGGAATATTGAAGTAAACCGGGAAGTTTACTCTAATAAATGACCGTCATTATTTTTTTAATCTTTTCTAGATGCTCAATACTATCCTATGTGATAAACATCGCAGTGAAACGAATTACAACTCTATTAGACAAAGACTAGGGGCTCAATTGCATGCAATCTCATTTTAGGGACTATTTTGTAAATTTACCAAAATACAGGGACTCTTCAATTTCAAGGTTACTAACCTTTAATAAGTCACATTACATACTTCTCTGTCAAAACTCAGCTCAAAACAATCATCCAAGCTCATCTAAATGCATCCACAACATTCATGGACCAAAACGTAAAGAAATAGAACATCAAAAGATTCCAATAACTAATTTAACAACTTGTCGTTTCGGTACATGTTTCCATGTATCAAAACACCCATATCGGAAGAGGGTCGAGTGTCTCGAAGCTCGGGACTGTATCAAAACACCCCCAAGGGTGTTTCGGAACAGGAAATTCTAGTAGCAAATTGTACTAGAACAGCCCTGCCCTGTTTCGAAACCCTTAAGCCATTTCAGGCTCACTACTTCAGTACATGCTCGAGTGTACTGAAACACCTAGGCCTGTAATGACACTTTTTCTTGGTTTTTCATACTTAAGCCCAATCATAATCATTCTGACATGCTTCCAACATGCATACAACATATTTAAACATCAATCCTCAAACATCCATGGCATAATCATCATCATAGCATGGCAAATTGCATCAAAGGTAAACTATAGGCATAATCATCATCATAACATTAGCCTTCCCTAGGTGATACTCTATCGTCAAATCGTAATTCTTAAGCAACTCCAACCATCTTCGTTGCCTAAGATTCAATTCTTTTTAAGACATTAGATATTTCAAACTCTTATGATCCGTATAAACCACACACTTCTCACCCTAAAGGTAATGCCTCCAAATCTTTAAAGCAAACACAACTACAGCAAGCTCTACATCATGAGTAGGATAGTTGCGTTCGTGCACCTTCAGTTGTCTAGATGCATATGCCACAACCTTCCCACCTTGCATCAACACACATCCTAAACCAACGTACGATGCATTACTATAAATTACAAACTCCTTACTCGATTCAGGTTGAATCAAGACAGGAGCTTGCGTCAAAGCTTCCTTCAACCTCTCGAAAGCTTGTTGCCTAACACCCGTCCACTCAAAGCGAACTTTCTTTTGCAATAACTTGGTTAACGGAGCAACAATCTTAGAGAAACCACCCACAAACATGCGATAGTAACCTGCCAAACCAAGGAAACTACGAACTTCACCAATTTAGGCGTCTTCCAATTCATCACCACCTCAATCTTATGTGGATCAAGCTAGATACCTTCAGCCGACACCACATGTCCAAGAAAGACAACTTCCCTAAGCCAAAACTCAAACTTACTCAACTTGGCATAAAACTGATTTTCCAACAACACTTGCAACACAATTCGCAAATGCTAAATCACATCCTCCTCGGTACGAGAGTACACAAGAATGTCATCAATAAACACAACCACAAACTGATCCCAAAACTCATGAAACACCCGATTCATCATATCCATGAATGCAACAAGCACATTCGTCAACTCAAACGACATCACCAAGAACTCGTAATGCCCGTACCTTGTACGAAAAGGTGTCTTAGGCACATCCACATCTTTTACCTTCAATTGATAAAATTGTATCTCAAATCAATCTTAGAAAACACCGAAGCACCTCGAAACTAATCAAACAAATCATTAATTCTTGGCAAAGGATACTTATTCTTAATCTTCAACTTGTTCAATTGCCGATAATCTATACACATACGCATCGCACCATCTTTCTTCTTTACAAACAAGACTGGTGCACCCCAAGGTGAAACACTAGGTCTAATGAACCCTTGATCTAGCAACTCCTAAAGTTGCATCTTCAACTCCTTCAACTCTTTTGGAGCCATTTGATAGGGAGCAATAGACACTGGAGTCATATTTTCATACAACTAGATGCCAAACTCAACTTCCCTATTCGGCGGTAACCCAGACAACTCTTCCGAAAATACACCCGGAAACTCACATACCGTACGTATGTCCTAAACTGTCTTTAAAAACTCTTAGTCTCAAAACCGGGGCATTACAACTCTCCCCCACTTAGGAAATTTCATCCTCGAAATTTTACCTGATGGAAAAAAGGTAAGGAAACTGCTTCATCATGTCCGCCTTGCTTTCCCACATGGCCTCCTCAACTCCCCGATGACGCCACAACACCTTTACAAGTTCAATTGTCTTACCACGAAGAACTTTGCTACTAGAATCAAGAATCCCAACAGGTTCCTCATCATAAGACAAATTCGGATTCAACTCAATCTCCTTAACAAGCATAACATGGGACAGATCCGATCTATACCTTCACAACATTGAAACGTGAAACACATCATGAATTTTCTCCAACTCGGGAGGCAACCTCAACCGATATGAAACATGACCAACACGTTCCACCACTTCATATGGTCCAATAAACCTTGGACTAAGCTTACCCTTATGTCTAAACCTCATTACCTTTTTCCATGGGGACACTTACAAAAACACGTGATCACCAACCGCAAACTCAATTTCCTTACGCTTTAAATCTGCGTAAGATTTTTGACGATTCGATGCTGCTTTCAACCGATCACAAACAAGATTTACGTTCTCCATCATTCCCTTAAGCAAATCCGGCAAGGAAACAAACTTTTGCGACGCCTTCGCCCAATAAAGAGGCGTCATACACTTCCTACCATACAAGGCATCATACGAAGCCATTTGTATACTTGCTTGATAGCTATTATAATAAGCAAACTCCACCAAAGGCAACTATTTCTCCCAAGAATCTTGGAAATCTATAACACAACACCTCAACATATCCTCAAGCACTTGGATAACTCGCTCAGACTGACCATCCGTCTTAGAATGATACGAGGTATTGAAATTAAACCGTGTACCCAAAGCTCTATGCAAACACTCCCAAAACCTTGCTATAAACCTCGGATCTCTATCCGAAACTATGGATTTGGGCACTCCATGCAATCGCACTATCTCAGCAATGTACAATTCTGACAGCTTATCTAACGTATACGTGGTATGTACAACTATGAAATGCGCACACATCGTAAGACGTCCTATGATTACCCAAATAGAATTCTTCTTTGATGGGGTCAAAGGCAAACTGAACATGAAATCCATCGTAATCCTCTCCCATTTCCATTCCGGTATCCTCAAAGGTTGTAACAACCCAGAAGGAAATTGATGCTCAACTTTCACGCGCTTACAAACCATACACTTACTCACAAATTAAGCAACATCCTTCTTCAACCCAACCCAATAGTACTCATCCTTCAAACCACGATACATTTTTGTACTACTAGGATGCATAGCAAAAGGAATGCTATGAGCCTCATTCAAGATAGTGTGCCTCATCTCAACATCCTCCGGCACAACTATTGGACTTTTAAAGCATAAAACACTATCATCATTGAAACAAAAGTCCGCTGCATTACCATCCGCTATATCCTGGACATGAGGCACCAACGAATCATCAAGAAACTGCTTCTCCTTAATTAATTGAACCAAATAAGGCTTCACTTGTAACTCAACTACTAGTCCACCATCACGCGATATACTCAACCGAGAAAACATTGATCTCAATTCTACAGCCACCTTCCCACTCAAGGCATCGACCACAACATTAGCCTTCCCCGGGTCATACTCTATTGTCAAATTGTAATCCTTAAGCAACTCCAACCATCTTCGTTTCCTAAGATTCAACTCTTTCTAAGACATTAGATATTTCAAACTCTTATGATCCGCATAAACCACACACTTCTCACCGTAAAGGTAATGCCTCCAAATCATTAAAGCAAACACAATTGCAACACACTCTAGACCATGAGTAGGATAGTTGCGCTCATGCACCTTCAATTGTCTAGATGCATACACCACAACCTTCCCACCTTGCATCAACACACATCCTAAACCAACATAAGATGCATCACTATAAATTACAAACTCCTTACCCGATTCAGGTTGAATCAAGACAGGAGCTTGAATCAAAGCTTCCTTCAACCTCTCAAAAGCTTGTTGCCTAACATTCATCCACTCAAACTGAACGTTCTTTTGCAAAAACTTGGTTAACAAAGCATCAATCTTAGAGAAACCATCCATAAACCTTCAATAGTAACCCGCTAAACCAAGGAAACTACAAACTTCTGTCACAGATTTAGGCATCTTCCAATTCATCACCGCCTCAATCTTATGTGGATCAATCTAGATACCTTCAGCCGATACCACATTTCCAAGAAAGATAACTTCTCTAAGCAAAAACTCAAACTTACTCAACTTGGCATAAAGCTGATTTCCAAACAACACTTGCAACACAATTCACAAATGCTTATCGTGATCCTCCTCGATACGAGAGTACACGAGACTATCATCAATAATCACAACCACAAACCGATCCAAAAACTCATGAAACACCCGATTCATCATATCCATGAATGCAGCAGGCGCATTCGTCAACCCAAACGACATCACCAAGAACTCGTAATGCTCGTACCTTGTACGAAAAGCTATCTTAGGCACATCCACATCTTTTACATTCAATTGATAATATCCGGATCTCAAATCAATCTTAGAAAACACCGAAGCACCTCAAAACTGATCAAACAAATCATCAATTCTTGGCAAAGGATACTTATTCTTAATCTTCAACTTGTTCATTTGCCGATAATCTATACACATACACATCGTGCCATCTTTCTTCTTTACAAACAAGACCGGTGCACCCCAAGGTGAAACACCAGATCTAATGAACCCTCGATCTAGCAACTCCTGAAGTTGCATCTTCATCTCCTTCAACTCTTTTGGAGCCATTCGATAGGGAGCAATAGACATTGGAGTCGTATTTTCATACAACTAGAAGCCAAACTCAACCTCCCTATTCGGTGGCAACCCAACCAGCTCTTCCGAAAATACACTTGAAAACTCGCATAATGTACGTATGTCCTGTACACGCACTTCCTTCGATCATGGATTCATTTATAAGCTAAGAAAGCTTCACAACCCTACTCCAACATACGACTCGCTTTAAGAGCAGAAATTTCATTGGACAAGAATTTCACATTCCCCCCACGATCACCACTTCGTAATCATCAACAAGTTTCAAGGTAACTCGCTTAGCATCAAAATCGACTACATCCCTATGCTCAGTCAACCAATCCATCTGAAAGATTACATCAAAACCATAGAAAGGTAACTCCATTAATTCAGCCGCAAACACATGGCCTTAAACAGTTAAAGGACACCTATACAACTTTCTCATAACAATAGTTTCACCAAAGGAACTAGTTACTTGTATTCCCACATCTAACATCTCAACAAGGATATCAAGCAAATGTGCATCCTCACTCAAGATATATGAATGCATAGAACCAGAATCAATCAAAGATAACAATGACAAGGATTGCAAAGTGAAAGTACCTGCAATCACATATGTGTCATTGCGTCCCCCGCGATGTGCATACACCCTCGCAGGACCACCACCCTCATGTTGGACAGTTACAACATGTACCACAGCTCTCTAACCATCCTCACTACGCTGGAAGTTACCAGAACAGTGCCCATGGCCTCGATGTGGTGCAACAATAGGTGCTCTAACCTGACCACCTCCAGCCAACAAAGGACAATCACATCTAAAATGATCAGCCGAGCCACAACTCCAACAAGCATTGTCCTCCACCGCTGTAGGAGCATGCGCCTTACGATCCAAACGAGAACAATCTCACCTCATATGCTCACGTGATCCACATACCCAACAAGAGTTAAAAGCCAATCTAGCCTGAGTACCCTGACCATAAGTTCCACATCCAGGCTTTCCTCCGCCTCGTTTTACATTAGAGAGAAACTTCTTATCGCGGTGCCTCCGATTCTGTCCACTTCTAGGACCAAATCTGCGGCTCTCTTGCTTGAGCTAGAACCATCTATACGAGAAGTCAAACCCAAACTTTCCTCAAAATCCTTGGCTCACGCCATCATTGTTGGGTCACGTTGGCACGGCCCGTGGCGCAGCGGAAAAATAATCTAACGTAATCTAGCCAGGATCCATGTACAAGAATGAATCCGGGGTGAAAAGATGAAGAGTTACCTTTTAGAACACTAGACTCTGGAAAAACCAACGATATGTCGGAATAACCACGTCAAGTAAAACTGGAATCGTCACAGGTTCGCAATGACCTCTACGGAGTCCACCCGAACAAAATGAACAAAGTTTCCACCTCCCTAACACTTAGGGATAAATTTCGACAGGTTTGAACACCTTCCAGGGAGAAGTCGAAATCCCTCTAGGGATTCCTGAGGGAGTCTGAAATCGACCAAGGGTTCTATCGGGACTTGGATTCGAACTAGGAAATCGCCAGGAATTTTCCAGGGGGCAAGAGGAACACCGGAAAAATATCGAACAGCTTCTTAGAAGACCAATCAACACAAAACCCTTCGTATTCTTATCATCGCCAGTCATTACATTACAAAAATAAAGAAAAACATCAATAGAAGTCTTGTCTCCATGAATTTTGCAATTCAAGAAGTATGTCATCAAGGTCCACCAACTCATACCAATTAACTAACCTGGCGTTACATCGAACCAATTCAGCCAATTCACGAAAAAAGGGTGGAGCGGTAAATGGAACCATGCCTCGAAAGCAAAAAAGGGGATGAAACACCATGATTTACCTTCATCGAAACATGCAATCAAACGATACACCCCCCTCGGAAAACTAAACTGATAACGGAAATTATTTACAACATGAAGACCCTTACACTCTAGAGCCTTCCTCATATCATCGAACTCAGTACTGCAAGTGTACTCGTCACTAATTGCAAGAGACAAACTAGCCATTGAAGCAAAGAATTATATTTTCTGGGTTCTTTTCTTTCTTTTTTGAAAATAGAAACCATATACTTTGATTTTGTTTTTAGGATTAAGTTTGGATTTAAGTTTGAAATTACTTTGAACTATTATTGATTTGGATTTCATTTTGAATTTTAATGATATTATGTTTCTTTAATTATGCTTTGTAATTCATTGTTATATCTTGCCTATATCATTGAATGTTTGCATTGATTTTGATCTAACAAAAAAATGGAGAAGTGTAGAACATAAATTTTTACAAATCTTTGAGAACCAATCTTAAATTAAGGGGGAGTAAACTTTCCAAAGTTTTCAAAATACTGAAAATTTTACTTTGGTTTTGTTATATCAAAAAGGGGAGGATTGTAAAACCTAACTTGATTTTGATATAACAAAGTATCTAAAGACCTTTTTGTAAAAGTAAATCAATTTTAAAGTATTTCAAAGTCTCACAAATTAACAAGAAAACTTGAACCAAAATATTTCTAAGTCAAATAAATTGCTTCAAGAAAAAAATTTCTAAGTGTTATAGCCCAAAAATTTGTTTGTACGCCAAGGCGTATCGATACGCTATAGCCGTATCGATACATTTTTTAGGTTCTGGAATTTTAATCGACAAAAGCATACCAATACGATTTTACCAGTATCGATATGGTATTTTACTTGGGCTTAACTTTAAGGCATAGCGTACCGATACGGTAAGTCCTCGTATCGATACAGTTTGATTTGATTCGATAAATCTTTGCATTTAAAGTTTTTGATTGTTGCTTGTCAGTTACGATTTCAACAAAATTCAAACGGTCGTTAGACCATATCGATACTCCCATATAGTGTATCAATACACTTTTTACAAAAGTTTTCCTCATGATTTTAGTGAGCAAAATTCATATCGGCACGGTCATAGAGTATCAATTCGCCCCTGTTTTTACACTATACCCATATTGATATGCCCTTATAGCGTATCGATACGCCCTCTTAAATGTGTACAACGTCTCTTTTTGTTTTGAGATAGGTATCGATACGGTTGTTTGAGTACCGATACGGTAGGTTGCTGAAGCATATTTATTGTGGGAAAAATGAAGCCCAACGGCTCAATTGATGATCTCAACCACCATAAGGGCTAGAATTCAATGCAAGGGTATATAAACAAGCCTCAAAAGCTACAACAACAACTATTGAACAAACTTGCAACAATCCAAGCACAAATCCAAACCTTTGAGCTATTAGAATCAAACCCTTGTACCCAATTGAGTGATTTTCAATTGTATTCATATTTTATCAATTTGGGTTGAGTGAACTTGTAATTCGGGGCAAATATTTCACCTTGTGAGGTTTATCTTTCATTTGCCAACAATCTTTGTATTTGAGAGAGTCTTGGTTAATCTTTGGGTAGAAAGATTAACCGATTGTAAGGTTTCCTCCTAATCCTATAAAAGGGGACAAATTTCTAGTGAAATTGGTTGAAAATCCTTAGTGGGAGCTAAGGTAGTGGATGTATAGCTTGTTCTAAGCTTGAACCACTATAAATTGCCTTATCTTTATTTTCTACATTTTCAATTTGCTCCCTTCAGTTTTAAAAAGCCAATTCACCCCTCTCTTGGTCATTATCGATTTGATTGATCCACTTAACAAGACTAAAATACACCGCTATAAATACGACAGGATCTAAAAGGTAATAATACCTAATAAAAAATGGCGGCTTCTTTCCCTCTAAACTTTGCCATCTCAAATTCTCAATTAATATGTTTGGCGGTTAGCCGTCTTTCCCCTTTTTTTTGGACCAATTGTCCTTTTTCCTTTTCTTAATTAAAATGAAATGATGAATTTGGAGGGTAATAACCCTGCTTGATCTTTTCAATTAGGGATAATTAATATTTTAGTCCTTCTAACTTTATAAAATTCTCATTCATTCAAGTCCTAAATTTTTATTTTAGGTTTATTTAATTGAAATTCGGCCTTTAGTTTTAGAATTATTTTAATTAGATCTATAATTTATACTTCTAGGTTTTAATTTAGATCTTAGGTTTAATAAGTTAATTCCATTCGGCCATTATTATTATTGTTACATATAAACTTTGATTTAATATAATTATACACATAAAATTTTGATTTTGATGTAAACATGTAAATATGTAATTATACACATTAAAGTTGAATTGTAATTAATCTTGTAAACCAATAACCCAAAACTAAATCATAGACAATTAATATTAAAGGCTAATTAACCATAAACCTTAAGGAATCGAAATTAATATCATAAACCAATAACCCTAAACTAAACCATAAACAATGAAACCATTAATACTAAACCCTAGACCTTAAAGGATAAGAATTAATCTCATAAATCAATAACCCTAAACTATTAATACTAACCCTAGACTATAAACCTTAAAAATCATAACTAATCTCATAAACCAATAACTTTAAACTAAACCATAAACCATACAACTGTTAATACAAAATCATAAATCATAAACGTTAAGCCATTTTATATAATCTAATTTCTAATCTAATAAAGTTAATAATCATTAAATGAAAATAAAGCTAATAATTAATAAATGAATCATTTAATAAAATTAATAAATTATTGAATTGTGTACTGCAAAACCCATTTCAGTTGGTGCTTAAGGAAACTGATAAAGCTAAGGCCTCTAGTACAGGCTCTTATCCCCTCTGTTGTTAGTGTGAGAATTGTATGGAATGAAATTAGGAGTGTTGAACCTAAAGTGACATAACACAATATTATATGGTATGGATTGCATATTCTTAAGCATTTTGTGATAACTTGGATGGCCATTCTAGATCGACTGTCCACTTTTAATAGATTACAACGTATGAGGATGAATGTGGAAATGCATTGCCTTCTATGTAAAATTGAAATTGAATCCATAAACCATTATTTTGCAGATTGTCAATACTCAAACCAAATCTAGCTTGGCATCCTTGCTTTTCGTGGTCTTCGAAGAGAGCTGAAGGATTGAGAGGGAGAGTTAGCATGGCTATGCTCTAATTTGAAGGGAAGATCTTTACTTATGTATATACTCAAACTTGTATGAAATTCGTACGTTTATCACATATGGGAGGAGAGAAACCGTAGAAAGTTTAGACATACTCATAGGGATTGGATTAGTTTACTTGATTGTGTAAAAGAAACAATGTGTATAAAAGTACAATGTAAAGATGTATATATGGATGATGTAAATAGACACATTTGTGCCTCTTGGGAAATTTCTTAAGGGGATGGAAGCCCAAATGCATGTATAAGGTCTTGTTGTAGTACTTTTTTGGCTTTTTCTTGGATAATAAAACACAATTTATTCAAAAAATTAATGAATTTAATGATCATAATTAATAATTTATTTTAAATTCGAAGAATTGTTTTCTATTAACTTTATCGATCTTAGGTTATTAGTTTAATAAAACTTTTAAATATTTTAATCTATAAATATAAAAAAGTAAACATATTAATTATTTAATTTAATCATCATAGTTAATCATGTACCTTAAATTGTGAAAATGTATTTTGTCACACTATAATATAATAAATTCATAATCTCGCAACTTCATCGATTGTAATTTATTAGTTATTACAAGTTATGTAAATATCAGATCAGTTCAATAACAAGTCAGATCATTTACAGGTTGATTCAATTACATATTAGGTTGATAACAAGTCGGGTAATATCAGTTATTTTCCAGGTTAATCTTGGGTTCGGGTTCATATCAGGTCAGTTTCGATTATCACATTATCAGGTTTAATTCAAGTTCAGGTCGGGTTTAGATCCAAATTTTCCAAGTCTAACTCGAGTACAGGTCAACACCAGTTCGGACACGAATCGATTTCCGATCACTATCACCTCGGGCCACAAACAGTTCGAACTCAAGTCAGTTTCAGACAGTTTTGTAGGTCGGGTCAGCTTTTTACATCCCTAACTAATACTATAAATGGGACGAGACAGATCACGAGCTACTCGAGTTCGACTCGGTTAAAGTTTGATCAACATTTAACTCGATTGGACTCTATTTGAGCTCAAACTTGACTCGAGTTGGTAACGAGTAGGAGTGGGCAAAAATACCTGACCTGGTTGACCCGACCCGATGACCCGAACTTAAAAATACCGAGTAATTCTTTAAAAAAATTACCCGACCCGAGAATTTTCCCGGGACATGGGCCGGTATTTTTAAGTTACCGAGTACCCGACCCGATAATATTTAATATATATTTTTTATATTTTTAATTATACTTTTATTTTAAGTTTCTTAATATTTTTACTCTAAAACTAAATTTAAATTCATAAATTCTTTTTTATGTTTGTATTACTCCCTTCGTCCCACAATTTTTGTCTCTTATTAACTTTTTTTAGTCAATTTTTTCAATTTTGACTCATAATTATTTAAAATGTATCATTGATAAAAATATGAAGAAAAAACATTTAAAAACATTTAATCGAGTAGTTTTCAAATATATATTTTATAAAAATTAATTATTTAAAATATTCAATATAATAATAGTCAAAGTTTAAAAAAATTGATTTTTAAAAGGTCAATAGGGGACATATTTTATGGGACGGAGGGAGTATATACTTTTAAGTTTTAAGTTTAAAATTTTTTTAAAATATTTTTGTGTTTAATATGTGATTTTTTTTAATTTTAGAATTAAAAAAATAAAAATAGGCGGGTACCCATGTGTTTCGGGTACCCGGATGAGATGGGCCGGGACACGGGCCGAAGATTGAGGTACCCGGATGAACCGGGTACCCGACAATTCCCACCCCTAGTAATGAGTCAAGCCGAGCTATTAGATACTCAATTCGAAAAGTTTGATCAACATTTGACTCGATTGGACTCTATTCGAGACGCATCGCAAACTACTCGTGTTTGACTTGGTCACAGCTCAGTCAACACTCGATTTGATTGGACTCGACTCGAGTTCGAGTTTTTAACGAGCCGAGTTGAGCTCATCACTGCTTGGCTCGTTTACACCCCTAGGGGAGACCCATCCATTGAGAAAGGCATCGGGCCCAAATCCTATATGGTTTTGGAGTTCCATTCATACATTATATTTGCTTTGCAAGAAAAGAAGAAAAAAGAAAGAGGGAGGGTGGTTTATAAGTGGGGGGGGGGGGGGGGGGGGGAGCCAAAAAGGTATTGTAAATTATTGAAGGAATATGGAGCAATCCTTGCTGTGTTTGCTTCTACTTCTCACAACATCCAAATCATTACCAATGCTCTTCGCTGATCCTTATGTTTATTATAACAATGGCTATGGCTATGAAGTGTGGGACCTTTCCACACATGGTAATCCGCCATTGTTAACTGGATATTGTGGATCTTCATCATTGTGTAGTTGATTTGATTTGGGTTACAAACATGTTTCATTTGTTTTCTTTTTATCATTTAAGATTTTGATTCAAACAACTTAAAAGAACTCCAATGCATCTCGCAAAGGGGAAAAAATGATGTAACCCCAAAGAAAATGTTTTATATGATATGCAAATGAATGGGAATTTTCTTGCATTTGAACTTGTAAAGCAATGAAGTTGTTTCATGATGAACATTGATTGAAGATAAAGCAATTTGTAAATCTTTTGGATGTGGGAATCGTGGACTAATAATAACATTTGTGTTTGGATAGTCAATCAATTACCAAACACCTTGAGGGTGATCCAAAGAGTATGGTTTCACAGTTTATGGTAATAACATCATATCAATGTTCTCTTGTTAAACAGTCAATTGGATGAAGGAAAAGACAAGAGAAGAAGTTAATGATTTAGGCAGTCAAGTCAAACATAGGGATCCAATTTCAGGGGTTACCAAGCAGATGATATGGTAGAAAAACTCCCATTTGGCGTAGCACTCAAGACCTGAGAAGACCAACAAAAAAGAGAGGTCCACTAGTCTTGACATTGCATGTAAGCAGTAAGCAGTAAGCAGTAAGCAGTAAGCAACATTTCTGGTTTTGGAGATGGCAAAAAATATATGCAGAACAATAGAGTCTTGAACAATCAGGAACAAGAAATTCCAAAAGCAGATTTCTCGCCGTCTGTGGGAATCGAACCCACGACCACATGGTTAAAAGCCATGCGCTCTACCAGCTGAGCTAAGACGGCCTATTTGATAACTTGATCCAAACTTTATTATTATTAAAAATATTGTTTCCATTACGTTGGGGTTCCATCTTTATTTAATGGTTTATTGTTTAAGTCTTAATAAAGGATTTATGTTTCCACAATCGCCTTAGTTTTAGGGTTTAGGGTCTTAGTTTAGGGTGTATAGTTTAAGGGTTTAGGTTTAAGTGTTTAGAATTTAGGGATATTTGTTAGAATTTAGGGTTTAGGGTTATAATTTAGAGTTTAGAGTTTAGAGTTTTGTTTTTAGGGTAATATGGTTAGTATTTAGGTTTTAACTTATAAACCTTGAATTGTAACCCTAAACTCTAAATTTTAATCATTGTCCCTAAATTCTAAACACCTACACCCTAAATTAAGACCCTAAATTCTAAAACTAAAACGATTATGGAAACTTTTAGTTTTATCACTAGTGTATAAGATAATAATCTCTTAAATAGAATATTGAAAATAATAAGTAGTTCTTAATTTTTTGAACTTATAATAATTATTTTAGACTAGTTATGAGTCTTAAATTAGTTCGAGGGAGAATGTTTTTTAGTTTAAAGGTGACTATAAAGTATTATTTATTCATATATATTTTTAACACTTAAAAATACACATACCTTACATATAGTATTTAAACCGGAAACTATCTTTTCATAATAAAAAAAGAAATAGTATTTTTCCACCAAGAAATTAGAATCGGATATCAAACTAATTTGGTGAGTAATAAACAAATTTGTCTAAAAACATTATTTTTTTTCTAAAAAATCTATTTTAAATTTGTGAAACATGTCTGCCCTGGTAATTATAAATAAAAGGGATAATGACACAAATATCCCATGTACTTTGTCATTTTTGTTAATTTGGGGTCAATACTTTTTAAGCGTTTAATGTGCCCATACTTTTCTTCCATGTTCTATTGTGCCCACTGAGATTAACGGCGTTAAATGATGATATGACAGAGACACGTGTCACATTCTTGTGTTGCCACGTGGTAATTATTTTTTCAGAAAAACACTTAAAATTAAAGGGCTTTAAAATAATTTAACCTTTTTATTTTCATAACAAAAGTACATAAAATCGAGGGCATAAAAGTAATTTTACCTTTTACTTTTTAAATTCAGTCACACCGTTAGGGATGGGCACGGCACCCGGACCTGACGGGTTCCGACCCGGTCCGATCGGGTCGTGTATTTTTATGAAAAAATTAGGTTCGGGTTGGGTCGGGTCAGAATTTTGTGTAGGGTGAGGTCGGGTCGGGTTTTATGGTGAAAAAATTCGACCCGACCCGACCCGGGACTAATAGTGTAATTTCCCCTAAATTTTTTAGGGATATTTGTAATAATACCCCCTCTTTATATATTTTTTATAATTAGGTCCTTAAAATTAATTTTTTATTTTCATTTTAGTCCTTAAAATTATTTTTTTTATAATTATGCCTCTTAAAATTATTTTTTTACAATTAGGTCCCTAAAATTAATTTTTTTTCTATAGGTCGGGTCGGGTTTATAATATTTATTTTTGGGTCGAATTTTTTAAAAAATTAAATCGGGTCGGATCAGAATCGATTTTAAGATAATTAATTTCATGTCGAGTTCGGGTTGGCCAAAAATCCGACCCGACCCGTGCCCATCCCTACACACCGTTCTTCCTTCTCCATTTATTTCCTCAGAAAATCTAGAAGACTATTATTCTTCTCCACCGCCGCATAGATTCAACCCAAGCATTTTTATCTCTTCTATTCTTCTACTGTTCAGTTTCTTTTGTCATTGTAAACACGGGTGGCCGTAAGAAATGGACGCGTGTTAGAGGTGGCAATCGGTTCGGGTTGACTTTCTATTTGGGTTTTTTTCGGTTCAGGTTTAGATTAGGTTTGAATCAGATTTAGTTCGTGTCTATAGTATTTTGGATCAGGTAGGGTATCGGGTCAGGTTAATATCAGATCGGTTGATTTTCGGTTCGGGTCAATATCGATCGGTTGACTTTTCGGCTCGGGTCAAAATTGGGTCGATTAACCTTTCGGTTCAGGTCATTATCGGATCAGTTGAATTTCGAGCCAGGTCAATATCAGATCAGTTGATTTATCAGGTCGGGTAAATATCGGTTCAGTTGAATTATTGGGTCGGGTTAATCTTTAGATGTAGCTACAGAAGATAACGAGTTTCTTAGCTCTAATGTGGATTGGACTACAACAAAATCCAACAATTGATGCATACATTATTTATGTTTATTTTGAGATAACTTTATTATTTTTCTAAGTTTTATTTAAAAAATTTAATATATTAATTTTTTAGCTTGGTTTGTAGTAAATATTACTACTCCCTTCGTCCCATAAAAAATGTTCCTTATTGACTTTTTCAAAGTCAAAATTTTTAAACTTTGACTATTATTATATTGAATATTTTAAATAATTAAATTTTATAAAATATATATTTGAAAACTACTTAATTAGAATTTTTTAAAATATATTTTTATCAATGATACATTTTAAATAATTATAAGTCAAAGTTGAAAAAAATTGACCCAAAAAAAGTCAGTAAGAGACAAAAATTGTGGGACGAAAGGAGTATTATTTAGTTTGTTAATCATCACGTTTAACACCTTTTGGAGTACAAGGTTTTGGTGGGAAAAAAATCTTATGTTCACGAGATTGTTGTTTGATTATGTTTGGATTCCATTACAATTCAAGGTGGTTTTCCGATATATGTCCACGCAAGTGATTTTAATCTTATTTGGATTATTTATCTTAGTTTTTGATTAGTTTATATTAGCTTACATATTTTTAGTTGTGATCATGATTAGATTTTGGACGGGGAATTGGATAAAAGAGAGTTTAATTTTTTTTTTTATAATTTACATCCGTTTTATGGTTTATGTTTGGGATTCGTGAGTTTCCTTATCAAATTTAAATTCTCTCTTTGAAAGTACAATGTACATTGCCAATACACTCAATCCTTGTTGATGAGATAAAAATAATATTTTTTGATTTATTTTTTTTAATAAATTTTAACGTTATTTTTGTTAAAAACATACATAGTAGTGTAATATCATTTTTGAAAGATAATTTTTTATTTGAGATTTGTGTTTCATGTTTATTTGTGTTCGTAAAAAAATTCTTTTCTTTTAAAGTAAATTATAATCTACTGTCTAAGAGAAGTAAATTAAAGTTAACCACATTAATACACTTTTTGAGTAGTAACTAGTGAGTAACTTTATTTTATAATCCTTAATATCAAATACTATCAAATCTGATATGAAGATGGTCTTTTAAAGAAAAAATTGTATAGAGAAGAATAAAACATAAATATTTACTATTTATTATATTAGTAAATTTATCCGTTCACTTCGACTCAATTATCGGGTAAAAAACGACTTGATATTTGGTTAAGATCAGATTTTGAGAAATTAAATTTGAGTTGTTTTTTGTTCTGGTTGATTTTCGGTTCGGATTACTTTCGGTTCAGTTTATTTTTGATTAGGGTTGGCTTTCGGTTTGAGTGTTATTCAGTTCGGGTTGCTTTCAGTACGGGTTGACTTTCGGTTCGGGTTATTTTCGGTTTCGGTTACTTTCGGTTCGAGTTGATTTTCGATTCAATTGAAAATCGAGTCGAATTTGATTCGGTTCTGTTCGATTTGGGTTCGAATCAAATTTGAACCAATTATTTCAAAGGTTGTTAGAATTTGTGAGAGAGATGTGGTTAATTTGATTGAGCTGCTGATGGATCAGTTGCTGGAATTATGGCTGATGGAGATGTCACATTTCAAATAAATGTTTATTCTTGAGTGAAATGCAGTAACTAGAATTGAACCCATAATCGGGGGCTGTGAACAAGAAGAGTTAGAGGTGAAGAAGTAGTTGTCTAATTTAATCTTAAAAAATGTAAAATTATCTTATGCCCTCTATTTTCTGTTATTTTATCTTTTGGCATGAGAATAAAAAGGTTAAATTATTTTAAAATACTTTGACTTTAAGTATTTTTCTAAAAAAAATCTGCCACATGGCAACATAAGAAAGTGACACGTGTCATGCTTGCCAAGTGGTGGAGAAGTAGTTTCTCGGGTGAAGGTGGTGAAAACAAAAAGATAAAAAAAAAATTAACACAAAAATTTGGAATAGTTTGGTTCTCTAACCAAAGCCTACATCCACTATCATAGTTTCCCCACTAAAGATTTTCAAATTCACTAGTATTTCTTCTCTTTTTTAAGGCTTAAGAGGTAACTCTTACAATCTAGACTTAATCTTCCAAGTCTAGCAACCAAAACTTTCCACCCAAAGCTTTGGGAACCTCTCTTTACAAGAGAAATAAAAGTAAACTGAAATCTCTCTCACAAGGTGTGTGTTTGCACTCTAAAGCTCTCACCCAATCCTAATACACTTAAGCATGTATTGACAATTTAGCTTACAAGTGTTTGTCTATACAAAAGTTTGAAATATGAGCACAAAGACATTTTTACAATCAAACACTACAAGAAAATAGAATTTTAGTGATATAAAAAATAGTCACTAAAAGTATTAAATTTAGTCACTGAAATTTACAGTGACTATTTTTCTGAGTCGTCACCTGTCGTCACTAATAACTCCGTCACTATTATATTAGTGACAACTTTTATGCATTTTGTCACAATAAGTTATATTTTTTATGACTATATTTTTTGACACAAAAGATTAATAACAGTGACTAAAATTTAGACACTAATGTTATTCTTATTAGTGACAAACATTTTATCACAAATACAAACATTATCTAAGGACTTATCTCGATAGCGTCGTTTCATGATCCGGTCACGAAACACGCACACTGAATATCTCTCCCGCGGGGGCATAGCGAATGTGCTAGATACCAACCCTTGACTTCTGCGACGAGCGCGATATGAGGCCCACCAAGGTAGCTCGGCTGCTAGCCCATGGCGATGGGTTAATTATAGATGATGTGACATATTCATATATATATATATATATATATATCATTTTTTAATAAATAAATACAATGCATGGTTTTATGGGGGATCGAACCTGAAACCTTTAGCGGGAGAGTGCAATGTCTATCCACTGGGCTAGGCAAGGAATTTAATATTATTTTGAAATTAAAATATTATTTAGGTTAAATTGTAATTGAAATTAAATGTATTTATTTTAAAAGTATGTATTAATTATAAAAACAATTAATATAATAATAATTTAATTAATTTTTATATGGTTTCCGATACGAAATATGTTTGTTGAAGAAAATATATAAAAATAATTGAGTTGGTTTTAAAATATAAACATATGAATATTAAGATTTACACCTAAATTATTGATAGAATTATCCTTTATGTGATAATTATTTACTATACTGACAATGCAAATTTTACCTCCACAAGAAAAGTTAAAACAAATATCAAATGTAAAATTTTTCAAAGGTAAAATTTTGCTATCACATATTATGCCAAGATTACATATTAGTTTTTTTACTTTAATTTGTTCACTTTAAATTTATGTACTTTCTATTCAAAAAAATATGTACTTTTTAAATTTTGAAATTTCAATCTTGACATGAATGATAAGTCTTTAAATATGTTAAATAAAACTTTTGATTTTTATTCTTTTGTTCAATCATTTTTAGTCACTGTAATTTAATCATATTGTTGTTGTCTCGTTTGGATTAGGATTGAAGTTTTAAAATTTCAAAAATATATGGACTAAAATTGATCAAAATAGAATGACTAAAACAACAATTTACACATACTGTAGAGACTAATAGAATTATTTTACCTTTTGATAAACTAATTTATATCTTTATGGTAACTTCAATTTTTTATAATTGTTATTATTACTATAATTGTAAAAATAAATTTATTATTGTGACAATATATAACTTGTCATTAAGTTTATTTTTTTATTGGTGACAAAATTTATCACAACAAAAGTAAAATTTTAAGTGACAAACAATTATATTGTCACAACAAATATCAAATTATAGTGACCACTTTATATATCGTCACTATCATGTGTCAAAGTTTTAGTGGCAATGAATTTTGTGTCACAATTATAAACTTACAATGAGAATTTAATTGTGAAAAATGTAATCGTCACAATTACTACTATAATAGTGACCAAATAAAAATACATCACAATTACTTATGATAATAGTGTCGCACAAAAATTCTGTCACAAAAGTTTAATATTTGTGACAAAATTACTGCTAGTCACTACCAATTTGTCACTAAAAGTCTATATTCTTGTAGTGAAAGAATGTTGGCTTGTAGTTTCTTGGTCATCCATAGATGCTTTGAGGTGTCTTTTAAACCCTCTAACAATTTCATGGTCATTACTAGTCATTGGAAGTTATTTCTAGTCGTTGGGGATTAATTTTCATGCTGATTTTTCACTTATAGGCACTCCAGTATCGGTATGCGTGTACCTGTATCGATACAATCTTATTTGGAAAATAGTCGTTGTACTTTGATCGGCCTTAGCGTACCGATACGACTAACAGTCGTATCGGTATGGCCTGTCATGAAACTAGTCGTTAGGGGTTTTGAAAAGAAAAAATTAGTACGCGTATAAGCGTACAATCCTCTCCGTATCGGTACGGCTAAGCCTGTACCAGTACGAGTTTTTGTTACTGAAAAATTACTATAGCTAAACCTTAAAAAAAATATTGATATGAGTGTGACCGTATCGTACGAGGCTGGAAAAATGTTTAGTTTGGCTTTATAAAATCGTTTTGATACATGCCAAAAACCTTAGAAACATTTTAAAGCATATTTTCAAGTTGTTTAGATTTTCAAACAAATCCAAAAATATTGTTTGAAATTATTATGTCAAAACAAATATCCTAACACGTCATTATTTAACGTCGTTAGTTTCAGAAGCATAATAAAAACACATTAAAAATAGGGTAAAGTACACAGACGGTCACTAAACTATACCCGAAAAAACAAAATGGTAACCAACCTTTCAAAAATCACAAAATGGCAATTAAACTTTATGTTTTATAACAAAACAGTAACTAGACGTTAAATTCCGTTAAGTTTCTGTTAAAATTTTGGTATAATAACATATTTAGTCCTTCAACTTTATACAGTCAATTAATTTAGTCCTAATTTGAAACAATTCACTAAATTTAGCCCTTTTTATTTAAGCATTCTTTCAAATTGGCCATTAAAGCAAAATTTCAAAGTATGGTACATGATAAATAATTACAATTAAATTCTTATAGGAACTCGAAAACTCGACTCGACTCGAATCGAAAAAATTCAAATAAAGTTTGAGTTGTAAAATATGACGCGTCAACTCGAATAACTCGAAATTTTTTGACTCGACTCGATCAAACGCCCACCTCTATCTTAATATATGACGTGTCAAGTTGAATAACTCGAAATATTCTTATATTTTAAAATATTTTTTCTTTTAATCGAATATTTTTTAAAATATAATATTTAATATTTTCATATTTAAATCACATCGAATATTTAATAACTACTTTAAATATTTGATTTAATTTAAAAATATTTGATTGAAAAGAAAAAATTGATTTAAAATATTCGAATATTTAATTAAATTTTTATAGGAACTCGAAAACTCGACTCGACTTGATTCGATTCGAATAAAAAATTTCAAATAAAGTTTGAGTTGTAAAATATGATACTTCAACTCGAATAACTCAAAAATTTTGTACTCAACTCGATCGAACGCTCACCTCTATCTTAAGATATGACGCGTCAACTCGAATATTCGAATATTTTAAATCATTTTTTTTCTTTTAAATCACATTGAATATTTAATAAACACTTTAAATATCTGATTTAATTTAAAAATATTCGATTTAAAAGAAAAAATTAATTTAAAATATTCGAATATTTAAAGTAGTTATTAAATATTGGAATATTTAAAAGAAAAATATTTAATGTAGTTATTAAATATTCAAATATTTTAAATCTATTGTTTTTTAAATCGAATATTTAAAGAAGTTATTAAATATTCGATGTGATTTAAATATGAAAATATTAAATATTCTATTTTAAAAAATATTCAATTTAAAAGAAAAATGATTTAAAATATTCGAATATTTCGAGTTATTCGAGTTGATGCGTCATATCTTAAGATAGAAGTGAGCGTTTGATCGAGTTGAGTCAAAAAAATTTCGAGTTATTCGAGTTGACGCATCATATTTTACAACTCAAACCTTATTTGAAATTTTTTCGATTCTAATCGAGTCAAGTCGAGTTTTCGAGTTCCTATAAAAATTTAATTAATTATTCGAATATTTTAAATCAAATTTTTTCTTTTAAATTGAATGTTTTTAACTTAAATTGAATATTTAAAGTAGTTATTAAATATTCAATGTGATTTAAATATGAAACATTAAATGCTCTATTTTAAAAATATTCGATTTAAAAGAAAAAATAATTTAAAATATTCGAATATTTCGAGTTATTCGAGTTAACACGTCATATCTTAAGATAGAGGTGAGCGTTCGATCGAGTCGAGTCAAAAAATTTTGAGTTATTCAAGTTGACACGTCATATTTTACAACTCAAACTTAATTTGAAATTTTTTCGATTCGAGTCGAGTTTTCGAGTTCCTATAAAATTTAATTGTAATTATTTATCATGTTACCATACTTTGAAATTTTGCTTTAAGGGCCAAATTGAAAGAATGCATAAATAACGAGGGCTAAATTTAGTAAATTATTTCGAATTAGGACTAAATTTATTGATTGTATAAATATGAAGGACTAAATGTGTTATTATACTAAAGTTTTAACAGAAACTTAACGGAATTTAACGTCTAGTTACCGTTTTGTTATAAAACATAAAGTTTAATTGCCATTTTGTGATTTTTGAAAGGTTGGTTACTATTTTGTTTTTTCGGGTATAGTTTAGTGACCGTCTGTGTACTTTACCCTTAAAAATATAGGGGACACATTAAACGCTTAAAAAATACTACCCCACAATAACAAAAGTAACAAAGTATAAGGGACATTGGTGTCATTATCCCTAAATAAAGCAAATCACCCATTTCCTTTCTTAAGCTACAATATACATGTCAATTTTAAGAGCACACACTAGTACAGTGCACAAATGTATTTTATTCAGGTAAATTGCAGTAATATTGTCGTTAAATTTTTTATTTTAATATTTAGGGTATGTTTTTTTATAATCTAAATTGATTCGTATCAAATTAATAAAGTAACCAATGATTTTTGTTGAGGTAATATGCAATGATTATTGTAAGTGATCTAAAGTCGATATTATTTTATAGCGAATTTCTCTTTATTCGACTAAAATTAATATATAATTCAACGAATTTTTTGTATACCGTAACAACCATTATAATTCATGGAATAAAAATAACAGCTCAACCTTTAAAATAAAAATCGCAAAAATAATATTGACGCAAGCTAGCGATAAAATTTCAGCGGGATTCGGTTAAAATTCTAACGGGTGTGTGTGATGTTTTTTCTCTTCTCTCTCTTCGTCTTCTTCACATAAAACCCTCCTCCATGCCTCCTTCTTTCCCGCCGCCTCCACCTTCTTCCTCTACCAGCCTCCCACCGCCTCTGTCGTGCGCCGCTGTAGCTGCTCCCTGCGTCGCCACTGCTGGTTCCTCATCCCACAGCTGGGCGTGCTGCACCGCCTTTGCTGCCTCTCGTAATGTTGCGGTTGCCGACTCGCCCCAAGGCTAGGCGTGCTGCACGCTGAAGTTGTCGCAGCCTTGCTGCCCTGTGCAGCCTGTGCTGGTCTCACCACCAACGGCTGCCCTTGCTTCTCGCAAACGGCCGGCAGCTCTTGGCCGTAAGGCACTTCGATCAGCCACAACCTACAACCACCACGTATTGAGAGAGGATGAGATCGCATCGCACACACGACCCCTACGTAATTTTGTATCAAAAACCCTAAACTTCCATTGTTTTCTTCATCCTTTTAAATTTATAATTATTTCTTTACAATATTTATATTTTTTCTCAATTTTTTATCGGCATGTAATATATCCAATTCAATCGTTTCATGAAAGGGAAATTCCATCAAGGTATGTATTCAATACCTTAGGGTCTCTTTTTTTGTTTCATCTCTTTAATTTTATTTTTCCATTATTCTTACAACCATTATGTTCTTTCTTATATTTTAATTTGCATGGATCTTACCCCCACCAATCGTTTTTGGATTCATCACGAGTATGGCGTTTCTTTTTTTTTTCTACATATTATGGTGCTTTAATAATATCTACGTCACTATTCCTTTGAAGGAAAACCTAATCCTTTACTATTTCTTTTTCAATGACATCTTTATCCCCAAATTTATAGACATGATTCACCTCCAAATTTATTACATCCTATTCTTTTTCTTTCATGCATGGCATTTATTCAAGTCTTCAGCTTGTGGCTTTCCTGTCGAACCATGAGTTACGTTCTTATCTTGAATTCTTAATATTTGAGACGATTCCTCCAATTCAAGTATCATGGTTAGTCTCGCCAAACCTATGTTGTATCTATTTTATTTTTCTAAATTTTATCTCTATTTTTACCTTAGCTTACGTCCCCAAGTACTACGGTACGTTACTAATAACCAAATTTATTTCAATTTAGTGCATCTTGCTATATTCGTATATTTCATGATTTATAAATCATTCATTTTTCCATTAATTATTTATCCTTTTCTTCTGTATCGATCTTTTTCCATTGATGACCAATTCCTACATTTTGGGCTTTCCTTCCTAAATTCCTTCAAATTTTTATCTACTTCCTCATGGAAGATCCAATTGAACTACTCCCATCCTATCAACTACAACATCCCTAACCGGGAATATCTCTATTTGATTGTGTTCCATATATCTACTTCCATCCCATGTTATCAAATTTGTGTTAATTCAAATACTAACTCATTTCATATTTATTTACCTTTGCTTAATACATTTTTTCCATTCTTCCCATCCATATGTTACTAATTATCTACTTTTGCCAATATCATATATTATATATTAACACAATCAATACAATTATAGATGGTGTAAAATACTTTTTCAATATTAATTCCTTTTATTTCACTGTACAAATTCTCCTAACTTTGATACTAAAATTTTTAAACTTATATTATGAAAATCTTGTCACCTGTCTCCTAACTATTAAAAATTTCAAAATTTTTACTGTTCTCATTAATCGATTCAATCAAAATAACATTTCTTTTCGATCCATATCTCCTCCATCGGTTTTTCCTTTATTAATTACAATCATACCTTCTCTAATAATAACCATCTCTTACCATAGTTGTTTTTTTGTTAAAGGTAAGTGATGTATGATTAATACCATGAATCATACAATAGCAAGCATAGATTTAGGCATCGTTAAAAATCTCCCTACACCTAGATGGAAGAAAAAGAGTGCACTAGATCTATGACATATATTCAGTACGGTTACATACATCTTCTTTTAAGAACAAAAACCACACAGTCAAAACATAATTCCCACCCACACTTTGGTTCTGATTCTTCCGGTAACACTTACAAGACACGATTTGTACCAGCAAGGAGGACCAGCACTACTCGTGTTTCACATTCCTGAATGCAATTTCGATACTTTTCCAATATTTCAATAATTTTCCTTTCCTTATCATTTTTTTCTCTCCTTTTTTTATGGAGGAAACTTTTGCCATATTTATCTATATTTAAAGATTCTAATGATAATACCTTTTCTGAATTCTCAACTAATTTGATTGGAAAATCTTCATCATTTCTAACTCATACTATTCTTACATCTTTTCTAAAAATAACCAACTATTTCTGGTTCTTGCCATATTTAATTACCTTTAAAAAAAGTCAAATCTTCCGTTTCCCTATTTACTACAAAATTAAAATTGATTCAATTATGAAGAGTATACATTTATGGCATCAAATCTCCTTCTATTCCAACAAGGATAGACCGACTATTCTATCTCATACACCCCTCTTTCGAATCTTTTCTTATATTATACATTATTCAATTACCCTTAATACTTTCCATATCTTTTTAATACTATATATCAACTTAATAAAATCAACTCCCTTCTAAATATTAAACAATTATGGTATCAAATATTTTCCTTCCAAAACAAGGTTTGGCCGAACCTCACTACTCCTATTGACCAATTTCGAAAATTTTCCCTTTTTATTACCATCCATCTTCACTCTTCCTCTATATATTCTAATATACCTTCTCGACTTCTTTCTTTTCTTTGCAACTATTTCTCAAGTTCAAACTCTCACACATCCAAATACACCAACTCTATCATGGGACCTAATCTCTTCCTCCAACACCTCTCTGACCTCAGCTTTAGTGCTTTACTCCCGAAGAACAAGGTTTAATGTTCACCCCAACTATCAATTGGGATTCTTCTTCTGAAGATATCAACCTTCTCTTGATCGGAAAATTCATTACCTCAAAACACATCGAAGATCAAGCAGTGGTCAAGGCAATCCAAGGAATTTGGAAAAACAATGATCTCGAGTCTATTTCCATTCTGAAGGAACATTATTTCTGTATCAAATTCTCCAACGAAGTAACTCGGAACGACATTCTCAACCGAGCTCCATGGACATACAAAGACGAATGGTTAGCACTTGTGCCTTTTGATGCCAATTTTGGCATTGATGACTATACTTTAAACTCGATGCGGATTTGGGTTCGTTTCCATGGCATCCAACAATTCTAATGGATAACAATGATGTGTCACCAAACGGGACAATCCCTAGGCTCTATGATTGTTTCTGTCCTTCGCACAGATTCTTGGAACTTTGAATGAAATACAGTCGACTACCTTCGGGTAGAAATCACTATTGATATTACCAAACCAATCCGTCGTTGTGTTGTTATTGGCGGAACCGGGAACTCAAACAAGATTTGTCCATTGCAATACCAACGTCTGCCTACTCTATGTTATGGTTGTGGCTTTCTTAGCCATACAGCTCAATTCTGCCCTACTACGAACAACAATGCTTCTCCTAAATTCCATTATGGTGATTGGCTTCGATACATCCCTCAAACGCCGAGAAATTACTGCTCGGCCAAGAGGCCAAATCCGAGCCTTAGATGATGGTTCGTTTGTCATCAAACCCCAAGGCAATCTTGGTAATTTTTGTTCTTTTATTTGGAATCTCCTTTATCTTTTAAATCCATATCTTTCTAATTGGCTAACTTTATTTCTTTCCTTTCCAGTGCCATCTCAACCCAAGGAAAAGGGGAAACAAGGTATAAGATACTTTTTTAATATCTTCCTTGATTTCCTCTTTATTTTCTGCACTTCCCATCTTTTCTATTTGTCTTTTTTATCAAAAGGGTGGCCTCGTTAAAAACCTCCGTCATATCGAGCGGTCCCGAGAGATCGCCGAAAGCGGAAGAGGAAAAAAAGTGCCGTTTTATTAAATAATAGCGACTATAAGTACATTATCATCACCTAACATCATAAACCAAAAAAATAAAACTGAGACATATAAACCTGTAGAAATGGAATGCAGAAACAGTCCTTCGAACATGTCACATCTAGCCTATACCCGACTTGGCCAACTTATCCGCTTCCACGTTGCAAGCCCTCGCTATCGTGCGAAAGACGCATTCCCTCACTTTACCTGCAGTAGCAATTTCCTCCACCAAACTCTTGAACAAAAGTGGGCACGAAGTCGGATTCCGGATCCAATCTACAGCGGTGGAGCTATCACTTTCAATGATTGGCTGGCACCTCCTACAATCAGACCCAGCCATAAACATCGACAAGCCCTTCTTAATCGCTAGAAACTCAGCCAAAATCGGAGGTCCTGGACCACATTTTTCTGAGAATTGAAAAATAGACACTAAGTTATGATCTCTGGCCAGTCCACCAATCCCCCCCTGCACTTCCATCCGACAACATAGCCCTGTCCACATTCACCTTTATGTATTCTTCAACCGGAGGTTTCCATGCTTGTATTAAAGTCATCTTTGAAGTTTCCCGTACAAGCTCATCTGTTGTCCTTGGATTATTGAAAATATCGGTCTTTGATACTGTAAAATCATTGTATTTGGCGCTAAACCAGCTGACCAGTCGAGACTTTAGCAGGAAGAATATTTGGTGCTCATCGAGCTTGTTCTCTCGAAAGATGATATCGTTCCTGCATAACCACAAAGTCCACAACACCGCAGCAGGAATGAAAAACCAGATGGACCTACAATCTTTTGTAGAAGGATTAAAGAACCATATCCGCAACAAAGAAGCTATATCATGCGGCAAAACAAATTTTAGGTCCCACCATGATATCGCCTTCATCCATAACTCCACGCTACCATGCACGTAAGAAAAAGGTGTGAAGCAGTTTCGACAGAATTCAAGCAAAAAGGCACCTAACATCCGATAAATCCCCCACTCTTCTCTTGCTCAGTTCGCCTCGAACAACAACTTTTTCCAGAATCACATGCCACACGAAAATTTCTACCCTCGGTGGCATGAGACCGTTCCAAACGCACAACTTCCCGAATTTATTCGGAGGTTTTCCACTAAAAATCAAATTATAGCAGGACTTTACTGAATAAGATCCATGGCCCGGTCCCTTCCATACCAAGCAATCTCGAGCAAAGCCATCCGAACAAAACCTATGTATGCATTCAAGGAATTCATTCCATTGCGCAACCTCCCAATCATAGAGATGTCTACGTAGTTTTACATTCCAGATCCAAATCGAGTTCTCCTCGCGTCCGAAATCCGAAACCATGCCCGACTGATTGCACGAAAGCGCAAAGATCCTTGGAAACGCAGTTTTCTATTTGTTATTTCCATCATTAAGCAAATCATTATTTATCATACAAATCTTTCTAAATACAACTCTATATTTAGTAATAATTGAATTACTTCTATTTCTTTCCATTTTAGTCACATATTCCAAGATGATGGAATGAAAGGAAGGCAAATGTATTTTCCTTAATTACACAAGCCTCTTCTAATTATTTAATTATTTCCATATAACTATTCTCTTCTTTTACATCATTCCAATTATAACAACTTCTACATATCTTTCCTTATCTTTTTTTAAGTTTCATTCCTTTATTCTAATTTTCTCTCTAATTCTCACATTCTCACAATTATTTTTAATCTTGATCTTCACTTAGATGTTGATCACTCAACTACTGACGATGCTTCTTTTAGCAACCCACCCCATTTTACCAATGAAGTGGAGGTCGAATCTCCTCCTAAAGAAGTGTCGCACAACCACCCTTCAAACCCTCCACCTCCGGTTTCTACCACCCCTTTACAAGATCTCTCTAACCATATCCAAGACGACGAGTACTTTGTGGACTCCATCTTTGCGGAACCACCACCGAAACCACTTAGAGAGTTAATCCCAACATCCAAAGCAATTCTTGATCTCGGTGCGGATTTGGGTAAGACGCTCCTACCAACATCCATTCTTATTTCTGAATTCGACAAATGGGTAGCTAAGGGTTCCCCACCATTTGTAGCACCAAGAAAAGGCCCTCCAGGCCCACCTGCTAGAGGCTCCAAGCGTAAATCCCCCATTCAAGTGGTACTCCAGTCTAAGAGGCTCAAGCATATGCCACCTTTCACTAAGGATAAAGCTGGGATGAACAGTGGAAAGAACTCTACTCTCCGACGGCGGTTGACGTCAACCCCGCCGAGAGAAATGATTATCCTATGTTGGAATTGCCAGGGCCTTGGTAAAGCCCATGCAACTCAAAGTTTGAAGTGAATTGTCATGAAGGTCAATTCAGACGTTTTATTTTTATGCGAAACTAGATTAAATAAGAATATTTGTGAACAACTTTGAGTCACTTTAAGTATGTTAGGTTGTTTTTCGGTTGAATCTAGCCCAACTTGTTCGGGGCTTGCTTTATTTTGGAATAATAAAATTACTATGAATTTGCTTTCGTTCTCGGATCACCACGTTCATTCCATTTTCCAAACACAATTGCTACAATTCTAATTTTTGGGGATCCATGGTTTCTCTGAAACAAACTAAAAGATTAAAACATGGTAATTAATTGACAACCTTAACTCCTCTACCTTACCTTGGTCAATTGGAGGTGACTTAAATGAAATTCTAGCAGATAATGTGAAACAAGGAGATTGTCGTTGAGCAAGGTCTCAAATAAATAATTTTTGGGATTCTCTCTCGTAACGACTTATTTGATTGTAAACCACGCAAAGGATGGTTCACATGGAATAAATCGGGCCCAAACACTCCAACTATCCTTGAACGCTTAAACCAATTTCTCGGAAATTCCGCTTGGAATACAACCTTTCCCACGTATAGAGCGATCTTCGAATTTTCAGTGAAATCTGATCATTGTTTCATTGTCATGGAGATACTGAATTTAATTTCAATCAACACCACACTCATAATATAAATCAATTTCGTTTTGAAAACTGCTGGGTCAATCATAACAATTGTATTTCCCTAGTTAAACACACTTGGTCCACTACGTCTGGGAATACTATTGACAAAATCCAAGTTGTTGGCTCCCACTTAAATGATTGGCAATCACACTGACGTTTCAATACCATGGGTCGAATACAAGACCTACACAAAAAGATTAATGTCTGCCTCCAGCGTAGACTTTCTGCCTCTGAAGAAGAATCCTACATTGCGGCTAAATTGGAACTCAATCGTCTTCTTCACCTTCAAGAAGAATACTGGGCTCAACGATCTCGAACAATGTGGCTCGCTCAGGGGGATAAGAACACCTCCTTTTTCTATGCTAGAGCCAATGAATGACGCAAGAAGAATCATATTAAAGGTTTGTTCGACTCTAACAATATTTGGCAGGAACGAGAAAATGATATTATGGGAATTGTTACTAGAGGTAGGCAAAAATACCCGACCCGATGACCCGAACTTAAAAATACCAAGTAATTCTTTAAAAAGAATTATACGACCCGAGAATTTCTCGGGACACGGGCTGAGATTTTTAAGTTACCGAGTACCCGACCCGACTTGATAATATTTAATATATATTTTTTATATTTTCAATTATATTTTTATTTTAAGTTTCTTAATATTTTTACTCTAAAACTAAATTTAAATCCCTAAATTCTTTTTATGTTTGTATTATATACTTTTAATCTTTTAAGTTTAAAATTTTTTAAAAATATTTTTGTGTTTAAGATGTGAATTTTTTTAAAATTTTAGAATTAAAAAATCAAAAAAATATGTGGGTACCCGGTACCCGATTACCCGGGTACCCAAAACTCGAGTACCTGAATGAAATGGGTCGGGACACGGGCTGAAGATTGAGGTACCCGGATGAACCGGGAACTCGAAAAACCGAGTACCCGAAACCCGGGTACCCGACAATTCCCACCTCTAATTGTTACCCACTATTTCAAAAACATTTTTACCTCGTCCGAGCCAGACATAACAGCGCAAATTCTCTCTAACATTGAACCATCCATTACACTCATGAGGCCTTATCAAGAATCTTCACCTCCGAAGAGATCATTCAAGCTTTTTGAGATATTGATCCAAGAAAGGCCTCTAGTATTGATGGGCTGCCTAGCGTGTAACCCCCTCGTCCCGATCCAGACGTTTGACCGGTCCGAGTAGGCTATACGGGGAAAACTGATGTGAAACCCGTTAAGGTCCCACCTCAGTTAGCAACCCTAGAATTTTTTTATATATATCTTGTCTAAATGCATTATTATGTCCTATGTGAAACACGACAGTGAAAACACAACAATATAACAACGATCATCCAAAACAACACTTAAAACAGCCTATTTTCCTTTTTAAAGCATGTTGTATCGATACACCTGCAGAGGGTATCGATACGCCTTGACCAAGTTAACTGCCCCAAGTCAAACCAGTGAGACCGTATCGGTACAGCCCTTGGGCGTACCGATACGCCCTCCTCGGTCAACATCTCGCGGTCAACGATATTAGACTGTACCGATACACCTAGAGCCCGTATCGATACGCCAAAATCTCGTCAAAGTATCAGATTTCCAGTGAAGTTTTGGCGTATCGGTACACCCCCGCGTACCGATACGATAAGCCAAATTCGAGTCCCAAAGTGTAGGACCGTATCGATACGGTCCTTGGGCGTACCGATACGCCCTGCACGGCAATACCCAAATTTGTAGCAAAAGGACTTAAGAATCGACTCTAGATGTGATTTACGACTCCCCTAGCCACAAACAACATACATACAACATTTAACAACCAAGATGTCAACATACAAGACATTCAAAACGAACAAGGATCATGCATCTAAAGGATTCATACATATACCATAAAGAGGACATACTTTGCATTTAAGAATCATGCCTTAGAAACAAAACATATAAGCATTCATGACATGCAACATAAGAAGGGTTTACAAATCAAACAAAGCATTCGCAAACCATATTGACACCAACATAACTCTAAAGCATTCAACTCCAATTGCTTGACTATTACAATCCTTTAATTTAAAGTTCATACTTGAGCTAACCAAAAGCGACACTTGGAGGCCCTTCCTCGCCCTTGCCACCCGCAAGCTACTGATATGCATTGTCAAACAAAAGGGAGCGTAAAAATAAAAGCTTAGTGAGGGTAAGCTCACAAAACAAACCTCGACAATGCAGGGTCCAAGCACGAGCAACAACCAAGATAGAATGCATGATCTTACCTCCGATCTACAAGAGCCAAAATATACATGATGCATGAACGTATAATCAACACTATGTCATGATCAACAACTCATAAGCCAACACACGAAGATACATGTATCAATGTATTAACAACCACATATATCAATCCATATTGGCACCTAGCTATGACTCGAATACGCGGATAACCGTTGGAACTTACATTCAACCACAACCATTACCTTACGGTGGGATTACACTCATCATCGTTTCTCGCGAAGGGGATTCCACTCATCCTCATGCCCCGTCGATGGGATTTCACTCATCACCGACTAATATATATATTAAGATTTCCGGGCGAACCCGTACTCTATCTTGATGACTACCGTCACCAAGACCACACGCGCATTTGACTCTCGTGTGCACATTAATCACCCTAATGATCGATCATTTGTACCCAAGCATACTAGTGTCAATATTAAACACAATCTATAACCTTTCACAACATCATTTCATATAAACTTCCGTGCTTAGCACGTACTCACCATGATCACCGTCATGCACAATTCACAATCCAAACCACATGCATAGCAATGCATCAAACCATGCCTCAACCACATGTATAACACAATATACATAACTACCATAAACACAAATAAACAAGAGGCATAACAAGCAATTAGGAGTTCAACCAAAAGTTTCATGAACTAAGCTTGAGATTAGGCTACCACTCTAATCTCAACTCTAGGTGGGTTTACCAAGCCCAACCTAGGTCCACATGCTTGAACCAATATTCAAAAACCATTTAAAAACAACAATCACTCACCGACCACTCCATTTAGCACAAGCCGACTAGCCTACCAAGCATCTAAGTCTCTGGATTCGAGCCCGAAGCTTCTCCATTGTTTTCTCTTGCTTCTAACCATTCAAAAACAATACATTAACCTCAAAATCAGCCACAAACCCAAAGTTTAACACCAACACACAAATCCACTACAATTCTCACAATTCAAAGCCAAGTTCATTCTCAAAATTCTCATTTTCGTACTTCCACAAAAACCCAACAAAAATCAGCAATATAACCATCCAAAGCACTCTTAAACATGTTCAAAACACTACCCAAACACAGTATAACCATCAGCCAACAAATCCTCACCCAAAACAGCCCCAAAACCTTACCAAGCACACTTCAAAAACTCAATTATATTGCAAAAACTCAATTTATGCACTTTTTACTCAAGTAAATTTCCAACGGGTCCATTGTAATGCCTATTTAGAGTCGCTCGTCCGAAACCTCTACAAAACGGACCGCGAAAAATGTTTTAATCAAATTTTAGGAGTTTATATACTTGATTACGAGCATTTCAACACGATTATATTGCAAAAACTCAATTTCTGTATTTTTTACTCAGTTAAAATTCCAACGGGTCCATCGTAAGGACTATTTACACCCGCTCGTCTGAAACCTCTACAAAATGAACCGCGAAACAAGTTTTAATCAAATTTTAGGAGTTCATATACTTGATTACGAGCATTTCAACACGATAATGTTGCAAAAACTTAATTTCTAAACTTTTTACTCAAGTAAAATTCCAACGGGTCCATTGTAAGGCCTATTTAGACACGCTTGTTTGAAACTTAAAACAAACGGACCACGAAACAAGGTTTTAACAAATTTTAGGATTTCATATACTTGATTATGAGCATTTCAAGACGATTATATTGCAAAAATTCAATTTATATACTTTTTACTCAACTAAATTTCCAACGGGTCCATTGTAATGCCTATTTAGACCCGCTCGTCTGAAACCTATAATGAAATAGTGAACTTGGAGGGGAAGGGGGTTTGACGTGAAAATGGGAAATGAAGAAGATGAAGTTGAGTTTAAAGTGGTCTTTTAATAAAAAGGGGGTTTTAAAATGAAAGACCATTTAATTACACCTTTGCCATTAATGAGATGGCAATCTCAAATTCCCAAATTCCATTGAATTGGGTTTTAAAACCAAAACAAGCCCAACATAAAGAATCATTGTTTTCAAAACGCGAGGCCTAAAACATTATTTTAATATTATATTATTTTCACCCGACCCCCAAACCCGGGTGTTACAACTCTCCCCCACTTAAGGAAATTTCGTCCCCGAAATTTATCGGTCAGGAAGAGTCACTGAAACTGCTCCTCCACACTTCCCTTTTCTTCTCACCACAATATTCCAACCAACTCGATAGACTTACCACGCAACAATAGCTATCTGATGCTAACATCTCAACTGGCTCCTCATTGCACGTCAATTTTAAACTCAACTCAATCTCTTCAACAACATAGCACGGGACAAATCTGATTCACACTTTCGAATCATAGATACACGGAACACATCACAAACCCCTTTCTAACTCTGGTGGTAACCGCAACAAATAAACAACAAAACTAGCCCGATTTACAACCTCATATGGCACCGTTTGAATACTTGACCGATAAATGTTACCCTACAAGTCATTAACAGTAGATGTTACCCTCTCGTACCCATTTGACTCCAACGGGCAACCAAGCATTATGCAGACGTCCTCAAAAAATCTAGCTAAAATCTCGAATCCCTGTCGACCACTATCGATTTCAAGACACTGTACAACTCACACTCTTGCTAAGGCACGACTCCGCCATCTTACACAAGGTACAAGTAACGTGAACATGCATAAAATGAGTACACTCAGTGCAACTATCATTGTTTACTCGGCTAAGCTCTCCCGTAGGAAATCAAAGGTGAACTAGGCACAAAGTCCTTCGAATCTACTACCCACTTTCATTATGAATCTTCTACGGCTGTAACAAACTAGAAGAAAACTGATGCTCGGCCTTGACGCGCTGGCAAATTATACACTTACTCTCATACTGAACCACATCATCCATCCACTCAATCCAAAAGTACTCATCTTCAACCCACAATACATCTTCATACTACTCAGATACAATACAATGAATTGCCGTGTGCTTCGGCCAAAACAATACGTCTAAGAACACTATGTCATTCGGCACAACTATTCTGTCTCTAAAATGCAAAACTCTATCATCTCTGAAACTGTATTCTGAAGGTCTTCCTTCTGCTATGTCTTGCACGTGAGGTGCCAAAAACCTGTCTTGCAACTGTTTCTCTTTAAGTATTATGACTCAATGTAGGTTTAACCCGAAACTCGGCCACAGAACCACTATCATTTGATAAACTGAATCCGGAAGATATAGCTCGCAACTGAAATATAGCTCAGCAAAAACAACTCGAAGCATCGGTTACTACGTTGACTTTCTTCGGATGGTACTCAATCTTAAGATTACGGTCTTCAAGCAGTTCTGACAACTTATGTTGTTCAAGTTTCAACCCTTCCTAAGTCGTCAAATATTTCAAGTTCTGATGATATGTATATATTGTGCATTTCTTACTATACATGTTTTGTCTCTAAGTCTTCGAAGCAAATACAACTGCAGTTAACTCTATGTCTCGCGTCGGATAATTCTTTTCATGTACTTTATATTGCCTCGACGAATAGGCCACAAATCTTCTGTCTTGCATAAGCACACAACCTAACCCTACATGTAACGCATCACTATGGTTCACAAATTCTTTCTCTGATATAGGCTGGACCAAGGTCGAAGATCTCTTCAAAGTTTCTTTTAGTTTCTCAAGGGCTCGTTGTCTCACATCTAACCAATCAGCTGAACATTCTTCTGTAGCGACTTGTCAATGGAGCAGCTATCTTCAAAAGATCATTTACAAACCTCCGATAGTAACCATGCTAGACCTAGGAACTATAGATACTTGTCACTGTCTTCGGTTTCTTCCAACTCACATCTTCTTCTACCTACTTGGGATTTACTCTAATACACTCGGCTAATCTACCTATCCTAGGAGAACATCCTTCTTGACTCGGAGTTCACGTTTGCTCGACTTGGCATACAACTAATTCTCTAATAGGATCTACAACACTAACTCCAAAGCTTGTCATGATCTTCCTTGGCACGTGAATATACCCATATATCATCTATGAGGACTACTACAAATGATCAAGGAGCTCAGGAAGTATTTTGCTCGACATCTCTATAAAAGTGGCTTATACATTAGTCAAACAAAACGGCATAACCCATAACTCAAAGTGATCACATCTTGCCCCCATAAGCTGTCTTCGGTACATCAACCTCTCTCACTTTCAACTGGTAGTAATCGGATCTCAAATTAATCTTTGAAAAGACTGGAGCACACCCCAACTGATCAACAAATCACTGACGCTTAGAAATGGGTACTAATTATTCACTGTCAATTGTTTCAATTGTCTGTAATCTAAACACATTCTCGTATTGTAATCTCTCTTCTTCACAAATTGCACTGTAGTACTCTAAGATGATGTACTAGGCCTAATGAATCTGCGGTCTAACAAATCTCGAAGTTGATTCTTCAACACTCTCAATTCTTTCGGGAACCATAAGATACAGAGCAATCAAAACAGGAGCAAACTCGAAGACGGTATCAATAACAAACTCTCCTCCCTATCAAGAGACAAACCAGGCAATTCTTCCAAACACTTTTAGGAAAAACACAAACTATTCTAACATTCTACGGTCTAATCCTCATTCAAAAATTGAATCCATCACGTTTGCTAGGCAAGCCTGTCAACCAAACTCAATCAATCTTTGACCTCTAAAGCGAGATCAACATTCGATAAGAAGTTCACATCCTCACCTACCACTACAGTCTCACAGTAATCTGGGACTTCAAGGCAACTCTCTCTTTGTCTCAACGTATACCCTAGCTTTGTGTTCTTCGAGCCAAACCATGCCAAAAGTTACATTGAAACCGTAAAAAAAGACAATTACTTCACATCTACTGGAAACACGTAACCTTAAACCATCAACAAACATCTTCCGCACATCTTTCTGACCACCATTATCTCACCAAAAAGTCTAGTCACATGTGTCCCTACGTCTAAGGTCTCAACAGGTATATCAGATTTCTTTGCATACTCACACAAAAGGACAAATCCGTGGAAATTGCAACTTCACATGTACACAACTGATAGTTTTCGGTTCTCTTATTTTCAGGCTGGCCCTTCAAGCATAACCTAACTCTTTCAAACCGTTCCTAGAGCATCTCGAAACCTCAAAATTCAGTTCTGATCACACACAAACAATCATGCTTGATCTTGTTCTATAACATCGGTCTTGACGACTCAAAACATCCCACTACCAAACAATCTAGAGTTAGAGCTCAAGACTTCTTTCTCGGCTCAACTATATCGAAAGCGACTTCATCTCTCCTTCTTGCTGGAAGACAACTCAGACGCACACTGGCCCAATCGCACAAATCGATTCCCACTCACGGATACTGACCGGCTGTCTTGTATTAAAACCATAGACCGAACCCCAACGATCACCGACTAACATTTCCGAGTTTCAGATTACTCACACGAGACCCTTACCTTGATCTCGCCAAAAGAACTAAGGTACTCGTACCTACCTCTAACACTTCACCGGGTACATTCAAACTTTGCATGCTTGCTAACAATATATAGAAGTACAGATTCAGAATCAACCGGATGGAACAAACTCAAAACTGTACCAAGGGCTTATCTATTATAACATCGATACCACTCTGAATCCCACTCATAGGTCTTCAATTCTTTTTACCAACTAATACCAGAATCGATCACATCGTCCCTCATCAACAGAAATCAACCCACATACACACTAACTCAAACAAACAAATTGTACCTCAGCTCCGGTACAACCATACTTCCCTGACTATAGCGATGAACTCCCTCAACATCATCCACATTTTCAGAAACCACAGTTTCTACCTACCGATTCACGGCCCACGCCTTGGCCTTAAACTTACCAAAAAGCAATAAATCAACAACAACAACACATTAACATACAAACTGGGTTAGCAAAGGAAAGAGTCCAAGTGGCTCAAGTATGATTCCCTCACTTAAAAATCTCTTTTTCCGATGTAATAGAAGCAATGGGACTCTACTCAACATGCTCCAAGCAACACACACGCACGATCAAACAACCTACACCAAGCATACTTGATAAACAAGCAAACATGCTTACATGGCAAGCAAACACCGTGCAATTACAATACAAAAATTAAACTTACCTCACTTACCTGTCCAAGGTCTCGGAAACCTTAGGCTCTGATACCAACAAATGTAACCCCCTCGTCCTGGTTCGGACGTTTGACTGGTCCGAGTAGGCTACACGGGGAAAACCGATGTGAAACCTGTTAAGGTCCCACCTCGATTAGCAACCCTAGAAAAAAATTCTATATCTTGTCTAAATGCATTATTATGTACTATGTGAAACACGACAGCGGAAACACAACAATATAACAACGACCATCCAAAAAACCACTTTAAAACAACCCATTTTCCTTTTTAAAGCATGACGTATCGATACACTTGCAGAGGGTATCGATACGCCTTGACCAAGTCAACTACCCCAAGTCAAACCAGTGAGACCGTATCGATACAGCCCTTGGGCGTACCGATACACCCTCCTCGGTCAACATCTCGCGGTCAACGATATTAGACCGTACCGATAAACCTAGAGCTCGTACCGATACGCCAAAATCTCGTCAAAGTATCAGATTTCCAGTGAAGTTTTGGCGTATCGGTACACCCCCGTGTACCGATATGATAAGCCAAATTCGAGTCCCAAAGTGTAGGATTGTATCGATACGGTCCTTGGGCGTACCCATACGCCTTGCACTGCAATACCCAAATTTGTAGCAAAACGACGTAAGAATCGACTCTAGATGCGATTTACGACTCCCTTAGCCACAAACAACATACATACAACCTTTAACAACCAAGATGTCAACATACAAGACATTCAAAACAAACAAGGATCATGCATCTAAAGGATTCATACATTTACCATAAAGAGGACATACTTTGCATTTAAGATTCATGCCTTAGAAACAAAACATATAAGCATTCATGACATGCAACATAAGCAAGGTTTATAATTCAAACAAAGCATCCGCAAACCATACTGACATCAACATAACTCTAAATCATTCAAATCTCATTGCTTGACTATTACAATGTTTCAATTTAAAGTTCATACTTGAGCGAATCAAAAGCGACACTTGGAGGCCCTTCCTCGCCCTTGCCACCCACAAGCTACAGATTTGCATTGTCAAACAAAAGGGACCGTAAGCATAAAAGCTTAGTGAGGGTAAGCTCATAAAACAAACCTCGACAATGCAGGATCCAAGCACGAGCAACAACCAAGATAGAATGCATGATCTTACCTCCGATCCACAAGAGCCAAAATATACATGATGCATGAACGTATAATTAACATTATGCCATGATCAACAAATCATAAGCCCAACACACGAAGATACATGTATCAATGTATTAACAACCAAATATATCAATCCATATTGGCACCTAGCTATGACTCGAATACGCGGATAAATGTTGGAACTTACATCCAACCACAACCATTACCTTACGGTGGGATTACACTGATCACCGTTTCTCGCGGGGGGGATTCCACTCATCCTCACGCCCCGTCGATGGGATTCCACACATGACCGACTAATATATATATGAAGATTTCCGGGCGAACCCGTACTCCATCTTGATGACTACCGTCACCAAGACCATGCGCGCATTTGACTCTCGTGTGCACACTAAACACCCTAATGATCGATCATTTGTACCCAAGCATACTAGTGCCAATATTAAACACAATCCATAACCTTTCACAACATCATTTCATATCAACTTCCGTGCTTAGCACGTACTCACCATGATCACCATCATGCACAATTCACAATCCAAACCACATGCATAGCAATGCATCAAACCATGCCTCAACCACATGTATAACACAATATACATAACTACCATAAACACAAATAAACAAGAGGCATAACAAGCAATTAGGAGTTCAACCAAAAGTTTCCTGAACTAAGCTTGAGATTGGGCTACCACTCTAATCTCAACTCTAGGTGGATTTACCAAGCCCAATCTAAGTCCACATGCTTGAACCAATATTTAAAAACCATTTAAAAACAACAACCACTCACCGACCACTCCATTTTGCACAATCCGACTAGCCTACCAAGTATCCAAGTCTCCGGATTCGAGCCTGAAGCTTCTCCAATTTTGGGCTTAGAAGTTTAGGGTCTGAACCGGACCGGTCGGAGAAACAGTTCGGATATTAAAGGGAATTTTAGGGAACACCTAGTTCGAGATGCTTTAAAAATATAGAAAAATATCTAAAAATTCTCATTTAATATATAAATATGATTGGTGAAATCAATTTTACAAAAAAAGATTCGGAAATGCTACATTTCGGTGTAGTGACCAAATCGCGATTTTTGCAAAGTTTGGTAGTGACTGTTTTGTAAAGGATTGAAACTTTGAATCTTTAATGAGCTAATTTACCAAAAATGTTTTCATCTGATTTTTCCTTAATTTGGGTGATTTAATTAATGATTTAATTAAATAAAATAAAGGTGATAAACTACCTTTGACTTTCATAACTACTTTTCTCTAATTTTCTCTCATTTCATTTTCTCTCAAAATCCTATCAACCAAACACTTTTTCTCCAGCAAAATTCACTTTGTTTTCCACTTTATTTGATGAGATTTCCATCACTCAATGATTCCTAATCAATCTTTCAACAAATCCACTTGATTTCTACATTGTATTTTCATGGAAACTTTCCAAATCAAGGAGAAATCATCTTTTAGAGGTAAGATTGTTCTCCTCCTCTAAATACTCAATTCTTTACTGAAATTCCCAAGTTGTCAATCCTTTATTAAAGTTTTATGAATGATTTTAATGTTAGAAACAAGATTTTGGCTTAAAACTCAAGATTTTGGAAAAGATCTTGAAAATTTTCGTGGTAATTGATTGGGCTCTATTTTGAGGGGTTTTCTAATGTATTTTGGATGTTAAATGATGTTAGGAATGAGGTTTTATCAATCCAATCCCGAATAGGTTGTTTTTCCTAAGTTTTTGCTTGTGAAAATGGTGGTTTTTGGGGTGATTTTGGTGTTCTGTTAAAGCTGGAGGTATAAGGACGAGTGTAGAATTTTTTTTATGTTAATTGATGTTTAGAAATGTTTAGAAGTGATGGATCTTGGCTGGGTTATGTTTTGGAAGAGTTTGAAGGTGATTTCGGTTGTGTTTAGTAGCCGAAATGTTGGGTTTAGGTAGAGCAGCGAGTTTTGAAGTGTTGGCTAAAGATTTCAATGCATGATGATGCATTAATACTCTACTTTTATGTGTCTAAAATAGGGGAGACATCTTCGGACACTTTTGGAGTTGATCCGGAAGCTTAATTGGCGTTTCGGCAAGCAAGCGAAACGAAATTGGTGAGTGCGTATGGTTTTAGAAGTTCTTGAGGGACAAGGAACCAAGGTTTGGGGATTTAGGAAAGGTTTGAACACCTTTCTAAGTCCGGAAGTAAGTATTGGCTAGATTGCTCTCTAGAATGTGGTGATTGCCCCTTAAATGCTTTTACATGCTCATGGTTTTAGATTAATATATTCCTACTGTTTTTATGCATGAATTATAGCATGAGATGATGCTTGAAATGATTTCATTAAGTAACATTTTGCATAGTTGAGATTTGAGCTTTTATGTGGAATTATAGCATGAGATGATGCTTGAAATGATTTCATTAAGTAACATTTTGCATAGTTGAGATTTGAGCTTTTATGTGGAAGTATAGCAAATGTCATGATTTTGAAAAGAGACGAGAATGATGAGTTTTAATGCATGAAAAACAGTAGGTGAGATGTTGATTTGACATAATATATTGGCATAGATGTTGAGAAACTTACCGGATATAATTGATCGATCAATAGGATGAGAGTGCATTATAAACTAAAAATTCGTACGTGCTCTTTGGTTAAGCCAAAGGGAGATATTTCGATGATGGACATTTCATCGGGTAGGACTTGGGAAATACCCAAGCTTTGTGGCGATGAGAGATTCCGCCATGTGAGTACGGTGATGAGAGATTCCACCGGAAACTATGTTGCTAGACGAGTGAGTACGGTGATGAGAGATGCCACCGAAAGGGTCTAGTGAGATGTCCGCATATCCGAGTAATAAATAGATGTGAAATGTCAATATAAAATATGTTATGGTTTTGATTCACATGTACCTTGATATAATGATTTGTGCTATGAGAAATGCATATGTAGTTGTTTATGAAATACTTTAGAGTAAAAGCATGATTTTGGCCTTGCCATGGGTTTTGCATTTGGTTTAAATGCATGAGATAGAATGAAGGTACATGTGGTTTCAATGAGTATTGCTTTGAAAGTTTTCCAAGCATTGGAAAGAGATGAGCATGTGGTTTAAAAGCTTTTAATGAAAGTGTTTACAAAATGTGCATTATTGTGTTGGTTTTCTTTAGAGCATGCCTCACTAAGAATTTGTGCTTACGCTCTCTTTACCAATAATGCAGATAATTGAGGTGTTTTCGGGCATCAAGGAAGCTAAGTCCATCCAAGGAAATCCAAGCTCATGTATGGTGAAGTTTTCATACACTTTAGTTTTGATAAATTGGCACTAGGAAACCAAGTTTTGTATTTGGGAGATATGTTAAACTCCCTAAGGTTGTGGCATGTTTGTTTTGGGCTTGTTGGATTGTAAATGGTCTTGATTGCTTGTTTTTGAGGTTGGATTGCCTATTTGTGTTTTTGATATTAGGAAGCATGCCTTTAGACTAATGAGATTTCATGTTTGAGGCTATGATTGTGTTTGTGTGTCCAAAATATGTACCTCTAGTCCTTGCTACAGTTTCTGGGCAAACCGTATCGAAACACCCTCTAGTGTTTCGAAACGGAGGCCTGAAATGGTCTTCGTGTTTCGAAACGATGGAGGTTGTTTCGAAACGTTTTGGCTACTGGAATGCCATGTTTCGGAACGGGTCTCGAAACGGATGGGTGTCTCGATCCAGTGTTTCGATACGGCAGGTAGGTGTTTGGAAACGGGTGACCGTTGGTCGCAGAATTGAATTGTTCTGATGTTTGCATGTTTTACATTTTAGTCCTAAATGTTGTGATTGCAATTGCTAGAGTTTGAGATGTCCAATTAAGATGAAATTTGACAGAGAAGCATGTAACATGACTAGTTTTATATTGGTAACCTTAAAATCAATAAAGACCTTCTAATTTACAGAAATTACAATTTGGTCCCTAATTTCGTGTAAAGTGCAATTGAGTCCCTATATGTTATCCAATCGCTGTGCCTTTCTCAATCGTATCTCGTGAGTACTCACTTAAGGTTAACAAGCATCTAGATAAGATTAAAAAGAAAAAAGGGTCGTGAATCAAGGTTGACTTTCGGGTTGACTTTGGTTTTCCCCGTGTAATCTTCGTAGTCCGGGTCAATCGTCTAGGCCAGGCTAAGGGGGTTACAATCCATAACCTTTCACAACATCATTTCATATCAACTTCCGTGCTTAGCACGTACTCACCATGATCACCATCATGCACAATTCACAATCCAAACCACATACATAGCAATGCATCAAACCATGCCTCAACCACATGTATAACACAATATACATAACTACCATAAACACAAATAAACAAGAGGCATAACAAGCAATTAGGAGTTCAACCAAAAGTTTCCTGAACTAAGCTTGAGATTAGGCTACCACTCTGATCTCAACTCTAGGTGGGTTTACCAAGCCCAACCTAGGTCCACATGCTTGAACCAATATTTAAAAACCATTTAAAAACAACTACCACTCACCGACCACTCCATTTAGCACAAGCCGACTAGCCTACCAAGCATCCAAGTCTCTGGATTCGAGCCTGAAGCTTCTCCATTGTTTTCTCTTGCTTCTAACCATTCAAAAACAATACATTAACCTCAAAATCAGCCACAAACCCAAAGCTTAACACCAACACACAAATCCACTACAATTCTCACAATTCAAAGCCAAGTTCATTCTCCAAATTCTCATTTTCGTACTTCCACAAAAACCCAGCAAAAATCAGCAATATAACCATCCAAAGCACTCTTAAACATGTTCAAAACACTACCCAAACACAGTATAACCATCAACCAACAAATCCTCACCCAAAACAGCCCCAAAACCTTACCAAGCACACTCCAAAACCCCCCATTAAACCCAAATCCGGGAATCCTTATAAAACCTTTTAAAATTCATATATGTTGGACCTTATAGGTTGTAAATAACTCATATAACCTCAACAAATAAGAAGCTTAGGTTTAAGACAATAAAGATAGCATTTTTAATCAAAAACTCCAAAACTTCAAATTCCAAAATCTTGAACAATAATGAAAACTAAGGGTACTAGCTTGTAGAGGGAAAGAAGGACAAGTCAAAAATGAGGTTACCTTTCAAAAATTACCAACAAAGATCAAAGAGGATGATGAAATAGTGAACTTGGAGGGGAAGGGGTTTTGACGTGAAAAATGGGAGATGAAGAAGATGAAGTTGAGTTTAAAGTTGTCTTTTAATAAAAATGGGGTTTTAAAATGAAATACCATTTAATTACACCTTTGCCATTAATGAGATGGCAATCTCAAATTCCCAAATTCCATTGAATTGGGTTTTAAAACCAAAACAAGCCCAACATAAAAAATCATTGTTTTCAAAACACGAGGCCCAAAACATTATTTTAATATTATATTATTTTCACCCGACCCCCAAACCAGGGTGTTACATAGCGGATTTTATCGACAACATTGGGCCAGGATGTTATTCAACTTTGCCTCGACCTTCTAAATGGGAATGCTGACATGGCTAAAATTAATCAAACTATATTAATCTTAATTCCCAAAATAAAGGAACCAACAACGATGTGTCATTTACACCCTATCAACTTATGCACAATTATTTACAAAATTTTTGCAAAAGTTCTTGTCAATCGTATGAAAGCAACAATTCCTTTCTGTATAAGTAATAACCATGCCACATTTGTCAAAGGTAGGAATATTTCAGATAATATTCTAATTGCCCATGAAATTATTCATTTTGTCCACACAGTTCATTCAAACATTTCCAAAGGTGCAGCCCTCAAACTAGACATGAAAAAGGCCTTCGATCGCGTTGAATGGTCTTTTCTTCAACAAGTCATGCTCCGAATGGGTTTCAAATCGAATTGGGTATCGATCATTATGCGCTGCATTTCCACAGTCTCTTTTACTACTAAAGTTAATAACTTTATTTCTTCTATCTTCCATCCAAAACGTGGGCTCTGTCAAGGATACCCTTATCCCCTTTCCTCTTCCTTTTCTGTACACAAGGTCTATCGGCATTTCTAAATGCCGCCCAACAAACTGGGCAATTATCGGGACTCTATGTCAGTCGTAATGGGCCACGTGTGAACCACCTTATTTTTGCCGACGATTGCATGGTGTTTATTAATAACAACCCAGAGGAAGCTGTGAACCTAAAATTGGCGCTTCACACATACACTATGTCTTCGGGACAAGCTGTAAACTTTGAGAAATCTACTATTTTCTTTAACCCACGAACAACCAGGCAAGATATTAACGTTATTCTGCAGGTTTGGGAAGTTGATAATCCAGGGATCTACTTAGGTGTTCCCCTTCTCATAGAGCAAAACAAAAATGAGGCCCTTGGTTTCACGAGGGATAAAGTGAATGCTCGCCTCGCCCACTAGGACAAACATCTCTTGTTTTTTAGCGGTCGTGAGGTTTTTATCAAAGCAATGATTCAATCTCTCTCTCAATATGTTATGTCTTACTACTTGCTCCCGCAAAACATCATTGACGATATGCATACATCTATTTGATGGTACCGGTGGTCTAGACGTAATAACAAAAAAGCTGGCATATGCTCCCTTGGGAACATGTCTGTCAACCTATATCTGCGGGTGGTTTAGGCTTCCGGGATCTACACCTTTTCAATATGGCTTTACTTGGTAAGCAAGTCTGGAAGCTCATATGTGAGCCAACCAGTTTACTTGCCCAAATTTACATGGCCAAATACTACCCCTCATGACAAATTCTCGATGTTGAACCTCCTCGGTGAGCCTCCTTTTCATGGAAAGGAATCTACCAAGCCATGCAACACCTTCATAGTGGCTTCCTCTACCGTCCAGGAATAAATAGTCGAATTCGAGTACATAAAGATATATGGAGGTTCCTCTCCTATTCAACTCTATGGAGAATACGAGGTAAACGATGAGATCCACACTCGATGCAGTGAGTTTATGATCCCTGAAAACCCATATGGGATCTCGTTAAAGTTCGCAACTATTTCGAAGCAGATGATGCTAACACAATTCTTAATATTCCAATCATTAATGATACCCGCGATTCAATTTTATGGAGCCCTCGTGACTCAGGTAATTATTCGGTTCGTTCTGGCTACTCCTTCCTACAACGACCACCAGCACCACTCAACCGACCTTCGCACCTCTAGAAAGTTATTTCTAAATTAAAGGTTCTACCAAAAATTTAAACTTTCGGATGACGTCTAGGCAACGAAGTCATACCAGTTGGGTCAAGCTTCAAGCGGCAAACCTTGGTCTAGGGATTTGTCCCCTTTGTAATACTTGTCAGGAATCCAATACTTCACACTTTAAGGGATTGCCCAAGTGCTTTTGAGGCCCTAAAATTAGCTGGGCTGCCCAATGTGATTATCTATAGCTTTGCGTCCTCAGCTCTGCACTGGCTAAAGGAAGGAGCTACTACCTTATCCTCAAATTCCTTCGTCTTTTTCCTTACAGTTTTATGGAACATTTGGAACCGATCAAATGATTGGATCCACAACCACCACTTACAGTCGCCTTGGCTAGTAGCAATTAACTCTCAAGCTCTTTTACACGAATATTCTGAAGCTAATATTATGAGTACCCCATCCCAATTGGATCTACCCCTCTTTCAACCCCGTTGGAGGCGGCCTCTATCAAAGTCTTTAAAGGTTAATATTGATGGGGCTTTTGACCCAATCACGCGAGCTGCTACTGTTGGTGTTGTTGCACGTAATTTGTCAGGCGTAGTTCTTGTAGGTTTGGCCTACCCTTTGGGTAGTTGTTTGGACGCTGCCACGACTGAAGCCCACACGCTTATTGTTGGTATCACTTATGCACAACCTCAAGGATGGACCGACTTGATCTTGGAGACGGACTCGGCATCCATCGCGAATAAAATTAATCGTCAAGAGCCAGACCATACTACATTGGGGCCTATAATTGTGCATGCTAGATCCTTACTTTCAAATTTTGTGAATGTTTGCGTTCAATTTGTACCACGAGAAGCAAATTTTGTTGCTCATACGTTAGCTTTTTGGGCTTTACGTTCCATGACATCTATGTTGTTTGGAACCAGTTATCCGAATTTTATCTGCACCTTTGTAATAAACGAGTTGTCCACTCGACCTTCTTAATATAAATGGGTGCTCTTTTTTTCCCATAGGTGCGCTACTATGTCCTTCGGACCATGGTAGAGCTGTAGAAAGGTTTTTAATGTGGGCCACCTTAAAAAAAACTAACGATTTTGGTTTTTAAATTATGTAATTGATAATATATATATATATATATTAAAAGTAGTCTTTTTCATTTCTTAAGCTACAATATATGTGTCAATCGTAAACGTCACCGTATTTTGTTAACTATGTAATAGAATACATTGTATCAAAAAAATTGTTGCGGTTGATGAACTATGTTCTTCTGTTTTTTACTTCGTTGATTTTATCGAAGACTATTCAAATCAAGAGTCTTTAGGAAGAACAACATTTTTCTATTGAACTCTTTAAAATAAAATAAATTATGGCTAATCTCAATTAATTATTGATTTTATAATAAAAATGCCATTTTTTTCTAAAAATTATAAATATGTCACACAATTAGTATATTATTACAAACATAACACTTTTCTTTGGTATAATAACATTTTTAGCCCCCAAATTTATACATTTTATTAATTTTTTCATAATTCGAAATAATTCAATGAATTTAATTCTTTATAACTAAAAATTCCATCAATTTAGTCTTTTGTGATATTATCAAAGCAAGCAAGCTTGTTAGATCAAATTAGTAGTTCGATAATTGCATTCTGCCAAAAAAAAAGTTATTATTAAACTGTCACTATACTAGGAAAGTAACAAGAAATTAATATAATATTTTAGGATAAAAACAAGAAATTTAGGAGAAGACTAAAGATTAATATAATGAAATTTTAATATATTAAGAGTTAAATTATACCATGACGTATTAGAAGAAAAGTGACTTGTTTTAACAATATGTTAATTGAGTGACTTGTCTGAGACAATTTTTTTAATTGAATGACGTTTGTAAGTGAAGTGACATGTTTATAACAAATTTTTAACAGAGTGGCAAGTTTATAACTAAACCCATAATTAAATAACATTATATAAAGCTTACCCTTTAAATAATATAGGGGTAACTATATATTTAGTACCCCACTTATGCTTGTATTTCTGTTTTAATACCATAATTATTTTTTTGATAAAATAGTACCTAACGTTATGTTTCGTTTAAGGGTTAAGCTGATGTGGGCATTTTTTATTATCTTTCTCTCTCCTCTTTCTTAATCAGAGCCTTTAAAGTATTTTTATAATTATTATTTTCCGCCAATGGAATAAATCAAATTCAAAGATTTGTGCACATTGAGATTTGATCCACACTGTTGTGAAAGAACGCTTAGGCGCTGAACCACCAAGCTAACCAACTCTACTTGACGTGTTTCCACGAGTTAATATGTTTAACTCATACAATGTTCCTACCAGAAATTAAAAAGGCTTTCACGAGGAATCGAACCCAAGAGTTTTTACTTAAATATAAAATACTATACCATTAAGCTAAGCAAGAGTTCATTTATATTTCACCATTCGTTTTATTTACTTTATTTATTGCTAAACTAAATATTATGCTAAAGTTATTTCATCTCTTTATTTGAGAATAAAATTAAATTTGTAAAAATTATTAAATAAATATAAAATTAACATTATTCATAAAATTAAATTTATAAAATTAATATTAAATTACTATAAAAATTAAATTTACTAAAATAATTTTTTCATAAAATTAATATTAAATCATTACAAAATCAAATTGATAAAAAGTATTAAATAAATATAAACTCTTAGTTAGATGAGTGGTTTTTCTAATTATATTCTCATAAAATTAATATTAAATTATTGTAAAATTAAATTCATAATATTTATTTATAATGGAATATAAATTTTAAATTATTTAAAAATTAAATAAATTTTATAAAACTATTTATTTTAAATTTTATAGATACTAATTTTGTAGAATATAAAAGATTTATTTAATTTGTGCATACTTTAAAATTTATATACTATCATTATAAATTTAATTTGATATATAGTTTAACAATAAATAAAGTAAATAAAATGGTTGGTGAAATATAAGTGAAATTTTGATTAGCTTATTGGTTTAGTATTTTATATTTGAGTAGAAAGTCCTAAGTTCGATTTCTTGTAGAAGCTTTTTTTTAATTTCTAGTAAGAACATTGTATAATTTAAATATACTAACTCATGAAAACATATCAAGTAGTGTTGGTTGGCATAATGGTCTAACACATGCTTCTCCTTCCACAATAGCACGTAGGGGTGTTTAAAAATACCCAGCCTAAACTACTCGACTCGTCTACTCGATTTAAATTTACCGGGTATTTATATTAAAGTACTCGAATTTTTCGGGCCGGGTACTCAACCCGTAAGTTTTTCCGGGTAGTTGGGTCGGGTCAGGGCCAACTTTTTTTATAACCGAGTACCAGACCCGCTAATTTTAATATTTATATATTTTATATTTTAAATTCTATTTTCATTTTATGTTTTTTATTATTTTTCCTTAAAATTAATTTTAAATCCTTAACTTCTTTTTATACTTGTATTATATACTTTTAAGTTTACAATTTTTCAAAAATATTTATATTAATTTGTCAATATGAGAGTCGAAAAAAAACTATGATCGAGATAATATTTTTAATACCTTCTTTTGTCGATAAACTTTAATATATATACATATATGTATATATATATATATATCCAAATATTTCTCTCTTAAAACTAACCTCAAATCAATAATTTTTGTGTTTGAAATATATATCATGAAATTTTATGTGTTTCTTATGTATTTTTTAAAAAAAATAAAAAAAAGTAAATCGGGTACCCGATACCTGATTTTACGGGTACCCAAATTTTACGGGTAACCGATTTTTATAGGTCGGGTCATGGGCCAACTTTTAGATACCCGAAATTTAAGATACCCGGATATGAACACCCGTAATAACATGGGATTGAATCCCATAATGCGTAAATCCTTTAATATTGAATCTCATCATTATAAAAAATATTCCAAAGGCAGAGAGGAAAGAGAAAAAATAATATAAAAATATCAAATCAGCTTAACCATTAATTTTAAATGGCAGAAATACTAATTTAAAAATAAAATATAATATTAAGTATTATTTTGTTAAAAAATAGCTAAGGTATTAAAATAGAAATGCGGATCATAGGTAAGTACTAAATATATAATTATTTCAAGGGTAAACTAACCCAATGACCACCATATTATGGTAAATGTATTAAAATGACCACATTAAAAAATTGACTCAATTGACCACCCAAACTATTAAAATTGGATCAAATAAAGCACCGACGGTTAATAGGGTAACAGAAGGTGACGTGGCAGTTAAAAAATAAAGGTATAATTAACAGTTGGTCCTCATTACTTATACACTATATTAATTTGATTCTAATTTTAATTTAATAAAATAAATTAATTATTTGGTGACACGTGTCACCACCTTATTGGATGACTTTAATTATTTTTATTTAATTTAATTTAATTACTTCCCCTCCAATCAGGTTGTGACATGTGTCATAAGATTGGGGAAGGAAAATTGAAATCAAAGAATTAGGGGGGGAGGGATTTGAACTTGGGTTAGAAAGGTGGGAAGACATTGGGCTTACCACTAAGCCAAGCCTAATTTTTTTTATAAAGTACCACAAATATTATATTTTATATCGTTATTATTGCCTGGAAAAATTGAAAGTAACAAAATTGGGGCTGAGGGGATTCGAACCAAAGATCCCTTGGTGAAAAAAAGCATGTGTTTGCCACTAAACCAATGTTATTTTTGTGATATAAAATACAACATATAATATATCTCTTATATTAGTGTTAATGCAAAGAAAATGAAAGAAATGCGATTTTAGGGAACTCGAACACAACATACTTATGATGCATAAAAACATCTGACCCAATTAAATAAATCTAATAATTAAATTAAAATTAACAATATTTTGTATATATTTTAAATTATGTTTAGTGCATGATTAAAATAAAAAATTTTAAAATTATATGAAATTTTTTGTATATAATTATTAAAATATATAGAAATTTAAAATAACGACAATCCTGCACTAATTAAATTTGTAAAAAAATTAAATTTATATATATTTTAGGGAAAACTACACCAGTGGTCCTCAAACTATTACTGCTTTTCTATTTTGGTCCCTAAACTATGTTTTTCGGCAAAATCGTCCCTTCTGTTACATAGTTCTCCTGTTTTGGTCCCTCGACGTTAAATTGCTAACACTTTTGCTGACGTTGCATTTTTTAATATTTTTTAATTATTTCTCTCCCCTCTTAAAAAATGCCACGTCAGCAAAACCGTTAGCTATTTAACGTCAGGGACCAAAACAGGAGAACTGTGTAACAGAAGGGACGATTTTGTCGAAAAACATAGTTTGAGGACCAAAATAGGAAAATGGTAATAGTTTGGGGACCATCGGTGTAGTTTTCCCTATATTTTAATCGTTTAAAAAAATTAATCATTAATTTTTTTCAAATTTAATTTGTGTAGGATTGTCGTTATTTTAAATTTGAGTATATTTTAATCGTTATATAAAAAAATCATATAATTTTAAATTTTTATTTTAATCGTGCACTAAACATAATTTAAAATATATACAAAATATTGTTAATTTTAATTTAATTATTAAATTTTTTTAATTGGGTTAAATGTTTTTATGCATCATAAGTATGTTGTGTTCGAGTTTCCTAAAACCGCATTTTTTTCATTTTTCATGCATTAACAGTAATATAAGAGATATATTATATATTGTATTTCATATCATAAAAATAAACTTGGCCTAGTGGCAAGCACATGATTCTATTTACCAAGGGATCCTTGGTTTGAATCTCCTTAGCCCCAATTTTGTTATTTTCAAGTTTTCTAGGCACTAATAATGATATAAACATATAATATATGTGGTACTTCATAACTCAAAAATAGGCTTGGCCTAGTGGCAAGCCTGGTGTCCTTCCACCCTTCCAACCCAGGTTTGAATCCCCCACTCTCAATTCTTAGATTTCAATTTTCCTTCTCTAATCTTGTGACACGTGTCACAACCTGATTGGAGGGGGAATTAATTAAATAAAAATAATTAAAGTCATCCAATAAGGTGGTGACACGTGTCACCAAATAATTAATTTATTTTATTAAATTAAAATTGGATCAAATTAATAGAGTGTATAAATAATGAGGACCAACTATGTAATTATACCTTTATTTTTTTAACTGCCACGTCACCTTCCGTTAGCCCATTAACGGTCGGTGCTTTAATTGATCTAATTTCAATAGTTTGGGTGGTCAATTGAATCGATTTTTTTAATGTGGTCATTTTAATACATTTACCATAGTATGATGGTTATTGGGTTAGTTTACCCTTATTTCAATAATGTAAAACTAAACAGCAACCCAATGAAATTGCTTTTGTTTTAGGCTAGAGCAGTTACTGTGGAAAGTGAAAGTTGCTTTTGTTTTAGGCTAGAGCAGTTACTGTGGAAAGTGAAAGTTGTTTTTCACTACCCAATAATATCATGGCAGAGGCAGACATAACTGTGAATGAAAACAAATCTAATACAGACTAGAGAAAAAAAGCAAATGGCTGGGAAAACAAAAAGGCAGATTGTGAAACCTCCCTAGCAGCCGGCTCTCTTCTAGTGGATATGGACAAACTGTAAAGGATATTTTTTTATGAGTCTATAGTGCTCGATGGACATTAATAATCATTACTAACGACGAGCATCGATGAATATTATTAATTTAATTTATAAAAATTTAAAATTTAAATGACTTAACGTATAATTATAAATTATTTAAAAGTCAAAAGGTAAATTAATTAAAATATATTATTTCATTTTTTTATTTTAAAGATAGATCAAAATACTTATATACCTTTAAATTACAAAACCATAATTTTTGTTCATTTAAATTTCAAGTCGCTGCTGTCACCGTTAAAGTCGCCGCCGCCGCTGCTGCAGCCCTGCCGTCATTAAGAGTCGAAATGATGTTGTGTGTGCTATTAATGATTCTCAAAAAGAATATTATTAAACTTGGGAGGGTGGCGATGAAATTTTATGTTATCCTTAATCTAAAACTAAAACGCATAGTCGAGTCCTTTACAATTTCATATTTTCCTTAACCCCAAGATTTCAAGTAAATGCATATTCCAACGGCTGTAGGGCATCGACGGCGGCTTGAATTTCAAATGAATAAAAATTAGGGTTTTGTAACTTAGGGGTAGATAAGTATTTTGATTTATGTTTAAAAGAAAATTAAAAATAAATAATTTATTTTAATTAATTTACTTTTTAATTTTTAAATAATTTATAATTATAGTTGAGCCCTTTAAATTTTAAATTTTTATAAATTAAATTAATATTACTAATCGGTGCTCGTCGTTAGTGGTGCTCGTAATTTTTTTTTAAAAGAATGTCAATTATCTTTTAAAGTAGTATTAATTATTTTATATAAAATGACATCCCTTTGCTTAAGCTGGCTTCGTTGGTTACAATTGTTACAAAAGAGATAAAACCAGCTCATTATTAGTAGTATATTTTAAACTGACAAATGATTAAATATAGAAGGGTAAACAATTCCAAATTCCAATCACTACTTTAATATATTGACCAAATGTGTTCCGCATGCTTAAACAGCACAATCTTCTGATAAAATGACTGCCCAATCTTGGTCCCTCCATCTAAACCTTTCTTTCAAACTTTACCATGTGCTTCTTTCTTTTCTTCTTCAATGACTATTATCATTACTAGGTCTGTCGCTTTTGACTCCTTTTCCATTCTATTATGTTATATACATCCATTAAAGAACATGTATATATATATATATTATGGTTAATTAAAAGATATTACATGCATGAATTCACTAATTGAACTAGTAAATAAGGATTTTTATCTTATCTAATCGTGTATGGATTCGAACCCCTCATATGCGAATGTAATACCTCACTGTTAGGGGTGTTAAAACGGTTAACCGACCTAGCTAAATATCATTAACCGAAATTTTTAACTTTAACCATTAATCGAACTAATTTTTTTTTTAAAAAAATAACCGAACCAAATTTTATTCGGTTAATTTTTGAATTAACAAAAATAACTATGGAACACCTATTTTCGGTTAATATATATATATATTCGATTAATTTTTACTTAATTCGGTTAATTTTCACATAGCTTAATATATGTTTAACATATATATTATGATTAATTCGGGTAATTCGGTTAATTAACATGTTTCGAATCAAATTAATCGATAACTGAACTTTCAAAAAAATTAACCGTTAACCGATCTAACATCTAATTAATCGGCTAAAATTTCAGTTCAATCGATTAATTCAGTTTTAACCGAATAGAGAATACCCCTACTCACAGTTTAATAAAAAATTATTAAATGCACCCACTATCAAGTTTAACTCAATTAGTTTATTAACAGACAGAAACAGAGTTGGGATGTACGCTGTGTCTTTGACTCTCTTTTTTTCCATCAAACCCACTTAAATTATTTTTTATTTTAAAATATGATAAAAATATAAAATTTATTCATATTTAAATACTTTATAATTAATTATATTTAAAGTTATGTGCTTGGAAGAATTTTAACCCAAAACCTAACCACTAAACAAACTTATACATGCCCATGCTGGACACAAGTCGCTCTGCCTGTGCTTAAGTCTAGCTGACCCCAAAAAGGTAAAATTAATTTTAAATCCCTTACAAATTATGAAATTACACGTTAAAAATTATAAAATTATACTTTGATTCCAAGAAAAGAAAATATAATTATCAAAGTAAAGTATTAATACTGCATCTATTCTATTAAAATTGTATTTTATTATTTTTTGATTTATCAACTGCTATCTAATTCATTGGTCGATTAATTTAGATCGAATTTTGCAGAGGTTAAATATGGTGCAATCCTCCCAAGCCAATTAACTCCATTCACAATATCATTATTCGAACTCCTGATATTGCTCAAAGAACCTAGTACCTAGGGACGGAATTATGATCAAACATTTAGAGGAACAAGAGTTTATTAAATTTTTAAATCTAAAAATTGAGAGATACATAAACATTATTTAATTATTATTTAAGCTATGAAGACCTAAAATGCTATTAAATCTAATTCAAGTAGTCGTTGGTGTATCTTATTGATTTTTATTTGGTCAATTTTTTTCTTTAACCTTTTGTTATCTAAAATTTTCTATTGATAAAATATAAAATAATATGTTTTATAAATATCAATAAAACAATTGTTAAGTATATATTTTATAAAATTTAATTATTTTAAACATTTAAAACAATTATGAAAAATGTGAGTTCATCTTTAACTTTTTTTTGTTAAGTCAAAATGACATCATTTTGGTACGACTATTTTGCAACCTAATTTAGACAAAAATGACATCGTTTTACTGGGGAAAAATATTAAAACTATACACTTAGAAGAATTTAAACCCAGGACCTTCAAATACAAAAGCTAAGCTTTAACCATTGAACCAACATGACATTATATAATGTTTTACCACAAATATTATATACCTCAAACCACTTGAGATTAATTTAAATTATTTTATAAAATAAATAATATTATAAATAATGTTAATACATAAAAATATAAAATATATTATTTGTATATATATATGTGAATTATTTTTATATATTATTTAAAAAGTCTAAATTGTTCATAAAACAATATATTTATATTATAAATACTATATAAAAACCCTAAATCACAAAATTCAAACCCCAAATCTCAAACCACAAACTTTAGGGTTTGAGGTTTAATACTTGGGTTTAGAGTTTTTATATATTATTTTTTTGGTTTTCTAAAAAATAATATATCTATATTATAAATAATATAAAATATATTTTTATTTTTATATATTGATATATATGTAAATAATATATTTATATTATTTTTTAATAAAATAATTTCGTTAAACCAAATAAATTAATTTATATAATTTAAATAAAAATATATTATTTTTATTTTTATATTTTATTTATAATATAAATATATATTTTTTTAAAAACCCAAAATATTCATAAAAATAATATATTAAAAACCCTAAACATTAAACTCTAAGGTTTAAGGTTGGGGTTTGTGGGTTAATAGTCTAGGATTTAAGGTTTTTATATATTATTAATGATATAAATAGATTATTTTTATGAATATTTTAGGTTTCTTAAATAATGTATTTATATTATTAAAAATATATAAAAATATGAAAATAATATATTTTTATTTATATATATTGATATACATGTAAATAATATATTTTATATATTAATATTATTTATAGTATTATTTATTTCATAAAATAATTTCAATTAATCTCAAGTGGTTTGACACAGATATTACATATAATATATGTAGTAAAGTATTATATAATATTATATTGGTTTAGTGATTAAGGCTTAGCTATTGTATTTGAAAGTCTTAGGTTCAAATCCCTCTAAGTGCATAGTTTTAATATTTTTCCTCCAGCAAAACGACATCGTTTTGGGCTAAATTAGGCTTCAAAACAGCTGCACTAAAACGACGTTATTTTGACTTAACGAGGACGTTAAGAGTTAGAGACGGAGTGACATTTTTGAGTCAAAAACTAAAATTCAATGATTGATTTGTACATTTTAAAGTTCGGTAGTATTTTCGAGTTAGTGACCATAGTTGAGTGGTATAGTTAACCCTAAAATTTAACACCGTTAAAATTCCAAATTCTAATGGGCTCTAAACCCAATCCAAATTTAGTTTGGATTGCATGCTTAAGCGGACCCATCTCGCACGGTTTACGCTTATAAGCTTAAAGTCCAACGGAAGTACTGTTGAAGAGCGTGAACTGTCGTAAACCGGTAAATAACAAAAGCTAAATTTCAATGAGCTTGAGTACATGACACGCCACAGGCCTTTTGGTCTTGAAAAAAAAAAGTACTACAAAACAATGAACAAATGGACAAAATCGGAATCCCATATATTATAGAAAATACCAATCTTATCCTCAAACGGTTCATGATCCCCGCTTTTATAAGTACACCAACGCTCGCGTCTTCACCTCCTTCATTGCACTATCCCTTTTTGTTTTGTTTCTTTTGTCGTTTTCTCTTTCCTAGGTTGTTGTTTTTTTTTCTGCGAAAGGCTTTTTTGTTTCAGCTTCATCAATGGCACAGGAGGAGGTCCAGAATGGAGGAGCCGAGAAGGTAGCGGCGGTGAAGTTCACGGCGGTGAAACCTCAGCTGATGGTGGAGGCACCCAAGGCAGTTGATGCGGTGCAGTTCTACAAGTCCGCGTTCGGCGCTGTTGAGGTTGGCCGTACTGTGCACCCTAAGCGCAAGGCCGAGCAGGAGCTCCCTCACATCCTCTCCGCTCAACTTGAGCTAGCGGGCTCTATAATTCTCGTTTCTGACATCGCTGACAACTCTACTCCGTACGCTCATCCTTCCCTCTCTATAGTGTAGTTTTTAGTTCTTTTTGCTTTTGTACATTTCGTTTTACGGTTGATGTTCGTTTATGAAAGCCTTGGTTTGCTTGAAATTCCTTTTCAGCTATTCCCCCTTGTGACCGTTTACGTTCCGTCATTGTTGAATAGCAAATTTTTTGATAGGTTTCGTTTATTCCTGAGTAGGATAGCCTGTTTGGATCGTGTTCTTGTTTGGTAGGAAACTCAATTTTGGTCTATTATTTAATATTTGACACCTGCGTTTGCGGTTTCTTTTTTTAGATCTCCTGTTTCTTAGATCTGTATGGCTGAATTTTTTTTGAATAGCTGCATGGCTGAAATTTAAATATCATTACGAGATATTATGTTCCTTTTTTTCATTTGTTTTAATCTTATATTTTGATATTTTTTACTTCCTGTTTGGTTCCAACCGCTTTTTCCTTTTTTATTTCGCCTAAAACAAAATTATCGGGGATTATAAAAATGTTTGTGGAATAGCCATTTTTCCGGTTTGCTTGTTGCATTTAGTGATGTTCGTTTGGCTTTTGGTGTGTTTTCAAATAAGCAGGGTGAAAAGCGAGGGGGGCGGATGTGTGCTCTGCCTCGAGACCGAGGACGTGAAAGCAGCTGTTGACAAAGCCGTGAGCGCTGGAGGAGTTGCGGTGGGTGAGATAAGTGAGGACGACGGCGCGTGCTGCGGTGGTCTCGTGGGCAAGGTGAAGGATCCATATGGCTACGTTTGGGCTATCTGCTCCCCTGCGAAGAAGAGCGATGACGTGAAGGCTTAGATGCCGTTGGATCTTATGATCTACTTTCTCAGCTATAATTTCTCTGTGACGGGTGGGTACGTTGTCAGTAAAAACTAAAAAGAATGGTTTGTAGACGGTAGGATTGGGTATTCAATGTGAGGCTTTAGGCGTCGACTCTTTTTTGATATTGTTGTTCATGAACCTCCAGCTGTCAGCTGCTATTAAATGAATCTCAGTAGCGTCTTTAATCTCATTAATTTTCAACCTTTTTCTTGGATTAATTAATTTGTTATTTGTAGTAGTATTGGAACCCTCGTGTTTGGTTAAGAGTTAAGACCATCAAGTTTCTCGTTTCGTATACTTCGGATAACGAGAACCTTGAGGAGGGTAGGGACGTCTTTTCCCTATCATCGACGTGGTTTAGCTCTTGCTCTGCTAGTTTATCGTTGGTGCCAGCTTGGGTAACAAGATTGGTACCGTTTTAGCCGCTATCTTTTACATTAGTAAATATTTAATAACTAAACTATATTAAATATATAATAATATATATTTTTATTAAATTATTAATAATATGTTTTAAATATTAAATTATTAAATATTTAGGCCTTGTTTGGTAAAGAGCGATTTGAGTAAAAATTAGAAGTTGACTAGTTAAATTCGCTAATATTGTTGTTTGGTGAATAGCGGATTGAAAGAGCGGATTGTGGTAAAACTGCAAATTTTAAAAAAGCTCATAATAGAAGTTTTTTGAGATTAGAGATTTGATATTAAAGTTGTAAATACTCTTTTACTCTTATCAATATTTTTTTTTCAAATAACCTAAATTAAATATTTTCTCATACTATTTGTAAGCTAATTCTATTTATTTTTTCTTTTTATTATTGTATATTTATATGTATATTTGAATGTATTAATTAATTAAATTATATTAAAATAATTATATAAATAATAAATTAATATATAAATCATTCGAAAATGTTTAGAAAATTTATATTAAAATATTTGTTATAAATCTAATTAATATTAATTAGATACAAAATATTGTTAACAAATAAATTATTCAATCAAATATTGAATATAATCATGTCCTTATATGTCATTTTGCTTGTTTAAATAATCTAACAGCTATCAATTAATTTTACCAAACACTTTTATACAATCTACTAGTCAAATTAGCTAAGGCGATTTATCAGCTAATGCAATCGGCTATCAGCTATCAGTTAATTGCCAAACATGGCCTTAATATTGACCCTGTTTGGTAAAGAGAGGTTTGGGTAAAAATCAGAGGTTTGAGGCATAATTAGAGGTTTGACCAGTCAAATCCGCTAATATTGTTGTTTGGTAAATAGTGGATTGAAAGAGCGGATTGGGGGTGAAACCACTAATTTTAAAAAACTCATAATAAGAGTTTTTTGATATTAGAAGTTTGATATTAGAGTTGTAAAGACTCTTTTACCCTTACCAGTTACAAAAAATCTCAAAATAACCTAAATTAAATATTTTCTCACATTATTTATAAGCTAATCTTATTTATTTTTTTCTTTTTATTATCCTATATTTATATGTGTATTTAAATTTATTAATTAATTAGATTATATTAAAATAATTATATAAATAATAAATTAATATATAAATAATTTGAATATGTTTAGAAAAGTTATATTAAAAATAATTTTATAGATCTAATTAATAATAATTAGATACAAAATATTAATAACTAATCATGTCCTTATATGTCATTTTGCTTGTTTAAATAATCTAACAACTATCAACTATCAGTTAATACAATCCGCTAGTCAAATCAGCTAATACAATCAGCTATCAGGTATCAGCTAATGTATTCCGCTAATTGCCAAACAAGGCCAATATTTTAAATATAAAATTATTTTAATAAAAAATAGACTAAATTAATAAAATTTGTAAATAATAAAATTAAATTTATTGATTTTTTTGAATTAAAATCAAATTAATTGAATGTGCTATTAAACAATTCTATCCAAATTGCATCTCACAGTTAGCGTTTAATGATATTTTATAACAAAATTGATAATTTAGTGACTATTTTATAATAATTGAAAGTTTGGTGATTAAAATAAATATTAAAACATCTTCAATGACCTTTTATGAACTTTACTCTTTATTTAATTTTGGTAGGCATTGGTGTGAGTATTTTTTTAAAACAAATAGAGGGAGAGCAGAAAAGGAAAATTACTCTTAGGTAATGAATTATCAGGGAGAGAAAAGACTGTGAACTTAAAATTTTTAGCTACATTCTCTAAAGATTGTTGATCTAAAGATTGTTGATGGTGTGAGTATTTAAATAAGAATAAAAGCATTTTAAATAATAATAAGAATAAAAAAGGTGGAAGCGTGGGTAGGAGTGTAATAAAACACTTTCGAGATTTGCGACTAGACCTGATAAATTTAATTTGAGATCTAAAACCCGAAACGAGACCCAATATAGACTCGAACATTGCGGTTTAAACTTAACCCAAACTCGAATCAAAATCGAACCGAACCAAAATGACACGAAATTTATTGAACCAAAAATCAATTTGAATCAGAAGTAACCAGAACCGAAATCAACCCAAACCGAAAGTAACCAAAACCGAAAATCAACTCGAACCGAAAGCAACCCGAACTAAAAGTAACCTGGATTTAATTTGCCCAAATCTGATCCAAAAAGAACATCAACCTGATTTTGTCCAAATAATTGAGCCGAAATGAACAAATAAGTTATTTTTTAGTAGTATGATAAATAGTTAATATGTATATTTTATACTTTTTTTTATTATATTAATGATCATTAACCAACTTTAGTAAAAGTTTAATGGTTTAATATATCTTTTCTCTTTTAAAAGTAAATCTTTATATCTGATTCGATAACTTTTTATTTAAAAATATTTAATATTTAAGATTGTAAAATAAAGTTACTCTATTTCACGCCAACTTTGATATATATATATATATATATATATATATAGTTTACTTTTAATTTTGTATTTGATTTAATCTTTTATTTAATTTATGATACTATTAATTAAAGGTATAGAGATAATTTTGGCTCTTAACGTTTGTAATTTTTGTCATTTTAGCCCTTATTCTTTTTTTAAAAAGTAAAGCTAGCACTCAACCTGTATATTTTTTGTCAAATTGCTCTTTTTTTTAACTTACATACTGATTGGACCGTTAAAATTTTAACGGTGATGATGTAGCATGTATACATGAAAAAATATTTTAAATGATATAACTTTCAACCTATTACATGTAGACTATAATTCTAATTTAATAAATTATATTTAAATTCAAAAGTAATTAAAATTGAAAAAAAGAACAAGTATATTGCTTCATCCGCTTCCTCCCTTTCATCCATTCTTTCTCCAATGCCGTAGACCAAATACAAAAACAATACCAAATTTGATATAAAAACATCATTATACATCAAGCTAAGGCAAGATTCAAACACAAAGAAAAATAAAAGAACACCAACTCATAAATTATTTGAAATTAATCACAATCAAAGTAAAACAAGTTAATTTTTTTAAAAAAAAATCAGAATAGAAATAAATTTAAGAGAATCAAAATGTAAAGCACAATTAATCTTAACTTTTAAACGTTAAAACAAATAAGCATCCCACCAGATAGTAATTTGTGTATAGTCTAGTATTTAGAAAACAAATCGATTGAGGTTGAATGCAAAGAAAAATCTAGAATAAAAATATATTTTTAAGCAAGGGTCCTTTATGGGTGAGTATTGCTTTTCCTATTATATTTCAAATCTCCATTTTCTGTTTTTGTTTTGCAAGAATGGGTCGGAGCAGTAGCCTATGCACAAATTATATTTGGAATTATATTGTTTGGCCTCTCTCTAACAGTAAAAGAACAATTAGAAAGAGGGATGAAACTGAAGAAAGGGGTGAAGCAATAAACAGTCACTCGAGCTTCTTTTTCAATTGTAATTGTTTTTATATTTCTCAAATAAGTTTTATTAAATTAAAATTATATTTTACATGTAAAGATGTGATAGGTTAAACCCATGCCATTTAAAATGTATTTTAAACGTGTATTTTATGTCATCACCGTTAATTATTTAACTGTTTAATCAACATTCTAATTAAAAAATGAGTATTTTGACAAAAAAATATAGGTTGAGCGTCAAAATTATCCTAAAAAGGGATGAGAACCAAAATGATAAAAATTGAAACGTTAAGGGTTAAAATTATCTTTATGCCTTAATTAAATATCCAAGACAAAAGTTTAAATATCCAATTAAATCTTAAACAATTAAAACATACATAAATTGATTTTAATCCATAAATAAATAAATATGATAAAATTATATTTTCTTAAATAATTTTCAAATAATCTAATTCAAATTTCGTAAAATCAAAATTTTCTGTCTTAGAAATTATGCAAAACTTTATTTTAAAAAATAGAAACCAATCAATGGAAACTTGATAATGAACACAATACGAAATTCAAGTTTTAAACTTTAACAAGACATATAGGTTGAGTTTGTGTCAAATTATCATATCTTAATGATGGTTTAATTCGAAACATTGAACAATTAAAAGTTGAACTTGAGCCTAAATGATAAAATTGACAAAAAAATATATTTTTTTAAGTGAATATCAATAATTGTATATATACTCAATTGAACACATACCTAACTCAACTCGAATTGACCTAAAGATTCGAATATTGACTAAAATAAAAAACAGTCCATTTGATATTGACTCTAACTGAAAACGATTCGATATTGACCCGACCCGAAATATCAATCGAACCGACATTGACCCGAAAATCAACCAATCCGATACTGACCCGACCCGAAACTCAATTGATCTGATACTAATTCAACCCGATACCCGACCCACCCAAAATTACATAGACCCGATCTAAATCTGAATCAAACTCGACCTGACCCGACTCAAATCGAACCCGAATCAAATGCATCCCGAACTGAAAATCAAACTGAACTAAATTGACCCGATTACAACCTCTACTTGGGAGGAATGGAATTATTATATTGTATGAAATAAATGAAATATTAAGTTTGACTCATAAGCGAATAGGAGAAGGGCACGCGTCTATGTGGTATATATAAATCGTAGCAAATGGGTTAATGGAGGTCATCTGTTGTAGTCCCAATTCCAAACGAGGATGGGGTAGGAAGGAATATGTGGGGTTCTCGTGATTATATCTTGTTTTGAGTAGTTTGTTATGCATGCAACTTATGTTTCTATAGTAATTTGAAAAGTATATTAAAACGTAAAACAAGTTAAATAATTTAGAACAAAAGAGAATATATGCACCATCAAGTTTTTAAAATTCAATTAAATAAAATGATTGAAATACAAATAGGAATGACATGGGTCGGGTCGGGTTTTTAGCCCACCCGAACCTGACCCGAAAATAAACACCTTAAATTCGATCCGAAAGCATTCTTCAAAAAAACTGATCCGACCCGAAAATAAATACCCTAAACCCAGCCCCGACCTGACATGTAGAAAAAAATTAATTTTAGGGACCTAATTGTAAAAAAATGATTTTAGGAGACTTAATCGTAAAAACAATAATTTTAAAGACTAAAGTGTAAATAAAAATTCAATTTTAAGGACCTAATTATAAACAAATATATAAAAGGGGTATTATTATAAATATTCCTAAAAATATAGGGGAAAATTACACAACTAATCCCAAAAGGAGTCGAATTTTTCTACCCTAAACTCAAGCCAAACCCGACTTCAACTTTAATAAAATCCCGACCGAACCCGATTTCTTTATTAAAAAAACCTGACCCGATTTCTTTAAATGTTAATGGAGGGGAGATGAGAACTGGTTTGTGAGATGTTGTAGGATGGTTCCTATCGGATAACTAGAACTTAAAAGGAGAGAATGTATTCAGCCCAATCTATGGTGGAAGTTCCCCCGCTCTTTTGCTTTTATTCATTTGGAGAAATGTCTCACTTTTGTTAAATAACATATTGTTACCTAAATCATATCATATGATATTAGATATTGACTTGAGTTACCAATAATATCATTGCGCGCGCTCTCTTTCCTTAAATTTTGTAATAAAATAATAATTCAAGATAAAAAAATTCTGATGTGGCACATTAAGATACATGAGTTGATAGTGTTTGTCTTGGTTGGCCTCTCTTTGATTGGCCATTTGACTTTCATTTAAGAAAAAAAAATTTCTTATTCGAGAGAAGTAGAGATTAGAAAAGAAAATGTGCATATGAGCAAAAAAATAGAAGAATGATGCATCCAAGTTGAGCAAGTGTAGTTTAAGTTGAGGAAAGTGAACTTTTTAGGCCATATTATTTTGACTCCCCATCACTAGAAGCCTAGATCTATAGGGATCCTTAACCTCCACGACTTCCTTTCTATAAATCCTTAACAATAAACTATCACTATAAATCATGATTATACCAGCACCTCCCAGTGGTGACGAAGCCTTGTGGTTTCCAATGACAATTGGAGAAATTCGATTAACCAGTTGATCCATTTCACTTGACCACTGAAAGTAATTTTTAATTTTCTGTAGATTGGCACCTTCCCCCGGATCAAAATTATGATCGTAATCATCAAAGACGATTTGCTCCGTTTCAACTTCAATTGCAACCTTTCCTCGATCATTCACTCCATTTTCCAGTACCTTAACTCTGTTGTAGAATATTCTAAGTGGAATTGAACAAAAACTGGAGGAACGATTATTAATTGCCTCTCAAAATCCATCTAAACGCTGCAAGGAATCTCACTCAAGTCAACATTACTATGCTGCAACAGAGGACTCGTAACAACACCTATTGCTGACAATGGCTCCAACAGACCCTTGTTCAATTCATCTGTTATCACCATAGGATTAACCACTAATTGTATATTTGACTCTCCATGCTCTATCTCAATATTTTGGTCATCTTTAACTTCATCATTATGCACAAGTATTTCATCAAACACCTTGACTTCACCGGAACTCACCTCCCTAGCCACCATAGGTAAATTCAACACCACACCTTGAACCAGTGGTGGTTCCAACAGACTGTCACTACACTCCACCTCCGTTGAAAATTCAATTGTCGAGACTTGTTTCAGCTCCCAGTCCATCAACCCAACATCGTTATTAAGCTGAATATCCATTTGACAGCAAGCTTAGTAGCCGCCATAACACCATAACCTTGGATATTGGACCAAAAATTGAATGCCGATCGACTTCTGACACAGAATAATCATTCCCACAGACCCATAAGGTGAGAAAACCCGATGTAGAGCTTCTTAGGTAATGAGAAAAATCGCCTGGTGGATTGTAACAAGAAGCATTCGATTTGCGAAATGTATATCGAAGACATATTTCAGTCCCTCACGGAACTCAACCAAAAATTGATCGTTATCCATAACCGGGATCAATAGCTCTGATGCCTTTATAACAATAAGAATCAAGAACAAGAATTTTTAAAGGTGGTAAAGAAATAGAAGAGTCAAATGGAGAAGCAGAACAAAGAAATTTGGGGAAGAAGACAGAGTTTCATTTCATTTCATCGATAAGATTCTCAACAGCAGACTCCATATTTAACCTAACGCCAACAAAACGACATCATTTTTCTAACCATATTCACAGACTCAAACTCTCCATTTCATTAAACGGGCATTAAGGAAATTTACACAATTAAAATAAATCTTAACAACAAAATAAGGGTAATTGTTCTATACACAAGCGCTTGTGAAAACTTTTTTACACAAGCATCTTAGTTTTAGGGGTTATGGACTCCGTTTAGGGTTTAAAATTTATGGGTATAAGTGTAGTAGTTTTGAATTTAGGGATTGTTGATAAAATTTTAGGTTTAGGGTTAAAATTTATGGTTTACAAGTTAAAACTTAAATCCCTATACATATTACCCTAAAACCAAACCCTAACCCTAAACCCTAATTTCTAACCCTAAAATTTTAGGACGGGGCAAGGCAAGGCCCCCTCGTGTGTGGACTCGGCCTTGATGCGCACGTCGGGTGCGGGCTCGGGCTCCATGCCTTGGCCGGCATGGAGGGTGCATGGCAAAGGCCCCTTGGGTGCGTGTGTTGGGCCCCCTTGGGTGCAAGTCGTGCGGGCTGCACATGGGGTGCTGGACAAGGCCCCATGGTGCGGAGAAACAGGCCCGCCTCAGTTCTCTTGGGCGCGGACACCACCAAGGGCGTTGTGCATGGCCTCTTGGTGCGTGGCATTGGCAATGCTTTGGGCCCCTCGGTCGGGTGGAAGGCTTGGTGCACAAGGGTCCACACCTATGGGTGCGGCTGGCTCGGTCGCAAAAAGTTCCCCTGTGACATTCTCCCCCACTAAATCTATCGACGCCCTCGTCGATAGGCATTGAAGAACCTCGGTCGACTCTTCATCAAACGGCCTCGGTTCTTTGCTCGATCTCTCTAGCAACCTAGGGAAGGAAACAAAGTAAGTTAGACTCGAATCATTAAAAGAATTTGGCTCACTTACCCGGGACATAATGTCCTTGTTGGTTGGCTTCACTATGCCTTGTTGATACTCAAGGCAAGTGATGATTGCGGGGTCGTTGGCTATCCCCACTTCGGTGCTCTCTAGCACTTGTCCCTCGGATTTGATGAAGGTTGGAGGTCCTTGACTCGTTCCAACCACCTTGTCACTTTGTTCCTCCTTTGGCCCCTCGAACAACCTGTGGACAGAACCACACAAAGTTAGATCCAAGTTGTGGAAAATCGGATCACTTACCTCGGACGCAAGGTCCTTGTCGGCTCATTCCACTTCGCCTTGTCGATACTCAAGGCAAGTGTTGTTGGCACGTCTCGGCTCCATTGGTTCGTGCCACTCGTCCATGGATTTGGTCCATTCATCAAACTCGGCTTGAACTCTTCGTAGAAAGTTGCTAGCCCCTCTTCCTTGGGCTCTTGATTCGCTTCTTCAAACTCGGATGCAAACTTTATCTCTCGGACCGCCATGGGCTCTTCCATGGTCTTGTCATCATTCTTGGGCACTCCTTGGACGGAACGGATGGTTGCTAATGCCTTGGTGCTCTTGTCCGCGACTCGATTCACTGGCACAACGCATTGTTGGCGGGGATCTATAATGCACAAAACATCCCTCTTGGGCAAGACAAGTGCATCAACCCGTTCAAGGAAAGATAAACCCAAAATGAAGTCATAATCGTCTAAAGGGATTACCTTGATGGAAGCTTTACCGTGCCAATCTCCGACTTGAAGGTCCACGCCATTTGCAACTCCCGCAATTGGCTCTTCTTCGGAATTGACGGTCTTGATCCATCCACTTACCTTCTCAATTCGAAGGTTTAATCTCTTGGCCGCTTGCTCGGACATGAATAACTCGGATGCCCCACTATCCGCAAGCGCGCTTAGTTTCTTGCCGGCAACTACCACGTCCACGAACATAAGTCCCTTCTTCTTTCGGCCACTCTTGGCTTGAACGGAACTTACAATGGAACCTAGTTTGGCAAGCTCGTCCTCCTCTTCATCTCTTCCTCGGATGACGGAAAGGCTTGCCTTTTTCGGGCAATCCTTGATGAAGTGTGGCCCCTCACAATGGTAGCACTTTGGTGGGCCTCGGTCCTTCCTCTCCCAAGGCCTTGTGAAATGATGGGACTTGTCATTCGATGGCTTGCCACTACCATTCGATGACTCCTCCCTTTCGTTCGAACGAGGCTTGGGTTTGGGTGATTTGTTTCGATCATTACCTTGATCCTTCAATGACTCGGCAATGGAAATCGCCTTGGAGAGTTCCTTCACATCTCTCCTCTCTAGCTCGGTGCATACCCACGGCTTTAGCCCATCCATGAATTGGAATAGGGCGTCCTTCTCGCTTAGATCGGAAATTTGGAGCTGCAACTCGCTAAACTCCCGAACGTAGTCTCGGATAGATCCCTCTTGCTTAAGGTGTCTAAGCTTGGATCGCGCCTCTCTCTCGGCATCTCCGGGACAAAACTAGTTCTTGAACTCCGTTTGGAATTCTTCCCACGTTTGAACACTGGTGCCTCCACGTCTCTCGTCGGAACACCTGCGTCTCCACCAAAGTAAAGCGTTATCGCTTAAATAAATTGACGCGGTACTAACCTTGTCGGCATCCTCGATGATGCACGATGCTTTGAAGTACTGCTCGAGCCCCCACAAGAAGTTCTCCACTTGTTGGGCTGATCTCGTCCCCTCGAAGTGCTTCGGCTTCGGGACATCAACTAGCGCTCTCGTTGGGCTAGCCACCACTCCATTCCTCACGGCAGCTTGGTAAACAAGTACCTCGCTCTTGAGATCCTTGATCTCCTTCTTGAGCGCGTCTACCTCGGCTCGTTTAGCAAGATCTCCCACGATCTTCTTGAGTTCAATCACTTCGTCTTTGAGGGATCCGTCTTGTAGATTGACGCGTTCGTTGACTTCGCTGATTATTCCTTCGAACTCCTCCTTGAGTTTGTCATCCCGCTGGCCCAACTCCCATAGTTGAACGTCCACCACATCGAGCTTCTCTCTCGCTCCGATCGTGGCATTCTCTAGGCGGATGATCTTGTCCTCAAGTGTGGTGATTCGGTCTTTGGAACTAGCCCTCTTGGCTTTGTCGTCTTGTCGAGTCACACGTCGGCTCTCGTGCTCACTACGTTCATGATCGGATCCGTCGCCTGCCATCTTGTCTCGTACGGATGCGGAAAATGGCTCTGATACCACTTATCACGGGGCTAGGTCGGAAGGGCTAGCACCGTGCGGCACTTGGTCGGAAAGAGGAAGAAAGATGACCAAGTTCAGCCTTGGAAACTTAGCTTGGAAGGCTTAGCTGGGTTGCGGAAGCGTTGGAAAGAAAGGTGCGATGGCTTGGCAAAGAAGATAGGCAAGACAAGTGTTTATCAAAGCTCGGAGCCTCGTTAAAAACTCCCCCTAAGCCTAGACGGAGAGAAAAGAGTACTCACGTGCTTGCTCTTATTGAAATACTCAAAGAAAGATGAAAATGTGGAGAATGAGGAATGAATACAAAGGATGGAGGGGGGCTCTATTTATAGCCTAAGCCCCCTCGATCTAACGGCTAAGAGTGATTCAATCCGATGGCTAAGGATGAATCCTCCCTCCTAAACAAGGCAACTCTTTCATATAAACAAACTTGCCCTCATTACAAAGATATGACATCACATGATTGTTGTCATGGAATACTTTCCTTGGATAGGCCCCCTTGGAAGATCCCTTTCCTTGTGTGATAGTCAAAGGATGAGAACATAGCTTGGGTCTTGGATGCTTGGGCGGAATGGGCTTGACATGGCCCGGTTCTTGTGTCCAAAACCCCCTTGGAAGCATGCTAGGTGCTGAGTCGGGCCTTAGGGGTGTGGGCAATTCGAATGGGCATCCCCTAGGCCTTATGGTGCGCATGGAGGGTGCAAGCTCGACCTCTTTGGTGAGCACAATGGGTGCGGGCTTGAGAACCATGGCTTGGCCGGCATGGATGGTTCAAGGCAAGGCCTACTCGGTTGTGGGCTTGTCCTCCTTAGTGTGCACGTCGGGTTCGGGCTCGGGCTCCATGCCTTGGGCGACATGGACGGGGCAAGGCAAGGCCCCCTCGTGTGTGGACTCGGCCTTGATGCGCACGTCGGGTGCGGGCTCGGGCTCCATGCCTTGGCCGGCATGGAGGGTGCATGGCAAAGGCCCCTTGGGTGCGTGTGTTGGGCCCCCTTGGGTGCAAGTCGTGTGGGCTGCACATGGGGTGCTGGACAAGGCCCCATGGTGCGGAGAAACAGGCCCGCCTCAGTTCTCTTGGGCGCGGACACCACCAAGGGCGTTGTGCATGGCCTCTTGGTGCGTGGCATTGGCAATGCTTTGGGCCCCTCGGTCGGGTGGAAGGCTTGGTGCACAAGGGTCCGCACCTATGGGTGCGGCTTGCTCGGTCGCAAAAAGTTCCCCTGTGACATTCTCCCCCACTAAATCTATCGACGCCCTCGTCGATAGGCATTGAAGAACCTCGGTCGACTCTTCATCAAACGGCCTCGGTTCTTTGCTCGATCTCTCTAGCAACCTAGGGAAGGAAACAAAGTAAGTTAGACTCGAATCATTAAAAGAATTTGGCTCACTTACCCCGGACATAATGTCCTTGTTGGTTGGCTTCACTATGCCTTGTTGATACTCAAGGCAAGTGATGATGGCGGGGTCGTTGGCTATCCCCACTTCGGTGCTCTCTAGCACTTGTCCCTCGGATTTGGTGAAGGTTGGAGGTCCTTGACTCGTTCCAACCACCTTGTCACTTTGTTCCTCCTTTGGCCCCTCGAACAACCTGTGGTCAGAACCACACAAAGTTAGATCCAAGTTGTGGAAAATCGGATCACTTACCTCGGACGCAAGGTCCTTGTCGGCTCATTCCACTTCGCCTTGTCGATACTCAAGGCAAGTGTTGTTGGCACGTCTCGGCTCCATTGGTTCGTGCCACTCGTCCATGGATTTGGTCCATTCATCAAACTCGGCTTGCAACTCTTCGTAGAAAGTTGCTAGCCCCTCTTCCTTGGGCTCTTGATTCGCTTCTTCAAACTCGGATGCAAACTTTATCTCTCGGACCGCCATGGGCTCTTCCATGGTTTTGTCATCATTCTTGGGCACTCCTTGGACGGAACGGATGGTTGCTAATGCCTTGGTGCTCTTGTCCGCGACTCGATTCACTGGCACAACGCATTGTTGGCGGGGATCTAAAATGCACAAAACATCCCTCTTGGGCAAGACAAGTGCATCAACCCGTTCAAGGAAAGATAAACCCAAAATGAAGTCATAATCGTCTAAAGGGATTACCTTGATGGAAGCTTTACCGTGCCAATCTCCGACTTGAAGGTCCACGCCATTTGCAACTCCCGCAATTGGCTCTTCTTCGGAATTGACGGTCTTGATCCATCCACTTACCTTCTCAATTCGAAGGTTTAATCTCTTGGCCGCTTGCTCGGACATGAATAACTCGGATGCCCCACTATCCGCAAGCGCGCTTAGTTTCTTGCCGGCAACTACCACGTCCACGAACATAAGTCCCTTCTTCTTTCGGCCACTCTTGGCTTGAACGGAACTTACAATGGAACCTAGTTTGGCAAGCTCGTCCTCCTCTTCATCTCTTCCTCGGATGGCGGAAAGGCTTGCCTTTTTTGGGCAATCCTTGATGAAGTGTGGCCCCTCACAATGGTAGCACTTTGGTGGGCCTCGGTCCTTCCTCTCCCAAGGCCTTGTGAAATGATGGGACTTGTCATTCGATGGCTTGCCACTACCATTCGATGACTCCTCCCTTTCGTTCGAACGAGGCTTGGGTTTGGGTGATTTGTTTCGATCATTACCTTGATCCTTCAATGACTCGGCAATGGAAATCGCCTTGGAGAGTTCCTTCACATCTCTCCTCTCTAGCTCGGTGCATACCCACGGCTTTAGCCCATCCATGAATTGGAATAGGGCGTCCTTCTCGCTTAGATCGGAAATTTGGAGCTGCAACTCGCTAAACTCCCGAACGTAGTCTCGGATAGATCCCTCTTGCTTAAGGTGTCTAAGCTTGGATCGCGCCTCTCTCTCGGCATCTCCGGGACAAAACTAGTTCTTGAACTCCGTTTGGAATTCTTCCCACGTTTGAACACTTGTGCCTCCACGTCTCTCGTCAGAACACCTGCGTCTCCACCAAAGTAAAGCGTTATCGCTTAAATAAATTCACGCGGTACTAACCTTGTCGGCATCCTCGATGATGCACGATGCTTTGAAGTACTGCTCGAGCCCCCACAAGAAGTTCTCCACTTGTTGGGCTGATCTCGTCCCCTCGAAGTGCTTCGGCTTCGGGACATCGACTAGCGCTCTCGTTGGGCTAGCCACCACTCCATTCCTCACGACAGCTTGGTAAACATGTACCTCGCTCTTGAGATCCTTGATCTCCTTCTTGAGCGCGGCTACCTCAGCTCGTTTAGCAAGATCTCCCACGATCTTCTTGAGTTCAATCACTTCGTCTTTGAGGGATCCGTCTTGTAGATTGACGCGTTCGTTGACTTCGCTGATTATTCCTTCGAACTCCTCCTTGAGTTTGTCATCCCGCTGGCCCAACTCCCATAATTGAACGTCCACCACATCGAGCTTCTCTCTCGCTCCAATCGTGGCATTCTCTAGGCGGATGACCTTGTCCTCAAGTGTGGTGATTCGGTCTTTGGAACTAGCCCTCTTGGCTTTCTCGGCTTGTCGAGTCACACGTCGGCTCTCGTGCTCACTACGTTCATGATCGGATCCGTCGCCTGCCATCTTGTCTCATACGGATGCGGAAAATGGCTTTGATACCACTTGTCACGGGGCTAGGTCGGAAGAGCTAGCACCGTGCGGCACTTGGTCGGAAAGAGGAAGAAAGATGACCAAGTTCAGCCTTGGAAACTAAGCTTGGAAGGCTTAGCTGGGTTGCGGAAGCGTTGGAAAGAAAGGTGCGATGCCTTGGCAAAGAAGATAGGCAAGACAAGTGTTTATCAAAGCTCGGAGCCTCGTTAAAAACTCCCCCTAAGCCTAGACGGGGAGAAAAGAGTACTCACGTGCTTGCTCTTATTGAAATACTCAAAGAAAGATGAAAATGTGGAGAATGAGGAATGAATACAAAGGATGGAGGAGGGCTCTATTTATAGCCTAAGCCCCCTCGATCTAACGGCTAAGAGTGATTCAATCCGATGGCTAAGGATGAATCCTCCCTCCTAAACAAGGCAACTCTTTCATATAAACAAACTTGCCCTCATTACAAAGATATGACATCACATGATTGTTGTCATGGAATACTTTCCTTGGATAGGCCCCCTTGGAAGATCCCTTTCCTTGTGTGATAGTCAAAGGATGAGAACATAGCTTGGGTCTTGGATGCTTGGGCGGAATGGGCTTGACATGGCCCGGTTCTTGTGTCCAAAACCCCCTTGGAAGCATGCTAGGTGCTGAGTCGGGCCTTAGGGGTGTGGGCAATTCGAATGGGCATCCCCTAGGCCTTATGGTGCGCATGGAGGGTGCAAGCTCGACCTCTTTGGTGAGCACAATGGGTGCGGGCTTGAGAACCATGGCTTGGCTGGCATGGATGGTGCAAGGCAAGGCCTTCTCGGTTGTGGGCTTGTCCTCCTTAGTGTGCACGTCGGGTGCGGGCTCCATGCCTTGGGCGGCATGGACGGGGCAAGGCAAGGCCCCCTCGTGTGTGGACTCGGCCTTGATGCGCACGTCGGGTGCGGGCTCGGGCTCCATGCCTTGGCCGGCATGGAGGGTGCATGGCAAAGGCCCCTTGGGTGCGTGTGTTGGGCCCCCTTGGGTGCAAGTCGTGCGGGCTGCACATGGGGTGCTGGACAAGGCCCCATGGTGCGGAGAAACAGGCCTGCCTCAGTTCTCTTGGGCGCGGACACCACCAAGGGCGTTGTGCATGGCCTCTTGGTGCGTGGCATTGGCAATGCTTTGGGCCCCTCGGTCGGGTGGAAGGCTTGGTGCACAAGGGTCCGCACCTATGGTTGCGGCTGGCTCGGGCGCAAAAAGTTCCCCTGTGACATTTATCACGAATAGTGTTCTTTACCTTCAGAGTTTTAGGTTTTATGTTCTTGGGCTGGCTAAAGAGTATTGTTTGGTCTTTGATTTTCTTTTTTTCTTATCTTCTCAAATCGATTTTCGACTTTGAATTCATGTTTGTTGTATTGTTTGTATTTCATGATTTAATGAAACTTTCCCTTTATTGTAAAAAAATTAGGGTTAACTATATCATTGACCACCGAACTAATTGAGGATTTCTATTTTAACCACTGAACTGACAAACTCGTCAATTAGATCACCGAACTTATAAAATCAACATATTTTGACCACCGTCGTTAAAAACCTAACGGTGGAGTGACGGAACCGTCACGTGGCAATTAACGAGAAAATTTTAAAATTACACATTTAGTCCATGTTATTTACACATTTTTTCAATTCAGTCCTAATTTTAAATTAATAAAATAATAAATTATTTTATTAGTTGGTGACACGTGTCACCACCTATTTAGAGGAGGAAAATAAAATCCCTCCACGTGTTGTGAGTGGATTGAACCTGGGCAATGCTTGGGTAAAGGTAAAGGTGGCAATCAGGTCGTTCGGTTCGGGTTCGGTTGGGGTCATTTCGGTTCGGTTCGTTTCGGGTCTATCTAGAATCGGTTTAGATTCAGTTCGGGTCGGTTCGGTTCGGGTCTTATTCGAGTCTGTGATGAGTCGGATCCGGTTCGGGTATTGGATCGGGTCAAAATTGGATCTGTTGTTTTCGGGTCGGGTCAATATCGGATTGGTCGCTTTCGGTTCGGGTCAAAATCGGGTTGCTTTCGGTTGGGTCAAAATCAGGTCGTTCAGGTCGATTTCGTGTTGGGTCAACATTTGAATTTTCGGGTCAATTTGGTTTGAGTTGGGTTTAGGGTTTGAGGTTTAGTATTTATGGTTTAGTTTAGAGTTATTAGTGTATGAGATTAATTCCGATTTAACTTGTTAATCTATGCATTTGAATTTGATTAAATATTTAAATCAAAGCTTCATGTATCCATATCAAAATTTTGTGTATAATTATATTAAATAAAAGTTTAATAATAATAATAATAATAATAATAATAATAATAATAATAATAATAATAATAATAATAATGTATGAAATGAATTAATTTATTAAACTTAGGATCTAATTGAGCTAACTAAAATCTAGAAGCATAAATCACGGACATAATTAAAATAATTCTAAAATTAAATGTGAAATTTCAATTAAATTAATCTAAATTGAAACTCAATTAAATTAAGAATAAGAAAAGAAGAAGGACAATTGGTAAAAATAGAGAGGAAAAAGACAAAATTTTGGAGGGAAATAAGCCACCAATTTTTAAGCTAGATTGGAAAAAAAGACAATTGGTAAAAATAGAGAGGAAAATAACAAAATTTTGGAGGGAAATAAGCCACCATATATTTAAGCTAGAGATTAATTACTTTTTAGGTCATGTTGCATTTAAAATGTTACATTTTAGTACTAATATTCAACTTTAAGTTTTAGTTTAATTTAATTTAGTCACAAGTATCCCCACGGTTTAGACTTTGGATATAGAAATCCCCTTCCAGTAGTGATATTTAATCTCTAAAAATTTGCTTTTAGTCAAAATTAACCAATCTTTGTAATTTAGTCTATGAATTTAATATAATGATATTTTTGTGCATTTTAATTTCTAAGATTTAATTTTTAGCCAAAATTGACCCCTATTTATTTATATGGTATAATTATGAAATTGGTCATTGGACTCTCAAATTTCTCTACTTCCAAATTGTCAATTTAGTCCACAATTTCAATTTTATGCTATATTTTATGGTGAAATTATAAAATTGGTCATCAAGCTCTCAAATTTCTCTACTTTCTAATTGTCAAGATGGTCTCTAATTGCAGTTTTAGCTATATTTTATGGTAAGATTGTAAAACTTGTCTATAATTTCAGTTTATGGTTTATGGTTTAGGCCTTAGTGTTAATGGTTTAGGGTTATTGATTTTAGATTAATTTCTATGGCTTAAAGGTTAATAGTTTAGGTTTTTAGGGCTTAGTGTTAATGATTTAGGGTTTATGGTTTAGTTTAAGGTTATTGGTTCATGAGATTAATTTCTATGGCTTAAGGTTTATTGTTTAGGATTTATGGCTTAAGATTAAATATTGAGAGGGAAAATAGTACATTAAAGTTCTAAATTTAAAATTAGTAGGGACAAAAGTTTTATTTAATTAATATTTAAACGTAATATGACATAAAATGTTATTATACCACAACTTTGACAAGAGCAACGATCTCTTCCATGATATAGTACAAAAAGATAATAAACATATTTCATTTTATTATTTATTATATTATTAAAATAGATAGTATTAAAAATAAATTATTCATTTATTTTACCTTAATTTTCGGGTTAAAATTGAGTCGATATTCGGTTCAGCTTTCGGTTCGGGTCAAATCGATTCGGGTCCATTCGGTTCGGGTCCATTTCGGTTCAACAAAAAATTTCGATTCGGTTCAGTTTATTTTGGGTTTCGGGTCAAAATCGGGTCTCAGTTCGGGTAATTCGGTTCGAGTTTCGGGTCTCGGGTCAAGTTTTCCAGGTCTAGGTAAAGGCAGTGGCTTAGCCACTGCACCAAAAACAACTTTGTGTTTTAAGTCACCAAATTTAATATATATCTCTTATTGGTTTCTACATTTATAAGCCAAAAGCTCAAACCCTAAACACTAATTTCACATATATAACCCTAAACCTTAAATATTTCAAATTAATTTTACACTAAACATTTCAAATTAATTTCACATATATAAACCCTAAACTCAAACCCTAAACACTATTTTCACATATATAACTCTAAATACTAATTTCACATATATAACTCTAAACACGAATTTCACATATATACCATAAACCCTAAATATTTCAAATTAATTTCACATATATAACCATAAACCATAAACCTTAAATTAGTGTTTAAGGTTATATATGTGAAATTAATTTGAAATATTTAATGTGAAATTAGTTTGAAATATTTAGGGTTTAGGGTTTAAGGTTTATACATGTGAAATTAATTTGAAATATTTAGGGTTTAGGGTTTAAGGTTTATATATGTGAAATTAATTTGAAATATTTAGTGTGAAATTAATTTGAAATATTTAGGTTTAGGTTTAGGATTAGGGTTTAAGGTTTATATATATGTGAAATTAATTTGAAATGTTTAGTGTAAAATTAATTTAAAATATTTAGGGTTTAGGGTTATATATGTGAAATTAGTGTTTAGAGTTTGAGCTTTTGGCTTATAAATGTAGAAACTAATAAGAGATATTTATTAAATTTTGTGATTTAAAGCACAAAGTTGTGCTTGGTGCAGTGGCTAAGCCACTGTCTTTACCAAAATATAGCTTAGGTTTAATCCACCCCCAACGCATGTTGAGGGATTTTATTTTTCTCCTCTAAACAGGTGGTGACACACCACCTGATTGGAGGGGAAAATAAATTAATAAAATCAAATATAAATAATTAAAGTTCTCCAATAAGGTGTTGACATGTGTCACCAACTAATTAAATATAATTTATTATTTTACTAATTTAAAATAACAGGGACCAAATGTGTAATTTTAAAATTTTCTCGTTATTTGCCACGTGGCAGTTCCGTCATTCCACCGTTAGGTTTTTAACGGCGGTGGTCAAAATATGTTGATTTTATAAGTTCGATAGTCTGATTGACGAATTCGTTAGTTCAGTTGTCAAAATAAAAATCCTTCGGTGGTCAATGATATAGTTAACCCAAAAAATTATTTTATCTTTTCATGGTTGACTTTAAATTCTGTTTAAAAAAAACAAAAGATGTGTTGTTCAGTTTTAATGTTGAAAAGAGAGCTCTATTTTTTATGTTGTATTAGAATTTTTATTTTTTTATTATTTTTCTTTTTCGTATTTGGTACAAAGTTATACCTTCCTAGTTATTATCATTTATTATAATTTACATGTATATTGTAGTATATTTACTTTTATTTTTATTAGATTTTCTACAAAAGATAACAAGTCGATGGAAATAGGTAATATTTTCAAAAATATTTTAATTAAACTATAATTAGAAGATAAAGTAAGTTACAGGTTTTCTTGGATCGAGTTGATTTTGTGTTTCTTCATGACCGACCTAACTTATATTATGAGTTGCAAGTTTTTTTTCTTTCAAATTCGTTCATATTTACAAATGGCTATTTTAGTTTAATATTTGATAATTATGTTATTCATATTTTTTATTAAAATTTTAAACGTAGACAACTTAACATATTGTTTAATGTTTACATTATAATATTATATATTATTATAAATTAAATTTTTCTTGTCGAGCAAAATAGTGTGATATATATTAGTATTAGATATTAAAAACTAAGAAACATGTTGGTTCAAGGTGGAGTTGAACCTTAATTTTTGATAGTGAAAGAAATTAAACGAAGCTACTTAAAGCCTATCCACGAGCATCATTCTGCAGTTGCTGAAGAATGATATTCAGGGTTCTAGAAACCGGTGAGACAATAAGTCGTTATATATTGCAATCATGGCCATCGAATCCGCTACTTTGTTACCATCGCATCGGACATGTTACATCTTCGTCTACCAATTCCAGAATGTGTGAAATAATGGAGTGGGGAGAACTCCCCCTTTATACCTCTGGATGCATTGGATGGCATCAAGGCTATCCATTTCAATAATAAGCTGAGGAATACAAATCGACCAAGCCGACAATAACCCTTCATAAACGCCCCCACAATTCAGCTTTCAAAGCTGAACATATCCCTATCTTCTTCGAGAATCTGATCATTCAATGGCCCTCAACATTCCGGACAGCGCCAACACACAATGTTGATCACGTCACTAACTCCACCGCACCATCCGTGTTAAGCTTGCACTAGCCCACTGAAAGCTTTTGCCAACGCACCCTTGCTCTCGCAGTCAAGTTCCCATCTCTCAAACCACTATGCAGTAATGGTAGCATAGCACAACTCTCATGTTGCAATCGCTTGCCTTGGGAGACAATAAATTCCCTTCGTATGTTGATACTCTCATTGCGCCGTCTCCAGATCAACTACAAGATTGAGCCAAACATTATACCCCAAGCTTCATCATCCCGCACAAAATGACATGCATTACACAGGTTGTCATGGAGCAAATCTTTAAAATTTAGGGTGAAAAAATCGTGAATCTGATATCCGCGAATGAAGGATTTTCACATAGTGTACGTCACAGGGCAAAAGCGAATATCTTCTCGAGAAGCACCTCACATACTACAATTTTTATCTTGAGTCAAATGCCTTCGAACACGCTCTTCATTGCTTAAGACCCTCTCATGGCACAACCAGGGAGGGCAACCGCCCCCCCTAAAATTTTGAAAATCATATATGATTTAGAAAATTTTTAGAATTTTTCTATGTATTTTCTATTAAAAATCTATTTTCGCCCCCCTAAACTTGTATAGGTTCGCCCCCCTAGAAATTTATAGGTTCGCCCCCCTTAACCTAAAGTCCTGGGTCCGTCCCTGGGCACAACCATACAAAGGTACGAACCCTAGGGATACCTTGGAAGTGCGTAATCACCTCGCAAATGGGTTCATCAATGTTAGAGTAATAGAGGTTTTTCTATTAGTTGGATCAACCCAAAGTTTGTTAAAATTGTTATTAGTTTGTTATAACCGTTTGGGCTGATCATCTTAGCTTGAGATGGGCTATAAATGTCAAGCCCAATCATTTTGTAAATACAGACTTGAATAATTCCCCAATCATCAGAAATAACATTTTCTCTTTTATCTTTCTATTTCTCTCTGTTTTAACCATTCGTTTCTTCACCTTTCCTTTTCCTACACTCACCGTCATTTATCACCATCTCCGGCATCAATGCCGCCATTCTCACATGGTATCATTCGCCATTAACGGTTCTGACGCCGGTTCACTTCCGCTGCCGCAAATGGTCCGGTAATCGTTTTTTATTCCGCAGTTCTCATCCGGATCTGATTCCACAGAGTTGTTTTCTGTTCATTCTTTTGTCGATCGTTGTTGTCGCTTTCTCAGTCCGTTTTGCCTTCCGCCACCGCCGTTCATATTTTCCTTGCCGTTTCACATTTGCTTTCGCTGCATCGCCGATTGTTTCACCACATGTTATAATTTCAAGTTTGCTTCCAATTTCAGATCACGTTCTTTGATATCGGTATTGCTTCAAAAATTGAAGGTTTCCATTTTCTTGCGTGTTGTTGAAAGGTGTTCTTCTTCAACCGTCGTCCAATGTCATCGCAATTGTTTTCTTCGCCGATCTCTAATCTGATGTGCTTTTACTGGTGTTTACGGTATGTTTGCTGATCAATCAATTTGTTTTGTGAGCTTATTGTTGGAGATTGTTTGTGTTTTGAAGCTCATTTTACTCGTGTATAGTTGCATCTTAGTTTGTTCGACTGCCGAGATCTAAACCGTTCACTTGTGCAATCTAATTTGTGCATATTATCATCTTGTGATATGGATTAGTATGGATTGGTGTTCTCTTCGGTTAACTACTGTATTTTTTGTCGACCGAAACAATGAGGGCTTGTGACTGATTCAAGTTGGTTTGATCTACTGCTTCACGTGTGATATGGCTGGTTCTTTGAAAGTGGTTTTCAGCTTGAATTAGCATCGCATTTAGAGCAACATTAGAGTAAGGAGTTGAATTGGCTTTTGTTTACTGGTTGTGTTTCGCCTTGTTACTATGGTATGATTTAGTTATATCAAGAAAGAATTTGCAATGATTTCAGTTCTTTGCTAGTAAAATTAGGAACAAGTTGTGTTAGGTGTTGTATTGCTGCTGATTTTTTTTTGTTTCCCGAAAGTTGATGAATGCTGGTCATTTGTTAAAAATATTGTGATACTCGTAATGATATCAGTTTTTGGAATTCTTGTCATATGATGCTTCTCTCACAATGGTAACATGAAACTTGATATTCAACAGCCAAGCTGTCATGAAAAAAATCTCTAGGGAGAGTTTAAGTGTTTAACAGCCTTGCTCTCCATTAACTAGACAAAATAGAGTGTTTTCTTGCTCAAAGAAGGGCTTCAGATTGCACTCGAGAGTTTGTAGCTTAACCGACTGCTCTCAACAAAAAGAAAGTTCGAATAAGTGAGATGGAAAACAGAGAAGGTGAGAAAGAAATAGTTTTCTGAAAGAATGAAGAATTGTAGAAGGAAAGCAAGGTGAGTAAAGTAGAACGAAAGTCGAAATGAAGAACACTTTCGATTCTTGGTGAACCACCTAAGTAAAAGAAAAAATATGTTGGAGGAATTCTGAAAGAAAGAATGAAGAATAAGGAAAAATAATTGTGAATGGAGGAAGAAAACATTCATCTTATCAAATAGCAGCTCTCTAGTTTCTACATTTGGTTCAGCTTCAAGTGTTCTCAATTCACTGATTAGATGCTTACTATGTGGATGCTAAAGAAATTTTGTTTGAGTTCATCCGGACAACTTGATGATATTTTCAAGAGCTTCAAGAAGAGAAGAAAACCGGGAAAATGTTAGAGTAATAGAGGTTTTTCTATTAGTTGGATCAGCCCAAAGTTTGTTAAAATTGTTATTAGTTTGTTATAACCGTTTGGGCTGATCATCTTAGCTTGAGATGGGCTATAAATGTCAAGACCAATCATTTTGTAAATACAGACTTGAATAATTCCCCAATCATCAGAAATAACATTTTCTCTTTTATCTTTCTATTTCTCTCTGTTTTAACCATTCGTTTCTTCACCTTTCCTTTTCCTACACTCACCGTCATTCATCACCATCTCCGGCATCAATGCCGCCATTCTCACATGGTATCATTCGCCATTAACGGTACTGACGCCGGTTCACTTCCGCTGCCGCAAATGGTCCGGTAATCGTTTTTTATTCCGCAGTTCTCATCCGGATCTGATTCCACAGAGTTGTTTTCTGTTCATTCTTTTGTCGATCGTTGTTGTCGCTTTCTCAGTCCGTTTTGCCTTCCGCCACCGCCGTTCATATTTTCCTTGCCGTTTCACATTTGCTTTCGCTGCATCGCCGATTGTTTCACCACATGTTATAATTTCAAGTTTGCTTCCAATTTCAGATCACGTTCTTTGATATCGGTATTGCTTCTCAAATTGAAGGTTTCCATTTTCTTGCGTGTTGTTGAAAGGTGTTCTTCTTCAACCGTCGTCCAATGTCATCGCAATTGTTTTCTTCGCCGATCTCTAATCTGATGTGCTTTTACTGGTGTTTACGGTATGTTTGCTGATCAATCAATTTGTTTTGTGAGCTTATTGTTGGAGATTGTTTGTGTTTTGAAGCTCATTTTACTCGTGTATAGTTGCATCTTAGTTTGTTCGACTGCCGAGATCTAAACCGTTAACTTGTGCAATCTAATTTGTGCATATTATCATCTTGTGATATGGATTAGTATGGATTGGTGTTCTCTTCGGTTAACTACTGTATTTTTTTCCGACCGAAACAATGAGGGCTTGTGACTGATTCAAGTTGGTTTGATCTACTGCTTCACGTGTGATATGGCTGGTTCTTTGAAAGTGGTTTTCAGCTTGAATTAGCATCGCATTTAGAGCAACATTAGAGTAAGGAGTTGAATTGGCTTTTGTTTACTGGTTGTGTTTCGCCTTGTTACTATGGTATGATTTAGTAATATCAAGAAAGAATTTGCAATGATTTCAGTTCTTTGCTAGTAAAATTGGGAACAAGTTGTGTTAGGTGTTGTATTGCTGCTGATTTTTTTTTGTTTCCCGAAAGTTGGTGAATGCTAGTCATTTGTTAAAAATATTGTGATACTCGTAATGATATCAGTTTTTGGAATTCTTGTCATATGATGCTTCTCTCACAATGGTAACATGAAACTTGATATTCAACAGCCAAGCTGTCATGAAAAAAATCTCTAGGGAGAGTTTAAGTGTTTAACAGCCTTGCTCTCCATTAACTAGACAAAATAGAGTGTTTTCTTGCTCAAAGAAGGGCTTCAGATTGCACTCGAGAGTTTGTAGCTTAACCGACTGCTCTCAACAAAAAGAAAGTTCGAATAAGTGAGATGGAAAACAGAGAAGGTGAAAAAGAAATAGTTTTCTGAAAGAATGAAGAATTGTAGAAGGAAAGCAAGGTGAGTAAAGTAGAACGAAAGTCGAAATGAAGAACACTTTCGATTCTCGGTGAACCACCTAAGTAAAAGAAAAAATATGTTGGAGGAATTCTGAAAGAAAGAATGAAGAATAAGGAAAAATAATTGTGAATGGAGGAAGAAAACATTCATCTTATCAAATAGCAGCTCTCTAGTTTCTACATTTGGTTCAGCTTCAAGTGTTCTCAATTCACTGATTAGATGCTTACTATGTGGATGCTAAAGAAATTTTGTTTGAGTTCATCCGGACAACTTGCTGATATTTTCAAGAGCTTCAAGAAGAGAAGAAAACCGGGAAAATGTTAGAGTAATAGAGGTTTTTCTATTAGTTGGATCAGCCCAAAGTTTGTTAAAATTGTTATTAGTTTGTTATAACCGTTTGGGCTGATCATCTTAGCTTGAGATGGGCTATAAATGTCAAGCCCAATCATTTTGTAAATATAGACTTGAATAATTCCCCAATCATCAGAAATAACATTTTCTCTTTTATCTTTCTATTTCTCTATGTTTTAACCATTCGTTTCTTCACCTTTCCTTTTCCTACACTCACCGTCATTCATCACCATCTTCGGCATCAATGCCGCCATTCTCACAATCAGAACCAGCTTGTACCTCTATCCGAGCATCATCATTAGCTGATTTAATAAATATCTTATAATAAATAAAAATAAAAATATGATAATAAATATTAGAATGTTTATATAAAATCTCTGAAATAAAATCATAGTAAAAGAATTCTAGAAAAATAATCTCAAAATATATTTATTCTAAAAAATATGAAATTACAAAAGTATGAAATTACATCAATATCCTAATATAATAAATAATAATCTAAATAATTAAAAATGATTTTGTACTAAATAATAAAATAACCGAATAAAATGTGAGATCCTCCAAGTACCACGTTACCTAAAGTCCAAAGATATCTGTAAGAGAAAACTATGGGGGAGTAAACTAAAGAGCTTAGTGTGTCGCTAAAGTGCAAGAAAAACCGCAAACACAAAGACAATAATTTCTATAAAATCATTAAGTTCAAAACAATGATAATTCACAACACACATGATTTAATTTTATAAACACAATGCAATGTACCCAACTACATCACACCAAACGATAAGAAGAAAGTTCCCCAGAACTCCTCGCTACATCACACCAATCAGTACGAAATCATTTTTAATTATTTATATTATTATTTTATTATATTGGGATATTGATGTAATTTCATACTTTTGAGAATAAATATGTTTTGAGATTATTTTTCTACAATTCTTTTACTATGATTTTATTTCTGAAATTTTATATAAACATTCTAATATTTATTATGATATTTTTATTTTTATTTACTATAAGATACTTATTAAATCACTATTATTTTATTTTAAGTTAAAGTATAGTTTCTATAATTGAATTTCTTGAGGGTTAAGTTTTCAAACGTGACTTCCTAAATTTGGTCTTTACTTCTAGGCCAGATATCCTCCCAATTAACAAGATGTATCACGGTTTTGTTTTGCAAATCACCCTGAACAAAATGTCTTATAATACACTCAATATCATCGCAAACTCTGTACAGTAGGAAAGGTCGTTTGCATGGTGTATGAAGGAATTGCAGCAAGAACATCCTTAGCGAGGACAATACGCCCTGCAAGATATAGCGATCTCGCCTTCCCTCCTAAAAGTTTGTCTTGCACTTTCTGAATGAGATATCAGTATGATGCTCTTGTTACTCACCCATGCAAAATATAGACTACTAAATAGTTTCCCATGTCGACAACCTCAGTGAAACGAAAACCACTGATATAACTCTTCAAACCCGCTTCAACATTTTTAGAAAAATGAATAGTAGTCTTCACAATACTAACCTTCAGGCCCGACGCGAAGCAAAACTTTTCTAGTATAATACATAGTACCTCTAACTGATCAACTAATGCCTCCACAAAATGTATCATGTCATACGCAAAGAACAAATGAGATATATGAGGTCCATCCCTTGATAACTGGAAAGGCTTCCAACTCTCATTCACCACCTCAATCCGAATCACTTGACTAAGGCGCACCATGCATAACACAAAGATATAAGGGGAAAATGAATCTCCTTATAAAATACCTCGTGTTGGATGAAAGGCTTGTGTCGTCGAACCATTCCATGCAATTTTCAAATATACAGAGAAGTCACACATCATGATGAGGCTACGACAGATCAAGAATCTCATCATCACAAAGAGTTTCATTAATAAATGACCATTCCAACCTGTTATAGGTCTTTTCTAAGTCGATCTTGATGGCCATCCACCCTCTTCGATGCTTTTTAATCCGCATTGAATGAATTGCGTCCTACACAATGATAATACTATCTGATATTGATCTTCCGAGAATAAAACTTGTTAGATTACATTGAACCTAATCAAATAAATAAAGATTGATTATATTCACCAAAAATTACGCCCAAATTGTAAAGCCTATTATTTATGAATTTGCAATCCCTTAAAACCCTTATTTTATGGATTGGTTTGAAAATTTTATTCTATAAGTTCAAGGACCCTTTTCAAATTTACCCTTTTACTTGTGCCTAAAAGTGTGATGTGAATGAAAAGCATAGCAAAAAGAGTTTAATGGGATTTGAAGCCACGGCCGCTTGCCTTTGACAATGTCTTGCCATCTAAACTAGACACTAATTTGTGACTTCCATTGAATTTCAAAGCATTTAGCTTTTCTTTAAACTGAATCTAAACCTGGGTATTTAAGCTACTCTTTCCAGACTTGACCTATCAATTCCTATATTTTTATTTTAGTCACCTCTCTCATGTCTCTACTCAATCTGCAACTTTTTCTCTTTTTTCTCTTCATTAAACCCTTGCGACCGTTCGAATGTCGATATGAATCCATCAAAGGTTTCCTCTAATCACTCCGATCAGAACCTTGCGTTTGAATCTCTCCCATCATTCGTTGGTTTTCGTTTGATGTAGAACATTAAGGAATCGTTCGAGTTTCTTTTTGTCCACCGTTTGCTCCTACGTGTCTTCCATTTAGGTAAGCCCTTTGAATCCCTTTACGCATCATGCTCGGTTCCGCACCAAACCTACCCATTTTAATTCTTGCCTCAAATAAGAACCATTTTCAATAACCAATCATGTCTTGCTGCGGTTGTACCCAAATCCCTCAAATAAATATGTATTTTGTCTTATTTGTTTTTGTGATCATTATGCTTTGTTTTTTTAATATCATATCTATATATATTATATTATCTAACATTATATGTATATATGTTTTCAATATTGTAGATATATTTTTACATACTCTACTAGATTCATTATTTATATACAAGTTATATCTTTTAAAGATGTTGTTATTGTTACAATTATTTATGTTCGTATGGCATCATCTTTTTCATGATGTATATGGTATAATTATTGATAATTTTTTAAAGATAAAACTCTAGCAATCATCATGTTGTGGTGTTAAAGAAATTGATCTGATTTTTTCTTGACACGTTAAACTTCAATTTTAATCTGACCCGACCTATCAACCTGAATCTAATCTAACCGGTTGAACCAAACCGAGCATAATTCAATTCGAACCTGAAAGCCTCACTATTTAATTTATTTTACTTAGTAATTTCTTGAGAATTGAATATTTGGTTTGATAGAATTATTCTTCTGTTTAAGGTGACCATTACTCTTCCGAACGTGAGTCAGACAAATTGATACCTTGTCCTGTTCATTTGATCGTGTTCGTACTTTGAGGCCTACTCATGGGCATTCTTTCGTATAAGTATCTATGTTTAGATTTAGGTGGGATAGTAATAATGTTAATGTAGGATTATTCTCGTAGGTTTCGATACAGTTGGATCATGTACTTCTAATCGTGGAAAATGCATTATTTAGTAGGTTGAGTTTACTTTGGCTAAGGTGTGTTTTCTTACCGTGCTATATAAATGGTTTTACCGTGTGATGTTGTTTACAATTTATGGGTATTTTACATGAAATGTGTTGTTGCATAAAGAATTTTCTATGAATTTATACTTGAGATATTTATTTTAAATAATGGTTTTGTGGACTATGAACTCGGATTACAGTACAAAATTGTGTAGAGATTAGAGAATTGTGATTCTATATCGTTGTGTGCATGGGTTGGGATTGTACGGTGGAAGATTGTGGTTTCGACCACTTATTGATTGGTGTGATGTAGCGAGGAGTTCTGGGGAACTTTCCTCTTATCGTTTGGTGTGCTGTAGTTGGGTGCATTGCATTGTGTTTATAAAATCAAATCGTTTGTGTTGTGAATCATCATTGTTTTGAACAAAAAGATTTTATAGAAATTATTGTTTACGATTTTTCTTGCACTTTAGAGACACACTAAGCTCTTTAGCTTACTCCTCATAGTTTTCTATTACATATATCTTTGGACTTTAGGCGACGTGGTACTTGGAAGATCTCACATTTTATTCAGTTATTTTATTATTTAGTACGAAATCATTTTTAATTATTTATATTATTATTTTATTATATTGAGATATTGATGTAATTTCATACTTTTGAGAATAAATATGTTTTGAGATTATTTTTCTAGAATTCTTTTACTATGATTTTATTTCATAGATTTTATATAAACATTCTAATATTTATTATGATATTTATATTTTTATTTACTATAAGATATTTATTAAATCATTGTTATTTTATTTTAAGTTAAAGTATAATTTCTATAATTGAACTTCTTGAGGGTTAAGTTTTCAAACGTGACTTCCTAAATTTAGTCTTTTCTTCTAGGCCGAGTTTAAGGTGTTACAGATACCTCATTTCCTTAAGGGTCGAAATAGATCCTCCCAATTGACAATATGTATCACGGTTTTGTTTTGCGAATGACCCTGAACAAAATGTCTAATAATACGATCAATCTCATCGCAAACTGTATGCGGTAGGAAAGGTCGTTTGCATGGTGTATGAAGGAATTACAGCAAGAACATCCTTAGCGAGGACAATACGCCCTGCATGATATAGCGATCTCGCCTTCCCTCCTAAAAGTTTGTCTTGCACTTTCTGAATGAGATATCAGTATGATGCTCTTGTCACCCACCTATGCAAAATATGGACTACTAAATAGTTTCCCATGTCGGCAACCTCAGTGAAACCAAATGAACCACTGATATGACTCTTCAAACTCGCTTCAACATTCTTAGAAAATGAATAGTAGTCTTCACAATACTAACCTTCAGGCCCGACGCGAAGCAAAACTTTTCTAGTACATTACATAGTACCTCTAACTGATCCACTAATGCCTCCACAAAATGTATCATGTCATACACAAAGAACAAATGAGAGATATGAGGTACATCCCTTGATAACTGGAAAGGCTTCCAACTCCCATTCTCCACCTTAATCTGAATCACTTGACTAAGGCGCACCATGCATAACACAAAGATTTAAGGGGAAAATTGATCTCCCTATAAGATACCTCGCGTTGGATGAAAGGCTTGTGTCGTCGAACCATTCCATGCAATTTTCAAATATACAGAGGAGTCACACATCATGATGAGGCTACGCACATAATCAAGAATCCCAACATCACAAAGAGTATCATTAATAAATGACCATTCCAACCTGTCATAGGCCTTTTCTAAGTCGATCTTGATGACCATCCACCCTCTTTGATGTTTTTTGATCCGCATGGAATGAATTACGTCATGCACAATGATAATACTATCTGATATTGATCTTCCGAGAATAAAACTTGTTAAATTACATTGAACCTAATCAAATAAATAAGGCTTGATTATATTCACTAAAAGCTTTGTAACCGTTTCATACAACATGAAGCATAAGCTAATTGGACGAAATTGTCCCAAATGTATCAGAGCATGTACTTTCAAAATGAGAACAATCAATGTTTGATTCTGGGAAGCAGGAAGATCGCCATTCACAAATATGTTACGAATAAAGTCATAGGCTGATTTACCCACCAAGATCCAATTTTTGGTAGAAAAAAATGGATCCCATCAATCTCAGGTGCCTTTAGCGGGCTCATGCTGAAAATAACGTCTTTTATTTCCTCTTCGAACAATATACGTGCAATATCCTCCCTCACGGTTGGACTCAAAGTCGAAAAGCCACCATGAACCGCATAAACCCCACCAGCAATGCCAAAAGCTGAGAACAATTACTTGAAATAATCCATTGTCATTCTTTACAAATGATCTTGGTCAACACACCATCTGCCATTCTCATCTTGCAGCCCCAAAATTAAGTTCGTTCTCCATCTTGCAATAGTTAACGCATGAAAGAAACGCGTATTATGATACCCTTATGCCACTCACTTCGACTTGGAATTTTGAAACCATAAACTTTCTTCTTGTTTTAGGACCACGTCATGCTTCGCTTTCAATTGATTCTCCAGATTAACTAGAAACTCGAAATAACTCTGTTGAAGAAATCTATCAATACCACGTAATTGAGCTAACAACTCCTTTTCCTCCTCCCGATATGTCCAAAGACGTCATGGTTCCAAGGGCTAATGTTAGTTTTAAAATCATCTAAATTCTGAAACAAATTGTTGAGTGCATAAATGTTCTATATTTTAACCCTCATTTACCCATATTATTGAAGCACCCAAGCATGTTTAGATGCATTTTAGGATAGATTTTACATAAATATCATAAATGGATAATATTGCACAGATGCTGTTGATTTTGGTTTATTCTTGTAGGTACCTGTCGTGGCAGCAATCCAAGGCAGTAAAGAATCATAATTTAGTTGTAGAGTTGGAGCAAAGGAGTGAAGGAGACTGTCATTTACAACGTTGTCGTCACATCTGTCATGACATAAGAGACGACAATGAAGACCATGATGAAGGAAAAATGCAAAGTGGAGTTCGACTGATAGATCATTTAAAGCCTGATTTTCGTGGACCACTTGCATAATTGTCGGATCCCAGAAGCACAAGGAAGGCCTGGTCCTACGTTTGAGGAAAAAGTCAAAGCAAGAAGATAAGGCGAATTAAAAGACATCTACTCAGAGATTTAGTCTTTAATAGAGTTGTACTTTAATTCAAACTTGTATTATTGGCCATTAAGAAAACTCAAGACCAATGCCTATATATATATGCTTGTAATTCGACAAGACAAATGACATCTAGCTCCTAGCCGTCTTCCCCCAAAACCCTAGTTGTTTCTTTCTCTCCATCATGTTCTAAACTTCCCCTGGGGCAAAGGGTTGATCTAGTAAAGTAGTTGTAAGGATTGTACTGTTTCTTAGGATTTTTCTGTTCAATTCAATAAAAGCTTCAAGTTTATTTACTCTGGTCTCAACATCTCATAAGAGTTCTGAGAGAGCATTGTGAGGTTATCCATTTACTTAATATCGGGAGACTTAAGTATACAAAAGGAGTAAATACAAGTTTTCCAGTTTATGGTTAAACCATCTTGGCCTATGGATAGGTACAAGGTGAAGTAGCTAAGGAAGAATTCACAAACATCGGGGTTCATCCTTCGATTCACGCCGAGAGGTATCATCAAAGACGTGTTCATTGATAGAACTTGGACCTAGGGATAAGACGAGTTACAACATGGATTCTTGCTGAACTTGGAGTATAGAGTTGTTGATCGCTGTCGCGACATCAACAGACCTTTGCCGCGATAGGCTCGACGATAGCCGCAACAGAAAGCCTTTGAATAGTGCAATACCTGCACTACTGAGCAAATCAATAACAACCTATTTTATCAAATTGAATTCCTCTTTTATTTTAGTTTATTCTCAAGATTACCCAAAACATTTTATTAAACTTATTTCTTTTCTTGTGTAGAGATTCAAGGATAAAAGTATTTCCAGCCCTTGTGGAGACGATATTCGATACTTAGTATCACTTTATTACTTGAACCTATTTGCGATAGACTATTTTACACACAACAAGTTTTTGGCGTCGTTGCCGGGGACTAGCAACATATATTTACCTTTAATTACTGCACTTTTTTATTTCTTTTCTATTTTTAGTTGTTTTATTTTCCCCGTGCGTTTCACAAGGTCCTTCTATTGCTTATGCGCAGATCAAGACGTGGTAAAGAACCTGAGTACGAATTAGACCCAGAAATCGATCGAACATATCATCTCAGGAACCAAGCCCGAATCTTAATAGAAAGAAACAACTATCTCGAGGAAAGACTCGAAGCAGTGGTGAACGAAAGACAACGCAATGGGGGCAGATAACATCAACAACAACAACAACCCCAGGGTTGATGAAGATCCTCCTATTGATGCCCAAAACAATCGGCAACAACCTGCTACCCCAGCAGCACGACAGATATGCCGAGAGTATATGGACAACGATCACGTTGAGCTGCAAACTACGATGCCAGATGTGGAAGCTGAACACTTTGAATTAAAACCTGTGATGTTCAACGTGATAAACTCTGCCGGACAATTTGGTGGCTCTGCTACATAGGATGCACGTGAACATCTAAAAACCTTCCAGAAGATCTGTAGATCATTCAAACAACCAGGAATAAGCCCGAAAGTACTAAGACTCCGGTTATTTCCTCATTAATTGAGGGATAGAGCGAAAACCTGGTGGAACAAGTTAACACCGGGTTCAATAAGAACTTGGGCAGATCTTTTTCGTGAATTTCTCTCTCGTTTTAATCCTTCCCTCTTATCTGAAATATTACGTAATGAGATTGCTACTTTTTAAAAGGAAGATGACGAACCAATGCATGAGGCGTGGGACCGATTTACAACTCTCTTACGAAACTGCCCGATGTATGGATTCTCCGTATGGAATCAGATTGTCAAATTTTATAATGCTGCCAATGCACACACTCGGATGAGGATAGACTCAGCAGTAAACGACTTGTTACTAGTCAAGGAACCAGATGATGCAATACTGTTGTTGAAAAAGTTAGCTAAGAACGATGAACAATTTCCCATAGCTCAAAGAGGAGGGAGACGAGGAGTATCTGTCAAGGAATAGGAATCTGACAACTCGGTAAAAACTCAAATTGCATACCTCACCAGGTAGTTGAAAATTTGCAGCGAAAGGAATCTAAGGTTGTATATTTTGCCGAGGAGGTGTGTCAAACTTGCAACAGAAACCACAATACAGATGAGTGTCCCTTACAGCTGGAAGAGGGAATGTATGTTGGAAATTACAACAAGAACAGAAGCTATGATTCCAACAACTACAACCCAAATTGGAGGAAGGACCCTAAATTTTTATGGTGTAACCCAAACAATGCATTGAATCCCCCAATCTAGAATAACCAGAATCAATGAGGTCCCAGAATTTTGTCACGACAACAACCAACCCAACAGCCACAACAGCAGCCAGCAGCCACAACAAGCATACTGGAACAGACCCTAACAACCTTCATGTCTTAAACATGAGCATATATGGCAAACATACATCACTTTGTCAAGAAAACTGAATCCTTCATGTATAAGACAAAGATGAGAATGACAAACCATGAGGCTACCTTAAAATCCGTAGAGACACAGATAGGTCAAGTTTCGCAGCTCATCAACCCAAGACAGAGTGGAGGATTCCTTAGTGATACTGAGGTCACTAGAAAACCCACAAATGAGCAATGTAAAGCCATTACAACGAGAAGTGGGAAACAACTACAAGGGCCGATAATTAAAGAAACATCTGGTAAGGAATCGACCCTACAGACACCTACCGAGAACACTGCCTCGGTAGAAGTGAAATAGCCTGTTATCGCCACTCTTGCCACGACAGTAGAAGAAATAGAGGAGCAGACAAAAGAAACTGAAAACTTTAAGCCTCCTCAGATTCGATTCCCATGTGAAGGGTGCCTCGAAGACTGCCGTCCTCCACCCCTTTTTCCACAACGGTTACAAAAACAAAAATAGAAGTACCAGCTTAAGACAATCTATGATGTTTTTAACCAAGTACACATTAACATTCCGTTGTTGGAAGCCATTAAGCAGATGCCTGGTTATGCAAAGTTCCTTAAGGATGCAATGTCCTGGAGATTCAGACTTGAGGAGTTTGAAACTATGATGATGACAGAAGGATGCATGGCAATCCTACATAAGCGTCCACCCCCAAAGAAGAAGGATCCTGAGAGTTTCATAATACCATGCATAATTGGTGATAAGTTTGTGGGTAAGGCACTTTGTGATCTTGGTGCCAATATTAATCTAATGCCCAAATCTGTATTTCAGAAGTTAGGTATTGGACAAGCAAGACCCACATCAGTCATGCTGCAACTAGCAGACCACTCTTACGTACAATCGGAAGGAAATATTGAAGATATTTTGGTAAGAGTGGATAAGTTTATATTCCCTACTGACTTTCTTGTTTTAGACTGTGAAGGAGATGAAAACGCACCGATCATCCTAGGGTGACCCTTCCTAGCCACAGGAAGAACATTGATCGATGTAGAGAAGGGATAACTGACTATGAGAGTCAATGATAAGAAGATAAAGCGCAATGTTCTCCAAGCCATTAAACAAGCTGATGCAGAGGATGAATGTAAAGCAATATCAGAAGTAATCATAGACCAACCCTGCATCAGATCAAGCAGTCACGACAGACAATTGGGTCACTGTCACCGCAATCACCTAGAGAACTACCACGACAGCGTTGACGACAGTGACTCCTCAAACAATGTCACATCTGATACTGAAGGCCCTGATGAGGTAAATTGGATAGGCACGCGTCCAGGTAAGTTCTTTGAACCTTTGAACTATACCTCGAATGAACATATGATTCAAAAGCATTCCATTGACCAGCCACTTGTCTTAGATCTTAAACCCCTGCTAGGGAAACTTAAATATGTTTTTCTTGGTCTTAATGATACATTGCTCGTAATCATCTCTTCTAAGTTGATGCAGGAACATGAACAACAACTGATCAGGATGCTACAACAGCATAAGAAGGCGATTGGATGGACCATTGCCGACATCCAAGGCATTAGTCCGACAATTTGTATGCACAAAATCCTCTTGGAGGATGACCATAAGCCGACAATTGATGCTCAGAGAAGACTAAACAAAGCTATGCGAGAGGTGGTACGAAAAGAGATCATCAAGTGGCTTGATGCTGGAATTTTCTATGCCATCTCAGATAGCAAATGGGTGAGTCCGGTGCAATGCGTACCTAAGAAGGGAGGTATAACAGTGGTGACCAACAAGGACAACGAGCTAATCCCAACCAGGACTGTGATCGGTTGGAGGGTTTGTATAGACTGCCGGAAGCTTAATAAAGCTACCTGGAAGGACCACTTCCCCTTACCCTTTATTGATCAAATGTTAGATAGATTAGCAGGGAAGCCTTACTATTGTTTCCTTGATAGTTACTAAGGTTACAATCAAATTGCAATTCCACCAGAGGATCAGGAGAAAACAACCTTCACATGCCCATACAGAACATACGCCTTTCGAAGAATGTCATTTGGACTATGCAATGCACCAACAAATTTTCAGCATTGTATGATGGCAATATTTTCAGATATGGTGGAAGATTTCCTGGAGATCTTCATGTATGACTTTTCCGTTTTTGGAGACAGTTTCAACGATTGCCTAGGCAATTTGAAAAAGGTGCTTGAAAGATGTGAGGAAGCCAACCTTGTTTTAAACTGGGAGAAATGCCACTTTATGGTGGATGAGAGCATAGTGCTGGGACACAAGGTCTCCTGCCGCGACATAGAAGTGGACAGAGCAAAAATAGAAGTTATTGAAAAACTGCCAACACCCACAAAAAGCAAGGGCATTAGAAGTTTCTTAGGACACGCAGGGTTTTATCGTAGATTCATTGCAAATTTTTCTAAAATCACTAAACCCATATGTCTGTTGTTAGAACAGAACATGGCCTTTGATTTCAATACTGAATGTACTGAAGCATTCAGGACACTAAATGAGAAGCTCGTAACAGCCCTAATAGTGCAGCCATCGGACTGGAGTTTACCATTTGAAATCATGTGTGACGCCAGCGACTATATTGTCGGGGCAACACAAGGGTAGCAGAAGGATAAACTCTTCCACGTTATATATTATGCCAGCAAAACCTTAAATGATGCCTAGATAAACTACACCACAACAGAGAATGAGTTGCTAGCGGTGGTGTTCGCTTTTGACAAGTTCCGACTATACATACTTGGAACAAAATTGGTGGTCCATACGGATCATTCAACACTAAAATATCTATTCACCAAGAAGGATGCAAAACCACGGTTGATACGTTGGATTCTGCTATTGCAAGAATTCGATATAGACATCAAGGAAAAGAAAGGAACAAAAAACCAAGTAGCAGATCACTTGTCAAGACTGGAGATGGAAAAAGACCAAACTAAAGACAAGATCAACATACAGGAGCTATGATTCCAACAACTACAACCCAAATTGGAGGAAGGACCCTAAATTTTCATGGTGTAACCCAAACAATGCATTGAATCCCCCAATCTAGAATAACCAGAACCAATGAGGTCCCAGAATTTTGTCACGACAGCAACCACAACAACAGCCACAACAGCAGCCAGCAGCCACAACAAGCATACTGGAACAGACCCTAACAACCTTCATGTCTTAAACATGAGCATATATGGCAAACATACATCACTTTGTCAAGAAAACTGAATCCTTCATGGATAAGACAGAGATGAGAATGACAAACCATGACGCTACCTTAAAATCCCTAGAGACACAGATAGGTCAAGTTTCGCAGCTCATCAACCCAAGGCAGAGTGGAGGATTCCCTAGTGATACTGAGGTCACTAGAAAACCCACAAATGAGCAGTGTAAAGCCATTACAACGAGAAATGGGAAACAACTACAAGGGCCGATAATTAAAGAAACATCTGGTAAGGAATCGACCCTACAGACACCTACCGAGAACACTGCCCCGGTAGAAGTGAAATAGCCTGTTATCGCCACTTTTGCCACGACAGTAGAAGAAATAGAGGAGCAGACAAAAGAAACTGAAAACTTTAAGCCTCCTCAGATTCGATTCCCATGTGAAGGGCGCCTCGAAGACTGCCGTCCTCCACCCCTTTTTCCACAACGGTTACAAAAACAAAAATAGGAGTACTGGCTTAAGACAATCTATGATGTTTTTAAGCAAGTACACATTAACATTCCGCTGTTGGAAGCCATTAAATAGATTCCTGGTTATGCAAAGTTCCTTAAGGATGCAATGTCTTGGAGATTCACACTTGAGGAGTTTGAAACTATGATGATGACAGAAGGATGCATGGCAATCCTACATAAGCGTCCACCCCCAAAGAAGAAGGATCCTGAGAGTTTCATAATACCATGCATAATTGGTGATAAGTTTGTGGGTAAGGCACTTTGTGATCTTGGTGCCAATATTAATCTAATGCCCAAATCTGTATTTCAGAAGTTAGGCATTGGACTAGCAAGACCTACAGCAGTCATGCTGCAACTAGCAGACCACTCTTACGTACAATCGGAAGGAAAGATTGAAGATATTTTGGTAAGAGTGGATAAGTTTATATTCCCTACTACCTTTCATGTTTTAGACTGTGAAGGAGATGAAAACGCACCGATCATCTTAGGGCGACCCTTCCTAGCCACAAGAAGAACAGTGATCGATGTAGAGAAGGGAGAACTGACTATGAGAGTCAATGATCAGAAGATAAAGCTCAATGTTCTCCAAGCCATTAAACAAGCTGATGCAGAGGATGAATGTAAGGCAATATCAGAAGTAATCATAGACCAACCCTGCATCTGATCAAGCTGTCACGACAGATAATTGGGTCGCTGCCACCGCAGTCACCTAGAGAACTACCACGACAGCGTTGACGACAGTGACTCCTCAAAAAATGTCACATCTGATACTGAAGGTCCTGATGAGGTAAATTGGATAGGCACGCGTCTATGTAAGTTCTTTGAACCTTTTAACTATACCTCGAATGAACATATGATTCAAAAGCATTCCATTGACCAGCCACTTGTCTTAGATCTTAAACCCCTGCCAGAGCAACTTAAATATGTTTTTCTTGGTCTTAATGATACATTGCTCGTAATCATCTCTTCTAAGTTGATGCAGGAACAGGAACAACAGCTGATCAAGATGCTACAACAACATAAGAAGGTGATTGGATAGACCATTGCTGACATCCAAAGCATTAGTCTGACAATTTGTATGCACAAAATCCTCTTGGAGGATGACCATAAGCCGACAATTGATGCTCAGAGAAGACTAAACGAAGCTATGCGAGAGGTGGTACGAAAAGAGATCATCAAGTGGCTTGATGCTGGAATTTTCTATGCCATCTCGGATAGCAAATGGGTGAGCCCGGTGCAATGCGTACCTAAGATGGGAGGTATAGCAGTGGTGACCAACAAGGACAACAAGCTAATCCCAACCAGGACTGTGATCGGTTGGAGGGTTTGTATAGACTGCCGGAAGTTTAATAAAGCTACCTGGAAGGACCACTTCCCCTTACCCTTTATTGATCAAATGTTAGATAGATTAGCGGGGAAGCCTTACTATTGTTTCCTTGATAGTTACTTAGGTTACAATCAAATTGCAATTCCACCAGAGGATCAGGAGAAAACAACCTTCACATGCCTATACGGAACATACGCCTTTCGAAGAATGTCATTTGGACTATGCAATGCACCAACAACTTTTTAGCTTTGTATGATGGCAATATTTTCAGATATGGTGGAAGATTTCCTGGAGATCTTCATGTATGACTTTTCCGTTTTTGGAGACAGTTTCAACGATTGCCTAGGCAATTTGAAAAAGGTGCTTGAAAGATGTGAGGAAGCCAACCTTGTTTTAAACTGGGAGAAATGCCACTTTATGGTGGATGAGAGCATAGTGCTGGGACACAAGGTCTCCTGCCTAGACATAGAAGTGGACATAGCAAAAATAGAAGTTATTGAAAAACTGCCGACACCCACAAAAAGCAAGGGCATTAGAAGTTTCTTAGGACACGCAGGGTTTTATCGTAGATTCATTGCAAATTTTTCTAAAATCACTAAACCCATGTGTCTGTTGTTAGAACAGAACAGGGCCTTTGATTTCAATACTGAATGTACTGAAGCATTCATGACACTGAATGAGAAGCTCGTAACAGCCCTAATAGTGCAGCCACCGGACTGGAGTTTACCATTTGAAATCATGTGTGACGCCAGCGACTATATTGTCGGGGCAACACAAGGGTAGCAGAAGGATAAACTCTTCCACGTTATATATTATGCCAGCAAAACCTTAAATGATGCCTAGATAAACTACACCACAACAGAGAATGAGTTGCTAGCGGTGGTGTTCGCTTTTGACAAGTTCCGACTATACATACTTGGAACAAAATTGGTGGTCCATACGGATCATTCAACACTAAAATATGTATTCACCAAGAAGGATGCAAAACCACGGTTGATACGTTGGATTCTGCTATTGCAAGAATTCGATATAGACATCAAGGACAAGAAGGGAACAGAAAACCAAGTAGCAGATCACTTGTCAAGACTGGAGATGGGAAAAGACCAAACTAAAGACAAGATCAACATGCAGGAGACCTTCCCAGACGAGCAGTTATTCTCTGCCACCAGCACTACCGCGATAGCCATGGCAGCAGGTAAGCTTCCTGAAATCCCTTGGTATGCTGACATTGTAAATTACATTGTGAGTGGTTTATTACCTTCTGAACTTAATTACCAAGCTAGGAAGAGGTTCCAAAATGATGCAAAACATTATTATTGGGACGAACCTCTTATATTTAAACATTGTGCAGATTAGATCATTAGGAGATGCATACCCAGGAAGAACAGGAAGAAGTACTCCACCATTGCCTTGCCGCTCTTTATGAGGGACACTTTGGAGGAAACAAAACTACTGCCAAAGTTCTGCAATCTGGTTTCTTTTGGCCTACACTGTTCAATAATGCACAAGCCTTTTACAAGCATTGTGACAAATGCCAAAGAACTGGAAACATCTCTAGAAGGCATGAGATGCCCCTGCAGAACATTTTTGAAGTCAAAATTTTCGATGTTTGGGGAATCAACTTCATGGGACCATTCCCAGCCTCATGTGGGAATTTATACATACTATTGGCAGTTACCCTCAGTTTGGGGGTAGGCAGTCCTCCTTTAATCAATGAACTTATTTTTATTTGTGTCTCAATTCGAGTTAATTTTTGTGTTAAAAAAATGGCTTAAGTCTTTGAACTGCACTTACCTTTCACGGCAGTCTCTGTCATGACAATATCTTTAGGGTATTAGAAATTATTTAGAGTCTTACTATAGTTCTAAACTTTAAAGAACACCTTTGTGACTTATATGATGTCTAGACTATTGTTAGTAAACATAGAATAGGAAGCTTAACCACTTGAGTTAAAAAGAAGACGAAGAAGAACTTAGACTCAGTTGCCCCTAGAGGTGCCTAACACCGGCTCTAGAAAGATAGCTAGAGGTGCCCAAAACCGACTCTAGTAGAAATAAGAAAAACTCGGTCTAAGTTAGAAAAAAACTAATGGAGCCTAAGAATTGCCTCCAATTAAAAAATTAGTTTTAAATAAAACTCAAGTGAGTATCATAACTGTTCTAGTTACTAAAGAGTCTAGGCACATATTTGTTCACAAAAACCTGTACACACTTGCACGAAAATTATAACATTGTTCTGGATAAGTCCATAAACACCCGAAAAGGTACTGCTCTTGATAGTGAAGGTGCGGTAGGTAATAGTTGTTCACTGAGTTAAGTCAAGCCAAAAAGTTTCATTCTTAGTTAGGTTGCATTTGCTTGAGAACAACCAATAACTTGAGTTTGAGGGTGTGTTGAGTGTATAAATGTTCTATATTTTAACCCTCATTTACCCATATTATTGAAGCACTCAAGCATGTTTAACTGCATTTTAGGATAGATTTTACATAAACATCACAAATGGATAATATTGCACAGATGTTGCTGATTTTGGTTTATTCTTGCAGGTACCTGCCGTGGCAGCAATCCAAGGCAGTAGAGGATCAAAAGTTAGCTGCAGAGTTGGAGGAAAGGAGTGAAGGAGACTGTCATTTACAACGCTGTCGTCACATCTGTCGTGATAGAAGAGACGACAATGAAGACCATGGTGAAGGAAAAATGAAAAGTGGAGTTCGACTGATAGAGCATTTAAAACCTGATTTTCGTGGATCACTTGCATAATTGTCGGAGCCCAGAAGCACAAGGAAGGCCTGGTCCTAAGTTTGAGGAAAAAATCAAAGCAAGAAGATAGGGCGAATTAAAAGACATCTACTCAGAGATTTAGTCTTTAATAGAGTTGTACTTTAATTCAAACTTGTATTCTTGGCCATTAAGAAAACTCAAGACCAAGGCCTATATACATGCTTGTAATTCGATAAGGCAAAGGACATCTAGCTCCTAGCCGTCTTCCCCCAAAACCCTAGTCATTTCTCTCTCTCCATCATGTTCTAAACTTCCCCTAGGGCAAATGGTTGATCTTGTAACGTAGTTGTAAGGGTTGTACCGTTTCTTAGGATTTTTCTGTTCAATTCAATAAAAGCTTTAAGTTTATTTACTCTGGTTTCAACATCTCATAAGTGTTTCGGGAGAGCATTGTGAGGTTATCCATTTACTTAATATCGGGAGAGTTAAGTATACAGAAGGAGTAAATACGAGTTTTCCAGTTTATGGTTAAACCATCTTGGCCTAGGGATAAGTACAAGGTTGAGCAGCTAAAGAAGAATTCACAAACATCGGTGTTCATCCTTCGATTCACGCCGGGAGGTATCATCAAAGACGTTTTCATCGACAGAACTTGGACCTAGGGATAGGACGAGTCATAACATGAATTCTTGTTGAACTTGGAGTATATAGTTGTTGATCGATGTCGCGACATCAACAGACCTCTACCGCGACAGGTGCTGCCGCGACAGGCTCGATGACAGCCGCAACAGAAAGCCTTTGAACAATGCAATACCTGCACTACTGAGCAAATCAATACCAGCCTATTTTATCAAACTGAATTCCTCTTTTATTTTAGTTTATTCTCAATATTACCCAAAACATTTTATTAAACTTATTTCTTTTCTTGTGCAGAGATTCAAGGATAAAAGTATTTTCAATCCATGTGGAGACGATATCCGATACTTAGTATCACTTTATTACTTGCCACGTGTACACTTGCACCTATTTGCCACGTGTACACTTGCACCTATTTGCGATAGACTATTTTACACGCAACATAAATCCCCATCTCCATTCCATCTGGAAGCTAAGAAATCCTAGAACTCAAGGTGGTCCTGCTAAGTAGCTAAGAACCAGAATGGTTTTTCAAACCTGAATTGGGATTCCATCTTCGGCGAGAACGAAATTGGGAAATGATCTAAACCCACCCGGTCTTTCAAGACGCTGATTCAGTGAACCATGATGCCATGTAAAATTAGCATGCACAAACTCCACCTCAGCCAATCATGTGTCAAAAATAAAATCATTGAATAGTTTGTTTACTCCTTATAGATGTGAAGATCCACCTTGTCTTTCCTCACTACGAATTATAGAATTAAAATCTCCACCAAGTAACCACAATATTTCTAACCCCGAATCCAACTATGCTAGACGTCACCGTAGGACTCGCATAAACCACTGTCAAATGATACCAAACCATCTCATTTTTAGTCTATATCTAAAGCTGATAAATTGCATAGAAACCTGCAAAACTTCCAAATCAACTTCATCCTTCCATAGAACCCATACACTACCGCTAAAATCAAAAGCCTCAACTCGAAACGAATTAGGAAAATCAAGTTTGCGAATTACTATGTCTATCGTCCGACCACTAATCCTTGTTTCCAAAAGAGCCCCAATCATCGAGTTATTACTACGAACAAAGGATATAAAATGATGATGAAATTTAGGACTCGTCGCCCCCTACTATTCCAAAAAAGCACAGTCATCATTCAAGAATTAAGAGGAAACACTTACAAAGAGGACTGCACCTCACCCCCTGCACGCAAGACTACATCCACTGATCCACCCAAAATAATTGTTGTCTGTTGTTTGTTAGCCGCCTCAACGTCACTGGGTTCATCCTTCTCCATCCCCAATTAATCTTGCCCTAGAGTGGCACAAACTATATTAGCCAATGAATCAATTTGATTGGGTGAAAACTGGATTCAGTCAGCTAACACGGTTCTATTTAGAGCATGGTTGTCCAAGTTTTTCTGAATCCGCAAGCCCTTGTTTCCATTCTCCTTAGACACTCGACTCTTACCGCTCACAGAAGCACTACTCTTCGAGCGAGATGACCCTTTTGAATCGTGTCTTTTTTCTATAATTGACACAGCCTGATGACTGCCTGAACCATGCACTACTTTAGACGTTAGCCTTTCAGACTTATCTCATTCGACCAAATTCACCACTTTCACTCTTTTCTTGTTTCTCGCATTCCTCGTTTTATATCTTATTTTAGGATTTGACGCTAGGTAAGCCACATTCTTGGTAAAGCTTTTTGATTGTATCGAAGTTCTAGTAGACCCAACCATATTAGGGCCAGCGTTTCCCTTATCCAACCGATTACCCTCCTCCATATACTCCATCACATCATGACCAACATTTGTTTCGGTATCCACCACCTCATCATGTAACACTGTGAATCGAGAACCCCTTGTGACACCTCTCGTACCATCATTACCTTTATCAGCGGATGCCACCATGATAGGTCTGCATCATCTATTTGCCACGATTATCCATGGAAAATGAATATTAGAGTCAGGTACCATTAGATCAATTCGTTGTCCTTACCCACCACTCTCCTTGCCTACCACATCTGTCATTGTGACAACACTCAGAAAACACTCTTTGGCGTGCCCATAAACCCTACAAGCAAAGCATATGTGATGCAACCTTTATATTCCAATTTCTGCACGAAATTATCGATTCCAATACATGGTGTAAGATGTTAGCAATAGGTGGAAGAAAAATTGTAAGACTTTTATAGAGAGGAAGAGAAATAGAATGTTATTATAAGAGTACAAAAATTGAATGATTTGTTCCATCACTAACAATCCTTTATATAGGCTTGTTAGTGGCTATTCAAAAAATTACATCTCTTCATTTTGCACCCTTTCATCATGCAAAGGTTACATCTATTCATGATGAATGGTTGCATCCATTCATTAACATATGTTCATGAATAGTTGTACCTATTCATGAAAAGTTTAAATTATATATTTTTTCAACACTCCCTCTTAATTTTAACTTTTCTTGATCACACCAAGGCTTTCACGCATTCTTTGAAAATCTTCGAACTTGAGAGGTTTTGTGAAAATGTCTGCAACTTGATCTTGAGTCTTTACAAACTTGAGCTCCACTTCCTTCTTGGCAATATGATCTCTAATAAAATGATATCGGGTGTTAATATGTTTACTTCGATCATGAAACACCGGATTCTTGGCAAGTGCTTGTGCAGACTTATTATCGATGCAAATTTTAGTAGGCCCTTCTTGTGGCAAGTGAAGTTCTTTAACTAATCTTTTAAGCCAAATAGCATGACACGTACAAGAAGTTGCTGCTACATATTCTGCCTCACATGTGGAAAGAGTCACAATGGGTTGCTTTTTTGAACTCCAAGAGATGCAACAATCTCCCAAGAAAAAACACAAATCCAGAGGTGCTTTTTCTATCATCTATGTCGCCGGAAAAATCACTATCACAAAATCCCATGAGTTGAAAGTCATGAGAAGAGGAGTAGAATAGCACAAAGTCAATAGTACCCTTTAAGTAACGAAGAATTCTTTTAGCAGCCTTCATGTGAGTTGATGTAGGAGCTTCCATGTAGCGACTTACTACACCATGTAACACCCCAATTTTGGGCTTAGAAGTTTTGGGTTTGGACCGGGCCGGTCAGAGTGCGGTTCAAATATAAAAGGTGATTTTTAGGAAAGCCTAGTTCGGGTTGCATTAAAAATATGGAAAAATGTCTTAAAATCCTCTTTTATTATATATAAGAGAATGGTGAAATCAATTTTACAAAATGAGGTTTGGAAGAGTGACATTTTTGGTTAGTGACCAAAATGTAATTTTTGAAAACTGGGTGACTGTTTTAAATAGGATTGAAACTTTGAATTTTTAAGGAGCTATTTACCCAAAAGAGTTTCTCCAGATTTTTCTGAATATTAATCAATTTAATTAATGGTTTTTAATTAAGTGCAAAAGGAGGGAAAAGATATTTTGGCATTTTAACTAACTTTTCTCTAAATTTCCATTTTCTTTTCTCTCAACTTTTCTCTCAACCCAAACACATTTCTCCAGCAAAATTCTCTCTGATTTTGACAACTAAAGATGAGATTTCAATCCTCTTTTGATCTCTAATCAATTCTACAACAAAACCTTAGCATTTGCTTATTGGTTTTTCAAGAATTTTGGTTCCAAAAAGGGAGAAACTCAAGTTTAGAGGTATGAACGTCATTCTCCTCTAAATTCTCAGTTCTTTACTGAAATTCCCAAGTTCTCAATCCTTAATTTGTGTTTTATTAAAGGTTTTACAATTGTGTTCTTGATCTTGGCTTTAAAATGCAAGATTTGGTTAATTTTTGATGAAATTCGTAATAATTGATTGGGCTCTGTTTTGAGATGTCATTTTGATGTAATTTGGATGTCTAAATGATGTATAATTGAGGTTTGATCAATGCAATCCCGAATAGGTTGATTTTCCTAAGTTTTTACTTGTGAAAATGGTGGTTTTTGAGGTGATTTTGGTGTTCTGTTAATGCTGGAGGTATAAGGACGTGTTTGAGATCATTTTGGATGTTAATTGATGTTTATAAATGGTTAGAAGTGATGGATCTTGGCTGGGTTAAGTTTTGGAAGAGTTTGGAGGTGATTTCGGTTGTGTTTGGTAGCCGAAATGTTGGATTTGGGTAGAGCAGCGAGTTGAGTTGTGTGGCTGGTGTTTTTAATGCATAATGACGCATTAATCCTCTGTTGTTATGTGCTTGAAACAGGGGAGAATGATCCGTGAGCAATAGAGGTGGCGTTGAAGGTTTCGAATGCTTGGAAGGCTTGTTGGCTAGCCTTGTTTTGTGTATCGGTGAGTGAAGTTGGGTTTTCAGCTTTAAAACCAAGGTTTGAAGGTTTTGGGAGCTTAGTTTAAGTCTAAACAACTTAGCTAAGCTCAAGAGTAAGTAAATGGAAGTTCTCTCTTGGTTTTTGTTATGAATTGGTTTTTAAAGCACTTGTGATTGTTGGATGCAATGCATGTGATTTGCATGTCTTAAATTCTGTTTTGAAAGCATACTTTAGCATGGTTTAATGCTGGTTTTGAAAGCCATGTGTGAAGGATGCTCAAGGTAAGAGATCCTTGGTTTTGTACATTGGAATTGTGGAATTGTTGCATAGTGTTGCATGTTGTTTAATGGCTTTGTGTAATGCTTCAAAACAGTGGATAGATGATGGTAATTAGTGGTTTTGGCATTTTGGTTATGTTTGTAGAACAATGGATTAATGTGGTAAAATGGTTATATTGGCAAGTGATGTAAGTGGTTCTTGGTTACTTTAATCGGATATAGTTAGCCGGCTATAGGATTGGGTGCACCGTGAATAAAGTCGCCTTGGATGTGGAGTGGTTGTGATTGTACCGGTAACTCCGTCCAAGTACACTAACGAGATGGTTAAGAACACCATGGTGGTTAAAATTCCATGGGTGGGTCTTGTGTTAAGGTCATAATGGTGGTTAAAATTCCATTTGAGGACCTTGTGTTTGTTAAGATCACAATGGTGGTGTAAAGTCCATGTGTGGATCTTGTGTTGTATGTCCCGTGATCTCGTTAGTGATGTTATACAACTACCAATGGGTGATGGTAAGGTCATAATGGTGGTTAAAATTCCATTTGAGGACCTTGTGAATGTTAAGGTCATATGGTGGTTAAAAGCCCATATGAGGACCTTGTGTATGGTAAGGTCATAATGGTGGTTAAAATTCCATTTGGGGACCTTGAGATTGGTAGTGTGTATGAAGCGTGGGGACAACGCTTGTAATCCACGTATCCGATTGTGTCTTGTGTTGATGGTTTGCGAGTTATCACTTGGAAGCCAATATAATGATTTTGAATATGATGAAGCATGAGATGCTTGAAATGATGCATGGTTGCATGAGAAGTGTGTAATGTTCTATGAAGGCATGTTTTGCTTGTTAGCTTGAACAAGAGTTTATCTTCTATTGAGAATGTTGCATTGTGTGCATGGAATCACTTTGGTGCATTGAAGTGTTGCGAAGACTTGTTTTTAAAGGCATGAATTGCAAATATTGATTTTGAGGTTCATATGTTGCATTTGTTTAGTGCGTGAGATAGATTGAATGAGTAAGTGGTTTTTAAAGGTTTCTTGCTTTAAAATGATTTTCAATGTATGAGAAAAGTATGATGTGAAGTGGAAGTGTTTTCCAAGGATCTTGTATGTAACTTTGCATATGATGTTCATGCATGGAATGGTTAAATTGATGGTTTTGCAAGGTTGTGCTTTGAAGTGAATCACTTAGCTTTTCTAAGCTAAGGGTTGGTTTTCATGTTTGAGAAATGCATGATTTTAAGCATGTTGCTAAAAGGGGTTTTCAAACATTGCTTTGGTTTATCGAATTGTGTTGCTTTTAAAAGAGGTTTTATGACTCGCTGCATTGATGGTGTTTTGGTTTTGAGCATTCCTCACTAAGCATTATGTGCTTACGCTCCTTTTTGTCCATCAATGCAGATATTTGAAGTTGGGACAGCGAGAAGCAAGGGATTCAAGAAGAGCTCCACTTGAGATGTATGTCTCGGTTAATAGCTATAGATAATAAAGGCAATGGGGGGAGAATCTCTTATGTTGATGTTTAATGAGATTGTGTATGTTGGACAAGTTTGGTTATGATTTTGAACTATGTGGTTTAACGTTTGCAACGTTTGAATCTTCTTATTCTTAAGTCGTTATGCTATGCTTCTTGTTTTAAAAGCATGATTGAGTGTTGGATGTGTTGAATGAGTTGGTGCACCTAGGGGTGGTTTTGTATCTAGATTTTGATGCAATTATGTTCCTTGAGTGTTGAATGACTTGCTGGTATGATTTGGTTGCCTTTGGAGCATGTTTGATGGGTCAATTGTGTGATAAACCAGCAAAATTTCTGCAATCTGGGCAGGTCGTATCGGAACGGGTGCTACCGTTTCGGAACGGGGGCCTGGAATGGCTTAGGCATTTCGAAACGAGAGGAACCGTTCCGGAAGGAAAATGCTACTGCCAAGCCCTGTTCCGGAAATCGTTTCGGAACGGTCCTGCGTTTCGGAACAGGTCCTCCCTGTTTCGGAACACTCGACCGTTGGGCTCTGAAATTGACGGTTATATGTTTTGAAATCCTTGCGTTTTGGTCCTGAACCCTGTTTATGCAATTGAATGAGTTCGAGATGTCCGGTTGAGTTGAAATTTGGCAGAGAATCATGAAACATGACTAATTTCATATTGGTAGCTCAAAAGTTGGTTAAGTCCTTGTAATTTCCAGAATTTACGTTTTGGTCCCTAAATTCATGTTTTGTGCAATCGAGTCCCAAAATGTTTTCTGATTGTGATGATCTTTGAGTATGCTGATTGTATGAACATATCTGAGGTTAATGTGCTTTTAGATAAGAGAAAAAAAAGGGTCGTTAATCAAGGTTGACTTTCGAGTTGACTTTGGTTTTCCCCGTGTAAACTTCTTAATTCGGTTCAACCGTCTGGGCCGGGTTAAGGGGGTTACATTTGGTGGTATCAGAGCTGAGTTGCGAAAGCTTGGGGAAAATGGTAAATTGTTGTAATATGTGTTTGATGTTTATTCTGATGTGTGGTTGAAAGTCGGTTGGAAAGTGTGTCTTTGAGCGAATTGTTGATGTTTTTAGCATGTTTTTTTTATTGTGAATTTTCATTGAGCTAATGTGGATTTGTGCTGATGTTATGCTGGTGATGTAAGCTGATTTTATGAATGATGAATGTGTGATGGGTATGATATGTTGATATTATGCTGTTACGAGTGAATGTTGTTTGATGAGAGCATGATCGAAATATGTTGATTGATATGTTCGATGTTGTGATATCCATGTTTTTTTATTGACTGTTATGTCATGTAAAAGGGGAGAATTTGGGATACCCATTGCCTTATTATTATAGCTATTGTGTTATTTTGGAGTTGGAGTTTTGAATCCTTGCTTAAAGCTGGTCTGACCGATTTGTTTGTTTTGTTATGATTGTTGTTGTTATAGCATGGTGAAATCGATGAGAGAATGGTAGTTAGGTGAGATGGTTGCTGCTTTAGAGCAGGTTGTTAAGGCGTGGAATTCACCTTTTAATGGAGGTGTTTCGTCTCAGTCTTCAGTACCTGGAGTTGAGGTAGTAAGGCAGGAGGAAGAAGTTGGTTTTGTGATGAAGAGTTCATCACCTTTAGTTCAAGAAGTGTTGGAAACATCGCAGGCTGTGGCAAAAGTAAGGCCTGTAGACGTGCCGGCTGTGGGATGTGCGGGTTTGTCGAAACGGCGTTTACATGATTTGGGAGCTGTGGAGTATCATGGTTCGACACCAGAGACGTTCGAGGCCTGGTTGGCCAGTGTAATTCTGATTTTGGATCATGAAGGTTGTGACTATGTCTGTAAGCTAGGAAGTGTTGTCTCATTGATGTTAGAGGACGCTTGTGCCTGGTGGACATCTGTGGCGGTGGCATCGCACATCCACGATATAGATTGGGACTTCTTTGTGTCTGCCTTTTATGAAAGGTATCTTGGAGAGAAATTCCCAAGGGTTAAGCAATGTGAGGATGTGGTTTCAGTTTATGAAGGTGAGAAAAGTTTAAGCGAGAGAGCTGTGGGTACTGACCTCGGGAGCGGTCAGCGTAAGAGGCTACGTGATAGAAGGTTTTGCTTGAATCGAAGCTTGGATGGTAGTGCAGATCTGGGGCAAGTGCTGCATGATCAAGGAGTGGAAGCTCAGCTACCGGTGTGTGACCGTTGTGGAAGGTGCCATGTTGGAGGTTGTTGGGGCGCATGAGTTTGTTGGAACTGTGGTTCTAAAGAGCATGTGAAGCGGAATTGTCCTCATGTGGTAAGATCAGCTTCAGTGGTAGCAGAAGGGTCTCTGAAGGGTCGTGGGCACGACCGAGACAAGGTTCGAAGGTGGCAGGAAGGGCAGAAAGGTGTGAGTAGCTTGGAGAATGAAATCTGTTGGAATTGTGGGTCTGTTGGACATTTGAGACGTAATTGTTTGAAGTTGGCTCGGGGTAGTCAGGGTTCCTTACCGCAGGGAGATGATGAAGACCTTAATGTGTTAGCTGATACTGCAGCGGTGTGGCTGGAGAATGATGGTTATGCGAGGAAGAGAGCTTGTCTGTTGAAGCTCCGGGGCAGTGAGGTGTTTACAGGTAACCTTGTTAAGTAACCTTTGCTCTAGTATTTTAGTTTGGTTTCAGTTGGTATTTCCTTGCGTAGTGGTATGGTCTCGTTGCTAGCATGTGTGGGGTAGTAGTTGGTGTTGTTTTGAAAACAACTTTAGTGTGAAGAGGGCATTAGTGAGTATCTTGTGGATAGTGGGTTGTTAGAATGATGGAGTTGGTTTAGTTGGAAGTGAGGTAGGAGGTTGTTTTTAGACGGATTCTGAGGATGTTATTGGTGGGTGTGAACCGACATACATGCACAGTTAAAATCATTTGTTATATGCTATATTATATATATGTACTGGTCCATGCATACATGTGACATGACATTAGAGGTTTTGCATGCATGTACATCAGGCATTGATATGGCATATTGGTGACCATGCATACGAATGTTCACACTCGCTGATAGTTAATCGGGCCCGTTAGTGTTGTGATAGGGTTAGATTGGATGGGGGGTTTTAAAAGTTGTTTTGGTGATGGGTGAATGTTAGAAGTAATGGAGGGTATTAAGCGAGTTGTCTGTAATAGTGTGTGCGGTATAGTATGTTAGTAGAAGGAAGGTGTTTGATGCTTAATGGGTTTAGCGGTATGGTGGTGAGGAGATTACCGTTTGAGTTAGAATCAGTCAAAGTGGTTGTGAATAGCTGGTAGAAGTGGTAGTTTCTTGGTGTTAAGTGCTGTAGTAAGTTAGTGGATGTGTTCCAGAGTGCTGAGGAACGTGGCATTGATATTGTAATAGAAGAATTGGTTATGTAGGTGATGGTTCGTAGCAACCTTTGAGGAGTGAGAAGAGGTTTTGTTGTGGGTTGTAGAAAAGGGTTAGCCTGGGAGAATAGAAGTTTCGTAACCTAAATTATGTATGTGTAGGTTGGGCGATGTTCTAGTAAGGCAAGTGTTGTAGTCAAAACTTGAAGTGGAAAGACAATGTAAGATCAAAGGCCATTGTTGGTTGGACGGGTTCTTGTGAGAAGTGGTTGGTTGGTTGTGATTAAGTAAATTCCGTCTGAAGACAGCTGGTGGTGTATGGAACGGCTGGCGGAGTCAAGGTTGGGGTTTTGTGATGTGATTTTCGGATGTTAGGTGAGTAGTCCTGGTGAATCGTTATGGTAATGATAGCGGCAGATGTGAAGGAATGTCAGCATTACGTTGAGAAGTTTGGGTAAGCAGTTGATGCTTAAAATTTTTTTTGCTTGTTGTGGTAGTCTTTGAAAGAGGTTGAGTAGTTTTGCAAAGAGTTTTAGAAGCAGTGAAGGTTGTGGGTCACATGGTGGCTGAACTGGATTGGTTGGTGTCACTGTGTGAACAAGTTTTGGGAGTTATGAGCTAAGGTGGTGTATGTTGTAAAAGTTGGAGGTTCTTCAGGATGTTGTTGGGGCTATGTGCAGTCCGGAAGTGTGAAAGGTTAAGATGTGGTTAACATTTGAGTGTTCTGGAATTCGTGAACAGTATGTGGTGGTGTTGAGTTTGGGTGGAGTTTTGTGAGGAGAGTGTTCAGTGGTGGTTAAGTCTCCTGTGTTGCCTTGTGTGGTTCTTTGAGAAGTTTGGTTGTTCTCTTTTCGCTAGTTGAAATTTCGAGGACGAAATTTCTTAAGGGGGGGAGAGTTGTAACACCCCAATTTTGGGCTTAGAAGTTTTGGGTTTGGACCGGGCCGGTCAAATTGCGGTTCGAATATAAAAGGTAATTTTTAGGAAAGCCTAGTTCGGGTTGCATTAAAAATATGGAAAAATGTCTTAAAATCCTCTTTTATTATATATAAGAGAATGGTGAAATCAATTTTACAAAATGAGGTTTGGAAGAGTGACATTTTGGGTTAGTGACCAAAATGTAATTTTTGAAAACTGGGTGACTGCTTTAAAAAGGATTGAAACTTTGAATCTTTAAGGAGCTATTTACCCAAAAGAGTTTCTTCAGATTTTTCTGAATATTAATCAATTTAATTAATGGTTTTTAATTAAGTGCAAAAGGAGGGAAAAGATATTTTGGCATTTTAACTAACTTTTCTCTAAATTTCCATTTTCTTTTCTCTCAACTTTTCTCTCAACCCAAACACATTTCTCCAGCAAAATTCTCTCTGATTTTGACAACTAAAGATGAGATTTCAATCCTCTTTTGATCTCTAATCAATTCTACAACAAAACCTTAGCATTTGCTTATTGGTTTTTCAAGAATTTTGGTTCCAAAAAGGGAGAAACTCAAGTTTAGAGGTATGAACGTCCTTCTCCTCTAAATTCTCAGTTCTTTACTGAAATTCCCAAGTTCTCAATCCTTAATTTGTGTTTTATTAAAGGTTTTACAATTGTGTTCTTGATCTTGGCTTTAAAATGCAAGATTTGGTTAATTTTTGATGAAATTCGTAATAATTGATTGGGCTCTGTTTTGAGATGTCATTTTGATGTAATTTGGATGTCTAAATGATGTATAATTGAGGTTTGATCAATGCAATCCCGAATAGGTTGATTTTCCTAAGTTTTTACTTGTGAAAATGGTGGTTTTGAGGTGATTTTGGTGTTCTGTTAATGCTGGAGGTATAAGGACGTGTTTGAGATCATTTTGGATGTTAATTGATGTTTATAAATGGTTAGAAGTGATGGATCTTGGCTGGGTTAAGTTTTGGAAGAGTTTGGAGGTGATTTCGGTTGTGTTTGGTAGCCGAAATGTTGGATTTGGGTAGAGCAGCGAGTTGAGTTGTGTGGCTGGTGTTTTTAATGCATAATGACGCATTAATCCTCTGTTGTTATGTGCTTGAAACAGGGGAGAATGATCCGTGAGCAATAGAGGTGGCGTTGAAGGTTTCGAATGCTTGGAAGGCTTGTTGGCTAGCCTTGTTTTGTGTATTGGTGAGTGAAGTTGGGTTTTCAGCTTTAAAACCAAGGTTTGAAGGTTTTGGGAGCTTAGTTTAAGTCTAAACAACTTAGCTAAGCTCAAGAGTAAGTAAATGGAAGTTCTCTCTTGGTTTTTGTTATGAATTGGTTTTTAAAGCACTTGTGATTGTTGGATGCAATGCATGTGATTTGCATGTCTTAAATTCTGTTTTGAAAGCATATTTTAGCATGGTTTAATGCTGGTTTTGAAAGCCATGTGTGAAGGATGCTCAAGGTAAGAGATCCTTGGTTTTGTACATTGGATTTGTGGAATTGTTGCATAGTGTTGCATGTTGTTTAATGGCTTTGTGTAATGCTTCAAAACAGTGGATAGATGATGGTAATTGGTGGTTTTGGCATTTTGGTTATGCTTGTAGAACAATGGATTAATGTGGTAAAATGGTTATATTGGCAAGTGATGTAAGTGGTTCTTGGTTACTTTAATCAGATATAGTTAGCCGGCTATAGGATTGGGTGCACCGTGAATAAAGTCGCCTTGGATGTGGAGTGGTTGTGATTGTACCGGTAACTCCGTCTAAGTACACTAACGAGATGGTTAAGAACACCATGGTGGTTAAAATTCCATGGGTGGGTCTTGTGTTAAGGTCATAATGGTGGTTAAAATTCCATTTGAGGACCTTGTGTTTGTTAAGATCACAATGGTGGTATAAAGTCCATGTGTGGATCTTGTGTTGTATGTCCCGTGATCTCATTAGTGATGTTATACAACTACCAATGGGTGATGGTAAGGTCATAATGGTGGTTAAAATTCCATTTGAGGACCTTGTGAATGTTAAGGTCATATGGTGGTTAAAAGCCCATATGAGGACCTTGTGTATGGTAAGGTCATAATGGTGGTTAAAATTCCATTTGGGGACCTTGAGATTGGTAGTGTGTATGAAGCGTGGGGACAACGCTTGTAATCCGCGTATCCGATTGTGTCTTGTGTTGATGGTTTGCGAGTTATCACTTGGAAGCCAATATAATGATTTTGAATATGATGAAGCATGAGATGCTTGAAATGATGCATGATTGCAAGAGAAGTGTGTAATGTTCTATGAAGGCATGTTTTGCTTGTTAGCTTGAACAAGAGTTTATCTTCTATTGAGAATGTTGCATTGTGTGCATGGAATCACTTTGGTGCATTGAAGTGTTGCGAAGACTTGTTTTTAAAGGCATGAATTGCAAATATTGATTTTGAGGTTCATATGTTGCATTTGTTTAGTGCGTGAGATAGATTGAATGAGTAAGTGGTTTTTAAAGGTTTCTTGCTTTAAAATGATTTTCAATGTATGAGAAAAGTATGATGTGAAGTGGAAGTGTTTTCCAAGGATCTTGTATGTAACTTTGCATATGATGTTCATGCATGGAATGGTTAAATTGATGGTTTTGCAAGGTTGTGCTTTGAAGTGAATCACTTAGCTTTTCTAAGCTAAGGGTTGGTTTTCATGTTTGAGAAATGCATGATTTTAAGCATGTTGCTAAAATGGGTTTTCAAACATTGCTTTGGTTTATCGAATTGTGTTGCTTTTAAAAGACGTTTTATGACTCGCTGCATTGATGGTGTTTTGGTTTTGAGCATTCCTCACTAAGCATTATGTGCTTACGCTCCTTTTTGTCCATCAATGCAGATATTTGAAGTTGGGACAGCGAGAAGCAAGGGATTCAAGAAGAGCTCCACTTGAGATGTATGTCTCGGTTAATAGCTATAGATAATAAAGGCAATGGGGGGAGAATCTCATATGTTGATGTTTAATGAGATTGTGTATGTTGGACAAGTTTGGTTATGATTTTGAACTATGTGGTTTAACGTTTGCAACGTTTGAATCTTCTTATTCTTAAGTCGTTATGCTATGCTTCTTGTTTTAAAAGCATGATTGAGTGTTGGATGTGTTGAATGAGTTGGTGCACCTAGGGGTGGTTTTGTATCTAGATTTTGATGCAATTATGTTCCTTGAGTGTTGAATGACTTGCTGGTATGATTTGGTTGCCTTTGGAGCATGTTTGATGGGTCAATTGTGTGATAAACCAGCAAAATTTCTGCAATCTGGGCGGGTCGTATCGGAACGGGTGCTACCGTTTCGGAACGGGGGCCTGAAATGGCCTAGGCGTTTCGAAACGAGAGGAACCGTTCCGGAACGAAAATGCTACTGCCAAGCTCTGTTCCGGAACTCGTTTCGGAACGGTCCTGCGTTTCGGAACAGGTCCTCCCTGTTTCGGAACACTCGACCGTTGGGCTCTGAAATTGACGGTTATATGTTTTGAAATCCTTGCGTTTTGGTCCTGAACCCTGTTTATGCAATTGAATGAGTTCGAGATGTCCGGTTGAGTTGAAATTTGGCAGAGAAGTATGAAACATGACTAATTTCATATTGGTAGCTCAAAAGTTGGTTAAGTTCTTGTAATTTTCAAAATTTATGTTTTGGTCCCTAAATTCATGTTTTGTGCAATCGAGTCCCAAAATGTTTTCTGATTGTGATGATCTTTGAGTATGTTGATTGTATGAACATATCTGAGGTTAATGTGCTTTTAGATAAGAGAGAAAAAAGGGTCGTTAATCAAGGTTGACTTTCGAGTTGACTTTGCTTTTCCCCGTGTAAACTTCTTAATTCGGTTCAACCGTCTGGGCCGGGTTAAGGGGGTTACACACTAACTGCAAATAGGATATCGGGTCTTGTACAAGTCAAGTATCTCAAACTTCCTACAAGACTTTTGAAGAGTGTTGAATCTTCCTTTATTCCATTATTGAACTTTGACAACTTTACTCCGCATTCCATTGGAGTATTAACAGGATTGCAATCGAGCATTTTGAATTTCTTCAACACTTCTTTTGCATAGCCCTTTTGTGAGATGAATATTCCATCCTCAGATTGTTCCACTTCTAGGCCCAAATAATAACACATTAGACCCACATCAGTCATCTCGAAAACAAGTGACATATCCTTCTTGAATTCTTCAATTAGGTTGCGATTGTTGCTTGTAAAAATCAAATCATCCACGTACAGACAAACTATCAAGATATCTCCACCATCTTTCACTTTAATATAAAGTGCATGTTCATGTAGGCAACGATCAAAACCTTTATCTTGAAAATACTTGTCGATGCGGCTGTACCATGCACGAGGCGCTTGCTTCAATCCATATAATGCCTTTTTCAACCTTAGACATTTATCTTCTTTCCCTTTGACTTTGTATCCAATGGGTTGTTCAATGTAAACTTCCTCTTCTAAGAAACCATTAAGAAATGTTGATTTCACATCAAGTTGATGGATTTCCACTTCTTTTGAGCCGCTAGAGAAATAATCAATCGAATAGTTTCAATTCGAGCAACTGGTGCAAAGACTTCATCATAATCGATCCCATGCTTCTGCTTATAGCCTTTAACAACAAGTCTTGCTTTGTATCTCACCTCTTCTCCTCTTGCATTCTTCTTTTTCTTGAAAATCCACTTGACCCCAATAGCTTTATGTCCTTTTGGAAGTTCTGATAGCTCCCAAGTGTTGTTCTTCTCAATTGATTTTATTTCTTCATCCATGGCTAGTCTCCAACTCTCATCTTTCACTGCATCACCGAAGTTAAGTGGCTCGTCATCTATAAATAGACAAAACAAGTTATTGATAGCTTCAGTGGAGCGGTATAAATCTTCGACACTTCTGAATTTATGTGGCGTTTCACTTGAGCTTTCTCCAGAGCTAGAGCTTTCTTCAAAACTTTCATGGACCAGAGCAGGTGAAGGGGGAGGAGTCATGTCTTGTTGAGGAGTCATGTCTGGCAGATGGTTCATTACTTGTGTTGGAGTCACATCTTGTTCTTCCACAAAGTATGGAAAGAAATCATAAGATTGTTCTTCTTGTGCTTCCCAATTCCAACTTGCTTGTTCATCGAACTCAACATCACGACTTATGATAATCCTTCCATTGCTTGGATTGTACAACTTGTAGCCTTTGGAGTTTGAATCATAGCCAATGAAAACATATTTAGAACTCCGATCATCAAGCTTTAATCTACCTTGGTCAGGTACATGTGCGTAGGCAATGCTTCCAAACACCCGAATATGTCTTACACTTGGCTTTATTCCGCTCCAAGCTTCTTGAGGAGTTGCATTATCCACATTCTTTGTTGGTGAGCGATTGGATAGATAAACTGCACATGAAACAGCTTCGGCCCAAAATTCCCTGGGCATATTCTTTGCCTTCAACATACTTCTTGCCATGTTCAAAATGGTTCTATTTTTTCGTTCTGCAACGCCATTTTGTTGTGGGGATCTGGGCACTGTCAAAGGACGACGAATTCCATTTGCTTCACAAAAATCATTGAATTCATTAGAAGTAAATTCGCCTCCTCTGTCGGATCTTATAGATTTTATCTCGTAGCCACTTTCTTTTTCAAAGAGTGCTTTAAAATTTTTTAAAAGCAACGAATGCTTCAGATTTCTGCTTCAAGAAGTACACCCAAGTCTTCCTACTGTAATCATCAATAAAAAGTAAGAAGTATCTACTTTTACCAAATGATAACGGCTTGATGGGTCCACATATATCAGTATGAATAAGTTGAAGGGGCTCGGTCGCTCTTGATGTTGCTTCTTTTGGAAAACTTGACCTTGCATGCTTGCCTAGAAGACACGCTTCACACAATTGGTTAGGGTGACTAATGGTTGGAATTCCATTTACCATCTCTTTTTCTCCAAGCATTTTGAGGGCTCCAAAATTCAAGTGACCAAATCTCATGTGCCAACACCAAGCTTCATTTTCCACGCTAGCCTTCAAGCACTTTGCACCAATCGTCTTGAGATTTAACATGAACATTCTATTCTTCGACATTGATACTTTAGCCACCAAGTTTCCACATTGATCTCTTAGCCAAAGACAACAATCTTTCATATGAATTTCATAACCGTTTTCAAGGAGTTGTCCCAACATCAAAATATTACTTCTTAGCTTAGGCACATAATAAACCTCACTAATAAGGCTATGGCTCCCATCCTTTAGAGAAATTAAGATTGTACCTTTCCCTTGAATTTGGACTTTCGAGGAGTCTCCAAATGAAACATTCCCTTTAATTTTCTCATCAAGTTCCACAAATGCCTCTTTATCTCCACACATGTGATTGCTTGCTCCATTGTCAAGGTACCATGTGCTTGCATCATTCTTCTCCTCATTCTTCAGTGCTAGCAACAAGGTAGGCTCTTCAATATCTTGTTGATCTTCAATGAGATTGACTCTCTCCTCATTTCTACTTTCATTTTGGCATTCCCAAGAAAAATGACCAAATTTCTGACAATTATAACATTCAATATTGGACTTGTCATGCTTCTTTTCATTCGGTCTTTGATAATTAAATCTTCCTCTTCCTCTTGATCTTCCTCGGTTTCTTGATGATGTATGATCTTCACGATCACTTCTTCCACATCCTCGTTGGCCATAACCTCGACCTCGTCCACGTCCTCGTCCTTTTTGATTCTTTTCTTCTCGGTTATTTTTCAAAAATACCTTGGCTTTGAGGGCTTGTTCAATGGACTCTTCTTGTCTTCTATTTAATTTATCTTCTTGAGCTTGCAAATCACCCATAATATTTTCAATAGTCATAGAGTCTAAATCTTTTGACTCAATGACACAAACCACATAATCAAACTTTGGAGTCAAAGAACGAAGGATATTTTCAATCACACGAACATCTTCTATGGTTTCTCCATATCTCTTCATTTGATTAACAACAGTCATCACCCTTGAGTAATAATCCGAAATGGACTCGGATTCCTTCATCTGCAAGGTTTCAAACTCACCTCGTAATACTTGGAATCGAACCTTCTTCACTTTGTCAACTCCTTGGAGAGAATTTTGCAAAATCTCCCATGCTTCCTTTGCGGTGTTGGCATTTGCCACTTTTGCAAACATCGAATGATTTGTTCCATCACTAACAAAAATTGAATGATTTGTTCCATCACTAACAATCCTTTATATAGGCTTGTTAGTGGCTATTCAAAAAATTACATCTCTTCATTTTGCACCCTTTCATCATGCAAAGGTTACATCTATTCATCATGAATGGTTGCATCCATTCATTAACATATGTTCATGAATAGTTGTACCTATTCATGAAAAGTTTAAATTATATATTTTTTCAACATAAGAGACTTATCGAAGTCAACCATTACAGGTAGTTGCACGAACTTACCTTGTTCCTCTACCTATGTATTGTAATCAACTTTAACCATACGTCCTACAATTGTGGCAATGCGTCAAAAAAATGCCTTACAATAATAACTATACAGAAGACCATGCAACCAAATCCATACTATAACATGAGACGGGTTTTTTCGGATTTTGAAAAGGTTATACTCCATAGTTTCATAGTAGGATAATTCCCATAGATCTTCCATTGACCCTCGGTCAATACCGTAGCATAGTCTCTCTCATCCTCAAACCTAACTAATAAGTAGTAATTCCCATAGATCTTCCATGGATCTCCCCCAAGGGATGCCACAGTGCATGAATTCGATTCAAAAGAGCACCATATCATATCATTCTTCCCAATAAATGAACAATCATCACATTTTGCATACTATGATCTATTTGATCATACACTTTGTCCAAAAATTTGATTGAAGGAAAAGATCATGAATCATCAACAATATAGTCCCCGTCCAGTACAACCACATCATCCGTCTCAAACCCCAATTCCCTCATCGACATTTCATCTACATACGACTTCTTAGTAGCCATGCTCATATATGATGCCCTTCGTTCCCCAATAGGGTCCTTGTGTGAATCCGATCCATTCTTAGCAGCATCCTAATCTTTCTCGCCATGCTGATCATTCTTGCCTAGTCTATTCTCACAATCAGCTTCCATATCAGAATTCTCCAACTGCTCAATATTGTGTTCTTCTCCAACTTCATGACTTTTTCCTTTTGTTTCCACTCTTAAATCCTCTAAAGCAATAGGATATCAAGGACATTCCAGCACCGGTGATACACCCATATGATCACCAATCTCTGGTGGCTGTCCGCTTGAATTTCCATAATGTTGTAAACTAGAGTTTTCACTAGGGTTTTCCATTTTGTGAATCCTTTAGTTTATAATTTTGACTAATGTCTTTATTTCTTTTTAAAATTTGAAAATAAAAATTGGAGTTGAACCTTAATGTTGGAACTCGTTCTTGACCCATCATTTAAACATGTCTAATTTTTGTTTAAACTCATTTTCAGGTTTAATAATATTTATCAAGTTAATTGCACCATATTTCGTCAGACTATGATCCTCATATTAAATTGCTTCTCAAATTTTTGAATATTATAATTTCATCCACAAATTATTAGTGTGTGTTAATCATATCCTATGTTAATAAAAGTATAGTAAAAACATCAATTATCATGTAAACTATTAAGTGTGAAAAATGCTACATTTATACTCTTTTTACTTATATTATTGTTTAGACTTAGGCCCATTTAGTTGCATTTATAGTTATTCATGCATAAATTCGTAGTCTTTCCGTTTATTGGGCTTGACCTTGCGTTTTGCTATTTTTGTGGAGAAATCGGTGTTGTTTTGTTCTTTTTCTACAGGAACAAATTACCAAGCCAGTTGCCGAGTGATTGCTAGGGAAATTCAGAGATAAGAGTAGATTTTTTAAGACTTATCACTTATCCTTATCCTTATCCTTATGACATTGGATCAAGCCCATATTTAAGTCAAGAGCTGTTGCAGATAAAGATGAAGAGATTATCCTCTCTAATTCGAAATTCAAATGGAGATTTCCCCCTCTATATAAATGGATCGTATATTTAACAATAACAATATGGAGGATCGGATCGAGAGTGAGATCAAATCAAGGAGGATCGGATCAAGGAGGAGTTTGACTTCTATGGATTTTATTTCTCTTTTTATCTTTCGATTAAACCGATGTCTGGGATTTATTCTTTGTTAATTTCTTCTAACCCATCCATGAACTAAATTAATTGGCTTGGGTTATTGGATTTATGATGTTTTTGAATGAATTATTGTTTGGTTTTTAATTCAGTATTCGATGTTTATCCCTATCTTGGCGTGTTATTTTAATTTCAAGTGAACTTGGAAAAATGGATTGAATGAATCCATTTATCTAGGCTCGGGAGAGCTAGATTCACAAAACAATTGGATACGGTTTCAATTGAAACATTCGTTGGTGGAAACTAATTCGCCTTAGGAATAAGGAGTGAATTTCAACAACTAATAAAAGTTTTCTGATTGATGATGTCCACCCAAGGTTAACGCAGAGATGTATTACCGAGGCTTGCACGGCCACCCGTTATTCAGTTAGGGATAATACGAAGGAATTGAAGAGCACTTTGTCGAACATTGAAGGAAATTAATTGCCACGACAATTCTGCCGGCAACAGCATATGATGCTCAATAACCCAACCTACTTTCACAACCTGGTTTCTCCTTCCATTTATCAATTTCCTTTGGACTTAAAATTTTAGTTGAATTTACTTGTTTATAATCACTCTCTATCACCATCAACTTATTTCCTTTACAGTGCTATGACTTAAGCAAAGTGGCACCTTAAATCACACAATAATTGCCACGATATTTGATAACTTAAGTAGAGTGGCAACTTATTTTAGTTTAATTTACTTGTTTAGACTTGGAATTTTAGTTTAATCACTTGTTTATAATCACTCTCTATCACCATCAATTAATTGCCACGATATTTGATACCTATCACTTTATTACTTATGAGGGTGCTTCCACATTAATCTCGGCACAACTTTTAGAATTGACCAACTTGATCGCATCTATGCAACCTCCGAGAGCAGCCCAAAAACTTTATGTTATGGAAGTTTCTTGTGCTTATTTTGGTGAACACCATTCTTTTGGAAATTGAATGTACAATCCCGATGCATATGGTTACATGGAGGACCGTAGTTTGAAACAATAGCAAAATCCTTGATGGTATTATTAAGAAGCTCAATTTTTTACCATGACAAATTTGCCACGGAAACAAACATACCATGGCAATGCATACCTCATCAAGTGCAATCAAATTCCTTGGAGAAGATGTTCGGGGCTTTCATGGCTAAAGATGATGCTCTCATGGGTAACCCTTAAAAGCAATCAAATTCCATGGATGAGAGGATATCCAGGATGGATGCACTAGTGAGAGATTCGAAAGAACAATTCAGGAGACTCACATATTCCTTGAAGAGCATACCTCAGCAGTCAATTCCTAGGGATATTGAAATCCCAAGGCAAGAGGCTAAGGAAAACCATGTAGATGTCTTCCCGATGTTTGGAGCACAACTAGAACCTCCAAATTGAAAGCATGTTGATGAGAAAGAATGCCCAACACTGAATGAGCCCAAACAACGAATCGCTGCATCAAAGAATGAGGAGCTTGAACATAGCAATGCTATGAAAACACTCAACGAAGCTAAGAAGTGATAACTCTATAGAAAACATATATTAGATGCTCTTTTACTTGAAATATTGCATGTGTTCGAGCCCATATAGTTGCATTTTGGAGTAGTTTGCATATATTTTTGGAGTTTATGCTTGAGTTTAACATTTTTATATATTGGTTCTATTAATGAGGAAGCAGGGACGGAGCTAGGATTTGAAGTTAGGGGGGGCAAAACATAAATTTTGAAAGGTGGGAGGGGCAAATTCACAATTATCCCAATTTTTTCTAAAAAAATATAAGAAATTAAAGGGTAAAAAAAAATTTCTCCCCTACCGGGGGGGGCCACAGCCCCACCCATGGGAGCTGTGGCTCCGTCCCTGTGAGGAAGGTAGTGTATTTTAGAGGTGCTTGTGCAGAAAGTAACAGAATGGAAGAAGTAATGGAGTGCGAGAGCATTGGAGCAGTATTCTCTCGTGATAGACTGGGTGCCACAACATTGCTGTAAAGTATCCATAAGTTCTACATTTCATGCACATTCCATCTCATATTATTGTTGTTTTCAAGTGCATTTTAGGCATAATTAGGTCATGCATTGCATAAATACAATATTCTTTGTTTTGTCATGCTTTTATTGAATATTTGTTATTTGGTAAAGTAAAGATGATGTTTTAGTGTATATTTAGTTTTGCAGGGCTAGAAGTTGTCAGAATGAGAGTAGACCAGAGGAGAGGATGCTGAGGCAGCAGACCAAGGAATTGTACTAAAATAGTTCCACAAAGATAGAGCTATTGTAGAGGACCTGATGCCGCCATGCCTACCACCCAGTACAGCAAAGTGAGTATACCGCCTAGGACAACAAAGTGAGCCTGCCGCCCAGGACAGCAAAGTGAGTCTGCCGCCCAAGGCAGCAAAGTGAGGAGTTGGTAAACTGGAGTGCGATCTGTAGAGCAGAAAATCTTGATTCTATCGATGTTGTCCACTCAATTTTCCGACGTTTGTAGCAGCAGGCAGAGCCTCTGAAAGAGGAGCAGAAGATTACATGCGGAACAAGGCAATGAGAAAAAAGTCCATATTCAACTCAAAGAAGTTAGATTTTAAAGTTGCATTTAATGCAAAAGCCTTTTGAGGACTTATACTCCAAGAAGGACTTGTACTAAACCTTTGCCTATATAAACCTCATGTATTTAGCAAATCAAAGGGAATAAGAGCTTAGGTTTTCCTTAGGCATAGCTTAGGTTTTCTTGTCGGCGGCATGTTCTAATTCTCTCTTTGGGTTTGGGTTATGTTGTAATTAGTTGTGAGAACGGTTGTTTAGGTTTTCAAGTTTGTTTTTGCAATAAAATACTCTTAGTTTGCTTAATTCATGTGCTTCACTTCCTTCAATTAGATCCAAAAGTCCAGTTGAAGAATCCATTTGTCGAGCACGACAATGTCAAACTCACGAAAGAATTAAGCATTGTTTTACCATGAAGAGGTGTTGACTAATTCAGCTTAGACATAAGTTAGAATTTTAGCGGCTAAAAGGAGCAATCAAACGTTGACTGTCTGTGTTAGGTTTACACTGAGATTGCTAGGTATTGCCTACATCACGCAACAACATAATCCTAGCCTAGACATAGGTAGGATCACTTCATACTTGCTTCGCCAAACTTGGAGTTTCTGCCAGACTTGCCGTCGGGACTTCTCTCCATCTCACCTGCCGGGACAGCGAAAGTTGCAAGAGCAGAGTGTCGTTGTGGCAGTGAAAGTTGCCGCCGCCTCAATCCACTATTACCAACCAAGACAGCAGATCGTGGCAGCGCAAAACACACTTGACCTATTCAACGCAGTTACATACTAAGCAGCAACATAACCCTGCCCTCTCTATCAACCTGATCACTTCCTTATTATTACTTGTGCTTTTATTCTACTTTTCTTCTCAAACAACCACCTTACTTGTGCATTTACTTTTCTTTTGCATGAATAACAATTGAAATCAAGTTGTCCAATCCCTGTGGGAGACAATATCTTATATACTATAACTTGACATGAGTGTGCACTTGCGCTCATAAATAGAGAACATCCAAACGCTCTACAAGTTTTTTGTGTCATTGTCGGGGATTGGTAACAGCAAAATTCGTATTTATATTTCTGCACTATTATTTTTATTTGCATTTAATTTTTGTTTTTATTATTCTTATTTTCATTCGGAAAAAAATTATGTGGGAAAGTGCTTATTCAGGTGCCCCACGAGTCAAGGGAAACAATATTTGGGAAAGTTCTTGCTAATTTTATGAAGGCAATCATGCGTTCGAAAGTTGCCCTCTTCTTTTTACAGCAGACATGTCGAGACAAACCACTTGGGAGTGGATGTCTGAATATGAACAGCAGATGCCGCCACAGCAGCAACAGTGACAGCTGATGCCGCTACTGTAGTTATCACCGCAGCAGCAAGATTCTTCATGGTATGATCAAAAATCTCAAAAACAATTACCATAACAGTTTTGCTTCAGAAAGTGACATGCCTTGGGAATATAACTATCCACAAGAACAACCAAAATCTTTGGAGGATACACTTCGAACCTTCCTTGCGCTCACAGATAAAGTGACAGTTGCCATAGACGCCAACATCGCTAAGATAGATGCACGACTGAACAATCCAGTCCTCATCAATGCCATAGATGAACCGAAACAATTAAATCTGAGGGATACTGATGTCCCAAGACAAGACGACGAAGATCAATGCAAGGAAAGATCTCCGATGTGTGAGGAGCAATTAGAAACTCCAAGCCAAGAGGATGTAGAACACTGACCGGGTAGCAAGATTGACAATTGTTCCGGCAGCTACCTAGAACCCTGCCCTGAGGACGATCTGACAACACCTGAGCAAAGCTATGCCTCAACAAAGAGGCCCGCCACGACATAAGCCTCTATAATGACGCCCGCCTCGGTAGACACCTCAGCGGCTATTGATTATATATATCTAGAGGAGCCGATGAAGGCAGATTTACAGTCGTCAAAATCTCTACTAATGGAGATTTTCGAGGAGCCTAAAGAGTGATACAGGGGTGTTGTTGAAGAAAACAACATTCCTCGTTCATTCGCGGATCTAGGATAATAGCAAGTATTTCTCTGCAATAGAAACAAACATGATGTTGAAGTTAGATATTTTAAATAGTAAAAAAAAATCAGAATTGGGAGAGAAGAAAGTTGCAGAAATTTTTAGGATAAATTGAACGACGAAGATGAAATTCTTCAAGCATTCAACAACGGTAGCAACGTTCTTGGGATTTGACACGATGAACTCGAAAGAACCTGCATAATCTGTTATGCAAACCCGAATCGAAACTGTTCTTCGTAGTCGGAAAAGGTGAACAAACTCCAAGGAAGAACTCGAACAATCTGTTGAACGAACCCGAACCTTATCTTGAATTTGTTCGAATACAGACTTGGACCCTTCAATTATCGAACAATTGAGAACCCGAAGTATCAAAGAAAAAGTTCTAAAAAGAACCAAATTTGAGAGAAAATCTCACAAAATAATTTATTCATCCAAAATGTGTTACCAAATTAAATTGTTTAAACACATATATATAGGTACAAGGGCTGCCAAATTCGTTTAAGTTGTGTGGCTGATATTAAAAGGTGTTTAAAAATTGAATTTGAGTGAAAATAACTCCTTTTGGGCGGACTCAATTGGCAGCCACAAGTTTAGGCGCCCAAAACACATGAAAATCACATTTAACATGTGATTTTTATGTTTGAAATTCAAACATAACCACTCGGGCTTATCCTTTCTTGCAAATGGCATATAATGAAGGAGAAAACGGGCTGATTCGGCTGCACATTCACACACATGTGTCAAGCTGCCACGTGGGTGCTGGAGATGACCAGATGCCACCTAGGCTGCCACATGTGCACTAGCACACTCCCATATATGCAAGACGCTTTTCAGCTACTTCTGGACTTGTCAGCTGAAGTTGAGCTAGTGGAGCTAAAGTTGAGCTGACTGGAAATGAGCTGAGCTGAAACGAACTAGCTGAAAGTGTGATGAGCTGAAAATGAGCTGGTTGCACTCTCCTGAGCTGGATTTGAGCTGCATATGCTCACTTGAGCTGAAGTGGAGCTGCATATACTCACTTGAGCTAGTGTCCTCCTACGTACCTATGTTAAAAGGCAACAAACTTCCATCAAAGCATTGTAAACTTAATGGAAACAATAATACAAATCGTAAACAAGTGCACAATTATTTATTAACACACAAACAAATATAAACACATCATAAGTTATACTTATTCAAAACACACCAAACATACTATATACATAGTAAACACACTGATATAAATAATATATGTATAAGAAATGTTACACATCAATATGTAACAAATGAAAAAGCAAACTTCCCTGAAAGTTTGAAGTTGCATCGTTGGTAGGCATAAACGTGCTCACATCATCTCCCCATTCTTTAATGCGATTTGTCCCCAAATCGACCCTCTTTACAAAAGGGAACAATTTCGACTTTCGCTTGGCAGGGAACTTCTTCAGTCGTCTTGCTCGGCACATATTCCATCCTTTCAAACCAAGTTCTTTTACAAAGAACACAAATGAAAATGCCTTCTTTCTTGTACCTTTCCGAATAATGCACAACATAAAGTTAGACAATGTTCGTCGTGCATCTTTAAACCTGAAAAAAATGACATACAAAGGCAACTCCAAAGAACAACAAGAATCTCGAAGATCATCCAGAATCACAACACAATGTTGTTCACAATCCAATGTACAACCAAAGAAATCAGCATATAAAAATGAAAAATCAATAGTACAATGGAAAGGAACGCCAAACCGTGGTAAAGAAGGTTGCTGAAATTTTGAAAAGGACATAGATGCACTAGACATATCAACAGTAGCAACCTTGGGAACTTCACATGGTATCACCTTATTAACCTGCAAGTTAGAAGAAGAAAAAGAAGAAAATGTCGAATCAGATAATACATGTGAATTTGCTTTCTTCTTTTCGCATTCATTCTTCTCTTTGTTGGCCTTCCAAGTTGCAGTACTCACTTTCAAACGAACTTCGTCTTCATATACTTCACTTGGAGTCATAGGTGCCAAAGTTACCTTTTTGCCCTCATGAGTAAAAGAGTATCGATTGGTGTAACAATCGTGCAAAACTCTCTTATCATACTGCCACGGTCTTCCTAACAACAAATGACAAGTATCCATAGAACAAACATCACAAGTTACCTCATCCTTGTATTTGCCAATGAAAATGGTATAACAACTTGTTCGGTAACTTCGATTTCAACACCATCATTCAACCACTGTAACTTGTACGGATTGGGATGCGTGGTCGTCTTCAGTCCTAACTTGTCAACCATGAGAGTACTAGCAACGTTAGCACAATTACCACTATCAATAATCACAATACATACCTTTCCGTTCACGTTGCATCTCGTGTGGAAGAGGTTGTTTTGTTGTGGTTCATCCTGTGATGGTTGATCATTCAGACTTCTCTTGTCAACAAGTGCTTCATCGGTAGCCAATGTCTGCACATTGTCATCATTTATCTCTTCATGGACAGAATGGGAACCACCCCCATCTAATCTATCTAATTGAGAATGTATAGGTTTCAATGCATTAGCAATCACTCGTTGCATCATCCGCTCTAAGGCTTGCATATTGAGATTCAGTGGTTGTTGTTCACCCGAATTATTGTCAGAACCTGCCATTTTCAAACACTAAAACAAACAAAAGAAAAGATGTTATAGGTTAGTAAAATAAAGAACAAGGACCTCACAATAACACGTTCAACAAAGTCTCACGGATCACTCCAAAGAACAGTGCACTCATAAAATAACACTCAGCGCTCGTGTTTCACTCGGGAGAATGCTTGAATGGCTTTTTTGTCTCCCCTGCTGTTCTCACACGCTCAAATGCCTTTTCCACTCGTTCTCTCGCAAACAGTTCTTTAAAGAACTAACTCGATCCTTCAAACTTGTTAACTGTGTCAAACTTTTAAGAAAACTTAAAAAAAGGCGAAGAAAAACAAAGGTTAAGAATGGTTTAAGGGTTGTTAGAATAAAAATAAAAGGTTAGAAAATAAAAGAAATGTGGCTGGAAATTTGGTGATGAAACGAATAAACAAGGCTGAATAAAGAAATGAAGGAACAAAAACAAAGAACTTACTGCAATAGGAATGCTTGCAGCGACCCTATCACCGAACAAACAAGAAGAAGTTGTTTTGGGTGATTTCGAAGCATTCCAAGGCAAATTTGATCATCCTTCATCATTTTCACAAACCAACAGCACATATGAACGTAAAAATACATCAAATATTCGAATCTGGTTTTTTTTTGTTTTTTTTTCGATTTTTTGTACTTTGACTTTTCTGGTCAAACTTTGACTTTGACTTTTTCTTTTTCAGAATTTCATTTTTTTTTACTTTTGTATTATTATTTTTTTGATTTCTTGTAGTGCAGAAAGTGCTATAATCCGACCAAAGCTCTGATTACCATATGATACATGGGTGTTGTTGAAGAAAACAACATTCCTCGTTCATTCGCAGATCTAGGATAATAGCAAGTATTTCTCTGCAATAGAAACAAACATGATGTTGAAGTTAGATATTTTAAATAGTAAAAAAAAATCAGAATTGGGAGAGAAGAAAGTTGCAGAAATTTTTAGGATAAATTGAACGACGAAGATGAAATTCTTCAAGCATTCAACAACGGTAGCAACGTTCTTGGGATTTGACACGATGAACTCGAAAGAACCTGCATAATCTGTTATGCAAACCCGAATCGAAACTGTTCTTCGTAGTCGGAAAAGGTGAACAAACTCCAAGGAAGAACTTGAACAATCTGTTGAACGAACCCGAACCTTATCTTGAATTTGTTCGAATACAGACTTGGACCCTTCAATTATCGAACAATTGAGAACCCGAAGTATCAAAGAAAAAGTTCTAAAAAGAACCAAATTTGAGAGAAAATCTCACAAAATAATTTATTCATCCAAAATGTGTTACCAAATTAAATTGTTTAAACACATATATATAGGTACAAGGGCTGCCAAATTCGTTTAAGTTGTGTGGCTGATATTAAAAGGTGTTTAAAAATTGAATTTGAGTGAAAATAACTCCTTTTGGGCGGACTCAATTGGCAGCCACAAGTTTAGGCGCCCAAAACACATGAAAATCACATTTAACATGTGATTTTTATGTTTGAAATTCAAACATAACCACTCGGGCTTATCCTTTCTTGCAAATGGCATATAATGAAGGAGAAAACGGGCTGATTCGGCTGCACATTCACACACATGTGTCAAGCTGCCACGTGGGTGCTGGAGATGACCGGAAGCCACCTAGGCTGCCACATGTGCACTAGCACACTCCCATATATGCAAGACGCTTTTCAGCTACTTCTGGACTTCTCAGCTGAAGTTGAGCTAGTGGAGCTAAAGTTGAGCTGACTGGAAATGAGCTGAGCTGAAACGAACTAGCTGAAAGTGTGATGAGCTGAAAATGAGCTGTTGCACTCTCCTGAGCTGGATTTGAGCTGCATATGCTCACTTGAGCTGAAGTGGAGCTGCATATACTCACTTGAGCTAGTGTCCTCCTACGTACCTATGTCAAAAGGCAACAAACTTCCATCAAAGCATTGTAAACTTAATGGAAACAATAATACAAATCGTAAACAAGTGCACAATTATTTATTAACACACAAACAAATATAAACACATCATAAGTTATACTTATTCAAAACACACCAAACATACTATATACATAGTAAACACACTGATATAAATAATATATGTATAAGAAATGTTACACATCAGTATGTAACAAATGAAAAAGCAAACTTCCCTGAAAGTTTGAAGTTGCATCGTTGGTAGGCATAAACGTGCTCACATCAAAGAGTTTTCCCTTAACCGGCACAACACTATGACAAAAGAATACCACAATAGCTGGTTGCCGCAGCAGCTACCTCGGCAGCAAAAGAAACTTTCCCCTATGGCGAACTTCGACAAAAGGAGGTAAGTGCATGGTTAGGTAGTTATATAATTTTTCCTAATCACATGTTCATGCCTTCAAGAATAGGAACAAGAAAGAAGGTTCACATGGATTACAAGGGAACGAGAAAGAAAGACTCCTCCACCATGAGGATAATCACTAGATAGAGGGTGCGGATGGATTGCAAGAAGTATCAAAAACGACCCTCTTAAACTAAACCGATATGGGAGTAGTTACTTTAGGAGATGTATATCAAAGCACTCCTAGAGTAACAAAAAAATTGAATAAGTTTTTATTTTTCCACATCTTTATTATTTTATTTAGGAGTAGATTTTACCTACTTAGGACCATATTTTATTTGCGTTTTATTCCCGTCTCACAACTACTTACTTAGATTCAGACCCTAAGGAATCGAGCCGCCGAGCACAACAGGGGCAACACTACCGTAGCCCGCAACTGGCAGAAGAGCAGATAACTCCTCCACATCTTCTCCACCATCTGACAACAACTAAGCATGAGTTTTCTTTCCCTTTCTCATATTTACTTTTCAGATTTAATTTTATTTTGTGCATTGAGGGCAATTCATGTCTCGAGTTTGTGGGGTATAGTTCTCATGTTTTTTTAGGCATACTTAGTAGCATGTAGTTTGCATATTGTACTTGCCCTTATTGCCATGATTAAATAATTGTGCTGCCTCGGCAGCAACCTTATATATCATAACAACATCTTTGTTTATCAAGTTATTCTTCATATTCAGCCTATACACAGTCTTGTACACACTGCATTGGCATTATAGATTAATTCTGAGTTATTTCTTGCTATTTTCCCGTCACTAATCTAATGCAGGTGCCACGGCCTTAAGGTGCGGAATCAAGTTGAAAACATGTTTTTCTTTCTGGTTAATATAAGGGCAAGTATGTTTAGGTTGCATTGCTTGAGGAAAAGCAATACTTCGAGTTTGGGGGTGTGTAACGTGTCCATAAGTTTTATATTTCATTTACATTCCATCTCATATTACTGTTGTTTTCAAGTGCATTTTAGGCATAATTAGGCCATGCATTGCATAAATACAATATTCTTTGTTTTGCCATGCTTTTATTGAATATTTGTTATTTGGTAAAGTAAATATGTTGTTTTAGTTTATATTTAGTTTTCCAAGGCTAGAAGTTGTTAGAAGGAGAGTAGACAAGAAGATAGGATGTTGAGGCAGCAGACCAAGGAGTTGTACTAAAATAGTTCCACACAAGGAGAGCCGCTGCAGAGGGCCTGCTGGCGCCATGCCTGTCGCCCAGGACAGCAAAGTGAGTCTGCCACCCAGGATAGTAAAGTGAGCGTGCCGCCCAGGACGACAAAGTGAGTCTGCCGCCTAGGGCAGCAAAGTGAGGAGTTGGTAAACTGGAGTGCGATCTGTAGAGCATAAAATCATGATTTTATCGATGTTGTCCACTCAATTTTCTGACGTCTATAGCAGCAGGCAGAGCCACCGAAAGAGGAGCACAAGATTACTTGCGGAGCAAGGCAACGGGAAAAGAAGCCCATATTCAACTCAAAGAAGTTAGATTTTAAAGTTGCATTTAATGCAAAAGCCTTTTGAGGACTTCTACTCCAAGAAGGACTTAGACTAGATTTTTGCCTATATAAACCTCATGTATTTAGCATATCAAAGGGAACAGGAGCTTAGGTTTTCCTTAGGCATAGCTTAGGTTTTCTTGCCGCCGACATGTTCTAATTTTCTCTTTGGGTTTGGGTTATGTTGTAATTAGTTGTGAGAACGGTTGTTTAGCTTTTCAAGTTTGTTTTTGCAATAAAATAATCTTAGTTTGCTTAATTCATGTGCTTCATTTCCTTCAATTAGTTCCAAAAGTCAAGTTGAAGAATCCACTTATCGGGCATGACAATGTCAAACTCACGAAAGAATTAAGCACATTCTCATCATGAAGAGGTGTTGACAAATTTAGCTTAGGCATAAGTTAGATTTTTAGCGGCTAAAAGGAGCAACCAAGCGTTGACTGTCTGTGTTATGTTTACGCTGAGATTGCTAGGTATTTCCTACATCACGCAGCAACAGAATCCTAGCCTAGACATATGTAGGATCACTTCAGAATTGCTTCGTTGAACTTGGAGTATCTGCCAGACTTGACGCCGGGACTTCTCTCCATCTCACCTGTTGAGACAACGAAAGTTGCAAGAGCAGAGTACCGCTGTGGTAGCGAAAGTTTTCGCCGCCTCAATCCGCCATTACCCGCCAAGGCAGCAGATCGTGGCAGCGCAAAACACACTTGACCTATTCAACGCAGTTTCACACTAAGCATCAGCATAACCCTGCCCTCTCTATCAACCTGATCACTTCCTTATTATTACTTGTACTTTTATTTTACTTTTCTTTTCAAACAACCACCTTACTTGTGCATTTACTTTTCTTGTGCAGGAATAACAATTCGAATCAAGCTGTCCAATCCCTGTAGGAGACGCTATCTTATATATTATAACTTGACAAGAGTGTGCACTTGCGCTCATAAATAGAGAACACCCAAACGCTCTACAATTGTTGTGAGGCTAAAGACAAATCTTGGAACCTTTGACGTAAAGAAACACATGGCACCCCTCTCCTTTATTGAGCAATTAATGACGTAAAATGCAAGATCCTCATTAAAGGATCACATGTTACTTTAGGGTTTTAAAACCCTAGGAGGGCCACCTCTATATAAAAATATCAAGGTCATCAATTAAAAGAAGCTGCACTTAACACACAAACACGCAGAGGGGCTTGATTAGAAGAAACAACACTTTGTCTTCAACTATCGGATAATCACCATCGTTGAAGGTCTAGAGGAGTCTCCAAGCAACGAAAGCTATCCAGAGAGGCTTGAGGAGTTTGGAGCGATGCAACATCGGTTTGAGGGTTGAAGAAGAATTTCTAGGATGTTTGGATTCTCTTTCTCTCTCGCTTTTATAAACTGCCATTAATTATACTTCGATTATTACGAATATTATTTGCTCATACATGAGCTCAATACTTTTTGTTGAGTTTATTATCTTAAGATACTATGTTTTAAATATTTTTTATTGCTTAATCATTTATTTGTGGCTTAATATCGAGAAAGTTGTGTTAGACCATGTGAACAATGGATCTTAAGTTGTTAACTTGAGTTCTAATCCGGCTTAGACATAAGTTTAGGATTTCAATGACTAATAAGAGAAACTTAAATAGATAATAAGTTGTTAGGGTTTACGCAGACATGTATCACCATAGCATACTATTATCAACTTCTAGATATCGAGAGAGTTTAGAAGTTTATTAGAAACCCTTGTCGAGTAGATAAAAGTTAACTCGTCCTTATAGCATTCGAATTGTAATTAGCATAGTTCTTAGACAATAAACCCAATATCCATCCTCAATTGAATCTTTTCTACAACATTTATTTGTTCTTTGATCATTGTTTTACCTTTACTTTTCTTTCCTATCCCATCTAGTATATAATATTATCATCACACCATTATTATTTCACTAACTCTTACTTGGAATTGCTTTGAGTTTATCACTCCAATCTCTGTGGGTTCGACACTATACTTATCACTTTATTAATTGATCGACGGGTATACATGCTCTAATTTGCGCATCTATTATACACGAATCAAGAAGAGTAATGCTACAACAAATTCTGAGGAAGTTGATGCCAAAAATATGAAAGCAATGCAGATGTTGCAGCAGGAATCTGAAGATTGCTCTTATCTACATTTTCCACAGCAATTGCACGACTACATGCAGGGTCAACAAGATTGTGATACTTTGTTAATGGAATATGAGCAGGTAATGGTTGAACCCTTGGAATTCTTTAAAAAATTACTTCATCCATTGCATGTATTTCTTGAGGAACCAACGCTGCTAAATTTGAAGCCACCAAAAGTAGGGTATGATCATTTGTGAGACGACACTCTATCCATAGTGATTCCCTCAAATATTAGTGATGCACCAAAATCTCTGCTAATGGAGTTGTTTGAAAAGAGTTAAGGAAGCATCTGTTGGATGCCTGGAGATTTTCAAAAAATTGGCCCTTCTTTTGACTTACACTGAATTTTGGTAAAGGATTGTCACAACAATTGTTGGAGTAGCAATTGCCACAACAACAAAGGCTACATCCAAATATGATGGAAGTCAAAGAGAATGAGGTAATCAAATGGTTGGATTTTGATGTAATTTTTCCTATTAAAATATGTATGCCTTCAGGAACAATAGCAAGGTGGAAGGTATGCCTTTGTTGGCTTTTCGAAAAAAAGCACTCATAGGAATGGTGCTAATTCCCATGTTCTTTTTAGTCTCGCTTGATTTCGAGAGCCTCCCCCTCCCCGTCTCTTACTCGTCTTTTGAAAGCCGTCATCCTGGATTTCTTTTTTTCGTATGTCGGCCTCACCTTTCTACATTAATTATTATTAATATTTCCTCAGGTCTCTATAAAACAGAATGAAAAACCCGGGCAAACAAAAAGAGAGAAGAAAAGTAGAAAGGGGGGAAGAAGTCTAGTATGGACTACAAAGGAATAAGAAAAAAAGACACATCCACCAAGGTAATGGAAATGACCCCCATTAAGCTTTATTTAAGGGTGTTGAAAGAAGCCCAAAAATTAGACCTATCACGACAAAGAAACATGCCATGACAACTGCCCGATCCCAAAGAACTCTGAACCCATTGCTGAATTGATTGGAGTAGATTGAACCAGAGCAACAACTCATATGGCAATACATCAACACTCGTTGAGCGCGATAATAGAGAAGTGTACTTAGATGATGCATGAAAATGCAACTTCTAAGCATTTTCAATTTTCTATTTTATTTCATTTTATTTATTTTGTTTAGTTTCTTTTTGTTTATGTTTTTCTTTTTCTTTTTCATTTTGATTTGTTTTTATCTTTATTTTATACATTTTATTTATTTTATCTCTTTATTGATATTTATCTTCTTATTTTTTTTATTTTTTAGGATAAGAGTCTCAAGAACATTTGGTGGTTGAGATTAAGAGATAAAATTTCATCTAAAATGAAATTTTTATCCATTAAAGGAGATAAGAGCCGGTTCTTTTAATTTCTTTTCACCCAAATTGTTACCCAAAAATTTCAATCTTTCCCTCCCTCCCAAATTAATTCCAGCATTGCATCTCTTTAATTGATGCAAAGCCATTAGCCACCCATCTTTACTTCACCATTAAAGACAACAAAGAACCCAACTTCTTCATCTTGTCCACACAACACCATCTTCTCTTCTTGAGTCTCTTGAAGTTTTTCTTGCTTTCCTTGCTTTCATCTTGTTCGACACATTCACATCATGACCGAGAAATCCACACCCAGAGCCAGATCATCCAAGACAGCCTCCGCCTCCACCTTTCACCGTTTCGCCACGCCGGCCACCGAGAAGAAATTCAAATCTAATTTTTCTATGCGCAAGGTTTAGAAAGAACAAGGATTCGCGTACGACATTGAGAAACTGGATTTTGGTCTTGAGAATGATGTGCATGACATAATTGACAACCACAATTGGTCCATCTTTTGCGACCAACCTGGAGAAATTAATTGTACGTAGGTAAGAAAATTCTATACCAATGTTACAGATCCTAACAAACCTTACTTTTTATGTGTGTGGCGGGCTATCTTTCATGATGCAAACACGATTTAAGACCCACCATGGAGTGTTCTTAGAAAGCGATGAACATGAGGAGTTTGCCAAGAATATCACTTCGAAAGTGATAGAGAAGGTTTTCAATGATCTCACGGTTGAAGGAGCCATGTGGAACGAAGGGAACATGCAGGGTACGGTTAACTGGAATTTGCTATAACCCGAAGCATAGTTGTGTAACAACATCGTCAAAACTCGTTTGATACCAACCACACATAACACTACCATTTCATCTTCTTTTTTACATTAGATTCACTCTATCTTTCATAAACGCACTATTAATATTGGTCTTATAATTGTTAATAAAATTTATGCGTGCAGCAAAAAAATGTGGGCTCGTTGTGCTTCCCCAATTTGATCATGGCACTTTGCAAAGATATGTTGGCGTCATCGGATGCAACAGACGAGAAGTTGCAGTTTAAAAAGGATTGGTCCAAAAGCCCTTATATGAAGATGATGTAAGAAGGACCAACAAAATTGCCCACAGTAACCAAAGGATCTAAGGTTATTAGACCTTCCCCGAAAAGTGCACATGTCGTGGCAACCTCTTAGGTGCTAACTGACCTTGTTCTTCCACTACTGCAACGATTGGATCAATTGGAAGTGAAGCAACAGTTTTTCTGGCGCTATGTGAAGGATCGGGTATCGCTATGGAGAGAGTTATATTAGAGATTAATCTGACGTGCAATGTGCCTTTTCCTATGTTTCTTGTGGAGCTGCTTGTCCCAGCAATCGAAGCTTCAATTTTGGGCCAACTGGGAGTGATATTGTCGTGGCAACTCTCGCAGCGCACAAAGGTAAAGAACCAACTCAAGAACCGCAACTTACTGACTCTTGTCATGATTTCTCAGATTTCAATGACATCACCTCTACATCATTGAAGTCCCTACCTCAGATGTTGCATCGAAGAAAACATCGAAGCATCAAGCTTCACCACAAGAAGAAGCCGAGAAGGAGGGTGAGTTGGTTGAGAAAGGTCGAGGAAATTGTGGAGAGTGACCTAGCACTGACTCCACGAACACAACCAATGTAGGTAACAAATGCCTCAAGCAAACTACCCGAAGGACGCTACGAATTCGAGGTGGTGACATATCAAATTAGTCCATTTGCATTTCATTTTTCTTTTTCGTTTATTTGTTTTGCATGCATTGAGGACAATGCTTCCCTCGAGTTTTAGGGGGTTGTCTTGTCTTTATTTTGTCTGCCTCATTGTAGTTTGCATATATTACTTGCCATGAAAACTACATGCTTAATTTCTAGAACTTCTTGTGCTATCCTATGATAAGATAATTGCCACGGCATTTAGTTGAAAGAACCTTAGACTTTAGGATTGATATAAAATTAACTTGGAAATTTGGTATGATGCTTTTAATACTTACATTGTTGTGACTTGACGATCTAGGCATACCAAGTAAACATTAGGTTGTTAAAAAAATTTAAATTGTGCTTGAGGTGCCCATCAAACTCTAGCCAAAAAATGATGAAAAAATTGCTAAAGGTGCCCATCTGACTACAGACAAAAAAAAGAAAAATAAGAGAATTTGCTAGAGGTGACTAAGTGATTCTAGCTGAATAAATTGCCTCAACAATATAACAATAAAAAAGCTAAGGTTTGCTTCGAATCTTGTTGATTGACTTGTACACAACTCTACACACACTTGCAACAGCATTACAGTTTATTTTTCAGTGATTTTCCATGCTTTCCGAAGGTCGAAAGGTAATTGATTCTTTATTGTCACGGTTTTAAGGATTGAAGTCAGTTTTGAAGCATTTTATTTGGTAAACGCCTTGGCAGGTAATTGTTGTTAGTTATTGAATTGCTTGAGGAAAGCAATAGTTCGAGTTTGGGGGTGTGTTAAGTGTGAAAAAGTACTACATTTAATACCTTTTTACTTAGATTATTGTTTATACTTAGGCCCATTTAGTTTTATTTTTATTTATTTATGCATAAATTTGTAGTCTTTTCGTTTATTTAGCTTGGCCTTGCGATTTGCTATTTTTTTGGAGAAATTGGTGTTGTTTTGTTCTTTTTGTGTAGGAACGAATTGTTGAGCCAGTTGTCGAGCGATTTCCAGGGCATGTAGAAGATAACAACATATTTTTCAAGACTTATCACTTATCCTTATCCACATCTTTATCACATTGGATAAAACCCAGATTTAAATCAAGAGCCATTGTAGATAAAGATGAAGATATTATCCCCCCTGATTCAAAATTAAAATGGAGATTACCCCTCTATATACACAGTCCGCATCTTCAACAACAACGTGGAGGATCGACTCGATAGTGAGATCAAATCAAGAAGGAGAATCGGATCAAGGACGAGTTAGACTTCTCTAGATTTTGTTTCTCTTTTTTTCTTTCGATTTAAACTGATGTCTGGGATTTATTCTTTGTTGGTTTCTTCCAACCCATCCATTAAATAAATTATTTGGCTTGGGTTATTTGGTTTATGATGATTGTGAACGAATGATTTGTTTTGGTTTTAAATTCAATATTCAGTGTTTATCCAAATCTTGGTGTGTTATCTTAATTTCAAGTGAACTAGGGAAAAGGTCTTGAATGAATCTATTTATCTAGGCTCGGGAGAGCTAGATTCATGAACCGATTGGATACGGTTTCCATTGAAATAGTTGTTAGTGGAAACTAATTCGCCTTAGGGATAAGAAGTGAATTTCAGCGACTAATAAGAGTTTTCTGATGGATGATGTCCACCCAAGGTTAACGCGGGGATGTATTATTGAGCTTGCACAGTCATCAGTTCTTTGGTGGACGGAACTCGGCATGAAGAAAGAAGATGGAATCAAGTTCATTATCTTCTTCCCCAAAGAGGAACGAACCAAAAAAGAATGGAGGGAGAGAGGGAGGGAGAGCTTTATGTTAGCCATGGAAAATTTGGGAACAAGCTTGTTAATCCAAGGATTTGGGATCCTTGATTAGGCAATCGAAGGAAGAGGGTAAGCATTCCTTTGTCATTTCTTTAAATTAGAGTTAAATTGAGTTTGAAACATAAATTTCATTAACCTTGTGTTATTGTAGTTAGAGAAACAAAAGTATATGTCATGAACATTCCCTAGAGCATTCAAATAAACTATGTAAAAAGATTAGACCATGCATATAGTTACTAAAATGTCTAATGTTATCTCTTGTGAACTTTGAATGTAACACCCGTGTTTTGGGGTTAGGAGTTCGGTGTGTGCGTTGGGTTCAAGTCGTCAAAACCGGTTTAATTTAATTAGGCCTTGATTTTAATTTAAATGAGATAAAATTTAAGGAATGGCAGTTTTGTAAATAAGTGAAAATAAGGAAGACAAACTTTTTGAAACTAAAAGAGAAAAAGAAGTCTTCTTCCTTGCTTCTTCATTTCTAACGTGGAAAAACCTCAAACCCCTCCCAAAGCCCTAAATCACTATTTCATCCTTTTTCTCCACCATCTCAAGAGCTCCTTTGAAGGTAATATCGTTTTTGAACTCTCATATTCATCCCAAGCATTTCCATGGTTTTAGATTTCAAAACCATCAACTCTTTAGTTTTTCAAGTTTTTCAAGTTTGAAGAAAGTATGAATTTTTAATGGGTTTTCAACTTGTTTTTGGTTTGCTTAGTTGATTTTTGAGTTCACCTCACCTTAATACACCTAATATCTTAAAATTGAGGGATTTTGAGAAAAATCTCGAAGTGGGTCTTGGGGGCATTTTTAAAAGTGTCAAAACATGAATTTTTGGTGTGTTTTTGTGTTGGGTTGAAGGGCTGATGGTATAGGGTTGTTAGGGAAGTGTTTTGGAAGCCTTTAGATGTCATTTTGGTGTTGGAAATGGTGGATTTCAGCTGGGTATTTGGGGAGTACGAAAATGTGAGTTTTGTGGTTAGTTTGGGTTTAAAACTATGAAGTTTTAGCTTGTGATTGTGGGTTGAGGTTGTGGATGAGTTTAGCATTGGTTTGGTGAGTAATATCTTGTCTTTTGATTGGTTAGAAGCAAGAGGAAACATCGGAGAAGGTTCAGGATCGAATCCGGAAATTGTGGACGCTTGACTAGCTTTGCTTGGTTTGCTAAGGAAGGGTGGTGAGTGAAACTTTCAAAATTGTTTAAATTGGTTCAAGTGTGTGTTGTTGAGGTTTGGGTTGTGCTTGGTAGGTCATTCCAAGGTAGAAGTTAAATTGGTAGTTTGACTTCTTGTGTGTTTACAAGCTTTAAATGTTTATGCCTATTCTATTCTTGTGAAGCGTGATTTGGATATGTATGAATATACATTGTTGTGTGTGATGATGGATGTGTGCTATAAATGATGGACGTATGATGTGGTTTAAAGGTATAATTGGCACTAGTTAACTTAATGGTATAAATGATCGATCATTAGGATTAGTGTGCACACGGTTGAGTCAAATTCGCGTGTGGCCTTGGTGGTGTTAAGTCATCAAGGAGGAGTACGGTGATGTAATATTCCACCGAAAATTGTTTATATTATACGTGATGATGAGTGGAATCCCATCCGTAGGGCATGTGATGATGAGTGGAATCCCATCCATGCAAGGTCCGGTGATGAGTGTAATCCCACCGAGGTAATGTTGCTGTAGAGTGTAATCTGAATATCCGAGTAAACTAATAGTGGCCAATGTACTTGCTCTTGTGGTTATGATGTTGAGATATTTGCTTTATCTTGTTGAGCTTAATATGAAGTAAGATGCCATATTATTGAATCTTGTGTTGCTAGCTAGTTTGCTATGTTAATGCTTATGTATGTTGTGTGTGATGTTAAGGATTATATGCTTGAACCCTGCATTGTCGTTGTTTTGGTTTTAGAGCATCCCCACTAAGCTTCTAGCTTTCGCTCTCATTTTCGACAATGCAGATCAGTAGTGTGGAGTTAGCAAGGAGCAAGGCGAAGGGGCATCCCAAGCTTTGTAGTTGCTCAAGTATGATTTAGTAAATAAAGTAGTAGTTTAGCAATGGGGCTACTATGTGTTTGTATGAGCGTTGTATGACTCATAATTGTTGAATGTTGTTTATGCTTTGCTTTGGATTTGTAAACCATGTTATGTCTTGTTGAATGCTTGTGATGAGAGGTTATGCCTTGGATGTTATATGTTGTTTGGCAAGCATGTAAACTTATGTGTGAAGACATGTGCCTTTTGGCTTTTAAGTATGCCTTGTTATGCAAAATATATCTTTATGTGAATGCCATGTTGGAAATGCCTTGTTGGTCATCTAAATTGTTCTACATGCTAGTTCTAGGTTGTGGAATGTAGTATGAATGCTTGTATGTGGCTAGGGAAGTCTTAAAATGCATTTAGTGTCGAGTCTTGTGTTGTTTTGCTGCCAATTGGTGTCTTGCAGTGCAGGGCGTATCGATACGCCTAAGGGTCATATCGATATGGTCCTACACTTTGGGACACAGAATTGGCTAGGGGTACCGATACTCGGGGGTGTATCGATACGCCCAAAGCTCATTGGAATTCTGAGATTTTCACGAGTCTTTGGCGTATTGGTACGGGCTCTAGGCGTATCGGTACGGTTTTGTCTCGTTGACCGCGAGATGTTGACCGAGAAGGGCGTATCGATACGCTCAAGGGCTGTATCGATACGGACTTCCTGTATTGACTGAGGGCAGTTGACTTGGTCAAGGCGTATCGATACCCTTGACAGGTGTATCGATACAGCCTGTTCTATAAGTGTAAAATGGGCTGTTTAACATGTTTTGGCTTGGTTGCTTTTACCTCGTGATGTTTTCGCTATCGTTATCACTTAGGAAATAATATGCCTTTAGACAAGATTTAATTAAAAGAAATTTTCTAGGGTTGCTAACCGAAGTGGGACCTTAACGGGTTTCACATCGGTTTTCCCCGTGTAGCCTACTCGGACCGGTCAGCCGACCAGACCAGGACAAGGGGGTTACATTGAATATGTAACTTTGGAGTGGGTGTGTCATTCAGATGACATACTTGGTGAATTATCTTGAATTGGTGTTAGAATAATATAGTTAAGATGTGGATGATTCGATTAAATCTTGAATGCAAAATGAGAAATGTTGTTATACTAATTAGTGCTGATTTATACAAGAGAGAATAGTTTCGAAACCGTTTTGATAATTCAATGGGTTGTTTTGCGTGTTTAGGGATTGTTTTGTTCACATTTTGGACTGTTTTATAAATAAAACAGAGACAAATTTGTTGAATGAAACAAGGTCTATTTTGTAACACTAGTGGATTGTTTTGAATATATATATATATATATATATTCTTATTGGGACAATTTTGATAAAATGAACACCTAGTGGACTGTTTTGATATACATAAGTATGTATGCAAGTGTATAGACTATTTTGAATGTATACAAATACGTTAGGGACTGTTTTGTGCATATATATATATATATATATATATATATATATATATATATATATTTATGTATGTATGTATGTATATATGTATACACATGAAAATTGGACTGTTTTGGATACATAAAAAAGTAAATGGGATTGTTTTATACATATATTCGTGTACTTATGTAATTGAAACCGTGTTGCATATATATATATATATATGTGTGTGTGTGTGTGTGTGTGTGTGTGTGTGTGTGTGTGTGTGTGTGTGTGTGTGTGTGTGTGTGTGTGTGTGTGCATATATGTGTAATGGACTGTTTTTCTAAGCTTGCTTGAAGGACTGCTTTGAATTTCTAATGTATTGTTTTGTCAAAGAAAAATAGGGGATGGCTTTTCTGTAAAAGCAAGGACTATTTAAGAAGTGAAAAGAGGACTAAATTTGTGAACCCTTGAACTTTTGATAACAAAATTAATTAAGCCCCTAAACTTTTTTGCACCCAATTAAGCTCTTGAACCAAGAAATTAAATCAATTAATCCCTTGAACCAATTTTGACCATTAAATCTTGATATAGTTTTTTTGGATCTGTAACCTCCTCGTCCCGGGCTAGACGACAGACTGGTCCGATTAGGTTACACGGGGAAAACTGAAGCGGAACCCGTTAAGGTTCCACTCCGATTAACAACCCTAGAAAATTTTCATTTAATTATCTTTTCTAAATATTACATTTAGTCCTATGTGCGAAAACGTCAGCGGAAAACGATATAGAAAACATCCAAGCAGACATAAGATAACTTAATTTACCAAGTGACATGTTAGTCCAATTTGCATGCTTAAGAAACCAAAACCATACATAAAAGGTGCATATAAACTTAACAAGGAAGCAAACAAACAAAAGGGACTAAAACACAACATCCGATAACCTTTGAAGATGCCAAAAAGCCAATTTACAAGCCTGTGTTTCAGAAGTGGCTTGCCCGTTCCGAAACGCGGGCTCCAGTTTAAAAGCCAGACCAGGTCGTACCGATACGGTCCACTTCGTTCCGGTACGGGGGTCTACAGTGTCGAAACGTTTCGGAACTGGTTCCGAAATAGGCACTCATAGTGGCAAACCGTATTGAAACGCGTACCGAAACGAGAGCTCACAGTGTCAAATCGTATCGAAACGGCACCACCCCTATTCCGATACAAGTATCCCTGGAGCTACAACTGTTCCGAAACAACCACGAGCGTTTTGAAACGCCTACACACAAAGTGACCGGAAAACAACTTTCCGCATCTTCAAACATCCCCAAACTTGCCCCAAGCACCAAAGATCACAAACAACCATCATGCATACAATCTAGAGGCATCATATCTGTAACACCCCAATTTTGGGCTTGGAAGTTTAGGGTCTGAACCGGACCGGTCTGAGTTTCAGTTCGAATATAAAAGGTGGTTTTAGGGAAAGCCTAGTTCGGGTTGCATTAAAAATATGGAAAATATCTAAATATCCTCTTTTAATATATATATATATATAAGAGAGTGGTGAAATCAATTTTATAAAATAAGGTTTGGAAGTGTGACATTTCGAAATAGTGACTAAAAAGTAATTTTTGAAAAGTTCAGTGGTGACTGTTTTGTAAGGATAGAAACTTTGAATCTTTAAGGAGCTAATTTACTCAAGATTGATTTCTCTAGATTTTTCTTAGATTTTAATGATGTGTAATTGAGGTTTAATCAATGCAATCCCGAATAGGTTGATTTTCCTAAGTTTTTGCTTATGAAAATGGTGGTTTTTGGGGTGATCTTGGTGTTATGTTATAGCTGGAGGTATAAGGACGAGTTTAGGTTCTTTTTGGATGTTAATTGATGTCTAAGAATGTTTAGAAGTGATGGATCTTGGCTGGGTAATGTTGTGGAAGAGTTTGGATGTGATTTCGACTGTGTTTGGTAGCCGAAATGTTAGATTTGGTGAGAGCAGCGAGTTTAGGTGTAATGGCTGAAGATTTTAATGCATGATGATGCATTAATCCTCTGCTTTGATGTGTTTAAAACATGGGAGACATCTTCGGATCCTTGTGGTGTTGATCTGGAGGCTTGAACGGCGTTTCGGCAAGCTTGTGAAACGGAATTTGTGAGTGGAGTTGGATTTCCAGCTTTGTATCGAATATTTGAAGGTTTGGGAGTTTAGTTTAAGTCTAATCAACTTAACTAAGCTCGAGAGTAAGTTTTCGGAAAAACTCTCTTGGATGAGCCATGGATTGGTTCGATGCATTTGTTGATAATTGCATGTTTAAATTCTGTTTTTGAAAGCATGTTTAGCATGGTTAATGCTGGTTATGTAAGCCATTTGTTGAAGGATGCTCAAGGTAAGAGATCATTGGTTTGATTTGTTAAAAATGTGGATTGATGCATAGTGATGCATGTTGTAAATGGCTTTGATTTAGATGTTTAAAAATAGTGGATTATTGATGATAATTGATGTATATTGGCAAGTGATGTGTTGATTTTAAAGTACTTGAATCGGATATAGTTAGCCGGCTATAGGATTGGGTGCACCGTGAATAAAGTCGCCTTAGATGTTGAGGGGTTGTAATTTTACCGTAAACTCCATCCAAGTACACTAACGAGATGTTTAAGATCACAATGGTGGTTAAAAGTCCATGTGTGGATCTTGTGTTGTGTGTCCCTTGTTCTCGTTAGTGATGTTATAAAACTACTGATGAGTGATGTGGAGGGGTTGTGATTGTATCGTTAAACTCCATCACGGGTGTTGAGGGGTTGTGATTGTACCGGTAAACTCCACTTTGTGTGTTCGGTAGTGTGTATGAAGCATATGGGACAACGCTTGTAATCCGCGTATCCGATTGTGTTTTATGTTGAAAAAGGTTATGATTTATCACTTGGAAGCCAATATGACATGTTAATGATATTGAAGCATGAGATGCTTGATGTGAATGCAATGTTGCATGAATAATGATTATGTGTGTTAAAAGGCTTTGAGAAAAGTGTTTTATAAAATGCATTATTGTGTTGTTTCTTTAGAGCATGCCTCTCTAAGCATTTGTGCTTACGCTCTCTCTCTTGAACCAATAATGCAGATAATTGAGGTGTTTGTGGGCAGCAAGGAGGCTAAGAATCCAAGGGAAAGCTAAGCTCATGTATGGTGACTATTTCACAACATTATTAGATTTTGATATTTGGCAATGGGAACCTAGGATGTGATTTTGGGAGATGTTTTGGACTCCCTAGTTGTGGCATGATGCCTTAATTGTATTGGATTTGTAAATGGCCATTTTGGTGCTTGCTTTGATGATTTGATGGTTGTTTGCTTTGGATATTAGGAAGCATGCCTATAGACTTGTGAATTTTCCCAATTGATGTCATGAATGTGTTTTGATGTTGCAAACATGTGCCTTGAATATGTGATGACTTGTTGGCATGATTAGGAAGTCATTAGGATATGTTTGAGTGGTTAATTATATGATAAACCAGCAAATTCTGCACTTTCTGGGCAGTCCGTATCGGAACGGGCACTAGCGTTTCGAAACGGGGGCTTGTAATGGCCTTCGTGTATCGAAACGGATAGGGTCGTTCCGAAACGCTATTGCCACTGCCATGCTCTATTTCGATACAGGTCTCAAAACGAACCCGCGTTTCGGAACGGTCAACCCCCGTTCCGAAACACTAGACCGTTGGGCACTGATTTGAATGGTTTAAGGTTTGCAAGCTTTACGTTTTAGTCCTGAATTTTGTATTTACAATTACTTGAGTATGAGATGTCCGTTTGAGCTGAAATTTGACAAGTAAGTATGAAATGTGATTAATTTGATCTTGGTAATTTAAAAATCAGCTAAGTCATTTATCTTTACAGAATTTACATTTTGGTCCCTAATATTTGTATGTTGTGCAATTGAGTCCCTTATTGCTTATCGATCGTTGTGCTTTTCAAGTATGTTTTTCTCAAGGGTATGCTTAGGGTTAATGTGCATCTAGATAAGATTAAAAAGAAAAAAAGGGTCGTTAATCAAGGTTGACTTTGGTTTTCCCCGTGTAATCTTCGTAGTTCGGGTCAACCGTCTAGGCCGGGCTAAGGGGGTTACATTTGGTGGTATCAGAGCTGAGTTCTCGAGTAAACGGGAATGGTTATGTGGGTGATGTATGCATGATTGCATGATGTGCCTTTTTTAATGAAAGTGTGATGTGTGAATTGTAAAGTATGTTACAATTGTGATGTATGTTGTGATGAAGCGTGTTAGAGGAACCAATTGCCATATCAAAACTAATGAAATGAATTGTTTTGTTTGGAAATGAGCTTGAGTGCTTGGATTTCTTACCTTGCTGAGCCTGATTATGTTTATTGCATTTGTGTTAGTGCATTGTTTTAGTGAATGGGACCTCGTAGAGAGACGAGAATTAATACGCGAGCTATGGCTCAGAACGAGAATGAGAATAATACTGAAAATGTTGTGGATATACCTCCTTCTCCTGGTGGTGGACCGCCCAGTGGTGGTGGTGTTGGAGGTGATGGAGATGGTGTTGGTGCTGGTGTTGGGGTCGCTGGACCTGAAGCTGGGCAGGGGCAAGCTGCTCCTGACATGACAGTTTTGATACAGGCTATTGATGGAGCCTTTCAGGCGGCAGTAGCTGGAGATCATGGAGCGGGGCATCAGGGTGATGCTAATGCGAGACTACCTTTGGAACGTTTGCGCAGTCTGGGAGGGACTGAGTTCAGAGGTTTGTCTGCTGAGGGTTACGAATCTTGGTTGGAAAGTACCAAGAGGATATTGGGACAAATGAACTGCAATGATGTGCAGAAGCTAGGATGTGTGGTATCGCTGTTACATGATGATGCGTATACTTGGTGGACGACCACTATCTCCGGAATGGAGGAAGCTGATGTGACTTGGACGTTCTTTCTGAACGCGTTCAAGCGAAAGTATCTAGGTGTGCGATACCTGGATGAAAAGAAAAGAGAGTTCATGTCTCTTACTCAAGGGAGCATGACGGTGGCTGAGTACGAGATCCAGTTTGTCCGTCTCAGTCAGTACGCACCTGAGCTTATTCTTGATGAGCGGGAAAGGTGTGAACGTTTCCGGTATGGTTTGGTGACGGAAGTAAAGACCTTTATGCTTGCAGCTGAGTACACGGTTTTTGATGTGCTGGTTAGTAGGGCGAAGGACATTGAACAGAATCTAGGTTTGTCTTCTAGGAGTGCTGGTTCTAGCTCGGGCAAGAGAGCTGCTGAGTATAGTTCCGGTGGTGGACGGAACAAGAGAGGACGAGATAGGAGATATCGGTCTTCTGCTAGACGTGGTGGTGGAGGGCATGGTGCGCCTGTTCAGGGAGACAGGGCGAGAGCTGATCAGAACACGTGATGGGCGTGTGGATCGCGTGGCCATTTGAGGCGTGATTGTCCTCGGGCAGCGAGAGAGTTGCAGGCTCCTGTTGTAGTGACCGGTAATTCATGCTGGAATTGTGGTTCGGCAGACCACATGAGGAGGGAGTGTTCTTTGTTGGCCGGTGGTGGTCAGGGATGTGCTCTTGGAGTTGTTGCACCACAGAGAGGTCGTGGGTGCCGCCGTGGTAACTTCCAGCGCAGAGATGATGGTGGAAGGAATGTGGCTCACGTGGTGGCTGTCCAACCTGAGGGTGGTGGCCAGGCTCGAGTGTATGCTCAGCGAGAGGGGAGGAATGACACGGATCTGATCGCAGGTACCTTCACTTTGCAATCCTTGTCATTACTTTCCTTGATTGATTCTGGATCTACACACTCATACATATTGCGTGAACATGCTCAATTGCTTGGCTTACCTGTTGAGTCTTTGGATGTTGGTATGCGTGTAACTAGTTCCTTTGGTGAGACCATTGTGACACGGAAGTTATATAGAAGATGTCCTTTGGTTGTGCAAAACCATGTTTTTCATGTTGATCTCATGGAATTGCAATTCTATGGTTTTGATGTAATCCTTGGTATGGATTGCCTTGTTGAACATCGAGCTGTGGTGGATTTTGAGAACAAGTGAGTTTCGTTGAAGCTTGCGGATGATTATGAGGTGGTGGTGGTTGGTGAGAATGTGAAGTTTCTTGCCAATGTGGTGTCTACATTGGAAGCAAGCCGGATGCTGAGGTAAGGTTGTGAAGCCTACCTAGCCTTTGTGATGAATCCTAGCTCTAAGGAGTTGCGAGTGCAGGATATCAGGAAGGTGTGAGAGTTTCCTGGTGTGTTTCCGGAGGAGTTTTCTGGATTGCCTTCTAATCGAGAAGTGGAGTTTTGGATTGAGCTGTATGAAAACACAACTCCAGTGTCCATTACTCCTTATCGAATGGCACCTAAAGAGTTGAAGGAGCTGAAGACGCAACTTCAGGAGTTGTTTGATCGTGGTTTCATTCAGCCGAGTGTGTCACCTTGGGGTGCACCGGTCTTGTTTGTAAAGAAAAAGGATGGCACTATGAGAATGTGCATCGATTACCGTCAGCTGAATAAGTTGACTATCAAGAATCAGTATCCATTGCCGAGGATTGATGATCTTTTTGATCAATTTCGGGGAGCGGCTGTGTTCTCTAAGATTGACTTAAGGTCAGGGTATTACCAGTTGAAGGTGAAGGATGTGGATATGCCGAAAACAGTCTTCAGAACAAGGTATGGGCATTATGAGTTCCTTGTGATGCCGTTTGGTTTGACGAATGCTCCTGCAGCTTTTATGGACATGATGAATAGAGTGTTCCATGAATATTTGGACAAGTTTTTTGTGGTGTTCATTGATGATATCCTTGTGTACTCTCGTACTGAGGAAGAGCATGAGGGACATTTGAGGATTGTGTTGCAGGCTTTGTTGGAGAATCAGCTTTATGCTAAGCTGAGTAAGTGTGAATTCTGGCTCAGGGAAATTGTGTTCCTTGGTCATGTGGTTTCTGCTGAGGGGATTCGTGTTGATCCTCAGAAGATTGAGGCAGTGATGAATTGGAAGCCTCCTAAGTCTATTCATGAAGTCCGTAGTTCCCTTGGTTTGGCAGGATACTACCGGAGGTTTGTGGATGGATTTTCGAAAATTGTTGCACCTTTGACGAAGTTGTTGCAAAAGGATGTCAAGTATGAGTGGACAGAAGCGAGACAACAGGCTTTTGAGAAGCTTAAGGCAGCTTTGACGCAAGCTCCTATCTTGGTTCAGCCTGAATCAGGGAAAGAGTTTGTGGTGTATAGTGACGCATCCTACGTTGGTTTGGGTTGTGTGTTGATGCAAGAGGGTAAGGTGGTGGCTTATGCATCGCGCCAGTTGAAGGTGCATGAGCGCAATTATCCTACGCATGAAATTGAGTTAGCTGCGGTGGTTTTTGCTTTGAAAATTTGGAGACATTACCTGTATGGTACAATATACACGGATCACAAGAGTTTGAAGTATCTGATGTCTCAGAAAGAGTTGAATCTTAGGTAACGACGTTGGGTGGAGTTGCTTAAAGATTACGATCTAACGATCGAATACCATCCGGGAAAAGCTAATGTTGTAGCGGATGCCTTGGGTAGGAAGATAGCAGTGGAGTTGAGGGCTATGTTTGCCAGTTTGAGCATTTCGCGAGATGACGGTCTTGTGGCTGAATTGCAAGTGAAACCATCTCTGGTTCAGTTGATAAAGGATAAACAGATGTTGGATGATTCCTTGGTGCCACATGTTCAGGATATTGCTGAGGGTAGGCCATCGGATTTATGCTTTAATGATGATGAAGTTTTATGTTTTGGGAGTCGGATAGTAGTGCCCAATGATGCTGAGTTGAGGCGTGCTATTCTGACTGAAGCTCATAGTAGTCCTTTTTCTATGCACCCTGGTAGTACAAAGATGTATCGTGATCTTAAGGATGAGTACTATTGGGTGGGATTAAAGAAAGATGTTGCTGAGTATGTGAGTAAGTGCGTGGTTTGCTAGCGAGTTAAGGCTGAGCATCAGTTTCCTTCTGGGTTGTTGCAACCGTTGAGGATTCCTGAGTGGAAGTGGGAAAGGATTACCATGGACTTTGTGTCTGGTTTGCCTTTGTCGCCATCGAAGAAGAATTCAGTGTGGGTGATTTTGGATCGCCTTACGAAGTGTACGCATTTCTTACCTGTGCATACTACGTATACTTTGGATAAGCTTGCAAAGTTGTACATTGCTGAGATTGTGCGGCTGCATGGTGTGCCAAAGTCGATTGTGCCGGATAGAGATCCGAGGTTTACATCGCGTTTCTGGGAGTGTTTGCATCAGGCTTTGGGTACACGGCTGAATTTCAGTACTTCTTATCATCCACAGTCGGATGGACAGTCTGAGCGTGTTATCCAAGTGCTGGAGGATATGTTGAGGTGCTGTGTGATTGAGTTTCAAGGCTCTTGGGAGAAGCATTTGCCTTTGGTGGAGTTTGCTTATAACAATAGCTATCAGGCAAGTATTCAAATGGCACCTTATGAAGCCTTGTACGGGAGGAAGTGCAGAACTCCTCTTTGTTGCGCTGAAACAGGTCAGAAGTTGGTATCGATGCCAGCTTTGTTAAAAGGAACCACCGAGAAGGTGAAGCTCATTTGTGAGCGTTTGAAGGCAGCTTCTGATCGACAGAAGTCTTACGCGGATTTGAAGCGTAAGGAGATTGAGTATGCGGTAGGTGACCGTGTGTTCTTGAAAGTTTCGCCTTGGAAAAAGGTGATGAGGTTTGGCCGAAAGGGTAAGTTGAGCCCTAGGTACATTGGACCATACGAGGTGATTGAGCGTGTGGGTCCTATTGCGTACAAGTTGAGATTGCCACAAGAGTTGGAAAAGATTCATGATGTGTTTCATGTCTTTATGCTTCGGAGGTATAGATCGGATCTTTCGCATGTTATGCTTGTGGAGGAAGTGGAGTTGAAAATCCAGACTTGACCTATGATGAGGAACCGGTGGAAATTCTGGATTCAGACAGTAAATTTCTTCGAGGCAAGACCATTGATTTGGTAAAGGTGTTGTGGAAGCATCGTGGTGCTGAGGAAGCCACGTGGGAACGAAAGGATGACATGAAGAAGCAGTTTCCGTACCTCTTTCCTCCAGGTAAATTTCGAGGACGAAATTTCTTAAGGGGGGAGAGTTGTAACACCCCAATTTTGGGCTTGGAAGTTTAGGGTCTGAACCGGACCGGTCTGAGTTTCGGTTCGAATATAAAAGGTGGTTTTGAGGAAAGCCTAGTTTGGGTTGCATTAAAAATATGGAAAATGTCTAAAAATCCTCTTTTAATATATATAAGAGAGTGGTGAAATCGATTTTACAAAATAAGGTTTGGAAGTCTGACATTTCGAAATAGTGACTAAAATGTAATTTTTGAAAAGTTCAGTGGTGACTGTTTTGTAAGGATTGAAACTTTGAATCTTTAAGGAGCTAATTTACCCAAGATTGATTTCTCCAGATTTTTCTTAGATTTTAATGATGTGTAATTGAGGTTTAATCAATGCAATCCCGAATAGGTTGATTTTCCTAAGTTTTTGCTTATGAAAAGGGTGGTTTTTGGGGTGATCTTGGTGTTATGTTATAGCTTGATGTATAAGGACGAGTTTAGGTTCTTTTTGGATGTTAATTGATGTCTAAGAATGTTTAGAAGTGATGGATCTTGGCTGGGTAATGTTGTGGAAGAGTTTGGATGTGATTTCGGTTGTGTTTGTTAGCTGAAATGTTAGATTTGGTGAGACCAGCGAATTTAGGTGTAATGGCTGAAGATTTTAATGCATGATGATGCATTAATCCTCTACTTTGATGTGTTTAAAACAGGGGAGACATCTTCGGATCCTTGTGGTGTTGATCTGGAGGCTTGAACGGCATTTCGGCAAGCTTGCGAAACGGAATTTGTGAGTGAAGTTGGATTTCCAGCTTTGTATCGAATATTTGAAGGTTTGGGAGCTTAGTTTAAGTCTAATCAACTTAACTAAGCTCAAGAGTAAGTTTTCGGAAAAACTCTCTTGGATGAGCCATGGATTGGTTCGATGCATTTGTTGACAATTGCATGTTTAAATTCTGTTTTTGAAAGCATGTTTAGCATGGTTAATGCTGGTTATGTAAGCCATTTGTTGAAGGATGCTCAAGGTAAGAGATCCTTGGTTTGATTTGTTAAAAATGTGGATTGATGCATGTTTTAAATGGCTTTTATTTAGATGCTTAAAAACAGTGGATTATTGATGATAATTGATGTATATTGGCAAGTGATGTGTTGGTTTTAAAGTACTTGAATCGGATATAGTTAGCCGGCTATAGGATTGGGTGCACCGTGAATAAAGTTGCCTTGGATGTTGAGGGGTTGTAATTGTACTGTAAACTCCATCCAAGTACACTAACGATATGTTTAAGATCACAATGGTGGTTAAAAGTCCATGTGTGGATCTTGTGTTGTGTGTCCCGTGTTCTCGTTAGTGATGTTATACAACTATCGATGAGTGATGTGGAGGGGTTGTGATTGTACGGTTAAACTCCATCACGGGTGTTGAGGGGCTGTGATTGTACCGGTAAACTCCACTTTGTGTGTTCGGTAGTGTGTATGAAGCATATGGGACAACGCTTGTAATCCGCGTATCTGATTGTGTTTTATGTTGAAAAAGGTTATGATTTATCACTTGGAAGCCAATATGACATGTTAATGATATTGAAGCATGAGATGCTTGATGTGAATGCGATGTTGCATGAATAATGATGATGTGTGTTAAAAGGCTTTGAGAAAAGTGTTTTATAAAATGCATTATTGTGTTGTTTCTTTAGAGCATGCCTCTCTAAGCATTTGTGCTTACGCTCTCTCTCTTGAACCAATAATGCAGATAATTGAGGTGTTTGTGGGCAGCAAGGAGGCTAAGAATCCAAGGGAAAGCTAAGCTCATGTATGGTGACTATTTCACAACATTATTAGATTTTGATATTTGGCAACGGGAACCTAGGATGTGATTTTGGGAGATGTTTTGGACTCCCTAGTTGTTGCATGATGCCTTAATTGTATTGGATTGGTAAATGGCCATTTTGGTGCTTGCTTTGATGATTTGATGGTTGTTTGCTTTGGATATTAGGAAGCATGCCTATAGACTTGTGAATTTTCCCAATTGATGCCATGAATGTGTTTTGATGTTGCAAACATGTGCCTTGAATATGTGATGACTTGTTGGCATGATTAGGAAGTCATTAGGATGTGTTTGAGTGGTTAATTGTATGTTAAACCAGCAAATTCTACACTTTCTGAGCAGTCCGTATCGGAATGGGCACTAGCGTTTCGAAACGGGGGCCTGTAATGGCCTTCGTGTATCGAAACAGATAGGGCCGTTCCGAAACGCTTTTGCCACTGCCATGCTCTGTTTCGATACAAGTCTCGAAACGAACCCGCATTTCGGAACGGTCAACCCCCGTTCCGAAACACTAGACCGTTGGGCACTAATTTGAATGGTTTAAGGTTTGCAAGCTTTACGTTGTAGTCCTGAATTTTGTATTTACAATTGCTTGAGTTTGAGATGTCCGTTTGAGCTGAAATTTGACAGGGAAGCATGAAATGTGATTAATTTGATATTGGTAATTTAAAAAACAGCTAAGTCCTTTATCTTTCCAAAATTTACATTTTGGTCCCTAATATTTGTATGTTGTGCAATTGAGTCCCTTATTGCTTACCGATCGTTGTGCTTTTCAAGTATGTTTTTCTCAAGGGTATGCTTAGGGTTAATGTGCATCTAGATAAGATTAAAAAGAAAAAAAAGGGCCCTTAATCTAGGTTGACTTTCGGGTTGACTTTGGTTTTTCCCGTGTAATCTTCGTAGTTCGGGTCAACCGTCTAGGCCGGGCTAAGGGGGTTACAATATCCTACCACGAACATGGTCAAACATACAAGCATGCATATGAGACATTTAACTATGAAAAATCATACATCCACAAAAGCATTATATAAACAAGGTCTACATGCCTTTCACAAAAAAACATAAGCATCCATAAAACATGGGTTACAATTCTTCAACACAAAAGCATAGGCATTTAACAACAACGTAAAAACCAACACATAGAAGTCTAACAAATGCTCCTACAACACATAGCATCTCCATTGCTATCTATTACATTATTTAAGAAAACCATACTTGAGCAGCAACACACACTCTTGGGTGCCCCTTCTTTGCTCCTTGCTAACTTCCACACTAATGATCTGCATTGTCGAAAACGAGAGCGTAAGCTTGAAAGCTTAGTGAGGGAGCTCAAAAACAAATATCGACAATGCAGGGTCCAAAGCATGGTATCTCTAACTCATCCACAAGACATACATTAACACCAACATAGCAACATAACCAACCGCTACAAGAATGCATGAACATGGCCTCTTACCTCATGTTATGCTAAACGAGGATGTAACAAATCATCTTACACATCAACCACACATGAACAAGCATATTGGAAACTATATAGCTTACTCGGATATGCGTAGCTTCCGTTGGGATTTTCACCCCAACGTACTCCAACAACAATATTACCTTCCAGTGGGATTTCACACATCACCGTTTCTTTACGGATGGGATTTCACTCATCATCACACACATACACTTTCCGGTGGAATTTTACTTCACCGTACTCTTCCTTGGTAACTACACATCACCAATGCCACGCGCGAATTTGACTCTTACTGTGTGCACACTCATCCTAATGATCGATCATTTATATTCGGTAATCAAGACTAGTTCCAACATACTAAACGAGTCTCAACATGATTTCACAATCATGCAACACAACATATCAATCGCTATCATGCAACTTCAATATATATCATGACATGCATAAACGAATACATATCACACAAGATCACATATACACATTTAACGAGAAACTCATAAAGTTAAACAAGAGATTAAGCTACCAACTTAATTCACACATTAGATTGGCCTACAAAGCTCAATATAATATCTCAACAACACACTTTGAACCAATTTAAAATCATTTAAAACAGTCCACTCACTGAACACCCTTAATACAAGCCAAGAATGCCGATCAAGCCTCCAAATTTCCCGCAATCGAGCCTGAAGCTTCTCCAATGGTTTCCCTTGTTTCTAATCAACCAAAAACAGCATATTACCCATCAAAACATCCACAAATCACTGCCACAAATCAGATTACAATCTCAAGACCATTTCACTACATTTCCAAGCCAAGAACTAACCCAAAATCCTTATTTTCGGACTTGAATACAACCCAGCAAAAACCCATCAATTCCAACACCTAAAACATCATTAAACACGCTCAAAACAACCCCCAAGCATAACCATACCATCAGCCCAACTTTCTCTCACAAAACTACCTCGAAAACTCAAGTTTTCTACCCTTTAACACACCCACAAATACCCATTTCGAGATTTGAACAAAACACCACCATTTTAAGATATAATACACTTAAGAGCAAGATTAAAACATATATTAACTTTACTAATCAAAAACCCATTAAAGCTTCCACATTTTTCTTAAAACTTGAACATTTGAAATGTCACAGAAATGGAGTTTATGAAAATCTAAAACCATATAAACGTTAAGAATGAAGAGGAGAAGTCAAAAACATATTTACCTTGATGAAAACACTTGAAATCGATGAGGAAATGGATGGAACAGTGTTTTGGGGTTTGGGGAGGTTTTGTGTCGTGATTTTTTGTTTGAAGGGGGAGGAAGAAGATGACTTTCAAAAAGGCACTTTTACACAGCTTATTTCATTTATTTAGAAAATTACTATTTTGCCCTTAATGAAATCTCATGGCCCCTTTTAATTAAAAACATACCCACTTTTTTATTTAAAACAAACCCAACGACTCGAACCCGATTTACATACTTAACACCCGACCCCTAAATCCGGGTGTTACAAGATCTGTTGGTGTAGTGCGTTGTGTCACAGTGTCTCGACTTACATTTCCAAAAAAATATTTTTATTTAAAAAATCTAAAAACGTATAAAATATAAAAAATATATTTTTTTGAAGAAATATGTACGTGCAACATGATGGAATTGTAGTGTATCATGTGCTAGTAATATCTAAAAAAATTATAAAGTTTTTTCAGAAATTCAATAGTTTCTTACACTTAAGCCTAAAAAAATAAAAAAAAATGTTATCAACAGGGTTCGATTCACTAACCTCAAATAAAACAAACTTAATTTCTTGTACACACTCTAACATCAAGACAACATCCACTCTATAATATTAAAACAAATAAAATAAATTATAATTTAAAATTTCACAGTGGCCAAATTAAAAAAAAGAATGGACTGTAAGGTTGGACCATAGAGGCCTGATCCCTGCCAACCCTCGTGTGGCTTCGCCTATGCTTACCAGGAGTATTCATGGTTAACTAATATATTGCAATAGTTGACCAGTTCTACTATGGTAATAATCTCTAAAGATAATGTCTCGTTTAATTTCAAATGACTTCAAATAACGCTCAAACTCATTGTAAAGAATGGTTAAATATTATAATATGTTGATTAACCAAAAACATCCTACTAATCGGTGAATTATTGATACAATAATATATAGTATATAAATATTAAATTATCACCATTTGGGATAAAAAAAAACAATTAACTCAAAAGCTGAGCCGAGGGAGCAAGCAAAGGCCACAGCTTGTCTGCATAGAGCACATGCATGTCCTTTTATCAGCCGAAACCATATTTTATTCTATTTTACTGATGGAGCTTTGTCTTCTGCAAGTCTCTACTTTATAAAACTGTTGCCTTCGCCACTGTTTAGTGAAAACTGTTGAGTGTGTTGACCAAATACTGACATCATCTTCATTAGCCAATTAAAAAACCAATCTTTTTTCTTTTAAACATGTCTAACTTTCTCGATTTTAGCCATTCTCTTGCGTGCACAAAGCACCAGATTTTTACTGAGTAATGCGTGTGGGGTTAAAAGAGCCAAGATAAAAGGCCAACCAGAGTCTTTGCTTCGAGATTTGAGAAAAGAACCCACAAAATAAAATACAAAAGAGAAAACAAGGATCAAGAGCTTTCGAGCACTGGGGTATACATCTTGATCAGCGCAAACTAGGGTGTAGGCAACCTGATAAAAGCAGAGTTTAAACAAAAATGGAGGTTGTTTTTAGGCGTAATTATTATATAAGTGTTTAAATTATATATTTTTAATAAATATTTAAAATATTATTTTTGTTAAAATAAGTGTTTAAAGATTTATTTTTAGTCCGTCTTAAAATTAATATGTTAAGAAGAATTCAATCACCCATTTATAACTTGACATATGTTTTTTATTTTTTATTTTTAATTTCGAAAATAAACTAAAAATATATATATTAGAAATATCTCGAAATTTTTCAAAATCACAAAACAGTCTTAAAATCTCTAAAACCTCAACCTCAAAATTCGTGGTCATTGCCTCGTTAAACTCTACCACTGTTGTCGTCAGAGACCGCTGCCCATTTCCCCCAACCACCCAACGTCGATAACCAGAGGGAGGCGTGCTAATCAAACATCGAACGACAAACGCGAAAAAGCTCCCACCGTTCGACGGTCGATTGGCACATCCCCGCCAGTTACCGGCGATGAGTGGTTGAGAGAAATGGGAGGGAGCTTCCGACAACAACGACAGTAGGATTCAACGAGACTATCGGCGGGGTAATGACGTGAATTTTAAAATTTGAAGTGTTAGAGATTTAAGATTGTTTTGTTATTTTTAAAAATTCCGAGATATTTTTATAGTTAACCCTTGTTTTGAAAAAAATAATATCAAGAAATTATTTCAAAAAAAAATAATGTTAGTCACATATTATAAGAAAAAAAACAAGTATAGATTTAGAAATAATATTTTATAGTTAAGCCTTGTTTTAAAACCTGCAAAGTTATTAACCATGTTCTAGTGGTTTAACCCTATTTGTCTCTCTCTCTGATTTTAACCTTACCTCTTTGTCCTTTTGTCTGCTACCCTGAGTTCCTTTGCCTTTTACCTAACAGAAGTTTTATTGCTTTGGATCCCCTATATTCCTACCCTCTTCCCTACTGTACCCTATTTACTTCTCTCTCTCTTTCATAGCTCTCCTTCCCCTTTTAAATCGCTTGAATTCCTTAGAAAGTCAAGTCAATCTCCAAGATATTCTAATTCTAACATTTTCTCTTTCTCTCTGTAACAATATGGATGTAAGTAAAGCATACCCTTTTCTTCCTCTGTGTTTATCAATGCTTCAAGCTCATCAGTTTAACATTTTGTTCTTTTTTTCTTGGTTGTTGTTGTTGTTGTTGCTGATGAGGTTTGTTTGTGTTGTAGGAATACTGTACGCGGAGCCACGTTCCAGCTTTTGGCAGCTGGGATTGGAACAACGACCTCCCTTTTACTCAGTGTTTCGAATCAGCTAGACAAGCTGGTTTCCTGCGTTACAGCTACTCCGAGGATCGTGATCTGTATGTTGCCGGTGATCTATATGATATTGATGTTGTCACTCCTTCCATGATCGTTGTTCCTCGCAAAAGGGTAAACATTCTAATTTCTAACAATAGATACCCTACATTGAAACCATAGCAGTTTTTTTTTTCCACTTGTTCATGTGCATATGGTTTCTTCGAAATGCATTGATTGTTCATGAACAGGAATTCCTGGTTACAAAAAAGGTTCAAAATGTCAAAAAAGTAAAAGAAAATTCCAATGAAAGGGGTTTACTTTGCGTTTTTTTTGTTTAAGATTATTATATCCAGGAAGAAGCTCACCAAATAAAGTGATAAAAAGACATTGGCATGCTCATAAATGAAAGGGCTACGACCTACGAACAGCCATGTGACTTGGCTAGAAATTGAAATCCTAGCTTTCGTTATAATCTAGACAAAAGCTGTTTGTTTTGTCCCTCGTCTATAATGGTAATGCGATGAAATAATGTGGAATTGAAAAAATTGAATGACTGTAAATAGGTTATTTCTGGTAATAATGGTGAAGGAAAATTTTGCAGACAAAAGTACGGCAGTCGAATGTAAAAGATGGAAAAAGGCAAAGCTGGGAAATGAATGACGTGAAGGAAGCAGCTATGCAGCACCGCCCAACAACCAAACCGGTGGATGAAGACCTGTACAAAATTTCCCCACATCTGGTTTACGCAAAACCCAGAAAGGTAAACCTCCACTTTCATCCATTTATCTTGTTAAAGTCGTATTGATGCCCTTTCTCTTTGTGAATGCAGAAGAGAGGGTTGAGCTTCTTTTCAAGCTGCATGGTGCCTGCTTGTGTGTTGTGAAGATGATGTTTTTGTCCATTGCCATGCTTAAGCTATTTAATGTATAGGATGAAGTAAATATAGTTTAAGAAGGTGATCAGAAGCCATGGGAATGTGCACTTCTTTCCATCTCTCTCTTAATTTGGATGTTAAGGGGATTAATGGGTTAAGAAGAGAATTATTAAAAGGTTTTTATACTACTATTATGTGAGGGTTATTGTAGGCTGAATCTTGTTTTTAAGAGAATTTCTTTCTTTAACCATCCTAAATTACCTTGATTAAGTCTTACGGTCTCATCAGGGACGGGATTATATGACCCAAAAGCATGCACAGTTAATTATTTTTGTCTAATGATTATTTATCAGGTCCTATTAATTTTGAAGTTCGTTAATTTTATTTCTCTCGTTAGACAGTTTAAGCTCGGCTCTAGCTCAGCTTGTTGCTTTTCTTAAATTGTTTTTAAATATTTTTTTTAAATTTTAAAAAATAACATGTTAAAAATTGATTGAAAAAAATAATATTTATTTTTGAAGCCTGTAAGTAACCATATTACAATTTTTAAATTATACAAATTCAGAGGTAGAAAGAGATTTAAAGTATTTAACCATGATAACATGTTAACAACATTGAAATATATAAATGCATATGGAATATATATAATTATTTCTACCTTGTTCACGAGCTTTTCGAGCTAAATTTGGGTCGGCTCAGTTTGACTTGTTAAGATCTAGAGCTGAGTACGAGATCGAGTCGAGCTCACTTGAGTCTAGCTTTGACTGAGCTTTGATTGAGCCGGGCCTAAGTAGCTTGCGAGCTAGTCAGACTCATTATCACCACTAGTTGTGGGTTCGAAATTCATTATGAGCAAATTTCTTTTCTCCATCCCTAAGTAAAAATTGTAAAAAAATTATGAATGGTCAAGAAGTTTAAGATAATCCAGTTTATTTTTTGTGTTAAATAGAGATTGAAGGTAAGAAATTGTAGAAAAAAATTTGTAAGGAGATTGTGTAAAGAAGGAGAAAGAAAAAGATTTAGAGAGAACACAGTAAGTAGTTATATATTTTGATTTTAAATTTAGATCATTGGTGTTATTTTTATTTTTTAAATTGTATGTATGTCATATATATTATAGTAAGAAATTTTGATTTTTAATTTTTTAACTAATTAGTATCGATGATTAATATAATTTTAATATTTGAGGTTTGAATATTTTAGTGTTAAATAGGAGGTTGAAGGTAAAAATTATAGAAGAAAATTTGTGAATAGATTAAGTAAGGAAGAAGGAGGAAGGTTTGAAGTAAATATAGTAAGTAGATGTGTATTTTATTTTTAAATTTAGTAATATTATTTCATTAGTTTATTTATATTTAAATTGTATGTTATGTTATAAATATTATGTAAGAAAATTATTTAATTTTAGTTTTTTAAATTAGTATTGACGATTAATATATTTTGTATTTTAAGTTTTTGTATTTCAATTTATTAGTAAGTTGTTATTATGTGTTTTTAATTTTTTTTAGAATTTAAATTGCATGTTATAGTTGTTCTTGTGATTTTGTAAATTAATGATGATTGATTAATAAATTATAGAATATAAAAAGAAGGAAGATTTTGGAGCAAACTTGGTAGAATTGTTTGTAGCATCAAATTTTAAACTAGTAAATTAGTTGATTTAGTAATATAATTTTTAAATATAATTATTTATATTTTAATTTATATGTTATTGTTTACAATTAATTTAATTTAATTATTTTTGGGAGAAATTAGTTGAATATTGCACTTGAATTTTTTATGTTGTTGTTACAACTAATAAATTTTATGTAGTATTGATTATTGATATAATTTTAATATTATGCATGTGAATTATAAAAATTTGGAGGAGGAGGAGGAGGAGGAGGAGGAGGAGGAGGAGGAGGAGGAGGAGGAGGAGGAGGAGGAGGAGGAGGAGGAGGAGGAGGAGGATAAATAAAAAAAAATTAACATCAAATTGTAAACTAGTAAGTTGCCTTTTTTTTGTTTGATTATGAATATTTTTTATTTATTACTACTGTAAAGTAGTAGTATTACTATTAGATTTAGGGATGAGTCTACCACGTGCTACGAACATTGATGAACATCATTAATGATGAACATCGATGAACACCATTAAATTAATTAATAAAGATTTAAAATTTCAAGGACCCATCATACAATTAATAATTATTTAAAAAAATTCAATTAATTTATTTTTATATATTAAAATTTTATTTTTTTAATAAGGGTAAACTATATATTTAGTACTTCACATATTTTTGTATTTCTATTGAACCCTCATTATTTAAATATTATTTTAATTTGATCCTATTTTTTATAAAAATAACTTAACCCTTAACCCTCAACCTAAAACCCTAAACTATTAAACCTTAGACCTTTAAACTCTTTAACCTATCCCTATGTTACTATGGATCTCAAGCCAACCCTTCCCCACTCACTGCTCGGTTGTCTCACCATCTTCCTCAAGACTCACCCCTCCCAAATTTCTGTCTTCTTCGCCACAAGTGACAAGTGCCTCATTTTTTAAGCAGGATTCTTAAACCACACTGACAGCACATGTACATCTCTCAGACCTGTATAGGAGTATAAGCTATGAATCAATGTTTGCTAAACCTATGAATACAAAGTTTTGTACGATTTAAGAGCACATATACACAACTGGACTGCAAATCGAAGATTATCTTCAGAGAGGTAAACCTATGAATCAATGTCTGCTGTCACCCGATTAGAATTTATCTACAAATAATTAAATATAATTATCATGCCTTGTCACTGTTTTTTGCAGTTTGGCCTACCTTCACGAGGTTCTTGAATCGAAGGTTGTCCATCGGGACATAAAAGCTAGCAACATCCTATTCGTCTGCCAGTGGAACGCCAAGGTTTCTGATTTTAGGCTTGCTAAGCTATTGTGTTCCGAAAGGACTTACATGACGACTCGAGTGAACGTTTGGGTTGGTTAATTTTCGATTTACAGTCAAAAATCGATGTTCCATGTCATGAATGCATACATGTGTACCTTGCACATATAAGCTATGAATTTCGGTTGTGTACCGAAAAATGCACATATCCTTCAGTGTTTTGTCCTCTTGGTTCATGTGCTACCTTAAATAGCCACTGAAGGATCTGCTACATATATATAGGAGTATAAGCTAAAAGACAACGATGTATATTCATATATGGTTTTGAATTACAAATATCTCACCTGCATTTGTGTTTGCTTGATATTTTTTTGGAGCAGAACAAACTATCATATAGTACTGAAAAAATGAGTGAAGTCTACTTTTTGAGTAAATCTTGGTCAAAATGGACAGGTCTGAGAGATGTATATGTGCTGTCAGTGTGGTTTAAGATTCATGCTCTAAAAAATGAGGCACTTGTCACTTGTGGCGAAGAAGACAGAAATTTGGGAGGGGTGAGTCTTGAAGAAGATGGTGAGACAACCGAGCAGTGAGCGGGGAAGGGTTGGCTTGAGATTCATAGTAACATGGGGATAAGTTTAAGAGTTTAAGGGTTTAAGGTTTAATAGTTTAGGGTTTTAGGATGAAGATTAAGGGTTAAGTTATTTTTTATAAAGAATAGGGCCAAATTAAAATAATATTTAAATAATGAGGGTTCAATAGAAATACATAAATAGGTGATGTACTAAATATATAGTTTACCCTTATTAAAAAATAAAATGTTAATATATATAAAAATAATTTAATTAAATTTTTTTAAATGATTATTAATTGTATGACGGGTCCTTAAAATTTTAAATCTTTATTAATTAATTTAATGGTGTTCATCGGTGTTCATCGTTAGTGGTGTTCATCAATGTTCGTTGCCCGTTGTAGAATTTTCCTTAGTGGTAGTTGTTATTTCTAATATTTTATTACTTGCAATGTAACTTTGTTAGAAGGATGACTGATCAAGATTCGTTGTTGAGATTAAAGAATCAACACATAACTAGGGTTACGGTTGATGATATGGTATAATTTTTTAATAATTTATTCATTAAAAAATAATTAATTATGTTATTTTATAACAATTTTTTAAAATTAATGTAGGTTACGGAGGAAACCTTTAAGGGGGCGTTTGGTTCGCGGAAAAGATCATTACCAAGGGGAATAATCTTTTCCAGAATCACATACCCACGTTTGGTTCAAGAGCATTCCCTCCCAGGGGTAATGAAATATTCCCAACAGTAGCTATTTTTGGTCTTTTCCCAGGAATGTCATTTCCTCCCTTTTCTTAGGTATTAGGCAATTCTCTCCCCTTTGGACAAGAATACCCCTAAAAATATAGTTATTTTAAAATGATCTTTCCTTTTTGTATATAATTACACAAGTATAAATCTATTTTATTTTTTAGTGGTTTAGGGTTTTAATACTTATTATAAAATAATATGATGCATATAAAATAAAAATATATCAAATTTTTATTTTATTTCGATTTTTTTATATATGTGTTTGATTCAAATTTTATTATTGATATGTGTTTTATTACATTTATTATTTAGGATCAATTTTCATAAAAAGGTTTTCACATTATATTTATTATATTTTCTATGAACTTTTATGTAAATATTTTGACTTTAATCTTAAAACTTTAGTTGGTTAGAAAGGAAAATATATTTCAAGGACAATTTGGTAAAACATGCATTTTTCCTATCTTATATTCCTTCAACCAAACAATGTAATCTTACATTCATGCTAAACAAATCAAACAAGGTAATACAACATTCCAGGTAATATGTTTAGTAATGTAACATTCCGGTAATCTCATTCCCAAAGGTAATCTTACATTTCGTGAACCAAACGACCCCTAAACATCATTGAAGCATGAGGAATAATCCCCCAAACAGTGATATGATTCCATGGTTGAAAAGTACGAGATTTTATAATGTCGTATTTATTTGTGGTTACAGGCTGATTCTCGATTTGATTACTACACTAATTGAGAGCTGGACACAGAAAACACATACATTTCACATGTCGTGTGAAGAATGTACCATTACGCTCAAAGACATGGCCATGCTAATCGGGGTCCAAATAAATTGGAGGCAATTGGTTGAGCGTACCGAGAATACATGATTGGTGTGAAAATGTCACACTTTTTAGTGCAAGCTACACCATCGATGCAAGTATAGAAACAAGGTAATCTTGTTTAAATATCGATCCCACGAGGATGGAGTATTACATTTATACTTATGTAGCTACAATACAATACTGTGAAAGTAGTAGTTGTGGGTGCAATGGTGGTTGCAATAGTAATATAAAAAGGAGAGTAAAGGATTTAATGTGGTAGCAAAAACAAAGAGTAATAAAAGATGGAGAGAATATTAAAAATAAGCTTGGATCTCCTTGACTTAGCTCGACAGAAATATCAAGTGCACTTCGAGGATTAAGGATTGATTTAATCAGCGAAGCAATGGTCAGCTTGAGTGTTAACTTCAATTTAACCTTCAACTATTGACTCAGGTACGAACATCGGCTTCGACTTTTGTTGTAAGTCGAATCTAAGGCCCCTTGAACAAGTGGACTAACTTTCGTTGTAGGAACTCGTTAATCTGACTCATTAATGCATCTGTTGATGTCAATAACTAGATTTAACACTTTTATGCAAAACGTAAATCAAATCTAACAATAAAAGCTTAAGAAAAAGCTAACATTGAGATATATTAAACTAAGAAACTATTTTAAATAAGTTCAACAAGCTTCAGAAATTTAAACCATAGTGAAAATGAGCACAAATACATGTAAATCTCCAAATAAACATCAAAACAAAGAGAAGTTCAAGAAGATAACAAGATATTTCCTAGATTTGGCACTCGACTCCTCATTTCCTCGGATAAATCTACCTTGCTTCACTTCGGATCTCCAGAAAACAAGCTCAAGCCGCCATGAGAGGAGGGTAAAAGCTTTGGAGGTTGAAGATGATGTGAATATAGGAATAGTGTAAATTTCTCTTTCCTCCAAAATCGTCGTTATATAGCCCACCTGAGGAAGGACACTTGTCCTGCATATTATTTGTGTGCTCAGCGTCGTACAATTTGTTGTAACAGAATGGACAGCTGGCATATTCATTCTTATCTTCAAGTAGAATGGACAACTAGCAGATGTAGTGTCGAACTGGTTGTAGTGGTGAAAACAACCTCTGCAAGGACATTAGTATTGTAGCAACAACAAGGAAAAAATAGGCAGAAATATACAAAACTTGAGCCACATGAACTAAGTTAGAAAATATGCAAAATTAGACATGAAAATGCATAAATGGATGCAATAGATGTTGATGTGGGGACAATAAGACCTATAAATCGAGGGAAAATCAATGCTTTTCAAAGATCTATCACTACACCTGCGAGTTTTTGCAATACATGCATCAATAAGGTTCCATATGAAAGTGATGTGAAAAGGATCTCATATCAAAATGACTTGGTTGTAGAGAGAATTCAAGCTCACTGACGATAATACACCATATGAGATTAGTAATGCAAGTCAAGCATATATTTTACATCTTATTGGAAGGATATTGATGCTAGATAAATCTAGAAATCTTTTTCACACACGATATCTACCATTTCTATCATCGTCTTCAGAAGCTACTAATTATTGTTGGGGATCAATAATATTGACGCTCTTGTACTTTGAGTTGTGTAAGGCCGCTTAATTAAAAGATGGTGATAAGGTAAATGGTGTTGGTGGATTTTTGGTTTTATTGCAAGCGTGAGCATGCCAACGATTTCTATTTTTTTACACCGGTTACTCGAAGTTTGAGTACTTTTCCTCTTGTTAAAAGGTAATATTTTGACTTTTATTTGAAAGTTTAAATTTACTTAATTTTAAAATATTTTTATTTTATCTGAAAATAATCAAAGAAATGTTATTTGGATGTGTATGCAGATGGTGTTCGAAAAAATCTCACACAGGATTGATACGCAACAATCTGGCGCTGTTTAGATCTTAGATTGATATGTATTGCCAAATTTAGGTATCAAAATGGAAAATTAGTTGTACATGTTATTTATTTGAAATTAATTACTCTAATGTATTATAATCATATATATTTTTTGTAGTTTATTTGGATGTCATACAAAGATGCACTTGTAAATGTACCAAAGCATTTGATGGTGGATTCTAATTTCTAGTGTATGATTACACCGATGATCCACTTTGCTATTGTGGAGTTCCAATATGTGGATATGGTGCTGAGGCAGTTTGGCTTCCACCAGCCCATTCCATAAATTCCACCGAATCTTGACTTTCTTCACCATTTAGACTTACGCGGTAAGGGTATAACGTGTTGGGAAATTGTACATGCCGAGTATGTTGATATGTGGAGCAACATATATTTATTGTTGCCAAATCGCACTTAAATTCAAGTTGATGATTTAGACTGGAGAATTCAGAGTACATTATCTACTATCATAATAATGGAAAATCGTACTTGACTACTCTAGAAGGACGAGAAGAATGCCAAAGATATAAAAAATATGATGGTCGGGGTAAATCATCTAAGAGTGCAACGAGCTTACCTCGAAGTCTAGCGGATGAATATCGAAGTGAATCCGATACACCAAATATGTATGATGATACTTCTCCAGCCACATATGTACAACCAATAGTGGACGGGAGCTTGGTAGCTAATCTAGTGTTTGATGATTCTGAAGCATACATACCCGAGTTTTATCATCCACAATCACCCATTTACTCGAGCTTTTGCGAAAATGGACTACATGAGAATGACAGGTTTCATGTCGAATACATCATTTTAGAGTCCCATGTTTTCACCACAAATATGAAGGCATAGTGGTGACTATGTGTTTACAACACCGCCTCCTATGCCTTCGGTGATTGATGAGGTGAGCATTGATGAAGATGATGTGAACAATGATGAAGAGGATCACATTGCACTACAAAGGCCAGAACGAGATCGATGACCACCGCGGCATTACTATTCCACCGTACCCCGGCATGGACAAAAATTTCATAGAAAATGATTCCATGTGATTATATGTAATAGACATATTTTAATTTGAATATTATTGTTTTTAATTTTTTATAGTTTTTAATAATATTAGCATGTATTACCACATCATATTTATAATTTCTAATTTTTTTAAATAGTGGTGAATTGGTTTTTGATATAAGTATTTAGGGTACAAAGAAATGATCATGTTCATCCCAAAGCCCATGGATTTTTTAAGTTTCAAAACTTAAAACTAGCATGTCAATAAAATAAGCATGACATAACATTTCAAAATAGAAACTATTTTCAACCCACATCCCACAAACGAACAATTCAAATATAAAAATATTAAAATTTTCATTCGAATACAAATAGAAAGAAACTAGTTTTAACACAAAGAGTTCAATGAAATCACCGAGGCAGAGCCATATAAATCAATTGATTTGGACATTTGTTTTTGGAATGTCATGTACCTATATATTTGGTACATCTCCTTGGTTCTCTTGCCTCCCTATAATGAAGATCCATACTGCTATGGATGTGAGTCGATGGAGGTCAGCCATTTGGTTCTCTACGAAGTGCCGAATTTGATAACCATTCTTCATGCTCCACTAGCATCCAATATTTTGAATTCACGATCGGTGGGAACTCACATCTATAAATATTTATTATCATGTGAAGTGTAAAGCATTCATCCGTAAAGGTGTACCGATCAACCCCTATAGACATACATATTGTGGTTACATGGATATCTCCATGCATGGAACTCACCCAGTTACACCACCTATGCCTAAAATCGACTCGAAATGTTTGGCGGTGGCCTCATTCGTTGTTGCGTACGGAATCAACAACATCAAAAGTCTGTTGATTCAGGTCAAACCTGTGAACAACCATTGATCTTGCCGATTCCATGTTCTTTCCATTTTTCACAATATCGAGAGCCCAAAGTTGTCCCCTATTTATCATGGCTTGGATTTCATGCCATTTATCAGACCAAACCTTAGCCAACCTGTAGTGCGTCTCTCTCACCAAGTTTGCTATTGGGAGATGACATGTTCCTTTTAATACGCCATTTATGCACTCTAAAAGGTTGGTTTTCATTTGCCCGTATCGTTGACCTTCATCATATGATTGAGCCCATTTTTCCCTATCGATATTCTTTTGCCCACGCCCAAACATCTTCGTCGTACACCATCAAATTTGCCAACTTTCTTTCAAGATTTGGTCGTAGTAGTTCCTATCATGTTTCATAATATATGTTGTTAGCATCAAGAAAAAACAGAACACATAAATAATCGAGTTTGACAAAATGAAACTTACTGGTTGTTCAATTGCGCCCTTGCCAATATGACGTACACAGTACGCGGGATATGCGTACGGAGGTGTCCAACGGCTTCTTGGTTGTTCAATTGCTGCTAAAATGCTTGTTTCTCTATTGGAAATTGTTGGGCTCGAATACAATCAATCGATAAATCCAAGAGGGGGTGAATTGACCTTTGATGGAAGCAACAAGAATTTTAAAAAATACATAAGGATTTATAATGGTTCGACTTCTAAACCAAGTCTACCTCCATTACCTTAGCTTCCCCGCTAAAGATTTTCCACAAATTCACTCCATTTGTCTTTCCTTTTGAGGCTAAAGTAGATAACCTTACAACTCCCTCAAAGCTTATACCCCCAAAGCTTTGAGATATTCTCTCCAAAGAGAAAATACAAATTGTGCCAACAATGGAAAACCTCACAAAGGCAAATATGTTTGCAAATTAAGTTCTCACCCAAAACCTAACACTTGAGCAAATATAACAATTAAGATCACAAGTGTTTTCTAATGAAAAAATAGACTTTACAAGCACAAAACACATTCTCTGTACATGAATGTTGGCAATGATGTTTCTTATTCTTCCATGGCTGCTTGAAGCTTGCTTTCAAACGCTCTAAGGAGTTCTTGACCATTACTAGTCATTGGTGGTTGATTAGAGCCCTTGAAGACTTCATTTCCAGCAAGCAATGCACTTCTGGGCATGTTGGTATCGGTACGCAGGTCTTGCTATTGGTACCCGCATTAAGAATAAGGAACAATTACAAGCAATCAATGCAAGGCAGCCGGTACACGATACATCTGTATCGGTATGAGCCCTTGCATATCAGTATATGCTTGGCCGTATCGGTACGGAGATTGGCCACTGGAAACTTTAAAAACTTAGGGAAATGAAGGAAGTATCGATACACAAACAACCGTACCAGTACAAATTGTTGGGTATCGGTACGAAGAAGACCGAACTGGTACTCACAGCCTGTTTTTGACACTTGGGCTATTTTGAAAACATTTAAACATGTCAAAAACACTTTAAAAAATATTTCAAACATATTTTTTAAGTTAATGGACTTTTGAAATATTTTTCAAATTTGTTTAAGTCCAAAAATATTTTTCATTTAAGTTATATCAAAACCAATATCTCAATAATCTCCCCCTTTTTGATATAACAAAACCACTTGAAAATTTATTTTTGAAATTTCTCCCCCATAGAAAAAGAGAATATTTTTAGAAAATATTTAAGCTCCCCCTTTTCTTTTTGAAATTGAATTTTTCACACATATCTCTCCCTTTTTTGTTATATCAAAAATAATTCAAAACAATGTTTGAAATCACTTTAAAGCATGATAAAAATGGAGAGTAGACCAAAAAAATATTTTGAACATGAGAGTATTAAAAAATGGCTCTCATTAATCAAGCATCAATAAAATTATTAGTCCAACAAATCAAGAGAAAATATTAAATTTCAAATAAATAAATTAAACAAATCAAGAAATTAAATTTAAACATGCCATATAAAAATATCATTAAACACATGAAGACATGACAAAATGAGACAAAATTGTCCATTTTTTACTGTGCGTATCAGTACGGTATCGTCCGTATCGGTACTAGTTAAATGTCGTATCGGTACAGTTTAGGCTGTATCGGTATTGATTGCATGAACGGGTGAAAATATACAGCAAAATCAACTCAAAAAGCCATACAACTTAGTCTTAAGTTCATACAAAGGCTCTAAGAGGTCCTAGATATACATTTTGATCATTTTTGCACAAATTAACAACACGCTTCTCAAAATACAACATTTAAATCAAATCGAGTATGAATTTTCACTGAATTCAACCAAATATTACAAGTTAATGGCCATAGAAATAGAAATGAGCACAAGAGGCCAAAAAACATGTAACTTATGTAATTGAGATTCCCTCTAGTTGTATGCAATTAGGCACCACATGGAGTCATACAAAACATGCTTTGATCAAATAATGAAATTAAACAATATAGACATGGTCAAGCAATTGCATGAAACACAAATTTTTACCACTTGAACCAAGGTAGGATGTTAAGCCTCTCCTTCAAGTGTCCTTCTCTATTGTGTGTCAAGAGCTCCCAAAATTTCAACTTTGATCATCAATGCTCATGCACACCTACAAAAGGCAATCTTTTTTATTTTGGTATCAAAATTGCTTTGGATTTATTAATATTAGTCTCATAAATTTTAGTTCCCTTTGGAATCCATTTTCAATGTCTTCCTTTTCTTTAAAGAAATAAGTCCCTTAGGGACCAAAATATTTTTAATCATTTTTCCTTTGAAAAATCTTGGGGAGCTAGATTGTCTTTTATCAAAAATTGTTTTGGAGCAGTTTTCAATTTTCTTTTCAAAACTTTTGTAAATCAAACAATCTTCTTTTCTAAGATCATCCAATTCTTTTTGATGATCATCTTGAACTTCTGAAGCAAGTTTTGTAAATCAAAATTCTTTTGCTCAAAGTCCTTGAGCTTTTCTTCAAGTTCATCTTTGGTTTTAGAAATCAAATCATTTCGAACTTTTAATTTTGAAACCATTTTCTTGTTTTTCAAAATATGGTTTTCAAATTCTAAAACCAAATCATCATAGGCATTTTATAATTCATCAAATGTATAAGAAATTGAAGTAGATGAATTATAAGTTACCCTTGAATCTTCTTCGATGGCAATGAGATAAAGGTTGACTACCTCTTCATCTCTCCATGTAGCCACATATGTCTTCTTCTTAAGGTTTGATTCCTTCTTTATTATTGGACAATCGTATTTGACGTACACCGACTTCTTGCATTCGAAGCATATGATGGGATCCCTTCTCTTCATTAGATTCATGTCTAGCTTCTTCTTTCTCGCACTTCATGAATCTTGAAGTGTTTGGCCATCTCTTTATATCCATTATCCTCCCCACTTGAATCTTCTTATCGGCTTGTAGAGGATTTAAGAGCAACATTCATCTTTTCATTATCCTCTTCTTCTTTCTTCTTACACTTTGACATCATCATTTCATGAGTGAGCAAAGATCTCATTAGCTTGTCAAGCTTGAGCGTCTTCAAATTCTTTGCTTCTATGATTGTGGTCTTCTTAGAATCTCATGAATCGAGAAGTGAATGAATTAACTTCCTCACAAGCTTGTCCTCTGGAATCACCTCTCTGAATTCTTTATGCTCATTGACTATGACAGAGAATTGATCGAACATAGCTTTGATGTCTTCATCCGGGTCCATCTTGAAGTTCTCATAGTTAAGGTTTAGAAGTCCAATCTTGGTCTCATTCACCTCATTAGTTCCTTCATATGTGACTTCAAACTTGTCTCATATTCCTTTGGCATCATCGCAATAGGAGACTTTGGAGTATTCTTCTGGGCTAAGAGCAAACAAGAGCATGTGTGTGGACTTTGAGTTGAGTTGCATTTGTCTCTTTTCTTGATCACTCAATTCATTCATATCCTTAAGGAAAAAATGTCTCATACCCTATTTTCTGGAAGTTTAAGGTCATATTTAATGATCTCCGAAAGCCTGTAATCAACGGATTGAATGAAGATCATCATCTTATTCTTCTAATAAGAATAGTTGGAACCATTGAAGTATGGAAGCTTAGAGATGGATTGTGCCATTTAAACCAGTTGATGTAGATTGATAGAACACTTCAAGGATCGACTCTAGGATGTTAATTCGATGTAGAGATGAAGCTTTGATACCAATTAATAGACTCGAATTTTTTAACCGAATATTGTCAATGAAAGGTGCGAAGGTCTCATTTGAAATTAGGAAGTAAAAACCGAAATAAAATTATGGACAATTTGGCACAATCGATTTTAGAGTGGTTCGACTTTTTCAACCAAGGTCTACATCCACTACCTTAGCATCCACACTAAAGATTTTCATAAATTCACTAATTTGTCTTTCCTTTTTACATGCTCAAGGAGATATCCTTTACATCTCTATCTTTTCAAAGGCTAAGATAGAACCTCCCTAGTTTTTCTAAGGCTCAACTAGAATCTATCCCTCAATTATGAGGTCTTAACAATGTAAACATAATTTACCTCTCTAGGTGGGTGTTTACACTAGGATTGGACTAAATATATTACAAGAGGTAAACAAAATATACAACGAAAAACTCTTCTATCTTGAACTTTAAGCTTGAATGTCCATCCTCTTCTTCTTCAAGTGTCCCAAGCTTGTATTTATAGTATGGATTGAAAACTAGCCGTTTATAGCTGCTTGAGATGAATTATAGCCGTTGGGGACTTTAATTCCAGCCAGAAATGCATTTCTACAACCTTGGGTATCGATACTCGAAAATGGGTATCGGTACTTGCCAAAATAAGAAAGAGTCGTTGCACATAAATGTAGAGTGTATTGGTAAACGATAAATTTGTATAGGTATGGTACTTCATGTAACGATACAGAGGCTTCCATATTGGTACGAGAAGTGATCACTGAAAAATTTAAAACAAAAAGCGTATGGGTACAAGGCAATACCGGTACAAACAGCTTGGTACCGGTACTAAGAGTATCGTACCAATACCGAAGGCCTATTTTTGACTTTTAAATGCCTTTGAAAATATTTGTTTGAGTCAAAATACTTAAAAAAATTAAACATAATTTTCAATTATTTTGGACTTTGAAATATTTTCGCAATTTTGTTCAAGTCCAAAACATTTTTCATTAAGTTATATCAAATAAATATATCAACAATCTCCTCATTTTTGATATAATGAAACCACTTAAAAAATTATTTTTAAAATTTCTACCCCTTAAAAGAATAATTTTAGAAAAAGAGAATATTTTAGAAACAAATATTAAAGCTCCCATTTTCTTTTTGAAAATTAATTTTTCAACTTATCTCTCACATTTTTTGTTATATAAAAAATAATTCAAATTATTTAAGGTTTAAAATAAAAATGGAAGTAAGTAATCTTTTAAAAAACAAAAGCTTCCCCTAAATATGTGCATTCCATTTTGGAATTTAGCTAAAAAAACGTTGACAATTAAGAAAAAAAATATTAAATTTCAATAAAAATGATCAAGTTTGAAAATTATTAAATTTAATTTATCCAAATCTTTTTAGAGTTTATGTAAAAATAGAAATGAGTATGTTAAACACACTTATGCATAAAAACCGCTTTTGATGTCATGCTTTTAAAAAAATTAACAATAAAAATATGCATGATCATTCAAAAATCATTAGAAATAAGTAATCAAATAATCAAAGAGATTAAGTATAGATGTTACATATCTTTATTGTGTGAGCATGTTGCAATACCTTTTTCTCATATCCATCACCGAATACGAATTAGAGATGTTAGAAAACATTTATAAAACATATTACATTTGTAAATTGGTAAAATTTTAATTCTTTAAAATATACACAATTTTTTTTATTTTTCAAAACTATTTAATCGCGTAAGATTTAAAAATAACAATTTTATTTACGGATTGAGTTAAATTTCAGGTAGCAACCTAGCAATTCAATTTGATCTTATATAATTAGTGAAACTGCTTAAAAATTACCCGATTTAAAATTTATTCAAATGCCAAATAAAATATGAATTATATCAGAGCATGCACCGTATTTTAATATACATGCCAACTAGTAGATATCAACAACATTATAAATTATATTACTGATATTGATGTACTTTTTCTCAACAGTTGATGTCTTCTAGTACTCCTTTCTCCAACCTCTTCTCTTGTCCTACGCGTGAAATAATCACACGCTAAGTAACTCACTTAGTGAGGCAATAAACCAAGTTAATAAAAAAATTAAACTTAATAGAATCTATGGCTATATTTATATAACATGAGATAGGCTAATGTTTCAACTTTTACATTGCATTAGTGATGACTTACTACATGCTAATGTCATAAGTTTTTCATGGTTGTCATATTCCTTAAACATCACATCAATACTTATCATTAACATTAAGCTTGCAAGTTTAACTTACTTACAATTTATCATGCCTATTAACACAAGTTACCTCACATGTACTAACATATATCAAAGTTTTTCCTATGTCAAGTGATGAGTATTTATTTTGGTTGTGTTTTTTGTCCTTATTTCGATTAAATACAAGTTTGAAGGACTTAACTGGGCTGTTTTATGTTGATTTCATGCAAGGGACGTGATGCTGGAAATAAGCTGGAATTATGCAGAAAATGTTGGAGTCATGGGCAGATTCATGGGCATGAATGCTAACTGGGCGCCACGTCAGCGTCTTCTAGAAGCTGACGTCAGCAGCAGTAATAGCTTATCAAGCCGCTTATCAGATAGCCTATCTCCGGATTTTTGAATTTTAAATTTTAAACTTTGGATAATTATTTTGTTTAATTTTTAATTATCATTTTAGGTTTACCTAGGTTATTTGAAACACTATAAATACCCCTTTTGGGGTAAGACTTGTCATCAATCATATATTAATTGAATATCATTTCATCTTCTCTTGGAAATTCTTCTCTCCTAAGTTTTACTTAAGTTCTTTTCTTATATTTCTTCTTTTAATTATTTCTTAAATGTCGAGCATGATTAATTTGATAACCATGCTCGGCTAAATCTTCTTAAGCCGAAGGCTTATGCGATGACGCGTTCTCAAGGCGAGGTTTGAAACTATGCTTCAAACATTTCGTAAACTTCTTATCGATTTCTTCATACTTATTTTCTAAATTAAAATGATTTTTTTAAACCCAAAGATTGATTTTGGAGAAAAACAATTGTTTTGATCTATCAAGTGGGAGGGAGGATCGGTTATTGAAACAAATCCGATTTCCAGGGAACACAATTAGTAAATAGATTACTAAGGGAAATTGAGATCAAATCGTTTTTATAGAAATGATTTTTCGAGTTGGTTACGAGCTTAAGTAATTTGTTTTCTCAAACATTGGGTTGGTTTAGACAAATTATCAAAACTGAAACCAAAAATTGATTTTGAAAATTCAGTTTACAAACAAAAACTCAAGGATTGACCTTGAAGTAATTTTGCCAACAAATTTTTGGAAATAAAAATCTTTACCAAGGAACCAAGTAGAACAAGTCAACACGGAAGCCCTAGGCTGATAATCTTATATTTACTTTAAACTCTTTTAAAATATTCCTTTTACTCTCTTAAACAATTACATTTCATTGCAACAAACCCCCCACCTAAATCACCTCAACATAGCTCCATCAACAACTCTTGGTTCAGAAACTATAAAAGCGCGACAAGGAAAGTTCTAAGTCCCTGTGGGTTCGACTCCTACTTCCCTATCTACACTTAATTTAATTCATTTATTTATTTTATTATTCGGAAGAAGGAAATTATTCTTGACATGTTACGATACGTGTCAAAATTGGCACCGTTGCCGGGGACTTCAGCAACTTTTACTGTTTGTTTTTTTATTGTTTTTGACCAGGAGAAATCTGGGAGAACATGTCGAATTCATCCTAGAAATCGAAGCCAAATGGGAAACAACAAATAGATGATCTAGCATCTGATCAGGGCACTAGAGGACAATCAGCCCGTGTGCATAACCTTTCCGAATGGTAAAATGTCGTTCCAACTAAAAACATGCTTGATTCATCTCCTACCAACCTTCCACAGTTTTCCCAACGAAAACCCACACAAACATTTGAAGGAATTTCACATGGTTTGTCTAAGCACAAAGCCTCAGGGAGTATCCGATGACCAAATTAAACTTAGAGTTTTTCCATTTTCTTTAGCAGATATAGCAAAATATTGGTTATTTGATTTACCCCCAAACTCTGTTACAACCTGGACTGACATGGCTAAATTCTTTTTTGACAGGTTCTTCCCTACGGCAAAAGCGAGCGAATTAAGGCGCAGCATCCTGAGCATTCAACAAAGGGAATCCGAATCTTTATATGAATATTGGGAGAGGTTTAAAAAGTTGTGTGCAAATTGTCCACAACATGAATTATCGGAACAAACCCTCCTTCAGTATTTCTATGAAGGATTGATGCCCATGGATATGAAAGTGGTGGATGCGGCAAGCGGCGGGGCTCTAGTCAATATGACCCCAACATCGTCTAAAACACTGATATCAACCATGGCCGCCAACTCGCAAAGGTTTAATCAATCTAGCGAATCATCTCGAAGGGTTTGCAAGGTAAGCACGGTTTCTTTAAAAAATAAGATTGATAAATTAGATGAAATAGTGCAAACTCTTTTGCAGGAAAAAAGGGAACAACTAGACTTTGTGGGATCTGTACTAGTCCAGAACATCCGACAGACTGTTGTCCGATGATTCAGGAAGATGATGTAGCCCAAGCCAATGCCATAGGAAATGTATATAATCTGGGGTGGAGAAACCAATCAAACCTTGGATACGCAAACAACCAGCGACAAAATCAACCATACCAACAAAGACAACCTTACTCACAACAAAAGACATATCTAGAAACCTTAGTTGAGCGTTTAGCGATGTCCCAAGAGAAATTGCAAATTCGTACCGAGGCCCACTTACAAGAGTTAGACAAACAAATGAGCCAGCTAGCAAGCCATCTTGATTCCAAAGGTAAACTTCCTTCGCAAACCGAGACAAACCCTAAAGAAAATATAAGCGCCATCACACTCCGTAGTGGGACCGTTTTAGATCCAAAAGAACCATCAAAAAACAACAATCCCACTCCTGTCATGGAAGAAGGTAATGAAAACCAAGATAACCCTTTACCACCATCTCCTCCTTCGTCTCCACCTCTTGTAGTCGTGCCTCCTTTCCCATCACGCTTAGTAAAACGCGACAAAAAGGCCGAAGAGAGGGAAATCATTGATGTGTTTAAAAAATTCCAAGTGAATATTCCCCTCTTAGAAGTCATTCGCCAAGTGCCAAGGTACGCTCGTTTCCTTAAAGAGCTCTGCACAACCAAGCGAAAACTCACCGGGCACGAAAAGGTAAACTTGGGAAAGCATATTTCTGCAGTTTTTCAACATATGTTATCACCCAATATGAAAGACCAAGGTATGTTTGCAATACATTTCAAATTGTAATATATCTATTAAACGTGCTATGTGCGATCTTGGAGCTTCTATAAATGTAATGCCGCTTTCTGTTTATAAAAAAAATTACTAACGATCCTTTAAAAAAAATCAGGGTTATGATGCAGTTGGCGGATCGATCGATCATCTACCCGAAAAGAGTGATGGAAAATGTGTTGGTAAAAGTAGATGCTTTATTCTTTCCTGCAGATTTCTATGTGATCGATATGGCTCATGATAAAACAAACACTTGCCCAGAAGTGTTGTTGGGACGACCATTCCTTAGCAAAGCAAATACGAAAATAGACGTGAGGAGCGGTCTTTTGTCTATGGAATTTGATGGTGAGGTCGTAGAATTTGATGTTTACAAGGCGATGGAACATCCGGATTCTATGGAAAACATTAGCTTTGTTGGTGTTTATAAACCTTTAGTTGATGATTTTGTTGAAACTAATTTATCTGATAATTCGTGCAGGAAATTGGAAGGGCGCGATGAAAAAATTAGGAGGTTGAAAAACACTTCATTTGTTAATCTCGATCTACACTTAACTCCCTCAAAAATTAAAAAATTCCCTTCCATTTTGCAGGCACCGGATATCGAGTTAAAATTATCGCCGGATAAATTGAAGAGTAAAAAGGAAAATTTTTCAGGGAAAACGAAGAAATGTCACTGTCATAAAATTTCTCGCAAGGAAATTCTTAGTTGGATTAAGTGCATAAATTGGAAGGAGTATTTTTCGCAGTGTCTGTAGTCTGAGCGGCACAGGTCATCGAGCTAATGACGACAAACAAGCGCTGGATGGGAGGCAACCCATTTTCTTTATTTATTTCTTGATTTTAATTTTTCAGTTTCGAATTTATTCTTATTTTCTTTATTATTTTTAAAACCCGCGTCTACTTCTCTTTTATCTTTTCTTTTTAGCAATTTTTTATAAACTTCCCCCTAATAATATAGTTACTATTACTAATTTAAATTTATTATATATTATTTATTATTATATATTATTTATATTATATTTAAAGATTTACGTAAGTTAAATATATACTATCTTATTTTTCAATTTAACCCTTGGTGGTTTTTCTTTATCATCTTAAATTATTATTTATTTTAAATTTTAAAATCATAATCTATATATATCTTTTAAATTATTAATATATATATATATATATCTTTTAAATTATTAATATATATATATATATATATCTTTATCAACTATATCTAAAATTTTAAAATAAAATTATCCATTTGCAAATTTTTGATCCTTTTATTTAAAAAAAACTAACATAATTTTTCCTTACTTTTTCTTTATTCTGCAGCCGCCATTATCACTTCATCGTCAACCTTCATCTCCCGATCGTCCACCATTACCACCACCATGGTCCGAACTCGAGAGCAAGCTCGCCTATGCCCCTACACCAGACTCGGAGCCCACTATCGAAACATGCTCTTCTGCAATCGGGGATTATTTTTACCCTCGCTCTTTTGTATTTTATTTTATGTTCATTTTGGGGCAAAATGATTTAAGTGAGGGTGAGGGAGATATGCTTGTCAAAATTTTTATATTGCTTATCCGTTTGGTTGTTCTCTTGATTTCTTGATTTTATTTAATTTAAGTTCCTTGTTTAATCCTTAATTTGACCTTGTCCCATTGTTTCCGTACGATTATATATTTATCTTGTTAGAAAAGTTTAGGTTGCATGGTAGATTTTGGCATGATTAATTTTTCCATAAAATTCTTTTTATGACATTTCTTTCTCTATTAATTGACATGATGCTTACTTAGGTACACAAGACAATTTTTGTGAGTTTTGAGCCTAATGAGCATGCATTATTTTTGCTTTTTGTTTCTTTGAGTGTGCCTAGCTAAATTATTGCATTCTAGAACTTATGTTTTAAATTCTTTTTGAGATTACATTGATTGAATATGATGCTTAAATATGATTGAGGCGCTAGGTTTTAACTCTTTCTCTTCTTAAACAAATTGCCTACCCTTTGATTAATTTCCCTTAGTGAAACAATTTTGAGCCTTGACCTTTTTCTTGAGATTCACCATATTTTAGCCTAATCCATTTTTTTCCATTATTTTGTCCCTTTTTCAAGACAAATTTATCTTTAAAAATAAAGATTCGAATCATGCAGTCTGGCATAGCAGAAAACATTGTGCAAAAAAAGAGACTGTGCAGAAACTGTTTCGAATATGCAGTGCAGAAAAAAAAACAGTGCAGAAAATTATTCGAATCTACAGTAAAAAAGAGCAGAAAAAATAGCAGTGTAGTTCAAAAAAATATACTGCAGAACAGTTTTGATTCAAATGAGAAAAGAGAGAAAAAAGCAGTTTCGAATCAATTTTTGGGATGAATTTTAAACCTTTTTTTTCAGCATTTATCCTACTCGAACCTTAGCCCAATTACAACCCTTTTTAAGACCTCTTGATTTTTGCATCACATTCATACTTAGTAGTGGAGTTTAAATTTAACCACAAGCCTATGGTAATGCTCCAATTAGTTTTGGCTCGAGTGATTTTCTCTACCCTTAAACACTTTGAGTGACATAAGCGATTCCTTGTGAGGGTACTTGGTTTGCATCATTGATGTTAGTAGGGTATTGAAATTTCGTTTTTGCTTAAATTTCTAAATCTTGCCATTTATCTATTTGCTCCTTATTTTCTTTCATATTTACATGCTTAATCATATCAGAAACTTTGAGACTTCGTGAAATTAAGGATGATAACTTGAGCTTAGGTTTGTTTAATTTTGAGATACTTGAGGACAAGCATCGGATAAGTGAAGAGAAATTTGATGAGTATTTATTTTGGTTGTGTTTTTTGTCCTTATTTCGATTAAATACACGTTTGAAGGACTTAACTGGGTTGTTTTATGTTGATTTCATGCAGGGGACGTGATGCTGGAAATAAGCTGGAATTCTGCAGAAAATGCTGGATTCATGGGCATGAATGTTGACTGGGTGCCACGTCAGCATCTTCTAGAAGCTGACGTCGGCAGCCATGATAGCTTATCAAGCCGCTTATCAGATAGCCTATCTCTGGATTTTTGAATTTTAAATTGTAAACTTTGGATAATTATTTTGTTTAATTTTTAATTATCATTTTAAGTTTACCTAGGTTATTTGAAACACTATAAATACCCATTTTGGGGTAAGACTTGTCATCAATCATTTATCAATTGACTATCATTCCATCTTCTCTTGGAAATTTTTCTCTCCTTAGTTTTACTTAAGTTATTTTCTTATATTTTTTCTTTTAATTATTTCTTAAATGTCGAGCATGATTAATTTGATAACCATGCTCGGCTAAATCTTCTTAAGCCGAAGGCTTATGCGATGACGCGTTCTCAAGGCGAGGTTTGAAACTGTGCTTCAAACATTTCGGAAACTTCTTCTTGATTTCTGCATACTTATTTTCTAAATCAAAATGATTTTTTAAAACCTAAAGATTGACTTTAGAGAAAAATAATTGTTTTGATCTATCAAGTGGGAGGGAGGATCGGTTATTGAAACAAATCCGACTTCCAGGGAACACACTTAGTAAAGAGATTACTAAGGGAAATTAAGATAGAATCGTTTTTATAGAAATCACTTTTCGAGTTGGTTACGAGCTTAAGTAATTTGTTTTTCAAACATTGGGTTGGTTTAGACAAATTATCAAAACTGAAACCAAAAATTGATTTTAAAAATTCAGTTTACAAACAAAAACTCAAGGATTGACCTTGAAGTAATTTTGCCAACAAATTTTTGGAAATAAAAATCTTTACTAAGGAACCAAGTAGAACAAGTCAACGCGGAAGCCCGAGACTGATAATCTTATATTTACTTTAAACTCTTTTAAAATCTTCCTTTTACTCTCTTAAACAATTACATTTCATTGCAACAAACCCCCCACCTAAATCACCTCAACATAACTCCATCAACAACTCTTAGTTCAATATAATTTAACATTGGGCAGTTCATACCGAAATAACATTCATAATAGAATATCATATATAACTAGTGATTCATGCATTTATTCAACTTTTGACATATTTAAAATATATGTCAAATATATAATTAGAGACATAAATATCATTCTAATATAAACAAGGTATACATATAGCAAGTCTTACCAGTGATGTATAAAACATCCATGTATTATGATATGTATGCATTGTACTCACCTGAGCCATTTATTATCATGCCTCACTAAGTCCTATTCGATCCTTTCTTTAATAGTACTTCAAACCTTTCTTGATTCGGATTTAATTTCATTATTCATATAAAGATAATTTAAACATTTGTTAGATTCAAATCTATCAACATTTTAAATATGCTATCTAATCTAATCATTCGAATATATAAAATTTCTAGGTATTTTCCTCCCTTCCTTATATTGTCTAAAACTTCATTTTGGTCCTTAATGACCATTTTGAACTTTCACTAATTCTTCCAAGTTTGCTACTAACATTTAAATACTAGAGGTTTCAAATGTTCGTTTTATGGCAGCTTGTACTACCTTCAAAATTTTACTTCGACAGAGCAGAATACATACTGGATCTTAATTTCATTTATACTGTAGAAACTAGATTCGATAACAGTTTTAACGGTATAAGCCACGTAAATTAAAAAAATATACAAAAATTATGAAAATTCCTCAAATTCCCGTTACAGGGCTGTCCTCACAGAAACTGCTCTGTAATTTTTTTTTTTACTTTCATTCGATTGAAAATTCGTATCTTTTAACACTGAACTCGAAATCAGTTTTTGTTTGTTGGAAATGAAAATAGACGAACAAATATTTACATCGATATAAAATTCACCATATAACCATTTCATTGCCGATTTAATCACTTACTTTTGACAAATTGTCAAAATGGTCACTAAAGCGATTAATCATCGATTTAACATTCTAACTTCATTTTCATGTCTCTAACATCATTAATAACATAAATACACACTAAATTCATAAAATTCAGATTTGGTCTTTTAACTTTAGAACTTTCCAAAATGGTCCTTATATTTTCAACTTAGGGTTTTGCATCCAATCGACAATTCAAGCTCACCGAATCATTAATTCAATACCACAAACCCTAAATTAGACTTGAATCCATAAACCCTAATCTTCTCCATAATAACTAAAATATGCAGGGTTTAAATCCCAACTCCATAACATGATTTTAACATCATACAAACTTGATTTCAACTTAAATTCAATCATGGAATCATAAAATCTCAAAAACCACAATTTGATTCATAAACCCTAACTTCTTTCTCATATAAAATTATCATAAATTAAACATGAAATCCATGATTTGTTTACATCAAAAGATAGAGCTTAAAGAATGGAACAACTTTGCAATTTGAAAAGATTACCTGAAATTCGAGCTTCGGGGCTTGAATCGAATTTGGAAAATTATCTCCTCTTTTTTACCTAGTTCTCGAAATGTAGGAGATGAAGAAGACTTCATCTTTTACCATTCTTCATAAAAATAATCCATATTATGCCACATGTATCTTTAAATAAATTTTAAATTCATTCAAATAAGAAAATTACTATATTGCCCTTTTAATCCAACGGTTGATATCGATCTTATCATTAATCAAGGGCCAAGATTAAATCTTCAATTTCCTTCTTCCAAAATTGTCCCTTGTAACTTTCAAATATTTCATAATTGCCATTGTAGCCAAATGACCAATTTGCCCTCAACTATTCACAAATTCATCTAATTTGCCATGCATCACAATCTAACTAAATCTAGTTAGAATCCAACCAACTATAATAAAATATTCATAAAATAACATTTTATGAATTTTCCATTGCTTTTGGATTAGTCTCTAAAATTTTCATTCGATCCGATATACTGATTAATTAACCCTTTACTCAAAATTAAATTGTAGGATTCATCTTGAATCAAACTAAAAATATCCCCAACAGACTTTTATAACTTTCCTTTATCATCTGGTAAAATCTCATAATTTTCCGGATCAATTCGAGTATCTGAATTCCACTTAAACTTTGATTGAAATTTCCCAATAATAGAACCTTCATATCAATCCAGAATCTTCACATTCGATTCACACCCTTAGGTGATCTATTTATTTATAAAATAAAAACCCTTAACTTTTGAGAAATTACAATTTTAGTCCTTTAACGTTTTATATTTAAACTTGTACCGCACAAGTTTTGACTACTTATTATTTTAGTCACTGAACTTGAATCTTCAATTCTTGTTCCGATTTTTCTTGGATTCTAATCAAACTTTGAAAGTACACAATTCAGCTTACTATCAATCCCATGATACTTTTAAACCTTGGAAATTTCCTTTCAGAAAACCCATAATTAAAGAAATCCTAACTTTTCCAAAGTTTATACTTTAGCCACAAAACTTTTAAAATTTATATTTTTGAACACTAGCCGAAAATTGGGATATTACACTGGCCACATTTGCAATTGAGAGGAGGAATGATGGTTCATCATGATTCCTTGAGCTTGATGTCAAACAAATTACCTCTTCAAGGTCAGTTGAATGTAAAAATAGACCGAACACTCCTAGAATATCCTCAATGGTTGTTAGACCGTCGATTTAAGCTTAGCTCTGATACTAATTGTTAGACTCGAATATGATCAACCAATATAACCAAGATGGGGTGAATTGACCTTTGATGGAAGCAACGGGAATTAAAAAAATACACAAAGATTTATAGTGGTTCGACTTCTAAATCAAGTTTGCTTCCAATACTTTAGCTTCTCCACTAAGGATTTTCCACAAATTCGCATAGTATGTTTTTCCTTTTGAGGCTAAAGGAGATAACCTTACAATTCTCGTTCAATTTAACTTCTAAATCAAGTTTGCTTCCAATACTTTAGCTTCTCCACTAAGGATTTTCCACAAATTCGCTCAATGTGTCTTTCCTTTTGAGGCTAAAGGAGATAACCTTACAATTCTCTCAATGCTTATACCTCAAATCTTTGAGACACTATCTTCAAAGAGAAAATATAAATTGTGCAAACAAAGGAAAACCCGACTAGGCCAATATGTTTGCAAATTAAGCTCTCACCCAAAACCTAACACTTGAGCAAATATAACAATTAAGCTCACAAGTGTATTCTAATGAAAGTTTTTTTTACAAGCACAAAACATTTTCTCTATACATGAATGTTGACAATGATGTTTCTTGTTTTTCAATGGCTGCTTGAAGCTTTCTTTTAAACCTTCTAAGGAGTTCTTGACCGTTACTATCTATTGGGGGTTGATTAGAGCCGTTGGGACTTAATTTCCAGCAATCAATGCATTTCTGGGCATGCTGGTATCGATACGTAGGTCTCGGTACTTGCCTTAAGAAGAAAGAATCGTTGCAACAATTAATGCAGGGCGTAGCAGTACACGATACATCCGTATCGGTATGGGCCCTTGCGTATCGGTACGAAGATTGGCTACTAGAAACTTTGAAAACTTGGAAAAATAAAAGACGTATCGGTACACGAGCAATCATTTCGGTACGAACTGTTAGGTTTCGGTACGAAGAAGACTGTATCAAATGTCTCGGAAAATTATTAAAAATACTTTTCCAAAAACAATTTCTCCGGTATCAAATACTCAAACGATTAGAAATACTTTTTCAAAATCAATGTCTTGTACTCGAATGTCTAGGAAAATGATTTTTAGGAGATTTGAGGATAAAATGAATATGGGGAGAAAGGAGCATTTTGAGTTTTGGGAATTGAGTGGTTGGAACTTGAATACGTTGGGCAGCCCTTTTGTGTTTTGGTTTCTGGTAACAATAACATCACGGGCTGCGTCTTAATCATTATTATCACTATGATCACGGACCCGCTTATCACTAATTCTTTCAAATTTAAGATCTTTGAATATTTTTTTTTGTATAAAAGAAAGAAAGAAAAGGGGGTTAGTGTTGGAAAAAGTTGAAGCAAAACAAATAGGATACGTGCAAACAAGAAAACATTGGCCCCTAGCTACTACAGACAAAGATGGGTCCTTTTCCTTTCTTATGTGATGGATATACTTTTCATTACCACTGAGGGACATATGATCCACACATCTTACTTGATTAGCCCACTCTTCTTTTCCAAAGCATACCACCAAATTCTAATTTCTGCTTATACATTATGATTTTAATGTTAACTTTGAATAATGAGCAACTCCATAGCTTTTTGTCAAAAGAGAAAAACTCAACCAGCAGTGGCACAGTACCAAACATTTGTAATTAATCCATCTCAGTCAATCTCATGTCATCACCTAAGATTCGTCTCCCCATCTTGTGTAGGCCTTCTTATGTGAAAATTGGAGTCAATTGCTCAAGCAACTCTGCCCTGCTACCATCAATGCCGGCATTTATAAATAAAAAACCCCTTTTAAATATTTATTTAAAATAATGACGCATGTCAGCATTATTTAAAAAAACTCTCTTTCAATTTATGTAAAACAAATTTGTATTTTATAGAAAGCGAGTTTTAAACTCGCGTTTTATAGAAAACAAATTTTATGTTAAAAAACGTGGTAAATTAATTTTTTTTTTCTATTTTTACCAACTTACTCAACACGAAATTTGCGTTATTTATCTTAAAAAATATAAAATGATCTCCAAACTTTCAAAAATTACATAATGGGTATTAAACTTTAATTATTGTTACAAAATGATCACTGAGCCGTTAACTGCCGTTAAGTGAATGACGTGATAATTACGAAGTTTGAATAATAACACATTTACTCATCCATATTTACATATTTAGTCATAATTTAACCTTTATTATTGATGTCTAAATTAATTGAACGTGTAAATATTGAGGATTAAATATGTTATACACATTTTTATAACTGCTAAGTCACCTAGTTAACAACAGTAAACGGCTCAATGATCATTTTATAACAAAAATTAAAGTTTAATGCCCATTATGTAAAAATTAAAAATTTAATAATTATTTTATATTTTTTGTGATAGTTTAGTCACCACTTGTATACTTTACTCTTTTACTTTTATAGATGGCAATGTCCTCAAACTGTCGGGCAGAATTGTTGCCAAAGATTAGTGTTCCTAGAAATTGCTAAGCATTATAGCAGGGAGCATTAATCCACCAATGGGAACAAGGCCAGTTTAGTATTGTTTTTAAAAAATACTGTAAAAAAATATTTTTGTAAAATATTTTTGGAGTTTTCAATTTAAAATATAATTGATTAGTATTACTGTCAAAAAAAATACTTTTGGAATGATAAATGATCAATTAAATATTATGTTAGTAAGTTTTTTCAATAGTCTTAAAGTGATTATAAGGTAATATCTATCATACACTCTTAACCCTCTAACAATGCACAAACAAAGACAAAGTGATTTAACCAATATTCAAATTCTTTAATGTTATAATATCAATTTAAATTATGATAAAAATATTTTTATTAATAAATAAATATTTTTTTATTTAAAAGATTTAACCAAAAAATATATAAAATATTTAAACTAATAAATAATTTAAACATCATATAATTATGTCTTGTGGTAAAAAAAATTACTATAGGTTTATAAATTATAAAATAAACACACCATAAGATAGCAAATGAAGGTTAAAATTATAATTTGGCTTTCAAAAGTACTTTTTCAACCGCAAAAGTTAAAAGTTTAAACTTTTGAGTTTGGGTTAAAAACACTTTTCAAACATAATTTTCCTCCAAAAATTGTCTATTTAACATTACTTAGGACTCCGAAAGTGCTTTTAGCCCTAAAAGTGCTTTTCAAAAGCATTGGTAAATGGTAATAACTGGTTTAGATACTTTTTTGTTTAATAATCTGAGCATCATGAGGTTTCAGGCCATTCCCAAACAAGCATTTCCAGAATGCACCATCAACACGGAATAAAACAACCACTTGTATAAACAAAATTTCCACAAAGGACTTGAGGCTATCACTACATCTTGAATTCATATCCAATATCTACAGCTCCTTTATAGTCACACTAACTCTTTTGTAACAAAAGGAGAATGTATCTTGAGAGAAGATCTCGTACAAAACCATAACTTAATATCCATATTGCTTACCAATACAGCATTCTGCAATACTTGGCCAAAAAAAAAACAGCATTCTGCAATTCAATGTGAAAACCTTGCACCCTTATGTAAAAGGCAAGGCCTGCTCAAGGCTAGGGCGGATCTAAATCAGCTAAAAAAGTTCAGATGTCAGTCATCACTTCCTAATACCCTTTTTCTTTCAGCATACTCTTAGTCACTATCAGAAAAGTATCTCTGTGTGTCAAACGGCTGGTTCCTCGAGTTCGTATCATGGTTGTTTGAAGCATTTTGTCCATTCATTGGTGCAAATGCTGCATAAATACATGTACATGGGTGCTACATGTAAGCAATATAATGCATCACGTATGATACTTGCATGCTATATGTAACTGAAATTCTCATGCATTTAACATGACATGAAGGAAAATTATTTGTTGGCAAGACCAAGGCATATGGGGGTCTTCATGGATACATTTTAGGATCCAGTTGACTCATGAAAGCCTAACCATTCCAACATTTAAGAAAATACAATGAAAGGATCCAAATTTCTGTATATTAAAGACATTTACACAAGTAAATGAAAATCCCTGTAAATCAAACACGAGGAACAATTTATCAGCTAGTTGGAAGTTCATATTGATGGGAAATGCAGCTTATGCGCGACTCTCCACATCAAACAATTGGCAACAAGTTCAATGCATTTTCATCAGTTAAGTGATATAACAATCCAAACTATGACCCTGAGAGCTCCCTAAAACTCCACTAAAATCAGAAGTGGCAAAAAAGGGCTCAAAATAGAACTTTGTTCTCACGTGACATAAAAAAAAATTACAAGCCTACCAGAGCCAAATTATGAGATACTCAAGCTATGTTCATTTAGCTAGTTAAGAACTTGGGCTAAGGCTTTCATCACTTCATTAACAAACAATAGACAGAATAGCTTTTACTACCTCTAGATCTATAGAATAGAATACAGGCATAAGCAGCACATAGAAATTTCTCTATAAAACATAAATTAACTTGAAAGAATGGAGCATACCTTTCTCTCTCATTCTTTTCTCTCTATCAAATTCAAACTTATCCCGAAGCTGATTGACTTTCCCTAAGTTATCAGCTTGCCTATTCCTCCCAAAACCTTGATCCTGCAGTTCAGAATGCATAATTCAATATGTTCAAAACAATAACAAAAAGAGAGTTCCGTTGTTTTCAACATGGGATGGCCATGATCAGCTAAAAATGAGTGATATATCATAAGTTAAGTCAATAACAAATTGTGTAAAAAAAAATCCATACTTTCATGAGATCGGCACGAGGTCCCCTGCTCCTATAAGACAAAACAAAGGGAGTATGATTAAGCATATCATTTAGAGTTGAATCCTTAGACAAATTAAGGTGCGGTGCCAAATGAATACTTCCTCAATCAAGATATCAAACATTTACAAATTGCAAGGAAACTACGCTAAAGATACGTCTTAAGCATCTTTTCTTGAGGATTAATTAGCAGGGCATGAAAAAGACCTGTATGGGTTAAAATCTTGATCATCCTCCTCGGCAGACTCATACTTGGCATGATCTTTGGCAACTTGTTTTGAGTAACCCTCATCCCAATACAACCTCTCCCAATTTTCTCTAAGCTCATTATACAGTTCCATATACTTTTTGCACCAGGGTTCATGCTCCTTAAGTAAAACAAAACAAAACCTATTATTAGCTGCAGAGTCTTCAGTTTATTTTTGCATTATTAAGAACATTTGTAAGTATGTTTTTAATCGCTAACCGATTCCTTAATAACGAGGCGAGTGCGGCGCATGAACTGCTCCCTGAGCTGCTTTCTTCGCTTGTTTGGGATGTTGTCTCTGGGGATGACGAAGCGCTCACGTGGGGGCACATGATCGCCGATCTCGTGCATCTCGCCGTCCACCACCCACCACTCGGATTTCACATCCGTTTTCGTGAAGGAAAATCCTGAGCCAGGGGCCTTGGACCGCCGCTTGGAGGAAGGGGCGTCGGTTCTAGCGAAGCGGAGTTGGTGGGTGGCGGAACGGAGGCATTGAGTTAGACAGTGGAGTCGCTTTGAGGAGAGCATGGAGATAACTGGGAATCAGGCGTTGGACTATCTTCGCTCTCTAATCTATTTAGGTTAGTCTGGAATAGAAATCCTTTGTACTCCTTCTATGTTTTATACTAAAAATGTTTAATATTAAAATAAGAACACAAACTATCTCTATTTTTCATTTTAGATGCATACATTTTTATTTTTTTATTTTTTAGGTGTTCAAACTATTTGTTTTATTTTTTTGAGTGCATAAACCTTTTTGTCCTTTTTTAAGTGTCTGAATTATTATTTTTTGATCAAAATATGTGCTCAAACTATCATTTTTTGATTAAAATAGGTGCCTCAATTTCTCTTAAAAAGAGTAAAAAATATATAGTTTGAACACCTTAAATGAGTAAAAAAAATTTAGGCAGCTAAAAAAAACATGATGGTATGAGCACTTATTTTGAAATTAAACCTACTAAAAATTTAGGTCGACGTTTAAGATTAAGAGTTAAAGTTATAATTTAAGGAATTATGAGTAGATGTATTTTTAGGATTTGTAATTTATGGTTTAAGATTTAGAAATTAAGGTTAGGGTTTAGAATTTAATTTTTTTAGTGTTTGGACATAGAGAGAAATACTGAAAAATAGCATAAGACTTTTGTCCTTAGTCTCGACTCTAGAATAGGAATAGAAATTCTTTATCTCTTTTCGATATTCCTATTTATATCCACACTAAAAGCTAGGTTTATGGTTTATGTTTAAGGTTAGCGTTTATGATTTAGGAAATTAAGAGTATGGTGTATTTTTAAAGTTTATAGTTTAAAATTTAAAATATAAGATCATAACTTAAAATTTAATTTTTTTAATGTTAAGATATAAAATTCATGAAAAAAAAATATTTTAGTCCCCGGAATAGTATTGCCGCTCCAAACTGTATTTCACAAAAGAAAGTTTAAAACTCTGCATCCGCTCCTTGTACTCTTTTAGGATTTCAAATTCAATTCTTGTTGGTTTGATTAATTATCATTAATATTATTATGTGGTAGGACAATTTTAAACAATGTAATTTTTTTAACCTTTTAAATGGATAATTGGATGATTGAAATTAGCAATAAGGGATGATGATATTCTTAAAGAAAATAAGTAAATAACGTTAGAGATTCATTTACCCTCATCGGACAATCCAAAAAATGTAAAACTAAATAAGTTTTGCATTGTGTAAATGAATTTTAACCCCGTGAGAGGTAGATCCTCTTACGCCATGTAAAACTTAAAGTTTTACACTTTTTGGATAGTTGGGCGAGGATAAATAGATGATTAAGAATAGGAAATGATGAGATTTTTAAGGAAAATAAGTAAATAATCTCAATGATTCACTTACCCTCATATCCAACAGTCCAAAAAAATATAAAACTAAATAAATTTTACATTTTGTAAGTGGTTCGTAACCTTATCTAAGAAGAAGAAGAAAACTGAAGAACTAATGTTTTGATATAATAATTGAAAAATAATTTTGGACTAAATTGAAAAGATTTCAAAAGTGCCTTTAAAGTTCAAACAACTTAAAAATATGTTTGAGGGTTTTTTAAAGAGGTTTTGAAGTATTTTCTAAAGCCAAACTTTACAAAACAACGCAGGTGTTTCGAAACACCCTTAGTCATTTCGAAACAACCATTCACAGTTTCAAAACGTTTCGATACAATTCTGTCTGTTTCGAAACGGGCTTTAATCTGGGTGAGGATTTTTACATAGCGTTTCGATACGGGCTTCACCGTTTCGATATGCCTATGTGGCAAAGACCTCAACAGTCAAAATTCCCAACAGCTATTTTCCCAACGGTAATTTAAATTGCAGCTTAACTCTCAATCGTACAGAAACAGGTTGTAACCGTTTCAATACGGCTCGAAGGGTTTCGAAACGGCCATAGGCGTTTCGAAACAACCTGTTGCATCAGACTTCAACGACTAGTTCTAAAGAAGGGCGTTCCGAAACGGGGTCGAGTGTTTCGAAACGGACGTCTACAAAACAACATTTATGGTGGAAAATAAAGTCTCCAACGGCTCGAAAACAACCCCACCGGTCTTCAACGGCTACAAACTCATTTGAGAGTTTAAAAGTGACCTCCAAGCATCAAGAGAAGACTAATGCTTCAATTGTCAACAACACTATGGTCAAGAAATTGTCTTAGAGCTTAAATTGTCCATTTCTTGTGTAGACAACACTAGTGAGCTAAATATTGTTAGATTTGCTCAAGTGTTTAGATTTTGGGTGAGAGCTTTATAGTGCAAACAAATACCTTTTAGAGGGATTTTAAGTTTGTTTAAGAATTTCTCTTGTAAGAGAGTGTTTGATTAAGCTAAGTGTAGTTAGCTTAATCGTTGTAACAGCTTCTTTCTAAGCTGAGAAAAGGGGACGAAATTCAAGAGTGAATTTGTTGAAATCCTTAGTGGGGAGCTAAGGTAGTGGATATAGACCTTGGTTAGAAGGCTGAACCACTATAATTCCTTGTGTCATTTGCCTATTTTTCACCTCCCACTAAAATATCAACAAATCTAATTTCTTTACATTTGGCAAGCTAGAACGGTTGAAGGAAATCGAGTACCTAAAAACCCAACAAAAACGAAGAAAAAGAAAAAGAAAAGGTGAATAATGGATGTATTTCTTAGTTTTCAGTTTTAGTAAAATACAAATGTCAAATTCGTACAAATGAGAGTACAAAGATTATTTATTAATTTTTTTGGTAAAGTGATGAGATGAAAATTATAATTAGAACTACAAACCCATAAGTTTTTTTATCAATATAATTTGACATTATAAATTGCGTTCTTTAGTGATGGTAGATCTTGACACTAGATTTTGACGGGGTCCATTAGAATTTTTTTTTAGAAACTTTTATATACTATGTGAAACAAAATTTTGAAATAAGTTCTTTCATGTTGTTTCCTCACTATATAAATACATAGTAATTAGAGATTTTTAAATTTTAAATGAATTAATTAAAATTTTTTAAATATTTGAGAAGACATAATAATATTGTTTCAGAAAAAATTTAAGGGTCAAATGAAATTTTTTCAAAATTTTGAAATGAAAATTTTAAAGGACCAAAAGACAAATTTTCTAGAATCTTGTGAGGCGAAATGAATTGTTCGTGTCATGTATTCTAACACAATTTATGAGAGAGATGAAAGTGAAATGGTTTTAATTTTCTGGGGGTATTTTAGCACAATTGCCTTTTTTTTTTACTTTTGTTGGATCTTGTCCTTGTGGTATCGAAGTTATATGAAGTTTGTTTAATTATTTTCGGATATTTTGTGTTGGAAAAATAATATATATTATGTGATAACGGAGTCGTCACCGGTCAATTTTTAATAAGTACACCGAAAATTTAAAACAAACCAGCGATTAGAAAATCTTGAAGGTTCGGGGCACAGTTACATGTGGGGAAGTGTTAGCACCCCACAACACCTGTAAAGATGACTCTCATTTGACCACTCATATTTTTAAAGCGTTTTGGGTTTATGCATAAGAAATTAATTAAACTTAAAATCTAAATTTTTTAAAGGTTTCACTTCAATTAAGGATAATTTAATTAAGATATTATTTACTAAATTACTAAATTTAGGTTATTTGAGGATCTACACTACCCTTAATTAAACCTATGAAAGACAAAAAATCTAAAGTGTGATTTACAAATTTAATTTAAAGAACCTAAATTTAGAAAGCTAGTTTTTTATGATATCAAATTAATGTCTAATATATGTGATATTAATATAACAAATTAAAGAATCTAACTGAAGTTTTACTTATTTAATTAAAGAGAATGCCTAACTAAGGGAACAAATTAAAAATTCTAAATCTAAGAGTATGAGGGGATATATGGTGAATAATAATGAATTCAATTGCACACTAAAAAAGATCATAAAATAAATGATGTGGATGCAAACATAATTAAGCAAATAATGACCGAAATAAATAAAAGGAAAATTAAATAACATAATTAAAAATGAAAGGGCGAGATTGAGAGAAAGAAAAGTTAAGGTGCTGCGGTGCAGGATCCAACAAGGAAAGGCGCGGGTCGTGGTTCAGATTCGGATCACCAAACGTTCATCGTGAAACTCCATTTTAGAACTCTCCCATGTTCTTCACCTAAAAGCCCACCTAGATTTTATTTAACACTAAAAGTATTAACCAAACATGTTTTTTTAAAGATTGAAATCCCGAAATCCAAAGAACACTTCCCATAAACCAAACGTTCTTCACTCTACTCTGAATCCAGGTTCGATAAAACTTTCCCCGTTACACCCGCTCTTACCTATCCATACTCGAACCAAATCATGCCTGCGGTACCGATAGTTGCGGATGTGAGCAGTGACGGTGGTGCATGGTGGCCCTTGCGGTGAACGGTAGTGACAACAGTAGGCGGCAGTGGCTAGCTCGGCAATGATCTTTTTCCTTACCCTTTTATTTCGAACACAAAAGAAACAAAAAATAATAAAATAGTAAAAACATGAGAAAACTAAATGATGTACTTCAACAGAGGCTTCAGACTTTTATTGCTCAGAATTTCAAGAAACAACTTCTTTGTATATGCTTGTGTATTTTTTTGTGAACGAGTGAGTGTGTTACAATGGTGAATTCCAAGGCTTTATATAGAAAAAAATGAAGAACATAAGGGAAGAATCCATGATTTTTCCCAAATTATAATAAAATAAATAAAAACCCTAGAATCTTCAAGATATGTCTAATTTTTTTTCTTTTGGTTGTTATTTCTTGTTTAGGGAACACGTCAGATGAGTGAGGTGCAAGCCTAAGGTTTGGCGACGGCAAAGAACCTTAGTACCAACTAGACCCTGAAATCGAACGTACGTGTAACCTCAGGAACCGAGTCCGCCTCTTGATAGCCAGAAACGACTATCTTGAGGAACAGTTAGAAGCAATGAACAACGGGGTAAATGATAACTAGAGGAATGATGAAGATCCTCCCCTAGATGCCCAGAATGGACGGCCTGCCGCTGCCGCACGACAGTCCTGCCGCGACTACATGATCAATGACCATGTTGAACTGGAGACCACCTTGCCAGACGTGGAAGCTGAGAATTTTGAGCTGAAACCTGTTATGTTCAGCATGATAAATTCTGCTGGCCAGTTTAGTGGTGCTGCAATAGAGGATGCCCGAGAACATCTGAAAACGTTCCAAGAAATATGTGGATCGTTTAGATTTCCAGGAATATATCCGGAAATACCGAGGTTCCGATTATTTCCTCATTCACTGAGAGATAGAGCTAAAACTTGGTGGAATAAACTAACGTCGGGTTCAATACGAACTTGGGCAGATCTCTCTCGTGAATTTTTATCTCGTTTTAACCCTTCAAACTTATCTGAGCAATTGCGTAACGAAATTGCTACTTTTCAACAGGAAGATGACGAACCAATGCACGAGGCATGAGACAGATTTACAACTCTTCTAAAGAACTGCCCGATGCATGGATTCCCCGTGTGGAATCAAGTCATTAAATTCTACAATGCTGCCAATACACACACTCGTATGATAATAGATTCAACAGAAAATGGGCTATTATTGAATAAAGATCCAGACGAGGCAATGGTGGTGTTGAAAAACTTAGCAAAGAATGACGAGCAATTCCCTACAGTAAGGAGAGGTAAACGAGGGATAACTGTAAAGGATTATGAAGCTGAAAATTCCCTAAAGACACAGGTTGCATATCTCACAAAGGCGGTGGAAAATCTGTTGCGGAAAGATTCTAAACCTATGTATTATGCAAAAGAGGTATGTGAGACTTGCAATGAGAACCACAGCTCGGAAGACTGTCCGTCACAGTTAGAAGGAGGGATGTATGTTGGAAATTATAACAAGCTAAGAAACTATGACTCCAACAATTACAATCCCAACTGGAGGAAAGATCCCGAGTTTTCCTGGAGCAATCCGAACAATGCACTGAATCCTCAAATGCAGAACAACCAAAACCAAGGGGCACCCAGAATCTTGCCGCGACAGTAGCCACAGCTGCAGCCACAACAGCAACCGGTAGCCGCACCTAGTATACTAGAGCAGACATTGGCCACATTCATTGCACAGACATGAGCTTACATGGCAAACATGGATCACTTTGTCAAGAAAACTGAGTCATTCATGGACAAGACAGAGATGAGGATGACTAACCATGAGGCTACACTAAAATCCCTAGAAACACAGATGGGCCAGGTTTCCCAGCATATAAAGCCAAGGTGAAACGAAGGATTCCCTAGTGATACTGAGGTCACTAGAAAACTCACACATGAGTAGTGTAAAGCAATCACAACAAGGAGTGGGAAACAATTACAAGGGCCAGAGGTGAAGAACATACCAAGTAAGGAACCGACCCTAGATACACTTGTCGTAAACACTGCCCCGGCAGAGGAAGCGCAACCTACTGCCGACATACCTGTCACGACAGTAGAAGGGATAGAGGAGCAATTAGAGGAGGCTGAAGAACCTAAACCTCATCAGATCTGAATACCATGTGAAATGTGTCTTGAAGATTACTGTCCTCCACCTCATTTTCCACAGCGGTTACAAAAACAGAAGTACCGGCTCAAAAAGATTTATGATATTTTTAAGCAGGTGCACATTAATATACCGTTGTTAGAGGCCATCAAGCAGATGCCCGGTTATACGAATTTTCTCAAGGACGCCATGTCAAAAAGGTCCAGGCTTGGGGAATTCGAAACGGTAAAAATGACAAAGGGATGCATGACTATTTTGTAGAGGCATCCACCCTAGAAGAAGAAGGATCATGTGAGCTTCATCATACCGTGCATAATTGGTGACAAATTTGTGGGTAAGGCACTTTGTGATCTTGGTGCTAGCATAAATTTAATGCCAAAATATTTGTTTCATAAATTAGGTATTGGACGAGCACGACCCACGAAAGTCATGCTGCAGCTGGCAGACCGCTCTTACGTACAACCAGAAGGGAAGATCAAAGATATTCTGGTAAGAGTGGATAAATTCATTTTTCCTGATGACTTTCTTGTGTTAGACTGTGAAGCAGATGAAAACGCACTGATCATCTTGGAGCGACCCTTCCTAGCCACAGACAGAACTGTGATCGATGTGGAGAAAGGAGAACTGACCATGAGAGTGAATGATCAAGAAATCAAACTCAATGTTCTCCAAACAATCAAACATGCCGATGTAAAAGAAGAGTGCAAGGTCATCGCTAAAGTAATCCTTGACCAACCCTGCATCAGGTCGAGCTGCCATGACATAAAGTTTGGTCACTGCCACAACAGTCATCTAGAAGACTGTCACGGCAGCAACGACGACAATGACTCCCCCGATTCAGAAATATCTGACACTGAAGGTCAAAAGGAGGTAAATTGGATAGACAGTCGCCCAAGTAAGTTCTTCGAGCCCCTAAATTGTACCTCGAATGAACATATAATCCAGAAGCCTTCAATTGAAGAGCCACCTATTTTAGATCTTAAGCTTCTGCCAGGGCAGCTTAAATACGTCTTTCTTAGTTTAAACGATACGTTGCCCGTAATCATCTCTTCTAAGTTAATGCAGAAACAAGAGAAGCAACTAATCAGAATGCTACAACAGCATAAGAAGGCCATTGGATGGACAATAGCTGATATCCAAGGCATCATTCTGGCATTATGTATGCACAAAATTCTCTTGGAAGATGATCATAAGCCGACTATTGGTGCCCAGAGACGTTTAAACGACACTATGCGAGAAGTGGTGAGAAAAGAGTTGCTTGATAGATAGCAGGGAAACCTTACTATTGTTTTCTTGATGGTTACTCACGTTATAATCAAATAGCGATTACACCAGAGGATAGAGAGAAAACTACCTTCACATGCCCGTATGGCACTTATGCTTTTCGGAGAATGCCATTTGGACTCTGCAATGCACTAGCAACTTTCCAAAGGTGCATGATGGCAACATTCTCCGACATGGTGGAGGACTTCCTAGAAATTTTCATGGACAACTTTTCCGTCTTTGGAGACAGTTTTGAAGGTTGTTTAGGCAACCTACAAAAGGTGCTTGAAAGATGCGAAGAGGCGAGCTTGGTCTTAAACTGGGAAAAATGCCATTTCATGTTAGATGAAGGGATAATACTAGGCCACAAGGTAAGCTATCACAGCATAGAGGTGGACAGAGAAAAAATAAAGTCATCGAAAATATGTCGCCACCCATCACAGTCAAGGGGATTCGGAGTTTCTTAGGACATGATGGGTTTTATCGACGATTTATTGCCAATTTCTCGAAGATTACCAAGCTCTTATGCCACTTATTGGAGCAGAATTGTCCCTTTGACTTTAATACTGAATGTACTGAGGCATTTAGAATTCTGAAGGAGAAGCTGGTAACAGCCCCGATCGTACAGCCACCAGACTGAAGTTTGCCATTCGAGATAATGTGTGATGCAATTGACTATGCTGTGGGGGCAGCACTAGGGAAGAGGAAGGATAAGCTCTTCCACGTAATCTACTATGCCAGCAAAACATTGAATGATGCCCAAGTGAACTACACCACGACAGAGAAGGAACTATTAGCAGTGGTGTTCTCAATCGACAAGTTCTGTCCATACATACTTGGAACGAAAGTGGTGGTTCATACAGACCATTCAACACTGAAGTAGCTGTTCATGAAAAAGGATGCAAAATCACGACTGATACGTTGGATTCTGCTGCTGCAAGAGTTTGACATTGATATCAAGGATAAAAAGGGAACAGAAAACCAAGTAGCAGACCACTTGTCGAGATTAGAGACGGGAAGGAGTCAATCAACAGATAGGACCAACATAATGGAGACCTTCTCGGACGAGCAGTTGTTCGCTGCCACCAGTACTGCCGCGACAGCCATGGCGGCAGGTAAGCTTTCTGAAACCCCTTGGTACGCTGATTTTGTTAATTACATTATTAGCGGGGTACTACCCCCTGAACTTAATTACCAAGAATGGAAGAGGTTCCAAAATGATGCAAAACATTATTATTGGGACGAACCTCTTCTTTTCAAACACTGTGCAGATCAGATTATCAGAAGATGCGTGCCACAGGATGATCAGGAAGCTGTGCTTCACCACTGTCATGCTTCCCCATATGAAGGACACCTAGGTGGAAATAAAACTGCTGCCAAAGTTCTGCAATCCGGTCTTTATTGGCCCACATTGTTCAAAGATGTACAAGCCTTTTACAAGGGCTGTGACAAATGCCAAAGGACTGGGAACATATCGAGAATGCATGAGATGCCACTACAGAACATTTTAGAGGTCGAAATCTTCGATGTATAGGGAATCGACTTCATGGGACCATTCCCAGCATCTTGTGGGAACCTTTACATCCTACTGGCAGTGGATTATGTGTCCAAATGGGTAGAAGCGATCGCCACTCAGAAAAATGACGCCAAAACTGTTCAAAGATTTCTGCACAAGAACATCTTCTCCAGATTTGGCATTCCCAAGGCGATCATCAGTGACGAGGGGAGACACTTTGATAATAGGGTAATTGCTGCTGCCTTGAGAAAATACGGAGTAAAGCACCGAATTGCAACAACATACCACCCTCAAACCAATGGGCAGGCCGAGATATCCAACCGAGAAGTAAAGAACATACTTGAGAAGATGGTTAAACCCACTCAAAAAGATTTGTCTTTATACCTCAATGATGCACTCTGGGCCTATAGAACAACGCTCAAAACACCATTGGGAATGTCACCCTACATACTCATCTATGGGAAAACATGCCACTTACCTGTTGAGATAGAACACCGAGCTTATTGGGCAATCAAGGCAGTAAATTTGGACTGGGAGAAGGCAGGACAAAAGAGGCTACTGGACTTGAATGAAATTGAAGAAATTCGAGCAATGGCCGGCAATGCCAAGATCTACAAAGATAAAACCAAAAGGTGGCACGACAGGAAATTGATCCCACGACAGTTCTGCCCAGGGCAGCAAGTGTTGTTATTCAATTCTAGGTTGAAACTTTTCCCAAGAAAACTTAAATCTAGATGGTCCGGTCCATTCCAAGTTGTCTAGGTTTTCCCTCATGGTGCCATCACAATTAAATCCCTAAAGGACGGGCACCAGTTCAAAGTCAACAGACAATGACTAAAGCATTATTAGAGGACTAAAGCCCCAAAAATGCAGGAAGTAGTTACTTTAGGAGATGCCCCTCAAGGCATCCCTAATTTAACTTTATTTTTATTTTATTTTAAGTTATTAGGAATTAAGATTTATTTATTTTATTTTAGGAACTAAGATTTTATTTTAGGAAATAAAGGAAGCAAGACGAAGAGAATGAATGAACCAACTTAACACATCCACAACAGCCCAAAAAGCCCAACGGACGAGTTTGTCGTCATAGCCTGTCATCAGTTGTCGCGATAGATGCGGAGAAGACAACCTGTCACCAAGCTGTTGTGACAGACACGCAAACGTGTAACAGACGCGCAACAGACACGGAAACGTGTGACAAACGCGTCAGAAATCGCATAACAGCTGGCCCCGTTATTCGCGCCTGCCGTTACAACTCCAACGGGCAGAAAATCACCCATCTATATATACTCCCATTCACTATTCATTTTTCATCTCATTCTCATTCTCTCAACTTGTTTTCTCCGTTTTATATCTTAAAAAGTTTCTTTACATTTTCTACAGTCCTTGGAAATTGGCTAGCAGACAAACCCGCCGTAGTGATACCTCTAGTTCTGCCACAGCAGTATCCACCCCAGCCATAATGCCATTCAAGACCGCTTCGCCTCCACCGACTCCGCCACAAGATACTATAGCTCTTTCCAGAAGAGGGACATGCGGGAGGAACAGGGGTTTATTTACACAGAACCCACGGGAGACCTAGGGCTCGAGAACATCATAGCAAAGAAAATCCAAGCCCTCAATTGGCAGCAATTTGCTGCCCAACCGGAGGAGATGGACATCACACTCGTCAGGGAGTTCTACGATGCCGTCGACAGCAAAGACACCACGACAGTAACAGTTCGAGGTAAACAACTTTCCATCGAGCATGCCTACATCAACACCCTCTACGGCTTATATGTAAGTAAGAAGGAGGACTCTCACAAAAGATTCGTGAACAGTCTGTCGCCGGCAAACTATGACGCAGTCATAGCAAAACTCACCGAGGAAGGGACGGAGTGGAACACCGATGGACTGTGAAGAGAACTCAGTTGATTCCACAAGCCAAATTGTGGAATCACTTTGTGAAGAAGCGCATCATGCCATCCTCCCACAACAGCACCGTGGACAGACCAAGGTTAGCCCTTGTGCATTCCATTTTAAATGAAAGATCAATAAATGTTAGCTGCTACATACGAGAGGGAATACTTGAGTGTGCCCTCAGACCGTCGGGTCCCCTCATCTTCCCATATCTCATCACAACCATCTACCGGGGCCACAATGTGCCGGAAATTGCGGAAGATGTTAAAGTCAAAGGAAAGGGATGGACGCAACAGAATATTTTCAGCCTCATGGAGTTGAAAGCTGCCACCCCACTGTCATACTTCAATCCCTTTTCCACGGGAGACCAGACGGCAGGCCCCGGTTCCCCAGAACCTGTCGCAGCAGAAGAACAGCATACGGCAACAGCACCTCCATCAGACACCTCTGCTCAGATTCTGTCAGCGCTGAAAAGAATGGAGGAACGACAACTCGGATTGATGGGCTACACGAGGTGTTTCACGGCAGCAACTGTAAACTTTATTCATAATGATTTACATTTTACACATGTGTCATTCCCCTCCTTCCCAGAATAGTTCTTTGCTACCCCCACACCTACACCTACCCCAACTGCAAGCCCTATAACTCCATCTGTCGCTTCTACACCTACCCCTGCCACGATAGGAGAAGGAGGCAAACAGTCAGCTACAGCCAAAGGAGAGAAGAGAAAGAATCCCCTCCCGGAAATCGACCCCAAATATTGGGAAGGGTTCTCCTCCTCTTTAGTTTGGCAGGATTTTGATTCCGAGCCTTCAGTTGCCCAAGACATCTCGAAGGACTTCCCACCAATGAAAAGGAAGAAGCTCAACGAGACTATCGAAGGACCCTCCGGCCAAGGCAGATCTGCCAGCAGCAGCAGCAGCAGCTCTAATGATGAGGTCGAGGTTCTGGACAAGCCCCCACACATCTCACCAACACGTGTCCAGCCACCTCGGGAAGCAAAGAAAAAGGTATCCTCTGCCTCCCCCAGCACACTGTCGGCCTCTGCCATGAAAGTCACTTCCCGCCGGCAGCTCCAGATCAGCAGCAGCAACGACGAGAGCTCCTCAACTTAAGTTTATATCTTATATTTGTTGTCTTTGTTGTTTTATTTCTTTTGTGATGTATTTTATTTTTCTGTTTTTATATCTTTCATGTTATCATGCATTGAGGGCAATGCAACCCTCGAGTTTGGGGGTGGCATCCCTCCATTAATGAAGTCGTTGTTGTGTCTTAAATTTATGTCTAAGTGTTAGTTTTTATTAAGTTTATTTCTGGTTTTAAAAAAAATTGGCTTAAGTCTTTTGAACTAAACTTACCTGTCGCGACATACTCTGTCGTGACAGTGCCTTTAGGAAATTTTAGGAACTATTTAGAGCCTTGCTATAATTCTTATCTGCACAACACTTTTGTGACTCTTATGCTATCTAGACTTCTATAGTACACTGGAATAGGATTGTTTACCCACTTGAAATTGCCCATAGAGGTACCTATCACTGGCTCTAGGAAAGGAATAAAAGGAAATAAAGAATTCAGACTCATTTGCTTGCAAAACTGCCTTGCATTAATTTAGGGAGATTTTTCTTTGAGCTTAAGTTAGAAAAAAATAAAGGAGCCTAAGAATTGCCTCCATAAAAGATGCAGTTAAATCAAGAGTCAGAAAAACTAAAGGAGCCTAAGAATTGCCTCCAGAAAAAATGAATTGGCATAAACACAAGTTTGTAAGCATGACTATTCTGGTACACTAAAGGAATCTAGACACATAGTTGTTCACAAAACATGCACACACTACACAAGAATTATAGCATGGTTCCGAATAAATCCAAAAAACACCCGACAAGGTATTGCTCTTGATAGGGAATACGTGGTAGGTAAGAAAAGGTTCACTATATTAAGCCAAAATAAAAAAGTTTTTTTTTAGTTATGTCGTAATTGCTTTAGGGCAAGCAAGAACTTGAGTTTGGGGGTGTGTTGAGTGTGCAAAAGTTCTATATTTTACCCCTTATTTAACCCAGATTTCTGCTGTATTCAAGCATAATTCATTGCATTTAGGTTGAGTTTTGCATATACATCACAATTAGATTAAATGGCACAGTTGCTACTGATTTTGGTCACTTTTGCAGGTATCTGCTGTGGCAGACTCAGGACAGCAAAGGAGAAGAGCTGGAACACAGGACTGGAGTCAAGGAGATATTGCTGCCGTGGCAGTCATGACGACATCAGTGGTGAAAGGGAAAAGTGAAGTGGAGCTCGACAGATAGAGTAATTCAAGCCGGTCTGTCGTGGACCACTCCTACATTTTTCTGAGCCCTGGGGCAGAATGAAGGCCAAGCCCAAAGTCCAAGGGAGAAACCCAAAGCAAGAAAAGAGGACGAATTAAAGGCATATACTCAAAAGATTTAATATCCAATAGAGTTGTACTTTAGTTTAAACTTATATTCTTTCCATATTAGAAAACTTGGACTCAATGCTTATATAAAGGCATGTAATTCGACCTAGAGAAGGATATCTCATTCTTAGCCGTCTTCCCCAAAACCCTTGTCATTTTCCCCCTTCTCATCATGTTCTAAACTTCCCCTAGGGCTAAGGGTTGATTCTGTAAAGTAGTTGCAAGGATTGTACTATTTTAGGAATATTTCTGTTCAAAGCAATAAAACTTCAAGTTTATTTATTCTGGTTTTTCACATCTCGCAAGAGTATCGGAAGAGCATTGTGAGGTTATCTATTTGTTTGATATCGGGAGAGTCAAGCATACGAACGAAATAAATACGCGTTTTCCAATTTATGGTTAAACCATCTCGGCTTAGGGATAAGTACGAGGTTAAGTGGCTAAGAAAGAATCCAACAACATTGGTTTTCACTCTCTGATTCACGTCGGGAGGTATCATCTAAGAAGTATTCATCAACAACACTTGGGCCTAGGGATAGGACAAGTCATAACAGGGATTCTTGCCAAACTTAAAGTACAAAGTTGTTAATCGTTGCCGCGACAACAACAGACTTCTGTCGTGACAGGTGCTGTCGCGACAGGGACGATGACAGAACAGAAGTTTCTATTCAGTGCAACACCTGCACTATCTAGAAATTCAATACCGACCTATTTCTTAAACCTGATCTTTTACTCTTTTAATTTAGTTATTATTCACGATTACTCTACAAACAATTTAAACTCTTTCTCTCTTTCGTGCAGCTATTATAGGATAAAGCTATTTCCGGTCCCTGTGGAGACGATATCCGATACTCCAAGTATCACTTTAATACTTGTGTCGTGTACACTTGCACTATTTGCGATAGGACTTTTGACACACAACAGATATACGAGGTAATAAATTCGGTAGTTATCTGGTTTACTATACGTTCTGTAATGAATTACGTAGGTTCGGTGAGATATGTGTTAGGCATCGTATTTCTCATGCGTTTTGTAACATATAGAGTAATACTTTAAGATTTAAGGTAGCTACAAAATTTCTTACCATAAGTTTGATTGGTTTAAGGTTACGATATGCGGGGTAATAAATTCGGTAGTTACCTTGTTTACTATATATCTTGTAACAAATTACGTAGGTTCGGTGAGATATGTTGTAGGTATCGTATTTATCATACGTTTTGTAACATATAGAGTAAAGTTTTAAGATTTAAGGTAGTTACAAAATTTACTACCATGAGAAGCTTTTCGGTAACTACCATTTTTCTTACACTTACTGTAACAAATTCGGTAACCGCATCGTAACAAATTTTGTAGTTACAGGCTACCAGTATAATCGGTTTACCTAATATTAGCCTAATTTTAAGCGGTATAACGCTAGAATCACCCGGTTGTGGTGGGTGCTAATGCTGGTTGCTAAGTGTTATAGTCGATTTGCAACTCCATCTCTTATATAGTGAGTGTGAAGATAGAGCAAGGTTTGATTAATCATGATGGCTTCATTATTATAATCATGATTAGAAGAGATGGGGTGCTTGATCGAGGCTTGAAATGAGTTCAAAGACAAAGTTGGTGAGAGGTCTCAATCATCAAGGAATCCAATCATGTCTTATCACTAGTATAGGATAGGCTCCTTTTATTCTTTAATAATTGTTTTGAGTGTGAACATGGTATTTCATTCATTCATTCAAATTATATATAAAAAAATTCTATGTTTGATTAGATAGTCATTTTAGTTTGTATTCTTTTTTTCGAAGCACTTTAACTCTTAACGTTTTAATTTAAGTCAAAATATTCTTTTTGTGGATGAAAACTGTTACTCAACTAATGGTAAATAGCTTGAAATGATATGACAAACCTACATGATAGTGCATAATGACATAGAGCAGTGTCATATGAACAAATGTACTAACTTGACAGAATAACACATCAACCAAAAAATATTTTTATAAAATGTAAAATTATATTTTTATTGACGTGTCATTTTGTCAAGTCATTTCAAGTTGTTTATCGTTAGTTGACTAACAGTTTCCACAGAGAGTCATTTTGACCTAAAATGAAACATTGAGGATTAAAGTGTTTTAAAAAAATATGGGTCAAATGACTATCCAGTCAAACGTTTGAGACATTTTTTTTTGACATTATGCCTTTATTCAAATAGAAAGGGAACACTGGATAACAAAACCCAAATAAACAAAGGCAACAATGGCCTAAAGAACAATGGGTACCCCAACCCAGTTCAATACCAGGGAGACAAATACCTTAACTGAAGCGGCTACCAATGCAAGCCAAGGAAAACACCTCACATGAAGGAGCGATGTCGTACGACTTAAACCATACGAGGGACCATCAATTGACAAACTTTGACAAGAGAGAACCTAATCTTGAAATCCAAAGGATAATTAAAGACGCGACGACATAGGAGAGACTGGCAAGGCCTTTGGACCAATTACACCTCCTTTGCAGTGGATCCACCACAAGAGAAGCTCGTATCCGAAAATAATGACACCATATAAAAGAGCCTCCTGAAAGCCCAGCCAATGGAGGAGGTCGTGAGACATGCAACAAGAAGTTGAAACAACCAAAATAGAGCACATCAAAAGCAAACAGCAAAGCATAAGAGATTGAAAGCCTCTCCTGAGGAGTCACGCTTCCTCCTCTCAAAACGGTTTTGAGCTTGAATCTTGACCGTCGAAAAAGAAGAAAATCAACGAGAAAGCCAGTGGATAACATCAAAAATCACATAAAAAAGTCAATCGAAAAAAAAAAAACGAATATCTTAGGAGGGAGGCCAGCCGTTAGAAAAATAAGCGGTTGGCCGCCCAAAGAAGCAAAGTAAGGGATAAGGAAAAAAAAACTATAGAGATTTGTTTGCAGAGAGAGTCTGTTTATGCCATTCACCGTTTAGCTTTAGTTTTCTTGAATTTTCACATTACATAATTAAAGGTTTATTTATTTTATCATGATCTATTTTTTATATGGCTTATGTCGACGTTCAATAGAAATTATTTCTTTTTTTTTTTATGTTTTTATGTATGTCATAACATTAAAAAATAGGTATAAGATTTAGAATTAGAGTTTAGGGTTAGAAATATAAGGTTTAACTTTTGAGTTAATATTTAAGATTTAGAATTAGAGTGTAAGGCTTAATTTTTTACTGTTAGTATATATAAGAACACTAAAAAGTAAATTTAATGGAAAAACTCTATTTTATTTATTAAAAAACACTAAAAAAGACAAATGATTTTTTTTGCCGGTGTTAGCCATCGCTGGTGCTTGGGCCACCGCTTTTGTTGGTTTTCCATTTTCGACTTAAGAAGCCCATCAATCAGATGAATAAAGCCTGGTTGGGGTTCGACCTGTAGCTATTCCTATTTAAGAGGCTTTCTTGAGTCGGTGCAGTCTTGGATTATCTGAACCAGTGGTTACTTGGTTTTTAGAATCCAACAAAGTCAGACTCTTTTGTTTATATCTGGTTTGGAATTTAATGTTATTTGAGTATTGAGGGTCGGACCTAAACCCAATGCTGTTGACATTCTGTTCATCCAAACGTTTTCTATACGCCTCAACTTTCAATCAACCATTTCTTGATTTGTATTTCTTTGGGCTTCTTTCAATACACTATGATCTTCATGGGAATCTGCATCTTTGAAGGGGGGGATTGGAAGGAAGGCACTTAGTTTCAGCCCCTGTTTGTTTGATCATACTCTGCCCTGGTAGATTGCCCAAGGGAATCTGCATCTTTAGGGGTTTTGGCTTTACGTACTCAACCCTGTCCCTGTTACGAATTATGCATGTTTAAAGTGAGTGGCTTATGTCTTTGCCCAAGGGAATGCACATTGGCCGTCCATACAAATCTTCACTCCAAAAGTAAAATACAGATACAGTAAGCCAAAACAGAAAGATACAGAAAAAGGCAAACATTTTTTAAGCATATCTCTATATATGTCAGAAAGGATTGGATTCAGCTGCTGAAAACAGTAACAAAATCTATAGGAATAAATGCACCCACCACCACCTATGAGCAAAATATAAATACAAATTTCTTAAACAAAACAAGTTCAACCACTCTCTGCAATGCCATTGTTGGTGTTGGAAGCCGGATACTTGATAGCATTGAGTTCAACTTTGCGCAGAGCAGCTTTCCCCAGATCAATGCCGCAGATATCAGACAGCCTTACCAGGTAGAGTAGAACATCAGAGAGTTCTTCACCCAGGTGAACTTTCTCTTCTTCTTTCCAGTCGGGTAACCCCTTTGGGACCTCTCCTTTCCACTGAAATATCTCCGATAATTCTCCCACTTCACCCACCTACATCAATCATGAGTTTAGCCATTACGGTCAACAACAATCATTCCTCTAAAAAACCCTTGTCTGGCACTTTACAGGGACAGTTTGTCAAGTTTGACTCTCTGCACTTTGCAGATCAAGTTGTAAATAAAGGTTTAAAAACCCTAACTTGGAAATCAAGGAAAGTGCTCAAGTAATATAAGAGAAAAAAACAGGAAAAAAAGGGGCAACTTGCAGAGGTGCAAACCATGTTTTGTGATTTAGGGAACAATTACAAGGCCTAGTGAAAAAGCAATTAATATATATAACTGATAATCCAACTGGTTTAAGCTGTATTTTGGTTGGTCAAATCAGTATCTCCCCATATAGAATACCAAAGAAACGAGTACAACAAACAATAATATATACTGGTAAACGCTAACCCTTCCATCTTTCGGGTCTCAATTCCCATAGAAATGGAAAGTACATATATCCAGTATTCAAATACAAACCTAAAAACCTAGAAAAAGGAAATACATAGATATGTACCAGGGCCAAGAGGAGATTTCTAGGGCTGTGGAACTGATCCCAGTCCCTTTCCTTGGCAAAGTTGGCCATTTTCTGCTTGAGAAGATCAAGGCTCACACTTTGATCACCTTCCTGAATTCCCCCAGTCATCTTTTGCTATTTCAGTCCCTTTGTTTAAATGGAAAAAGGAGAAAGAAAGATGCTAGAAAAAAAAGAAGAAAGGAACAAGGACAGAACCAACTTGATAAAGGGATGGAATTGAGAGACTTGAGAGAGAAGGGTGAAGAGTAGAGAGACAAGAGCAAGTGCAGTTTTCTCGGAAAAGGGCTACAAAGCTTAATATATATAAACAAAAGAAAGGAGAGTGGGGGAAAGAGACCAGAAAACAAAGGGATGTTTCTATTGTGTAAAAGAGTTTGTGCATTTAATTGTTTCGCAACTTGTCTTCCATCATAGTCTTTAATATAATATATATATATTGGGTAAACTACATAAATTATCTCCGGAATTTTAGGGCGGATTCATTTTAGTTACATTTTTTTGAAATATTTGATAAGGTCACCCAACTTTTAGTTTGATTTTAATATAGTCACTGAACTTTTAGTTCGCTTTCAATATGGTCCCTCTTGTTACTTTCTATTAAAAGTTGACGTTAGTTTTCGTTTTCCTTTAATAAAAAATGGGTAAACTACATCTATCACCACTCAACTTTCTTCTCACTCCTATTTTGGTCACTAGAGTTTAAAAAATTTCAACTTAATAACTTAACTTTCGAATTGTTCATATTTTGGCGTGAGAAGAAAGTTGAATCGTGATTGATGTAGTTTACCCATTTTTTTATTAAGGAAAAATGAAAACTAATGTCAAATTCTAACGGAACGGGAGGGACTGTATCAAAATCGAACTAAAAGTTGGGTGACCTTAACGAATATTTTAAAAGTACAGTGACCAAAATGAATCTGCCCTAAAAGTTCAGTGATTGTAGTTTACCCATATCTTTTAGGGTAAACTACGCCACATGCCACCAAACTAATGTCATTAACTCATTCTTGCCACCAAACTTCTTATTGGTCCAATTTTAACACTAAATTTTAATTTTGGACTTGTTTATGCCACTTTGCCGTTAAATCCTTAACTGCACGATGACATGGACAATGATGAGTCGGTGAATGATGTAGATGTTGAACAAAAACAACGTTGTTTTGGTAGCCTCAACTCCCAAGAAAGAAAGACAAAGGCTTAACCAGTGACCAACTTGAAATTTAAAATTATTTTAACACAAATAATATATATGTCAAACTGTAATTGAGATTAATATCGTTTTAATTCGATTTAATTTTTGTTAAGTTTAGTTCATAAATTTTTTAATCTGAAATTAATCCCCTTTTTTCTAATTTTTATTATCTAGTCCAATATTTTAACGTAGTTTTATTTTTGTTCAGTTTAATCCCTAAAATTTTTATTTAATTCAAAATTGACCCTTATTTGTTTTTAATTTATATAATCTTGTCCAAATTTTTTAATATAGTTTTTATTTAATATAGTTTTAATTTTTTTTCAATTTTTATATAAGATAAGACAATTCGAACATCTTTAGCCTATAGGATTCGAACTTATATTAGGATTCAAACTCATACCAATAGTTTAGCGATATCTAATATAATTTACCCCATCTAATATAATGCCATACTCCAGTGTGTTGGATTTTTCTTCAACATATCTAACAATGCTTTACCTTTAACCCCACTTAATGCAGCTGCCTGCTGCGTGAAATCAGCTTCGGAAGTTGCCTTACTAAAGCTCCAAAATAGCTTATGAAGCTTTGAAGTTTTATGCATCTTTTTCCAAATAGAAAATCAATGTCTAGCACAAAATCTATGCTCAACTTCTGGAATAACAGAACCAACAACTTCAATTAAACCATACAAGAAAATGTATTAGTTACTGTAGACTCTCGGCGTGAATAGGAAATTGCTGGCAATAGGCGTAAAAGATTTTGGAAAAGTAATAAAACAATGCCAAGAAAAGTCTATTGCGTGCAAGTATACACGGTCTGCAAGTAATACATCAGTTAAGTTGAGTTATCGATCCCACAAGGAATGCGTTTTGGAATTTCGTTTGCTTTGCAGGTTTACTTGTCTTCAAGAAAAATGTTTGTTTTGAGTTGAAATTGAGATGAATGAAGGGAAAGAAAATAAAAGAAAATAAAATGTTGGCAAGAGAGTGTCTTAGCAAATGATGAGTGTTGGCAAGGAGTGCTTGGTTTTTATGTTGTTTCTGCCATGCCAGCCTTTAATAAATCTTGTCTTGGCATTGTTTGCTGAGCAGATTCAAAGGTAGAAATGCATCTGTCGATGGCATTACACTAAATAAATTACGAAAAAACCCCTATATGTCTATAGTGCATATTTTTACATAAATCAATTTGATTAAGTTCCAATCTTTACTCCTAAGGGGTAGATTTCACTCCCAAAGTAAGTTCATCTACTTGAACATCTTCTTTCGAAGCTTCTCTCCTTAGTATGTAGCAATCGATTGTTGCCACCCAAAGCAATTATGATATTGAGTTGCAATAAGCAACTATGCCAACAGTCGCTTGACATAATATTTAAAAAGGTGGTGCCACCTGTCGCTTGGTAGCATACTTAAAAATAAAGAACATGCCAGATAGGAAAAATAGTGCTGAGGTTGGATTTATTAAAAACTAAACATTAAAGAGAAAACAACATTCAGACACAAACACCCTTCACCAACTATAAAATTAGTTCATGGTGAGGGTATCAACCAAAAAATCATCATCGTTTTTAACATCCATCATCATTTAAAAATAAAAAAATAATTCGACCAAGGATATGCTAGAAGAGGGTCTTTCGATGCAGCTTTCCATAGCCAGGCCTTGGTCGAAGGTTGAACTCCTTAGACTCCGATCACTCTTCGGCTTTCGGTCTCTCTTCCCCAAAAATCCTTCGTCCGTTCTTGATTGATCGGGTATAAATATGACTCAATAGATAGCCTTGGTTTATCTTGGATTTGAATTTGAACGCGCAGGGGATAAGGAAAATGAGCATCTTATCCAGCGTTTGAATCTCAAGGCTGATTGGATTAGGGCTGATGTCATCGTGCCAACGCTCCTTTGGCATCGCTGCTTGGCATGGTTCTGCCAACTGCATTTGACACTGTTTGCTATTTTTTCGGGGATTGATCAAATCCCTATATTTTCCAGCCTAATCTGGTCCCATTTTTTGGAGTCAACAACTTCTTGGCCTAGCATCAAATGCTCTTCTCTGCCAAATAGTGCTTGGTATTAAAAGTCCTTCTCGGCATCATCATCTTTCTTCCTTGGTTTGCTTTGCCCTGCCAGAAACTGTGCCTCTTGCTATGCCATCCCGCAAAAAGGTGTAAAAATAACCCTTCAAACTTGCATAACACAAAATCCCAACTCTTAATGCAATTGCATGATTCCTAAAGCAAAGTGCAACTAAATGTACTTAAAAGACAAGTAAAAGCATGTGAAATTGGTATATAAATCAATACTTTTGGAGCTTCAACACTCCCCTACACTTAGCTCATTGCGTGTCCTCGAGTAATGCAAAGAAGAAAAATAGAAAAAATAAAAATGTGAAAATAATGCCTCGAAAAAGTTTTGGTCAGCATGTCAACGGATACAAGCAAATAGAATTTGGCATGGATCTATCCTCAATAATCTTAGTGCAGTAATGCCAAGAAGATAGTGAACTCAAGAGCAGCAATATAACTCTAGTCCAAGGGCATGAAAAAGTGCATGAAGTGCGGACAATATGCATCAAGTGTCTTTTCACTCCCTTAGCCAATTTTATACCCAAAACTTAGATTATTTTATTGCTTTTTTCTCTGCCAAGGGTATACATATTTTTAATTGCTGGCATTAAATTAGAGTACCGTCATGCACTATTTGGCGTGAGATTTAAGAGGGAGCATACCACGAATACCCACGTTAGTCCAGACTTCATCACTTACTATCCTATTACACTCATACCTTAAGTGATGTTGGCTTGAGAACTAAGAGGGAGCATACCACAAAGCCTCAAGTTAATGATTATTTTAAGGCAAAAGAGTGTTTTAAAGTCCTTCAGCATTTGACACACATTGGTGCACTATTTTTACCTTGGCATTTTATTATCTTTTTTTAGAAACTGAGCATAATTTCAAACAGCCTACGTTTGCTAGGGAACTAGATGCATATCACATGTTAAGTGTAAATTCACTCCCCTAAACAAGAGATCAATTGGTGAGCAATCTTGGCATACTAACCTATTGTCATTGGTATCTAAAAATTTTAATTTTCCTCACCGGACAGACACCTAGGTCAAATTAAACTTGCCTAACAAATGTTAACATGCTTCAAAAATTTAGTCGAGACAAAAGTTTCTTTTTCATTTTTTTGTGGTTCTATATGCATGACACTAATCCTAATCTACCCTACATGGCATGACATGAATGTGAAGAAATGCACACCCCCAAACCCAAGATGTGCATTGTCCTCGATGCATGAAACAACACATATGCAGAAAAATAAAATTAAAATGCATGAACATGTGAATGCATGTAAATAAAATGCAAAAAGTTAGGAAGAAGAAGACTCCCTTTTAGAAGAGACTCCTCCTTGAGCGGCATGGGCTTCAGCGGCTAATTTGGCTTGGGTCTTTTACTAGGAATAGCTTCCACGATTAGGAGCCATCCTTTTCTTCATGCTCCACCCTTGAGTGGCATTGGATGCATGAGTTTTTTTTCATAATCTTCACCGGCTCAGATGAGGTTGACGTGGCAACTGACTTGGAAGGAGCAGCAGATTTCTTCTCACTGTGATCCTCAGATACTGGTGGCATGACAATTTCATCTTTGAGAGGGAAGATTGGTTCTGTGGCATTCAACGGAACTGGACTGGCTACTGTAGTGTGAACTAGACTCATTGTGGGTTGTCGGCATCATACTTGCTTTAAGAAAATGATTTCAACCCTTCACTTGTGGTTTAAGGGCTACTCTTTTGATCGTACGGTGCCCTTTGGAGGACACAATCCACTTCGTGCCTGGCTCACATAAATCTGTCAACATCGTCTGGCGCTTAGCATCGGGTATCTTGGCAACGATCCTACCATGCCCGTCCTTTGCGTCCAATTTGAGAAAAATATTGATGGTGCTCCTGGCATGGCATTACACTCATTCTCTCGTCCTGCCAATATATGTCTCTGCACAGGCATACTTCTTGTCCCAAAAAACTGCATGCACTCAAACAAAAACCCTTCAACACATAAAAGAAAAAAAATCTAAAATCTAAAAAGAAAAATGTAACAAATAAGATAAAGGAAAATACTGAAAAGAAAAATTATAATCTTACTATTTACAAGAAAATACCAACTCGGTGGCATCATGGTAATTCTTCCAAGAGGATGACCTCCTTGGCAACACTCTACTCTCCATCCCAATAATGCTTCAGGCGTTTCCCATTCACCTTGAAAGTATCACCAGTTTTTATGTCCTTAATGTCTACTACTCCGTGGGCATGGAGTTTCACAACCTTGAAAGGGCCTGGCCATCTTGACATGAGCTTTCTTGGAAACAATTTTAGGCATGAGTTAAACAAAAGAACTTGTTGACCTACCTCAAAGTTTCGTAGCTGAATCCTCTTGTCATACCAGCGCTTGGTTCGTTCATTATATAACCTGACATTCTCATAAGTATGCACCATAAATTCTTCCATTACATTTAGGTCCAACATCCATTTTTCTCCCGCGGTTGTCCATGCCATATCCAATGTCTTAATTGCCCAGTAGGCTTTGTGTTCGAACTCTCTCGGCAAATGGCATGTCTTACCATATACAAGCGTGAAAGGTGAAGTACCCAACGAAGTTTTGAAAGCGGTCCTATAAGCCCACAAATCCTCATCTAACCTCAAAGACCAATCCTTCTTGGAAGGATTCACAGTCTTTTCTAGGATATTCTTGATTTGCTTGTTAAAAATCTCGGTTTGCCCATTTGTCTGTGAATGATCACTCGAGGAGCACAAAACGTGTAAAGATATGCTTGTGCAAAAATTTGGCAACGACCTTGGCATCATTTGTTGGCAAGGCTATAGCCTCTACCCGTTTGGAAGCATAGTCAATTGTCACTTGGATATATATATTGCCAAAAGATGGGGAAAATGGATCCATAAAGTCTGTCCCCCAAACATCGAACAAGTCCACCGGTATGATGTTTTGAAGAGGAAGTTGATGTCTGCCAGAGATATTCCCAGTCCGTTGGCATGGATCACATGTCTTGGTGAAGTCGTGATCATTCTTCTACAGCGTGGGCCAATAAAAACCTGACTACAGCACCTTGGGAGCAAATTTTAGTCCAGCAAAGTGTCCTCCATATGGTGTGGCATGGCATGATGTTCATCTTCTAGAACATAACGGTGGATCACTTGATCGGCACATTGCTTAAATAGAAATGGATCATCCCAATAATACTCTAGACATAGCGCAAAAACCATTTCTTGACATTGTACCCGAAATCTGGTGGCATGATCTTACTTACCAGATAATTGACTATGTCGGCATACCATGGCGTGGCATTGACTGTGAGTAAATACTCGTATGGGAACTCATCTCTGATGGCGTTAGTCTTACCATCCTCTAGGTGATACTCTAATCGGGATAAATAGTCAACTACTAAGTTTTCACTGCCCTTCTTGTCTCGAATCTCGAGGTCAAATTCTTGAAGTAGGAGCGTCCATCAGATCAATCTCGGCTTGACATCCTTCTTTTCCAAGAGGTACTTTAATGCCGAGTGATTTGTAAAAACAACAACTTTATTACCTATCAAATAAGGTCTAAATTTATCAAAAGCAAATACAACTCTAAGAAATTATTTCTCAATTGTAGAGTAATTAAGTTGTGCTTCGTTCAAGTTCTGCTGGTATAATATATGGCATGAAAAATTGTGCCATGTTGTTGGCCTAAAACTACTCCCACGGCATAGTCACTGGCATCGCACATTAACTCAAAAGGCTTAGTCTAGTCTGGTGCCACGATTATAGGGGCATTGATCAATATGCCCTTTAGAACCTGAAATGCTCTCAAACAAGAGTCATCAAAAACAAAAGTGGTATCTTTTTTTCCAATAATGAGCATAAAGGTTTAGAGAGCTTAGAAAAGTCTTTAATAAGCCGGTGATAGAAACTTGCATGACCTAAAAAACTCCTTATACCTGTAATGCTCGTGGGGGTGGCAATTGTTTGATTACCTCCATTTCCGCTTGATCAACCTCTAGTCCTTTTTCAGTTACCTTGTGCCTCAAAACAATGCCCTCCTTCACCATGAAGTGGCATTTTTCCCAGTTCAACACTAGATTCGTCTCGATGCATATCCTTAGAACTTGTTCCAACCTATAGTCCTTAGAACTTGTTTCATCTTTGGTGGCAACCTGTTTAGGATCATGGCACTCTATTCGCACGTGAGTGTTACAGTCTCAAATTCTCCCAACTTCCTCTTCTTGGACAAAATATCTTTCATAAATTTCACATAGTTGGGAATTTTTTCAAGGTCTTCTACTAATGGAATGTTTATTTGTAGCTGTTTGATAACTTCCAAGAAGCGCTTAAACTGCTGATCTTGCTTGTGCTTTTGAATTCTTGCTGGAAATGGTGGTGGTAGATAAGCATATGATGGTGCCGATGACTTTGAAAACACAGTCCTGACATTAGGGTGTTGTCTAACCTCAGTCTGTTTGTCCTTGATGTTGGCACCGGAACTGGTACTGGCATCATCTGTTTTAGAGTTCTCTTTTTCTGCTTCCCTGGGCTTGTCTGCTGACACTGGCTTTTCGCCTTGGCAATTGACTGGTCATTTGGCAGCCATCTTTTCCTCACAGTGCTTACCACTCTGAAGGGTTATGGCCTTGCACTGCTCATTATTTTGGTTCCGAGCATCTTCAGTGTCACTTGGCAACGCACCTTGAGGGCGAGTGTTAAGGGAATTAGTGAGTTAACCCGTATGGACTTCCAGGTTCCTTATTGAGGTTACCAAGATGTGGAATGTTATATCATCCTTATCCATGTACTCTATGTGATTTCCTCCTTGATTGAATCCTTGCCCTTGCTGAAAATTATTTTGAACTCTCTGTGGCATTGTGTTTTGATAGAATGCTGGCATGGCATTCTAATTTTTCCTCTAAAAATTCTGGTTTTGTCTTTGGGCATTTTGGTGTTGTACATTGTACTAGTTTCCTCCTTGATTACCCCTAAGCTAAATTAGGGTGTTGTCTCCAACCTGCATTGTAAGTGTTGGAGTTATTACTATAAAAACGACCAGTATTGCCAATGAAACATACCGACTCGAGGTTGGCAGGGCATTAATCCTTATAGTGATTTCCTCCACAAATTGTACAAAATGGTTCTAACACTTTGACTGTTTGAGACTCATTGCTTTTTTGCAAAGTTCTCACCATGGTGGTGAGGTTGGAAATCTGGGCATGGGTGGGTGTTAGCTCGTCAACATGTAATTTCCCATTAGCTTTTGTTCTAGTCCCAAGTCTAGCAACATGATATTTGAAATCATTGATGGCTATCCTCTCAAGGATGCCAACAACTTCGGTGTAGTTTTTGTCAAGTAGTGAATCGGCTGCTGAAGCATTAACAACAGTCATTGTCTGTGCATTCAATCCGTTATAGAAGGTTTGTATTTGGGGTGCAATTTGGGAACCTATGCATATGACACCTTCTCAACAAATCTTTAAATCCTACCTAGGCATCATACAAGTTCTCGTCGTCAGCCTTCCTGAAGGTAATGAACTCTCTGCGCAGCTTGACAGTGAGCGTTGGCGGCTGAAATCGTGTCAGAAACTTTTGGCATAGATCTGCCCATGAAGTGACTGAGCCTAGTGGCAAGGAATTAAGCCACGTCTTAGCTTTGTCTCTAAAAAAAGTAAACAATTTCAGCTTCACGGTATCTGTAACACCCCAATTTTGGGCTTAGAAGTTTAGGGTCTGAATCGAACCGGTCTGATTTTCGGTTCGAAAATAAAAGGAGGTTTTAGGGAAAGCCTAGTTCGGGATGCTTTAAAAATATAGAAAAATATCTAAAAATCCTCTTTTAATATATATAAGAGAGTGGTGAAATCAATTTTACAAAATAAGGTTTGGAAATATTACATTTCGGTGTAGTGACTAAAATGCGATTTTTGAAAAGTTTAGTGGTGACTGTTTTGTAAGGATTGAAACTTTGAATCTTTAAGGAGCTAATTTACCCAAAAATGATTTCTCCAGATTTTTCCTTAATTTGAGTGATTTAATTAATGTTTTAATTAATCAAAAGAAAAGGGAAACTACTTTTTGGATTTTCATAACTACCTTTTTTCTAGATTTCTTTCATTCCTTTTTCTCTCAAAATTCCATCATCCAAACACTCTATCTCCAGCAACTTTTGCATTGATCTTCACTTCAATTGATGAGATTTTTATCATCAATTAATTCCTAATCAATCTTGCATCAAATCCTTTGGATTTCCTCTTTGAATTTTCAAGGAAATTGGCTCAAATCAAGGAGAAATCGCCATTTAGAGGTAATATTGTTCTTCTCCTCTAAATACTCAGTTCTTTACTGAAATTACCAAGTTGTCAATCCTTAATTTAAGTTTTGTAAATGGTTTTAATGTTAGAAACTTGATTTTGGCTTAAAACTCAAGATTTGGAAGAAATCTTGAAGAATTTCATTGTGATTGTTTGGGCTCTGTTTTGAGATGATTCTTTAATGTGTTTTGGATGTCTAATGATGTGGAAATGAGATTTTATCAATGCAATCCCGAATAGGTTGTATTTCCTAAGTTTTTGTTTATGAAAATGTTGGTTTTTGAGGTGATCTTGGTGTTCTGTTATAGCTGGAGGTATAAGGACGAGTTTAGGTTTATTTTGGATGTTAATTGATGTTTAGAAATGGTTAGAAGTGATGGATCTTGGCTGGGTTAAGTTTTGGAAGAGTTTGGAGGTGATTTCGGTTGTTTTTGGTAGCCGAAATGGGGTTCTTGAGTAGAGCAACGAGTTGGGTTGTATTGCTGGTGATTTTAATGCATGGTGATGCATTAATCCTCTGTTGTTATGTGTTTAAAACAGGGGAGAATGATCCAGAAGCAATAGAGGTGGCGTTGGAAGTTTCAGATGCTTGGGAGGCTTGTCGGCTAGCATAGTTTTGTGTATCGGTGAGTGGAGATGGTTTTCCAGCTTTGAAACGATTATTTGGAGGTTTTGGGAGCTTAGTTTAAGTCTAAACAACTTAGCTAAGCTCAAGAGTAAGTTTTCAGAAAAACTCCTTCGGATGTGCTATGTTGTGGTTTGATGCATTGGTTATGAAATGCATGTTTAATTACTGTTTTGAAAGCATATTTTTATCACGATTAATGATGGTTTTGAAAGCCATGTATTGAAGGATACTCAAGGTAAGAGATCCTTGGTTTGACATGTTAGTAATTTGGTTATGATGCATGGAGAGGCATGATGATAAGTGGCTTGGATTAATGCTTAAAATAGTGAATTGATGATGGTATTTGATGTATATTGGCAAGTGATGAAATGGTTTTAGAGTACTTGAATCGGATATAGTTAGCCGACTATAGGATTGGGTGCACCGTAAGTAAAGTCACCTTGGATGTTGAGGGGTTGTGATTGTACCGTAAACTCAATCCAAGAACCCTAGCGATTGAGGAAATTGGTGTCACCACGATGGAGGATGGCTCTCGTAGGTGGACTTGGTTAAGCGTCACAATGGTAGAGGATTGCTCCCATGTGTGAGCTTGGTTAAGGTGATTACAATGGTTGAGATAGCTCCCATGTGTAAGCCTTGTGTTGTGTCCCGGCTCTCGCTAGTGGGTTATACAACTACCGATGAGTGATGTTGAGGGGTTGTGATTGTACAGATAAACTCCACCTTGTAAAGCCAGTAGTGTGTATGAAGCGCGTGGGACAACGCTTGTAATCCGCGTATCTGATTGTGTCTTGTGTTGAAATGGTTTGTGAATTATCACTTGAAAGCCAATATAATGTGTTTAATGTAATGAAGCGAGAGATGCTTGAAAATGATGCAAGGTTGCATGGGAAATATGTAAATGATACAAGAATGCATGTGATACTTGTTAAGCTGAGCAAAAGTATATCTTCTATTGTGAATGGTGCATATGTACATAGAATCTCATAAGTGCATTGAAGTCTTGTGAAGACTTGTTTTAAAAAGGCACGTAATGCAAATGTTGCTTTTGTAGTTCATGTGTTTTGCACTTGTTGAATGCATGAGATAGATAGAAGGAACAATTGGTTTTCAAAAGGCATTTAGCTTTGAAATGATCATCAAGCATGAGAAAAGTATGGTGTGAAGTGGAAGTGATTTCCAAGGAAATTGAGTTAAACTTTGCATGAAGTGTTCATGCATGGGAAGGTTTAAATGATAGTATTTGCAAGAGTGTGGTATGGGGTGAGTTGTTTAGCATTTCAAGGTTAAAGGTTGGTTTTCATGTTGAGCAATGCATGATTTAAAGCAATGTTGTTTCAAAGGAGGTTTTCAAACAATGCTTTGGTTTATTGAATTGTATCTACATTTAAAGAAGGTTTTATGTTTCGCTGCATTGATGGTGTTTTGGTTTTGAGCATTCCTCACTAAGCATTATGTGCTTACGCTCTTTTTTGTCCATCAATGCAGATATTTGAAGTTGGGACAACAAGAAGCAAGGGATTCAAGAAGAGCTCCACTTGAGAAGTATGTCTTGGTTTATAGCTATAGATAATAAAGGCAATAGGGGGGGAGAGTCTTTTACGTTGTTGTGTAATGAGATTGTGTATGTTGACCATGTTCGGTTTATGGTTTGAACCCTATTGTTGATCGCTTTTCCAGATTTGAATCTTCTTCTTCATAAGTTGATATGCTATGCTCTTTGATTAAAAGCAAGATCATGTGTTGGATGTGATGAATGAGTAGGTGTGCTTAATGTTTGTAATGTATCTAGTCTTTGATGTAATTTGATAGTTATAATGCTTATCATGTTGATGATGTGTTATGGAATGGTTTCAATTATGTTTGATGGTGTTTTGAAGTGAAAAACTAGAATTTTCTGCTGTTTCTGGGCAGGGTGTATCGAAACACCCTTGGCTGTTTCGAAATGGGTGCTTGAAATGGCTTGGGCGCTTTGGAACGTCTAGAAGTGTTTCGAAACACTTTGGCTACTAGAAGTGCCTGTTTCGGAACTGGTTTCGGAACATACCCGCGTATCGAAACGGTCAACACCGTTTCGATACGAGCGTACGACACGGGTGTTTCTATATGGGTGTCAGTGTTTCGAAACGGGTGACCGTTGGACACAGATTCTGCATGCTTTACATTTTAGTCTTGTAAGTTGTAATTGCAATTGCTTGAGCTTGAGATGTCTTTTTAAGCTGAAATTTCGCAGAGAGGCTTTTAATATGTTTAATTGAGGTTTGGTAAAACTAAAATCTTGAAAGTCTTTTTATTTTCCAAAATTTACATTTTGGTCCCTAAAAGTGTATTTCTTGCAATTGAGCCCTTAAATGTTTCCGATCGCTGTGCTTTTCTCTTCCAAGGTTCTTGGGCTTTCACATAGGTTTAATGCGCATCTAGAGAAGTTTAAAAAGAAAGAAAAGGTCGTTAATCAAGGTTGACTTTCGGGTTGACTTTGGTTTTCCCCGTGTGATCTTCGTAGTTCGGGTCTAGCGTCTAGGCCGGGCTAAGGGGGTTACAGTATCCTCAGACACTCCTGGTTGCTGAAACAATTGGCATATCTCCATGAATTGTTTTAGATGCTGCCTTGGATCTCCAGTCAGCGCTCCATCGAATTGTCCTACATTTAAAAGAGTTCAAATCATTACATGTTTAAGTTGAAATCATTAAGCCAGTGATGTCACGTACTGATTATTCTCGAAGGGGTCTTTCCTCTTCAGCATTGTTATTGTAATTTCCTTGTATCCCTCCTTCATTGGCTTAGTTGTTATGGACATTATTGCCTCCATTAACATGTACCATCTCTCTAACTTTCTTTTTCAATAAGCATAAAGTACGTTCGATTTCAGGGTTGTATGGCCATTCTTCTGTGTTAGGGCGGTTCCTGGTCATACACCGAACAAAACAATCATATAAAATAAAAAAACAAAAAAAAACAAGCAAGACAAAACAAATGAAACTTTGTTACAGTCCCCGACAACGGCGCCAAAAACTTGTAGACTCTCGGCGTGAATAGGAAATTGCTGGCAATAGGGCGTAAAAGATATTGGAAAAGTAATAAAATAATTCCAAGAAAAGTCTATTGCGTGCAAATATACACGGTCTACAAGTAATACAACAATTAAGCTGAGTTATCGATCCCACATGGAAAGTGTTTTGGAATTTCGATTGCTTTACAGTTTACTTGTCTTCAAGAAAAATGTTTGTTTTGAGTTGAAATTGAGATGAATGAAGGGAAAGAAAATAAAAGAAAATAAAATGTTGGCAAGAGAGTGTCTTAGCAAATGATGAGTGTTGGCAAAGAGTTTCTGGTTTTTATGTTGTTTGTGCCATGCCATCCTTTAATAAATCATGTCTTGGCATTGTTTGCCGAGCAGATTCAAAGGTAGCAATGCCTTGGTCGATGACATTGCCTTAAATCAATTTTGGAAAAGCCCTTATATGTCTACAATGAATGTTTTTACATAAATCAATTTGATTAAGTTCTAATATTTACTCCTAAGGTGTAGATTTCACTCTTGAAGTACATCTACTTGACCATATTCTTTTGAAGCTTTTTTTCCTTAGTATCTAGCAATCGATCATTGCCACCCAAGTCAGTTATGATATTGAGTTGCAATAAGCCAACTATGCCAACAGCCGCTTGGCATAATATTTAAAAAGGTAGTGTCAACCGTTGCTTGGCAGCATACTTAAAAATAAAGAACATGCCAGATAGGAAAAACAATGTCGAGGCAATGTTGATTTATTAAAAACTAAACATTAAAGAAAAAATAGCATTCAAACGCAAACACCCCTCACTAACTATAAAATCAGTTCATGATGAGGGTAATAACCAAAAAACCATCATCGTTTTTAACATCCATCATCATTTAAAAATAAAATAAAAATAATCCGACTAAGGATAGGCTAGAAGAGGGTCTTTCGATGCAACTCTCCACAGCCAGGCCTTGGTTCAAGTTTGAACTCCTTAGACTCCAATCACTCTCCGGCTTACGGTCTCTCTTCCTAAAAAATCCTCCATCCGTTCTTGATTGATCACGTATAAATAGGACTCAAGAGATAACTTTGGTTTATCTTGGATTTGAATTTGAATTCGCAGGAGATAAGGAAATGTATCATATTATCCAATGTTTGAATATCAAGGCTGATCGGATTAGGGCTGATGTCATTGTGCCAACACTTCTTTGGCATCACAGCTTGGCATGGTTCTACCAACTACACTTGGCACTGCTTGCTATTTTTTCAGGGATTGATCCAATCCCTATTTTTTGCAGCCTAATTTGGTCATATTTTTTCAGAGTCAACAACTTCTTGGCTTGGCATCAAATGCTCTTCTCCGCCAACCGATGCTTGGCATTAAAGGTTTTTCTATGCCAACGACTACTCGGTATCCTTCTCGGCATCATCTCCTTCCTTTCTTGGTTTGCTTTTCCCTGGCAGAAACTGTGCCTCCTGTCATGCCATCCTGTAAAAAGGTGTCAAAAACAACCATTCAAACTAGTATAACACAAAATCCTAACTCCTAACGCAAATGCGTGATTTCTAAAGCAAAATGCAACTAAATATACTTAAAAGACAAGTAAAAGCATGTGAAATTGGTATATAAATCAGTACTTTTGGTGTGTCAACAGTTACTACAACTTATTAAGAATAATAACATGAATTGAATATAAATGACTACAACTTTTACTAACCTTTTTCATATCACTCATTATGGTAAATCTTTAACCATTCATCATATGGAGATCTTTTCTTAGATTTTCTAAAAACCATCCCCAAGAGTATTTTGTCCCACTCTCCACCCATGCAATAGGATACATTTGGTTGTTAGCATCCCTTTCCACAACCACTAATAATGCTCCTTCCAACATTCCCTTAAGAAAACATCCATCCAAACTGACAAAAGGCCTACAAAACTCTCTAAACCCCTTTTTCATAGCACTAAAACATACATAAAGCCTTCTAAATCTTGGCTTATGATTTGGAGTAGGCATTTATACCATCAAATCAATAGTCTCATCACTATCTGCCATCCTCAAAGCATTTGCATAGTCAAATAACCTCTGAAACTCATACTTATAATTCCTAGTAATTTCTTGTTTAGCCAAGTCCTTAGCTCTTCTACAAACTCCACTAGATAAGTCAACCTTCAATTCCTTCTTTGCAAGTTTAGCCATCTCATGCAATTTTAAATTAGGTATAATTCGAAGTTTAGGCACAAAATGCTCACCAATGACCTTATAAGTTGCCCTAGAGTTCTTGAATGTAATAGAGCATGTATGAGTCTCCTTAAAAAATTTACCTTACACTAGTCATCATTTGAATCTATGGAAGCACAGATGGTCCATGGACACTTTGAACTGTTTACTGCTCTAAAAAATCATCCCAGGTTGAAAACTTGGAACTTTGTTAGTAGGGTCAAAATAGCAATTTGTGTTCTTCTTGCAAACCACCTCACCATCAACATCTGTCTCATAACTCCCAATATCTAATGAATCTAGGTAATCTGTTTCACTTGCAGATCCAATTTCATTCCTAGCCTCACTGGACTCACCTTTATTCTTCTTCTTCACTGAACTTCTTCTTCTTTTAACTTGTTGGAGAAGCTCTTCAATTTCTTCATTAACTGAAAACCGCCCTTCACTCTTATTTTTCTGTGTTGCACTTAGCTTAAAACTTTTAAAGTGGCTATGTATTTCTTGTAGCTCCTCATCATCCCTATCACTAACCCACTCAACATCTTTTAATGGCTCTTTTTCTTCAACACGTTCATCTTCTTCAACAGGTTCATCTTCAACTTACTAAAATCTACAACATCAACAACATGATCTACAAATATATGCATCTCCCTTTCATCGAACCAGTGTCCAATTAGGTAGTTGAAAGATTTATTATCCCAACATAACACTAAACCATCAGCTACAGTACAACCTGGTGTTAAATAAAACAAAGCTTTAACACACATATACCCTGCTTCTACTACCATTTCACATAAGTCACCATGTGACACTAAATCAAGGTCCATTGCCCAATTTACTACTATACCACAAACATAATCAACATTCGGATTTTCAACAAATGAACCACCCAAATGTATGTGTAAAATGAGCTTTGTGAAAGCCATTACCAACTGAATTCAAAACAATAACCAAGTTTACACAAAATACAAGTTGGACGAATATACAATAATAAAAAATAAATGTATTTTCACATTCAATTTACACAAAAAGAAATGAGTGTACACTTACAAAGTTGTATCCTTTTATCACCGTTGCCACATGAAAAGAGAGAAAAGAAAACCTGCACTTTTACTGAAACGTGTTACTTCACCATCAACATCAAGCAAATACAATTTGGGTTTTTTTTCAAACTCTATGTATCGAGTAACACATGGTTTTCAAATAAATTCCATGAAAAATTTGGATCAAAATCATTAACAAACAAACAAAACAATCAGAAAATAAATGCAGGTGAAAAACAAAATCAATTTTTTCAAAAAAAATTACGAACACTAGAATTCTTTTATCAAACACTTCAGTTGGAGTTGGAGTAACCTTCAAGTACTATTCAAATGCTTCAACGAAATCAAAAAAATTCCAATATAATTGTAACACCCCGTTCTTGGGCATAGAAGTTAGCCGGGTTCGGCTAAGTGGTTCGGGTGAACCAGTTTGAGTGAGTCATGCTAGTCTCGGGATTAATTTGAAATAAAGTGTTTTTGAGGGAGATAAAATATGTAAAAGTATTTTACAATCTTAAAATAATGTTTTTAAGGTTTTGGAGAGTTCAATTTGATGAAATTTAACTGTTTTAATTGGTATTTTGAAAATGGTGACTAATTTGCAAAAATTGCAAAATACATTTTAATGACTAAATCGAAGAGGGCCAAACCTTAGAATCCTTAGGGAGCTATTACACCAAGGTTTTATCAGCCTTTTACTTTGATTTTGTGTTTTTAAAATGATTTAATTAATTGATTTATTAAATGGGATTTGATAAAAAGGATTTTAAAAGGCTAAACATTTTCTTACGTAACTACTTTTCTCTCAACTTTTCCATCAGCCAAACTATATTTCCATCACTAAAATCTCCAGAGATTTATCTCTTTTCATCCACTTTTGATTTCGAGATGATTCTCATGGATTTCTACATCAACTAGCTATGTATTTCTTGAAGGATTCCTTCTAAATCATTGCAAATCAAGGGGAAAGCTGGTGTTAGAGGCGATCTTTCTTTTCTCTCCTCTAATCAATGTTCTTTATTGAAATTCTCAAGTCTTTGACTCTCTAATTATGTTTTATAATAAAGTTTTATAATCTAATTGATAAAAATAGCTAAATCAAGCTTTGTAAGATGATTTCTCAAGATTTTCGTAATGATACTGTTTTGATTGATTTGATATTTATTTTAATCATATTTTGGATGTTGAAATAATAGTAATCCCGAAATGAGTTGGATCTCTAATTGTTAGATTGTTAGATTTTGGGGTTTTGTGGGGTTAATATGGATATGGTGTTGCTGGAGGTATAATGATGTAATTAGGTTGTTTTTGGATGTTAATTGATGATTAAAATTGATGAAAATGATAGGTTTTGTCTGGGCTGAGTTTGTAGTGGAATCGAAGGTGTTTTAAGTTGTTTCAGATAGGCGTTTTGGTGTTTTTGGGCAGAGCAGCGGGGTAGGTTTGTTTTCTAGAGATTTTAATACATTGTGATGCGTTAATCATCTGTTCTTGTGTGATATAAAGAGGTGAGAACGTATCGTAAACAATCAATGAAGGTTCGTGAGTTTTGATTGCTTGGATTCGCGTCAGCTAGTCGAGTTTACACGTGTTGGTGAGTGAGAACGTGAATTTCAGTTTTGAAAGCTTTAAAAGATGATTTGGGAACTTAGTGGTAAGCTTGAAACACTTAAATAAGTTTAGAAGTAAGTGAAAGGAATTTCCTCTCTCGGTTGTGTTATTATGTGATGATTTATGCACTGTTTTGAATTAATGGTTTTACCTATTGTTAAAGCATGTTTATAAGAATGTGGTTTCTATTTTTAATGATGTAATATTGAAGGATGCACATGGTAAGTGATCCTTGAAGTATATGAATTATACTTGAGATTTTAAGCATGGTTTAATGCTTGGAAATGTGATTTATTATGATGCTTTGGAAACGATGAGGTATGTAATAAATTTGAATTATATTGGCAAGTGATGTTGCGAAATGGTTTATAAATGAAATCAAATATAGTTAGCCGCCTATTGGATTTAGTGCACTATAAAAAAGTCACCTTGGATGTTGAGGGGTTTCTACGGTGTACCAAATACTCCATCCAAGTACCCTAACGATTGAGGAAAGTGTATGGTGCCCCGTCTCTCGTTAGTGGGGTTATACCTCTACCGATGAGTGGTGTTGAGGGGTTTATATAGTGTACTGAATACTCCACCACATGTGTCACAACGGTGGAGGGTAGCTCCCGTGTGTGAACCTTGAGATGCCGGTGAGAATGTATGAAGTGTTGGGACAACACTTGTAAATCCGTGTATCCGATGTGGTTTTGAGAAATGAGCATGTTGATGATCACTTGTAAGACAATATAATTGATGATGTATTATGAAATGGTTTATGATGCATATAATGTAAATGCATGTTTTACTCTTTAAGCTTTGCATATGGTAGATATGCATGGGAAGGCTTAAATTGGGTGTTAGCAACGAGATTTGCTGTTGGATTCATAATACATGTTTCATGAAGTTTATACGCTGATTTTTTATTAAGGAAAATGTATGGTTTGAAGGCATGAAGGTTTAAAATTATTGTTTTGAAGTAAATGAAATGAGTTTTCATTGTGGCTTTGGAAAATGATTTTTATGCATTGATGGTGTTTTGTTTTTGAGCACTCCCCACTAAGCCTTGTGTACTTACACTCTCATTTGTCCGTCAATGTAGATAATAGAGGTTTTGGAGGCAAAAAGTGGCAAGGTATTCCAAGAGACTTCGCTTAAGAAAGTATGTGTCGGTTTTGGACTAAAGTAATAAAGGGCAATGGGGATCCGTTGTGTTGTTGGGAGATTTTTGTAAACTCCCTTTTGAGCAAGTTTGGTTTGTTATTTTATACTTGTAAATGGCCATTGATATTCGGTTTATGCTTTACTTTGCATTTTGGTATCTTGCTTGGTTTGACAATAGGTTGCATGCCTATAGTTTACCTTTGATGCAAATGCTCATGTTATGATGATGAATATGCCATGGTTGTTTGAGGATTGATGCTTATATATGATATATGTAAATGCTCATGTTATGATGATGAATATGCCATTTGTGTGAGTGTGTGTGTGAAACTACGTTGAATAGGTCAAGTTGTAAAATATCAGTTTGTAAAATATTCTAAATTAAATAAACACAAGTAATTAATAAAAGATATCAGATTGATGGAATGGGTCAGGTTATGCTGCTTCGTAGTGTGAAATTGCGTTGAATAGGTAAAGTTGTATTGCGTTGCCAGACTTTGCTGCCTCGATGGAAGATGGCAAATTGGTGCTTCAACAACTTTCGCTGCCTCGGCATGTGGAACAGACGATTGGCTCGGCGGCAAACTCGGCAGACCTTCAAGGCTCGGCAGAACGCTTCAAGAATGATTCAGCTTATGTCTAAGTTAAAATACTGTTGATGCCTGCTGCAGATAATACCCGTCAGCCTGAATCTTGCAATGAAAAACAACCTTCGGTTCGTCCTCTTTTAGCCACCTTAAACCCTAACCTATATCTAGCATGGATTTATCAACACCTTATATTGGTGAGATTGTGCTTACTTCTTTCATGAGTTTGACTCTCTCGATGCCAAACAAATGGATTGTTCCCAATCGATCTTTCGAACACAATTGAAAACAATGAAGAAAATGAAATAAGCAAACCTTGAATTTATTGTAATAACAAACTTAAACCTAAACAATCGTTCTCACAACTACTTTACAACACAACCCAAACCCTAGAGAATTTAGAACATAGTGGCGCCAAGAAAACACAATAGAAACCTAAACTATGCCGACTATGAATTGTCTAGAATACAAAATATGATCGGGTATATATAGAGCATGGCCTAGGTTAAGTCCTCCTTGGAGTAGAAGTCTTCTTCATGATAAAGTAGCTTTTGCATTGAATGCATCCTTTAATTCTGACTTCTTTGACTTGAAATTGGACTCCTTGTGCCGCAAGTAAGCTTAGGTCGCCTTAGACATTTTCTCCTTTGACAGCTTTGTCCACTGTTTCTGGAATCAGGAAAATGCATGGATGGGCTCATTGGACTCAAAAAATTATGCTCTTCCAATCGTACTCTAGTTTGCCAATTCCTTAGGTTGCTGCTCTGGGTGGCAGATATGTCCGCGGAAGCTACTCAGCAGCATCTCTCTTTGTGTTGAACTGCTTCAGTACAGCTCTTTGGTATGATGCCTCAGCATCAGTTCCTCAGCTTTCTCCTCCTTCTGACAGCTTCTAGCATCTGAAAATAAAACTAAACTAAAACATTATCTTTTCTTACCAAATCAAAGATATTCAATTAAAACAAGGTAAAGCAAAGAATACTGTAAATAATGCATGCATTGACCTAAATATGCCTAAAATGCACTTAAAAACAACAATAATATGAGATGGAATGCATACAAAATATAAGACTTATGAGAACTTTACAGAAGTTGTGAGTTAAAGTGACAATTAAGTTGATATTTGTTTATAATGCGAGTTTATTTTAACGGATTTAAAATTTGACATATAAACATGTCCTTTTAAGTGGGGGGGGGGGGGAACGCTAGTGCTCCCTTGGGGATATCGTTCCTCCGTATGGGCCTAGTAAGTATCTTCGGGGCTTGAGTACCCTATGTTCTCAAGGGAATATTGTTTCTCCGTACAGACATAGCAAATGGGTCCCCCTGAATTGAACTCGATTGGAAGAAGCCTATAGTGGGTGATGATCGAGGGCCTTGCTACCTTTAGTAAGGGACAACGATGATAGTTCGGGTACCTTTTAGTACCAAAATTGTATTTAGAGAATATAGAAAGCCCACCCCTCTTAGAGCCATACGGATAACCTAGGTGTTTTATATGGGAAGCAAATAGGGTCGTTTCTTTTGATGCTTTGTTTGTTTAATTTTTTCGCTTTTATGCTTCTTTTTATCTGGTACTGACTTATTTCTTGTTCTATTTTGCATATCCTTTTGCATTTACATGACATGATATAAAAGGGTTGATTCTCAAACTGATCACTTAATTAGAAATCTTTCATCATGAATGGAAGGCATCTCAAGGAAAAAAGGTGAAGATGCGAATGTACAACTTTAATGGTCCAAGTGCAAGAAATGGCTTAGCATGTGAATATTTTAGCCTTGCAAGCTAAAGCTCTTCATCTCCTTGGGGACGGAAGAGAGATCGAGATTCTTTGAATACTTGAGACAATCAAGGAATTAGGAGTTAGAGTTAAAGCCTACATGTAGAAGAATACGTTGTAATGATAACCTTTTTATATTCGTTGAAAGTTGTTCTAGAGTGATCACCCACGGGATCAACGCCTTTATTTGCATTCATTCTCGCATTTACTTTTATCGTATTGTAAATTTTTGTTCTTAGTTTGTGCATCCTTATGACACATCTCATGCATTAATAATAAAACAATAAAATTAATAGTGAGAAGTTCTCTTACGGAAAGTCTAACATCAAATTGTAACCATTCCACACTCTTACGGTACCCATTCGCAAACTCGAGTTATGGAAGAAAGGATGGCCAAAGTGGAACAAGGTCAGAAAGACATAGAAGTTCGATTGAATGGAATTAAGGATCAGATCTCACAGTCACAAGCTTCTATCATTGCTCAGATGACCAATTTGGTGTCAAAGAGGTTTGGTAAGGAAGGAGTTTCATTTGATAGTTCAAATGTCGAGGGGGTTGAAGAGACCGCATCTCATGTTAAGGTTCAACCGGAAGCACCGAACCCAGGAAAGAAAGTGTACAACAATCTCACGAGAGCATCCACCAATAAGCATGTTGATTTAGGGGCCAACTTCAAGAATGAAGTTCCAGATTTGAGTATGATAAAGGAAGTGGAGAAGAGGATTAGAGCCGATGTGGGGAAAAAGTATGAGGAGCATTTTCGTTGTCTCGAAGAAAGGTTTAAGGCCATGCAAGGGAAATATGAGAAAGGAAATGATGCATGTGGCTTAAGCCTTATGGATGATCTGGTTATACCGTCAAAATTAAAAGTACCTGACTTTGAACAATATGAGGGAACCACTTGCCCCTCTACTCATATCACTATGTATTTCCGAAAGATGGAAACTTTTGTGAAAAATGAGAAGGTACTTATTCATTGTTTTCAAGACATTTTAACTAGTTCTGCAACTCGGTGGTATACTCAGCTCAGTCGAGTCAACATCAACTCATGGAGAGATCTTTCAAAAGCATTTGTGGGTCAATACAAGCATGTTACTGATATTACTCCAAATCGGCTCATGCTACAAGGTTTGGAACAAAAGCGCAATTAGAGTTTTCGAGAGTATGCCCAACGTTGGAGGGATATGACGGCTCAAGTACAACCCCCACTTCTTGAAAGAGAAATTACTCCCATGTTTGTGGACACTCTAAGAGGAGTATTATATGATCGTATGATAAGCAATCTCACCAATAACTTTTCAGATATGGTTATGACGGGAGAACATATTGAAGATGCCATCAAGAAAGGGAAGATAATAGATCCCTATAGCACAACCGCCCAGAAGGGGCATGATTCTCATGTTCATATGGTGGGTTCTCACCTAACCAATCAGCCTCAAAGTCATTCTCGTAATCAATCACCATGGTCTGAAAAGCCTCCAAAGGTTCTTCATATCGTGCAAATATCGTACACTGATTTGCTCCCAACACTTGTTGAAAGGAAGCTTCTAACTCTAGTCCAGTCCAAACGGAAAGACCCCCTATCCTGAAGGTTATTGATATTTTAACAAGAATTTCATGCATCTTTTCCTCTTCATGAACATATGTGTCTTTGCATTGTAAAATATGCACATGCATCATTTTAATCATAGCATTATCATAAAGTTTTTATACAGGAATTCAAACAAGCAGTATCCAAGAAGGTGGCTTTGTTAAGAATTTTGTGCACCTTTCCACCGATCAAGAAAGCACGCGCTTGTGTGTCGTCTACTAGTTATATTTACCTTAATGGATCTTGCAAACACATTGCTTAAAATCAAATTTCTTAATGTAATCCTTCCATAAGGATGTTTTTCTTAAAACCTAAATTTCTTAACTTAATCCTTCCATAGGAATGTTTTTCATAAAATCCAAAAGATTTCTCAATTGATCATTTCTTAAGGATGTTTTTCTTAAAACTCGAATTTCTTGATTCGATCATTTCTTAAGTATGTTTTTCTTAAAAATCAAATTTCTTAATTTGATCCTTTATTAAGGATCTTTTTCTTAACACAAAGAGTTTCTCAATTCTATCATGTCTTAAAAGATGTTTTTCTTAAACAAAGAGTTTCTCAATTCTCTCCTTTCATAAAGATACTTTTCTTCAAACCAAAAGAATTTCTAAACTTGATTCTTTCATGAGGACATTTTCTCTAAAACATGAAAGAAGCTGTTAATTTTACCCATGCTTAAGGATTTTTTCAATATATATATATATATATATATATCCAAATTCTTAATTTAGTTATTTCATGAGGACACGTTTTCATAAAACAAAATTTCCTAATCCAATCCTTTCCTAAGGAAAAACCAAAAGAATCTCTCGATTCAATCTTTTCATACATACAAGTTTTCCATGAAGCAAAAAGTATTTTAACTCGATTCTTCTATAAGAATATTTAAAATAAAAACAACAACAAAGAAGCAACTTTTAATAAAATCCTTTCACAAGGATATTTAAATTCGATCTTTTCATAATGACTCGTTTTTCTTAAAACGAGAATTTTCTAATTCAAGCATTCACAAGGATGTTTTTCTAAAAACTTTTTCTATTTTTTTAATTTGAGTCCCTTCATGAGGATATTATTTCTTAAGGTGAAAACTCGAAAGAGCGCCTAAAAGAAAAAAATAAAAAAGAAGAAAGAAAAAGAGAAAAGGAAAAGAAAAAGGTAAAGAAATGAACAGAAAAGAAAAGGAAAAGAAAAAAAAAACTAAAGTAATAACTCGAAAATGTGCTTTGCGAAAAGCAAATCTAAAGTGAAAACCTAAAATACGATTTAGAGCAAAGATTCAAAAGTTCAAAAAGAAAGGACTAAAATAGTTGAACCCGAGTGTGAGATGGAAACCACCATTGCAAAGATCAAGAAGAAGAAGAAGAAGAAAAAAAAGAAGAAGAAGAAAGTAAGAAGAAGGTCAAGATTGATGAACCAAAAAAGTATTCAAAGACCAGTAAAGATTTTGATCAGCAACTTCACGTTTGAAAGGAGTAGATCCCAACAAAGATTTTTAATCTGCCACTTTGTTTGTGAAAAGGTGGACCCTAGCAAAGAATCAAGAGTTCTTGAACTCACCCAATCTTTAAAAATCTTATGACCTCCAACAAAGATTTTTTTGGTCTTCATCTTTTTGGGAGCAGTGAAAATCTTTCGGTACTCGCGCCATGAAAAAATAGGGTACCTTTTCAAAACGAAGAGTTCCATATAGGAAGGACTCGCAACTTCGGGATTTCAAAGCAAAGGGTTCTAAAATTTCGAAGAGAGGTTCTATATAAGAAGAACTTGTAGGTCCAGAATTTCAAAGCGAAAGGTTCTATATAAGAAGAATTTGTAGCTCTAGGG